>OX359247.1:26855000-28149049 GCA_947179485.1 Allacma fusca | reverse complement strand
CCTTGGCATTTTTGGCTTTATCCCTGTCCAAACTGCCCTGGCATTTTCGGCATTTTCATTTGATGGTATTTTGGTCATCTATGGCACGTTGGGTAGTTGGGTATATTCAGCCTAAGGCAGGCATCAATATGTAGCTTTAGCTATGGATCTACTACCTTGCATACTAAATCACAAAGCAGTATGTTACACGTTGAAATAGACAACTTTATGGAAAATATAATAATTATTTTTTATTTATTTTGGTGTAAGAATTCCTTGTGAATTCCTAGTCATTTAGCGTGCAAACACATTTTTGCAAAAATGTAACAAACAAAGATTAAATTACTGTTATCTACATATATGCAATAATTTTTGCATTGTCACATTTTTGACTCCTAGGTTTACTTACTTGGCTGTTAAAATTCCATTTTCAAAGTCGACCCAAAAATTGCTACATAAGCTCCAAGTTTTAAATTGTTCATAGGATTTATGTATTTTTGTTAAAAATATTTAAATATATTCGTCATCAAAATTCGGAACTTAAACAGGCACTACGCTAATTACAATTTCAAATCCCAACTCTTTTAAAATCCTTAAAAAAAATTTAAACCACTATGTAATTAATTATACCTGTTGATTTTTCATAAATTTAACAATAAAATTTTCTAAAACTGTATGGGTTCGATTATATCAAAATGCTCCCGGAAAAAACGCTGATCGACCAACAACAGTGTACATGTTCTGCTAACGTTACCAATACGCTAAAAATGCCCAAAATACCGGGCACTGCCAGACTAGAGCATTTTAAGTGCAATTTCAGGTGGGTAGGCATTCATAAAACCCACGAAATTTTCATTTGAGTAACCCTGGTTATATTATGTACATCATAGGGCAAATCTCAATAGTCCAGTTTATGCGTAATTATGTATAAGTGATATGAAATATGGAGTGAATATATATCGACAACATACATACAGATGCGCTATGATGGAAGGATTACTTTTTGGGGAATTTTGTTGAAGGTTATAAAACTATGTACGTAAAAACTTGAATTTCATTGAAATAGCGAAAATCAAAATTTCATCGACTTTCAAAAGCTCAAAATCCTTATGGGATTTAACATTAACTTTTTTTGAAAAGACAGGTCCCCACCTGTGGTATCGTTTTAAATTTTGAAACTTTGGTGACGTGTCCTAGGAGAACGGGGCAAAATGCACTCGAGTTACATGAGTTTTGAAACATACTAGGTGAGTACTAAAAAATGTGCTATGCTTTGTCTGAATCGGCTTGTACCATCCCAAAATGTTACCTTGTCAGTGCTTTTGAAAAATATTTTTATAACGGCTAGGCCCATAATACAATTACAACATCAGGAATTCTTCCTCCCCAACATCCTCTTTAATTTCAGAGTTTAAGCAAACTTGAAGCTTAAAAACATTTTCTGAAGAAAAATAATAAATTGTGGAAACAAAAATTGACAGTTTAGAAATTCTTAAAAATCCTGCCGTTTCTTCGCGTTTTTGACCCATTAGATTTCCAGTACTGACCCACGCACTCTAAAAAATCCGGAGTAAATCTAGCAACATTTGGGCGGTTCGTTATTCCCTAGCAAGACTATAATGCTGGCATATCTTGGATGAAGCCAAATTTACTCCGGTCTGCGGAGTAATCATGTGTTAACCCGGCAGTTGCCAATTTACTCCTGTATAAAACAATCCTGTTCGGGGTTTTTCCGTTTACTCCGCAAAAGGATTAAAACAATGCGATTCAAGCAACCATTATGATTCTGTATATGAGACATAATTCTTTCCTATGGGGGTCATTGATGAACCAATTTTGGTATTGAAATTGACCCTGTTATGGATACTTTATGCTGTAAACGACTATAACTAATGAATGTTTTTGAGAATATATCCTCTCATGATAATAATAATAATTACAATTATTGTAATTTTCAAATTTATTACATATTAATCTCCTGACTATACAAAATCTGTAAGTAAAGTTTCATTGGGTAAGAAAGGCTGATATCTCTGACACGGCTGGTGGAAGTGGGGTCTTTTGCAACATGTCATATATAAAATAATCCAAAAACTGCCAAACACTAGCACAGGCAGCAGGAAACGACAGATTAAAGACGTAAAATGTCTTGTAGGCCAAATCCACTGCAGACAGCAAAGTTTCCACTTGAATGGCGCGTCGCTCAAAAACCACGAAAAATTCTTGCAAATCTAGATTGCTCAAGTTGCCCTTGCAAACGATTTTTGCTGATGCCGCATCACTGGTCGTTGTTGCAAAATCATCGAGGTCCACAAGGGGCTAGAAAAATAAATAAAGTCATTATGGTGTCCATGTACAATAATATACGAGAAATATAAACTATAACTAAATAAAAACTTGCATTTATAACTTCAATAAAAGCTTTAGCGCCGTCTAAAGATGTTATCTTTTTAATCTTAGGGCGGAAAAGGGCCGAAAGCATAAAAAAGGCAACAATGTCGTTTGAATGACCTGCAAAGTGAGCGTACATATTCTGATTTAAGTTACTTATATATATTTCAATCCGATTGAATTGTAACAGTTGTATTTCTATTAGTTTTGGCTAAAATCTGAATTTGATGTTAGCGTTTATTTTCTCACTGAGTTGTACCAGTTTGCTTTTTTAAATAATATGGATACATATATTATTTAAATATACAAAAAATGTATAACCGTTTGAACTAATACAACATATTTCGAAGAAGCAAAGTGGCACCAATTAGTGGGAACATATATCACTATATATGTACTTAAATACAGTACCTCCGTCTGCTATCCCAAATGTAAGTAAAGACTTCTTCTTGCTCGAAAAAAATTGCACAATTTTTTCGGCTGCCTCGCTCCACTTGGAAGAAAGACTATCCGACACAAGTGGGTAGCTCATTTGAAAGTCTTGTTGGATCTAAAAGAATAAAACCCAACATTACAATAAGCTTACAATGAAGTCGTCAATGATTGCAAGAAAATTACAGCTCCATTAGTATCCAGCAATCTGGGCCATTTTTCGAAGAAATCATTGAATTGTAGATCCCCACGGCATTTCAAAATCATCTTGCGCCTAGCCGCAAACGTTTTCCTCAGAAATTCAAAAACTTTCACAGGTGGGGTGTTGTGGTTCTGCAACCAACGCCTCTGTTCTTCCATTTCATCCTCGTTTTGAACTTTAAAAATATTGTTATGTACGTGTGATCAATTTATTTCAAAGCAAAGCTTTAAATATTACTTTGCAAGTTGAAATTTACATAATTTACCTTCAAAAGGGATATCATCTTCTGTTAGAAAAGCGTCTGCTGTTTTTCCCGCTCCATTTCCGTTATTTTGACGAAGTTTCTTCCAAAAGTTTTTGAAAAAATACTGAATATATCCGGATGGCGATAAAGAGTTTTTCTTTCCGGTGTTAGCGTCAACAACACATACAGATTGAGAAAAGTAGGCATTCTGTAAAAAATGCATGTATATAGCTTTATAGGCAGTTTTTACTTGATTTACATTTTGGTTTGTTATTAAATACTTTGAGATCAGTCCTCTCCTTTCCAACCAGTGTCGGATATAGCTGCGAAACGATACATTCAGCAAGTTGGTTACGCTGATCGGTTGAGGGTCTGTGAAATAAACGAATTTCCTTTACGCGCCCATAAGATGCTTATTAACGCAATGATTATGTATGTGTGGAAGTTTATCATACACACCTGATATTACAAACATTTCACCCAAAAATCATTAAAATTTTACAATACGACTACAAATATTCACGTAAATTGAAAATTAAATATAATTTTGCAATTCAAATATATTTATACTGCCATGAAATATTTTTTACGGTCACTTGACAATTTAGATTTGACGGTACATAAAATGGAAATAGACTTTCTCTAGCAAATATTTCGCAATTAGTTCGCAACGATAGTGAGAGAGTACACGCTTTCGTATAATACAATATTTCGTATAAAATTGGACTTACTCATTGGAATTACACTTTGTAATCAAATCCTCACAAACACATTTCACCAAATGTTTCCTCAAATACGACGTCAGTGGTTTTAGCGATACGCCAAGTTGTATTATTTGTTCGCCATATGCCACCTTTAACGAGCTGTCGACCGTTCGCAGAACTTTCTTGACGTCCTGTAATTAAATTAAATGTGGAAAAACTACTTTGCAAAAAATTCCAGTCCCCTGTTTGGATTTTTTAGAGTGACAATAAAATACTTGATTAAAAAAATATTTGTAGTAACTCCAAATAATATAATTTCAGGGTAGGTTATTTACATATCTATACGGATTTCATGCCTAATTATGTAATAATTTGATTAGGTACATTATTAAATACGTTCAAAATTATTGTTTTTAATTGCTTTTTTCTCAATTGATCATTACTCTCATATTTTCAGTGGCTTTAAAATATTTTACTGAATACTTCAAGTTTCCGACAATTTTATAATATTGTAATATAGTATAACTATGTAATAACTAAACATTTTCCAAAACTTAGGATTGCTATTTAATCTGAACGAGCTTTGAATTCTCAGCGTAAAATTGCAGTTATGCTGCATTAGCAATAATTATTTTTATCGAATTTAATTTTTACGAATCATTTCGCTTGCAAATAGCAGTCCCCTTAAATAACCTGAAAAATCAGTAAATATATATCGTACCACAAATTATTTTTGAAGATTATTCTAACAACATACTGTTAATTTGGACTCCTCATCATAAAAAAGTTTTCGCTTTCGTTGTCTTTTTTGCACTGCAGAATAGATGACCAAAGGAATTTCTGGACCACATTCGCTCCTTTTCGTTCCTTCAGTTATTATTTCATTTTGCACATAAAGTGTCACCTGAGTTATTCGAAAATAAATATTGGTGTTACTAGAAGGTATGTGGGTATCATTTTATGTGAAAACATTTGCTTATTATAAAATATTTCACTTACCTCAGGAGTTTTTGGCTGTTCAATCGTCAGTTCTACAGAGTTAACCGTCTAGAATTGAAAATTTATTAGTACCATGTTATATGAATTCTGTCAAAATTGTCATTGACTGTTTTAAATTTAACACATGGAGCTGGAGTTTCAAGTTCTGAAAATTGTACGATAACTCCAATGTTTTCATCCAAAATTTTATACGCTCTGTAATGTGGTTCGTATTTCGTGACCAAGTTTTGTCCTACAAGAAATATCCTTGAATGTATTTTTATAATGCTATCCACACTCATAAATGTGGGTTCATGAATATCATTTTTACCCGTTATTATTATTGAATTAGCGAATATGAGTTTTTGTCTGTACACTATTTTATCCAATTTCTGTATTTGATCATTCTGGGAAATGTGACCTTCACGACACACAATTTCGGAAAATTTTAACTCGTTCACACATATAAAATGTGATCCGACTTCGATAATGTTGAGAGGGTCGAAGGTATGGTTTAGCATAAACCTCAGACTGACGTGTAATTGATTTCTTCGCATTACAGTTTTGCATATATTTTTAAAGTTATTACAATTATTTGCTACACGTTTAAATAACTGGTGCCTTGCTTCATTTCGCATTGTCCAATATCTTAACATTGGTCCAATTTGTCGTATTAAATAAGGGTAGTGGGTTATGAAATGATGTTTTGGTCGCAAGTTTTGATTTGTAATTTTTCTGTACAAAACATGATGGTCCTCGATGAGATTCTGTAAAAAGGGAATACTTGCATCACTTATTACAGGAGACATAATAATGGCTAAAATATCCTTTAGAATCAAAATTAGCTGGTAGACCCGACTATTTTCTTGAAAACAATCTCCAAAAATAAAGGTGAAGCAATTAATTAATGTTATGTTTTGGCCCGCTGATTGTCCCAGTCTTGTATCGGCTGGGTTAATTTTCCCTGCAACTATAGGGGATGGTTTAGAATGACTGTAGTGTCCGTATTGGAAATTTTTCAAACGACTGTTGATTTGATCCAATGACAGTATTTTATTGCTGATTATGTCATCTAAAGCAACTTTTAAATCCAGAGGGACAATTCCCTCAAAAAAATCATGCATAATATCTGCACAGTAGTTTTCGGTTGTGTGAAAGCCATTTAAACTGTTAAATACTGTAGCAGTTTTAATGCCAGTATCCGATGGAGAATTCTTCTGCAAATCAATGGTATAATTAGTTTTGGTTCTTAAAAGGGAAAAGTCAGGGTTGCCCTCTGCTTGACATCTTGATTTTGCCATCTTGCAAAACCGACAGTAAAAGTTGGCGGAAAAACTTTGTACTAATCCGAACATTTGATGAATTCCAAGATTATCTCCAATAATTTGACCCAGACGAATGTTTACAGGTCCTTTGTAATCATCAGTGCATATTTGTATAGCACATTTTTCGAGGTTTTGCAAATCTTGAATCAAAATACTAAAAATTTTGTTGAGTGAATATTTTTCAGTATGCTTGGATTTGAAGCATAGGCATGGAAAAATATTTTCAACCTTGGAATTAAATTCCGCGTTTACATTAAGCAGAGATATATAGCAATTACCAAGCTTATGTAATCCTGATCTGGAAGATAGAGGATTTGAAATTTCCAGTTCATCATAAAAGAGAAGCAAGTAAACTGTAGGAACTTGTACATCATAGCTACCTCTTGATTCTTTCATCTTAAAATAATTCCCACATAAGGGGCTTGAATAAGAAAGTGGTTGACAATTCTTCGATGAGACTTCTAAGCAACATTTAAATACTCCAGAAATTTCTAAAACCTTCTTCACCAGTTTGGCCACGGGCACATATTGAAAGGTATCTTTGCAAAGACTTGTTTCAGTTGCTGATCTATGATTTTTGACCTTATGGTATGTCCCTAAAACTATTTCTTCGGGCTCAATAAAGTTTCCAGTCTTGATTAAATGTTGTTCCAATTTGAATGATGTGTCGACATTCTTAAACGGATTTTGAAATGTTGTTAGCACACATTCCAACTTATCCGAATCAGATTCCCCTGATAGGATTTTGGTAATTGAAGTCGTGACCATAAGCAACAACTCCTTTGTCCAGTCTATTATTTCTGTAACGACTGTTTGAGGAATCTTTCCTGAGTATAACAGCTTTGCCACAAAAATGGTGGCTTTCGATTCCCAAGTATCCACGAAATCCTTACATATTTGGGTATCATTATCGTCTAAATGGTTATATTGAGAAGCTATATTCCCACTGTCCAGATGATTATTAAAAGTTGTTTCTTCCTTAGACAGATTTTTCTTAAGATGGCAACTATGCGTCTCGAAATGTCTCTTGAAACTTTTGTAGTGCACAAAATGTGATTCACAGACTGGACACTTATAGCTATTAGATCGCGCACTGGTACCATGAGCATTTTTAAAATGTGCCCATAAAGAGTCCCAGTTAGTATTAAGTTTTATGTGGCAATAACTGCACTTTACCTTAAATTTGTGTTTCCTTTTAAACTCGTCCATAATTGCGATGCGATGACCTGCGCTTGTAACGATACTCCGTAGCTCGTCCTTTAGCTGGTCATCCTCGGATATTCTGGAAAAAATTCCATCGTCCAAATTCTCATCTGCGATATAAAATACATTTGGTTTGAATTAAATAGTGTAATTATCTTGACAACAATGCTACAGCATAAAGACTATACTACTAAATAGTATTTTTTTATACTTCGTATTTCTAAATGCAATTAAAGTGGAATAAAAAAATTAACTCCGTTTCATGTTCTAAAATCTCATAATTACCTATTATGAAGTGGTATACATGCGTAAGTCCATTGCATCGTTGGAATAATGAAGATTATATAAATGAAGTGGAAATAATGATAATGTATGTAGACATGTATTCGGTAATTGACATTATGTTACTTATTTACGTTCATATACTTATTTAGTGCATGTTAAATCACATATACAAAATATAAACTTACCATAAAATTTCTGTCGATAGATTTCTGCCAGATTTAACTCTTCCAAAACCGTATCTATGACCTCAAAACTCATTATTATAACAAGTTTAACACAAAAATTGCTTAAAGCTTGTAATGGCCGTCCGAATATTTGTACATGAAATGCAGGCGTGCATGCGATTTGAATTTGTATGAATGAATGTAACCGTCGACAATAAAGTTTAATCCCGTCAGCAGGTTAAAATTCATGCTTTACCGGGGTCATGTTATTCGTGTTACCAGTAACAGTTGTGGAAAGCCCATATGAGATTAAATAACTAAGGGATGAGTTTTGACTTGTACTACAAGATTAAATCATTCTTGCATTTTTTGGCTAATGGAATAATTATAGCACCTACCAGTATTCTTTTCCATTTATCCTGCATGCCGGATAAACCCATTTTTTAGAGTGCGTCAATGAAAATTGAAATAATTGTCAATTCTAAAAAACCTGAAACTGCAGCTGCAAACCGTGGGAATCAAATATGTGATGTCTCATTCCCTTATGTGGGCTAGAGGGGGCGACGATTATACTGTATTATAGTCATCCTGCATAAAGGAGTAAATGGCAATTGACTAAAAATTGATACAGTAGCAGAGAAACTCTTACAAGGGTGACCATTAGTTCTAATGATAGTACTGAATGTCAAAAGTAAATAAAGTTATTCGTTGTTATGAGAATCGTCCCATAATGTATGTACATATCTGATGAGATACTATGTTTGAAATCAGATACATCTGGGAATAACCACCGACTCGAAGCGGCCAATAATGGATAAAGTATATTCCGTATGGTCTTTTTTGCACCTTATCGTTCGGTTGTTACTCATTTCCATTACGTCAAGTCGAATCACTGAAGTCGGGCACGAAATGCTGTACATTCTTCAAAAGTGTCCGGCGGAAAAATTCACGAACGAGGTATACCCATCCGAATTTCATACGTGTATGTTATGTGTAGTATGTACTTATATTTTGTATTCACATGAATGTTTTGCTTCTTTTTGTTTGGCCATTTGCCTGCTTCTTTTCTATCATTTCATCTAACAATAAAAGAAGTTTTAATACAACGACCGAACATAAATAAAAGTTGATACAATATAGTTTTTTTCATGAGTAAGTTTATTTACCTGAGTTTGTTATTTAATTACACACGGTGATTGGTTGTTATAGGTTGAGCGGCTGGAACGCCTCGTAGCAACTCCAATCGGATTGACGGGATTGGGGTGTTTCCGTATATCTAAGCCCTTCATGTTGTCTGTCATTCATGTTATTTTTACTTGCGAAATTATTTTCTTGCAAACAGCTCCAGCTCCAGTGAAACCAACCAGCAATTGAATGTGAACGAAGGCACGGGTTTCCAAGTTCGTAAATAAAAACAACCCTACATATTTGTATTTCCTCTGATTGAAAAATAATATATAAATTGTACTACAGTGTACTAGATACTGTACTCTAGTTTAATACCATTAATTATTGTATTAACTAACTACCGTTAACCATTATCTACTGTTATTTATGCTATTAAAGAAGTGAAAAAAAATCATCTATGTAATTATTAATCTTAATAATACCCTCACGTCGTGAGCATATCATTATTCAGCATGTCAAATTTCAACCCGTTTTGTTTGTTTCGTTCTATTTTTATTCTGTTTCATCTGCTGGTTTCATAAAATGATATGCCTATGAGCAGATACGAAGGTTCAGATAGATGTTACTCTTATCCGACCCGATAAGAGTAACATTATCTTACGTGCGGGCAAATACAGTGGCATGATACGTTGTCTTCAATGTCAAGACTAATACAATATACGAGTATTTTTTTGCACCTGTAGATAATTATATTGCTGTGTGTATGTCGAATGGGCGTATTTTTATGTTTAATAATTGAATATTTACTGCAGATAAATAAGACGGCGTAGTGCTTGTTTGTTTATTGTTAGTTCACTTTCCTCAAAAGGAGACTTGACAAGTTTATAAACAAGTGATTGTGGATCATAAAATACAATGTGGAGTTTATACTCATCTGAATTAAATATGTTGGCCAATGAAAGTTGATACCTTCTGAATTGATGAAATGCTTCTCGGAATTGCTCGGTGCTATAATTTAGTAATTACTTGCAATTCAAACTTACACAAAACTAGCACTGAGTTTATGTACAAATTCAATTCATTATTACACTATTACAAGAAAATGGAAGTAAAAATTTCCGAAGTTTCAAAACAATATTGAGCAAATAGTTTAATTACTGTGGAAATTACTACCAGGAAAATAGCAGATAAACGAAGGTTCATTCCTTTTTGACAGTAAGAATTTACATAGTAAATTTGATGAGTATTTTAAAATAATCGGCAACTCAAAGGAAGGGATTACTCATTTTATTACGGAATATATAGAACATTTTAATTAGCTTACTTTCGTTCTGTTTATTGAAAGAAACAAAATATAGTTACTTATATAAACTAATACAGTCTTCTGCTAGAACTTTTCTATTGCACGGACTTCTCTATTAGAAATTATCCTTCAGACAGAACACACAAATAGTAATCTTGGATGGGGATGCATCTTCATGCTTCGTTCGGGATCCTATTTGGCTTTCTCATAGTTTGTCAATTTCATTGGAATTTTTTGCACTGAGGATTGCTGAAAATGTCCTAGAGGCAATGGTGTTGGGTATCCATGACCCGGTTCAGCAACATCTACTGCTGGTGGTCTTTCGTCGAGATAGAAATAGGACGGCCGTGATTCCACAACCATTATAACAGCCAAGAAAAGTATCGCGAGCGTTTTCATCGTGGATTGTTCCTTTTAATGTAGATAATATGTATACATAGATTCATGACAAATATTTTCTTATAAGCAATTGTAACATTGTAACAGCAATAAAAACTTTTTATAACGTATGCTGGTGTCGCATATACTAAAAATAACGTTAAATACCTTTCCGAGTGCAGATGACAACTGTGGAAGATGAACGGGGCACAATAAGACTGTAGTGAGAGTGAGAATGTTATTGCTGCTACCTTTACAAAATTAATATGCAAGCAGGTGAAAATGTGCTTGATTTTCAAGACTTGTATATGTATCTCCAGCTGTCGTGGTAAAATAATGTTGAATGTGAAAAACTTTTCTATCGTGATTCTTGAAAAGCAATGAAAGTTTAACCTACTACAGTTGACAACTTAAAGCACTTGTCATGTTGTTGTGCTTTGTAAGCTCTTGTAATTATCAGTTTCGTAAATAAATATCAAATAGAAGTTACGAAAATGTTCCATCGTAAATATTACTTCATTTCTACCGAACATAACAATCCCTGACTTCACGCACATTCCAGTTATCTTGCAGAGTGTACTCGAAGGAGCTGAAGTCAGATATAAAATTATAGATACCCATTTATATAAATTCTTAAATCAATACACAATCCGGTATCTTAAATTTTTCCCTCGGCATGAGCTATTTACTTGTAAGAGGAGACACGAGGCATTTTTTTTGTTTTGTTTTTTTTCTTCGAAAAGGTGACGCTGAGGATGAAAACTCGGTAAGCAAGACGCAGTATTATCATGATTAGAGATCATTATTACACAAAATCATACGCACACTACTAATCCTACTGATATTATGTTCCAGTAAATATTAACGCATAATTTTGGAAGAATCCCAGTTATAAAACTATAAATTCAAGTAAGATGGTATCGTCTGCTAATGCCCCTTTGGCGAAAGAAAGGAAGTAATGTAGCATTTAGCTAAGTAGAATTAGAGGGAAGTGTTTACATTACACTGCTGTTAAACACTTGGTAAAGCAGAATTAAATTGCATGAGATTTGACTAATAAATCAAATAATAAATTCGTCTATCAAAATCAATATGTTTAAGATTTTTGTTAGCAGCCTTTACAAGTGAATAGTAATACCAAGAAAAACAACTAACAGGAAGTACTAAACTGTAATTTGCCCATTTTGTAATACCTAAGGATTTCCTTGTTATTTCTTAATTTAGTCCTGAAATCCCCGATGCATTTTAAAGTGAAACCTGATGAATGTAAAATCCCCTGCAAGGAATTATTCTTAAAACACAGAAAATGGGAATCATTTGTACTTCAGCTTCTCCAGTGGTCACTTCTTTACCGTAGCCGGCCATATACAATAATTATAATAACAACTGTAGAAGATAATTTTTTACAGAGACCATTTTTAGCCATTTAGAAAGTTCCAGATAACTTAATCTACTTGTTTTGGATGCTCTTATATTGTCGTTCACTAGAAAATATGGCGTTCAAACATTTGACTCTAGTACTAGTAGTGATATTCTGTCACCAACCAAATGTATCTGGAGCTGAAACCAATATGTCGGTTCAATACCTGAACGACTGGTGCAATCATCATGTAAGATCCTTAAAATACTTTAGAACCAGCTATGCATTCACAATCATCTTGGAATTTTTTACTTATTACGAGATTTATATTATTGAAGACAAAGGTCAACAGCGACGGGTCATGTATTGAGACTGGGACTTTCACAATTCCTGGGAATTGTACTTCCTTCTATGAGTGTACCGAAAATGAGAATGCAACTGCTATAGTTGCTCACATTAAATCTTGTGAACCTGGTTTTATTTTCGACATTTTGGGTTGTGCTGAACACACAAATACCTCGCAGTGCCCCCAGATGAGTTGCGCCACTCATGGTTCTGGTGAGTAAAAAAGTTTTTAATGTCAGTTTATTTCGGTGTAAATGCATTAACTGTTGACTTTAATAAAATTGCGAGTGAATACATTCATCTCATGGGTTTTCTGAGCTCAAAAGCTATGTATTTCTTAAATTATAGGTACATATTTAATGGATCACCGATTTTCTATACCTTAATAGTTTGTATATAATAATTCCAGTATGCTACAAAGCTACAATAGGAAATTTGTCAATAAGAAATATGAGAGTGAATACTCTTTAGGATAATCTATGAAAACTCATTGGTAATTTAGTAAAGCTATCGAACAACAATACAACTCCAGTAAACCAAACTCAGGAAATTCAGATGGATGATACAAGAACACCCATGAGTACCACAACAGAAAATGACGACATCATATTGCTTCCAGTTTCAAACGAAACATTGGTGGTATTAACTGAAAAATTCATTAGTAACCTTCAGCAGAAAAACGTTATGAATGAATCTGTAGAAGCACGTCAGCAAATGCTCAATTACTCACTACAGGAAAACGTTAATGAAACACTCGTGGATTCCCCACTTGTTGAGGCTCAACTTCCCGAAGAAAATATCACAGTCAGTAGTAATATAGAAAGCCAAGGGAACAAAATCCTTAACATGTCACTTCCGATTGTGACTAATGGGAAACTCGATTCTATTTTGATTCATGCGACTACACCGAACGAATTCGAAAAGGAGGAAAACCACACTCAAAATCCGCAGGATTCTGAAGTTCTCAACTCACAAGAAAAGTTAATTGGTTCCAAAGAAGTACATTTGAGTAATTTGTCGTCTATTCCTTCTGTTATTTCCAAAACTTTGGATAACACCACTGAATTGAATGTTACCTCATCAGAATCCTCGGGTACAATTTCAAGTAGATACATACATCTGCCACATTTACTTGTACTAAAAGATAATGAGATTTAAACAATTTTTTACTAGATGAGCTAGATACACAGAGCGAAAAACTTCCAATGAAGCCTACAAACCAAAACGGTAGCATTGAAGTTGATGATGATCCAACACCAAGACCACAGGAACCACAAAATGATGACGCTGAAAATGAGATTGGGCACCTGGCAAAAAGTCAGCCATTTTCCCACGCTTCATCCTCATCATCATCTTCATCTTATTCCGGTTCATCTTACCTTAAGGTTGACTTTGGAATAATTACTTGCTTAAGCCTTTTCAATTTTGGGTTGTTATACCTGGGCTTGTTTACCATTCAAAAATGATCTTATTAATTTTAGTACATTTCGTTTTGACTGTTAGTATACATATTTCAGTATTTTCGTTTTCGTTTTCAAAACTCTGTTTCTCTTACAATTAGAGAATAATTACTTCATTCTTAACTAAACATACAAGATATACTCGTAATGTAAGAATACCATACCAGTTTCATTACATGTATCCTTAATCAATAATTAGTCTCATAATAAACTGTGTAGAAGAGTTTTTGGGAAAGGGAAACACCAAAGTTGAATGTAAAATAATTAACATCGTTCTTTTGGTTAGCATTGTGGAAAGGAACATACAATTTTATCGGTGCTGATGGATTGCGATACTGTTTTTTTCCTTCTAACTCTATTAATTAATTAATTTACCTCTTTATTTTTGTGTACATCCATTAGTAATTGTACTCAATTAGCGTTAAACCGCATTGCCTTACATTTTTGTTTAGCGCTATACTCATATGAAAATGGGCTACTAAAGTTTGGATATATTAAGCAACCTGGCTGGTCCCAAAAAATTGAAAAAGTAGTTTTTTTCAGGGTCTACACTCTCCCTCACGTTATGCAAATAACTCTTTGGAATTGTTACAACTTACAACGTTGTTGGTTTTTAACTGTTTACAGTATCAATTATGTATTTTTCTTAAAGTTGATATACTGTAATGACACTACTGGCAGTGGTAGTTAAATACAATCTGCTCAAAATGTTACGGCATTATACAACTTTTTGCTGAAAGTTCATGTTGGAAAGTAATTAACTTACTTCCTATTTTTTATTACTGGCACGGATATAGCAATTTCACCTGGATTTACTGTCTGCATTTAACAATGCCACGCACACGTGCGTATAGGTAGGGTATTTATGGTACTTTCTTAATTTATATAATTATTTTGTAGGGATAAATATTAAAATATTTCATACTCGTTTCTGGTCTAAAGTATAAAATCTAGATAAAAATATAGCAACGTATACATCTATATTATAATTTACGTGTACAATAATATAATAGTTATGCTTATATTAATATTTGTTTGAATTTTTTTATATAAGTAATATCACATGGTTTTTAGTCTTTACATGTCAAGTGAATTTAAAAACGTCATGCGCTGCACAAACGGATCTTCTATCATCTCAGATTTAGAGTCGAGTTTTAAAAAGTGTAGCTGCGAAGAATTCTGGTCCACAGCAGGCTGCCAATCAACCCCTCGAAATTGAAGCTGTTTCCTATGTACAGATGATTTCAACATTAAAATATTAATCCCGAGTATATCTACGAACAACAACCTTAATTTTTCAAGGGTTAATAACATTACAAATCTTTTGCAAAATCCACGTAAAGCTTCACAAAGTCTTTAGAAAAGCTGTAATCTTGAGAAAAACGTCTTATTTCTGTTACTGGGTTGGCACAAAATAAAAGAGGAACATTATCTCCGTGACTTGCACCTACATATATATTTAGGCAAAAAAGAAAACATTTGAAACTAATAGTAAGGGTATTACAATTGAGAAACAGTTAAAGTCAGCTTGACATATGAAATATTGTAAACAGCTCACCGTAAACTACATTCCTCAAACCAACAAGATTTAGAAGAAATTGTGATGTAAAATGGTACGCCATTTGCAGCTCAAAGGGAATCCAGCTTGAAGGAATCGTTCCCCTCAGAACATCGTGAACATTAAACTGAGCTTGGTATGTAAGATAAAACAAATGTACTTGAGATCGCTGAGAATGAAGTAAAGCTAGGTTACGCATCCCTGCAGCCATGAATCGGTCCGTATAAAGATGAGATAGAGAAATCATCATCTCGTCTAGATTCATATTCTGAGAAGAATTAAAATAAAAGTCGTAGATCTCATCCAGTTGTTGTTCACTAGCCTTGTCATGGTATATGAACCGTCCTAAATGTTTGTTTCGATAGAGTCGGTTTTGAAGCAGAAGTGGGTTTACTTGATGTTGAGGAAATCCTGTGAATTAATTCGTAGAAAAGTTAGTGTCCTGTACGTAATTCGGGCCACTTTTTAAAAAAATAAGCAGGACAAAACTCGGAAGAAATCTTACGTAAAGCATAAACTAATCCTTCATACTCAATTAAACCGGCCATACAAGGGACTTTGTTGGTTTCTCCTCGTTTCATCAGTTCCATTGGATCATCAGCTAGAAAAGCTCTCTCGTCTTTGACTACTTCAATAGTCGGCAAAAATAAGTTTTTTACGTCGGTGTGTGGATTCTAAAAGGAATACCAACGATTATTCGTTGTATGTTCGCACGCTGAATTCCCAGCACCTCAAATAGTTATTCTTATACTATCAGACTTACAAAGTGGTCCAAATGAGCAGACATTATTTGATGACTAGGTGTACGCCTCAAGCACTTTACCAACTCGTCAGTAGTTAAGCTTAAGCATCCAACTCGCTTTCCTAATTCTAAAGCAGTTTCCGTTGAATTGCGTTTCAAGGCCCAGTCATTATTTGCTGCCGTGTTGCTAACAACAATTGCTCGATGAAATAAACCTATAACATCAGCCACCATTAGTATCAGTCCATTAACACTAATATAAGTATGCTCCCAACAAATTGGCGCCTCTTTGTATTTCTACAATAATCTTTTGTTTACCTTTGGACATTGGTGACAGGATATGACCATGAACGCTTACACCTCTAAACAAATGGGAAAAACAAATTACACATCTAAATAACCCTTTAATTAAACATATGCAAAGCGTTAGAATAGCTCTCACTGAGTATAATACAGTATGCTTGAACTGTACATTACATACAGCCTTTTTTTAAAATATAAACACACTCACCCCGCTGACTCCCCCGCGAGAGTAACTTTAGCCGGATTCCCTCCAAAATGGACTATATTTTCCTGAACCCATTTCAAAGCCAGGTTCTGATCTTTCAATCCCATATTCCCTCGCACTATGCCATCCCCAGTGTCGAGGAAGCCTGATAAAAATTATAATAACTGTTAATACATTGAGATGAAATTATCATTACAACATGTAGATTTCCCATGCTTAAAATTTCGGAATAAAAATATAAAATATGTACATATATGCTACGTTTCAGAGAAACATGTAAAACTAATAATTACACAATTCCTTCCCACACTATCACCTGCACTTAAGAATGGGAACAACACGTATCATTTTGCAAAACTAGAAAATTTCAATAAAATTGTACCCAATGCCCCGAGGCGATAATTCATCATAACCAATACAACATCTTCATCCATAAAATATTTAGCTCCATAAATGTCAGTCGATCCCATGAAAAAGCCTCCCCCGTAGATGTAAACGATCACGGGTAGCAGCTCTCCATGTGATAGCATTCTTGTGGTGGAAGTATTGACCTGTTTTAAAAGTAAGTGTTGTAGGGTCATGTGTTTTTTTTCTCCCCTTTTGTTAACTGTATTATCTCAACTCACATGTCCTGGTGTATGTACATTGAGGTACAGGCAGTCCTCCTGTCCAACGATACGGCCTGTGGTTAAAAGCTCTGCTCCTAAGCATTGTGGACCATCTGAGTTTGCAGGTCTGATTCCTTCCCAAGCCTCTGGCAATTGTGGAAGCTATCGATAAAGGAAACCCCAGAAATTAGTCTGGATTCCTACTAGCTCACTTAATAACAACGTAAAACATGCTGAAGTACTTCATTCGTATGAATGAAACTCTTCCTGCACGTGCAGTATTGTATCAACTATCAACATAACTGTAGAATGTAAAATCAAAGTTCATTCCATAGTTGCGTTGTCAATATTGTACATAAAAACACTTGTGCAAGCATTTTTCCAAGGATTGTAAATTGTGACATGGACATGTAGCATGGTATTATCTTATCTCGTCTCTTTTATGGCGTAAACGATACATTGCAGTGGAATTTAAAATACTTGCACCATTAGCAATTTTTTTATCCTGACGTTGAAATTCTAATGGTGACGTATTAAGTAACGTTTATAAGAGGGTTTTCTTTAAAAAACACATTCTATTAACAAAAATTTACACATTTTTTTAAGAATTCAATGATTATTACTTCAAATCTCAATTTGTCCACCGGGGGTTTAGCGTAAGGTATTCCTAAAAACTCCACAAATTTCCTCCCATCTCGAGATGTGGAGTATCTTCCTTGTATTTTTCCTGTTGATATTTGCACAATGGGGCCATCTTCATAAAACAAATTTGCTTGCAAAAAGTATCCCACTAAAATAGCCACTATCGAAAAATAAAACTTAAAATTTTTATGCTCAAGTTTTTGTGAACGTTCTTCCATTTTTATTATTTACTTACAATGTTAGTAAATACTAGTAACACAAAATATTTTATTTTCAGAACTTCCCGTTCAAAATGTGAGCTAGCACTAGTAACTATTTGTACTTTTATCACAAATCACATAATGATATTTGAACCCAAATATGTATACATGTGAAATGGGAATAATATGGCACTACATGGATGGAGCGCTTCAGAGAATATTAGCGTTCTATCCATCCACCACAGCAGGACTGAAGTTTATAGTAAGTTTCATTCTGTAATCTTTCTAGCGTGTTTGTGCTGATATATGATTCATGCTTCTTACAACTTCATGCTTATTCATCGTAGAACTACTACTGCTTAATTGTGACGTCCACGGAGGTACAGCAAGACATTTTTTCATACTTTCAAGATCAAGATGATTTTAATTCAAGGTGACTTCAACAGTTACATGCATACAAACGGCACTAGGAAGGAAGTTATCTTCTTTGAGACGCAGTCTCTCGATTTGTTACAAGCAGGAAACATATCGACTTCTTACAAAATGTAAATATTATAATGCATTTTGATATAAAAAATGTAATATTTTCTTGGCTTTCAACCTGCATGAATGGTCACGGAGATGACGAACCTTTTTTATGCAAGCAGCTAAAGAACGGAAAACATTACATGTGGTTGAAGCAACTTTGGGTTGGGAAAATAAAATCCTATATGCCAATGTGCTCTTGGCTTCCATTTATTTGCAGTAACTAAATAAACCCTTACGAATGATGAAATAGTCCCACGTAAAGGTTTGCGTTTCTTGCATTTTTACGAGCACCTCTATAACATTTCGGGATTATGATCTCTTTCAGACTTCCAGAAAGAAAGGATACTGTATTGTAGCTCCCCTACCAACAAACAACGATCAGATTCAGCTTCACACAGTAATCTTATTGTATTATGGTCTTTATTTTGACCGGTAGTCACGCAGGTCACACATCCCCTGAAATACAATTGAACAATAACTTGTGGACTATGCAAAAATGCCTTGTTTGTATTGGAAATTAGAACCCTCTATTATACTCTCATGTACTAAACATCAATTTTGATAGGGGAATCGGAAGTAGTAAATTTCCTTTCCCATTATATGTCATAGTTTCAGGTTTCAAAAAAAAATGATAACCCTTGAAAAAATAGATACCGGCAGTATAATTTGATTGTTCAAATATGAATACACATGAATAAAAATTAATACATTACAAATCTGCAATTAAGTAGGTATGTATGTGTATTAAAGGCGAAGGTAACAAGGTGAATGTCACGAAAGGCAATAAATGCAAGTAAAGCAGGAAGCATCTGTAGAGGATACAAAGATTAGTAAAGCTGCTAAAAAAACTAAAGCCAGTGACTATATTTATCTGTAGATACAGTTGGCAGTTTTATCCGACATACTTTATAACCAAATGTACCATGTAAATGTATTATAAGATGAATGGTATTACTGCACGCAGGGTTGCAAAAATTGAGCGCCACGGCCTCAGATATTTTTGGACATTCTCAAATCTACGCACAACTGGGCATTTCCGGTCTTTTCAATAAAATGGGAATTCAACATTGTTCTTGCAATATAAATTTAATCTGATATTTTTGTGATGACTGAATCATATTATGAAAATGCATGTCATTTTAAAAATAAGCCATTCAATAGGCATTTCTGACATTTCCAACTGAGCAGGCAAATTATAGAGGGAATTTTCATTTTTACAACCGTGACTCTATGAAACATCAAATACTGGAAGGAGCAGCTAAAGATACACGCAGAAGCAATTTTTAACGAATCAAAGCATCAGAACACAATTACAAGCTAAAATTATGATCGGAAAAACCCATGCAATTTCTTCTACAATGAAGTTTGTACAACAGAAAAGTGCAAGGAATTCTCCCAGAACGATTCACCCTTATCTCACAGGCACACAGTCATTGCAGTGGCAAGCTTCTTATGTCATTGATACTTACCGTACTTACTTGCGAAACTGAGGGTGGTTTAAAGGCACGATTAATGTACCACTGATGGGTAAAAATTGTTTGCTTCTGAAATTGATATAAAACTGACTTTTTCGGTTCTTAAAACTTATTCACACATTAAAAAATCATGCAAAACAAGAAATACGGAATTATTATATTTCTTTTTTACTTGTCAGATAGTTGCGCTTTCTTATTGAGATAATCACATTACCATGCCTTGTATTTACATGGAGTTTTTCGACTACGTTAATCACAAAAGTATAATCACAAAAACTATCATAAGTAAGACGCAAAATGAAGCATCCAAAAATAACTCGTTCCGGCTATGTAAACTCGAAAACCAAAAATGTACGGAAGTATGGACATTTTTGAAGTATTTAACTTAATATATAAATGATTTTCGAGCTACAATTATTTAGTTTTATTTTTATAGCCTTGTTTTCAGTTCAAGCTGCTATAAGCTGCACTTATTAGGTATGTATTATTATAGATTATTAAGTAATATGTATAGATATATGTATCTATGCAACAATATTGCTAATTATTTAAATTGTCTCACAGTCTTAAATTATTGACTAATGCTAATACGCAAAGTTGAGATTATAAGTAAAACTTGATATTGCCCTCAGTTATCACAAAATATCAAACTTCTCCCATATTTTCACATCCTCCGTTAATGGATCAACTAGGATTTCTCCATATGAATCCAGTTTCATGTACTTCAACGGCTGATTTGGCTTGATTGCTGGCCATGCGAGGTTCCGGAATTTGAACGAATGTCTGCAAAAATAAATACGTCCCATAAGTAGGTGTCTCAACCTACTTGCTAAGTTCGGAAGTCAGTAACGTTAAATTCTCTCTGAAAAGGTCATTCTAGTTCCAACTATTTGCATTTATGCATGAAAAGGACTTACTCATCTTTGGCAAACGATGTCCAAGTCTTGATCATAGTTTTGGACATTTCAAAGTCTTCCACATGACTCTGGCTAACGTCCAGAATGGAGTTTACAGTAAACAACATGAGCATTTCATCTCCATGACAGGGACCTGTGTAAAGAGAACAACGAATAGCTCATATTAAAAATAGCACAGCCAAACAGATATTACTGCGAAATTTCGATTCTTGCAATGCAATTACCAAGAGAGAGGGGAGGAATGCCAAATAAAGTTTTGAGCACCCAGTTCTTGAGCAATGAAATAAGGACATGGAATTCCATCGGTAGTTTAAAATAAGGCGAAGTATCTTTTAAAATGTTAAACACATTCAGAGCACCTTGGTGAGTATAATGGTACAAATATAGTGGTGCATGTTGAGCATGGAGTAACGCTGTATTTTGCATGGACTGAAAAAATAACCGATCTGAGAACAGTTTGGCCAAACTTGCACTGTTCTCAACCACCTCGAAGTCCTCACCAAGACCCAGGTAATGACGTCTAATTTCTTCAGAAGCGTTTTGTTTACTTTCGTCATAGAACAACATGACCGGCATGTATTTGTTCCAAATCTGCGTTACACTCAGGCTGTCTCGCAGCGACTCATTGTATATAACACCTGAGTAATATAATAATCATAGTGGCAGAGTTAAAATCCATGTTAAATAACAACACATGTTTTCATTAATGCTACGAATATCATCTACTTGAATTAAATGAGTGTTTATTTTTAGGCAAGAGTCTCACGAGCAACGAAAATTAATCCCTCTGCTTGGTTCGCTCCACTTAGCCACGGCACTTTGTTAAAATTTCCCAGCTCTAAGAGTCTATAAGGTTGTGTTGTCAGAAAGGCGTCACTGTCCACAATGCTCTCAATGGAGGGGGAAAATGCGTCTCGGAGTGGATGAACTGGTGACTGGTATCAACAAAACATTACAACTTAAACTAAGGCACATAATACTAACATAACCAAGCCAATCATGCATCAGAACTTCACATCAAAATTACAACATCAAAATAGTAAAAAAAAAATTATTAAAATATTAAACCTGGACAGCAGCGTGAATGGACGAAAGTTCAGCAGCATCCACACGTTGAAGACAATTTACAAAAGCTTTCCTTGGCTCTGTAGGGCATGCAAATCTATTCCCCAGCATGTCAACTTGCTCACTATAACTTCTATTGGTCTGCCAGAATGGGTTGAGCGCATTGCCACTCATAGATATAGCTTTGTCAAACAGACCTAACAGAAAAAAAATTCGCAGTGTATAAAATGTACAAAAATGCGTCTGTAAAGCAAACTTAATACATATTTATATATGTGCAGATACAGTCTGGGTATTATTTAAAACCGTTTCAGTGTAAGTAAATTCATAAGAAGACCTACCCTTTGACATCGGAGATAGCATATGAAAATGCACACTTGCTCCACTATAAAAAAACCCAAAGACAATACATAAATTACAGCATTCCTTCATGAAACATGCATAATAATAGTACACGATATGCACAACGTGGCTATATCCCATCGTAAAAAATTGTGGTTCAGTAAGCTCACCCAGCACTCTCGCCAAAAATTGTTATTTTCGTAGGATCTCCTCCAAAGCTTTCGATATTGTCTCGTACCCAACGCAATGCCATACTCTGATCTTTTAACCCCATGTTACCACGTGCGGTTTCATCCTCTGCGTTCAGAAAACCTGGAAAATATTCAAGTAAAACTGGCATTAGCAGCAAATCCAATTTCTAGCTCAACATTAATCTTCCTTCAAATCTACATTCCCAACCCATTGTTTATGCCGACGCCGACATCTCTGTCAATGTTGTTTTAAGTGACCCAACCCTGACCTGAAATGTAGGTCTATTTTAGTGACAATATCAGCGAAGAAACATACATATATACATCAGTACTATGACACGCGGATCGACACTAACGTCACATACTATACACCACTGTTTCTCCTTAGAAGCCACTTCAGCTATTACTCCACTGAATTGGGACAAACATTGCAATCTGCATGCATGAGTGAACATGTGTCCAGCCCAAATCGTTTTGGCAGCTGCACAAGTGAAATACACAAACAAATTATGTAGAGTCTACTAACTAAAACAGTTATTCTTCTGATTGTGCGTTACAGAATGGATGATGCATCTACATTTTGCCCATCAGTGGTCTTTCACATGTGAAGTTTTTCCTCGTCTGTCATAAATACATTTGAACTACACTTGCAACATAGATGTCCTACTATACTTGGAATAATAACAATCAGTACCTCTACACACTGCGGTCTGGACATTAATAAAATATTTATGCCTAGCATCTGTCCGGGTCCGAAATATCATAATAATTGTAGACCATACTTTGGACATTGGACTGCACATTTTTTATTGTTCTGCACGACAGGCTCACATGATCGTAATTTGTGTCATATCATCCCATCCAACCGTACAAGTCACTAATACTCATCAATTAATGCTTACAATTGGTAGTATGTAACCTCGAACGCTACGAATAGCTATTGCTACTTTCATTAGTATGCCATTTATAATGTCAAAACCCTCTATTGGCTCATTTCCTAATCACTAAATTTGGGTTAAACCAACCCACCGGATATGGAGTTCAAGAGAAATTATCCCAGATACTGAAGCAAACCTATGTCCATTGTCCTTAATGAAATCTAAGCCTAGCAATCTAAGCCTAGTAACAATTATACGAACAATTCCTACCAAATTGTACATATGAGTTCATTCGATTCATTTCAATTAACTGGACAGAAGACATGGAAGCACAAGCACATTTGCATACGAACGAATACACAACACACGTACACAACGGCATGGAACATTACCATTCACCAACCACCGGTGAATTATTGAAACCCACAGCTGGTGTTCAGTATGTTAATGTGGACATCTAGTAAATTATGAAATCCACTATAATGTTTTATAATTAGAAAGTAACTTTTCGGAGGATTTGACCGGAGCTGGAGAGAGTCCAAAATAAAAGACTCTAATATGTAGTTGGCAGAAATTGCTTTGGTACAAAATCCGGAACATAAGTTTCATGAAGATTCGATGAGGTAGCTGGGGGGCCGGAGTTTGCTGGGTAAAACTATATAGAGTAATTTAAATCTACTTGCAATAAAGCAAGACTTAATCTCAGCATTAACCGCCGCTTCAAATCAGCAAAAACTTAGCTGCAAACATGTACATACAACTGTCTCGTAAAATGAATGCAAGTAGTCTGGAGGTCCGTATGTACATACATAATAATACTAGATAAAGATAGCGAAACTCACTTTTAGAAAATCGATTCATGGTATTTCAATTAAAACATTGGTATATCTCATCTGTATCTTTATGTCAAAATAGCAAATGCTGCTGTTGTGCCAGACTGCATTGATTTAACCAGCTCCACAATATACATAACAGGGGAAGTTTATGGCAAAAAACGAGTTATGGATACAAAGAATGTTTCAATGGAAAACGTAATTACAAATATCTATACCTGATCTGTAAGACAGTTTGACATTTAAACGCACAACTCACAATCAGACATCTCACAATCAGGCACCCTGAATGCCAACCCCAAAGTTATGCATCCCACGTGCTTGTACTCCTGATTAAGGATTTCATTGAAAGCATTATTAATGCTTGCCACAGTGGCTGTGTGACAAAATGTTCATCCCAACACGAAACACTGATTAGCAGTCTGGGAGTCTCGAACGTTTATATTTAGCAACCATAAAAGTAGGGCAAGATAATGTTAAATAAATATGAATCTTATGTAAGTACCTATAGATTCAGCGACTTAACCACTGGGGAAAACACACTAATCAAATGTCTACACAAGACAAGTCATATAAAAAAACACTAAATTCGCTTACACTGAAATTCCGCCTAGGTCAGAAATTCAAGAAACTGATTAGTTTAGATTCAAATTTCAAAGAAATCTAAAGTTCCTATTGAAAATAAGTCACATGACATAGCTACGTTCAACATCATGGAAAACCCCGTTGCTAGATTAAAATATTTTATCAGAGCTCAATGTTTGGAATTGAAAGTTATTAGTCATAGGATACAATTGACAATTAGCTTTAAGCTTCCAATCCAAAGCTCAAAATATGCGCACAAAGTTTATTATCATATTTACCTTGAGGAATCACCTGTGCCCGTACACAAAGCCGATAAGGCAACGATTCATGATCCTTGTTGACTCACTGAACTTGTGAATTTTAGTAATGTTGTCGCATAAATTATGTATACGAGCCACGCGTACAAAACACATGCATACCCATATAGTTTGTGTACAAAGCAAATAAAGGACAATACGCATGGAGACCAGAGACATCCAATCATGAAAAAAATAATTTTATGCTTCCAAACTTGCATTACCTACTAAGAAACAAGCAGCTTTTATTAGCGATTGGAATCGCGAGCACCAAAATTATGTTTTATTCCTACTGAATTAATTAACGCTCAACATACCAAAAGCAGGGAAAGTTGACTGTGAAAGGAAATCGATACCTTGCTTGTTGCTTGACATATCTACCTAAGTGTGCTCTCAATTTCTTTCACAGGAACTATCTACTATCAGAATCGAACTCTGATAATGTCCAGCTTGAAATAATTCAAACGACCGATTTCGGTAATCACCAGGGTCGACTAAAAGCACTGGACATTTACATACACAGAAAAAATGATTCAATACATTATATCTATCGCGTGCAAAAACCCTGACGTAATTGTGACAGCCAGCGTGTAATAATGTTCTCAGAGTATCTAACACTAAACGCTATGCTCGTCCTATGAACACTACAATATACGATATTTGATAGCAATTTGAACTAAAAAGACATACCTAAAATCCCAAGACGGTAGTTCATTGACACCAGAACGATGTCTTCATCCATAAAATACTGTTCTCCATAGCCACTAGCGGATCCCGTGAGGAAGCCTCCACCATGGATAAATACCATGACCGGAAGTAGTTCAGCTTTCAAAGTTAAACTTTCTTTCCCCTTAAGACAAAAAAGAAAACCGACGTTGCCATTGAATAGGAACCATCAAAAAATTATTTCTATGTAACAATAATAATAAATACAACTAAATATGTATGCAGGCACGAAGACTCGCAAAGTACTGTACACAGACTCGCTAGATCCCCAGACCAATTCAAGACGGGCTAAAAATTTCTTCCCAAACTTTTTTATTCATTCTTCTTAGAAGAAACAGAAGTAAACTTTATTCACAATTGTCACCCTAATCACTAATGATCCTCCCCTAAGATAACAATGTTTTCCATAAAATATAACGATGAATTTCATATTCTGATTTATAAATTATTGTACAAATGATTTGTACTGTCTTACACTTGAACCTCTAATAATAGTAATACTACTTATAATGACACCTCTATCTAAAGATTTCGGATTTTTTAAAAATCATGAAACTATTCTGAGCGTCCCACTACAACACCGTCAAATAATAATTTATTACTGACAGTATTACAATAATATACTTTAAATAAAACAATGGAACAAGAATACAGTGATTGTAAAAAACATACCATACACACACTACAATGCTAAATTGAACGTCGACTATAATAATTAACTCAACTGACTGTAGCTAACTTAAAATTGCAAATTACGGAATCAAGAACACATCTACTATTACACCAGCCTCATAAAAACCTCACTAATCCTTAAAATATCCAGACAAAAATATAAACTAACCTTCGGAACAAAAACATTTAAGTACAGACAATCCTCCTGACCAACAAGACGTCCTGAGGTTAAAAATTCCACACCGACACATCTTGGGCTGACCTTGTCCCCTAAAAGCACCCCAGTCCAATTTTGTGGTGGTTGTGGTGACTGCCCAATAAAAATACAAAGTTGACAGATTAAACAAACTTGTGACTCGGATGGCAATCACACCGGCGAAATGAACACACAATGTAGAAGTTGTAAACGCATATGTACACAAGGCTTTCATATACATAATACATTCACAAATCACAAGGATACAAAGCTACTTACTCATCTCTTTAAAAGGTAATTCTCACAATAGCAAGACTGATTCCCAGACAATCATAAATAGTCTAATATATTTAATTGTATTTTGAATTATTTTCCCTTTAAATTCCAACAATAGAGACCTAATATACATACCTGGAATCGAAGGTCACCGAGTGGCGGTCGGGCGTACGGAATTGAAAGAAATTGAAAATATTCCCGGCCTTCTCTGGAGTACGCAATCACACCCTGGATTTTGCCTGAAGCTATTTCAATGATAGGTCCTAATTGCTTCGCAAATAGGAATTTACCAATGTAAGCAGTGCATGCAAAAATAATGGGTAAAAAAATATTTCCCCGGTTTTTTCCCCACATTGTGATGAGCAGAAATTAAAAGAGACACTTGCCATACAAACACGTCCGTACTCCTTCGAAGACCGGGTTTAACTGAGGGGTCCTAATTGCTCACCTCCGTGCACATGCACTCACGGGGACTCACTCAAATGCCCTATGCATACGCACATGTATCTAAGTATTCGTATGCACGCGTACATAAAAAAAGCACAGAGAATAGCAGAAGCACTTAAATCAAGGCCGGGAACTCCAGTCCAGTGTTTCCTATGCTTGGAGTTTTTGATGGGGTGTGCTGTCTATATTAAAAAAATATTTTAGGAATTTTCCCCTAGCTATAATTTTATTATTAAGGTTCGTACCTTTTTCCATCAACTACAACAACGTCCGAATTTAATTATGACGAAATATATAGTATTTAAATTCTTTAAATGAATAATGCTATGTTGAAGTTACAGTTTCGGCGAAGGAACACAATGATCAATTATGATTGAAGATAGCTGTTGCGGTGGGGGAATGTGTTAAGACCTGCATTTAAAGATTTTTTACAGTAAATTGGCTATATATAAGTCTGTAATTTTGAGGAATTCTATCCTCAATTAATAATTTAAAAACTGGGAAATAGAAATGTTTTCCTTGACAGATTACTTAACGCGACCTTGTAAAGATATTTCATTTCATTACGTTTCGGGTTGGCAGTAAATCATCTTTGCAGCTTTGACTACAGTTTCCATTGAAGCTGCTCTCGATATGGACCCATTTTGTTTAAAATCAAACTCACAAGGGATCAATTGAATTTGGGTTATAATATAAGCGATAAATTCAAAGATTATAAAAGGGCTTGTGTGGGAATTTTTTATTTATTAGACACTTCATATTTAATATTGTTTGTATTGTCGTAGTTCAAAGGTGGAGTAATATGTGAAATTATGTTTTTGATCCCTTGCAAAGTTGAAATATTTTATATGATTTGTATTGTGCCAACATAATAAAATGTTCTGAACGTATTGTTAGAATAATTTTAATGACTGGTGTTCTACCCAGAAATGTTTTGACAACTGGGGATACCAAACAGCCTAAACCAGCAAACTAGACTAAAAAGGTAAATCATATTTTTTTAAAAAACGGAGGCATTTTTATGAAATGGAGTTTTCATACAATGGAATGATTGATTAGAACAATCCTGGATAGACTACTGGAGCTAAACACTTGTTACACACTGGCAAGCTTTGCTTTACTTTACACTTTTAGGGACTACACGAGAATACATACGGATTGCAGTGGCAAAATGCGCCAAGACTTCGTCATGCAAAGGGGATCGATAATGATTTAAGTCCCTGCATCACAAGTTGTCATTCCCAACTAGCAAAAAAAAGGGAACAGATATAGTGAAATGTGAAATGGCAGGAAGTTGAGATAGTAAGCGGTTTACACGCAAATACTGAACCCAGTACGAAACAGAAAAGGATATTTAAAGCCTTAGTAAATGTGGGTCAATTAAATTTTATAGATTCATCCCTGTTTCACTGGAGGAACCTGTTTATTTACTTTATTTTCTCGACGAAATACCATGTCCAATGGCTAGGTTGGGTAATCATAGTAATAAATGTTTAATTCACAGGAATGTTTTGTCTTCTTCCATGGTTTGGTTCTTCCCTGAGAGTAAGCACATTTGGAAGTGAATTTAATTAATGTTCAGTTCCATTGCCTTTTATGTACCACTGAAGTCAATATTTAATGTTGTTCCGGTTCGAACCATTGGAACAATATGTGAATCCGACGAGGCGACAAAGAAATGAATTCACACGATTCCTTCAGCAGTAGATACCTTCCTGCTTAGATTGTTGTGAGCAATTACTTTTTTTTACAATTTAATGGTAATGAGGTAATTTGAACCAACTGGAATGGGACAGTCGGCGTCTTCACCTTGAAGGAAAATATAATACATCAACATTTTAATAAGTGGCCTGTTGTGGTACTTTGCAACATATGTACATACATTAAGTAGACGAAATGGTGCGTGTAGCATGAATGCACATCTCCCCAATAGTGCTTAAATATGTTTTGGCATGGAAGCGTTCAGTTGAAGGTGGAAATGCACATTGCCCCGTCCCCATGGAGGAATAATTTATGTGTCTCCGTGCAATGGAGCATTCACATTTCACAACATTCATTACCTATTATTGTTCACAGGAAATCCCACAGTCAACTATTGTACACAACCACGTTACTATATCTACATACATTGATGAAAATAATTTTGTGACCTTTAACCTGGACTTTAATGGAAATTAAAGTTGTACTGGATTATTTGGCCAAAATATTTTGTAAAAAAAACTCATTCAAAACCCGAGGAAAAAATGGTCTGTGTAAATAAAATTTTCCATTTCGATGACTTTCTTCCACTGATTACATATGAGACTTCTATACTTGCTTTGGATAGTTAATTAAAGAATACAGTTATTGACTCCTGACTCGGATTGGAGAACGAGGAGCGAGTGATGAGACTTGCGAATCGGTAGGAAAGAACATGACATTTATTTTTATTGATATTACACCTGTCTCCAGCATCATGATTCCTTATTGTGGATCCTATGGAAAACCAACTGTACAAATACTACCCATTGGTTATTAATACTACATTGGGTACAGGGAGTATTATGCTGAACAGGAAACTGAACTATTTAGTAATATCGGAAGGAATGCACTGTAAAGAGTAGCCAATATTTGTACAACTTATAAACAGTAGCTGTTTTTTAAAAATACGCCTAGTGTTTTACTCACGCTACGTTTTACTACAGTATGTGCTTGCTTATTTAATTCATCACCGCTCATGGATACATCAGAAAATCCAGTCGATGTTTTATACCGTACTTTTTATATATGTACATGTGAACAAATACAGAACAAGATTTCTGAACCAAAATTGAGAATTTCAATTTTTTTTAACCTTTGACATCAGTAGAATTTTGTAACTTCATTTGGATTTTGTAAGTCAAATCTCTTGATATGAATTTTACTATTTAATGGGCAAATAAGAGTAGTATTCACGTCAAAGATGACGAACAAGGATGTGAAACGAACGAAATGTCTATTTTTGCCCAAATTATTCGTATTTGGAAAATTAACGTCAAATTGATGATGAATCACATTGGTGATTGTTGTGCACAGTCCCAATGGTTAAAGGCCATTGGATGCGATATGGAACAAGTCCACAGATCCAACTAACATGACAAATGTCAATCGGAATTCTTTCTACATTTTTATTCAAAGTACCTTAAGCCAAACAATATTTAATCTTTAATGGTTCACCCATTCAATAATTTTGTTTCGTTTAATAATTCAAAAAACAGAAAAACTCCCTCCTACATACATACATATATCCATTTGACATTTGCCATAAATCATTACAAGCTTTTCCTCAAAATGTAGTCATTAATATTGTAAACCTTAGCCTAAATTACAAAAATGCTTGTGTGTCCTATGCTTTCAAGGATCAGTTGACGATCGCATGATGTGAAGTATTTTATCAACACATTGTAGGTAATAAATAGCCAGTAAGCATAATTTTGATGGACGAATTCACTGGAACTGTTTATAACATGATATTTTGCCTTTGAGCATTTTGAACATCCATTTTTCCTTTGGCTGACAGAGGCGGTCTACGACTTTGATTTATCCGTATAAATGAGCTGGAATATATTTGAGGAAAAATAAATGGAAACATTCACAATAAGTGGCTACAATTTGTTGGCCAATCTACCCCTAGCAAAAATTAATTCTTTGACTTAGTTCAGCGCTTCAGAAGTCAACCCATCGAAATGAAGTAAAGACCGCGTCTACAGATTACATTAGATATTTTCCAAGAGCAGAACTTCACTTCAAGTTCATTGATGTGCTTTATCATTGATGGGATTTTTGAAATGTATATCTAAATGCTTGGCTTTTACTTAAGATGTATTTCATGCTACACTTGAGTTGGAGCAAAATGACAGCTTTGCAGGTATCCCGCGATACAAAAAAGGGTCTCTTTTGGACAAAGGCGAGTATTTTCTTTTGTGGAATGCCATAAGTACCTCTTTATATCTATTTAGAACTCATGAGAGTCATGAGCAAGAAAATTGCTGAAACAGCAAGAACACACTAATAAATAAGTCGTGAAGTGCTATCAAATATCATATAAAGTCTGTAGGAATTAGGAATGCACACGTACATAGATGTTATTTCCATTAGTACATAAAATAATATATTTAGGTACGAAAATACGTAGGTTACTATATGCTGGAACCAATTAATAAACACTCCTGGAATTAGTGCAAACGCGCATCTTTATTCCATAAATGGCATCTAACAACACATTCTTCAAAATCTGAAACAATCGTAATTCTCAGGGAGGTTTTAACTATTGTAGTTTTAGATATTATTACAATAGTTAATAACTGTAAAACAAGACATAACTTATTATAACACAAAAAGTAGAGTACATTTTTAATATTATTAGTAGTTTACGAAACCATCAGTCTGCAATATTTTAAAATCGGTTATACTACTCCTTGCTGTTTTGTCAGAATACTCACTATTAAAATTCAGAAATTTCAAGTTACACCCCACCATCTGATACATCTTACGACTCCATTAAAATACACCAACTGTCAATAATCACAAGTAAGATAATTCAATTGTGCTTAGTATTAGTCTGTATTGTCCTTCCAAACTGTAAACTACCCGGAATCTTGTACTTACAAAAAATCGAACGTTATATCGACCTAATATAATAGATCATTTCAAAAGCATCAAAATTTGAATTACTGCAGGTGTCTAAAATTTAACTCGTGGGACCTTTGGAATTGAAACCAAAATCCAAGTATGTAAAATATCAATTTAACAATTAAGAATTGTAACTCTCCAGACATTCCTGTTTAATAGCTTGGCGATATATTCTAAATTAAAAAGTAGCTGCTTCTCAAAAGATAGACATAGTCTAATCATTTATACTGAAGTACGTACCCATCCGAGGGTATATAAATGCTTACAGTTTCTTTCCCTTGAGCAAGTTTCCGTATTTATAATATTCAATTCCGTTCCTAAAACCCTCATATGACTTACCCAATTAGTAATTCATGAAATGCAGAAGGAACGGAGAAATAAAGAAAATAATAACAGTCATAGTTAAATCCGAAAATATCATTGTACTTTTTAGCTGGAAGACTTAAATTAAAAATATCACTTTTCAAAATCAAAATGATGGAAAAAATTCTGTAGATAAAACAACGTTAGAAACAATTATTTGGAACAACGTGCTTCAAAATTGAACGGCACCGGTCTCAACAGTTATGAGTATAATATTCATGTACATTAAATAAAACATTGAAGGAATCCTTCCTATGGTCTAAACTCCCAGATAATCCCAAAATCTTAACCTTTGCGTGAAAGGCTCAGGGATGAGACTTGGATATCTGTCTAAATTCATGTAGAACACACTGGAGTTCGCTGAGATGGGCGGCCATGGCACGTCCATAAATGATAATGGCTTTCTGCGAACAAAATGAGAAATAAATAAATACCCCTTTGGTGATTAATCCTAATCAGTAACATGATTAGATGGGTAAAATTCCAATTATATTGAGTCATTATTACGGTGTCAGTTAATTTTAAAATTTAAAACTCTTACTCATTCTTTGCAAAATCAGTCCAAGCTTTGACCATTGCGCGTGACATCAAATAGTCTCTCGAGGACTTTTTGATCCCAGCCAACATGTGCATATTGAAGAGTAATGGCAGTTCGTCTGCATGACAAGGACCTAAAATTTCACAAAATAACAAAAAAACCTTAAAATAAAATCTTCATAATACTTCTTTACACTTCAAAGTATCGTTAGAGGGACAGAAGGTGAAGCCCACAAAAAATATTATTTAAAACCTGTCTTTGACTAACCCAGGTTCTCAAACCACTTTCCGTAGGTCATGGAGTAAAACAAATCCTTTGCCATGTCAAAAGCCACTTGTAATTCAGCAGCAAATCGACTCACAGGTGACACAGCCTTCATCAAGTTGAATAAGCTGACCTCCCCCGCATAAGTATTGTAGTACAAGTAGACCGGGGCATAGCGTGCATGGTAAACAGCGGATTTGTGCGTTCCATGGAAAAACATCCGGTCCGAGAAAAGATTCGTGAAATTATTGACATGTGTCACTGGATGCACTCGCCTGACAGGTCCGAAATAAAAATTTCGAATTTTCTCGGAAACATTTTTTGCCGAGGGATCATATCCCAGCATTATTGGGGCCCATTTGATCCACTCCTTGTCCAAGCGGTCTGAGAGTGATTTATTAGAGAGCAGACCTGTGCAAAATTCATAGAATAGAAACAGTTATTACTATTTTTTGGGAAAACAATCCCCGATATTAGGTTACGACAGCATTCTTTAAAAGATGCATTGAGCACAAGGAATATTGTTTCCACGAAATCCACTCACGTGCAAGATTAAGCAGTCCTTCAGCCGAGTTTACTCCACTCATCCAAGGGACCTTGTTGAAACTACCTCTTGCTATCAAATTCAGTGGGTAGTCAGAAATGAATGTATCAGGTCTCTTGACGGATTCAATTGTTGGAAGGTAGCTGTCGTGTGGGTGGCGTACGACTGACTGTCATAAAGATTACAAATTAATTGTTTACTGTGATGCACAATTGAGTACTACAAATCTTCTTCAAATGCTTTATAAATGTTGTTAGCCTTAAATGTTATTTTTATTTTTTTAAAAGTTTCATTCAAATCTCATTTTATTATTCATTAAAGGATTATCAAAACGTAGTACGCAAGCTACGGTTGACTTTTACGACCTTGAACTTGGTCTCAGATTCTTGTCTCAACAAAATACTTGGCTTTCGCTAGTTTTTTGAGAGTATAAAGCAGAACTAAGGGGTTTAGGATGCCTAAGTATAGTTCAAGTCACGCAATTTGCTTGACAGAAAAAAACCTAGACTGATCGAAGTGATAAGATACTAACATCACTAACATGTTTTGACATTATTACGACATCCTTTCAAAACTCACCATTGCTGCTTGATGAACTTGTACTAATCTTTGGGGATCAACATGCTTCAAACAAGAAACTAATTCTTCTGAGGTTCTAGTTGGACAGTGGAACATCGACCCCAGTTTCCTAGCCTGTGAGCCCGGGTCTTTGGTCATGGCCCAAGCCTTCAAAGCACTACCACTTTGAGAGATTGCCTTGTGGAATAAACCTATAATAGAAAAAATAGTAGGTATAAAAACACGGGATAAAGAAATCCAACCAACTGACCAATATATTATGTATATTATAAATTAAAACCTTAACCTACCTCTGGATTGATGAGACAAAATGTGGTAATGGACACTGGCAGCTCCTGTAATAAAAAATGCAGATACGTATAAGTAGTTAGACCCACAGCAGATTATAATATGTACGTATGTATGTAAAACAATTTGCGTCTGAAAAATAACCCTGGTTTAGTTTAAAAAAAAATTATTCAGCAGTGAAAGAACGTACCCCATTGTTTGTTAGATAATATTTCCAGTAATTAAATTAAATTTGTAGTAAAAATATTTGAGACATAGTTTGGAAGGTAACCCCACCTTGATTTTAATCAATTATTCGGCTGTTTTCCATTGAAAAAATTATCTTGAACGCATCTTTGATCATACTCCAATGAATTCCCCTACTTGATAAGCCTACATTTGTACATGTAGAGTCTATTGCGTATAAAAAGTAGAACTGATATAATTTGCAATGTTTTCCTTGTCTTTTGTCTCCTTAATGTCTACCTTGTTCATTCCGTCGAGACTGAAGGAAAATCCTGCTCAAAAGTTTTTATTTGTCTCTACAATATCTAAACTATGTATACAGTCCACAAAAAACAAAACAATTTCTAAAAATATCCCAGACATTTCCAGACATCAACAAATAGTGCAGCATGTGAGACTGATTATTATGCTTTCAACAAATTAAAAAACTAAACAAAATTGCAACACAAACAACTGTAAGGTACTAATACGACGCTATTATCTATACTCAAAAGTGTCATAAGTGTTGATAGAGCTTCCGTCCTTGCGTGACAAAAGATTAAAATTTATGAGCCCAACAAACAAGTTATGTTTCACTGTGCCCCAAATTTCAGTGATAGTTTCTTGAAAGTGTGTAACTTTTGACGGTTGCATATACACATAGGTAATTACGTAGATAAAGGTGAGAGTAGCAAATCAAATATAATGGATGTTGTATGTACATACCTGCACTTTCTCCGAAAATTGTCACTTGGTTCGGGTCGCCCCCGAATTTTCGAATGTTAGCTTGTACCCATCTTAAAGCCATATTTTGATCCTTCAGACCCATGTTACCTCTCACCACATCGTCACCGGTGTTCAGAAACCCTACAAATTAATTATCATTACAGTTGTACTATTTACTTGAGATGAGACTGCTCGCTCTATTAAAATTATTAATTGGCTTAGACATCCCCCTGTTATCGATGCAGATCAACTTTGAAAAAATCTAGGTTCACATTTCCGTTATTATCGACCATGATGAATATTTCAAGTTCAAAAACAAGCAAATCAATTCAACATGCATGGCAGGTAAGGACACTGCACATAACATCCACATCAATTGCAGCAATGTATATCAAAGCGTTAGCTTTTTAAACATGAAGAATGAAATTAATCGTCCTATGGTAACATATACAAATTTGTTACACTACAACAGTTTTGGTGGTAAATCATTGGAAAGTAAGCCTAGTTTTGATATAATCTGAAAACTCCATCCAATTGATACGCAGTCGAGGGAGGAATCAAGAGATGACTCCCTCAAACGAGAATACAGACGAGTGAATTCACTTGAAAAAATAAGTCTTGTAGTGTGATAAAATCATACTAAATTCTGTGAACTTTTAATTACATATAAATCATTAGGAAGGTCGTGGGGAAAAGAACCGCGGGGAAATATATTGTACTGATGAAGAAACAGATTTTGATCCATGATACAGGGGGATTAATTGTAAGTAGATGTGTCATTACATACCACACACCACAATATATCTGTAGTGTCTTATCGGGCCTCAAATAACTGAACAAAGTAGTTTACCCAAAGCTGCCAATCTGTAGTTCACAGTCACAAGAACAATGTCTTCATCCATAAAATATTTGGCTTGATACATCTTGGAAGAGCCGGCCATAAAGTAACCACCATGAAAATAAACCATGACTGGCAATGGCTTGTCTATCATTGCCACAGTTTCCACCTACAACATTACATTCAAAATGTAAAAGTTAGAAGGTTTACAATATTACCATCACCGGCGTTATCAGAGCCATGAGAAAATTAAAAACCGGTTCAGTTTCCCCCTTTAAAATGCATCACTGAAATATTATCCTGCACGGTAGCAATGGGAATCTTTTTACAAGGTCAAAGTAACACAAACCAAACTCTTTGATACTCTAACTTCCGAATTGTTTACAATAAAATAAACAATGCAGGTTTTCATTACAGGTTTCCCTTACAGAGAAGTTACTGTTTCAGTCAACCATCTAAAACATTGTGAGTACAGTACCAGGTGTATTGAACCATTAAAGTTTAATGTCAACAAAGCATCCGAATCTACAAGTTATTGTGCATATCCTCATCAGCCCCTAATTTTACAAAACAATGATTTCACGCAACCAATTATTAAACTAAATGGAGAAGCGCATGAAATAAAGAAATGAAGGAATCCTTATAGGAAGAAATTTTAATCCCTGCAATTTTTCAATATTTTTTTGACTGCACTAAAGAAGATAAATTAGGCCTAATATCTACAGATTACTTGATATTTTCTAGCGTGTGACAAGGCTCACATTGTTTCAACTTTTTTTGCCAAGCGTTTTTTGACGGAGAGAAAATCAGAGAGTTGTGAGGACTTATAACGCTTTTTAGAAAATGTGGACGATATATGTATGCACTATGGAATGGTGCATACATGAACTTTTGTGATAATTGGATAATTAAGTACATCTACCAAATCCTCTTCTGCTTAACTACAGACGCATAAATCATGCAATAGCATCTTCCACTCATGAATCTTTAGCTACACCAAAAAGTGTGCAAGTACATATCTATAATTCTCTGGTACATACATACATACATATGTCAGTCTACGTATCACAAGCATAAATCTTTGTGAAAACTTTGAAGGAAAAACTTGAAAATATTTTCATGAGCGTTGCATTCAAAGAGGATTACATTGTGTGACTCCCACAGTAAATTTGTACACCCACCCGACCTGAATTCCCAGCCCATCGTGAGGACAAGAATAGCAAAAAATTTAATATTTTACAAAGTGCCACAACATAGGAAAAAAACTCACAATCGGTGTGAACACATTTAAATAAAGACAATCCTCGGATCCGACCGTGCGTGCCGTTACCATCAATTCGAATTGCATGCACTCGGAAGGCTGTCTGTTGGCATTGCGAATTCCCGTCCAATTCTCGGGATAATGAGGAGGCTGTCAAAATGCACATAAAAACATGAATAGATCACAATTTCCCCCACACACACACATCATGGTTGTAACACAAACACAGTTTACAACAAATACTTCCTGAAAAGTGTCACAGTACGAGCTCATCCTGTTGAGTCGTGTCAAAATAATTAGAAAACACTTATTTTTTTCACACCTCAAATCTTAGGCTCCCCACGGGTGCCTTCGCATAAGGGATCCCAAGATATTCAAAATATTCCCAGCCTTCCCTGCTCTTTGCCACAATTCCTTTTAATTTCCCCGTTGAAATGGTCACTACTGGGGCTTCAGGGGTTGACATATATTCTGTCATTAGATATGTGATAAGCCCAAAGGAGACCGCCGTAGCGGCCTGTCGTCTGTCTTTAGGGTACGCCCACATTTTTTATGATAATCTGTAATTATTTACTGTTTTTTAAAAATTTAAAAACTTTCTGAAATATCACGGGGTACTTCAAGACAGTACTCAGCACTTTAATTCATTACAAGAATTAATGTTTGATCTTAAAATATTTTTACTGTTTTTATTTGTTTACGTTTTTTAAATAATTATTATATATTTCTTTCTTTGGACCTTGTCGTGTGCACTTATTTTCATTTGGAGCTCGCACTGGGCACAGTCTAAAAGTTTAGACTAATGCTCTCCAAGTGTCCTCTCTACTGACACTGAAGCTGTACAACGGAGCATGGGAGATTACCATGACTACCTTCGTCAATACTCTTAATGGTGAGTCTACGCCAAGAACTCTCTCGTCCTAATGGCAAAGATTGAATGCCGACAAGATTTCAATGTGTACTTACAGACATCGTAGAGTAAGAACTTCCACACTAAGAGGCTTCAGTTTACCCAATGCTCCCAAACAGCGCTCACCCAGCGTACTTCCCAAACGCTGACTGGCCTGAAGTACCATACTTGCAACATATTCTGCACACACACACACAATATATAAAATACCTAGCAAAATTGACAGAACTTGCCCACTGCCTGCACTTATAGCACAATCACTGTGAGGAGACTATGCAATCGAAGCTTATTGTTAGAAGTATCTCTCACAAGAACCTATGTACAATATTCCTCTACCTCAACCTATACCTCCCTTGTGTTGTTAGTCAGCTTCATCTCAAGTATGTAATTTAGAATTTGGGTCTCCTGGTCGACAACTACTTTGCATTAACAGTAGTGCAAATATGACAATAGTTTGCATAGAAACTCAATAAATTTACTGTTATCAGCCCGCACACTTTTAACTGATCTCAGGATTATCTATATGTGAAATCCAACGCACTCTGAAGCCTCTGAATTTAACATGGTGATAGTTGGAAGAACACAAAAGAGAATTGTAATTTACAATTGTACACATATCTACATATGTATGTTCCTACCTACCGGACTACCAGGTACACATGTAACAATGTCGGGATACTACTCTCCCTGAACCCAACCGACAAAAGAAATAATGTACATAGAGTGGTAGCAAATAAAGAGATTGAGATTGTTCATCTTTGATTAGCACGGTTAAGATTTTCAAAATGAAAGTAGTTACTTATTGCAGGCATAACAATCATCTACAACCAGTAATGCTTGCTTGGAAGAAAAAAAGTTCGAATAAAAGTGTCTTACTTTTCCTTGGTCGACAATCCATGGCAATCAACAAACTATGGTGATCGTTTTATCTGAAAGTATTTTTTAGGCATCCGTTCTATACGTTCATTTGCATTTTATGAATTCATTTTATGCTACCAGTTAATAAAAACATAGGGGTTGACCGAGGTCAGGAATACCTCTCATCAGCACAGCATTTATTCAAGGATGAGCATCTGTGGTGTGCTCTGAGGAGTTGTGTTACAAGGAATCAATTCCCTTTTTGTTTTACCAGAACTAAAGTTCTAGGAGTAAATGAACCCAGGAATCTCATTTATTTGTTGATAATAATTTTATGCAATTAAGTATGACGGAAAAACGGAAACTGTAATAATTCTGTACCATAAAATATCCACGTAATATACAGATAAGAGAAGTTTCACGGATACGGAATGCGTGTCTGCAGTTTATGAACTTGGGCGGATATTATTTCCTTTAATGTTTCAATGCCTGCCTAATTTAATTAATACTACAAAAAAAATCTCGAGAGACTTTTCAGACTTGTTCCGCTGAGAACAGAAATTAATGAGACGACGATATCATTTATTCGAGGACCATTTACGAATTACAAGCAAAAGTTTCTGAAGGATACGATTTATTTGAAATTGTTTATAGTTTTGCAATTCAGATAGCAATGATTAAAATAATGGGGTAGGACAAGATTTGATGGATAAAAATCGTTAAAGAAGGTTTCACTAATACACTTTTTAAAACATTGGATTGGACATTAATTATTGTGCCAAGTAATATAAAATTATACCTACTGCCCCAAAAAGCTATGCTAACAATGAATTAAAACCAATCTCAAGGCTCCATGATCGATAGACCACTAATGGGGGTGGAGGTTTTGTGGTTATTGTCTTTAGGAATCTCATTGTCAGACAAGTAAAAATTCATGTGAAAAAAGTTTCCATTTATTGAACTTATACTGTAAAATTTAAGGTAAAGGTTTTATTGTTAGAATGTTTTTCTTTGGAGAACTTCCAACTATCCTTCATGTATGAAGCCCATGGGTTTCTTTAAGACAAACTTTTATAACAACTACTATAAATATTATAAATAATTAGACATGTAATTATCAACGCACCCATATGTGAGTACATGCTTATCTCCGGTTAACATTGAATTCAAATCAGCGAGAACAAACAAATGTAAAAGAACTTCTTCTTTAACAATTAAACGAGACAGTTTCGTTCCTGTGCTATTTTCCAAAGTTCTCATGGCAAGTCAAGAAGGATTTTGTCTTTAATAGTTTCAGAAAACACCGTTATCTTTATTTACATTCGAAATTATTATCTTTGTTGGAATAACTCAAATACATTGTAGACTCTCTCAGTTGGGTCAATTTCACGTCAGCATTATTCGACACAGAAGTGTCTTCATTAAATTTCTTGTAAGCATATGTCGTCGAGTAAAATTTTGATGAGAGTCTACAATTGAGCTGCAATAGTGACTGGCTGTACACAGATATAGTTGTGGAGACTGTACCAACAATGAGTCTCCTTAGAATTTCTACATCCTGTCAAAACAACGGTGGGACCAGCGTAATCAAAAATAACGAGACCTTGAGAACCGTTCGTTAAACAACGGAGTTCAGTGGTACCAGGGTGGTCGGACTTTTATAACTCAGTAACAATGATAATGGTCACGTCATGCATTCAACATGAGAATCTTTGTACTAATGAGTTGTGATTCAATTCACGATGCCCCTTATGTGTATATCTATATTCTATATTAAAATACATTAGCACTCCTGACAATGATTAGAGACTCAAAAGTAAACCGCAGAGAATTCTCACATATAATCCCATCCTGTTGAAGTCTGCGTGCTCGAAATTTCTTAATTTTGAGTTACCAAATGAATTGGTTGCTGAAATTTTTCTTACGTCATATGTCACAAATTTAAACTAGCAACTGCACAGGTTATCGGGCTAAAATACTGTCAAACTCAAAGTATCAAGTCACAACATGAAATTTAGTAAACAGTATAGTGAGTGAGTTCATTCACTTGAATTTCCAATGCCACCTTGGTAGCTTTAAAAATCCCAGCTGTTTGAAACTTTGATGGTGAATACATAATTTATAGCTTACAGATAATGTTTTACTTGCAGAGGGACGAGAATTAATTATCTACATGAGACGAACCACGATAATTGTGTTAAACTTTTGCACGCAGTCAAGGAATTTGGGACAATTCATCTTGACTTGATTTGCTTCGTTTACTTATGTTCCAAGCCAGCATGAAAGTGATTACTTGCAAATTTTTGGGGTAGTGAGACGCACATCTGTTTTAAAACGGATTCAATTTTGGTACTTAAAGATTTTGCAATTGTTCCCTTTTATGTCCCAAAATTTTAAGGATATCTACCCATACATCCACAACGGTGTGTGTTTACGTGGTGGTATAAACCTGTAGAAGGGACAATAAGAAACAGTAACGTTGAGAGTATTTCTACTTCAGAGGACAGTCATGTGTGCGAAGAGAGATGTGTTGTAACAGTTGGAACAAATAATTGCAAAACTATAAATTAATAAGTATGTACTCCCAAGTAAATAGCACATGTGTATGCTACCGTATCATATATGGGTAATTGCCAGCAGTCCACTATTAATTAGGAGAGTATGAGGTAGACAAAAAGAAAAGTATAAGTTTGCGAAATCCACGGGATTTTTTTTTTCATTTAAGCTCCAAACGCTTTCATGCTGCACTGCCATTTTCTCATTAAAGTTTTCAAGATTTACATAAAACCTTATGAATGTAGACACTGACGTGACGGTAAATCAAGTCTTATCAGCACAGTTCTGCGTCAGGGACCACAGTCGTAAACAAGGTGGACTTCAAATGTCAACAGGTACCATCCATGTCGGTGTCGAGACCTCACCAAGTAGGTACTGTAAATGCGTTCCCGTGGGTTTTACAGCCTAGAGTACTCCCAGACTCACTTTTGAAAAGTACAACTAAATTCGAACTTACACATCGTAAAAATCATTACCCATTACCATTACTCTCCTATGACCAAGAAAACTGACAGTGAATGCTGTTTGTAATTTTGGAACACTTCTAACTTCAAAATGCAATTACACTCAACGACACGACCAGGCATAATTATGTCTCTGTATGCCGCATGAAAACAAAGGGACAGAAACTCAAAAAAAAACTCAATCAGTTTCAGGCTAAAATTCGTGCTTTTACTCAGCCCAAGTTTTTGTTGCAAAAAATGTACACTGCAACCAATGTTACGTGCTAAAAAATTAAGTGTATTTGGCCATAGTAGTTGTATAGCATAGAAATTCATATATTTAGATGCATGTAGTAAAACTAACACGTTGGCAAGCTCACAGCCTTTACAGCAGGATTCCCTCATCCACGCACAAGGCACAATTAGCAGAATAAGTGACCATAGTCTTCGTAATCAGTTTTTTCCGACGCACTCCCAATCACCACCGCATCACTGACATCATTACAGAAAGGGAATGTAGATAAATGAGGGTAGTATTACAGATACAGAGACGGAGTGAGAGGACGATTCACGCAAAACCATTACGCTACGATTTAATCTGCATTTAACTGCTAAATGTCTTAGATTTAAGTGCCTATACTTGCATCTTGCATGTCATTTCTGCCACCGTTACTTACAATTTGCGCTACTTTTTTCAAGACCATGCAAACCAACTTTGTAATAACACTGGGGGCAGCGTTCCCTTTGCTATGGTCTCTTGTACTGTGTAATTACATACATACATACTTTGTTTTGACTGAGACATTCCCATGTACTTGAATGTTATTAGCTCAATTTTTCAAATATACATAATTACACCCTCTAACTAATATATCCAAAATAGTCACTCTTGGCTGAAACTTCATCAGCATTTGCCTTACAAATTTGTTTTCTGCTGACGGGACACAATTACTATATTCGAGTTTAAGGTCATCTCTCCTGTACTTTGAAATATGTACGATCGCGACGCATCGGTGATTCAGGATTTTTTTTTTACTATTTTTCTCCCTATAACTCTGATTCATTCCAACTGAATAAATGGGATTAGACAAGACATGCATATACATACATAGGTACATGTGTGTACCAATGAATGAAAATGGTTCATTAAACTGATGAGTTACGGTGTTTTGTTTTGATGAATCACCAACAGCAAATGTGTCAGTCAATGGGTACAACTGGTTGTAACGTAAATGTCAATAATACAATAAATACCGTTCGTTCGTGCTTACTACAAATGTGGCACTCAATCATTTCAATTACATGAGACATAGTTTCCACAGAAAAATTGCGAAATCCAAAGTGCACACGAAATTGATGAAAATTTGAAAGAAAGGTGATTAGTGCATAATTGAGAAAACCCTACGCTTTGTTACTTGAGGTGAGCTGTTTGGGAAAAAACTTCATTTCAGTTGAAGGTAGATATAGCTGAAGGGGACGTAAGAGTTGAGTGTCTTTATTTGAAATGCGGCTTCTGGGCTTATGTAATGTGTCGTAGTAAAAATATCCTATGCATTTCCTCTAATCAATTACTGTGGACACTCGAGGGCAGAGAGCAGAACTCAAAAATGTGTCTCCAAAAGTAGAAAAATGTGAATGAAACCCTTCCTCTTCCATAGTTCCCTCTTTTTTAGCTTGTCATTTTCCTACATAACAAAAACACATGTGCAATATCGTGCTTCTACTACAATTGAGCCTGCATTTGCCCTAATGTGGACGTAGAATAATGAATATTAAATAAGATGATAAAATCCGCACGGTATGCTATTCCTGTCTAAAACATTTCCTAAAACTAACTTCAGGAATATAATCGTGGTTATTATTATTCGATTGTTACTTGATCCTACTTGAACAACTTCGTGGTGCATGAATGAGTCCTTTACAATTATTTTGTATACATGGAGAGAAGATAAAAGAGCAACTAGGGAAAAATGAAAGTTTTCGAACAATTTACCCACAAATTACGAAGCTTGTTTTTGTATCTAATTCAAGGAATCAGGAACCAAAACGCAAATACGGTTAAAATTATACCACTCTCGTTGGAGTGCTAATCTAACCATTGGAAAAGTGTTTGTAAAGATTTTTATGCACAGGAGAGCTGCGTATTTATGCAGGAAATAAAAGTACTAACTATAAAGATAGCTCAAAACTAGCAGCATAGGCACATGTGAGAGGAAAATTCTTAATGATATTTCGTGCTAAATAAAAGTTACGTCTACAAACATCCTACGGCCTAAAAGATCAGAATTAAGTACGCAATAATGAATTTCCCTTGTGTGATTTACCTGAGGGCAAGTCTTAAATCCATTGTGAAGATCTCAACCCGGTGAGATTTAGAAAGTGAAAAGAGTACTTAAACTAAAGCTAAAGAGCAAAGACCCAAGATTGGTCAGTGCCTTTGAAAGAACTAGCTATTCACAACTCTCCTGGGTTTTATTATTAATAAACACTGTATAAGGAAATGAAAGTCAACTTAAATTATTCATTTATGTTGTCTTTAAATAAACTTTCTCGAGCTTCTTCAACACTCAAGATTGTACTTTTAATCGTTAAGACTTTCTAAACATATTTTATAGGGGAAGAAACAGAATTGAGAAAATAGGAGAGCATCTCTCACTCATAATCGGTTGTAAAACATTGCAATAAATAATTATGTGCAGTAATTACCAGCACCTCTGCATAAATACATGCTCATATTTGAGAGCATGAGTTAAGTGCAATGTGAAGCAATTACAGTGATCTTCGTGGGGCTTCATATTGAAATGCATTTGCTCTTGAAATTTCTTGAAAGCCTATACATAATCATACCTCTGAATATAATATTTACTGGCTGCTAAAGGAGTGGGGAGTAACCAATCTACAACGCAATATAAATAATACTACTGACATTACAGATATTTTTTCGTCTGGAGGTACACTCTAAGCTCTACAGTCTCAAGGAATACATTTGCGTTCACAAGTGACAAGGTAAACTTCCAGAGTATAGTATGAAGTTACGTGGGAATAATCCGCTCTTACGTGCATAGATTACCGATATGCACACATTGTTTTTGGACATTGAACAACCCTAACTCACCAAAGTTACTACTCCATGTTTCATTTCCTATATGAATTGATTCCCTTCCTGTGTATGTAATTACCCAATGTGTCCGTACAACTAATCTCTACAATTACAAGTATTCTTCCGGGGGAATCTATTGAGTGGACAAATAAATACAGCCATGTAATTATATGTATGTAGTTGAGCATAAAAAACATTACCATTTATGAATTTGTGCCGTTCTCTCCCTTTGATAAAAGTGAGTCACAACACTCTAGAAATACGACAGAGCCAATTTTAAGAAGAGATTCCTCTGAAGCAAAATGTCATTGCCTGCGGGAAGGTAGCACGATATACATGCCTGGGCTTTGGACGTGATGAAAATACTTCCACGGTAGTAACGTGTACATTAGGAACCAAACATGTGGGTGCACGCACATGTATATATGTACACACATCATAATTATCTGCACATAATTTGTAATACTCTTGCCAAAATTGACTGTAGTATAATTTAGCTACGTATTCTGTATTTATATGGTACTCATTCGTATACCATATTCGTCAAGTTTAGTATGGAAATAGTGATACAGTATACATATGTATATAAAGTATAACAGCATTTTTACACCCGGCGAATTTCGCTTCATTTTTACTTCAAAAGTACACATGTAAGGTTGCGATGTTATAAAGTACATAGTTCTTATGTATGTATGTACCTTGCTTTGTAAGGACTTGTGAAGGTGTGAGGCTTCCTCAGCGAAAGACTTGTTATTCTCAAGAGCATTCGCTTTCATTCTACTACTATAGCTACAGCTACATGCTAATATTACAATTGCAAGCTTCAGGAAGCAATGTGAGATACATAGGATGGTTGTAGGAAAAAAGCCTTACAAAATATATAATTAATGTTTTTAATGCACAAAACTAAATAAGGTCGGAATTATGCACACTGTCATCCGCGAGCACTGCAATGTACCAATTCACCTACCCAATTTTATTCTAGCTGTATAAAGTCGTTGCTCGACAATATGTTCCTGTGATTGTCCCAGAGCTGTAGTAGATTTTAACGATTTTGCTCTTGCAAGGATTGCACAAAAGCACTCAATTTTATGTGGATTACATAACGTAAGGAGTAAGGAGTAATAAAACACATGTACTGCAGGGTTGGAATAGTTTGACTACAAGTGATATAACCACACGTTAGTAAGAAAAACTAAGGGAAAAAAGATTATAGGGAAGGATATGAAGGCAATCCTAGAACAGATCTCATCCTTCTGCGTCCCACGTTTCGTAAAGGTGATCACCGCCAGAAGTAGGTGAGGATAAATTTTTTTTTGGTCTACTCAATGGAATTTTCTTGACGGCAGTTTTTTTCAGTTGCATAATTAGGGATAACAAAGCAAACTTATACTTCTTGTTTGACATTTTTTTCCATTTGTTATTGTTTTTTTTTGTTACATGAATAGAAGTGGAAATGACCAACGATTTTCTTCAAGAGCTCAATGGCCTTTAAAATCTTGCAACAATTAGTATGCCCAATAACCTTTCCTTGGTAACATCAACTAAGCTTGATTGTCATCATCTGACAGAGAAAATCTTTGTAGCTCATTGTATGCAATGGAAAATGTACTCTCTAATCTATATTTATTGGTTTCGTACGTTTTTGTATGTACAATAATTTTTGATGTACGTACACACATGAAATAGAAACTTAACTGACTTCATTCTACTGCAACATCAAGCCAAGAGCTTTTGTAACAACGAAGTTAGTATCAAAGCCATTACCTTACATATAATTATGTATGTGCTTGTTCAATTTTCAATTAAGGTACAAGTGTGTATGTGAGAATATATATTCGCACACTAAACACTTGCGGTAATCCTCGTTAGAACTCGTGTACTCAAATAAGACCTTCAACTCTTCAGTTCAATCATTTCCGTATTTTTTTTTACCTTAGCACACACATGCTTGGTGCATTTAGTGCAAGCGGAGGAAGTTCATATCATCCCATGGATAAAGGGAAGTTCCGATACAAAAAATACAGTAAAAAATTGTTTTCAAAGGCCAACGATCATTTGCTAAGAAATGAATTAATTTTTCTGTCAGTATTCTTGAAATTTCTATGCGTACCAAAATTCCATCCCACATTCTCGAGGCTACTCATTATCTAATTAAGTATCCCAGGACAGGGTATGCTGGCCGGGCCCATGGCCCATGTATCCATAATCAGTTAATATTTGTCCAAGGCTTTTAGATGGGCGATTACACACTGATGAATCAAAACATGTGGAAGATAGTTAGACACCGAGGTATATCCATATTGACACTTCAAGTTCATTAGAATATTTATACAGTTGTGGATAAAGATTACTATGCCTACATACGTCGTGAGGTGAGGTATCTTTTGAGACTTTATTAACACTAAAGTGTAGTCGTAAAGACGGTTACATACTTGGAGTGTGCATATAAACGTCAAACTTATTATTGAAATGAGTATAAGTTGAAAGGAAAATCTTGAATGGTGGATGATTCTCGAATTTGTTTCAGACGTCGATCACATCTAAGGTGTTTTGACATGTGAATTATAATTAATTTACAAGGGACGTCTTGCGTGGCTCTGTTCTGCCAACTAAATTTCACATATCTACTCAATATTCTTAACTGAAACGAGTAATTTCTCACAATGCCCTTTTCATTTGCCATTTGAATTATTAGAATTTTGCTTTTAGAGGAAGAACACAGTAAGAAATAACAAAGATTACCAAGAGTGATGTTACATATAAGTATGTACATTTCCATACATCTGCTCAAACACAATAATTATGAACACGTGTATGAACCATGGTTATTAGTGTGTGACCCATGTGCAAGCATTTACATTTTCTTTCGTTGATGTAATACTGAAAATTAATGGCTGAGCCAGCTCAATTTTTGTATCGCAATTTGAACTTTTAAAGTAATTATGTATTCTTATATGGGAAAAAAATACCATTGAAATAATTCACACAGTGTGTTAGGATTATTGCTCGTATGTATACATATATGAGATACTCTCATCTCATAATACACCGGAGAGAGAACTTATAACGATGCTACACTGCATACTTTTTTCAAATACTAGCCATCTGGGAGCACGTCTGATGAGCAACACTTGGTAGGATTTTTTTACAAGATCTTACATGACGCCGGAAACTTTTTCATTAATTTGCATGCAAATGATTTATTCTGCAGTGGAGATGATCCATGATGATGATGCAATTAATCGCCCACATCTAATGACTTATACAAATCAATGCCAGGTGCAAATACCAAAACGCTTGTCCAAACAGGAAAAATGGGCAAAAATCGAGTAGGAAAACATATTATTAAAATACAGTAGGATTTCAACCTTTCCACGTCCTTTGTAGGAAATTTGTTACTTGATAGTGGAAGCTATTACTCTTTTTCAGCTACCATCCTGGAAAATTTAGTACTACAGCATGTAACACTTATCTCATCATAAACACCTCGTTGTAATTAGGATACAATTTGAAAGTTTTTCCTACCTGAGATATTGAGATTATTCATCCATTAGTTTGTCATTGTCACTGAATAGGAACATGGTAGCAAGCATTGATTAGAATAGACTGCGTAGTTATTCATTTTGTTGCAAACTTCCTCAAGCCAATAATATTACAATACCTTGATTGAAGTCTTGTAAGGTTTACTTGAACTGCAAGCTGCATTTGAATTTTGAACTAGCAATCTTACACAATCCAACAGATGCTGGAAATTTTCAAAAAAATAAAAGCTATGCAAAAATACATACATACATATGTCTTTAACCTGATGACATGGAGTAATGTAGTTAATAAAAAAATATATTGCGACATCACGAAACGAATATTTCAGTTTGTACTTTTGAAACTAGCATGCAAGGTTAATTCCTTGGCATGCTGGATATTTGGCAATTACTTCACAATATTTTTGCTACAAATCTACGTCTTCTTGTATAACGTACCTAATTACCTTCCATTTCATGTTGCATTTTTGTGTTTAAACTTTGCCCCGGAGAATGCTAGTAGTGCTTTACTGTTAAATTAAATAATGATTATTACTACTAGAACATGTCTTTAGAGCTTCGTGAACGAAATTTGTATGAGCTTTCTCATGGGAAATACGATATGTTTTGAAAAGTCTGTTATTATTTCCTAGTCATTACTTTAATAGACCATATTCATACATACATATGGGAGGAGCAGAACTAATGAACAGTCTATAGTCCATCTCTTGTCATTGGAGTTAGGTTTTTAAGCCTTGTTGATGTTGTTGAAATTTTTTCCCAGTTATTACCTTCAAATAATCATAATTAAATACTGTAAGAAACGTAAGTACCTTATACCTCAATTTAATCATGCTCATCATTGTAGTTTTTATATGTTCCAGATGCGATGACATTCAGCTTGCATGTAGTTGAAGGTAATTTTAGTTGCTTTATTTCTCATCCTCGGACTCGTGGCCACTAATCTACGTTTTTTTTTATTTGTCGACTGGGTGAACTGTACATAATTTTGAAGTTCATTTCAATCTGACGGGAGGAAATCCAATCTGCTTCCTGTCTCACCATTAATATTGAAGGTATGAGGGAATACCAGAAGGTAAAGACATGACAATTAAATAGAGGAGCACTAAAATTGGACATTACAAGTGAACATAATTCACACAAACAAACAATTGACATTCAATTTTTATTTTCGAATTTCTTTGGAAAAAACTCTAAACGCCATGCAAAGCATTTTATCATATTTTTATGTAAATTTGATTAAACATTTATGACCTAATAAAGCAATTTATTTACGACTATTTTGTAAATAAGTGCATACATGCCTATATACCTACCTTTTTCTTGATACTACATTGTTGAAGAAATTTGTGTACCAGCTATGGAATTGAAAAATACTGGTTGTGAGTAACCATCAAGTTTTTAGTTTTTAACCCAATTTGACCTCCAGTAAATGGTAATCCTGAAAGCTTATCCACCCTGTAAGGTTGCGATTAGGTTGCATTGTAAGCAAAACACGATTCACTACGATACTGCCTACAGCCCTTCGAATTGTATCTATCTTTAGCATATTTTAAAATTCCCCTTGACCTTTACATATATTCTGTCTAGAACCACAAATCCCCCACGAGCCCTACAGATCAGAAGACAAGTAAAAATTCTTGCATGTGGCAATTTTTAATGAGCGTGTATCCAACTTTGGAATCTGCAAGCTTTTGGCAAATACAACGCCTAGTAAATTTCCGTATACTCTGTATTCCAGGGGATCAAGCGTGCAAAATACATATTCGTGCATGTTCTCCATCGTAATCTTTGGGGTAAACCATCGTGTCCCGATGGCTTTACCTTTCAGAATTGGAAAAGCTCTCCTGCAATATCTGTAGCAGCCATAAAAAAATTGTTCTATGAAGGATTTAAAATTTTTGTTTTAACCATAATATAATTGTTTGGCTTCTTCGGAAATCGAGCAGGGTTAATTGCACCAATGTCTTGAAAATACGTTGGGGTGCAAAGGGAAAAAAATTAAGTCATGTCTTCGTAAATAATAGTAACAAAAAAGGATTTAATTTTTCAAACATTGTCTGAGTGAATTGTTCTTTTTAATAACTATTTTGAGGTTAAAAAAACGTCAATTTTATACATTATAATCCCTTTCGTTTTAAAATTTTGACGATTCAATTGATCAAATGGTATTTAGTCATTATTTTAAGAATTTAAAATTTCGTGCTGGGATTTCTTCCGGTAATTGCTTATATGTATATTCAAAAGTTGTCAAGACTGGCATTTCTTGGAAAACACTCCTAAAGAAACATGTCCCTTAACATCAAAATTTCATAATTACTACTGCCGACCAATAAGCTAATTCTAGGAAACTTGCAACACCAGAAGAAGTGAAGATTAGGGTATAGGACTGTCAAACTCATTCGCCGAAATTTGTATTCCACAGCATGAATTTCCTTCCAAATTACCCATTGATGAAGAAAAAACCTGAATAACAAGAATTATTTTGTTTATATTAATTTCAATAGTAAAATAGTGTTTTCAAGATAAACAGATTATTTTGTTGATTCTATTAATTTTTTTTCCAGGAAAATCAAGCCTGCAGTTACACGGGTTTTTAACATGCAAGGGCATTACTAAGGTCAAGTAATTTTGAAAAGCAGTTGAAGTTGTTTTTAAGCAGATACAGTATTTAAACAGAATGGCCCACAATACCGGTTTATTACATCCGAGTGGGTTTGTGAACATTTTCTGTTCAGCTGGAATGCACAAACCTAAAATAGACGTTTAATTTACATAAACTGCCAAAAACATAAAATTGACAACCGTACAACTGAGTTTTGCACTAAAAGTTTACTGTAGCAAATATTTATTGCTAAAGTGTCCATTCACACATTATTTAATACGAAACATTTATACAAGGCTATTAAGAGATTATATCGTATTCCTTCGAATAGGAAAATAACAAGTTTTCAGAAAGGGAGTTCCTCAAAAATAAATCTGCATGCTTAGTAATCATAAGTATAATCTGCAGTAGGTAACCGAGTTGTAATTTATATAGAATATCATTTACAACTTGTAAATGATATTCTACCTTCCCTTGAGATTTGAAGCTGCGAATGACTGGAAAGGTAAAACTCACCTCATAACAGGTTTACTGAAGGACAAATTAAAATTAATTTTTTCACTATAGTCCAGTGCTGAAAGAAATAATCACTAAATGAGTGCTTGCAACCTGCAATATTGAATTACGTAGTTGTGGTAATTGAATGCATTTATATATATACTGTTATCACATAATTACTCCAATACTAAATTAATTGCAAGCTGAATTCAAAATGCACTTTTTTAAAATTCGATATTTTTTATTAAATCAAGGTTGCGTTGAAAAATCATAATCAATTAAAAATAAAAGACAAGAACATACTTAAAAAGTAAGAAAATTATTATTAAAAATGACTCCTGACTTGTGTGAGCATTCTTGATATGCACATTACCCTATTTGATTGTCTAGAAGAATCACAGAAATTGGAACAATACATCATCACTGGTAACCAAAGTTGTGCGTGCAGACTAATGATAAGCAGAAAGTTGGATGGGTAGCAACAACAACAGCCGTCGTAAAATTACACATATTGAGCATTTACAGTCTTGAGGTGTTTTTGCGTATACTACTAAATGATCCAAGGCATATTTAAGGATTTCCAAAACTCTATTCGATTTGTAAATTCTTCTTCTTCTATACCGTGATCGTTGCTAGAATCTCCGAACGTTAAATATTTCAATTTTTCGGAACCCGTAGGTGGAACTTGTTTCCAAGGCAATCCATTAAATGTCATATTGGTACTAAAAGTGTTTACAGAAAAATGTATTAAAATATTTTCTGGGGTGATACTAACTTACGGACTAATTTAATTTCCATTGGGGTGTCTGTACTTACTCGTCATACGCAAATTGTGTCCAAAGATTAATGAGAGATCTGGACATTTCATAATCTGGGCTACCATGTTTAATTTCCATATAAGGGACTTTGAAGAATAGGAAAAGATCATCGCCATGGCAAACCCCTGACAAGTCACAATAAAATTTCCAAACTCTTTGATTAGTTATCTATTAGGCAAACTTTGCTAATGTTAATATTGCATAAATAATAATTACCACAGCAAATTGATTAGCACCGAGTCTTACCTGGAACTGGCTTCGCGATTCCAAGTTTTCTTCCCAACCAACCCGATATTAGCTTCCAAGCAAATTGTATCATCACATTGTCCGGTCCAACACCAAAGAACACAGTGAATGAAAACTCACCATGGTGTTTATTATGATATACGTACACTGGAGCTTTTTTGGAATGATGTTCCACTGCTTCTCTAGTCGCAACTAAGTAAAGCCGGTCGGTCATCAGATCTGTCAGGTTACTGAAGTTTACTCGGAAATTCAACTTCCCTGCAGAGGATGATGGTGGCTTTTTGAGATAAAAATCAAATAAACGCTTGGTTATGTTGGTAAACTCAGGTGGATACACAAGGTATTCGGGTATGACTCCTTGCCAGTTGTAATCAAGTTGTGCTGAGAGGGCCTCATCTAGCGCTATTCCTAAAATTGAAAACCATACAGTGTTATTGGAATGAATTTATGTCTTTACTTATTTTGAAATAATAATTAAAGTAGATAGATTTAAATTGAGAATAAAATCCCTTACTTCCGGTAAGCAGAAGGCCTTCCTCGGAATTAATTCCCGTTATCCAAGGGACTGGATGAAATTGACCAGTGGACATCAAGATGTAAGGATGATCCGGGAGGAACACATCCTTATTTTTTCTCGTTGCAGGAATTTCAATGGTAGGGCCGTACATGTGTAATGGGTTTAGTAAGGGTGTCTATTCGAAAAGCAGAAATTAAACTTTGGTCACAGTTTGAAGACTAACAATAAGTAAATATGCCCAGCTCAAACAAAACAATTTTTATTAAATTAGTTTACAATTGTCTCTATCTGAAGCTCAATAATTTCCTTCCCCGTGTGATTACGCAAGCAGGTTAATAAGACATCGGAATTCTCAACTGGGCAGTTCAGTCGATGCCCAAGTCTCAACGCTTGTTGCTGGGGCTTGGTGGACATTGACCACAACTTAATGGCTGTACCACTGGAGGATATCGCTTTGTGAAATAGACCTACAAAAACAATCGGAAATTAATTATTTCAAAATCATAACAAAACGACCACAACATTTCAAATATGACATCTCTATTCATTTATTTCGACAGCATCTTGCTGAGTAAGACATCAATACCTTTAGACAGAGGTGACAGCATATGGAAATGTACCGCAGAAGCCCCAGCACTCTCTCCAAATATAGTGACGATATCCGGATTCCCTCCAAAATTCCGAATATTATCGGAAACCCATTTTAAAGCAAATGTCTGATCTTTGAGACCATTGTTGCCCCGGATGACGCCATCTTGTGTACTCAGAAACCCTGGATCAAATAAGGACAAATTTACGATTAAACCTGACGAAATTCAGCAGCATAACTACCTCTACTATTGATTAAAATAGTAACGTTACTGGAAAAGGTAAGCATTTTTGATATTAAGGAAACATAAAGCACAATGCAATATTAAAAATGTGTTTACAAAGACGATGATAATAAACTTCCGTCAAATTTAAAGAACCAACCAAAGCAAAATGTCAGGAAATGGTTGAAAATAAATAATAATGTTTCTTTCACAAAGTATTATTCTAATAATTCTAATATGTACGCATTTTAAAATGAACAACAAACAGCACTGCTGAAAGCTTACAGGTGTAACTTCCATCTACCAAGTTACGCTTTAAATGCATCTTCAAGGTTGGTTTAGGCTTTGCTAGGCATTCCTAAAAACATGTTCCCTTGCCTTCAAGACTTTCTATCTAGTACTTTAACAATTACAACCTCAAACATTTTATAGGATTTTGTTATTACAGCCCTCAAATCATCGTAAAAATCAGTACAGGATGATGTTGTACGAGTAGTTATTAGTTTGGGAGAAATCAATCAGTGAATGTATTCCTCAAACCCATCCCAAATACCTACTCACATATCATGATCTCAAAAACTAAACCATCAAGAACCAACTGGTTGCAGCGGCTGCTCTAATTTCTTATTTGATTGCTGTATAAAATTTTGATCTCTCACCTAATGCCCCTACGCGATAATTGAAAGTAACGAAAACGATATCTTCATCCATAAAATAATGTGGTTGATGATTTTGCCCACTTCCAGTCATAAAATATCCGCCATGAATATAAACAATCACAGGTAAATATCTCGAACCGACATCTACTGGCTTGTAAACATTGATGTGTAAACAGTCTTCTTCTCCAACCACTTTCCAGTACAAATTATCAACCTGGGTGCACATTGCTCCGAAGGAACTGCTGTCCCTAACGCCTTCCCAATTTTCGGGTTCAAGGGGAGGCTGTAAAATATCATTGCAAATGTTACTGAAGTAAAATTACATTTTTGCAGTTAAAATTTGTAACATTGTGAATTTCATTAGATTCTTGTTAGACTTTATAGAAACGATTCTCAAGAATTAAATTTCAACTCCCATGGAAACTGTAACAATGAAATTTTAAACGCTACAGTTTAGTGTACAGTTTTTGTTGTTTGTAACAATTGTTTTTCTAACCTCAAACCGCAACTTCCCAACAGGTGGTTTGGCATAAGGAATGCCTAAGAAGGACTCAAATTCTTTCCCTCCCCGTGAAATATCAACAATCCCACGGACTTTCCCAGTTGATATTTCTATCACAGAGGATTTAGTGGAACGAGGAACAAATATCACGTACAAAATTGCAATAATTGCAATGGTCACTGAAACTAAAATAATTTTTTTCACCATTGCGACACAGACTCCACGACGGTTTGCATTAGTAGTACACCGTAAAAGCTTCTTGTACTCACGTGTCATTTAGTCGTAGACCTAACATTTAAGCTTGAGCTTCAATCAGTGTCTAAATAAAATTTATGTCTTTGGTTTTGCTCAGGATTCGAGCCTAAAGTAAAAAGGTTCGGTAAAGACAATTTCATTTGTAATCATCCCGCTCGCCAAGGGGAAGAAATGAAAGGTCATTGTTTGTTCCCAAAAGCTTGCGGCTATTCCCAAGCACGGTGTTAAGCTCTATATATTAGTAATTTCCTCTTTTCTTCCATTCAAAAACAAAAAATAATAAGAAAAAAGCTTAATTTTACGCATTATGCGATATATGAGTGTAGAACTCCATGTCGCAAAAAGCACCCTAGTGTATCCTCTTCGCTACATGGTCATTTGGAAGGTTAGTTTTACCTGAGCCTGAGTGAGCACTGAGCACAAGTTCGTATGGGATATTTATGCAAACGCAGTTTATTCAATTTACTTGCTACTACTTATTAGTTCCGTTGGAATAAAATAGTCTGAATAACATCCTCACTTCTGAGAACCAAATGAGGGTCTAGAACAAAGACTTAAATATGAAGGGAAATCTCTTCCTGTGCCAGTCCCATTTCCGAGTACCATCTTTGTTTTTGGCTAATAAAACAAAGGACCTTTTTTTAAAAACCAAATTGATGCTCATTTTTGATTGGTGCAGATTCATAAATAGGAAAAATGTTAGAATTTTTGAACAAATTTCAGCCATAAAATTGCTTGGCGAAAGTTAAAAAACATCTTCAGTATTGTATTACACACATACCAGCTACAATGTATTTTTGTCATTTAGGGAATAATGGTTTAAAAATACAAACGTTCAAAGCCTGAGAATTTTCTTCAACAATAAAAATTTTGCAGACACCTGCAGAATGACTTTCTCGACCTCACATAATGAATTTATACATGTCACTTCAGTTGCTACTAACTCATTTCAAGGTTATTAATAGATAAAATTGTTCTCATGAGGTAAGGAATGTTGAAATCTTTGCTGCACGGGAGAGAAAATCTAAGGAAACAAATTACAAGGGGGTCTTAAAAAATTGTTTTTTTTGGTGAGACTAAGTCTTACCCATGATCATAACCACGCTGTGCACCTTGCGATAAAATCGTAAACATTTTGATCACTTGACAATATTTTTGTGAAACAGGGAAAATATTCTTTAAGAATTCAATTCTGCAATGAAAGCTGGCAAGTCCATGAGTTTCATAAGAAAGACAGACTATACGGTATGTACTTACACAACACGCTTATCAGTTATTATGTATTCTCATGCAGATCATTAACATACCCATTTTTACAACAATCTTGATTTAAGTTCAAGGAAATTAAAGAGTTTTGAACTATGACTTTATTGAGCTTTATACTTCAAAGACTAGTGCAGCACAGGGTAATGTCATACATAGTTTACATATACAGACTAAAAGTCAAGTGTGAGCGTAATATTTGACTGCAGTAAACTTAAATAGTACTCGTTTGGCATTTAAAATGATAATTCTCTGAAGGTTATAAACGGTTCAAGTAAGCCAAGAATAATAATGATATGCTGCATTTCTTTGTATCAGGTTCTTAATCAGTCTTTTATCCTCAAAGCTCTCACCATATTACTTACAAGCAGTTTAGTTTCGCTGAATAAGCCCATGCCCTTATCCTAACAATAACAATGTGCTCACTTGAGAATGTGACGGATTGTTATTGTATGGTCACTATCACACAGTAATTACGTACGCAACTGAGGACTCGGTAAAAAAATCAGTGAGTTAATTACAACATATTAGTCTAGAATTCCCATATTTAACCAGAACTTGGCGCGATCTGTGAAGGGCTCACGGATCAGTCCTCCATTTAAAGTGTTGAGGTTCATGTAAACCGGTGACTTGTCTTTGGGATTTACTGGAGGCCAGGGTTTGTATTGGAATTTTAGATTCCGACTATAATTTAGCAAAAACATATTTTTAAATCTTTTATTTTTAAATTGGGAAAGACCGAATCTCACCGAAGTGACACTATGTCAAGTACCCAGTCAAATACCCTGTTACTTACTGATCTGTAGCGAACTGTGCCCAAGTGTGTACCATCTCCCGTGACATGGGGTAATCAACCTCGTCTTTGTTGACGTCGCTCACGATATTAAGGTTGAAGAGCATGACCAACTCATCACCGTGACAGGCACCTACACAGGAGTGTCCCAAAACATTTTGTTAAAAACAATTTTCCATTGAAGTTGTGTAGGATAAATGATGTTTTACCTCTTTTATGCTGCCTTCTAAAAATATTTTCTAAGATCCACTTGGCCGCAAATGAATAGCCAACTTCCAGGAGTCGAGGGTACTTGCCTGATGACAAGAAGAGGTTGTAAAAAGTAAATGCACCTTCGTAAGTGAAATAGTATGCGTAGACTGGAGCATATTTTGAGTGCTCTTGTATGGCAACATGTTCTGCCGTGAAGTATAATCGGTCAGAAAACATGTCCGTGAATCCTTTCGTATTCCTGCGAAACCATAATGAAGGTCTCCCAAAAATATTGTGACTCTTTTGAAGATAAAAGTTCCTAACACGCTCCGCAATGTCCCTGCGATGATCGTCGTAATTGAGAAGTATTGGGGCTACGTTTTTCCAATTGGAAAATATTCTTGTGGAAACATTTTTGTTTCGGGCGATTCCTATTACTCAAACAGAAATATTTATGCATATCTTCAAATTTACATATATTGTATTTCATTATGCGGAATTTAAAATTTCAATTCAAATTTCTGCATGTTTTTCATGACTGAAATGGCATTACGTGCAGAGTATACCAATCCCTCCTCGGAATTCACCCCTGTGAGCCAAGGCACACGACTAAAGTTCCCACTCTTAAGAATCCTGTAAGGGTTGGCATGAAGGAAAGTATCATCATCAATGATCGTTTCCACTGATGGGGAGTACTGTGCAAGAGGACTTGACAGCAGATCCTGTTAAACAGATTCATGGCGTCAATGTCAATTACGAAGACTAGTGATTCGCAATATTTTGATGAATAAAAATGACGTGTGAGTTCTTCAGTCACTGCGCTGTAAAATAATTATACATTTAAACAGGTCCAGAAATTAATGGTAATAGCAGATTGATATTAAATTTCAGTTACCCAGGTTTTTTAAAAACTGACTTTTAACAATAATTAAAATAATTATTAAAACTTTGAAAGGAAGTATTTGAATTTAAACTTAATATCTGTAGAAAAGACAAAGCACTATTGGTGCATATACACATTTCCGATGTCTTGTTATACCGGCTAGAAATATTATATTATGTAATAATAAGTACATAGTGTACCTGGAAGAACTTGCGTTTGGACCATTTATCCAAATGGATTTTAGCAATTTTTTCACCATCTATATTTTTCAAGCACTTGACCATAATTAGTGAATCTAAAGTTGGACAGTCCAGCTGACTTCCCAAGCGCTTGGCATAGTCTCCAGGGTTGTTTACAATCTGGTAAGTTCTGATTGCTGTTCCACTCTGAGATATTGCCTTGTGAAACAGTCCTGTAAATTAGTACCGGCCAAAAATTATATATTGTGAGGCATTCACTGAAATTATGTCAGTTAAATAAATTTACCGGCTGATAGATACATACATACATACATATGTACTATTGTGTGTCTAACTATTTACTGACTATATCATGTAGTATTGGTAATGGCAGAACAACATTTTTAGCCCTACCATATTAACATTCTGACCTACAAACAAAAAAATAATATAAAATTGCACAGGCTTACTATTTTCGTGTGAGGTCTCTATTAAAATACATATTAATTAACACGTGAATGTAACCCAAATTTAATGAAGTCTCATCTGACCCCAAAAGAATTTGCATTTGGAATCGTGACATGTGCATCCACGCATAAATGTATCGTTTATACACAAATACAAAATTACACATATCAGTCATCTCAGCCACTTAACGAAGTGTGAAAGCTCTAAACACGAAGACACAGTTATTGTTACAAAAGCTCACCGGTTGCTACGGTTCACATGAAAGGGGAGTCAACGAATGGAAATTCAAGTACGCTCCTGATAAGCACTCAAAAGCATGAGTTTCATTTTCAGCTTACCCTTTATTATGTATCAAAATGTTTACCTGCTGATTTTGGTGACAGCATGTGGAAATGTACACTCGAGCCTCTGAAAAACAATAAGTCTATACATATGCATATACATACATAGTTGAAATATATTAGAGATTGTTCATGTCGAACGCTTACGTACCCAGCAGATTCTCCAAATAAAGTTACTTGATTTGGGTCACCCCCGAAGAGCATAATGTTTTGTTTGATCCAATGTAAAACCATATTTTGATCCTTGAGTCCCATATTTCCTCTTACAACTCCATCACCCGTATTCAAAAATCCTGGAAAATATTTAATACTCCGAATAAAATTTAATTATTACACAAATTTGGTTGGTGTTTATATTTTAGAGTAGGGTTAAGATGAATCTCACACGGAGTGTCAATTTTATTTGTACAAGTCAATGAAGAAACATCCTCCATACTGTTCACACACACATTATATGGATTTCAAATTTAATTTAGGCTCATAGAATTCCTACGTTACTTTACGCAACCATTAATTAGTTGTGATAACGAAATGATCCACATGGTAGCGGTAAAAAAGTAGTCAGTTCCCCCGTGATTTAAAAAATCTTTTTCGAGATTTTTCATAGATCATATAAAAAATCTGCGTTCAAAATGGTGGTCACTGGGTCGAAAACAATGATGCAAAGTCAGGGTTTTTACAAAAAAGAAAATAAAATTTTGAGTAATTGCTTAATTTCCACTACCATTTAAAAAAAATATTTTGCCGCTTTTGGTTGCAAATTGTATGGATATTCCAGGGAGATATCATGTACATACATAGGTCTCTACGTTGCGAATTATGACCATGACCCGCATGTTATTATTATTATAATTATGAGCAAGATGAGAGAGAAAGGTACAGGACATTCATCTTCAGGAGCAAAGATCCGGAAAGGAGAATTTCTAATCTTGCCATTGTTTCCTTAATTTTTTCAACGCTGTGTTTGTATTAAATTTCATTCGGATTTATTTGAATCTACATCAGCTTCCAAGACAAAAATTCCTGTCTGAGGAAGCTAACATGTATGGCAAAATTGAAACTAGGAAAAACTATTTACTTTTTAAATAAATTCACAATCCTTGCCTCACATTTTCAGTTCCTGAAATTTTTTACTTGGAAAGATGAATTTAGCTCTGCTATAGCACCGAAAACAGTTGCACGTACTAGTGTTAATTGTTCTTAAAGTCCCAAACATTTTCAATTTTTTTTCTAAATTTTGAATATTAGGGGCAAATGTGCATAAAAATATACCGCCTACAGTAATAGGACTGTACCAGTATACTCACAGTACAATGCATTTTGAGTTTGTTAAATTTTCTAAATTTAAAAAACCTGGAAATGCAGCTTAATTTGCACTATGCACATGTACAACCTAAACCAATACTATTAGCACCTATTTCACATTGGTAAGGTGGTAAGGTGTGCGCCGCACGAGATTTTCACACCAGACATCTTTATAGTACTGCTTCGTTTTTTAAAATGTAACGCGAAAGTCAATTATTTATTGAAAAATCCATGTAGCAACAGAAACTTACCAAAAGCTCCAACGCGATAATTGAATGTAACAAGAATCACATCTTCGTCCATAAAATATTTGGGTCCATAATGGTGGGAAGCTCCGTACATAAAGTACCCTCCATAAATGAAAACCATCACTGGGAGTAACTGGTAGGTATTATCTTTGTTGGATGTGTCTCTAACATTTCTAATTGGAGCACTTTCGTTTACCTTAAATTATTCACGAAATAATCAAATCGCTGCGTCACTATCCTCTTAAAAGATTGCATACGTTAAAGCACGTTTTGTCGAAGCGTTATAGAAAGATCTTGATATTATTACCTTTGGCACGAAAACATTTAAGTATAAACAATCCTCAGTTCCAGTTAAAAGCCCTGTAATGAAATTTAGTTGAAGGCACGGAGTGTGGTGATGGTCAGCTGCTAGAGTACCGTTCCATTTTAATGGTGGACGCGGAGACTGTCAAAAAGGTTAACTTTGAATTGGCTCTAAAATATGGGAAAAACGTTTTGAATCAACTTACCTCAAATCTAAGCTCACGGACAGGGGGCTGTGCATACGGAATTCCCTGGAACTGGATAAACTCCCTTCCCTCTCTTGAAGTACTGATTCTTCCTTCAACAATTCCTTGGGGTAATTCTACCGCAGGGAAATTTCCTGTACTTCGCATATTATTATTATCATTGGAAAGGCTCTTAAATAAATTACTAATGCCTCCTGGACCCTTATAAATAATTTGCACTGCATTATATAATAAAAACAGGAATGGAAACCCCAAGGACCCTGCCCTCAGCGCCATGATTTACTAAATTAAAATTTATGAATTGCACAATATACACCAGATTTGTTTTCAAAATAAACAAATTTTTAAAACTTGCTTTCCTCACAATGAACTCACTTCAACTGCAATGGTATTAATGTGTATTTAGAAGTTGGAACTGATTTTTGTACTAAGTCAGGCGACAACAATTACCCCTGGAAAGAGCTTTCTGAGGTAACATTTATGATTGAAATGAGCCAGAGTGTCATAGAATAAATACTAATATACTTTGTCAAGCTCACCAGGTGTGTCTTACTGCTAGTGAGCAAATACTCGTGTGATACAATTTGCCTCCATAATTTTCATCCAAATCACAAACACGTTGGTTGGTCTTATTTGTAATACCAGAGAAAAATTTTACGCGCAGATTCAGGTATACATAGTAATGTCGATTGTATCTAATATTTCAAGTGATAATTTTTTTCCCTTATGTACCTGTATGTATGGAGGCATTCAGAATCAACAGGGATTGTTTTTAGATACTTAGCACGCATATTCATCGCAAACCTAGTCTGTGGGAATTAGTCCCCCTCTTTCCGCTACCTTGACTCTATGTTTATAAATACGTTCGTGGATAAGACTTGCTTCACATCATTTTGCATGCCAACATCCATGAATGCTTGAGTAAGAATTGCAGTGGAACCAATGGTATCAGAACCCTTTGGGTAACTACACAGTCAGTGCTTATTAAGTATTCCTTTGAACTCAGATTTAATTTCCAGTTGTAAGAAATAGGTACACATTATTACATATGTATATGTACATATGTATAAGCGTACTACTACTGCATATCATTATCATGCTGCACCTGATTAAAACACCAGTTACAGATGCAGCTCCAATTAACTTACAATGATTCACAGCAGTAGATTAACAAGTTCAAGCATAATTCAAGCATAGATATTTACATTAATTACAACTTATTTTATTAGATATTTAAAAACGTAAAAATTCCATTGCAGAAGATTAAATAAATGCATATCATGTCATAATTCATGAATTACTTGTAAATTGGAATTATGCAGAGTACACATAATTCTAACTCACACAGTTTACACAGTATCTTCATTTCCATTTAAATCCATTCTATATGAAAAGTTTTGATATTTCGTTCTCCCATATAAATTGATAAATATTAATTAATAGAAACCGTCAGAATGTATAAAAGAAGCGTTTTATGCAACGGCCCAAATTCATAGTTTACATCAAGTTTGCATAAGTACTTGCCCGTAAATATAATTTACATAGTAAACGATTTGATTGGACAGTAAATAACAAAGGGAGCCTAAAGTTCCCTTTACTTTAAATACTTAAAAATTTGTGTTCATGTACATTTTTATTTCAAATCAATTTTTCATATCTCCCTTACAATTAGCCAGATCCCTGTAGTTACTGCAATAATAACTGTACTGTGAAGTAGTGTGACAGTGTGAGCCAAGGAGAAAGTCCTAATTTCATAACTATAATAACTGCCTTGGATCGTATTTTTATGCCAATAAAGAAACTCCAATCAAATTAAAAAACTCAAACTACAAACTAAAAATGCTCAGGAAATACATAATTACTAATCACTTTTAGTAAGCTAATCAGGTGCTGCTGTCTGCCAACTTTGCGAACCCAATAAACTTGCTGATTGTTACTTCATGGCTTCATGCACACTGGTTGATACAAATTGCTCTCATTTAGTTCAGACATTGCAGTTAAGGTTGCTAAACCATCGTGTAACTTAATATGGTTTCCTTGTTTTGGTTAATAAAGGAAGATGCTTGATTGTAATTAGTCAAGGGGTAGGTACGGAGCGATCCTGCACCTAACCTCATTGTCAGAGACCAAGATGTAATTATATAGAATCAGGTTAGGTTGGTGAAATGGTAATTCATAGATATAGGAAATATATGCGAATAGTTACATTACATTAGTCGTTGCAGACCAAACTGCATGTAGCTTTATAAACAAACTGTGCTTAGCCGCAAGATGAGTTACACATTTATATTATATGATGAATCAGGTCTAAAGATGAAATAGATAAAAATTAAACACATATAAGATTCAGGTCATCAAAATAGAAAAATAAGTTATAATGAAATTATGTAAGTATAATTATATGCATATTCATAAATAAGTAGGTTAAAGTTTTTACACCCGATGTTCAGGAAAAGGTGGGAATGTAATTAATTTTTCTCAGCCATAGCAGTCAGCTGACGTTAAAATAATTTTAAAGGATATTTTCGTGCTTTAATAATCATTTTGTAAAATAGTATAAACATTATTATGCCTTCCTTCAGCAGCAGCAGTGTCAGTATTAGTGGTTGTGGATGGTTTGAGTGTTTGAAAAGTAATGTTACGTCGTTTACCCAGTACTGTGAGGCCAATGGCAGGTACTGCTAAGGGCAGGGATGCCAGAAGAAACGGTAATGGAAATAAGACAGGTCCTATGACCCCGATGAGTTTCTTCAACTCATTTTCTTCTTTCTCAGGCTTCTTCCATCCCCAGCCTTCAGACTCCTCGGGTTTTTTCCAACCCCAGCCTTCCGACTCCTCGGGTTTTTTCCAACCCCAGCCTTCCGACTCCTCGGGTTTCTTCCAGCCCCAGCCTTCAGTTTCCTCAGGTTTCTTCCATCCTTCAGTCTCCTTATGAGACTCCTCATTCTCTTTGATTTCCCATCCCCAGCCCAGATCTTTGCCCTTCCAGCCCCAACCGAGGTCTAGCACTGGAGGATGCTTGACCTTCTTTAATGTAATTTTTCCTGAGTTGCCCAGATGACCTACCTTTGTTAATCAAAACCAAAAATACGCATGTCATCTGTTCCAACTAAATATTTGAAAAACATCAAACCACTTTGGAAAGATACAAAAAGTAACAGTTGTATAAAAATGAGTAAATATTCCGTAATTATTATTTTACTACGTAAGAAAGACACACAAAGTCAATTGCTTATAGAAGCACAAAATATGTAAACAAAAAAGGCAATAATAAGGAATACCTTTTTAGTGGCCACAATTTCTCGATGTTGGTTGAAAACATTCCGCAAAGAATGAGTAGTTGTTGTTTGATCCGTCGGTTGCAATCGGTGGTACACAGGATGATTTTCGATATTTCTCACCCTTTTCTGAAAACTGTTTGCCCCAGCAAAATCTCCAATTACAAGGAAGGAAATCACAAAAACCATAAATTTAATAAGACCACATTTAGTTAGGTAAATTTTTTCCCGAAACATGTCTGTATTATTTATCAGCAAAATATTTCAATTTAATAACCTAAAAGTTGCAAGAACTTATAATGAAAAGATCTCTAAAGTTAGAACGTCAAAGTTAAACTGAAGAGTAAAGGTACAGAAAGAAGATTCAGTTGCTACTTTTGTGGGCAGTGTAAAAATAACGTGACCGGCATTTTTTTCCATTGACACTTAAATGTACTTAAGATTGATCATTGTTCATTGCCAACTTGCAATTTATTACTGCAGTTTCGTACTCTTGAGAACTCTGTATCCCTTAGGCTTGATAAATAACGGTGGATTGAATTTTTAATTCTTTTTTCCACTGCTAAGTGTGAAGCAATTCTTCAAAGAGGAAGATGATAGTCAAATGTGCCATGGAATATGCTACAGTATTTATTGTTCAAAATGAGGAGATTGGGTTAAATTTCATAGAGAAAAAGGGATAGCATAAGGTTACAATGATTTCCAAAGGATAACGTTCTATTCAAAAGGGTTTTATGTTGCGTGGAGACATCATTGAGAAACAATAAATTGGTTACATGCATGGATTTAGTTTTTATGAGTTTCAAAGTTAGTATATACATATCTACCTAAGTATGAAGTCAAGAAAATCTCAAGATTTCCCGAAGACGCTATTCAAGAACATTTCAACCTGGAATCTTGAAGTGAATTCAATATTACAGCATATTTGGTAAATACTTTTAACTTGCCGGCTATCCGGAGACAGCTTGCCATTAGCATAAAATTATGGTGGATATAGGAGAAGAAAATACTTACAGACAATGTGGGGAATAATGCAAGACGTTTTGTCCATATTCAGTTAGCGCAAGGTACTTTCGAAGTAATACTTCTAAGTAAGGAGATGCGAAATCAACTCGACTAACTGTTCCAAAGGAAATGTATTTATGAGTAGATAATTACTTACAGTAAGTTACAACCAATTTGTTAAATACATTAATTGTACTGTACTTAAAAACTGACAATGAGAAATCTCGAACCTCTACGGGCACGCATCAGTCGCATCTATTCAGAATTAGTTTTATAACAGTACAATCTTTCGATTCATTATTCCCAGCCATTCAAATACTGATGGTGACGGTAATAATAAAATAGTATTGCCTGTAAAGGCACATATAAGCGCTCACGTTAATATTATTCCTCGTAAAACTACCGCAATGTTCTCCTAAAAATTTCTTCTAATCATTACAACTAATTAAACCCAAGGAATGACTACAATGAAATACGGTCTCCGTAAAACTAATGACTACATCATTCATAGGTTAGGAGATGCGTGTACGGAAGCCCACAAATCGTATCTCTCAGTAAACGGATCCTCAATGATGGACGGTGTGAGACTCAGGTTTAGATACTTCAGACTTTTCATACGAGGATTAATTGGATTCCAAGTGACGTTGCGAAATTTTAGCGTTTTTCTGTTGAAAACATACGTATAATTATGCATATGTAATTGTTGATAGTAATGTACAAAAACAGTAGCAAAAAATATATACAGCTATACTTATTGTGAGCAAAGGATGTCCATAGCTTCACCATTGACTTAGACATTTCATAATCCTGATGGTCCTGGCCCACATATGACAAAAATCGCAGTGGAAATATCATGGCTACTTCATCCATGTGCCCCACTCCTGTATTTTTAAATTTTAAATATTTTGTTGTAGGCAAAGCCATGAATATCACCTATGTAATTACTTATGTTACAAGTTCTCTTTCCGAGTTTATTTGGTCAGTAAATACCGTAAAATGGAGCTTCCAGTCCAAGAATGTGTTGATACCATATAGTTTTTAGCAAAAATCCGGCGACATCAAGTTGGGGTAAATATTTTCTTTGCACTTCAATCATAGCATTTTGAGGCCGGAATTTCCCTTTGTGGTTGTAAATGTAAAGATAAACAGGGGCGTCCGGAGACTGGTACCTTGTAGCATCCCGGAGTCCATTCATGTAATACCGGTCCGTAATCATATCAGTGAATTTATTAAAGGATTTTTCATCCCGGATATCTAGTTGTTTGGTCATGTAATAGTCTTTGAGCCGTGTCACATTTTCGTTAGAATGCATAAACAAGATTCTGGGTAGTGCATCCATTGCGTTGTCGTACATAAGTTGACTTGACTTTTCTGTCCTTACAGCAGCTACATACGTAATTGAGTAAAAACATAATACTGCAGATTAGGGACATCGTCTATCATCAGCAGTGTCTTTCTAATGTACAGAATAAACTCCTATCTATAATAACACTGTCGTTAATAATCTTTGGCGAATAGACCGTATGCACACACAGTACAAAAAATAGTAGTTTCGCAACGATTTACGGCACCCCTAAATGGGTGCAACTGCGAATGGGCAGCCCTAGAGATCTTTGTAAAAATATCCAGGCAATATCCCGATTGCCAAGAAGATTTAGAATCTGAGCCCAAATGGGGAAGGGGTTGCTGAGTTTTCAAAAAACTCTGGTAACTCCGAAGTGGTTATATCGATTAAGTTCATCTAAGAAATCATCCAAGCGTTACCCATGGAGACTACGTAATTAAATCAAGTTTAAACAAAGTCTAAAAACGGATTGTTGAGCTGTGGTGTCTAAACACGCACAGACATTACAAACTCATAAGGGGCACTACCGCTGCCTCTAAAAGTGAAACTTACCAATTGAGACGATAGCACCATCCTGACCATTTGCACCAGCAAGCCAAGGAACTTTATTAAAATAACCATCTTTCAACATAGTTAGAGGGTGTGCTGGGAGGAACGTATCCGCAGTAATGTTTCCACATTCGACAGTAGGAACAAATATAGTAATTGAGTCCCGAAGCAAAATTTCAGGGTTCAGAAAAGATTCCTGTATGCAAAAACAATTAGGAATACTAGACGGGTCCCATACACACTTAGGATTACTGGATGTGATGATAAAATTCAATTTTAATTGTCTACCAGCATTTCTCGGTGGGCATACATGATCTCTTGCATGGATAATTTTTTCAGGCATGCCACCATATCAGTAGCACTACTGGTAGGGCAATTCAGTTTCCGAGCAAGTCGCGCAGATTGCTCTGCTGGATTACTTCGAATTGACCATGGACTTAACGCTGTTCCACTTTCGGATATAGCTCGATGGAATAGACCTGCAATATCGGAAATTCGAGCTTACAGTAATAAGTACAACACCCCTGTCATTTTTCATTTTTGTAAACATTTGTTCTTGTTTGTGCCTTTAGTTAGTGTATAAATCCTTGTCAGTGGAATTGGATTATCTACATATTTTTGGGAAAGGAAATTTGATGCTTAAATTTGTATTTTGTTTACCAATATAAAATCTCATGTTATTCCTTACCTTTAGACATTGGTGATATAACATGAAGATGTACACAGGATGCACCTGCAAATAAAAAATTAATATTTGTGTGAATACATACATAATTACATGTAATTATGTATTGTACTACTGAGTTTTGCTTTACATAAAACATGTTACAGTAGTGATTTGTGAGTACAATCTCAGCTTAACTATATTTACCTGCACTCTGCCCGAAAATTGTTACTTGATTTCGATCACCTCCAAAGTATTTAATATTTTCTTGAACCCATTTCAGAGACATCACCTGATCTTTCAGACCCATGTTACCAGGAACCACGTCATCTCCAGTGTTTAGGAAGCCTGATTGAGTACAATCAATTAAGAACCATTGTTGGATTGACTCCATTATGAAGTCATAGATCATATTTCATTGTTATCGCTTTATATGTACATACTATCTTCGAAAACAATCTATTAAATTTTACCGAATGAATTTAATCTGTAATGAACTAAGACCAAAACTACATCCTCATCCATCAAGTAATCAGCTCTGTACAAAAATCCATCCCCATGAACGAAAAGTCCGCCATGAAAAAATACCATAACTGGAAGAGGTTTTCCCCGGTCACCATTCTTGGGAAGCTACGGAGGAAAATTCGCTTCATTAATGGCTGGGGTTACCCGTTCACAACATTTAATGTTACGAAAAAGTTAAATTCATGTCTTTATAATTTCACAATTCAGTTTTTAGATGAAGGAATTCAAGCGTTTTTCTGTCAATCAAAGACAAATTATTACTATTTGAGTAATATGGATGGTTCAAGTTCTCACCCTTGGAGTGTTCACATTCAGAAATAAACAATCCTCATGTCCATCTGGTAACTGGAAAATGTGACTTAACTGTGGACACATGGAGCTATATTTTGTAGCATCCAGAATGCCCGTCCATTTCTCAGCCCTTTGAGGGGGCTATAGCATAAAAAATAATTAGCAATTATTAATAGTTTAATATTTATTTTCTGTATGAAATGAGAATAGTTTCTCTTCGATTGTGTAATAAAGTATAATGGTCTGACTGAAATTTAGAGTTCATGGTCTAAATTTTAAAGCAAAGCATATACATATATATGTATGTACATATATATAACCAACCCGCACTAGATTGGTTAATAAGCGCTTTAATGAAACAAAAGCTCCCAATGTGAACTATGTAATTATGTACATATGTAGAATTATTTTTATACTTGCCTCAAATCGTAGCTCCCCTACCGGCGGTTTCGCATAAGGTATTCCTAAAAACTGAAAAAACTTTCGCCCGTCTCGGGAGTTCGACACGAATCCTTTTAGCTGCTGCCCACATCTAATTTTTATCACTTCAGTTTCCTCGAGCTGAAAAAATACCTCATGCAAGACATACGCAATTATCACAAAAATAAATACCGGGATACTACTCTTGGTCTTCATAGTCACAAGTCACAAACCACCAACAAGATTAACTTCTAATGAGATTCAAAACCAAAGGTTTTCAATTATTTAATGCCACAGAGATATTATGTTGAACGGTATGTTTTATAAAAGCCTCATTACAACTCTTACAAGTAAATCACTCTATTGATATGTAGTACACCTATACAGTAACCTAGTGGCAAAAATAAATTCTCCAGCTGATCATGGTTGATGATCGAAAATCTGTCTACACAATCAAATCTCAATATATAGTGAGGCTTCCACTCAACTAATGATGCTTGGCCTCCATTTACTTCAACGAAATTAAGGCAATTACCAACTGGAGAAAAATTTTCTTCAGGGTTTATCATCGCACGTACTGTATTTTCAGACCCCTTCCTGGGAACATTTTGAGAGAATTAATATTGCGAAAAATAATATTGTAATGATTGAGTCCTAAGGTAGATAATTAAGGTTCATGAGATACAATAGGAATGCTATCATTGTTATCATTTACTTTTTTTTACAGGTGATTGTGAGAACATGAATACTTGTAACAATATTTGAGTGTACAAAGTATTTTTAATTATGTATTCATTTGAGGAAGCCGTTGTTTCGCTGCCACGTTTTTTTCGAAACTCGTTTTGGCCAAAAAAACTTACCCATTGATCTTGAAATATTTGTTAGCATACATGCTTAACGTTTTCAGGGACCAATGCACAAAATGCAGGCTCTGTAGTGTAGGTTATTTCTGGAGACAAAGGTACTGTCTCATTTTATATGACACTCATGTCTCGTATGCTTTTAATCAAGTCCATTGACTTTTGCTTCGTAGTTGGATACATGTAAATGCTAATATCAATTTACTGCTGTCCGAGTAACCTTAGCCCTTACAACCGGTTGCATCTTGGAGATCAAAATGTGTAGATAAGTATATATACATAGATACAAGTTCATCCATTTAATTCGCCCTTATTTATAACCGACAACCGAAGGTATATAGTGTAAGGAGGTGCTGAGAATAGCACGAAGTATACGATTGGAATTAAAATTTGGCCTTGCCCAAGTAGAACATTTATACATAGCTGTTTAGTTAACTTCTCTTATGCTTCTTTCTATTTAAACTAGTACAAAAATGGCCTATTATGTGGTCATGCCTTGGGTGAGCATATACACAAAAACAATGAGAAAGATTGGCTACATGCAAGATATATTTCATGATTATTAAATTGCACTAACTACAAATTACTACGATTAAACTTAAATGTAGCAATGAATATTATACGCCAGAAATGTAAAAAATATCTTCACATAATTTTGACGTAAACATAACACATTATTGTATCGTATACATTGCATATCCATGTACAGATCCACGGAGCCTTTGTATTGTATATTGTAAAAACAGTACATATAATTATATATTAATCACAGATTCGGAGAAGCATTAAGTGACTCCCAAAATTTATACCTTTCCACAAAAGGGTCATCCAAAATAGATGGAGTGGAGTTTATATTCAAATACTTAACTGATGAGTCTTTTGGATCAAGAGGTTTGAAAGCAACACCGCGAAATTCCAATGTTGTCCTGGAAATAAAATTGCAATGTTTGCAACTTTTATCAAAATGTGGCTACATCATGTAGTTATTTTTCGTATCTGATTGATGTTTACCTGTTTTGAGCAAACGATGTCCAAAGTTTTACCACGGATTTAGACATTTCAAAATCTCTGTGATTTTGATTTACATGTACCATCCATTTCATATGGAACAGCATTGCAAGCTCGTCACAGTGACCAACACCTACAAAAGAAGCATTCAGATTTTTGCGACCACTTTTCTTACGTCTCGATTTGAAACACCTTCCGTGTTGGTAAATTAAAACATAATTATACGTAATACATTCATTTTGTGTACGTACCGTAGAATGGCGGATCGTATCCCAATAAGATTTCCTTGAATATTTTCTTAATAATGTGACCAATGATCTCAAGAATCACCGGGTATTTTCTTTTCATCGCAATCAAAAGATTGAACAATCTGAACTCTCCCTTATAATTGTAATCATAAAGGTAAACGGGTGCATGAGCTGACTGCAAAGTTGCTGCTTCACGAATTCCATTAGAAAAATATCGATCGGTGAACAAATTCGTTAATTTATTGAATGCTTCCAAGTCATTCAAGCTTGGTGGAGTTGGCATATACAAATTTTTTATCTTTGAAGCGTTTTTGTTGGGTTTTACATACAATACGTTTTGTGCCATGGTTTCAAAGTTATTGAATACCCCATCCCGTAAACTATCATTCTTTATCAGATCTACAATCAGAAAGGAATTGAATTATTGGTTAGAAATTGGGCGGAAAAAAGCTCATCGATATTTCTGAGCAAACCTGATAGAATTACGAGACCATCTTGACCGTTAGCACCAACAAGCCAAGGAACTTTATTGAAGTTGTGGGATTTTAGTATTTCTCGGGGATGTGCCGGTAGGAAGGTGTTTGGACCTATCTTTCCAGAGTCCACTGTTGGCACAAATACCGTGTCGACATCTCGGTAAGGTACCTGAGGCGTTTAAATTTTGGTATCAAATTATGTTAATAAAAATTTACGGTTTTTTGAAATTTCCCAGCCAAAATTTTGAAAACCCAAAAATTTGAATGAAAATTTGATTCTGCGTTACCATAAGCCATATAATACATAGTAGGGAAACAAGCAGGATATATATACATATATCTATATATATATGTATATGTAAAACAGTTTTTTTAAACATCTTGACCAATTACAGTAAAACCTGTCTATAATGGTTTTCCTAGGGACGCCAAAATTTGACCACTATAGACAGGGACCATTATATAAGTATATAGTGGTCAGAGGTCACTATATAAATACATACACATACAGTACAGGCATACCAGCACGAATCCGACAAAGTTATACTTACATGCATTATTGAAAATCAGTTAATTTACACTTTTTTAAAATAGTCACTAATTTTTCGCTCATTTTTAGCTCTTCAACAAGCTCACTCTGGGATTTCTCATCTTCAACACTTTCAATAATTATTGTGAGTTTTTTAGAGAGAGTGAGAACTTTGCGTAACTTCGATCAAATCATTACTAAATTATTTGATTTCTTGCAAAGAAACTAATAATTAATGATGATTTAAAAAACTAGTAATTAATTTAAAATACTTCAAAGCACTAATAAGGAACAAGGTACTTAAATACAATTGACCTAATATATAAATAAGCATTTGATGTAGTACTGTACATATACATACAACCCGAAACTGCTGCAAATACTTAAAAACGTAGTCCCAATGCCTTTAATTGAATTAAACTCAAGCAGCTGTGTTATTGGTTCGGGCTCGCCCGAGTTGTATCCCTTCGTTCTGACTGGTTGACCACTATATACAGGTCCTTCAAGCTGCATTTTTAACTGAAGGGGTCTGATCATTAGTCCACTATGAGCAGGTTTCCACTATATAGAAAACCATTATATGAAGGGAGTTTCCTATGTTAAAGGCTAGGAGGTGGGACCGGGAATTAAAATCTGACCACTATTAACAGGAATCCATTATGTGAACGGCCATTATATACAGGTTTTACTGTATAAACCCCCATTTGAAATATCAGTGCATTTTTTTTAAAAATCAGCAAAATATCATAAGTTATGATTAGGAATGATTAGTTATGAAGAGGCATCTATGTACTGTTATTTCTCTATGAGCTGTTAGGATCTCCTCCATAGTTAAATTTTTCATACAGGCTATCATTTCTTGAGTGTTGCGGGTACTGCAATTTAACTTCTCGGCAAACCGCCTACTTGGAAATGCCGGTTCAATACGAATCACCCAAGGACTTAGAGCCGTTCCACTTTGAGATATGGCTCTTTGAAATAATCCTATGAATTCCAAATATAATTCAATGTCATACTTCATCATAAAGATTACAACCAATGTACAGGATGACCATAATTCATTTGACCCTCGCTCTGGCTCACATGATGGAGTGTCTCATAAAACATTTGATTCCCCCAGTTTGTAGAGTTTTCTACAATTTACGTCATTGCCTTGGATCGATATTTGAGGTCATAGTGTCAAGAAACGTCAAGTAGTCTTTTTCAGTAGTTTTTCAAATAATATTTTGTCGGCAGTTGGTTGGCAATTTTATGGCCTTCCTAAGGAGCTATTCACAAAGTTAAAAATTGATTTAAAGAGATTCCAAAAAAACTAATATTATTTCTTTATTTCAACCTTGCCTCGCATTTTTATATTCTGATTTTCTAATAACGCAATTGTTGAAGTTGACGTAGGAAGAGGATATTAAACTTAAATAAATCCCCACAAAATTAGCTACAGACACAACTTTCCAAATCAAATATTTCTACTTTACCGCATCTTTCTTTTTTCTCTTTAAGCATAATTTCTTTGACCTTGCTCTAGGTCATTTTCGGTCATGTCCACAATTCTCAACATAGAGACCTGTGCTACAGCACCTTGGAAAGCTCATAAAATTTCCTACAAACTGGCGACAAAATATTTGATGAAAACCGACTTTTCCCGACGTTTCATAACCCTATGACCTTAAATATTGACCCAGGTTAATGCAGTAAATTTTAGAAAATCTGTAACTAAATTTTCCACATACTGGGGGAATAAAATGTTTTATGAGTCACTCGCTTACATGGGTCTGAGGGGGGGGGGTCAAATGGTTGTAGTAATATAAAGTACAATTCAAAAATGATACTAACGAGGGGGCAATCAAGAAGCATGCATTACATACACACATATGTACATTTACTTTATTTCTAATGTATTGCACTAGTGATTGGAATTTGAAAAAACTGTACCTTTCGACATGGGCGACAGAACATGTAAGTGAACACTTGCTGCACCTGTTAAAGGGATTATTAATGGTAATTATGTAATTCGAAAGTGGTATTATCTTAGCAGAAAAATCCAAGCATACGCACGATGTAATTATTATTCATGAATTTTACATTCATAAAAGTAGAATTTACTATAAACTACCTGTACTTCCTACTTTGACATTAATCATACAATATAATAATTGAATTCACCTGCACTCTGTCCAAAAATGGTTACTTCTTTAGGATTTCCTCCGAAACTTTGAATATTTTCCTGAACCCATCTCAGAGCCATATTTTGATCCTTCAGACCCATGTTGCCAGCAACTATGCCGTCTCCGGTGTTTAGGAATCCTAAATAAAATTTCTAATAATCAAATTGCAACTATTTATAACACATGTAGTATCTAATGCGAATATTTTATTAGATTATAATGCAACAATAATATTATTATTGATAAGTACCTAATGAATTTAGTCTGTATTGAATAACTACTAGAATCACATCTTCATCCATGAAATAATCGGGTCTGTACACAAATCCATCTCCGAACACGAACGCTCCGCCATGAAAAAACACCATCACAGGGAGAGACTCTTTCTTCTCAACCTCAAACGACAATACGGGCAACTAGCAGAAAATTATTTTAGGGTACGATGAATGAATCCATTTTAAAATATTTTCGGAAATCCTGTTTGAGTAGCATCCAGTAAAAATATAATCTCACCCATGGAGTGTACACATTTAAGAACAAGCAATCTTCGTTGCCATCTGGTAAGTATAAGATGTGACTTAACTGGGGACACATAGGACCGTATTTGGTAGCCTCCAGAATGCCTTCCCATTTATCAGCCTTTTGAGGTGGCTGTTTTAAAAACGTTAAGGATTGCAAAAACAAATTACACCCTAGCTACTCAAAATACGTATAAAGAGCCTTACTCCAAATACTAAATACATATATACAAATTACCTCAAATCTGAGCTCACCAACTGGGGGTTTCGCAAAAGGTATTCCTACAAATTCAAAAAACGTGCGACCCTGTCGAGACTTTGAAACAGAGCCTTTCAGCTGGCCAGCTGCAGTTACGATGACTTCAGTTTCCTCAGCACGAAAGTAGACTTTGGGAAGGAAGATTGCTACTACGGTAACAAAAAATACTAGGGATTTCTTGTTCCTCATTTTATGAAAATTTTAGACACCTCATGTCGCAAAAATTTTGTGTTTACTTGAAAAGTTTCTATTTCAAACTAATTACTCCTACATCTGTAGGAGAATCAGCATGGTTTAGCACTTCTCGAAAATATTCTCCCAGATAACATTGTCGAGTAAAAAACTCCAACAGGTCTTGAACTGAAAATAATATTTCAGGCGTGAAGGAAAACAGCTTTGCCATTTCTCATAATTAAAGTGCTTCTGGCTTGCAATTAGCAAGAGACATTCTTTGTACATGATTTAAACCAACATGTGAATATCCAATTTACCTTCTAGAAAATTCGATTGTTCTCATTGAATGTTCACTCCTTTTATTACGTATCTATAAAATATAGACACTTTAGTTCAATAGCAATAATTTTGCAGTTATATACATACATACATACTTGTACAACTGCTAACACGATTGTCAACTTAATTTAAACTTACATAACATTCAATTCTGAAAATACAGATAGTGAACGGCTGGTATAAGTTGTATATCAGCACATCTTCAGTATTACAAAAGAGCCTTTTCCATGTGCACGTGCTTTTAACCACATGCGTTTACAGTCAAATGCATGTTCCGCTTGAAAAAAGATCTCACCGATCAGCGTCTTGATGCCTTGATTTTAATTTGAAAATGGATAAGGTCAATTACACGTGCAGCAAAATCTCTGTATTGGTAGTTGGTAGCTAATGTGAATCGTGAAAAGGGCTTTCAAACGACTAATTTTTAGGATCTCATTCAATTGGTTTGACAAAAAAAAAGCAAAATATTTTAAAGATTATTGTCACATACATTCAATGTCAATTATATGAATAAAAAGGCATGTTTATACTCGAAATGATTGATAAGCAAAAATATTTCACATACCAAAGATTCAAGTTATAATAATAGAGTTACTACCAAAGTGGACATTGAATTTTTGTATTTAATTTATTTTATTTGTGTATCTATTATTTAACACTGATTTTGGTTAACATTAGGGTTGTGTTCATTTCGTTCAATCTTAGTTTAAGTAGAATATTTAATACATGTTTTTGTTTCAATTAAGTTTGTCTAATAATTGTAAGTCATGCATATTACATATATGTAATAATGTGTATAAATAATTATTTATAAGAAACTTATAATACTACTAACAAGTGAACGTCAACTTAATGAACAACCTTAAGAGTCCTATTTAAATCTTTTAACAAAATGGTTTGACTCGTGTGACCCACAGAATTTATAAAGTGTCACATTAGCCGAGCACAATTCTACGTTTGCTTGTACACGAAAATTTAGGTAGACCGCCAGTCTACTGCTATGGCTTTTAAATAAACTCATTGAATAATGAACTAAATAACAATTTCAGGTACTATGAAGAATGTCAAAATTTAAATGCAACAACAACATAACTGTAAAGAATCATACCAGTAGATATGTCCTTAGAACTAGAATAGAACTATAATTAAACGTATTACGTACAAACACATCATAGATTTGGAGATGCATTTAGAGATTCCCAAAACGAATAACTTTCCCTAAAAGGATCATCCAGAATCGAAGGAGTGGAGTTAATATTTAAGTACTTAATGGATGAGTCTTTAGGTTCCACTGGATTTAAGGTTACTCCGAGAAAATCCAAGGATTTTCTAAAATAAATAAATTTGTATGGAATATAAATATTTGTTTACTTTGCCAAGAATGAAATAAATACATATACCGACTATACATATTTATTACAATCACGCAATTTTTAATTCATATAAAATATTACCTATTTTGAGCAAATGATGTCCATAATTTTACCATAGCTTTGGACATTTCATAGTCTTTGTGACCGGCCTTCACGTTTGTCAACCAAGGTATGTGAAATAGCAAGGCCAATTCGTCAATATGACCCACACCTACAAACATAAAGTTAGACAACCATTGTGTGGTCCTCAGTATAACATACTAAGGTAATAATTATTTTATTATAAAAATTTTACCGTAAAATGGGGCGTCGTGCCCCAAAATGTACTCATTGAATATCTTCTTAGCCATGTAGGCAAGGAACTCAAGAACCACTGGATATTGTCTTTTAATTGCAATCAACATATTCCCTGGACGAAATTTTCCTTTATAATTGTAATCATACAGGTAAACTGGTGCATGAGCTGATTGTAAAGTTGCTGCCTCACGAATTCCATTAGAAAAACAACGATCCGTGAACATATTTGTTAACTTATTAAATGCTTCCAAATCATTCAAGTTCGGTGGAGTTGACATGTACAAGTCTTTAATTTTGGAAGCGTTGCTGTTGGGTTTAACGTACAAAACTTTATGTGCTATCGATTCGAAGTCATTAAAAACAATGTCCCTGACGCTGTCGTTCCTCACCAGAGCTAAAAAATAATAAAGACATTTCCAGATTAGCCGGTCTTTGCTGGTAGTAACGGAACATCGACACAAATAATAATAATATTTTTGAGCAAACCTGCTGAAAATAAAAGACCATCTTGACCATTAGCACCAGCGAGCCAAGGAACTTTATTAAACTTGTTGGCCTTAAGCATTTCACGTGGATGTGCCGGTAAGAAAGTATTTGGACCTACTTTACCAGATTCAACAGTTGGCACAAATACTGTAATCATATCTCGAAAAGTGACCTAAGGAAAGGATACTTTCAATTAGTGGATTGTTCACTTTCATTTTTAGTGTAATTAAATAATATGAAAGTACTAGTATATATTCGCTTGTGAAAAGTTGACCGTTATCCAGATCATTTTTCCCAGACTAGCTCATCAATTTAATTACATACGCAGAATTTTAATAACAGCTTATCAAGGTGAACATCACTTACCAGCACTTCTTGATGGGCAGTCATAATCTCTTGCATTGTCAGCTTCTTCATGCACGCTACCATCTCTTTAGTGTTCTCAGTATTGCAGTTAAATTTCTGAGCAAAGCGCTTGGCCTGTGCTGCTGGCTCACTCCAGATTGTCCAAGGATTCAGAGCCGCCCCGCTCTGTGATATAGCCCGTTGGAATAATCCTATCGTCGGCAAAGCAATGGAAAATATAATAATTAACACGTTTATTTTTTTTTTAATTTGCTAAATATTGCCTGGGAAAAAATCAATCAAAGCTCTCACAAAATGGTTTACCTTTCGACATTGGCGAAATAACATGAAAATGAACACTGGCTGCCCCTGGGAATGAAAGGCATGCATGGTAAAATTTATAATAACATTACAGGAACGAATTATAAATAATCAGACTGTATGATAAGAATCTATGAAACGTTTCACTACTTTTAATATCCTACAAGTACTTTTTTGTATAAAAGTATGATTTACCTGCACTCTGTCCGAAAATCGTTACCCCGTTAGGATTCCCACCAAAATACTGAATATTTTCTTGAACCCACCGCAGAGCCATATTTTGATCTTTCAAGCCCATGTTACCAGCGACAATGCCATCTCCCGTATTTAAAAATCCTGAAATCGTTAATATATAAAATTACTATTTAACGTAAATAATATATTAACTTATATTGTAATGAGAAATTACGTAACATAATGAATACATCAATGGCTACTGCAATTTAGATAATTATTAAAGCTACCCACCAAAAGAAGCAAGACGATAATTCACAGTAACAAGAATCACATCTTCATCCATGATGAAATCCCCTCGATATGCTGATCCCGACCCGAAAAAGTAAATGCCCCCGTGGAAAAACACCATTACAGGTAACGGTTTTTTATGTTCAACTGAAGGCAACTGTACACATCAAAATTAGTCCTTATGGAGTAAGAGTACAAACGAAGACTAAAATGTTCAGAAATATCTCAAAATATTAAATTTTACCATGGGTGTATAAACATTAAGATACAAACAGTTTTCGTCGCCATCTGGTCTCTGAAACAGTAAGTCCAATTGTGGACACTTATTTCCATATTTACTGGCATCTAGAACTCCTTCCCATTTTTCTGCCTTTAGTGGGGGCTAAGTTGAAATCATTTATTTAATGTTTTACTTTATTCAAAATTAAAAATATTATGGTGATTCGCAATATACAATATAAAATGTAAATTTATCCAGTTTACCTCAAAGCGAAGCTCCCCTACCGGCGGCTTGGCATAAGGAATCCCAACAAACTCAAAGAATTCCCTCCCATCTCGAGATAATGAAACAAATCCTTTCAGCAGACCTGCATTGGTTTCTATTACACTTGTCTCAGTTTTCGATCGTAACAAGTATCTATCTGCTAAGATGGCTAAAACCGCCACAGCAACTATCACCAGTGGAATTCTAGAGCTCTTCATTGTATGAATTTTTGTTTCATATTTTTCTGTCTGACGAGAAATTGTAAGGATTGACACTTGTAAATAAAATCTTTGGCACTATTTTCTATCTTCAACGAAAATGTGGTATTTGATGATAAGACGTCTTGTATTGTAGTATCGAAGTCCTATCTATGAATTATGTCTACTAGTAGGAGGATTACTACTATCCCGTTCAACGTCACTTTTGATGTGAGAAAGTTACAATAGAACTATAAAGTTCAAGTATCTATCCCGATATCACAAAAAAAAATCTATACCCACTTAAAGTCACATAATTACAGAAAAACATTTTTGCAGAGAGTTTTATCTCACAATGAATTTTTATTGTGTGGGATAAAGACACCCTTTCGAAAAACTGTCCTAAATGACAGAGGTCATTTTTTGTATAATACGCGAATGTTTTGATTGAACGAGCTCACACGATGATGATTGTATTGCATTGAAAGGAGTCCTCATATAATGTACAAGCATGTACAGGGGTGTGTGTATCGAGATATGTTCTCTGTAGCTAATCATTGTCCTCGCGATGGAAGGAGGTTGAATGTCGATACGAAACGACTTTATTCTTGTTTACAGCATATTCATGACATACCTTCCTCTGACCTTCTTCAAGCACTTGAATGCAACGAAGCAATTACAGTAGGAGACAGGTAAGAGATACCTGTGCATGTATATGATTATTGGGGAACGTATACCTGGATGCAAGCTTGAGGACTTACATATGTGTGAATATTTTTAAGAGGGTTTAAATATTACATTTAATTCCTTCCCTCTGAATTATTTATCCACTGCGGATATTAGACGGTAAGCGGTACAAAACATTGCTGTCGGTAATAGAGTACTTACATACAATTATAGGCATTTGGGAATATGGGAAATAAGTGATATTAAATTATACATCACTGGCATGCGTATTCTTTCATTTAAATAAATTATGAAAATTCTTTAGGTTAATTGAGACTTTGTTGTGGCTGACATTTTTTGGGAGTAAAATCGTCACGAGTGTGTAAAGTAATATTTAATGGGTGGAAAGAATGGACAAGTAACAGTGAACTTGACCAGATGACAAAATTTTGGAAAAAGTCCTTAAATGTTAAATAAATTTTGCGTGAAATATATGCGTAAATTACATCTGATTGAAGTGTTCCTGCGTGCTTGTGAGCATTGTAGGTATTGTAATCAGATGCAGCTTCGGAATAGCAAAGTAGCAAAATGTACTGTTTTAAAAATTATGTCTTTATCACCATAGAATACAAAAACAGACACCCATTACTTTAACACTAGAAAATGATATTGTGTTAGAAACATTATTTGAGCCAAGAAGTTCTCTGCAGTAAATTACACGTTTGCCGGCAGTCACACCAAAAATGTTAACACTTGGAATTTTTCTAATTGTAAGTGCACGCAACTACCCACAAAAATTTAGTCACTTATTGCTCCTACACATTCAAACTGATAATGAAATAGGAAAAGTGTCTCAACGGTTATGTTGACAGAATACTACCTGTCAATAAGAATGAATGGATACTGTATAAGGAGGTTTCATTCATCTATAGTGTTAATCAGCACTAGTCCTGATGGAGACGATCAATACTGCGGCATACATTCAGTATTAAGCCACAGTAGCTTAAGTAGGTAGCAGGTATCGAGTTCCTTCAATGAATGCAAATATACAAAACCCACAATCATACATACACATAATAATAGACATAAGCTGTTGGACTAGTTTGACGTTTTATACATTTGCTTTCATTTATTTAGATTTTGTAGAAGTATCTATAGACATAAATGTAATTGCATATAATTACATATGTATCATTACCCTTAAAACTGATTGAGCAAATGTTTATGTACTTTTATTCGCTTCCTTGCAATAGTCCTTCCTATTTAGATACCTATATTACAGCAGTGGTCATTGAACTGAAAATGTAAAATACTTAAAATCAATTTACAGGGTATGAATATCTACTTATCCTTTACAAACACTAACACAAAGATAAAGTGACTTTAGTGAAAAAAAAGTCTGGTAATAATTTGAATGCGATTTTGCTATAAAATTGCTAAAAGTAAACAACAATTCAGCTGACAATCAGTATACTTTTGCAATCAATTATGTAATAAATACACATATAATGTCTGTTATGTATTTGCTTGCGTATCTATTTCAGGGCTATCGCAATCATTTTCATACTTTTTGCTGAAATGCATGTGAATGATCGAAATCATTATCCACTTCCTCTTCCATTCTTCTGTAATTGCCTGTATGAAAAATAAAAATCATAGTATTGAGGAAGAAAAATAAATATAAAATTAGAAAATATACTGCTGGGAAAATTTATTATATAATTTGAAAAATACTTACCGCCAGTGTGCCTCCTAATGACTATTGAGAAGATTTTGAAGCCTCGGTAAAACGTAAGCATAACGGTGGCAATGGCCAATGCAAAGAACCCAATGATGATAGCCGTCAAGAGGACTCTGTGACTGTTTGAGTAATAATTACCACAAAATTACATTTTAAAAAACCCGAGTGTAAATATACGATCATGAAAAGGAGAAAAAATAAATTATATCTGGATGAATTACTTTCTAGCAATCGAAGCATATCTTGGATTTACTAAACTCTTCACTTCTGATTCCAACTTATTCATGCCGTCAGAGATTTCCTGGCCAAATGTTTTCTCAATCTCTGGATTCTTTCCATGAGGAATGACTTCGAGTTCTGGAGCTTCTGGGATTCCATCGTCTTTACTATTTTCTTGTCCAGGAATTACCTGAGCATCTAGGAGCTGTTTATCTCTCGGAGTTTCCTCAGGTTTCGTTGATTCTACTGGAATTAAATCAAGTGCTGGAGCAATGTCAACAACTGGAATGGAGGCGTCAGAATCGTTGGTCTCGGTTTCGAGTATTATAACTTCATCGCTTACAACTACGTCCGACTCATTTGATTCGACTAAACTGACACTAAGCGTTGGGGCGTCGTCAACATCTGGAACTGAAGATTTAGGCTTAGCTGTTGCCTTCGTAGATGAGTTCTTACGGTCAGTCTCATTTCCTCCTTGGATAGAATTTACTTCAAAAGAAGTACCGTCCATTTCGGAATTTCCTTCTGCATCATCCGTTCCAGCATCAGTCTCATCTTCTTCACTACTTTCATAACTTCTTTCATAACTTTTAAATTCATCAGATTGAAATAACACAGGCTCTGATTCCCCCCAGTTCAACTTTGCATTGTCGTTCACTTTCATGTCACCAAGAAGGCTTCTTTTGGGGATTTTACCCTCACTTTGATACATGTCTGACCCCTCTGAGGATTCCTCAGAGTTGCTGAATTCCTTAGACTCATTGCTGAAATCCTCACCGGAAGCAGAAACTTGGAACAGAGTCATTGATGCCACAAGGGCAAAAATCACGAGAGATTTTCTTAAATTCACCATTTTGATTACCCTTTAGTGAAACAAACTGCTTGAAAAAGTATTTTTGGCAAACACAGCCTTCGTTAATTTTTTAAACGGTCCGGGAACCACAATCCTGTAACATTGAATCAACACAAATTAAAACTAAAAATGTCTGCCGACGTGGTAGGTAATAGATAATGTTGCAATCATAAAGAATCTTACAGCTCACTCAGCAACATTACAGAGAATACGTGACCAGGCGCCAGCAATATCTATTATCATTGAAAAGGATTGTGGAATTACATCAACCGGCATTAGTTTTAGATTTTATTTGTGTAAAGAACATCTCACTATCTACAGTATAACTACATACAAGTTTGTTATCTCTTGCTGATAATTATTTTGCAAATATTCCACCCCGCTCAGGTAAGCAAAAGCTAAAAGCCATCTTTTTTATACAATTTTAACGGCTGAGGTGAAATGCTATTGCTCTGTCAAGCATCATGAGCAATTAATCAAAACCTTTCAATCCAGGAGTAAGTCAGCTGAGATCTTACGTGCTTACAATTAGTATATGCACTAGCATAATTACATTTCACGGCTAATAATAAATACACATGTGATAATGTGCAATTAATTTCGCACTCTAGTTTCAAGAACATAGTTAAGGTCATACTCTCAATTTTTTACCCCCTGCATAGCACGTATTTCATTCCCTTCCCGGAAAAAGCCATATGTTTCCAACAGTTAAGATCCATTTCAACGTCCTTTAACAAACGACAACTAATGCTTTGGTTATCGGCATTCAGCTACAATGACATAGCTGGCAACAACTGGTTGTTTGCAGAAAAACATATAGACACCAGTAAAATGTAAATGTGTTGTTTTCTTAGAGCTGACGCTGAAAAATAATATCTCCATATGTATAATAATTACACAAACTCAGGTACTTACCCTCGTCAAATTTTTAATGGATGGGTATTGATATTGATTTTTATTTGGGTGATACCTGGATTAGATAAAGAGTTATAGAACCTGGCCGATCATATCCTTGGTCCTAAAAGTTATGCTATTGTAAGAACTTGTTCATATTAGCGTGAATTAGGTCGTATGCATTGATTAAAAACATTCCACCGGGCAACAAGATCATTTGTAAACATGTTAGGAATTAATTCTCTGTCATGGGGGAACTGACAGAAGTTATGCATGTATGTATGTATTTTATGTATATAGAGTATAAATGCAATGAAAATAGCTAGGACTTTAGCTCATGAAGCTTCCTTCATAGTTCATATGTTGACAAAACAAACGAATCCTTAATTTGGAAGGAGGCTTCACTGTTCACAGTATGCTTGATATCGTATACAAAAGTAAGGCGTTAGTAAGACTTAGACTATAGACCCAGGGCCAAATCCCCATACAGTGTAGGTAGGACAACTGGGTTTACATTCCTCGCTAAATAATAATAAAATCTACTGCACGATTATAAAAATAGAATCAAAATTGGATAAGCTATACAGCAAGTACCACGCAAAAATCAAGAGGACAAGTGAACATTCTCATGTGACAATATATCACAGATATTCTCTTTTACAAGTAATTCCAGAGCCCCAGATGTTGTCAATGGTTGTGCTGTAATCATTATTAATTAACGGTAAGGCTGTCGCAGAGTACCCCCACTATAGGCCAGAAGTGTATAGGTACATAACACAGTGTATGCGTACTTAAGCACGTAGTATCATCTCACATCACGTTTAATCCTCCTAAAATTGTCTAACCTCAAGGTGAACGTATTCTTTTGCTCTTCCCACAAACCACAATAGTAGTTCATTCACACTATCCAAATACAAAAAAGCAGGCATTTATTTTCGGCAATAAGATTTGTCACAAATCCAGAACAATTAAAATTTTCAAAGATTTCCTACAGCATAACATCATTTCACAGAAAATTAAAAAATGTTTTCATTTCCCCCCGCTGTTTAAACTCAACCTTAATTATTATTCCAGATCCACACACAGAGCTATAGTCCTACACCGATGATACATGATATCCCCCAGATGTTACTCTCTAACTCATCCCCGACAAATACTATCAGTTCACTATAACTATGTATACACAATGAATTTTTTGAATAATGAACAAAAATAGAAGAGCGGCTCCATTCTTTTATGTTACTGACCTCCCGAATATCAACAGATCTTATTTAAACTTACACTCTACCCATTATTAAAATTATCTACTAATCCTAAAACAAGCATCCAGAATTACTACTTCTCAAATCCACCCTTATTACTTGCCGACAGCCATATCTGTAGTCAGGAGTCTCCAACAGTGATAATTAGCTGTGTTAAGGAAGACTCTCAAATGTGAAACACATGCTGAGGATAATATGCTCAAAATTACCTTGCATGCCATTCGGTTGTGTCACCCCGTCACAGACGCTAGCATTCATTTGGAATCCCATTACGCTAATAATACACCTAAGAAATGTCATCCACAGATATGCATCTCCAGTACGTACATATGTATTATACAGCATCATCTCTGAGCCGACAAACCAGGAAGACACCATCATTCTAATTTTATTTCAGTTCTAAAGAAAAAGAACAAAGACCAGGGAATCTTAACTCACTTATAAGTGACACATGTAAGATCAACCACGGCTCTCGAAAAATGTGACGGGATTTTTTTTACGAGAGACAACAGACAGCTTAGTGAGATTGAAGACTTCAACAGATTGTCAGAGTTCCTTCGGGGACCGGAGGTGGCTTTACAAGAACGTGTGTGTGTGTGTGTGTTAAATGTGCCTCACTATATACTGTCGGCACAATGACAGCAGCTGTGCATGTTGAACGGAGAGCTATATACTGCCCATAATGATCTTGAGCCTTGCTACATTAAGTACATATATTAATAGTCCAGAGATTTGAAGTTTGTTTCAAGTTCAAATTACGCAATAGGAAAGATTTCTTATTGTGTTTCAGATTTCAGAGCCCAGGAACTCCGGCAAGATCAGATATAAGGGATATTCACGGATTTGTTTTTTTTGATGGTTTCATTTGGGTGGAATTTAATCACAAACAGATTTAGATGTGGAATATTTTTAGAGGACAGAGTCAAGAGTCATTTTGTAAGAGGCTTGTTCAAAGTAAGAAATATGAGTGATAGTCAAGGTACTTCGTCAACGTCGGCTTCGGCAGGACAAAGTGGAAATAAATTACGGACGGAAAAATCCCCGTATTTACTTCAACATAAAAATAATCCAGTGCAGTGGTAAGTAATTGTTTTGATTTTTAATTTGAAAATTGTTAGTTAACCCGATTTTAAAGGAGGGACTTGTGTGACTGTGGGGTGTTCAATGTTGATTGTTGGTTCGGAGTAATAGTAAAAACGTTTTTTATGTGTAATATAAAATGTGTATAATAGTGAAGTATTTTGAAATGATCATGGTGAGTTTATGGAGGAAAAGTGAAGGGAATTATGGGATGTTTAATTATGGAGGGTATTTTTTTTGGTTGTAGGTACAGCTGGGGAGATGAAGCTTTCGCCCTTGCAAGGGAGAAGAATCTCCCGATATTCCTGTCAGTGGGCTACTCCACCTGTCATTGGTGTCATGTGATGGAACGGGAGTCTTTTGAGAATGAGTCGGTGGCGGAAGTGATGAACCAGAATTTCGTGAACGTGAAAATGGATAGGGAGGAGAGACCGGACATTGATAGGATTTACATGACCTTTGTCCAAGCTGTTTCGGGTTCAGGGGGATGGCCGATGAGTGTTTGGATGACTCCGGATCTCAAACCTTTCTATGGGGGGACGTACTACCCTCCGATGGACTCCTTTGGCCGACCGGGTTTCCGATCCCTGCTTTTAACTATTGCTGAGCAGGTAGGGTGGTCTTCGTGGAATTCGTAATTACTATGATGATGGATATATGTAGGAATTATCGTCTTTAATAGTTTTAGTGGAGGGTGTGGACCGGTTGTCCTGTGAATGGGGAGTTTGGGAGTTGGGTTAGGGTGTACGGGAATAATTTTGCCCGGTATTTACGTTTGTATAATGTGTATGTGTTTCATGTAGTGGGGAGAAAACAGCCAAAAATTTGTAAAATCTGCTGATAAAATCCTTGAAGTTCTTCACAGGACTGCCATGTTACCGGTAACGGATAAACTACCAGATTCCAAAGAAATCTCAAAAAAATGCCTACAGCAACTTGCTCGTTCCTATGAGCCGGCCTTTGGAGGATTTTCGGATCATCCAAAGTTTCCTCAACCCGTCAATCTGAATTTCCTATTGTATCATCGCAAAGCAAATCCTACTAATGTGGAGTCTTTGCAAATGGCTGACAAGACATTGCGGAAGATGTCTCAAGGAGGCATTCATGATCATGTTGGAAAAGTAATTTGGGATTTTCTGTATCAAATTATACTTTATACGATTAATTACTGGAACAATTTATTAGAGGTGTAATTTAAAGTAGGTGATTACACATTTATTTTGCAAATACTGAATGAATTTTTTGTGTATTGAAGGGATTTTGTCGATACTCCACCGACAAGAAATGGCATGTTCCTCACTTTGAGAAAATGCTGTACGACAATGCTCAACTGGCAGTGACCTATACAAACGCTTTTGTATTGACAAATGATTCCTTCTTTTCCGGTATTGTTGACGACATTCTTGAATACATCAGTCGGGACATGACTCATACCGTAAGTTATTGTAAGATAATCATTAATTGCAATGAAACTATTCAAGTTCAGTATCCCAAAAAAAATCCACCTTTAGGTATCTCATAAAACCAATTATGCCAGAAAGCTTGTACTTTGCTTTCTTGGTACGTACAGGTTTTTATCCAAGATATTCTTAAAATTAAAATACATACCCTAGGTTGTTATTTGCAGTTTTAGTGATCTAATTTTATGGGGAAGTTAATTTTAAATTAATGTTGATACTATGTTGAAGTTACGTTCTAAGTCGGACTAATGACTACTTATTGTTAGTAAGTTTTACGATGGAGCTCTATTACTGTTTTTATTGTTTACACAATCTTAGGAGGGCGGATTTTATAGTGCGGAAGATGCTGATTCATATCCAGCGCCAGGTGATAAACATAAAGCAGAAGGTGCTTTTTACGCTTGGAAGAAATCTGAGATCGAAGCTGTATTAGGAAGTGCGAAAGTACATGATAAGAAGTTGACCGATATTTTTGAATGGAGATACGGTGTGAGGGAAGTTGGAAATGTAGATCCTCGTCAGGTATCTACCTATTACAGATTTATTAATTTGTTGGTAAATATGTAATACTATATATTCAAGATCATAATCAGTTTTTATCATAGGATCCGCATGAAGAACTGAAGGGAAAGAACGTGATATATATTGCTCACACTATAGAAGAAACTGCCAAACATTTTGGTGTTTCCAATGAAGATATTCAGATTGCTTGCGAAGAAGCAAAGTCACTTTTGTTTGAGTACCGTAATAAAACTAGACCCAGACCTGGGTTGGATACTAAATTCTTAGCATCTTGGAATGGTAAGACGTCCGACAAGTATGTGTACTTGTACTGCAGACGAATCGTTTGACAGTAATTATATATGTTCATTCTTATAGTAACGCCAGTTGCTTGATTTAGTTGTTTTTCCTTTTTGTCCAGGTTTGATGATCAGCGCTTTCGCTCGGGCAGGAGCAGCTTTAGAAAACCCATCATACGTTCAAAAGGCGGTGGAAGCAATGAATTTTGTAAACAAGTATTTGCTAAATCCTGAAGGAGATATTTTTCGGTCTTGTTACAGAAACGGAGATAGCAATTCAAGTCCTATTGTCCTGTTGGATATTCCAATATTAGGTTGTGTGGATGATTTCGCTAATCTCATCAGTGCAAATTTAGATCTGTTTGATGCAACAGGGGACTTGCAATATCTTCAGAGAGGAATCGAGGTAGGAAGAAATCTCGGAGAAAATATTAAAAATACTGGTACTTGAATTAAATTGTCTTTGTTTTTGTTATTCCAGCTGCAGCAGAGGCAAAATGAAATATTCTTGGATTCCGAATCTGGTGGATATTTTAACAGTCGGCTTAGCCCTAATGTGATTGTTCGATTCAAGGATGGTACGTCATTTTCATTTTATTTCCAAAACTCAAGTATAAGCATGTTTATAAGGCATTATTAAAATAACTACTTCTTTAACTATAGATGATGATGGAGCTGAGCCCTCTTCAAACTCGATATCTGCAGTTAATCTGATTCGCCTTCACTGCCTCACCGACAATAGTGAGTACGAGGATATTGCCAAGAAAATATTTTTGCAGTTTGGTGATCGCTTAACGAAAGTTCCCATGTCTCTTCCCTTGATGACCTCTGCATACCAAGCGTATTCTGAAGGAACAAAGCTTATTTTAGTTATGAAGAAGTCGGATGTATCATCTAATATTGTCAAGCATCTTCGAAATCGACTTCTTCCCCTGGGAAGCACAATGGTAGTGCTAGATAATGAAAAGATTTCTGCGAATGACCAATGGAAGACCTTGATTCCCTGCCTGGTGGGAAAACTAGAAGAATTCAATAATTCAAGTAATAACTCCAACGAGGCGATTTATTTGAAACAGGGCAAATCATTTACTCACACTTATAGTGGAGACGAGTTCGCGGATTTAATCAATACCCTTTAAAATCCTGTTCAAACAGTAGTCGTAGAGTCATGTGAAGAGTTCGTTTTCACAAATGAAAATTCGTTATGATGGAAATTTTGTTATAAGCTTATTTTCCATTTTGATTAATTCACGGTTACACTGGAAATCTGCGAATATTGAACTATTTTATAATTTCTTCATTATGTTTGCTGCAAGTTATCTTCCATGAATTTTCTTTGTTGAATATAAACTGTACATATTTCATTGCTATCATTCTGTGTTCCTTCTCAATTTATAATCCGTCGAAAATGGTAAATAGCAAATTATTTTTATATAAATGAGCCTAATCTCTGGTTTCAAAGTGTACATTTCCTCCATCATGTCCTAAATTTGTGTTAAGTAGCAGAGTATGTGTCAAATCTAATTTACACCTGTAACTTTTAAAGCTGTCAAATTAAAAGATACCATAGTAAATACCTACATGTAATCAGCGTTGCAATATGTGTCTGTACATCGATTTGTATTCGGAAAAAGCTTCAACGAGAAACTCCCATTGTAGGACACTATGATCGAGGAATTTAAGTACCCCAAAGACCCAAAATAGTTTTACCTTCTGAATTTTTGAAAATGTAGGAAACAGAAATTTAAGCATAGGTAGTCCAACTGTACGCTATGTTAATTTCTGCAAACAATAAATGATAGAGACATTTTCACTGCATCGTATCTACATAATTAGCCGGAAGTGAGTAGTTTACATCAGCCAGAAATCCGAACTGTATCCGAATGTTGGAATTTGAAATTTGTACATAGAAATAATTTATAGTTTGAACAAATCCAACTGTTAACGAAAACGTCTATCGCACTCTATTCTGGCAATTTAATATAATATATCTTTGCTCAAAGAAATCTAGTTTAATTCAATGAAATCATTACAGATGTAAACTATTAAACAGCGCTGCAACGCCATATAACATTAATTGTGATTGATTAGTTAAAGCAGCTTTATGGCCGTGTATCAATGTAATACCCAGTATTACGTTTCCAAGGCCAAAATCAAGTCACATCACATAATTCAGTCATCCAGTTGACAGAGGCAAGCAGTTCCTCGGTTAATCCAATGTTTCTGAGGTAAATCTGTACTGAGTTTGAGGTACAGGACAAAATTAGTTGAATGCCCAGTGGTGGATAAAGTTCCCTGCCGTGCACTGGTCTTGTAAACAGGAGAATCATAAGCTGGCATGGGAAGGAATTTCGTCTGTAATTTAGAAATTAGTCATAAGTAAGTACGCACTTAGCAATTACCTGGATTATAATTTGGAATTATTAAAATTTGAACTATATAATTAAAGGTACACTCACCTTTACTCCTGGTTTCAATAAAATAATAGGGAGAGTATCATATAATATGTTTGGCTTTGGTTCTGCAAGCAATTTCACCTCGCGATCCCACCGTGCACCTTCCAAGAACAGTCCCTATTTTGAGTTGGAAAGAAACTACTAGCTTGTAGCCACAAAATTAATGCTTTTTATAAATCATACTTAAATGATGCCATACTTAAAACTTACATCAACCATGACGTTATCCTGCAAGAAATACAATTATGACTGCTTATTAGTGGAATACACGAAGGATAAAAATATTGTACAGTTCAAATTTTTTTTCGTATCATTAACCTCCTCATTAGTGTCAACATCATCAGCCACATTGGAGCTATTTTCCAGTGCAGTTACTTCATATTCGAACCCCAAATGATCAATAGGGATTTTGTATCTACGAGCAAAGTTCTGAAGTACGCCTGTTAAGAAGGACTGAGTGAAATAAAACCCCGAGAGCCAAAAAACTGTTGGAGCCCCATTATCTATCCAAGTCTGGAAGAAATTTAGCCTGCAAGTATGAATAAAAGTATTGTTGTTACAGAAGTACGCGCACCCACCAATGGTGTGGTATGCATAATTCTTGTATGCATTCTTTTTAGAAAACAATAAGAAAATACAAACAAACCTTGCCAGTAAATCCAACACATAGCTACCCAATGGTTTCAAAGACGGATATGATCTTGTAGCCCAAGCTTGGGGTACTTTCCCAACACGCATACTACTCGCAACTTCGTCCAATTCCAGAGACATTACTACGAAACCTTTGATTGCTTTCTGAATATTTTTTAAAGTTACTTGAACAATTCTGATTAGCCTGTTGAAACGAATTAATTCCTGTCGGAGGACGGTGTTCATAGAATTCATATAGTCCAAAGGAAACTTTTCTTCGATGGATTCCATATCAAATCTCTTTGGTAATTTACTTAGAATATCTTTAGCGATTACAATGATATGGTCCGTAGACGTAACTCCGTCCCCAATAGATGAACTCAGATTTGTTTGTGTGAGCAATGCTCTGCTCAAAAGCTATATATAAATATAAAACTGCATTACAAATATAATTCATTCATTCAGTATACATACATACACATGCAGCAACTGTACCTGGGCGGTTTCTTGATTGCCTTTGGTTATATTTGCATTAAAGTGGAGACCAAACACTTCCGGGTTGGGATTCAGTGGTAGCTTGCGTATGTACTGCATACAAGACGTATGGGATGCATTTTCAGGTACGTAGTATTTCCCACTTGGAGACACAAGGTAGCTAGAATTAAGAATTGAATCCATTAAGTTATTGAACATACATGAATCCTATGGAGCAAGATGTTGCAAAAACACCTTTTGTTTTTTATTAATGAATTTAACTTGAAAATGAACTTTATCCCGTACTCTTTCTCTTCCAGAATTTCCTTCGAATAAAACGTTGACAGCAATGACATCATTAACCGTCGATCTTTGTCATCTGTGACGCGACCCCCATAGTTACATTCTCCAGTCAAATAAGTGAGAGCGTCCAGAGGAATGGTGTCATAATCTTGCAAAAACATTTGCAATTGGAGTAAGCTTATTTTCAAATCCGACTCATTAAATTCATAAGGAATATTCCAACCCAAAGGACCAAACTTTCTCCTTTCTTGAACTAAAGCATGGAAGAAGCATAGTCCGAAGATCATCCGTTGCCAGCTGTAAGTATGCTCATTCTGAACGGAATTATAAAACGAGGGTTCTGAAACCGGCACACTCAGGTAGCTCCGCGTCAAATTAGCTCGAAGTCCTTGGGGAGCTTCGTTAGTCAGTTTTATTCCAGTTTGAAGTACTGTTATGGGGAAATCCAGGGAAGGGTAAGATGTTAGCCAGAGACGGAAAGCAGAATTTGTTTTCTCGGAAGTAATCATCTCCTGACAGATCACTTCCAAAGTGGGCATCCAACTCGTCGCTAGATGGCAGTTTTGAAGTACCACCCACCCGCCCTCTATTATCGCCTCATCAATGATCCTCTGTGCTATGGGTCCCTGGCCCTGGCCCATTGAGATTGATACCATTTGCGAGCCAGAGAATCCTCTCTCACGAGCAAATTTCCGCAGCTCGCCCATCGGATCGGAACCGGCTGACAGAATGAAAATAAGAGGGGTAGCGGGTGTTGAGTCGTCATAGGATGAAGCCAAATCAAACGGTGGGGGCTCAATAAATTCTTTTCCGAGATTGTAAACAACAAACTTCTGCACTGCAGGGATCAATTTATCCAAACGAAAACAACGTAGGACGGCCAGCCTCTCTATGTCATTTAATTTATTCCAAGGTTCTGGAAATTCAAAATCTTGGGGCTTCTTTGATTCATATAATGCTTTCCAGGCTGGAATATTTCCTATTACGTCGTCCTTTAGACCTTGGAAAGCTAAATGAAAATCAACATATAGTTACTTCTATTAAAAATTAACATATTAGGTTTTAATAGTTTGAGACCTAGATTGAACCATGCCATATGATATGCTAACATTTTAAATTCGATACACGCGTAATTTCAGCCCAACTTTTCTCTGTCAACCAATCCGGTGCTGGATTTGGGATTGAATTTTCCAAAGCGACTCCACCCGTCAGTATGAAGGACCAAATATCCAAAGGAAATTCTCCCCTAGATTTCATACAAGCTACACAGAGGACAAATGAGAAAACTAATTTGTCTTTCTCAAAAACACTCCGGCACACGTTCCTGTACACGGAGGATGTAAAGTACTCGTTTAGATACAATATTCGGAGATCCAAATCCCGAGACTTGCGGCTGTTCTTGATTGATATCGTATATAAGCTAATGAACCAGTTAAGAGAGTACTGGTACATTGGATCAATGTTGGCAAGTTCCGAAATGCAAAAGAATAACGTCGATGCATGAGTGGCGACTGGACGATATAGATTTCTCGTCTCGTCAATCTTTTTCTCCGTAACGACTGCAACAGTTTGCTTCTTGATAATTTCGCCAGATAATTCCTTTGAGGATGAGAGGATCTGAATTGCAGTTTCATCCTCCAAGATATTCCCTTTTGAACTTGATAAAACTTTGAGGATTTTGTCTTCAATTTCTTTCAGAAGGTTCTTATTATTAACCCCATCAACAACCAAGCGATTCTTTTGCTCTTCTAAAGCAGGTTCCTCTTTAGCTGCCACAATTCCCAACAGCTGATCTTGCAGACCCATTGGGGTTATCATGAAGTTCAGGAGGGTAACTTTAACACCTTCAGAATAATTGTTAATCATTTGCAATTTTTAACGTCAACATAAACAACAATAAAAGTTTCAAATTTCAAAGATATTTATAAAGTAACTCTATTCTAATAACTTACTAATTTCAGGCATATAATGAGGATTCCTCAGTCGTGATATCATGAACAGCCTATAGAAAATTCAAAAGTTCTCATACATGTTCCTTCAAAATTCATTAGTATACTGTACACATCTATGTAAAGGTGTGTAAATGCAAAATGATCTTTGGCTGAGAAACAAAATAATCGCCTACATTAGCTTATGTAAATGCTGCAGTTTTACTGCAGGAACATTTTAAAAAAGTAAAAGTGAGCATTATCCTGTAATACTACGGTAAAAATTACAAGAATTTTGCTTTTGCCATAATGCTTGTAGGTGTTCATTTTGCTACTCCTCGAACGATACTCATTTTTAGTTTTATAGTAACGTAAAATTGTACCTGAAGTCCTCATGATATTCCACTACATTCTCTCCAATTTTAATAAAGACCAAAACCCCTTGACTGAAAGTCTGTTTAAGCAGGACAGGTTCTAAGGCGGGGTCCAAATCTTCCCCCACATTATCAATCAGTACGGGAAGACCAAGTTGACAAGCATTCTCAATCACTCGAAGGTAACCCGGGTCACTAAGTTTTGTCACACCGAGCTTATTACCCTTTTCCATATTTCGTATCCATTTACTAGCTTGTCCCTGAGGATCTATCATGAGCGGCCATCTCCGAGAATGAGAAACTATGATAGCATTGTCAATAGAAAACGTGTCAATGGGAAGTCCAGCGAGATTCCAATTCCTTATTTTGACCGCATCCCCCAATGTAGCGCTCATTGAGAATGATTCCGAACAAGGGATATTTTGTTCAACACATAATTTCTGCCATTGATTGTAACAACTCTGACGGTAGTCAACAGTGAAAGGGCCCAAGTAGGCAACTACTGCTGCGGAAATCAAAACATCTCCAAAAATGTTGTGCAACTTATCGGACAAAGTTGTTGCGCCCACACTCCAACGTTGCTTTTCTCCACTAAGACCATCAATTAGTTTCTCTGCTCTCTCCAGCTTTTGCGAACATAGAGCGATGTTTTCCTCTAAATCTTTCTTCTTTTTGTTCATTGCTGCATACTCATCATTAAGAGCCTGGAGTTTATCCGTGACCCTCTGCAGCTGGGCACGCTTCTCATTTAACTTGTCCATTTGAGCTTGTAGTTCTCCTTCAGCTTCATTTAATTTCGCTTTTTTAGGCTCGACTATTCTAATCACACGGTCATACACTTCCATTGCTTTCACCCATTTACAGAGACCCTCACAGGCTGTTGATACGTTTCGGATTACAGCTGGGTCAAAGTCAGGATTTTTAATGAATTTTTCTCGTATGCGTTTCATTACTTGAGGTGGAATATTGTCTTTATCATACTCTTTGAGCCCTTCTAAAAATTTCAGGTCACCTAACATCTTCATTGAGGGACCCCAAAAATCTTCGAATTGTTTTCCGTTTTGATCTGTCTTCCTTTCCGATTTGATTCCACGCATAATACAGATAGCCTCAAGAACCATTTTGATCTAGAGTTGAAATAATAAAATCTTAACTATTATAAAATGCGGGTTAGAATGACGTGCGTCCGTCATACTACTTTTACACTTTTAAAAGGGCCAGCTTTTTATGCATTTGATAGGGAGACCATTTTGCATTACTGGTATAGGCAGCTTTTTACACTATTGATAGGGACATATTTTTGTGATATTGATAGGGGCATCTTTTGGTGCTTTTGATATGAGCAGCTTTTTGTGCTTTTGATAGGGACAGCTTTTTACGCTACTGATAGGGACAGCTTTTTACACTATTGATTGGTACAGCTTTTTAAGTTACTGATAGGGACATCTTTTTACGCGTTTATTAGGGGCAGCTTTTTACGCTTTTGATTGGAAGACCATATTGAGTGGTAGGAGTAGCTTTTGCAATTTTTATAGGGAGACCATTTTGCGCTACTGATAGGTTTACCTTTTGACGCTTTCGATAGTGGCCGAAATTTATGCGTTTATTAGGGGCAGATTTTTACACTTTTGATAGGGAGAACTTTTTGCGATTTTTATATATTATAGCTTTTTGCCCTAATGATAGTGAATTTACAGGTTAGAGGTAAGGGTGAATTTGAGCGGGAGAACTTTACACGTTACGTCTATACGTTTGGGATAAGCCGACTTTTAAATAAATTTAGAATAAGCTAAGAATTATGGAGAAACGATGAGCTAGGGATAACTAACTTATTAGTCCCTTGGTTATTAAAGATAATGCAAATTCGTACGTGCATACAATGACTCAATGGATACACAAAAATGTCTTCGTTGGAGTTAGTTTGAAATAAACGATTATCATTAGATATTAATAATCTTACAGCCCCAGGAGGATTTTTCATGGACTTGACAACTGTCACATCAGCAGGCTTTAAAGTATCCAAGGCTTGAATTGCAGCTTCAAGGGCAGGAATAGCTTCAGCCAGATCATTCTCACAGTCATCTTTAATTGCCTGAGCAGCTGCTGCAGCTTCATTGGCCAAGGCTTCATCAGCAGCAACGACCTCTTTCGTGGCTTCAACATCAACAGTGTCTCTTTCAATTTTGATCATTAGTTTTTCAGTCGCAGCAGAAGTCTCAATTAAAATGGGTTGCAATGCTGTGAGTTCATCTTGCATCACTGATACTTGTGATGCTGCAAACTGAAGTTTCTCCAAACCGGTTATATAACGGTGACGCTGCTCTTCAGTTTCCTGTCGTTTTAAACCCAACAATGTTTTAAAGGTGAGGATCAGTTCTAGATAAGACGTTGGGGTTACATAATTGTGACGATGTAGTTGCTCTACAAACCTGAAATTTCAAAGTTAATGGCAACTTTTAATTCAGATATGTACAAACTTTGTAACATGTTATACCTTATAATATTTATCATTAGCTTACTTAATGGACAACAGTCTCACAGACTCATGAAAATGTTTGCACATGAATACGCAACGGTCTAGTAAATCATGCATGTCCAGAACAGCAAGGAAATTATGTGCAACTTTCTCCAGAGCATCCTCAGGCCACTCAGTAAACCAGTCTATTGTGCAGCAGTTTATCAAAGATGTAAACATCCTCAAGCGGTTCCTAAAAGCATCCCCCACCGGCGACATAGCAAGAACTACGTGAAGTTTTGTGCGAACTCGCTCAATAAAAACATTATACAAAGTTAAAGGCGAGGTGTCCGTCACTTTCCCAGATGCCTTCAACACGGCCTGCATCCTCTCCAAGATCTCACCCTTTTCTTCTGGAGGGTAAATATTTGGTACATCTCCAGTATTCAGAATCATGTTTATGTCCTCGACAAAACTTTCATCTTTTATTTGATTGTCAGCAAATAGAAAAACTGTTTGTTTTCCATCATTCCCTGCATGTTTCAGTACTTTTTTCAGATCTTCTCGCCATTCATGTATGCCATAAGTTCTGCTGATCTCAATCTACAATACAAATAGTTATAAACGACTATTACACAAACATTTCATCAGTATTTTCTTCTCTTTTCAATACCTTCTATTAAAAAAATTCACCTGAATCAGATCATATCCAGCCATAAAAGCTGCCATTTTCGTTAAGCTTTGTCTCCCACTCCCTCCAATCCCAATAAGTAGAGCATGGCTGTTGTCTTGTTTCAAAACCCTTGAAATTCGGGATATATGTTCGACTGCAAACTTGAACAACACAAGATGCATGGGGGTTTTCGATATCATATTGTACTCTGACTGGTATGTTTTCATTACTTCTGAGAGTTCTTCCAAATCCATTATCTAAACACCATCCAATATTTACTAGTTAAGTTTACAACATGCTACTCTTGCTACACATTACATTTGAAAATTGATATAATTATTACAATTGTGTAATAATTAGTTTTGCAGAGTTTTTCAACCTCATCATATATTTTCACATCTGTGTGTGGATCGATGAAATCCCCAAACATTAAGTTGCGGACGTCACTTTCCTCCACAGTACCGTCTTCTTCAGGGCACAATCGTTCCAACAGTTTACTTATTCCCATTTTGAAATTCTCGTGAACGGTTTCACTCACAAGCTCAAAGAATGTTTGCCTGAGAGGAAAAAATAAGACCGGTTGTCAACCAAAAAGTACATACGAGGATGTTTTGCAAATACAAATATCAATAAACAATATTGTAGCATTGGTAGACTTTCAGTACCGATCTTCGTCATCAACGAGACGGTCACAAAAAACACGGTAGACTTCATGAACCCAAAGTCGCATTAATTTATGACTATCTTGAAGGTACGTAGGAGGTATTAATAACAGACCGCGTACAACCCGTGAGAAATCTCGGAGATTAAATACATAATGGGATTTAGTTGGTGTGGGAAGAAATAGAATGATGGCTTGTTTGTAAACATTCATGGTAGCCTGCACCATTGTTCGCGTCCAGCGTACTACGTCCTTGTCATAATCTTTAGCAAAATGCCAGTCAACGATCGCCCCAAATATCTTCTTCATTGTGTTATCGTCGAAGGAATCAATGGATAAAATATTCAAGTGTCGGATGAACCGCTGGGTAACTTCATTTTTACCTCCACCAGGTGCACCCATTGCCGTGACCAAGAGCTGTTTTTAAAATTCAATTTCTTTACAGCAATCCTTATTATAAAGTATACGTACATTGATGCAATTATGTATTTAGTAGTTTCAGGCATTATGTATGTAGATGCTAACCAAATCCGCGAGATTAATAATTGAGGTGTCCTTCTTGTCGAACCAATAGCCATGATCGATCCACTGTCGTAGTAATTCAATTGCGGGTTGTGCACCGTAGCTTTCCTTTTGGGGCAAGCTCAAGTCATCAATAAATACTATGCACTTTTTCCCGACCGGCGGACCGTAAAGACCCTTCTTTCTCCTATCCAATTTGGACATAACAATATCTTGCGTTTGGTTAGCAGTAGTTCGTGCTGAGAAATTTATCACATTTGCTACAAATCTATCCCTGGGAGCAGACATGATGAAATTGTTAGTTATGGCAGACTTTCCAGTTCCCGTCGGTCCAACGAACATGAACGGAATATCGTTATTCGTGAACATTCGAAGGAAGTAGGTTTGACGGGAAGTCTCATCCGTTGGTATGATCAAGTCATTGACCTATATTTACATTAAATTTAACATCAATTATTTCCAATTATTCATCCCCCATCGTATAATCAACAGAGTGTACCTTAGCATAAGGAGAAATAGAAGCATGTTCTCGATCAATTGCATTCAGCCACAATTGCCATTGATTGTTTCTCTTATCACAAACATAATCAAAGCAAGAGCCCTTGTCAGAAAACAGCTGATTTTTGGTCAATTTAAAATTCTTCGGTCTAGGGTAGTTTTTATTGTTGCCGATTATCAGTTGTCGGTAAAAGGTATCAAACTTGGCTCGACTGTCTTGAATCAAAGTAGATGCCATGCCCCAAATAATCGAAAAAAGAAAGGATATTTGAAGCCAAACCGTACTTTGAGGACCTTGATCTTCATTCCCTTTTGGCCCACGAAGCATACAAGAATAAATTCTAGAGATACTCTGTTCCACAAAATTTACAATTAAAAGACTCAAGGGGCAATAAAATTAGAACAATTATTTAACAATAATTATCTGGTAATAAAGAACCTTGAATAGATGAAGCTCAGAAGTGATCACAAAGCGTTTGCATTCGTTTCGAATAAATTCAAAGCATGGGGGAAGAAGCCAATCAAAAATTTCCAAAAGAATCTCCATTTGATCTTCAGTGATACTACTAGGTAAACTTTCCAAATACGAATCTTTTAAAGGAATCCAACTTAGTTGTCTGGGTTCCATGTAGATCATGCCGCATCGAGATACTGTTGCTGGTGATGCTTGCTCCAAGTCAGCAGGTTCAAAGAGCATATTCATTTGTGGGGTCATCTGTACGGTAGCCGCATAAAAGTGTATATATGGTGGCAAATTAATAATTACATTGTTTCTTCATGGTTAGGTTCACTAGATATTTGCAAAGAACCAAATTCATTCTAAAAATGGACTACCTGAATAATTTCTCCGGACATGAGACACAATTTCTTGTTGTCTGCATAAATATTACATGAAATATATAAACCATGACCTCCATATTACTAGCATTTCAGTCAAAAATAAAAAATGAATCATATTTAATTTTACATGAGTTGAATAGAAATAGGTTGAACTAAATTCTCATAAAATTCTCGTTTGTACCGTCCAGAACAGTGTTCATATTCTCAATCCAGATAGCATCAACCGGTCCATCAAATACAATCCATTTCCGATCTAGACTAGTATTGGAAGCCATACTACGGAAAGCATTTGCCAGTACCCCATCAGACCATTCATGTGAAACTGGATCAAAACACCCGTAGAGCTGCCCCATTGTTATGGCTTTTGGGTTGATAATTTTGTAAAAAGTCTTTTGTTCCTTCAGCCCAGGCAACTCTCGTATCTTAATTTCCGTTAATGCTGCTGCTAAACACTAACATAGCAGAATACTATAACACTGCTAGTAATTAATATGGCTTCAAACAATGTACAAACTAAGGACTCAATTTCATTTACAGACCTGATAAGCACATGTTTTCCCTCCCATAGCATCACCTACAATCATCAGTCCATGTCGGACTAATATCATCTCATAAATTTGAAGACTTTTCTCAAGGAAAAACTCGGTGGGCTGGATGTGTCGTCTCTTACAAACTGTTTTCAAAGTCTCTACTAGCGTTTCCAAGTCAGGCTTGAGAAGTTCATATGCTGGGAAAAGATCTAAAATGATTCCTTCAAAGAGGGGGATATCTTGAGCAAGGAATTTAGGGATATTAACATCATTAATGGCTTTCAGTACTAGCATTCCCTCATCTTCAGCAGGGTATTTCAGCTTCAGATTTCCAGCTGCAGTTAGGACAGACTTCACAGCACGCATTCCATAGTCGTAATGGTGCTGGGAAGAGAGTTGCTCCGAGCAAAGTTTATATGTGTCAACAATTTTTCCCGCAAGGCTATAAGAAACAGCATTCAGACATTTAAATAAAAATAAATGCGCTCTGCTGTTCCTTCATGGGTATATTACTTTAAGAATGCTACCAGAATTACCTTCTCGCATCCACAAACCCCAAGGAATACAGAGAAATTTCGCCGATCAGGGCATAGTCTGGAACCATCATTGCTACTGTGCGGAACAGCACTTTCAGATTATCAGGTAATTCTTGCCTACCTGCATAGCCTGGATTCATTGTGATAAAAATGTTGCATGTGGGTACGAGGCGAAGTTCCGTTTCTTCAAATGTAAATGTTTTAGCTTTCGCAGCTATTGCATTCTGAATTGTTAATATTTGTTGAGCTACTACTGACAGAACCTACATAATGAGAGGAAATCCATAAAGGACGGCTTCAGAACATACTTATCGAATGCTAGAAATGTGAGTTTTATTAGTTTTGGTGGAATTTTTTTAATCCTGTTGATATTTACTTACTTCCACTATAATTCTGTTGAATTCATCAAAAACACACCTAAAATGCATAGAACAAAACAAATAAATCCCAGCAAGACAAATATGTGCATACATTCAATGGTTCCTAGAAATAAACTTACCAACTGCCACTTTGAGCGAGTCCCTAAGAATAAGTACCACATTATTAACCATTTCCGTATTTTGAAGGACCTATTCCTGGTCATTGTTTCATTCATTTCTAACCTTAAAAAATTTGCCCATGGCTTTGTAATCCAGGCCATCGGAACAGTTGAAAACGACGCACTGCTTTGCAACGGCTTTCGCCAAATCTTTACACGTTTCCGTTTTGCCTGTGCCAGCAGGTCCTTCAGGTGCACCTCCCAAATTTAATTTTATCGCACTCATTAACGTTCTAAATGTTAAAATTTTCAAATCAATTCAATGGGTTTTAATATTTCTATTATATCTTAATCATGCACACATAATTTTATGTTACAACTAAAGACAGATGGCACTATTTACTATCCTACAAACTAACCTGTAGCATCTATCGGTCAAAGGAGTGATGACCAACCGAGAGGAGTTCCCAAGGTACTCGTACCCATACTTCATTTCTGTGGTAATCATCCGTAAGTAAACGGTGTTACCCTCCAGATAATATCGCAGTTGACTAATCCAGTTAAAATCTGACGTAGACTTTATTCCCATATCATGAAGAGCAAATACCACGTCACGAGCTGTACCAAACAGACATTTGCAACAATTGAAACACTAACTATTTTTACTAGCAATTTTTTTCAGCATGTTATGCTAATGTACGGCAGCCATAGTACGCTTTTTACGTGGGTAAATTTACCATGGACTGCAATTACTATGAGGGCGCCTAGGGTAATCCTCGAGCCTGGCTCCATCTGTCCACGCACTAAGCCCACGATTTCATCGATTTGATGATTACTTAGTTGCAAATAATTCTAATAAAATTAAATGAAGAATAAAAACTAGATGAATTGGACAGTTTCTGTATAAGGACTAAAACAATGCTGTCAAAATCTTTTGATTTGAATCCTCCTCAGTTACCCGTAAGGTCCCATCCTGTATGGCATCAGAAACATCCTTGGTCCAGAAGATAGAGTCTCCGCAAATAATAACCTGGCCAGGCCAATTCAGAACCCACTCAGCTCTGGGTACTTTTTCATATGCTTGTACTGCCTTGAGGGTAACGTCCCTAAGTGATGTCAGCATTTGTTGTTCCACTTGGGATATCCTTCAAAAGCACATTTTTTAGGAATTTTGCCGCTGAGCGAAATATTAAAATAATTAATGTTACAATTAGAAGACGACTGAATTCTATCACTGACCATTTCTCCACCATTCCTTTGGCTTCTAATGGTTTAATAATTGTGCTAAAAGGCACGACTTCATTCTCGGCAGAAACCATTGCTGTGATTAGGGTTTCAGGTGTGAATATGAGATGATGGATACCCTCAAAGCATTTCTTCATATGGGGCTGAACTCTTAGAGGATCTTTGGTCTCACTGAGTATTTCTAGTAGCTCGTCATTAGACAAAAAGAAAAATCGTGGGAAGAAATGACGCTTCTTTTCCAAGTATTCGTTCAATCCTAGCTGGATCTCTTCCAGTAGTAGGATGGCCCTATGCAAATCCCGAAGCATGTTAGGGAATTCGGTTGCAGTAAGGACATCTGGATTGGCTGTTGTGTATTTCATAACATTTCTCCACAGTTTGTCTACATTATTGAACTTCCGAGACTCCGATGGCATTTGCTTGATAATGTCTGGGGACGTAAATATAGGCTCCAGATACATCCACGTGGACTGAACTTTGACCCATGCATCCAGAATATCCTGCATTGTTACCAGCTTGTCTTCCCACAAGTTCATCTCCGCCTCCAGAGGTTTGATAAATGGGGAACCTTTCATTGTCTGAGCTTTGAGAATGTGATCATCAAGTAGGGACTGGATATCATCCAAAGCAGACAGAATATTAACTCCTGTTTCTCGGTATGCAATGCACTCAAATTTTATATCCGTCCAATCAGCTCTCATTTTTGTGAGATTTCTTTCAAGGTAGAATTCCTTTGTCGCCGCAGAGGAAATTTCTTCCAGCTGAATCGCCATTTTACTGATCCCCGTCTCTATCATGTCTGACAAAGTTGAATCTGGTGTTGGTCTTAATGTCACGCCACAGATAGCGCTCATCTATTAATTTTATTTTTAATTAAATGTCTATCCTTCATTTGCACCGTTTCAGAATATTTAAGAATAAAAATCAAATGTATTTTATTATCAGACTTGCCTCGGCCCAATGTCTATCTCGGATCCCAGGGTTGCAAATCGTAACCAAGAGTGGTAAATGTTGCCTAAACCTTTCTATCTTCCCTCGTATGGTATCAGCCACACGTTTTGGTCCAGGCAAGTCGGAAAATGTTTTTGATAATTTATACATCAACTTCAACATGTAGTCAACTTCTTCAACAATTGAATCCGCATCTAAACCCATGAATGGTCCTGAAAAAATAAACTAAATGTTTTAAAAATTGGCACGACGTAATATACTGTGTCTGAAATTTTTGATCGTTTTGAATTTGACTTATATTTAATTAAAACCGATTAGCAGAGTTTTCATGAAATACTTACCTTCAAACCACTTCTCATATTTCCGATGGAAATCATAGGCAGTGGTCCAAAGCTTGTAGTAAGGCTCTATGGCTTGAGTGCAAGTCTTCAAATGATTAAATGCACTAGGTATCTGATCCAATAGTCTCTCTTCTTCATTTAATTGCTGAATTTTAGAATGTTACAAACAACGTTTATTATGGAGGACAGTACAAAAGAGTGAATTAATTATATTTTTGCATTATTACATCTATTACCTCACTAATTAAAATGCAATTTTGAATCTCCTCATTGAGAACTGTCAAAGCTTCCGCATTAACACGCATGTCTTCTTTTTCCAAAAATTGAGATTCCATGGTTTTATATTTTTTCAGCTCGTCAATATATTTGAGAAGATTTTTCTCAAAGACACTTTTATCTTCATCAAGTTTTTCTTCAGCTTGGTCACGTTTATGCTGCAATCGCATCCCATTTTGATCAAACACTTCTCTCATGCCCGAAGGCCAATGGAAGACTGTGTTGTGTATTTGCAGCTCTTTTGCTAAAAATTAAAGCATGAAAACAAGTCTTCAGTTCCTGATGTGATTTCTGCACGGTGACATGAAAGTAATCTACTTTTAAATCCTCTAAAGTACAGTCATATATTTTTTACTTTTCATTCTCCAGCAATATTAATTAATAAGAATTTCGAGGAGAAAAAAGTTACGATTTTTACTTGTAAAAATATGATAATCAAGGAGAAATAGCAACCGGTGCATGGACTCCAGGATATTGGATTTCAACCGGTAAAATGTGTCCGAAATGCAAATGTTCATGTAGTTGGTTAGTGCCACTAATTCCGCCGTCGTTTCCACACGCTCACTGGTCTTCGTGGACATTTCCTCGAAAGAGCGACAAATTCTAAGGAATTATAATTACGAAAATACATATGTAACTATCTACAAACTTGTGTCGAATTAGTTCTATTTAAAATCCATTCCAGATGCTACGGAGTAAAAACAGCTTAAATATAGATATCTAAGATTTACGCTGCATTCAAAATACGGTTCTTCCCCACTTCCCCCTCAACGATTTTGCTTATTAATTTTCCCAGTCTATCACATAGCTCATCATTAAATTTCCCACAGTCAAGGTACATGAAATTTAAGGACACTGATCTTGGTAAGGATGCAATTTCGTCAATGAGATCCTGGTATTCTTCAATCTTAAGGGCCATTAACTATAAAAACAGGGGTTCGTATAAAAAACATAATTAATTTCATCAAACTGCTATAATAATTATATTTTAGTCGATGTGCATGCAGTAATACGAATGTCATATACATTTGTACAAACGTCGACAAGTAATATATGTATAATGTATTCAGAAAACACACACAAAGTATCTTATCTCTGTATGAATAAGTGTACCTTAAAATTAGGATTTTTAGTTAAAAACTGTTGCAACTCCAGCTCGGCCGTACCATCCAAAAGCCACGTGTACTTGTCATAAAATCTTGCATAAAAAGTAGGCCCGAAGAGATTCGTCCGAATTATGGCCGTAGTCTTTTTAAATAAAGTTTTTATAGCTTTCTCATGAAGAGCCATAGGTAGCAAATATAACTCTTGTTTATAAAGATCTAGTAATAAAAGAACCCTGTGTGATTAATTACTTCTGCCAAACTGAATACACTTCAAATCGTTTGTATTGTAAAAGTTACACAAAACCTGGAAACAAAACTTTCTCCACCCTTGGCATCATTTTCCCAGCCGCAACAATTTCTGTGAGAAGTCGCACAACTACGGAAATACAGCCAGTTTCATTTTTTTTCCTTTCTCCGGGCTTACAGTCCTCCATGCTGGGATTGAATCGGATATGTGGGGCAGTGCTAGATGCACACAGTGTAATGGTTATAATCGGAACTCTCAGGTACAATGATTCATGGTATTCACCAAACTGCTCGTAGTTATTTCCATCCTGGAAAAGAAAGGTTAATCATAAGGGACTATTCCAACAAGTTACAAAATTCCGCATCAATTATGCACATGCACAAAATATTATCTAGCTAATTATTGCAATATGAAATGACTAACTTGGTAACTCGTAAAAAATTCAACAACTTCCTCTAATGTACTCCGAACAGTGCTTCGGAGCTCTCTTGACATCAGAGCACAAGCACAAGCAAAGAATTTTGTCAGTTCTTGCAGAGACCCGGATTTATTTTCAGGTACCATATAAATCCATGAATATTTCATATCCGCAAATAAATTTGCAACGTCCATTAGCCAGCTTAAAAAAATCAATGCAATAATTCCATCTCCTCCGCTTCATTAGTATAGTTTTAGCATTCCCAATTTCTCCATTTACCTTTTCGAAAGCACAGATCTACCCTCAGATGTAAGCGTTTTGACTAACTTACTCAGCTCCACAGGAGTCATTGGAAACAACGCGCCTTTTAACTTCGTCAAATTTAATATCCGATGCGTTGAGTATCTTTTAATTGTTCATTGAATTGAAACAGAATTATTAGGAAGTACAGATATGCATCAGTGTTGAGTCAGCATTTTTATGATTACTACAGTGGTTGAGCTAACGAGACTATCGATCTCACGTTGCATTATTTACCTAGAGTCCCATAATTTCCGGATGCCAACGATGACTGGATGAGAATTGAACCAAAAATGACGGATACTCTCTCTGCAAACTTGGTATCTACTGTGCCAGGGAACTGCAGCACGTACAACGCTACGCGGGTATTCTCGGGGTACACTGACAATGCTCAACCTTTCACGCTCTCCTTCATCCATCAAAATGTAATCGACAACGGTTTTCTTCAGAGTCCATGTGAATAAGGCTTTGGTCTTGTGAAACAATGATTTCTGCATGGGCTTTAAGCTGAAGGTGCATACATAAATATTTCCTCTTATTACACGTTATGCACACATGGTGCATACACTACATCTGTAATATTAGCCCAACCTATTTCAATCACTTACTAAATTCAATGTTGTACGAAAGTCACAGCATTGACATGTATTGTTACAAAAAGCAATACTACCTGACTGTAAGATAAGTAAAAAAAAAGTAGCTTTAAAACTAAAATATTTGTTCTAACGAGATTCTACAGTATTCCAGACTCGCCTCGGTATTTTCAGTACTCTACTTGGAATTTTTGCTCGAATGAAGCTCGACAGATCAATAGGCCATGGTAAAACCTCCTCGTCCGGGATGCTCTGTGATAAGTTAGTACTGGTAACAATATATGAGCCATATCCTTCACAAGCCTTACATACATATCTGTAGATATTCATTTTCTACTCAAAGCAATCCAGTATTTATTGAACTGGTATAAAAAAATCACCTGAATGTATTTTTCATATCTTCTCAGATCCCTGGCTGTGGGCTCCACATACTTATCATGTTTAGCTGCAGTTATTGCCATGAGTCGGAGCTGATGATCGGGTGACATTGGCATAGCTGGATCTGACGTGGTGTACACCCTTGTAGCAAACAGTCAGAAATTGAATATTTAACCATCTGAATTCGCTAGAGATTGTGAGATTTAAAACATTTCAGAAATAGAACCCTGTACCTTCCCTCGCCTCGTATAAATGAAATGTACTCAGCCTCATTCAATTCAATGGCATTGGGAGCAGTTGGAGCCGGTGATTTGTTTTTGGACTTGCTATTACTATTACTAGCATCTGCTGAGCTTCGGGCTCCGTCTGGCATTTGATTAATTCTTTTTAAGTGCTCTGGAACATGAGCTTCTGTCAAGAGTTCCTATATTGAATTTGTACACAATCCTTAGGCAATTATATAATTTATTTTGCAATTAATTATGGGTTCACATTACCCAACTATAATTCGATCCTGATGCTCGTGCTATTTTGATATTCTATATCTTCAGTCACCCACCTTCAGTGTCATAATAGACGCTGCCTTTTGAGCGTAAGGATCGGATTTTTTCTTGGAAGAGGTAGAAGCCCTAGATAATCTCCCGGCATTCTCGTGATAATAACCTCCATTCCTACCCCGGAATGCTTTTGATTGTGTCAATTTGCTCACTTGTAAAGCTGCTGCTGCCGGGGCAAAATGTACTCCGATTGTTTCACTGGGCTTCGTTATTCCCAATGCTTGGTTCTGTTTATTTACAGTAGGACAGTACTCACATACTTATATACTGTATACGTATTACGCAAGGAATAAATGACACAAAAGAGGATAAGTGCCCACTATGTATCTACTTAACTGCTGAGTCTCTTGGAGGGAGATGACAGGGGAAGGGAGAGAGTGCATGTGTGAAATGAATGGATGCATGGCGACATGGTGAATTGTTCGTGAGTAACACCAATCAAGTTGTCAATCAAAAGTTTACATTTGTCAGTTGATGATGGGGCGTGCAGGGTTGGTGATAGTCTTGGCCTTAATTATAGTCACAAACTTCTACCGGGCTGTCCCCAACTACAGTAAATGCCTCTCGACATCCCAACAGGCTTTAGCATTTGAGTGTCATTAGCGTACAGGAGAGTGAGTCAGTACAATCTACAGTGGTTAACCGGACACTTGGAAGAGTGCAAAAATGCTTTTAGTCACGAGCCGCACACAACTGTGTATGTGTATGATTTACAGGTGTACTAATTTTCCTTCTCACAACTTGGATATCTACTTGTTAGAAATGCTCTTATCATTTACCTTAAATGGTGAAGCTCTTGTTTCGCTCTCAGTTTGAAGTATGGGTGGATATTTTAAATGAATTTCGTTTCCAGGAGCCTCTTGACTATGTGTCTGCACTGAATTGCTATCACTTTTTGCCCCATGTTTTGTCACCCGGCTTTTACCCCTTGTTTTACTTTGGGCTTCCATCTGGACACTATCCAGTTATTTTGTATCCTCTCACACATTTAAATGTCCTTCGACATTACGATGATGAAAGGAGCGATCAAGATTTTGGCGGTTCTTGTCCTGCGGGTTCTAGATAAATGCAATCATGCTGACGGATGAAGTGAACCCCGGAAAGTAACTGAGGTGAAAGGGACGGGCACAAAAGGATATATTGGGGAAAGTTTGGACGAAAAGTGAAAGGACAAGGATTACTCTAGTGTAGATGCTCAGAGTGTTTGACAGGGATTGAAATGACTTTCCCTTTGTTCGTTCCACAACCGTAAGTAATAAAGAGCGAGAAAGCCCACTCAGTCTCACACAGTGAGAGAGTGAAAAAAAAATCCGTCCGATAAAATCCATATGTCCATTTGTATTAACTTGCTGCACGATAGGAAAATCTAGTTTGTTAAATCAATAGATGATTACGACTAGAGTTAGAATCTACTATTTGCTTGAAGAAGAAGAACAAGAAGTTGCTTTTCTTCTCACATTTTTCTTGTAAGTGAGTCTGGGAATTACTCTGTCAGGTGAACTTGGCTTGAGCAGTGTTGGGTGGTAACATCTCTATATGAGAGCTCAAGAGCTGATACAGGTGTGCACGTAGTTGGGGGGGAAAAAGATTTATTTATTTTTAGCACAGTTTTTGTTTAATAAAAAATACACTTCTTATGTAGTTGCACTGTAAAATACTGAGTGTGCATGTAGTACTGTACATGAAAATACACGTGCTTTAATACAAGAATAACGATAATAAAATTAGCTAACGATTCTACAATTTAGGACTAGTATAAATTAAGGGAATTCCAAAAATTGACTCGCTTTGTCCATGGCTCGTCGATCATCGATGGGTTCTTGATATTCATGTTCATGTAGCGGAGCGTCTCAGCCTTGGGATCCACTGGTGACCAAGTCACGTTGTGGAATTTCAGAACCGTGCTAGAAGTTCAAGGAAATTCAGTATTATTGCGGAGTTAACTCAAATCATATATTTTCTGTATGCAGCTCAAGCATTGCCGAGATACATCCATGTAAATATATGCAATGATTATAGAAAAGATGGAAAAGGCTCTGCAGAGCACATGAAATAGGTACTCACTCATCATAAGCAAAATCGACCCAGGATCTAATAAAACTTTGAGACATTACAAAATCATCTGATTTAGGACTCTGGAACGGAACGATTGGCACAGAAAATTGGTAAATCATTTCTTCACCATGGCACACCCCTGCATACAAATCAAAATTAACTTTTAGTCACATGTCATCCCCTGTGCAGAACAAATAATTTCTGCTGGTATCTATACTTAACATTATTTACTCATCAGATATTACACGGCGGGATATCTTCCTTCAAGCCAGTCTTATATTTCTACCATAGTAACATTTATATATATATATATATGTTACTTCACTCAAATTAATATTGAGCTCTAACGTCATCAAATAACAGGTGCCGAGAAACACGCTTGGAAGTATACGTGTAGTAGTAACTCCCGCATAAACACAAGTTACATGTATCTATACATAGAGAAAATTTGCACGCACCGTATTTGCGTGGGTTTATCCCGAAAATATGTCGATCAATCCAGTCTTTGATGTAGTACAGAGGAATGTCAATGGCTACATGGTACCTTTCTCCTCGTAAAGCTCTCAAGAAAGGGACAAGGTCGATCTCACCACGGTGGGAAAATATGTACGTATACAAGGGGGAGTGCTTAGAATGTAACATAGCAGTTTGATGATTTGATGAAAAGAAGACACGATCTGAGAATATATCCGTGAGGTCATCGAAAGTACGGCTAGAGTTGAGAGTAAGTGAGTCAGGGAAGTAAAACTGCTGGATTTTCCTGGAGGTTTTTGCATTCCTCTCAAAGTGTAAGACGCGGGACGAAAACTCAACCCAGTCTTGGAATGCCCAAGACATGAAGAACTTGTCGTTTATTATTTCTGAAAATGAAATACATGAATAAATTATTAGTTTTAAATTGACAATAAGCGTATCTATCGTCAGTAGCACAATATGATTTCGGAATTCAGATGCTAATTGTATAAAATTAAATTACTCACCAGCCGAGTGAATTAAGCCTTCATGAGAATTGACCCCTAGGATCCAAGGGACTTTTGTGAATGTTTCGTTGGAGATAATATCCATGGGATGGGAAGTTAGAAAAGTATCCTGACGAATGACGGACTCAATTGTGGGTGCGAACAAATCAATCTGATCTCTCGGTGGTTTCTAATATGTACATCCAATTTATACAGTTCAATTAACCTTTTCCACCACAGCACAAATTTTGATCGAGGCAAATTCACAGCTACACATATGTGCATGTGTACATCTTTACAATCGTACTTCCCACATCAACCATACCGTATTTACAAGGAGTCTTATATTTGTACATATCAGTAAATTGCTACTCTGCAGTGTCAAAAAAATTACTAATTTGAATGTAAAATACAATAAAAAGCAATATATTCCCCAGGAGAAGCATTCTTTGGAAGAATATGCAAAAGGAGTGAAATGAGGTCAAATTAAAATATAATACAATACATGCCTTTGTATAATAATTACAGGATTTATAAAAATTTATGCAATAACAGCAACAAAGCCAGTTACCTTTGTACATGTCATAATCCTGTTATCAATACGACGGAAGAATTAAGTGTTATTGTGAAAGGAGAATAATTCACACGGAACATGAGACTGAGACTACTCAAGCTACCGCAGTAGGATTACTATTGTATCCCATAAGAAGCATATCATGTAGAAAAAATGTTGATTCCCCTATGATAGCTTTTAGAAGGCTAAGGCAAGCGTAGAAAAATATACGCAGCCAGTAGTAAAAGGTGCTAAATTGTACCTACTACTTACACTCAGACGCACACTATTTACACGGACATAATTACTAATTGTGCGGAATTCAATGTGGTCACACATAACTTTCAAGACCATGGCAAATACATCTCATCTCATCTCTAAATACATACACACATTCATATCACACATATTTGTGAAGGTCGGAACAGTCAGATCACAAGCATATTATTCTATTTAGCCTGAGTGGGAATACTATGTCAAGGGAAAGGTGTGTTCATCACCCCAGAGGAAAGCATCAAGGGATTAATGAGTGAATAGAAGGAGACTGAAAATGATTTTCTCAGGACGGGATGCCTATTATTAGTATGATCATGACGGGATGAGATTAAATGTTTGTAAACAACCATACCAGTAGGTCCTTATGGAGACCAATGATTTTGTAAGGGTCAGCTGCCTTGAGACACTTGGTCAGCTCATGTCGATCATCCCATGGACAATTCAGTCTTTTTGAAAATTTCTTAGCCTGAGGTACTGGATTTTTATTTAGAAACCACATATTGAGAGCAGTTCCACTTTGAGAGATTCCCTTCTGAAATAATCCTGGGAAAAGATGATTGTGGGTTAAAATTTACCGCACCCAATGGTACAACCAACAGCTCTTAACAATAAATACATACAAGAGTTCTGTTGAATGTAGAGCAAGCTTAATTGTTAATTAAGAAATAATAAGACAAAATATATAAATGTAGTCGCACGCTTTGTAATTTTGACCAAGCTCGATGGCAATGTTTTGTGAGATGGGAATCATAAAATTAGGAAGGTGTAAAAACTTGATACCTTTGGACATCGGAGATAACATATGGTAGTGAACGCTGGCTCCCCTGGAAAACGAAATGAGAAAATGATTTTAGCTTAATTAAGCACGTTGCTCTTGGTAACAGAACTTGCAGCCCGGAGTAGTTGTGAAATGATAGCTACTTTCTGAGAATCTTCACAATGTAATACATTTTGTGAGCAAGTACTACGATGTTAGGCCAACTGCCACCTACAAAACTGCCACCGCGGCCAACTGCCACCTGGTCAACTGCCACTAGGCCAACCGCCACTAGGCCAATTGCCCCTTCCTTTAAAACTGAAAATTTTGGCCAACTGCCTCCTGGCCTACTGCCACCATGACCAACTGCCACTTTCATTGTTAAAGTCTCATACTAATGCCCATGGTAGAGACAGATGTTAACGCACAAGGTAGAAACCCATGCTTATGCACATGGTAGAGAACGAGCATTAGATTTTACAATAAGACTGCTTGTGAGCATAGGACATTATAATGTGACTGAGCATGGGACATTATAATGTGACTGCTTGTGAGCATTGGACATTATAATGTGACTGAGCATGGGACATTATAATGTGACTGCTTATGAGCATAGGACTGTAACATGTGACTGAGCATAGGACTTTAACATGTGACTGAGCATAGGACTTTAACATGTGACTGAGCATAGGACTTTAACATGTGACTGAGCATAGGACTTTAACATGTGACTGAGCATAGGATTTTAACATGTGACTAAGCATAGGATTTTAACATGTGACTGAGCATAGGACTTTAACATGTGACTGAGCATAGGACTTTAACATGCGACTGAGCATAGGACTTTAACATGTGACTGAGCATAGGACTTTAACATGTGACTGAGCATAGGACTTTAACATGTGACTGAGCATAGGACTTTAACATGTGACTGAGCATAGGATTTTAACATGTGACTGAGCATAGGACTTTAACATGTGACTGAGCATATTACTTTAACATGTGACTGAGCATAGGACTTTAACATGTGACTGAGCATATTACTTTAACATGTGACTTGAGGAATTATGAGGCAGTTGGCCTAGGGGCAGTTGGGCTTAGGGGCAGTTGGCCTCGAATTCGCGAGGTGGTGGCAGTTGGTCATAGGGCAGTTGGCCTAGTGGCAGTTGGCCGCGGTGGCAGTTGTGTGGGTGGCAGTTGGCCGGACACGAGTACTACAGTACTGTAACTAGCCAAATCTACTACCGCCCCCGGTCTTTGTACACAGTATTTACACGAATGGTACATATGTACATGGACACAGGGATAGCTACTATTGAAAAACAAGGTAGCATGTGTTTTTCGAATGGAATGAAATTTTAGCCCACACAAAAATCAATTGTTACCCCGCAGACTCTCCAAAAATAGTGACACGGCTAGGATCTCCACGGAACTTGTCAATGTTTTCTTGAACCCATTTCAGTGCCAAATGTTGATCCTTCAAACCCATGTTTCCACGGATCCGTTCATCTCCCGTGTTCAGGAAACCTGCAGAATCACAAATAATTATAACACACTCCAAATGACTCCGCCCTTACTTATAGGGTTACTGTGATGTTACCTAGAAACCGTACTCATTCATTTTAATACTAATTTCCCATGAAGCATTCATGAGCACCTACATTCCTGGAAATTACCAATTTATTCAGTAATAACTTCCCGGGCAAACGTAATATTGCAGATGTATGTACATCTAAGCACTTCTATAAAAACATCAATTTTGCCTTAATTTCATATCATAGTGAAGGCTGAATTCCTATTTATTCCAAACGAAGAGGGAGCATCAAAGAAATCTTTCCCAAGTATCAATATTCTACGTATTCTACAACTGAGCATATGAATTTGATTCTACATTCAAACTAACTACCTTTTGCAAATACAGGAAAAATTCTATTAATTTCTTACCCAAAGCAGCTAGTCGGTACTGAAATGTTACGAAAATAATTTCCTCATCCATGATAAGTTCTGCTCCAACAACATCCGCACTGCCAGAAGTGAATAGACCCCCATGAATAAAGAATAATACTGGAAGATTCTTCTTATGGGATGTAACGGACTGGAAAAATTGAAACAAGTTTCTATTTCAAGACATGATATTACATACTAACCAAATTGTATGTTTAGCAACCTCCAATTTCAAAACAAAAGTAAATACATTAACAAGTTTCTAATAACAGGGATTGCCCAAGTTCAAAGCACAAGTAGGTTCTCATCCGAATACAGAAAAGGAGATAAAAGTACGCCCTACCTTGAGAAAATTAAAAGTCGTCGTATGCATTTCAGTATAGTAGATAGTTACACTTATAATTACCTGTGTACATAATTCTGAGTATTAAACCTTCTAAAAAGCCATAATTCATGTAAACAAGCATTATGCATTTCAAATTGCTGCTTGTACCGTAAATAAATGCATTCATTAAAATTTCACTTGATATAGATATCCAGATGCATATAAGTATCTACTATGTGCTCACACAACAAAAAATATCATTGAGAATCTATTGTGTGTGGGACACAACTGGTAATAAATTTACTAAGAATTTACACGGTCTTAGTATAACACGTATCTTAAGAATCCAAATGTCACTTGATATCATGCAAGGACATTTTTGAAGCTATAAAAATTTTCTGGTGGATAAAATCTGTGAGAAAAGATGCCTTTGGGAAACAACTTAAATCCAAAGGCAATGTAATGTCATAATTTGACGAAGCTACCACAATTATGATTTAATTTTTATAAAGAGAAAATCTTAAATTGAGCTCCTAGATTTTTTCTTTGCTAGAGCTAGAAGAGAGTACACTGATCAAGTGACTCAAGACGGTTATATATATTTTCTTGAATTCTGGCAAAGATTAAAAAATAACGGGTTATTTAATTGCAAGTTCTGCACTGTAGCTTCCTGTACGTCTGAGTGACTCCTCAAAGTGTGTGGCACATGTTGCAAAATTTGTTATCTCTCTTCTGAATGCCGAGTGGAGTTTGGGGGGTATTGATTTTATCTGGCTGAATTTTTAATAAATGGAGGCAAGAAGTGTCTCAAAATTGCACACGCTCAATTATGTGCACATTTCTACATCTAGATGAAAGTGATTGATGTCATGATCACGTGTTCGAGTAAAAACGAATTACATTAAAAGCAGATATGGATTTTCAATTGGGACTCTCGGACTGTCTGAGAAACTCAAAAATGTATTTTGAAGGGAGAGACGTAGTATGAGACGTACGTACCTTAGGCACAAAGACATTTATAAAAAGGCAATCTTCTCTGCCGTAAACGTAGCCAGTGACGATATCAAGCTGAAGACAAGCAGCTCCGTAACGACTAGCATCGCGCACTCCTGTCCAACTCTCGGCAGGCTGGGGAGGCTGTGAATGAATACAAGACAAACCATGAAAAATTGCACACCTTATTATGATGAAGTACAGAAAGTCAATAGATCCAATGAATAAAAACATACTTTGGGCAGGTAACATACCTCCCTTTAAAACATTCACAGTCATTGCACTAAAGCCGTCTTACTAAAAGCATCTTACATAATTTAGCTGTAGGGAACAAAAACATGGGTTACAAAAAAAAACGCTTTCCAGCTAGGAAGTGGAGACACTATAATTCATAAAATGATAAAGGAACAAAACAAAAAGAGTGGCAGAATATACACTAGTAGTATCTACAACTACTGTACGCAATGCATCCTGTCATTGAAGAGGGTACAATAATGTAACAGCTTCAAAAAAGGCAAAAAGTGAGATCCCATACTTTGCACTTTTACACTGTGCCAGCAGGCCACCACATTCATACAAAAAAAAATAGCAAAGTGCTCCTCCACACACACACACACACACACACACAGAGACACACACACATAGATATACAATGCAACTGAAAGTGGATATCTCTGATGGAAAATCTCATTTCACCTCAAATCTCAATTGACCAACTGGTGGCTTGGCATAAGGTATGCCTAGGAACTCATAATACTCAAGACCGGTTCTTGATTTTGCGATACTACCCCGAATGTTCCCAGTTGATATGTTTATCGTGGGACCCTCGGGTTTGTAAATAAAACGAATGTAGGCATAGTAGACCAGAAGTGCGAGTCCAATAGTCAAAATTTCCCGTTTTTTCAAACCAACACCCTTCTTTTCTTGGGTTGTAAAGAGTCCGTTGAACATATTTGGTTGTATCTCGATCCTTCCGCCTTCAATTTTTTCTATCACACTGTAAAGTTTCACTTGCTCAGACTACGTCCAATTTTCATTATTCTTGAGATTAATAGGAAATCCAAAAATGATAGATAATGAACCATTCAAAATTTCAGGTGGGGATATTCACTGTAAATTATTTCCAAAATATTTGCCTTATTCTCAGAAATCAAAGGCAGCTTCAACATCTGCAACCGAAGGGATAAAGACACAACCTCTGTGGAAAACTTCAAGACTCCTCGGATTGGAAACCCCTTGGATATAATAAGTCTGTCCACAAATCACAGTCGGAATTACAAATGAAACACCGAAAGATGAACAGAGGACAACAATGAGAATTCCAACTCCTTCATGCAGATGTTGGCTTGACAAGCAATGACACAGGACTGTTGATGAATTTGGAATTGTTTATGAAGAGTATTAAGGGGGGATCCATACCACGTGCACTCCAATACTTTCAGCATTTATTGTATCATTGGGGAGGAAAATAAGATTGGGCTTCAGCACCATGTGCCCTCCTAGTATAGTTAAAGTACAGAGTGTAGTGACCATTTAAGAATTCCTACGACTATCGTGTGTATTGAGTTCAGTTAGCTAACATAACAGTCATTGCAATATCATACGGAGAGAAAAAGGTGGACAGATGCTGGGACATGCACGCAGATAGATACAGTACCCACTGACTTCCACTGTACTTTACAACTATATGCAGGAGTTTGCAGTCATGAAATTGCTAATGAAATTGTTATTGCTGTTACCCCTTTGGACACTTCCAAAGTATGTATGTATGTATGTACGTACACACGCAGGTAGTAGTAGTAGTAGTAGTATGGTCAGAAGGACCAGAGCTCGTATGTACAGAGCACTGCAAAAGCACACACTTACCTAGTTTCTCAAAACATTCATCTCTTTGGATATGATTCACACTATGACTTCTCTCATCCTATATATAAATATAAACAAGTCACATCACACTATGTTGGTTTCACTGTGGGGAAAAAACTACACCTCGGGCTATGGAATCCTGCATTGTATGCGTATCGGTACAGTTACTATTTACAATATTCTTACACTTAATTACTCAAAGGGTATTTACATATGTGTGCTTTTGCCAACTATACACGGCTTCGTCTGTGTCAGTAGTCCTCCTATTCCTGCAATTCGGAGAAAAACCTACACCATAATTTATTTCGAGATAAGTAACATAACTTTTTATCAGTGTAGAATCCACTGTGCGGAAATTTTTTTTTAAAGACGAGGTCCTCTGAGGTTGTCGAGAGACAGTCCGAGTGCAGCCATGTGAAAGGAAGGTTAATGTACTAACAAGTAAAAGTTGCTGCATTTTTTCGAAAAATTTCTAGGCACTCTGACAAAATCGTAACCTTGGCTGTGTCTCTGCAGTAATCTCTGTGCTGCAAGAAATTGGGTAAAGCTTATTACCTGTAATGTAGATAGAGAGCTGTCACTTCGAGGGATGCATACATATATATAGCTGTCAGCCCTACCAGTAGTAATAAATGGGAGGTGCGTTTTCCTTTTAATTAGTAAATAATTGCTTGACAAGATTTATTTCCACACTTGCATCATTCTTTTTTGTCCTCTTGCTTATTTGCAAATCTTTGCAAACTGACACACATACGTACATGGGAAGCATATTTATTTTCGACCCAACAATGTGTATATTTGATAATATTTTTAAAGGTGTTCTTCAGTATCAGTGATAGTTATTAGGATCTACAGGGTGTCCCTTGAGAATAGTATTTCCTAATGTTTAGACATGATGTTGAATAATGACAAAGTCACTTTGGGCTGTATAGGTTGTCATCGTCCTAGTTTCAAAAATATATTTTTTAATGAAGTCCTCCGCTGGGATTTAAGGGGAATAGGAAGTTTGAATTGTTATTTAATCATTACTGGGACGGATGAGTGGACACAATAAGGAAAGAAGATCTTTTGTTGAGGAACACTCGCATGTGCAGGTATCCCTTTGATTACATTCCTCCTATGCGGCCACAATTTAAACAATATATATGAGGAGAGAGTAGGACGACGCGAAGATAAAAATAAATTCACTCTTTCATTTGTAAGTCAGTGGTACACTTGCAATTACATGGATGGAAGATACAAGGGATTTGTACGGTACTTGAAAATGCGATTCATCATTGATGAATGGCTGCCTATTGGGCTATACTATAGACAATATTCCTCTTTTATTCTTGAACTATTCCAACAGACCTTAAAAAACGGTGAGCAGGTCACTCTACTTTTCCATGTAAAATTGCTGAGTGTACAAAATCCCAGGGAAAAACTCTCCATTGGGTTTAAAAAAGTGTCATGGGTAAAAGAATTGTGTCAGAAAATAAAAGTAAGGCAAATGATTTGATACAAAATGTAAACTTTATTATTTCATATTATTCCTTTGTTGTGTGCGGCGGGGGGAATGACAAAAAAAAATGTAATTTTCAGGTCTGCATGGAATAAGTGCAAGTAAGAAGTTAAGATATGAAGGAAAATTGTTTAGAAAATAAAAGCAGTTTCTCAAGAAATGACCAACGGGGTGTGCAAAGTGCATAAAAATCATTAGAGTAAAGAAACATACACAGATATATCACTTGCTTGATTCCTTCAGATGCCGTAACCAGAAGTACCAGTTTGTTGTTTGCCAGCCATATCTTGAGTATTATACAGGATACGTTGACTTGACCACACACCATACAACACCATGTCTTTTTGTATTCCTGTTGGCAGGGAATATCATCTCTTGCCGAATAGCATATATGTACATAGCTCTACTGCTAACCTGTAGTATATTGAATTTTTGCGTGTACGCTATACTCACTCTATTCAGATATATGTAGCTTCATAAAAGTTATTGCTTTTTGTGTACGTGTGTACTATACACACAGCCGCATGTGTATGTATGTATCTATATGTAGAGAATATTGACGTGTGAAAATGCAGACTTTGCCATGCATATGCACGCATTACAAGTCACATGGACAGGCATGCATGTGAAGTGAAGGGTTAGCTAGAATATTATGTTTTGATTAAATATTTAGCATATCCACAGTTGACTCGCACGTAGGTGCTTGTAGTTTACTACACACATGAATTGTTGACATGAACTAAATCTTTCCCTTCCTATGGAAGCACAGTCCAATATCCATAAAACTACAGCTAAAAAGCTTCTAGCTGTATACAATTTATCCATCCATTTTGGAGTGAGTAGGTTGTTGTGATTCAAAACATCCGGTTGTCCTGATCATTTTTCCTATTTACTCCTCCGACAATGCTCATACCCTGATATGTACATAATTACATGTATGTGTATAACCCATATTACATTTAATTCTGTAAATCCATTTCATACTACTGTATTATTAATAAATACCTATATATAGCCTCATATCAGTCTTAAATTAGGTTAACTCTCATTCCAGTGACAGTTTAGATGGAAACATTGATACCACACAGAGTAATCGATCAAATGAGGATAACACACAGGACAAATTTCAATCCTGAAAGAACAAATGTAGTCAAAGGAGGTGATAACAAATGAATTCAAGTCAGATAGTAATCTAGTACATCAATTTAGAAAACCTTTCCCCTTCATATCTTCTTTCAGGGATCAAGCCTGACAGTATTTCTGTCACAAAATGACTTACTAATGTAAGTACATACGTCTATTTGCAAATACTGATAATTACCTTTAAATAGAATTAAATCTTTGTATGCTTAGCTATGTACGCATGTATTTACTCCTATAACTTTATTTCCAACAGCACCACAGGATGTGCTCCTTGAGCTGGATTCTATGTAAGCATCAAAGTGAAATCTTGGAATTTTTAGGGATAACAGAAACAATTATGAGTCTCCCATATACACACTATAGAGCTATAAAGTCACGCTTCTCCTCACACAGGATGTAAAAGGAACTACAATACATGTACAGTACAAACTACTCTACAAAGAATACTTGAAAAAATTGTACAGCAGTCTGCTATTACATTACAAGTTTTGAAAGTTCCTTAGGAACTGACGAGGGAACATTTTATACCGTGGTTGTTTATACCGTAAGAATCTACAAATTTTGATGCAGTATTTTGCACTGCATTCGCTCGGGTTGGTCAAGTCTTCTTCATGTATCTCATAGTTATATATTGCACAGTATCCAAAATTATTTTAGGAATAGTAAAAGTTTATACCATGAATCATATATGCTGCCTTATTTCAAAAAGTTACGTATGTACATTTAATTTACCACGTGGGAAAATGAATGTTGAAGGGATGAAAAAACATCGAAGCTTCTTTTTTTTTACTCCTTTTGCCATTACACAACTTTTCATTGCAGGCACTTCCGTCAATCAGTGCAGAAGTGATGCAACTGCAGGTTATTGAGGAATATAAGTATGAGGAATTGATTGTTTGTTGTTGATATGCAGTCTAATGTGGAACATAACCTTTTTTAATACTAAATAAAAGCACAAAAAAATAGTTTGCTATAAGCACACATAATAAGTAAATGACGCTAGCATCCGAACCCAGGAACCTGATTCTCCTTTCAAAGCAGTCAGTCTAAAACATTGATTTTTTGTTCATCCTTTCTGCTGTCAGTTCAACTTCCACGTGTGTAATAAAGGCACTTTCAATTTAAGAACATAGGCTGAAAAGCATACTAAACTGATTTCCGTTTCGTAATTAATCTCCTATTACTGTACGTGTCATGATTTTCATGCCCTACTTGAAATTTGATGTTCCACCAAATTTTTTTTTTTCTGTTGAGGTACAACCAATTTGATAGATGCTACTATTCAAGAGTTAGTACTGATTGTGAGCTCCAAATTTTTTTTTGGAGGTTTTAAATTAACATGGTAAATTATATCTGTGAGGAGATTTCAATTTGTTATTGTTATGTTGGATTTTTTTTATTGCCCCAATGAGCACGATTACTCTGGTAATTGCACATGCCCATGGGTTACAAACAGCAACGTCATTTTACTTTGTAAGAGGGAACTTATTACTGCCATGAACTAATATTGGCTCCACTTTAATCTGCTAATGGGAGAAATGAAGGGAATTCTCATGTTTGACTTGATAGGAGTATATACGACAGGACAGGTAGATAAAGTGGATTTACCAATGACTATGTGTACCTTACATATACTTATATCTATCTACAGTGTATGTATGTATGTATGTCATTCACAACTCTGATTACATACCATGTACTTATGTAACCCAAGCAAGTGGTAAGTAACCCTTTGAGTATTGTGAGACACACCATCAGTTGCGAGACTGCTTTGGGTCGGAGGACTTTTAAACATCTAACACCTTTCATTGTCAATTCTTATTTCTACAATTTCCCCCTCCTTTACCATTGCGTCTCCAATGGTCAAGTTTAAGAAAACGAAATTGCTGATAAATGACTACATTTGCATTTCTACTTGAGGGATTGGACGCATGATGAGGTCCATGAGTGTAGTACAGTAGTAGAAGCTCCGCTCTTGAAATCCTTTGGCAACTTGCTCACGACCAAAGAGAGGTTTCTAACAAAGTCTTAATTATTTTATCTGCTGAAATTGCAATCTTTTTAGAAATACGCAATTGATTATTCATAAGAAGTCAATGCGAAGTTGGCCATAGTGCAAACGATGGATGGGAGATTGCATTAAAACAAGTAAATTCAATGAGGGGCAAGATCAGGCGATTCTGATTTCCTCATAGGCTAAGGACCTGCATATGCATACATTATATATACAATCGTGATACGAGCAAAGGTGTAACTAAAACATGTAAAATTTACAGTATCTGCATATTGCACTTGAGTAATTCCTTCAGGTGCAGACACAACTCCCCTGTACCTAATAAGTACATACGAACTTACTTATTATTATGTATTTACACACAAACTCTTGGGACTCCCCATATGCCCAAAATACACTCGTATGATACTGTTACCCAAGAAGCCTGTAACCCTACAGTACAATTTTTAATGATACTTTTAAGGATTAACACATAAGCACTTATGCTATCACTTGGGTCCAACTAAACTGCTTGTTCATATCTCTAGAGTCATATACTCTTGGGATTTTCAACACAGTCAAGATACAAGATTGCATTTCTTTATCATATGCCTAGTCTATGCATAATGTACCTGTGCACAGCCGCTGTTTCCATGGTCGAGCTGGAGATGCAACCCCATAATTGGGCTATAATGTTTTGCATAACAATATTTATGTAATCCACCGAGATTACTAAGAGCACCTCGAAAATGTCTGTCAATTAGGAATTATTATTGAATGGCAGTTTGCAATAAATACGATCATATTGCCAGGCTCCTCCGTTTGTATGGTCAATTATATTTATATACGGATGATGATGAACTATGAGTATTTTATGCATATGGGATGATAGATCACAATAATAAATCACAAGTAAAAACACATCATCCGTGCATTAAAGGGTGACAAGTAAGTAATCATTTATTACAGAATCGAGTTTCACTTTGTTAAACAATCTTGTATTATAGAATGATGAGCTACAGTTAAGTACAAGGATTAATGTCAGGGTATTACAGTATAAGTAGAGGCAGCTTCACATGGCCGCAATGAAACTATAACTTATAAGTATACACAGTTTCCCAAAGAATAATGGATCCTTTTAGTTAACTAAGGGATGAGAGGAGTTAAATCATTTCTATGTGAACTACCCACACAATCATATATTTCAAATAGTTTCTATTTTATTTTGACACTGGGAAATTGACTTTATTCCGCGTAATAAAAGTTTGATGAGACATGAGAGAGAAAAAAAATATTTTGCTTTAACCAATATCACATGCAGCTTTCTATTAGTATTTATTTAGATTTTTTTTTTTAAACTTGCAACTAGATCTCTAGGTAAAGTACCATGCTCAATATACATGGAATTAACGTCTCAGGGACATTCCAAAGACTTCCCGTCAAATCTCCCGGGAAAGTTTATATTTTACGGTGAATTGGTACACATTTACAACTACTATGATCGCAGAGTATCTTTACTGGAGAAATTCCTTCAAATTCATGGAACTCGTGTTGATCGGACGTAAGTAGATATCGCGTGTGTGTGTGTGTGTGTGTTTGTGACAGAGTGTTTATGTAATAAAATAAATTATAGAATAGAGCCAAAATACATAACTGGTTTTGGATGTAGCAATGATCCAAATGAAGATTACGTAACTTTGTTTCCCAATAATAAAGAAAGAAAACAGAAGTAATCAATACTTTCAAACATGGCGCTTTTGATCTCAGCGCGAAACTATTGAAACTTTCTCATAAACATAGGATGAAAAAACTCTGTGAAATTGAGACGGAGGGATGGAAAAAATTCTACGGGAGAAAAAGTGAAAGAAATTATTATAATTACTCTTTTTACTTCCTAGTACTCGAAAGAATACAAATAACTGATTGTGAGTTGCTACATTCGTACAATATAGGATCGGATCAAAGTTCACATGTTCCTTTGTTTGCTTCGTAAACAACCGGCTTTCCTGTAACAGTATCTATCAGTTTTTTTTAAACGACAGTTTGGTAAATGTTGCTGTTTTGTTACGACTGAGTCGTAACAAAACTGTCAGCTCATTTTTTTTTTATACACATGACCTGAAAGATACACTCTTATGAAATATTTCATATGAATCCATGGATATAATTAATAATATGTTTAACTTTATCTTTGTATCTATATCTATATGATAAGTTTTTTGAATCCCCACATACAAATCTTATAGGAAAATTTTCTCATTTTTTGACTTGAAATAATTTCAAGAATTTTATTGATTCCGTTTTAGAAAATCTATAGACTCTACTTGACATATTGTACAGCTCCTCTTTTTTTTCCAGCCATATTTTAATTATACAAGAAGTTGTACAATCTTAAAAATAACTAGTCTATATATATATGTCATTGATAATCATATAATGGTTATTTGTATATGCACTCCTTCTCCGCAATAATAATTATCCAAAAATTCCCTTAGTAACAACATCAAGGTGACAAAGATAGTTTCCCGTAATTTTTTTTTCTTGTATTACAAATATGCATGTATGTATGTACATACTCAATGATAATATAGTTGTCAGGAGGGTGAGGGGGTTGGAACCCGGTCTCATCCTCTTGGCTCACATTTCTTTGAAGGGATTTTTTTTTTGCAACTGGAGCTTTCTTTTATAATGAAGTATGTAATCAATGTAAAAGAGGTACAAGTTTCTAAAATTGTAACCAACCTTTCATCCAGGGTAGCATCATTTCCCAGCTATATGAATAACTAATTATTGATAGATACATCAATAGATAACTAATTTCACGTTCCAGTTTACATATAGAAAATCTTTTGCAGGGCGGAGCAGATGAGATATTAATTCGACGTCAATTTTTATTGTAGTTAATGTCCTCCTTCCTGGAATATATCACGTATTCCCATACCAACTAAGAGTACATGGAGCGTTATCTATATGCATAGTGCGAATAGTCCATTTTTACCAACTCCCATAAGCACCTTCCCTACTGTATGTACTTAAATTGACTCATAATCCAACAGTAGTACAAGCAAAGTACAGTTTAGCTACTGATAATTGAATCCAAGTTTCCAGAGAATATTGCGGAGTACTATAGTAGTCTGTAATTGTTGCTCGTACTAAAATCTTACTACTGTTTTCAAGGCTACACATTTTTAGGTACGATAATTCAGAGCTATAATTACTATGTATTCCTACAAATGTATAAGTTATCTAATTGTAAGTGTACGCGGTAATCAAATACTAAGCTGTGGCTAACTCTAGCTAAGTATATTATTACATGATCCAATTAAGTCAAGTCCAATCTTGTAAATAAGGGTTTGAATTCCCTAGAATTTATTGTTGATCGTTAGGTACGTTGTCTCATATACTTTGTGCGATTTCCATGTTATTTCCTGGTATTACTTTGTAAATTAACCAATTATTTATCGGAGCAGTCCTACATTTTCATATGCAAGCCCCATATTAATTTCCCTTTTTTATTTCCCGACTTCGGATCCAGCATTTGAAACCCATTGCTCCGCCCTGGCTCAAATATGGCTACAAGTGTTTTCACTATATGTCAGCCTTAGGAGTCTCCTAGCCTTAATCAAAGTTTTTTTTCAAGTATTTGCACTTTTTTTTCTCCATATGCTCATACATAGATAGTTGAATTATAGTAGTAACAGCTTCAAGTATTTTTTTTTTGAACTTTGACAAAGGAATATTATCCTCGTAGAAATACTATAATTTAATCATAGATTTTACACAGTAAACAGTAATATAATTACTTATAAAGTAACACTCAAGAACTCAATCATCAACATATAATGCAGTACTAATTTTTTAGAGCAAGAATCACTAAAAACATTAGGCTCTGACCTTGCAAGCAATAAATAAATTACATATTATAGCTTCCTTTGAACAATTCAATTACAAATTGTTCATATGAAGTAAACAATGTATGCACTACTCTAAAATTCTAGTTGTCCTTAAGGGAACGACAAATTCCACAGTAGTTGCACACTTTCATTCAATTTTATATCTCAAATCAATCCAGGAGCACCTTTAGATTCATGGGTTCAAGATTTAGGAAATCCAAATCCCTATAATAATTTAATTATTTCCCCGAAATAACAATAACTAATAAATACTTATCCATGTATTTTTTTTAAACACAGTTTAATATAATTACCATGGTGGCTATTTTTATAGAGTTTCTATATCCTCCTACCATCTACCACATTATCCGTGTAAATCTGTTTTCTTTGGCGTCGGTATCATATTTTATTTTGATATTGTTCCTTATATGCTTACTTATAGTTTTCAGCTCCACCCCCATTAAACAAGCTAATTGTGGGGAGTTGATCTATGGAATGTTTACAAAATATCAAGCTGCGCTTATATGTACGTAACTTTAAAAACATGTTAATTTCTCTCGTCGAATTTCCAAAAGAAATTCCAATTAAATTCCAATTTGTCAGGGAATTCAAACCCTGAAAGAAACTAAACTAGTAACTTTAACAAGATGAGATGTTTCAATCAACTGATTCTTGATAATAATTTCTGCGTAAGCAACATCCATCCACACAATATTAACTCACTGATGTTGTAATACTGATTTTTTTTCTCATGTTGTGTGGATAGGTACAAAATCGAATCATCATTAGAGAATCATTTTAGATTAATGACATTTGAAAATATTATACCCAATATTTAAATCTAGAACTCCTACTGATCGGTGTACGTATGTAGACTGGATCCTCATAACTAAATTAAAAATCAGTCATTTGATTGTTTGTATATCAAGTTTTTTTTAAAAGTGTCCATCACCGGAGCACTCATATGGGGTTTGATTCTCTCGTACAAATGTACAGTGAGTACAAATGTACAAGTACGCTCTATAGTAACAGGGACATTGTTAGTAATCCTGTAATATTTTATTTCAATCATTGTATGTATGTCTAAAGAATATTAGAACGAATAAGAATATTCTTCGAATGTACGTTGCAGACTTGGGTTTGATTTTGGGAATTGTATACTTTTGTTCTTATCTCTTTCTTGTATTATTATCCTCCCTTCCCCATACGTCAGGTCTGTCTTCATTTACAGGGTCATTTGTCCGCTTGTTTAAATAACAGTGTCCCTCCGTTGTTGTGTAGTAGTGTCGTGGTTAGCGACTGCGTAGTCGGAGAAAGTATTGAAGTTAATTAAGCCAGGTTTTTCTTCAAGTTGTTCAATTGTCCAGTGAGGCTGCCCTCCTCAGCGACAAAGTTGCTCCGTTTTTGATGACGACTGTCTGCCCGTCGTTTCTCCGCTTCCTGCATAAACAAAATTACCCCCACTGTCATAACAGACTCTCAAAAGCAATTTTAGATCTTAAAGAGCAAAACTAACTGAATGGTACTAAAACACAAGTGCTTCAAAGCATTCGTTGGGCTTCCTCGTATTCATTCCTGCAGATATTAATTACTACAGTTCTCAACCCCTCCAATGATTACATCATTGTGTATGACCTACGAACTTAATTACCAACCATGGTTTTTATAGTAATTGCATATTGTTACATTGTTCTAGGCCAAATATGGTGGTGTCCGAAGCAACACCCGGAAATGTCATTCGCTATCATTCGAAAAATATATGGATCGTTCTGGATGATCACAGTTACATAATACTGTAACCTTTGACATTTGAAGGGGATAGAGAGCGACGACGCGGGACCCCTCAATATGATTGAATGCTTCACGAACATCATAAAGTTTAATTTGCTTGAAACATTGCACCAAAGACCATATCCTATACATATGTACAGGATTCAGGAGGAGAATAGGGATAGTTTCTCAAGAGTTTTGTAGATGTTTGTATATATCACTTGGAACAAAGATCTGATTCGATTTGTTTCAGTCAATTGGTCTCTATTCAGTAGCTGAGAAGTATACTGTGTACATAGTAATGGAAACTGTGGGGTCACGAGGATTGGCATGTGAAACTGATTGTGAGACCCTATGTTTGGAGTAGGGCTTGCACATCAGAAGGTACTAACATATGTATGTACATATGTACGTAGTAGCTAGGCTTTTGGAACCTTTTCATGTTAAAGTAAATCTTTGATTCTTAGAAGCTGCCAACAGCTCCATGAATCACAAGAAAATCTCCGTTCTAATTTTGATACAAATTGATTCAGGTTCAAGAAAGAGAATATTTAGTAACGGCGAAGACTGTCAACCTCATTTCAGCAAAGTTTGGATTGTAAACAATTCATTTCAAGGTTGAAGAGGAATTATTAGCTGCCAAGATTAAATATTTGCTTGTTCCTTTATCATCAACCCCCTTCCATATATTGGTAACAGACGTTACTACAAATACATGTTAGATTATTTGTTACGAAAGAAACGAAATAATTTTTTTTTTTGCGGAACATGCAAAGTACGTCTTATCTTTTTCCAATCGGATTGTAAATACTTGGCAACATTATATAATAAATTGTGTAGTTTCGTAAAATCAGTAAGATCCGAATGTAATTATGTGTAAGAAGGCGTGGATAGTAAAACTTCAAACTCTTTTTATCTGCATAATATTAAATTTCGAGCAGTAAGTCCTTTGTGAGTGTAAGATGTATGTATGTATATGTGTTGGCTGTGCCTTTATGATGCTATTAGTATTAGACAAGTATGTATGCAGGGATGATTGAAACTCCTAAAGAATTGAAGATCGTATCAAAGTTCGAGTAATTACTTCCGTAGATATGTTCCATTGGGAGGAGGAAACAAAGAAGACAAAACATACGGACTCACAAACAGACCCAAACTTCCCCATTACTTCAGTTCAAATCACACACAAAAGCAAACAGGAATTAGTGGCATGAGCGACTGAGGTAAACCGTAAACATTTAACAAAAGAAACCGATATTTCTTCTAAACTAGGCTCAGCTAAGTTGTCTCAAGTGTTAAAAAAAACACGGATTTTTCTCCTGCAATACTGTAATAATTGTTTACCCGAACCCTCTGTAACTATACTAATTAAATATGTACCTCCATGGTTTTTAGTCGTTGTTGGTTTAGGTCGCAGAAAATTTGCAGAAGTAAATACGTCATGACACCACAAATAGTTCACCTGGAAATAAGAACAATGCGTCTCATCTTTCCCTCCAGGTACCAGTAGTACAAGTAACTGTCGGGATGAGTTCAGGATGAAAGAACCTTTTCATCCTCACCGTTCCGAACCAACACCCACGCCAACTTCTAAATCACCACTTTTGATGTGCACTTTGGTATTGGTGTGTGTGTGTATATGTGTGTACATAACATACATAGGAATTTCCACCTACACCTACAATGCATATTTCCTGGAGGGAATAGTCACGCGAAGAAATTCCAACGCATCAAAATCTCTCAGGAGTTGTGAAACTGTACAAGTAAAAAGGCTTCCAGGCTTTGTACTTAGAAATTTACGACGAGAGACAACTCTCAACTGCCTGTGTATTCCCCAACATATCCCTGTAGGGTACTGTTGCAACGACGGGGCTACTGGAGAAAACTCCAAATGTGGTGTGGATACGTTCCATTGCATGAGAAAAAATCCGACGGAGTTGGAAACAGGAGATGAGGAGAGTCTTTGGTGTTACTACTGTATGTGGAGAGCTCAAATTAAAACTAATGGGGAAAGTCAGCTGGGGGCTAGGAAAATAGTAAACCCTTGGAAAAGGTTAGGGTTCAACTTCCGACTACCAGACCCTCACCAGCTCAATACAGTACTTACTCTTTTACTCATCAGGTTAGACATGATGAGCGGGGGTGCTTCATATCCGCCTTCGAACGTGTCCCTACAAATAGATTGTCGCTCAAAATGCAATGTTGCCTTAGTCCCATTACAGTCACATAGATTGCACTCCCACGTCCTTCCCCATGGTGTGTTCCCCTGCCACTGGGTTTAATTCAATCTTTCCCCCAACAGCATCATTTATGACAGGAAAGGATTATCTTTCTACATAACTATCCGACAGTGACATTTTCAAATGAAGCATTTCTACCTCTGGAGTTATATGTTCTCCTCAGGAAGAACGTGGTCGGAGCGTCACGTCAAAAGCTTATGTATATTTGTTTGGGAAGTGTACGTAATTATTTATAATTACTTGAATGAAAATGATCCAAAATCCTCTCTGTTGACACGGATGAGGACAACACTTTGTATTTTAGCACCATTCAAAGGTTACTAATGGAAAGGGGCAATGGAGAAAGTTGGTGAAGTAATTAATTAATTGAGTGAGAGGTAATTACCTTTTTGAGTGCGTCTTCAATCGAGAGGTATTTTCGGAGAGTGTCATACGGTGATGGTTTCTTTTGTCGTTCTTGGGATGTAACTTGGGCAGAGATGACAGCAGGTTCGGGTGACGGAGTCGCTTTGGGTTTCACTGGTGGTCGAAGTAGTGCAACTTCTTTTTGGCCGTTTTTGAGAGCTACCTGAGGTGCTGGGGGAGGTTGACGGCTAACATGCTGAGGTACTGCTGGAGCAGATGTGGAGACCTGAGTTTTGGATGTTAAAATTTCAGCGGGCTGGCCAAATGATTGTGGGAGCCGTTGATTCTGTCCAAATGGGGTGCCGGCAGGAGGCTGAGACCGCTTCAACTCAATTAATTCCTCTTCGGGTTTCTCATTAACAATCTGACCCCAAACGGGAGCGTTGTCGTACATATCAATCAGATTTGAAATAGCCTGTTGAGAAAGGTTTACTTCAATTACCAAGGACATTGACGGTAACCAACCCACCACATTTCCTTCCTTTAATTTTCTACGTGCACACACCCGTTAATTTACTTTCTTAGAATCTGCATTAACTATAGATATAATAAAATGAAGGCCTTGTGGCTTGGTTCTGTTATTGAAATACATCAGCATGCATATAACAATTGATATGTACTACTTCCAGGAGTCACATATTCCCTCAAGGATTGAGGATGTAATGAACATGCATTGAAATAAGAGAGAGAGAGAGAGAGAGAGAGAGAGAGAGAGATCAGCCTTACCTCGATGTCCGCCCATTGTGGATTATCAAAGTAATCTTCAGGCTGTTCGTAGGAATAAGGTTCTTGAGCAATATCCCACTGGTTAGGGGGACCCAGCTCAGCCATCATGGGAGGGTAGTATTGGTATGATCTTCTGTAAGGTGTTGGCCAGGCTAAGCAACAGGTTGACAAAAATGCTAGCCATAATGAAGAAATAGTTGCTACTGATCCGACTGACAGCATCATTTTCCGTCCAAACTCCCACGTAGGGCTTGTCTTGTTGTGCTTTAATTTAGTTCCAGTCGTTCCTCTTCCTAAGTGGCGTAGGTAGGAGACTGTCTTTAAAATTTATATAGTTCCAGGAAAAAAAAATATCTTGGGCTTTTCTTTCCTCAAAGACTTATCACCCGAAGATATGTTTTCACGTTGCTAGATAGATATACTGTACACAACTCAAGTTTTAGTCGTTGCTGGGTTCTTATCGACCCTCGGCTTAGCCCTTTTTTTTCTCGTGTTGCTTTTATTCGTGAAATAAAAGTTGCTCTTCTCTTCCACGCTCGCTTCTTCCTTCCTTCTGGAACGTAACACCTACGCATGGAACGAAAAAGACATGGATCCATAATTCTCCTTTCGTGTTTCGTAACCAAAACACTACTTTCTTTTGTGACTTAGCTATTTACGTAGGGAAAGCCTCCAGTGGAGCTTAACTTGCACCCATATATTTCACCGCCCACATCCCTTCCTAACTTAATGTAGGAGCTAATTTTCCCCAAACTAAATAAATTTCCAAGTCCCGTTAATTCTTTGCACACCATCACGAAGGTCTGTCCTTGTGGTGCTACTCTTAATCACGCTCACTAACTTACTACTTTATGAGAGCAAAATGTAATTGAATCTCTATATGCTACATCCAAATTGTGTAGAGAATTAATTTCCTCGTGACAGGAATATGTCATGCCTGTGATGAGGAAATAAGTATATGAACCTATAATTATTATACGTATGATACAATACGTTAAGAACGTCATAAAGTGTCGTTACAAGAAATGGACATTATTTAAGGCTGTCCAATTTCGCAAAGTCCTTCTACTATCAGATGCAATGTCAACACCGTCTTGTCGCAGTAAGTCAGAATGCTTTCACCAAGGAGAAAGTCAAAACCCTCAGATCATAATTGAATAAATTGAACAGAAGCTGGTCTTGAGCCAACCCTTCGACTGCCTTGCTAGAATAACAAATCCCAATGCTACTAATCTTATTTGGAATCAAATTTCTGATAGATTTCATTTATAACCTTTGCTATACATGCACGGATGATGTCGCGATTAATGGAAATGTGACCCACTTTCCCCCCATCATCACCTTGAACCATCCCATGAGCCAATTGTGGGGATTGATGCTGTGAGATAATGCTGACATGTCCGTATGTATTATGTGATAAACTTGGAAATTCTTCTGACCTTACAAAAAATGGGTCATGTTTGACAAGTGTGTTGTTTAAAGGCTCCCTCCATTCTATTACATTCATTGCTTGATTTAACTTAATTGTTAGAATCCTCTGACAAGGCCTTTTGAACCTACTCCAAATTCAGCCACATACACTAAATTTTAGATGCATACACGAAGGACAGGGTATGGCGTTCTGCGACAGGATGTATAAGTAGTACCATATATGTATGTACATATTCCAGTATTGAACAAAGCCAGCCTCGGCCCAGGCCACGCTAAGCTCCTTTGATATTCTGTTTGAAGATGGAGCCAGAGCTTTGGACGTTTCTCCCCCCATTTATAATAGATGAGTATGACAATTTTGTAAGCGTAAATCCACTGATGCGAATTCCAGTCAGGTACACTTTGAAATAGGCTCCCAGAACATGTCTAGGCGTAAATATACAGCATAGATGATATTAAAAAATGTTCAGGGAGCTTTTGTGGTATCATGTTCTCATTATGTTTTTGAAGATCCTTCTTATTTTGACTTAGGTGGTAAATTTTGTTATTTTTATGAAACAATCACCAGCCTTTTATCTCAGTAGAGTGGTCCTCATCCTATATCTTACTGGCATATACATATGCCACCATTCCTACCAAATTTCATTTTTCTGTGCGGATTTTAAACACAAAAACACTAATTCACTATTTTTAAATTTCGGATTGCTGCCACTTCTTCTTGCAGGTTAAAGCAATTGGCGGTAATGAACATACCTATCGATGGGTAATTTCATTACCTACAATTTGCACCTCCTCTCAATTTCTATGATTTAAATTCAGGATTTTATCTATATTTAAATGCAGAGGCTCGAGGAGTGGGATCGATTGTTGTGCTTACCGTAACTAGTAAGTAAAGAGAGTCTGCTGAAAGTTTCTTGTGGCGCATTAAAAGAGAAAATGTTGAGGATTTCCTCCTAAGTCCTGAATTACTTAACCTCTAACCTTTTCCCGATGACTTTATTATCTATCCTGTACATGCTCTCACATTCACCCTTATTACATTTTCCTTCTTCCAGTTTCTTGTAAAACAACCGGAATGGCTGAATAAACAGCAACTCCTTGTGCCCTATTATTTTCTATAAAATTCAACCAAATGGATGCGTAGGTAGTTTGGGGTAAAATTTCACCGGGGAATTCAATCTCGTTGGCAAAGTTCCTCCAGAAAATATAACAACATATATCCCTCCTAACTGCGTCTCCCAGACTACCAACAAAATGTCATGAAATACTTCATGGAGTCGGGAGTCAAGACAAAAAGTTTTTCTATCAGAGCCCCTTTGGATGACACCAACTGTTCCAGGTACTTACTGAATGTTTACTTTAAATGAAGGTGATGTTTCTACAATGACAATATTCTAGCTAGGTTTAAATATCACCCACATTTCTGTCACAGTCTTCACAGCCAAAGGTGATGTTGCAGGTAAGACTTGAGCCAGTCTCAGTAGTTTACGTTCCTAGGGTAAATTGAAAATAAGATACCTCAGGAGGTAACTTGATACTCTCCCCGTTACGTTATTTCCTCCCATCAGTACATATTCTGTAACAGCGTAATCTCAAAGGAAGCAAATAACTAGCTTAGAAGACATTACAGGGAAACAACTTTGTGGAAGACATTGTAGTAGTTTTCCTCACAAGTTTAACTAAGTTTGGTAACATCTCAAAAGATTCTTTACAAATGCCAACAGACATTAGTCGTACATCTTCTTCCTCCAGCCCACTCGTTTCGGAATGACTTCGGAATTAGCTTTTCAAGCCGAGAATCTACGCTTGATTCAACAAGAAAGAAAAACTGTTCAAGACGGATACTTTCGAAAGTAGCAGTCCCTCAATTAGCTCCTTTCAACTTTTTCCTGTTCATTTGAGTGTGGACCTTTTGTAAGCATATCCTAGCACTCAATTGAATGAACTTCTGAATCTCCGAATGGGAAACTTATTCCACAATAACTGAAGAAATGTAGCGGGTTCTTTTTGTACTCTGCTGAATGTAACTACAAAATTATATCTGAATGGCTTAAAGTGTTAAATACGAACTGTTTACAGGCTCCGACAGTTATACTCCAAGAGCCAAGAGTTACATATAGTACACGTGTCTCAAATTGACTCATTAGAAGACTAAAGGCACAGAGACCTACAAAAACTGAGTTAGTTTTTGCCATTTACATACTTAATTCAGTTTACGCAAAGTAAGTATGCTACGTGACAAAAATGAGATCCTAACGTGATTTATTCGGTGATCAGGCAGGTAGAAAATTGCAAGCAAGCTTCACTGCTCCTTCTAAGTTGAGCTCATCTGAGTACTAAATATATCTCGCTACGCCCCAACTCCCACAATGCACGCTTTTCTAAAAGTCACGTTGAAGTTCTATGGGTTTCCTTTCTCCGAAGCCTTTCCAAGCTTTAAACTTCAAGTAGGTTTCGAAGAGAAAGTCATTCAAAATTGACTTTCTGGGTTCAGGGAGGAGAGAGAGAGACACAGCATTTACATTAAAATAAACTTGGAAACTCAATCTAAACCTAAATAGGATTTAAAATCGATTCGACATATTGAGGTTGGGGCTAAAAATAAAATGGGATTTGGCGAGCTCATCAACCTACCATGAGTTCAAGCTACGGTTGGATAGTTGAGACTGAGACAATAAAACCCTACGTAATTTAATCCGCTTGACAATACATGACTGGAAATGTAATTCGCCTTTCTGCTGTTCCATGCTCATTGCAGATGATGGAACCACAGAAATTATGAACAACTCTCCGCCTCAAATCGATACCTGCACGACTTGACCAGCTGAGTGAGTTACTTCTTGTACAGGAGTTTGATATACCATATTTTAATGCTTGCCAACTCACCACATCAAGCTGTCCTTGTTGAATATTTCATGGTACTTTTCCTACTACCATTGACATTCCCTCACAGAATACCAAATGTTACTTTTGTCAGCTAACGTGTCTATACAAATTCCTCTTTCATGTCATGACACTCCACCAAGACAGGTAAATCAACACTTCCTCAGTACTATATTTTCATTTGAGTTCCTATTCAAATAGCTTATGTATCTACAATTAATTAATTCCATCCGACTAACACCTAGGACGCTTTAGCTACATGTCCACAAAATTGTAAATCAAGAGAGATACTTTCTCCTTCTGATAACTTCAGGCTACTCAACTCCGTAGTGTGCTTTTCCGGGCTCCCTTTACCCCAAATGACGGGTTAATTCATCAACTATCTGATTCACAGATCCAACTGATTCTATTTACCCGTAAGTATAATTACTTCTATTGAAGATCCATATACCGAGCTTTGGGCTCTTGAATGTTAATATCACAATCTCGTAAACATTCTATGCGTTAAAACAGTTTTGCCTCTGTAATAATAAACTCAATAAATAAAATAAAATTTGGACTTCCGTCTAAATCCTCAGTAATTTCCCGTCCAAATAATTATTCTTGAACGATATTCCATATTTATTGTTTGGACTAGATACTACTCGGAATCAATATGTGGACGTGGAGTGTAACCGTATTTCTGATGTGGTAAACATTTGGTGCTTTTCCGGCAGTAGCAATTCGATCGGATTACAAAATGTCAATGGGGTAAAGCCCATCAAATGAATTCATTAATACTATTGACAAAGTTATTAAGTCGAGTAAATGATAGGTAGGTGACGCAGGTAGAATGACGACAGCCACCATTCGGGTGGCTATAATACTGTCCCTAATGTGTGTTTACTATTGATAGTGTTAGCGGAGTTATTATCCCAAACGAAGGAGTCTCATGTTTACAAAAGTCCATACTGCAATATGCTACACGGTGTATTGTGGTGGACGAGAGTGTCAAGTTTGCCATTCTATGGGATTTGGCTTTCTCCAACTATGTATTGTCAATATTGTCTCAATACAGTTGGCTGACGTCTGTTGAAAACTATTTGTAACTTTGATAGAAGACACGCTATGTCATAAACTTGTTTTTAATAAAGACCTAAACATGTTTCCCCTGCTCTTGCCCACTAGTTTGTGAGAGTCAATTCATACGGTACACAAATACAAGTCCTTGGCTTTGAGATCGGCTGCTGACGTGGCCTCCCTCACCATGTTGAACAAGTTCCGTGTTGATTGTAAAGTTCGTTGCATACACATAGGATTAGCAGAACCATGACCACGTCAAACTCTCCCTGTTATATGAGTCGTCGGGTAATAAAATACCCGGTATCCCTTTCTCGTTATCCCACAAGTGTCAAAGACTAGCGGGGATTTAATTTTATGCTCACTTTTATGTTGCATAAAATCCTGTGCAATCATTCCCGTCAGCCGAAAATCCAGCTGACGCCAGCTGGTCCTTTCTAACACCTATTAATAAGAGACCAAGTCTCGGATCTTGGTGAGATTTACACTCCCCTTTGTACTTGACATTTACACTATTGTTTATATTTCTTGGCTATCTCCACGTAATGTTCTCCCGTCTTTGCAATTTGACATTGCCCCCATTGATGTGTTCCAATAGGCGGTTTTAATTTCAAAGGGATGATTTCTAAGGATTTCTACGGATAGAAACTAGCTACTAGTGCATTTTCCCACAATATTTAAAACAACGTGAGGCGTTGCAGTGTATCAGGTCAAGTTACGGGGGGAGAAGACTTAGAGGAACATGATTGAATTCATGGGACCGTAATATCCTCGTCTTTTGAATATACTGGCATGAAAGCAGTCAGAAATAGATCCATATCGTGTACTGTCTGCAATTTCCTTGCAAAAACAGTCGGGATTAGTTACAACTCTATGAAACTCTTTCTTTTCGCTGGGGGTGTTAGTTTTGTCTTTGTATTTACACAGGAGCAATGCCTCCAACGACCAAACGTAATGCAAATGTTGTATGAGTAGGGGTGCATGCATGTGTTTAAATATATGTTCGTATGTAAAGCAACAACATTAATTATTAAAAATCAGTACGCCAGGGGAAGTTTCTCCTAAATTCATGAGAGGACATTGTGACGGAAGGAAAGCACTGAGAAACAGTCGTTGGCAATTATCCTCTTCCCTTTGACTTCTCTATATATTTCTCTCGTGGTAATGCTAAGCAAACAGAATGCTCTTATGTGAAACGTGCTCTAGTTCTCTCTCTCTCTCTCTCTCTCTCTCTGTCTCTCTGCTAATACTAAGTATTCATTTAATCAAGTTTTTTCGTCTCTCTCGAGCATGAATACTAAACAAGATTTTAGCTCTGATACACCCTCACCATATAGATAGGTTCGGTCCGTAAATGAAAGGGAACCCATGTGGTATTAAATCTACTTACACTCTTCACGCTGTTCTCGTTACAAAGAAATTCCGGAGATTTCCTTCCTTTCAAGATCCCCCTGAGTACTCATCTATTATTAAAATGAAATCCTAAAAGTTGTTTCATATCCCAAGAGTTTAGACATGAAAATGTATGCAGAATTGTTTCCTCGGACTTTCCCAATCCGATTTCCGAGTCTTCATATACATAGATATGAACCCAGCACCAATTACATTATGAGATCTTACATCTGGATCACAGTCCCCCTAACTTTGTTAACTTGGTATCTATATCTACTCATTACATGTAACAGCTAGTCCCAGTTATACATAATTACATATCTATACAGTTGAGTTTTAAATGTAGACTGGTTTCATCCCTACAAATGACATTACTGGAGGAAAAGTCCTTCGTGCCAGTCATTTTTGTACCGGCGGTTGATAACAAGCCTCCCATAATGAGATTTCCGACACATTTATACTGCCTTATGACAGTTTTAATACAATTTCCAGCGAAACTGCTCCGTTTACTGAGAAAACGATCATTATATGTAGATTTAATATAATTTAATTCACTTTCTCTCCAAGTAATTGAATCCATTCGTGGGGTTATATTGATTTTGTCTATTTTTTCTAACGTCAAGTGGATCAAGCCTGGAATGAGCCGGACATTAAAGCCTTACTGAGTGCAGACAAATGACAGGGACACCCCTCATACACTTGTACGTCCTATATTTTTTTATCAGTACTACTTTCCACCGACATAAAATAGATAGCTACATATGAGGAAAGGAAAAGAAATATAATTGACCTTTGATGAGTATGGAAAGCCATTCGTCGGAGTGCAGTTTGCAATTAAATGACTGTCTCTATGATACCCATTTACTCATAATGGCATGGAATGCGAGTAATGAAACAACTTTTCCCTATCCTGTCATATACTCCCTCGGTTCTATTTTTGCTCTCCGTATATTTATACGTTACATATGTATGTACTGAGCAAACTAGCCTTCGACTCATGGGAGGTTTCCGCATAGTGGCAAAAAAAAAATAAAACCCGTGTGGCTCTCATGACAATGTCTTACTCATCATTGTAACTCTTGTGCTGACTAGATCTAAACATGCGTTTCCTGCCAGTGAGGCTTGCTTCCTATGACAGGTCCTTTCAAATACTTGGGTCCTTTGGACATACGTTCGTTAATATGAAATCGATGGATATGCAAGTATTATCTTAGTATGTAAGTGTAGGAAAATTTTTACCAAAATATATATATTATGCTACGCTTCTATGCAGTAATTAAATTTCAAAAGCTTTGTACATATATATCCCTGGATGAAAGTTTGGGTAATAATGAGCTATTACATGTATCTAAGTATCTACACTAATGCAATAAATGTAGCTAATGCAATAGTGTGGTAATATCCAAAGGGTTGGTTTTACCCTCAGAAACCACAGGGACTACGACTAATTTGAAACCATTTAACAGCTAATTAATGAGGATTAAATAAATGATTACCTTAATCCAGCGTACAAATTAGCCACAGGATGATGCTTGAAGTTGAGGGAGACAGTGAGAGAGATAAGTGTCAGAACCACAAACGTTGGTATAGATCTGTTGCTTGAACCGTAGTAGTAGTAGTACGTTCACGCTCAAAGGGTAGCAGAAGTATAGACAACCGACCGGCTGACTCGTGAGAGTAGTAGCTGCTGCTCGAGTGAAAGAACAGAATGAAATAATAAGTGAAGAAAGACGTCAGCCAGTATAGCTAAAGTTTGGAGGAGAAGAACTTCCACCTACGCACGATTCGGCGTACAACTCCTGAGTTCTCAATGAAAGTTTCCCCCGCAACGGAGGAACCTCATTTCCCCGTTCATGCTTTCCCTGGGAATTTCTCTCCATATGTGCTTACTGCTCATATGCACTCCAATGCTTTTAAATGGCGCTCTTCCTCCTGTACTCAAGTCATGCTTGTCTCGGAATATCTCCGTGAGAACGAGAGTGCTTCAAATGTCTACAACAAGGGAAATAACTCATACAATGTTTTATCATATATACATTGTAAGCATCTACAGATACATAGATGCTACTCAAACTTATATATGTAGATACTTATATCTGATTTATAATTTTAAAGACAACCTTTGAAAGGAAATGGAAGGGAAAAATTCTAGAGAGACTTATCTCACGTGACAGGAATTTTATACATCAGAAATAATTATTAAACTTAAGAAAATGTCCTTCAAAAATGATTAAAAACTCCAAAGTTTCCCTCTCCTTTCCGCACATTTCCTATTCTGACGTTATCTCGGGTTTGCACAATCTCTGAAGTATAGGTCCTCCTTGTGCATACACAAGTGGAAAAGTGTTTTTGCCGTGGAGGTAATTTTTTTTAATAATCGTTTAATATCGTGGGAATTTTAATGCTAGATGTAAGCACTACTTCAGAGCCATGACTCGTCATTAGGAAAGTGGCTTTTAGTGCGAGGGATGGAGAGAGCAGGAACTCGTAAATACATAATGATTAAGGCTGGAGAGGCATTATACTCCGAGCCGCAGCGTCGGGCTCCGTGTATGCCTTCATTGGAGGAAAAAGTTGTGCTACAGCAATGACGTCAGTCCGCGTTTCCTTTCCTACGCTCCGTATGGAGAGGAATAGAGAAAGAGAGAGAGAGAGAGAGAGAGAGAGAGAGAGAGAGAAGGCAATGCTTTCTCTCAATGCACGTCACCTCAGATACATACCAGAACTATTTTGGAACAGTGGTCCAGGAACGTACCCAAATTTCATTCAGGTTTCCAGTATGTATGTATTTAGTAAGATATCCCAGTCCTAAAAATATAATGGGCTCCTGCAGAATACAGAATTTTGGTGAACTTCTATTAATACAGATGCATATATACTGGAAGAATGTTCAGGTTGAACCCGACTGTTCCAAACTGGAGATAGATACGTGTGACTACATAGAATCAAGCCTAAGAAGATAAATTGAACGAGTGAAATAAAATTGATGCATTCATCTTGCGGGCTTTATGACGCTCTTATTCATTCCCACTTTCTCTTCCGTACAACAGTTACACCATATTAAGACTTGTCTTGTCTACATTCATAAATCTATAGGCTTATCATTCCTCCCAGTGTACCCATTCATATCTACAGCCTGAGTGTGCCTGTACAAATGAAACCTGTTCCTACTACATTGTATGTACATATCTACATCTATGCGTCAACTCTATACGTAACTAAATAAACTAAGGTATGCATACTTATTACGTATCAACTTCATACATTTACTATATGCGTAAAAATATGGTAAGCTTCTATGCCAGGACTATTTGTACGTAAGAACCGACGTACTTCCCTAATCCATTGAATAACATGCACGTTCAATTTTGAATCCTTGTTGAACCGTTGAACGTGCATAAGGACCCTTCCCTGAACTTGTTTCAGATTTACTCTTCACACTTTATCACAGGACAGCATGCACTGCATGCATGATAAAGAGTGACTTTTCCCAGAGCTCCATAACTTCTGACGTAGGACACACTTTGTCTTTCTTACACAGAATAAATACGAACATAAATATTGGTTGTGCATGGCCTGAATCCAAATCAAAGTTTAGGAATGGCTCAAGACGAGCGGAGGAACGAGTTCTCTTTCTTTCCAGGAGAAGACACATTTTCTGGGAAAAACGACGGCTTGGCAATATCATCCCATTTAAGACATTGTAGATATCTACATACATGGGGCTGTATTTAAGAAACCGGGAGATGGGAAATGGTCAAGTTTTACTTTCCCCCCTCAAACATTCACTTTCTTGGCTATTATTCTTTTCAGGGAAATCAAGTACAGCCAAAGAGACGTTGACATGCAAAAGAACCCGAGTTTAGGAATGATCCGTGGAGGAGCTTCACATACGGGAGAAAGGAGCTTTCTCTGGTGGAGCGAATGAACGAATTTTCCAGTCAAGAACAACTCTCCAGCCCGCTCCGAAAGTTTTATATAGAATCAATAGTCTGATCTTCAGTCTGCCCAAGAACCTATGACTCCTTCCTTTTGGGTATAGACACAGATAGGAACAATGGCTCGTACAGTCCTCATTGCTACCATGAGGGTGTCCCATAGTGTGTTTTCTTATTGAGGATTGAAGCTTGAATCGCAGCTATAACAGCGGAAAGGTGGTTCCATTCCCCAAAAAGTTTCGCATCACATAACCCTACCTAAGCCTGGGATAGCAGAACTTTCCATAGAGAGAGGTGTAGCTAATCCAATATACGAGGTTAATATAGGTAGAGTGTGTGGGTGTGAGCCAAAAATAGAATTTGCCAAAAGTAGGTCCTTAAGGACGACAACCCAAATACGCCTGGTGTGGCACGGCGGTCCTGGGCTCCGGCAGAATATAACGCGTTTATTAAAATCTCTTCCATCTCACATAGCCATTTTGGCTACTAACATTTTTATATGCACTTTTACTTTATTTTCCGGTTTTGTTTTTTAAGGTCGGCTATACACTCTCGTCCTTTCTCTCCTCTTTTAGCATTCTGTGGAAACTTTCAAAGGGGCTACACTCCTAATCGCTCACTTTGGAAGAGAGCTCAGTATGCACATGGATTTGGTTAGGAGTACAGAAAAAGGATTCATTTGTTAATATTCTTCACGTAGGAACCATATCACGAATCTATTGCGGAACATGTGTAAGAATATTTCCCTTTCCAGTTTGTAAGAGGGAGAAAACCCCTTTATATATTTCCTGTAGGACAAAGGGAGATCGTGCTTGTAGACCTTTCGTAATTTTATCCAACGGCATATCTTTTGTTTGTGGGCTATTCTGGTAAGATTTATTCAAGCTTGTTTTCTCCCAGCAGATTTAAATATTGCATGTTGATATTCTATTTTTGGTCAAGAGGGCTTGACTTGGGACTTAAATTTATCCCCAGTTTGTGTAACTTTTCTCTCAGTGGGATTTCGAGTGTTTACCTCATGATTCCTGAGAGGTTGGCCCTTCCTTATCATTCTATTTTTTGCGTTTTAATAATCCTCTCCTATTTTTCTCCCTAAGTAAGAAAATTTTTCGCGGAGTAATCCTCGACAGAGAAATAGATTGATATCGGTGGGACGCTTGGGAGAAAATAGAAAATTATAGAGTGGGGTAAAAAATAGAAATTTCTTGTCTTCCGTTTGATCAAAGATACTTTATTCCTTTATGACATGCAATCAATTCCACTATACAATATTTGCCTCCGGATTCCCTTTCAAACTTGTTTACAGCCAAAAGTTTTTTCTCACACTGCCAACACTTCTGACGGCTTGCTTTTCTTTGGGGAAGACTGTAAACCAATGACGAAGTTCTTTGCCATATGTTACCAGCTATCTATATATGTAACTCTTCTCTAGCCATAGTTCTATATACACACTGTGAATACGTACATACATTAATACATAGACAAATATCTTGTAAACTTGTGCAAAGTTATATGCAAAATTTGGGTACGTGCATATTTAAAATATTTGAGTAAAATTAGGTATGTTATACATACATGTTGATATGGACATAGCATTTGCTCTAGGTGTGCAGAGCAATTAGCTAAAATAATCTGGGATCTAAATTCCCAAATCTATTTTTACATTCACCATGTGCCCCTGCCTCTCCCGATATGGCAAATGTCCCAATCTACAAATTAATTCCCATAAAGGCACAACAATCACAACTCTCTTTCTTGTTTCTGGCGGAGGCTCCAAAAAATCTCATTAGGCTCTGCATTCCCTCAGATTCCACTCCTCTCAAGGACTACGTGTTAGATTACTTTGATGGAACGTAAATGTTGGGAGAATGTCTCTGTTTACATGACGTCATTGCATCGTTTTTACGGAGAAGTCCAAGGGCTAATGTTTCTCCAGACAGATCTTCTATTTTTACCCTCACAGTACAAACTAATCATCAACTATATGGATCGGACCGGGAAGGCGTAACGGTCATTTCTCAAAGTTCGTAAGTGTATGTACAGACCTTATGCCTGGCTAAAAATAACATTAAATGATTATATGTATGTGAGGGTTGACACATGGTTTATTTAAAGAAACTAAACTCGAAAATAAGTTAGGCGGGACCGGCTTACATAACTTTACTACTTTACTACTTTAGCAGCACTCGGCTTAAGTGTTCAACTACTTCAATTAATTTAATTTAATATAATTAATTGAAACCAAAATAATTTTATTTTAGGGGGGATAATGTAACCGAGTTACACTGAATTTAATAAAGGCTTTTAATTTTAAACAAAATAACGAAAAGGGGTAATTAATTAAACCCGAATTTAATTAATTACAAGGGGGCAAAACGTTGAGGACCACGCTATAATTTTAATTTTAACGCTTTTAATTAAATATCCAGATCATAAGACCGGACTCAAATCTTTTAAATTTAACCTATGGAAGGATTCTTAGGATGCCCAATTAGGTATAGGTAAGGAGGGAAGGTTTGGCTTGACCCACTGACACTATAAAAAATTAATCCTCCCAAAATAATTAATAAAACAAAAGGACAACTTACACAAAGTTTTCCTCTCAAAACCTGGAATTCCCGGACGAAATTTTAATGAAATTTCAAAAAAACAATATTTCAAAAAAAATATACTTTTAATTTTAATTTAAACTCAACAAAAAAAACAACACAATACACCAAAGACAACAGGTAACCGGTCTGGGTGAATTTTAAATTCACCACCGGAAAGGTACTGGAGTATGGATTGGACGGAGGAGGGCTTTATAGGTAGGGCTTAGGTAAGACCAGCGGGAAAAACCGCGGTTTGAATTAATTCCAGACCAGAGGTCGGATTACAGAGCCTGGGATTTCCCCGGAAAATTCACCACGAGCAACTCATGGACAGGAGACTCATTACAAGTCTGCCTTTGAAGGGAAAAAAACAGCCCTATTTATACTCTGGAAGGGTCCGGGATTTTTAATAAGGTACATAAGGTAAGTACTTTTTACATTTTTAATTTTCATAGGATAGGGAAAGGAGGGAGGCATAACATTTCATGAGAGAAAAATGTAAACAACTTGTTTACACTTTTCTCCCATGACCTATATTTTAATTTTTAATTTCTACAGGTAATTTGATGTCCCTTCCCTGACGTCATCACTCCTGGGATATAACATCCTGGACTCCCATCTTAACCATTGTGCAGTGGGAGTATGACTGAGTGAGCGGGTGTAAAGTGAGTATGTGACACCTGTCACACACTCACAAACATCTCCCAGGGGAAAACAAATGTTACCCTTGTAACATTTGTACTTTATAGCCATGTGTGAGTCGTGTATCGATTTCCCTTGCGTGGTTGTCCGCGTATTCATTTTGAATACCGTACGAAAACAAGAATATAATGTACCGGACATAATAAAAGAAAACAAACTGCAAAGAAACTCGTACCTTTATAATAATTTCCGGTTTCTTAGTTTGTCTTCAGTTGTACCAGATGACGTTTTTATAACTTGTATGTTTGTAGTTTTATTGGAATAATCCCAGAGCGACCGAAGTCCCCCGGACACAAATATTTTACCTATTGAACCTTTTGTAATATAATGTTACTAAAATATTGAGATCATTTTAGTAGGACTGAAAGTTTATTTAAATGAACACACAAAAAGAGATCTTTGTAAATACATTTTAAGATATTTAATAATCTACCGTGACGTTCCCCTCCTCACGGACACAAATATTTTGACTCAAGAACAAAAAACAAAACAGAAAAGATATTATCAGGCGATTCCTCCACCTGAACCACCAAAGCGTGGGTAATGATTGGGACAATCATCCATGTAATGACCCGGTTGTCGACAGTAGTAACACACAGTTACACCATCGCTGGTCCGATACAATTCCGACATCGGAATTGATGGACTCTGAAGTCGACGCTGATCACAAATTCCCGAGTGTCTCTCTCGGCAAAATCGACATTTCATGTCGCGACGCCTCTGAAGCCCGCGCCCCTCTCGATACTTCCTTGCACCGGGCATAGTGCTTTGTGGAAAGTTTGGAGTTTTGGGATGAGCATGAGGTTTAGGTAAGGATTTCTGTAGGGGACCTTTGAAATTAGGAGGGATAAGGCAGACTCGGGATTGGTTTAAAGGGAAATCGGCACGGGGTCGTTTGAGAGGTGGTTGAGGTAAAGTGTGTGGTGTGGAAGGTGATTTGACGGGGATATAAGGTTTGGTTGGAGGCTGAGGTGTGATTGAGGTGGGTGGTTTATGAGGTGGTTTAGGAAGGGTGGGTGGTACGGAAAGTCTTTTAACGGGTGTCAGGTGTTGTCTTGGTGGGGGAACAGAAGGGATCTTGAAAGTGAGGTCATTAGGTTCGGGAAAAGATAGTTTAGGTGGAACAGAAAAAGGGCCAGTAAGAACAGGTTCACCGAGAGGAATTATACCGCAAGGTGCCGAAAATGATGCATTATTGCGACCGCTTAAAACCCTTGAAGGGCGGGTCTGATTACGATTGAATCCAGAACCTTGCGGTACAGGTGTTAAAGGAATAAGTGGGGAATCGTCAAGCTCGACGATCTCAACGGTATTTACAGGAAGGACTGGTGGGACATAAAGGGTAAGGTCAGAACAGGTATTAGAAGGAGGTTCAATGGGATAACGAAAATTTGGTGGAGTATTTAAGGGAGATATGAGCTTGGGAGGGGGTCGTACTGGAGAATTTAGAAGCATTTCTTCCAGTGCGTCCGTAACCTCTTGGAACGGGGAGCCACAGTCTAAGTCCATATATTCTTCATAAGACGACATGCTATGATATAATTAAATTTTATAGCTCATGTAATAATGAATTAAAAAATGATGTGACATTATCAAACGTATGAATGCGTTTCATCTTATAAGTCTCTGGATCACTAGGGTCAAGCCTTAGAGGAGGTTTGGAAACGCGGGAAGAGGATCTTATAGAAGTAGTAGAATTATTACTGACTACGCTAGAAGTAGGAGAAATATTTGGTACAATAGAACTGGGTAGCGGATCTTGAGTAGTTTTCGGGGGACTACTCTGATCAGCGTGACCAGGATTATTAATAGTGTGAATAGTGGGATTAAAATTATCAGAGAACGGGTTAGAACTGTTCAATAAAGTTGTGTTACTACCAATCTCGTTGGTATTACTTACAGTATTATCGTTAATGTTTTCAATGATCGTATTATCAGAATCATCGGAGAACATTTCAGGGGAAGAAGTTGACGCAAATTCTTCATAATCTCGTGTATATTTAGTAGTATTAAACCAATCATTATCCAATTCTGGTTGAGCATCAAAAATTGGAGGTACATAACCAGGGATTGGTGAAACTACTGGGGGCGTGACTAAGGGATTTGGTGACTGAACTGTATCAGAGTTCACAATAGGTGGGGCTGGAGGAACCTGATTTATTGGAGGTTCTGGAGGTTTTACGATAGGTGGAACTGGAGGTACTGTATGTGAGCCTTCGATCTCTGGAGGCAAAACTACCTCTGGTTCCTTAAATGAATCGTTAACGATAGTGACATGCTGACCAATTAGTTCAGGTTGATACTTGGTTAGATGTTGGGCATGGAAAACTCTGCCTATATTATTTGCAAGAGAATTTTCCAAGTCCACTAAATACGTTAAGGGACCTAACTGGTCCATTATACGGTATGGGCCGTCCCATTTCAACTTAAAACGTGCCTTAGCACCAACAAGACGTTCTCGACTCTTAACGAGAATAAGTTCACCGATGTTAAATTCGATGTGAGGATGAGACTTGTCGAACTGTATTTTATTATGCAACTGGTAACGACAAGAATTTTCATTAGCCTGTGTTCTGTCACGTAACAATTGGAAACGTTTGTCTGCACAACTGAGGTTCTCCTGATTAATGGGATATTTAGCCGCCTGAGCTGAATGAGGCTCTGAACCGTATAATAACCTAAAGGGAGAGTATCCTGTAGTTGAATGCAGAGAAATATTATAGCTCCGGGTTATAGCAGGAACACAATTGTCCCAATCTGCCCATGACGTGGGACATGCTTTATTTAACATGGCTTTGAAAGTAGCATTGGGACGTTCTGCATATGTGTTACTAGCAGCGGAATACGGACTGATATGCTTCACCTTAATGCCTTTATTGGAGCAGAAATTAAGGAAATCGGTAGATGTAAAACTTCCCGCGTTATCGCAAATTAATTCCTTACAATGATCAAAGCGTAAAAAATAATTATCCAACTTGTTAATTACTGTATCTGACGTCATGTCAGTTGTTGGAATTGCTTCGATCCATCTAGTGGCTAGATCGACGACTGTAAGAAGATATCGATTGCGACGACGGGTTAATGGAAGTTCTACAATGAAATCGATAGCAATAGTATGAAACGGATCCGTTGGCGTAAGATTTGTCATTAATGGACCAGTTCTCCCGACATGAGGGGTATTATTGAACTGGCAAGCTTGACAAGCCTTACAAAATCTACGGATATCTTTATACATACTAATCCAGAAGAAACGAGAACGGATAGGGTAATAAGTTTTATGGAATGATAAGTGAGATAAATCTGTCTCGTGAATATCTTTAAAAACTTGTAATTTTAAACAATCCGGAATTACTAACAACCAGAACGGTCCTATCTCATTATAGTTGGCATAATATAAAATGTTATTAATTAAAGCATAATCCTTTGAAAATTTATGTGGAACTTCAGGAGATTCGGTTTCGTTGAATTGAATTGTATCAATGATAGATTTCAAGTTATCATCCTGACGCTGAAGTTGTTCAAAGGTCTGCTTTTTATTGTTGATAACAAAAGAAAATAAGGGTTCGTTGCTTTCGATTTCATCGATTGTGAGTAATTCTGGATCGGGACTTGATTTTACAGAAAAAGATCTTATATTTTCCACCGTTTTGATTTCTTCATTTGGATCCCGACTGAGAGCATCTGCTAACTGGTTGTGTTTTCCGGGAATGTGACAGATGGTAAACGAGTACGGGTAAAGGCTACTTGCCCAGCGAGCTAATTTACCTTTAGGATCTTTAACTTGCATAAGCCATTTTAGTGAAGAATGGTCTGTCAGAACTCTAAAATCCCTGCCATGGAGATAATGGTGAAAGCTCTCGATGCTTTTGATTATAGCGAAGCACTCTTTGTGGGTCACGGACCAATTCATTTGGGTTTTATTGAAAGATTTAGAAAAATATGCTATAACTCCAACTTGATTTCCTAATGTTTGAAGTAGAGCTGCGCCGATTGCTTCGGAGCTACTGTCCGTGTAAAGGTCTAGCTTTCCTTCTGGATGTGGAAACATAAGAATGGGTGTAGAAGTTACTGCTAATTTCAATTTATCAAAAGCATCTTGCTCGGTCTGTGTCCAAATGAAACGTTTTCCGTTCTCCGTAAGTGCATATAAAGGTTTCGCGATAGATGACATGTCTTTAATATGACGTCTAAAGAATCCTATAATACCAATAACACGACGGAGACCACGTAGTGTTTTTGGAGGTTGGAGATTAGATATAGCCTGTATACGATCATCCTTGATGCGTATACCTTCTCTAGATATCACGTGGCCTAAGAAGTCTAATTGTTCGTAACCAAACGAACACTTCTTAGGCTGCAGCTTATAGTTGCGTTGGGCACATCTAGCGAGGAAAATATCTAACCTATCCAACATTTGGGGAAACGTAGAGCCGAAAAAACCTGCATCATCAACGTATGATGCTATCCATGGATAAGTAACTTTTGGGAATATTTTCCTAAAAGCCATCTGGAAACGTGGGCCGGAGTTTTTCCAACCAAACGGGGCTCTGGTTGGCCGTAACAGTTCGTCGTTTGTGACGATAGCCAAGATGTCGCGTGAGTCTTTATCGATTTCAATCTGTCGAAAAGCGTCTTTCCCGTCGGCTGTACAAAAATATGAGGCTCCCGCAAACGAGTCTAACTGCTCCTGTAAATTGTCAGCTGGAAAAGGGAAAAATTGACACTTCAGATTTACTTCTCGTAAATCGTACACTACTCTAGGGGGTCCTGATTTTCGAGGAACCACTAATATAGGTGACGCATACGGTCCAGTGCAAGGTTCTAACCATCCTAATAGTTTCTCCCTCTCAATGTGTTCAGAAATAACTTTCTTATTGTGAGGGGAATTACGATATGGAGATCGCTGGACTGGAGTTGTGTCTACCAAATCTACTTTACATGAAATGTTGTTGCCGTCATCGTCCGTAATAATACCGATATCTGCATCAGACCAAGCGAAAGCGTGAGGATGTTTACGAATAACATTAATAATTTCAAGTTTCTGCTTATCTGATAATGTAGGTCCTAAATTAAACTGTGCTATTTCATCGTCAGTGAGTTTTCGCTTAGGTAATGCAGATTTTGATATTTGTCGCAAAGGTACTGCGGTTTGATTGTAGATGTCACAATCTGCAAGGAATGAGGTAGCTCGAAGTGTTACTGGTTGATCATTAATGTTGGAAATATAAATAAATCCCTGTCCATTATTAACGTGAGTAACGCAAGAAGTTTGAACTAACCCATAATTTAAGAATAATTCCTTGTTAGCCCAAACTATAATGTCTCCATCATAGTTTGAGCTAAAAAGTACTTTGACTCTTCGAGCTCCCTGTGCAGGAATCTGATAAGGCCTATTGGTACGACATCTAGAAGGTATTCTGGGAAAAGGTTTGTTGCCAGGACGGTGATTCTTGACGGCATTAAAAATATAATTGGTGTGAGAACTCATAGAATTGGAACTAACATGAGATTTAACAGAACAAGATGAAGTAGAATTTGATTTCGGTTTCGTAAAAAATCTAGGTTGCGTAGGAGTGGATTTAACATTCGAGATAGACTTCAGACAGTGTACTATATTATTGGGAAGATATACTTGGCCTTTGCTACAATTTATATGAGCCTTGATGCTGGACAGTATATCTAAACCAATAACCATTTCGGAAGACAGATTCTGAAGTATATAGAATATCCAATTGAAATAACCGGCGCTCTTCGCGGACACAGATATTTTGATATAATGAGTAATAAGAATATCTTGGTTTTCATTTACCGATAATGAAATTCTTATAGGCTGGGAACATTTATGAATTGTATAATTATTAGGAATTTTCTCTAATAACAAAGGATTAATACAACTAATACTAGCTCCGGTATCAACAAGAGCATCTAAACTATAGGGATTTTTCCCATTAATACGAATATTCCATAGAATGTCAGATTTATTCAACTGACGTAAAGGACCGATATGACGCATCGGAAACTTAATAGAATTAGAACTTGAAATAATACTAGATGAATCGTCATCTATATTGAGAATCGAAAACTGATTCGAAACAGAAAATTGAGAAATTATTGAAAAATTATCGCTAGAATTATGAAGAGAAGAAGGGAGTTTAGGTGTCTCTGCCCGAACAGGACACCTTACTCGTTTTCCGAAGACGTAACCACTATCTTGGGCTTCCGGGGAGGGATGGGGATGCCTTGTTTCTTCATTAACTGGAAACAGTTATAAACGCGATGGTTGGGTCGTCGGCACTCGAAACATAGCAATTTCCCATCTGGGGTTCTACATGAGGCTATATGTTCGTCAGAGTACTTTGGGATCACTAATTTTGTCTGTGAAGACAAAGTACGAAGAGAAGAGGAATGTTGCGTGAATGATGGTCCTGCAGTAGAGACATCACGCGCCAGATGGGGATTGACATGAATATGTCGAGTCAAATTTAGGAAGAACGTATCTAGAGAGGTTGCCCCTGAAGTAACGTGCGGACGGAGATTCTCAGGCAGTCCCCGTAATAGATTCGTGACCTTTTCGTCCTCGGTCATGTGAGGATTGATGCGGGCCATACAATCTACGGCACTTGCTACAAACTCCATCGGGTCACTGCCGAAAGTGTATCTCAGAGTTTTTAACTCTGACTTAGCTCGTTCCTTGATGTTAGCATCGGAGAAGAAATTTGCTAAGGCATTCCCTATAGTAGCCCATGCATAGGCGGCAAAATCTGGAACCTCAGCTGTAGGTGGTTGAGCAGCTAACTGAATATATGAAGCCTTTTGCGATTTCCACCAAATGCAGGGTGTGGAACTCAAAAATCTGTCTAAGTTGCTAACCTTCCAAGAATTAGTGAGACCGTACAATTGACATTCACTGTCAAACTGACTAACCCATTCCCTAGCGTTAAAACTGCCATCATACTTACGAAAAGTTTGAAGCATGTGATACATCCGAGATGGATCTGCCTGCTGTGGGGGAGGTTGTATTGGGTTCTGCATAAAGTATTGCGCAACTGCAATGACGATATTCTGAATATCCTGTGGATCCATGTTTATTTCGGATTTAAAAGGGCTATTTAGAACTACGAATAACTTTAGAGGCAGTTAGGGAAATTATGCCGAATGACGTCTAGGGGTAATACTATTGTATGGGTAGGTAATATTCGAAAAATACAAAGAGCGTGAAATACAATCGACTCAATAGATGGCTCGTAATGAAAAGAATATGTGGTAACTCTATTAAGTATACCTGAGATTACGTTTTGAGGATTGGGCATAAAATGACAGCAGTGGGGAGATACAATAACGCGATCAAAATCAAGAAACATTTAATAAAAGGGGGCAAGAAGAGCTTTAGCTGCGAGAGGTGGGTTCGTAACGCAACTGACACACCTAATATAATTCTAAAGAATATTGAAAAAACCCTTAAAATAATTTAAGGAGATCAAAACCGCACCTTATTATGTGAGGGTTGACACATGGTTTATTTAAAGAAACTAAACTCGAAAATAAGTTAGGCGGGACCGGCTTACATAACTTTACTACTTTACTACTTTAGCAGCACTCGGCTTAAGTGTTCAACTACTTCAATTAATTTAATTTAATATAATTAATTGAAACCAAAATAATTTTATTTTAGGGGGGATAATGTAACCGAGTTACACTGAATTTAATAAAGGCTTTTAATTTTAAACAAAATAACGAAAAGGGGTAATTAATTAAACCCGAATTTAATTAATTACAAGGGGGCAAAACGTTGAGGACCACGCTATAATTTTAATTTTAACGCTTTTAATTAAATATCCAGATCATAAGACCGGACTCAAATCTTTTAAATTTAACCTATGGAAGGATTCTTAGGATGCCCAATTAGGTATAGGTAAGGAGGGAAGGTTTGGCTTGACCCACTGACACTATAAAAAATTAATCCTCCCAAAATAATTAATAAAACAAAAGGACAACTTACACAAAGTTTTCCTCTCAAAACCTGGAATTCCCGGACGAAATTTTAATGAAATTTCAAAAAAACAATATTTCAAAAAAAATATACTTTTAATTTTAATTTAAACTCAACAAAAAAAACAACACAATACACCAAAGACAACAGGTAACCGGTCTGGGTGAATTTTAAATTCACCACCGGAAAGGTACTGGAGTATGGATTGGACGGAGGAGGGCTTTATAGGTAGGGCTTAGGTAAGACCAGCGGGAAAAACCGCGGTTTGAATTAATTCCAGACCAGAGGTCGGATTACAGAGCCTGGGATTTCCCCGGAAAATTCACCACGAGCAACTCATGGACAGGAGACTCATTACAAGTCTGCCTTTGAAGGGAAAAAAACAGCCCTATTTATACTCTGGAAGGGTCCGGGATTTTTAATAAGGTACATAAGGTAAGTACTTTTTACATTTTTAATTTTCATAGGATAGGGAAAGGAGGGAGGCATAACATTTCATGAGAGAAAAATGTAAACAACTTGTTTACACTTTTCTCCCATGACCTATATTTTAATTTTTAATTTCTACAGGTAATTTGATGTCCCTTCCCTGACGTCATCACTCCTGGGATATAACATCCTGGACTCCCATCTTAACCATTGTGCAGTGGGAGTATGACTGAGTGAGCGGGTGTAAAGTGAGTATGTGACACCTGTCACACACTCACAATGTATATACCTTCTCCATAAATACAGAATTGGACGTCAGGCAGTAATAATTACAACTTGTGTATCCATCCTTTCGTGGCTTCCATTATTAATACGGAACATCTGGAGTTGTCATACCTCAATTGCTCCTACACGTATGACATCAAAGAGCTCAAAATTCTTACTGTGTCTCATTTCCCCAACCGATGTATCCACTGCTAAGTCTTCAGACATACGTATCAAATGGTCCCATAACAACTCCCATAAAAAAAAGAACACCCTGCGACAAGTTACAGTCTCAACTTTTCCAGTTTTGATGACTCCCTCTGCGGGTTGAGTCCTCCTCCGACGAGCATTTGTAAAGGACCGGGATGAATGAGGGAGTACCTATGGTTACATTAAGGAGACATTGGCGTGAGTGTTACTGTATGAAGGGTGGATAATAAAAATTAAGAGCTGGAACTTGAGAGATTTAAATTCCATGTTAATGAGATCCACCTTCATTAGCGTCATCCATGCTAAAAGTAGGACCTGCGTAATTCTGAATTATGAGCTTCATTACAGTAAATAGCGTGTCGGAAGAGTGACTGCATCTAGTAAGTATTTCATATCCAGTTTCTTCTTGTATTTTCTTTTTACAAGTGCAGTTGCAAACATAATAGGTATACTTCTTGCAGGCCTAAATTAGTACGCAATTTTGTATCGTTCCAGTCTTTACAAGGACTTCCTCAGGTTAAATAAACTATCCCCGTAATGGTAAGTATATGCAAGTGAGTATTTTTGAGGAGAACAAGTACTCACATACGTACGTCTCATTACACTCCATTATGCAATGTTCCTGCATGAACAAGCTTAAATTGTGTGATGCAAGGACCGGGTTTATCGCTTTATTAAATAAGAATGAGTGGGAGGGAAGCACGGAAGGAAGCCCAGACTTAAATTTATACTATCAGAAAAAATTAGACATGCAAGGAGCGGAATTGAATGGAGCAACTTTGAGTGACAGAGGAGTCAGGGAGAGTACAATACAGAGGAATTGTATTTCTGCCCAGGATTATGGGCTCTAGGAAATGTGTCTCTATAAAAAAACATGCTACCACTAATATATATTTTCACGGAGCTGCATGCTCATATCTGTATCTATTTCTATAATTTATTATAAATGTATACATATAATTTAAATTATCCTGGACTTGTGTGCTTGTGTGCTATAGGTATGTATGTATGTAGCTATGTGAATGAATGTCTGTATGTCCATCCAGATGCTAATTCCAAGCTATAATTTGGTATCCGGACAAAAGTAGATACGTCTACGCTATTAGCAGAACAGCGGGATATATCTGATGGGGATGCTTGTGAATGGGATCCTTGTGAGGAGAGTTTTGGCGAACACAATGCATTTGTCATTTCCCTGTAGAAATGGAAAGCTCCGATAGTGTGTAAGTGACGTTTATGAAATAGCTTGAGAAATATTATTAGTTAAAATTAGATATTTACGTTAGAGAAGCCTCCTACATACCCCACAGTTTTGAAAGATATTACATCAGATTACATGAGACAAGTTCCTTATACCCTTCCTGTAATACTCACTGGGTCGGAGATAAACTAGTGGGCGGTTAGCTATGTACTTTCCCATATATTATCCTAAAGAAAGAAAATCAATGAAAGTTTTTGAAACAGTAACTGACTTGATGATGACAGATAGGCTCTTGCTCCAAACGCTCTCTCATAGCTTAACTCATCGAATTGTGTATACATAAGTTTTTGGGGGAGTGGGGCCTACAGTAGATGGAAGTAAACAATGGAAATCCTGGAATTGAGCTAGTTCCCTCGGAAGATGTAGATACGGAGGAGACATGCAGGAGTGCCTTGGAAGACGGTGAGAGTAATAAATAATGAAGACGACGAGAGGACCAATGTGGCCTTGCTAGTGTTATGTGTTGAAGATGAAAACCAAGGGAAATGTTGAGCAAAAGAGGAACCAAGTTGAGAGAGGGAAAGAGAGAGAGAGAGAGAGAGAGAGGCTTGCGAAAGTTGAATACGAATGAAAATGAGGATATTTTCCACCCACACAAGCATCTATTGATTTTTTCCGTCGCCCACGTGCGCTCGTCTATGGCTCCACTTCTGGATACGGAGAGAATTCAAGAGTTGGAAGGGAAGACGGGCTGCGTACCTTACTCACACAAGTCCTGAAAGTAGGACTTTCTCCAAATGTATACAAACTTTGAGCACACAAAAAGTGTGTTGTAGTCCTAGTCTTAGCCACACCGTTTTGGCTCGGATAGCATTCGTCTGTCAATAAACTCGCGTGCCTATGAACTTACCCTTGCTAAAGCGTCTCTCTCTCTCTCTCTCTCTCCTAGCAATGTGTGTCACTTCCATGAAAGATCGCTGAACCTCTGCGCTTGACATTCAATCAGCGATAGCTACTTTTTACACTTTACTTCTCCCTCTGCTTTAACACTTCCTCCATTATTTTCCAATTGTCTTTCCCATACACTTCCAGCTACTGACTCTGATTGTATGGGCTTCATCAGTCATGAATATTCAACCGTGTGGACTGCTGTGAGTGTGAGATTTTTGCAAATATCTGTCAACATACTTTCTCACACTCGTAGCTTTGTAAAAAGAAATGTTTTCGTACATTTAAAGGCTTGCGTAATTATTATTATCATACATCCGTACATATGTATATGTATGTATACAGTTATTCATTATTTGAGTGCTTTCTATAATTTAGTTATGATTTTCTCATAGCTTTAAATTAAAATTACAAACGAAGGAACTATTGATTTTGACGTGATTATGATACTACATCTCGAGAACACTGTAGCCAACTATATGCAAGAATATATCGTGGGTGAAGAGGCAAGATGACGTAAATGGATTTTCCATTTAAAACAAAAATGATCTACACTGAGTTTAACTAACAGTAAAATGATCTAGATGCATTTATTATTTAAAAGTTAAATTATCTGGATCCATTTTTAATTTAAAAGCAAAATGACCCACATGCACATCCGCTAACAGGAAGATGATCTACATGAGTCATATTTTTAACGTGTACAATATAGAAATTATTCATGTTAATTGTAATCAAAATGTATCTAGATTCTCTTGCCTCTTCACCGACGATAGAGTAATAAAACCAACCCTTTTAAGACATAGTTTGACATGAGGAAAAACCAAAAGGCCATAATTCACAGATGTGTTCATGGAACGTGCTGCTGTAATACAATGAAGCAATTTAAATTGGATGATTCACTGCACATGTTTGCAGCACGGTCTAATTACTGGAATCTTCAAAATAATTAATTTATAATTAAGAGAGGCTCACTTTGGTAAGACGTAAATTGCTTGATCCATTATAACTTGAAGGAGAGGTTCAAGAATTATCTAACAAATTTCACAGGGAATGCAGATCTATCTGATACGATTGGTTTCAACGAGAAAATATTACAGATGCCTACTATCCTCAAATAGGTTAATTAAAAATCGCAAATCGGTATCATAAACCTTAAATTGCAAACTTTGTTTCCGTCAATATCGCCACAATCCAGAACAGCATGGAAAGTATCCACAGTCCAGTCCACACGCCAAAGCAATATCAGGAGCAATTACTGGAGTTAATATTTTATGCAATTCACTGACGTTTACCAGAAGAAATGTTTTATCGATTGAGCAAATTGATTATTCTTTAATGGAAACCGGACACCACAGAAAGAGAAAACTAGTTCAACGTCATTATAGCCAGCCTATTAATAGATGCTATAGTGTGGGCCAATTCTTTATTAAAAGAATTTTAAGAACCCCTCAATTCAAAAGAATTTACGACCTAAAATTTCACTCTTTCACAACTGGGCAAAAATGGGGTAGTAAAATTCAACTGAAATTTTAGAGCCTAGACCCATATGACGTGTGTATTTTAGAACTAGAATAATTATTGTAGGAACGAATGAGATCAATAAAGCATACTGGTTTAGAAGAGTCATAAAAGAATTTGTCTAGCATAGTTTCACTCCATTGGATAACCTTTTTGAGGGAAAAAAATACTAACAGTAACACAAAGTACCCTGATATTTTGCTAGGAATCTTTATTGTACAAACATTTGTGGCTTGTAGAAAAATTAAACTACATCAATTAAATAAATAGCACTGTAACGTACACTCCAAAACTACCAACCATGTCACCATTAATAATTATATCTCAAGAATTACGAATTTTTAAAGTAAAATCATACAGTATAGAGACATATATAAATATACAAACAATAATATTAAACTTAAGGTCGTCATTATACTGTAGTGTGTCAAAAACTGGTTTCAAAATTTATGCTAAAAATTTTAATACTTTTGATAAAGACTTGCCAATGATTTCTTCCAACACTTACACTCTCCCGGCAGAAGGAACCAATCGTAGAAGAGTCTAAATTGGTAGCAACCAATCTCATCATAACCATCACACTGACTTGACTTTGTGGTTGCTTTACTGGAATTACTGGAATTCTCGACAAAACGACCTTCGTAGTAACCCCCAGCTTTGTAATTATTATTGTTACTTCTTTTACGTTGCATATTTGGGTTAATGTTATCAACACGACTTCGCTTAAGTCGTTTGGAGTCTCCCCGACGCCCTTCAAAATTCAACGGGAATGCAGCATCCGGATAGTACATTTCAGCAACGAGCAGACTCTGCCATCGAGGAGAGGTTCGACATGAGCCTTCCAAATACAAGCAGCTGGACTGGACGCATTTTGTGACTTCCACTGTTTGAGTGAAATATCCTTCCCGAGGAATCTGTACCACATATCTCCAAGCTCCTTCATGATTTCGGGCAAAGACTGGCGTCACATACTCCGCCGTGGACGGACAAGGAGTCTGTGGCATTACTGGATCTTCAGTGACATGATTGGTCTCAGCTGCTAGGAGCTCTGTAAATGATGATGATGATGATCCACTTCCAACAGATGATTTCAGTTGTTGAAGAAACTGATTTGAAATTCTTTTGTGTGCATCAGATGAAACTAAACGTTGGACGCCTTGTGGTAACTTGTCGTACATGGTATTAATAAGCTTGCAAAATCTGGGAGGAAATGAAAAAAAAATGCATTCAATCCCAGGAGATACGTACATATCTACATACGTCATATATTCATAAAATGAGTAGGATTTATAAACAAATCCACATTTCTCACATGACATGTGTCCCAAAAACAAATAAAGTTGAGTACATTGACAAATGCAAACAATAAAGGAAACAATGTTAGGATTCATACATCAGAATAAATTAAGTTAATGAAACCCGTGAGCGTAGCCCTCCTATCTCGAATTTTCCCAATTAGGACTTACAATTCCCTACCCACGCAATAAGTAGATACTTTCAGAATTTCTGTGATCTTGTCCGCTGTATGAAACCACATACGGGGGGGGGAAATACAACGCAAAAAGGAGTAAATGAGATGAGAGATGAAGATGCATGACGAACTTACATAGCATTTTCACAGATATTATTGCCATTACGCCGATGCGGTTGCTGCATCTGATTACTATTAGTATTGTGAGTGTGTGTTCTTTTCACTCTCGACCCATATCCGTATCTTCTCATTGCTCGGCCTTCATTCTCTTCCTCAACCATGTCCACATCACGTCTCAGTCTTGAGCGCCTTCAAAATAACACCAAATTAAATGAAAGTCAACGGAAATTAATCCGTGGGAAAGTCCTACTGAGAACAGAGCAATCCTAATAATTAACTGTTATTACAGATATTAGCCAACTCATACGAATGCAAGGATTCTTCAGTGTACAATGCCGCCAGCGTCCCTCATATATATCATATAATAGTTTCATTCGAGCAATATAAATACAGATAGATACACTTAATTGCATTACAAAACTACATATGTATGTACATATGTATGTATGCACACCCAACACACATGTATGCTCTGAATGGTAGTAATACATGCTAAGACTCTATTGTACATACGGATCATAGTTTAATTCTACACGTTAATCAAAGCGTGAAAGAGCTACTTTTCCCTTACGGAGCATATTGCTGTTGATCCACGTCAAAGCGAGCCACTTTCGGAAGGGCTTTGTAAGTCTTGAGGACGGGCAGGGCCTGACGAAAGAAGTCCAATGTTTTATTCTTGATAATCTCACTGTTGTAGAAAGTCAATTAAAAGAGCAAATCAAATCCCAGGGCTACCGCTACTAAACCTAATTTCTCATAGTTCATAGAGATCCACCCTGTTATTTCAATTAAGTCTCAACCGCACCAAGCTTGTAATTTCTTGGGAATGATGAATTATGTCAAAACTTTGTGGTTATTGTGAAAATGCGTGTGGCTCATACGCAAAAAAAAAACATTTACCAAATTAACTTTTGCTTTTCAAGTTTACCTTATCGTTTTTTAATAAAGGACAGAGCTGTCCCGAATAAACCTCGTCAGTTATATTATGTCCGTGAAGATTTTATCAAAAGTGTTAATTCAATAAAGAGTTGACTTTTATAGGAAGAAATTATCATGATCATGAAGCCACGCCGTAATAAGCCTTTTACGAAGGAATTTTGAGGACTTACAAAGGGTAATTGGAGTCCTCATGAAAGTCCTGATGGCCCATAGGGTTCGTAGGGATTTCACCTTTGTTCAAATCTCCGCATAAATTCCCTTCCCAATTTTCCACTTGGTTCAGCACTAAATAATTAAAGGAAATAAAAGTAGACACAACACTCTAAAAATTATAGTGACACAAACTAATTGAAAAAAGTTTGAGTTGCGGAGTATTGAATCTCTACAAAATGAAAGCATAATAATTATTATTAGTACAGCCATGAGAGCAAAACTGAACTCCCCACAATAAAGTAGTGGTTGCGCAAAATAGTATTACCCCTTTTTATAAATAAGTTAAATCTGTTAATAATTTCTGCTGGTACTTCCGGAATTGACAACCGCATTTGAAATTGAAACATTGAAAAAGCAATTGAAAAAGTTCTTATAAGGTTACATTTACTAAACTACGCGTGGTTACCATTCGAATCTCCATTCCCTAGTACATTGACTTTTGGTTTGAACACTTCGAGCAAAGAGCATTGAAATTGGACATTAAACCCATATGCGAAGGTCTAATCTAACAAACCAACTCCTACCTAAATATTTCGGGAACATCGGGTTTTAGTAACCATTGACACTGACGTATGTATATATTTCTGCTTCGTGTCAAGTGCAAAACCTTCAATAAATATTGCACTAGCTCTTGTTGACTCTATACAACACCCATTTGACTCTCCTAGTATTGCAAAAAAAAATGATCTGATTTTCATCAATGGTCCTCAAATGTGTCTTATCTACCCAAGCAAGACACACATTCAACCATTTCATACCACAGTTAGTACTACTGACATTGCTCCTAGCATCATAAAATCAACAGGAGTATTAAAAGATAGGGAAAAAAGGCAAAAGATGATATGAGCTGCTCCTGTACACATAAAAAACTGTTGACTGTCATCAATACACACTCCTATTACAGATATATAGATAAAGAATGTACTTCACTGACGTGAGAATTCATAAGAAAGAATGTCAATAAATATAAAGGAGATGATACCTGAACATGACTTTGGTGAATTAAAGTAGGGTGGAGGTCTGACTGTCGGTGGGCTGGAAAAAGGACGCTGAACGAAAAAACGGTTGCCGTTATTATCATTCCCCATTGCATTCGCACCATACACATCCTGCTGATTAGCTGAAGACACCCAACCGAGAAGACAGAAAATAACTCCTAACTTGAGTAACTTTTGCCTCGGTTGTGAATTCCCGTAATTTCCCTGCTTCATTGAGGAGAAGCCACTTTCGTCACATGTCTTCTTCATCCTCATTAGTAGATAGTGTCTCTATACTTGCCTGTATCTGAATAAAAAAAAAGGACACAAACTTCACTGATTGCGTTCCATTGAGCACAGTACACACTACTGTATACTAGGAGGGATCGCGGTTAGAAAAAATCAGTGAGGAAAAAGACTCCACTTAATGAAGACATTTATGAACTAAACTAAAGGCTCTCTTTACTCAAAGAACTTGCTATTTATGAATTCTGGCTCAATGACATGCAAACCTTTGAGAGACGCGTGTGTGGGACTATTGTATTCATTTATTTGACAAAAAGTGTAACTATACATTATTCAAAGGAACACAACGTGTTGGCAAGAGTGTCAAATTTTTGCCAGTATATAGCACGGAGGGGATGTAAACAACTGACAAGCGTCTTCTGCGTGGACGCTTTACCCTCAAACGGGAACAAAAGGGAGTACACGAGAGGAACAATCACGGGAAGTGAACTGGGTCGGGAGGAAATACGCATTCATTGAACATTGAAGAATTGAGCCTGAATGTGTTTATCAACAAGTGGAATGTCCAATAATGCTGATTGCTTCCCCCTCTCTTAATGACTATCTATGCCTCTGATGTCTTGTTTACAAGCAATTTGACAAACAATAAAAAATCATTTTGTTTAGTAACCAAGCATATGTGACTCTCATAGAAAATAAATTGCAACTACGGACTCATCCAAGCAAAAATAGTTAGATCCGGTAGGATTTCTGCTAAATATCCACCTTCCTTTTGCTGGCAAATCCCTCCGTAATAAACTTTCCATTTTTAATTGGCAAAACCGTACATCACCGCACTTACGAACACTGACAAAAGCCTGTTCGACTGGACCACTCATAGAGATTTCAGAACACACACAAACACACACAAACACACACATACATACACACACTCCTGACAATGAGTGGGTTTTTGTGGCGGCTCTCCTCCAATTAATAGAGGAATCTCGCAGAGGATAATTTAAAATTAACTCAATTCTCAAAAGGTTGCAAATATTTACCTGCAGCTTGGATAATGATGTTCACCACGCTGCAGCCAATCTCATCAGATATGGTAATTTTTAAAGCTGTGCAACTCCTTTATCCCTCATGAAATCAGACTTGACTCGGAAATGACGCAAAGGCCTGTAAATGAAACTACTCGCAGAAGAACTTTAGCCTTACCGGTGACTTAATGTGAAGAATATGAAGTAATAATAAACACTTGATTTAATGGCCCTTCTTTCTGCAATTGTCTGTACGTGAGCCGTTCACGATGAACGTGAGTGTGTACAGATTACGTAAAAATACTTACAACGATATACAACACAAATGCATTTAGTAAAGGAAAACAAATTGGATGTAAAGAGATTAGATTGTAAATTATTGCAGAATCCTAATTATTACTCCTTCTCACTGACTTTAGTGTTTCAAATTGACATGCGAGAATTACAACACTTTATCCTACGCGATTGTAGGAAAAAAAATAAAATAAAATAAAACTGAGATAATCCAAGATAGAATATTCATGTGTTATCAGGACGAGGGACACGGACAGAATGAATTGTTGAATTAAATTTCTTGGAGTTACTGGTGATAAGTGTGATACCTGAGAGGTAAAGTTAGTTGCATCAGGTGTGTACATACATATCTTCTGTGGGAACAGTCCACGTTCTGTACCCTATACCGCTGTAACACATGGAAGACTTGTCTTCCTCTCTTGCCGCCTCAATTAATCCCAGAAGTAGGGCAGAAGGAAACCGTGCTTTACTTCATGTAGATTCAAGTGTAATCTCACCTCTATCCTCATTGTAGTGTTTTTTCCTCTTGGACTGAATGTGACAAGCCGTGGAGAATCGCACCCAGTCTCCTGGTCATTGCAGTGACAGCGAAGACAGCGATGTTTGCTTATTATTCAGGGAAGTATTTAATTTAGGGGACTTTTAAAATCCCACTGTTGTTTTGTAAATCTTTCAAGACTTCCACCTCATGCCGTGGACTTGAAATGTCCTTTTAATTCATCTGCCACTCACTCTCAATTTACTGCTGGGTTACATTTTACATTTTACTATTGGACGTGAAACGTTTTGATTTAAGAATTTAATGCGGATTGTCCATGGACCTTAAATCATTTAACAGTCCAATCACTAATAATGAAGTATTTTCACGGGCCAGCAAGCATCAAGGTGCAAGTTTTTGTGAATGCAAATGCCTTGTGAAGTTACAAATTAGCGCCCAATTTGGGAACATATTATCTTATTAGCACAGGTATGTATGTATGTATGTATGTATGTATGTACGTAATTATGTATGTACAAGTGTACTTTTTTCACATCACCATCTTCCCAATGGGCTGAGACTATATGGTAGGAATTTTATCAAGCAGAATTTGTGCTTACGGAAATATTTGAAATTGGAAGTTTTTATTATTCCACCGGAGACTTTCATTCCTGAAGCTACAAAGGCGTGTGTAATTCAATGGGTCTTTGTTGGAAGGAAATTGTTCTGACAAGATGTTATTTTAAGTTGTTTACACGGTAGATTCATTGTAAACATAGTTTTGCGTATGGTCAATTTTACTGATAAATTGGAATTATAATTTCCCCAATTTGTTATTTTTATGAATGATGCGTCTTGCGTTTTTGAGATTCGGAAAGTGATTCTTTGTAAATTCTTCTTTATCCCATCATTCCTCCTTTGTTGATATTAATCAAAATACTACTTGCTAGATTTTCAGTTTCATTGCCTTCTGGGGCTATAATTCCATTAGTTTTATTTTTGATGTGTGTCCTACATTGTGAGTAAACATTTCATTGTATAAGCTGCTAGGGATACAAATAATTAATTGAGTGGGACCCAAACTAAATTTTACTAATTACGTACTCTATTACGTCTCTGTTAGTATCTTATGGAATTTACTGCATTATTTAGATTTATAAACAACACTCATTTCATTCCATTAAAAATTTTAGTAGCTCACTTCTAGTCCTGGAACAAAAATTCCCATATCCACTTAAACTTTGAGCATTTAGGAGGAATAATAAGTAATAATTATTGTATGTAATAATGGACAATCCTAACAATGGAAATTATGAGGACTGTGAAACGGGCTGCCACACTCCAGACCAATCCAACATACCAAGTGATTCTCCAGAGGCATATAATCTACTCTCATTCAATGTTTCAGAGGAGGGACTTTATTCCTGTACAAATGACACTCCAGACAATGATCCAGATTGCGATGATGATTTATCAACCGCACATTTGGAACTTGATAATTTGTTTGCGTCTGTAGAAGACCAGTCGTCGCTAGTCAAACATTTAGAGGGCACTCAACCAAGGAATGCGGTAGTCACTGATTCCGAGGGTGATTTTATTCTGGACGAGGATTTAAATACGGACTGGCAAAGGATGATGTTAGAATTATTTGGAGACATGTTCCTGCCTCAGGATGATAGACAACCATCGTCAGAATTTAACCCAAGTGCGGTTTCATTTCCGTCCCACACTTCCACCTCCACGAACAATTTAATCCAACTCAATGACAATACCACGAGTTGTGGTTTGGGGAAACTAGACTCCTGTGATGAGAGGCAACATGACCCGTCTCTATATTCGGAATCAGTGGAAAGTAAAATATGTAATGATCCCCAGGAGTTTGCAGTTTATGCAGAGGGGAATGACCCCAGGAATCCCTACCCGAAGAAAGCATCTGGAGGTAAGAGGACACTCTTTGTAGACAATAAAGAAGGGGAAGATATTTGGGAAAAGTATGAGTTTCACTGGAGAGCACTGGAGAAGCGTATGACAAGGAATAACCAAGATGCTCTCGACGTTTTGAAGAAAATTCAATCTGCTCCAAATTCTAAAGCAGTTTTGGATGACTTTGATTCTCGGGAAAGATACTATAGGAGGAAGCATTTACTCTGTACGTCCGAGTCCGCTGATGCACTATAAACATGAACTTTCAATCTTTACATTTCCTTGAATACTGTAACAGCTCAGATATGGGATTTTAAAAGGTTACTAAATTCAATTTAAGTTGAAAGCTTGCGGTTTCATGTTTTTTTTTCAGCATGGCAAGCCGCAATCGAAATGCCTCGATCTAAAAAGATTCCTTTCGAAACACAAATTCCATTAGCAGCAACAAGGCACTTGGGGAAGCGTCTGCCCAAATGGGAAAGACTTCGTCGTCGAATCATCAAAGTTTTTGCATGTGGCTCGAATCGTTTCTATGTCGATGAAGTATTGACACAACTCAGTATCGATAACTTTAATGCCAAGTACAATGCAATGAAGGCCTCCACCATCCTACCTGGCTTTGGACTCCAGAAACGAATAACGTTATTCATGATGAGACACCCGAAAATGATTGAACGTGATGAGATAATGAATTACAGCTACGGAGATTATATCCGGGACAATAATAACCTCCACAGTCATATATATTTCACGGATGGGGGAAAAAGCCCAAACTTGTAAGATGTGGCAGTGAATAATTTTTATTGCATCAGAGTTGGTTTCATTTTCTCCCATTTCTCGGAGTAAGGAAAAACGGAACTGGAAAATTTAGTCTCCAACACCATCTTCAATCTAAAACATCAACCTCTTCCTAAAAGAGTCAGGGATTGTGTATGTATTGGACTCTGTGGTAGTTAATTGTCGTTTTAATACACTGTACTCTCAATGTGTAAAGTTAAAGTTTAAAAAAATTAAACAGTAAATTGTCCATTAGCCAATTCCATTGATATATTTCTTCAGTTTTCACCTCAATTCGTTTCACTTATTAAGGTGCACTTTGGGACCAAACTGACCACAGCGACATTTATTGTTTACAATTTTTCCCACACATTAAATTTGGCGTAGGTAAATAACTTCCTTTTTTGTATTGATAGTGAAAATATGTACACTCAAAAAAACTAACTCGAAAAATTAAGTATCTACATACTTTTCCGAAAGTATAAACTTTTATAAGCATATCTAGTTATTTGAGAGTTTATTTACTTCTTAGGGAATAAAATTTGGTAAATTTCTCAACAAACATCTCCACTACCAACGCCTATTTAAATCCTCATACTCTTCAAGGCTATAGATACTCTTGTCAAATGTGTATTTTGTGCTTGTGAGTAAAGAAATCATTTTGGATTATGCTGAGATGAAATTAATCTGTTTATGAGTTGAAAAAAGACAATATAAAGTGGTAAAATACACGATATCAACAAATAAAACACAATTTTACACACAAAAAATCATTGATGAGCTGTAAAGGTAAGCAATTCATGATTCTGCAAAGGTTTACAGCAATTAACATAAGGGACAATTTTGATAGAGCTGGGATCAGTCAAAGGTAAAAAAATATTCAGGTGAGGTTGCACGCCGCCTGAACAGCTCTTATTTGGGGCAGACAAAAATCTGCCGATCGTTACTACTGATGTTTGATTCTCGCTGGTAGCCAATCGTTTAAACTAGTGACATAAAAGTGATGTCAAAACTCCATTCCATAACATGTATATTTTATGGGGGCAAACGGACTACCATATACATTCCACAAAATCTGGGTTTTAAAACATGATGTCATGTCACTGTGCGTTCGAAGGCTAAGCTTGAAGAAGCCTTCATTGTAAGACGGCTAACCGCGGGGACGTGTGTGATAAAGTGTAATAATATCTACGTCAGTAATTCGAATTTTTAGAATACAATAAATCTTTAAAGCTGACGGTAACATGATACCATCAATTGCGCGCTTACATTTTGCCCAATTGTGAACCAAACGTTAAAACTAAGGAATCAAAATTTACTGCCAGATGGAATAAAGTAGGCGGAGTTATGAGGCAGCATTGATAAATTTTTAAATAATTGCTTTCGCTCCCCCACAAGCCTTTCTACTGTTTTGACACCAAGAAGCTGATTCTCATATATTCGAACAATCAGAGGAATATTGTATTTTTTCGACTGGAATTTTATTTAAGTAAACATTCAAGCAAATATTCCAAAGGAATTTCTTTGAAATTGTTGGAAGTACACCTGTGTTCTATGTCAAAAAAGTGTTCCCATGAACCTTTCTACTGTACAGTAGCGGCAAAAGAAAAAGTACACAAAGATTGTAACGTAGCTAGACAATTAAATAAGTTTCAGATTCATAGATGGCACAGTCAACAGACAATGTGCCACTGTTTTTACTACAACTTTTTCTTGTTTTTACTTCTCATGCAATCCAAAGCGGTGTCTTGAAACATAGAACACAGTAAAACATTTACAAACGTGCAACCGAACGTGTATCACTATTAGCCAGTTTATGGTATTTGAATGCCAGAATTAGGAAAATAAAAACCCTAAGAATAATTATTATTGTAATATTAGACGAATGTTGAAATAGGAATTTGCTCTAGTTTTAAAAAGGAGATGATGAAAACCCAAAACTAGAATTTTCGGTCATGAGCACGGAAACGCTTTCCTATCTGTAACAACAACAACTCTAAAAGCCCCAGTCCCAGTAGTAGTTGCAATTTTGTTTATTCCGGTTTCAGCTGTTGTAGTCTCAACACGTAGTAAGTGCATACTACATTGCTGCTATTTTGGGGTTTATTACGCTTCAAGTCATCCTGTCATGCTATTTTTCTATTCCAATCCTGGTGACTTCTGACATATGTAGAATAAAAGCTGCAATAATTATTCTGTACGTAGGACGTACGTAATTATTACGTATACAACAAAGCACTTTTTTCTTAAATGTATGTCCCCTGGTGTATATATATAGAAAGTAAAGGTACTAGTAATAGTAGTAATCATGTCCTTATGGTATTTTGAAATGATGAACAACTCCATATATACCATACTCAATAATATTTCACTTCGAGATGAATAGAGTACCAAGAGCTGCAGGATGCAAAATTATGGTAAAAAAATTCAAGTTACCGATATTATAGGTACTCTCAAAATTCTAAATCAGCATGTAGGCTTGTATGTATCTATATTATAAGATACTAACTTCATGAGGTTCTTGCACTGTTGAACCTTTCCTTAATTTTTTAAGCCTCGGCTTTGTTCAACCTCCTTCCATTAATTTAATTGTTCTAACTGCCCACGTTAAAATTCGACATTAGTCAATTACCTTGCAATTTCTTCACGTAGGCCGTTTGACTTTCAAAACGTGATCTGGAAATAAGTTGGGAAGAGTGGAGTGGATACGAAAAAAATGGTACGGATTTATTCAGTCCTGTAATTTTATAGATGTACATACATAAATCAAAACCCTGTTTTCATTAAAGGACCTTACGACTCCCACAGATCCTCTGTGTATACTCTTTGTTAAACTTGAGATGTCATAGGAAAGCAAGCTGGTTTCAAACATTGGAGTTACAGAGTTGTTTTTGATGTTTAATTTTATTGGCGACAGGTAGTTAGGCCAATTACTCCGTCAGTACTGTCTCAGGAGCCCAATACATACAAGGAGCTCACATTTACCGACTAGAGGACATTTGTTACAAGCAGATATTTAATATTTACAAAGTTTGGATAATGGTTTCACATGAAGAAACACACTGTCAAATAGTAGATTACATACACAGCATAGACTGTTTCACGTTGCTCCGTGTTGACAGAAAAGTTTGTATTATTAATAGACCCTAAATTCAAGAGACGCTTATTTGCTGGGGATATCTATGTATGCTTTCATGTATGTACGTACTTAGGTGTGTGTGTATACAAATATATGTATATTATAGAAGGTAGTATTTTTAGTAATTAGCCCCCCTCTAAATTCATTTATATAAATATCTATACAGTTGAAAGGCTGAAATGAAAAGAGCAGTTTAAGTAAACACACATCTGTGTGGAGACTCTCTGTACAGACAAATTGCACAAGTTGTGTCAACCGTCGCCTAAATCTAATTGTGTGCATGTCTTCCTTTGAGACAGACAACACATGAGTGTTGGTCGCCAAAGGTGTCTACAGCAAGTTCTCATGTGTGTATAAACACCTTTTGAACATTTTTGGTCAATACAAGAACATGCCACAGGTCTTTAGCTTAAATTATTTACCCTTCTTAAAATTGCAAAACCAGTGGTGTTAAGTCACACACAAAGTGTGCTTATCTATTTCCAGCCCCATGGCGTCTTATTTTTTTGAAATATTTTTATATTTGAAGAAACATTTGGTAACAAGACTGTCATTTGGAAATATTTGGGCATGACAAGTGAATGTCACAAAAATAAGCTGTACATATATTTTTTTTTTAAATTCAAGGCAAAAGTTAAGCCATACAGCTGCATCTGGGTTGGCACATAACTTTGCAACGTGACTTAAGCCACTTGAAACGTAATTTGACATCAATACATGTAATACAGATTTTTGACGCCAATGGGAAGGAAATTAAGGTTCATTGCAAATATTGCCGAAGTTTACCTTACAATCAGCTCAAACTTGAACTATTGATTGTATATACTTTTGCTGACGTGGCCAGTAAGGAATTTCGTCATCATGCTCAGCCATAACAGTAAAAGTTGGTAGCAATGTCAGTGTTTCCTCAGTAAGGAAATTCGGATCCAACCAGTTTCAGTTGACCCCAGATATGGTCCGCCGCCGTCGCCAAAACTGATAGAAGTTGACATCAACTACTTGGGAAATATCAAGGAATGACACATGTGTTTGATAAAAACAGAGCGTACATACAAACATACATGCATGGAATAGGAGAGCCGGCATTCCCAAGATCTGCCACGAGGTTATGTGTGAATAATTGCACTTGGGTGTAATCTCGGCAGACAAGCTTTCATTTATTAATAAATCCATTCTTTGGATTCCCAGAAGGGAACTCCTACCCCTCGCTCAATAAGGACAATTTCGACTGTCTCCGTCCAATTTCAATTTAAAAGCCAGGATGATTTGGATCGCGACATAGACCCGTAAAATTTTCATGAGTTCCTCGTAACCAATATGGGCGGTTGACGTAATATCCATAAAAATATGGGTATTCTTATTCATTATACAATGGGTCTGAGAGCGCCAGTCTGATGTAGGATTTTCCCAAGCTTCCCCACTACAGTAAGTATATTTACCATACGCTCGTCTTTTGAACTCAAATAGTGTAAAAGTCTTTCTATTAAAGTAACCCCTTGGATGTTTTGGGACGGGAAATGAGTCCGCTTTATGAATCTTACAATGCTACTTACGTGAGTATAAATCTGTAGTTATTTTTCTCACTCAAGTGAAGACGAGAGAAAAAACAGAGTGCAACTAACTTTTTGCTCCAACAATTTCCCGTAGTGAATAAAACCAGGGAAAAGGGCGACGCAATAAGTAGTCATGTCGCGACAGTAAAGTTGTGGGCGCATGGCGTACGCGTATAAGCCCATGCCGCCAAAATGTAGCCAGGAAAAAAATGATGATTATTTCATCTCGCTTCACTCGCTGTCTATCTCCTTGTGCTCATTGTTAAGGTTGGTGCCAGAGAGGCAGGAGGCAGCTAGAGTCTTTTCCAATTTTCAACCATATCCCCAGACTAAATCAATATAAAAGTCTCCACAAGATTTTTTAGTGCATTTCCCTTGACTTTTTCCTCGTTCTTCCTCAACTCATACACACACTCCCGTCGTAATGCATCTATCTACATACAGACATACATTACACCGCAATCATCCATATAACATTTGAGAGAAAAAGGCCGGCAACACTTTTACGATTTATTTCCCTCTTCTTCTCCTTCTCCTTCTTCTTCTTCTCCTTCTTTCCTTCTAACTCATACATAAACTTAGACCCATTAATTCCGTATAGTAGTTTCCCTCACTCCTTTCTTTTAACCTTATATTCCCTCATAATAATCCCAAGCTAATCGTTGTTTGTATTACTATTATTATTATTATTATTATTATAAAGTTTTTTTTCTCTAGCCCTGTAAGGCTCTTGGCAATCATTTTTCATTCGGAAGTTCTCATATGTCAGTCATCATTACACCCCATCTGTATCAATCAGTATCAATAGAATAGCTTTTTATGATATGAGCAAAATCTTACGTGATATTCTTTGTATAGGGCTGAAAAATGTGTATTTCTAAATACACTTCAACGCATATAATTTCTTTCGGAGGAATTCTCCGAAGAGCATTTACATTATGTATATATAACTTGGCAGTCTATCCGGGGTGAGTCGCAGTGACTTGGAGCATATGAGCCCACATGGGCTGTGATGGGAGTATGTACATGGGCTTGTCATCAATGTCGTGCCTTGCTACATTTCCAAACTGGAGATCCGCCTATCTATTGACTCTTGCCTCACTTCACACTTGATTTACAGCAGCCTGTCCAAGATCGGCGACTGTAACACTTTGGAAACCTCTAATCTGTTTGCATGGCGTGTGCATTTGCTCGCAAGTACAATAACCTTACATGATATACCTATTGGTAACCCCACACTAGGCAATTACATCAGTTTTTTCCCCTTTTTACTCTAATGCAAACTTCCCTGAAAGTAAAAAAAAAAACGTGGACGGAATTTTTGACTGTCGTAAAAAAAATGTAACTGCACAACCTCCTTTTTTCTCTTATTTATGTTATTAATTATCGGTGCATGGGGTTAAGTACCACTTGTCTCCACTCCTGAAATCATTTTTAACCCAAAAAGTGTAACCCGTCAAGTGTGTAAGAAAATGTGGAGCCTATGGGAGGGCAGGGAGAGGGGAAAATCCTGAAAAAGTAACAATTTCCAAACCAACTCAATGATTTCCTGGTAAATATGATTACTGTAGCCTGTCAATTAAAGCCCTGTCCCACCTACTTTTTTCAACAAGTATTCTTTTACCGGAGTCCCAGTCCACAGGAGTTCTCCCGAAATTATGTCTGTCTAAATACTTGCACACTCTTGGGTCTCATGTTTTACTTGATTTTTTAAAAGTATGTACCATGTACGTATATAGATACAATTAAGTTCGAGTTTTTACATTCACATGCATATATCTACATGAGAAATGTCCAAGCAAAATGAAATGAGTTTGGTGGCCATGTACATATGTAATTACATGTATGGATAGATATATTTACATGTACAATTTAAAGAGAGTGCAACTTATATGTACACACATATGTTTGGACGCATCTAGCCAGTTACATATGATTTCAGTCTGGGTTTATTTATCTACTCCTATAAAGAATGGTAGTCGGAAAAGGTATTGATTATAGTAAGGAATATGGTTATATACAGTACTCCAGTAACACAGAGAATTATGGAGGTATGTAGAGCTTGGAACAGTTCAAGAGGAAAAAATTGGAACTCTGAGTCAGTTGAGTATGTCAATGCATAAGGGGAAGGAAGGGAATGAGATTGACATGGGATCGGATAAGCATAACCACTGACCATGCAATGTGTAACATGTCTGTAGCATTTCGGTTTCAAAAGTATGTTGGGGTCCCCTGGGACTCGGAGAAGAAAACAGGTACATAACAATCTATGTAATATGAGTTACCATTTGTATGTACTAGGGAAGAAAACAGTTGATATTATTGTCAGACGATGTTTAGGCCGAGCTCACTTAAATACACCTACATACAATGTGCACTTATGTTGTCTCAAAGTGTGTACACTCATCCACAAGTAGTAGTAGCCAGGTCTTCCCAACATACGTACATATAAGGTCTCTCGGGAGAAGAGTAAGTAATGGTGGAAGTGATGCTTGGTGAGCTTATACAACAACATATAACAATAATGTTGAAGAAATATGAGGATCACCCCATTATGACAGTGTGTTGTGCGGTTGTAGTGAAAGATGTAAATGGTAATCGTAAGATGTTAATTTTCCCCGCAAGACTTTAATATGTAATGAGGCGACGTGTGGTAAGGCTTTATGCACAGAGTCTCGTATTTCCTTCGGGTAAAATATGAATCTTGTAGACAGGAGTTTTGAGTGTCTCTCGGGACTCAATTAAGGTTTTTGGCAAGGCAGAAAAATTCCGGTGGCTCCAGGCTGCTGGGCGCCTCAAACCATCAGCATCGACCATCAGGATCATTTTATACATTCTCTGGTGTATGTGTATGTGTGTGTGTGTGTGTGATTGTATGTGTGTTACTACTACGGGGGAATAAGCTTGTAGTGGTCGCGTAGTAAAGTAAGTATCTTTAGCTCTTGGGGTTTAGAAAATCCTGTGTATAGTAAGTCCTGAGCACATGATGCATGCTTTGGAGTAAGTAAAAGGCAGTAAAGTCCCAATCCAATCGTGGAGTTCACAAGTGAGTGTTCCCTGCCTGCTTTAGTAGTAGTAATGTATACACAAGACAAGGAACAAGGAAGACAAGTACATATTAACTACATTTTATACGTAAAAAGTATAGAGAGAGAGTGAAGCCCCAGAAGAATTCAGGAGTAAAGTAACTAAAACTTTATATAACAACAACCCTGCTCTGTACCAGACTCAACTCAAGTCCTATACTCGCTTCTCCTCCACTCCAGACCGTCGCCAGTGAGATTCCGCTCAAGACACTCACTTTACTTGCAAGTAGTACAAAACTCCACACAGTCAAAAACTATTACAAACTACAATATTCAACCAAATCATTCTCTTTCCCTGTGTATAAAAGACGAACCTCTTTCTTAATGTGTATACATGGGATATTCAGTATTTGTTCAAGTCTCAAGGCGATTAGTACTCTCCGATGCAAAATATAGATTAGTTGCTTCGTTCCATGAAATCAAATACAAAACAGAAACACCTTCCCCACGTCTCAAAGGTTCCACTCGGTTTAGTATTACTCGGTCCCATTCTACAACCAACCTACACACATATCTATCCCTAGACAGTCTCCGGTTTTTCAGGGAAAAGTAAAGTTCAGACTTGGAAAAACTATTATTTCTCTTTTTTTTTCTCTCTCATTGTGCTCCATGTGTACTTATACTTTTTATTCAAAACCTATTGCATGATCGTTTTTCATTTTTTTCATTATAAATCACTGTCTTGATGCATATTCCCTCAGCTCGAGAGTCAAAACTGTAGTAACATGGGGTATTTGTGTACAAACACAAATATATGGTTTGTGTGGGAAAAACTATTACAGCAGGTTGCCTTTTCTCATAGAAGGACATTATGCAACTCTAGCGGAAACATTTGTTCGGGAATCTTTCACGGAATGTTTCTGCACAAGTTATAACTTCGTGTGTAGAAGGGGGTCAGTTAGATACAAAGCATGATGTCAGCGTTGAAGCAAATAATGAACCACGACTGATATGGGTTCATAATGGAGGGATGGGGGGGGGGGGAGGGGAGGTTCAGCAGTATTGGAATTATTCAATTCATACGCGCTATATACCCACACATGGAAGATTCTAACTTGGTGATAAAATCACCATTAGTAACGCATCAAGCTACTGGTGAGGTTAATTGTTATGTAATTGTTTTAAAAAAACCTCCCTTCACTCTAATGAGCTTAAAGTTGACAGGAGGACAAGGGCCATCAGGTTGACGTAAAATGTGACAGCTCAACAGCAAATGCATTTTAGTTAATTGGTCCAAAGGTTTCCTACACAGGCTGAGCCTTATGGTATTTACATGGTCATATCTACATACATATGCATAGTATAGACATGGTCCTGGATGTACTCGTAAGTGTGTACTGACAAACTTACAGTACTCACAACCACTGGTCATAACTATTTTAGCTGATTGTGAGCACACCAGGCTACCAAGCTACTTTATTACTATTAGGACTGCTACTCGAGTACTATGGTAGTGTTGGTGTTGGTGCTTTGCAAGAGTCAGCAGAAATGCATGAGTAACGACAGGCTAAAGTACTAATTTGTTTAGGGAACCTTGATGTGTTTGATGGGAAATGAAACATAATAATATTTTATGACAAGGACAGTATATATATAATTATATATATATACAGAAACTTGGATGATTTTAAAGAGACCGCTTTCAACGCTTGGATCTCATGTAAAGTGCTTACTGGCAATGTTTGGACGCGGAGAGGGCAAGCAGAGAGGCTAGTCATTACCTCATGACTCACAATATTATTTGAAATAATAATAAGAAAAAGAAGCATGACTTCACACGTACACACTGCTCCCTTGTTCTTTTTTCCTGAGAAAATAACAAAGTTTTTCAAAGGACTTTTCCACCATGTCCGTCCACTGTGTGTGCGTATCCGTGCGGGGGGATGCAAGACGAGAGATAACCCCGGCCCTTTATCGGCATCTTGGTCCATGACCAAAAACCTTTTCTTTTATACTCTTGACGGGTTGTTGTCCAAGGAGGCACAAGACACAACATGTGTTAGTAACTTGGTTGATATGATCTCTTTGAGGCAATTTTTACTATTTAAGGAAACTTGAATGAAGACAACTTCCTTTTTAATTACATTGCATTGTTAGCATTGCCGGTTTGCTTGAAGGGCCGAGGATGTCAAATGTTTATTATTTTAACCTTTTTATCGTGTACCAACCATTCCCTCTCTCTCTCTCTCTCTAGCTCTCACTCTCTCTCTCTCTCGTTCGCTCGCTCGCTCTTTCACTGTTTTTCTGATGACGACGCGGGTTGACTCCAGCAATTGATAAGGCCGACTATGTGCTCATCCTTATGGCACCACATTGCCTCTCTGTCGTGAATCTCTGACGTTACCCTTTTAAGTCTCGTCCCAAGAGTTCATATAACTTGTTACGCTACTCGTTAAGTAGCTGCCATCCCGAGGTTTTAATCATATCTTATTTCTCTAGTAATTGAAATAAATATTTTGCTACCAGTTTTTATTTATTCTCCTGACTTCTATTGTATCATGTGAGGATGGGTAATGTATGGGCCGAGGGGGGAATAAGGTAGCCCAGAAAATTATTGGGTTGTCCACAGGAAAATTATTACGAAAGGCCACCTTATTTATTATTGTTGTTCCTACCAGAAAAATTCCCTCCTTAACAAGTTGAACAGTTTCACAGTCGACGTTTTCTCCAAGACTTACATGCACCTGATAACTGATAATGTTGATGATGATAATGATGACGATCATCAGGTACTTACTTACTCCCTATGGTTACGCGATCAAACCCTAGGACCGTACTTTGTATGTAAATATGTAGGTTCACATGGGGAACTCGTTCCCTCGCCATATGAAGTCATATACATAGGAAGACTACTCCTAGGACTAGTTTACAGAAAAGGGAACCTCTGTGTATGCCAGTAGTCCTCTCTCTGTGGTACCATGAAGGGAGCCAGACCGTCACCTTTAAATTTCCAAAGATTTCCTCATCCTAGAGGAGTTGTTGTTGGAGTGAACGTGGAAGCGTACGTGTAGCCGACTGCAATTCCCATCAGGAAAAGAAGTGGAGGGAGAGCTCTGAACAAGGGAGAGAAAGAACAAGTGAGTTTCCACACAGTGAGAGTATACGACGGTGAGAGAGAGAGAGAGAGAGAGGGAGAGAGAAAATAACATCAAGTCTGCAGTCAGACGCGTGACCAAAATCTTGACAGAAGTTTGCTCTTATTCTAAGCCCAAGTCACAAGCCAAGACAGTTGTTTGAAAAGCTTCGAAGATCACCTCCTGAGAGTCAACAACAGTGCGGCTCCACTTACATTGTCATTAGCCCTTTAAATTTGTAACAAGAGGCTAACAAATTGAGCGTGCTCTGTCAGTTCTTCAGTGCATATACTATATATACAGTCCTCGTAGGTCATACATATGGAAATTGTCAGTGTGTGAAGGAGAGTTCTATCATTTTTATCATTTCCCCTTCAAAGTACCTCCCGCTATAGTAAACGTCTCCGTAGACTATATCCATGTCTCCCTATCCAGTTTTCCATACAGTCCCAGAAGAGCAAGTAGGGGCTTATCCATTCTCCCATATAGAAGCAAAAATAATTATTATTATTACTGCAGTTCATAAGTGTCATCCAGAGTGTAATATCTGAAGACACTCATTCATTTTTAAATCAGTGGGTTGGGGTATGAGCCAGTGTGTAGTACACTACAGAGATATTCAAACTCAGTCAGTGCAGTAAAGTATATGTTGTTGTAGTGTGATAACTGAGATATTTGCTCGTTCCATGAAGCTTCTTGACATTAAAAATTATCACTTGGAAAAATTTTATCTTTGCTAACGACCACTTGAACAAGACCAAGTATAACAACTTAAGTGAAATTTCTTTTCAACACTTGATAGATTCGTCTCACGACCATCACTTCATTCTGTACATTGGCTAACTTTCAGCTCATGTTCCTCTCATCTCGATGACTGTCTTCAAGAGTAGTGTTGTCCTCGAATTAACTCAATTTTTATTCCAGTCATATTAAAGTGAAGCTCCGTCGATATAAAACAGACAGGAGCCAGAAGGCATACGGTGTGTACAAGGTGTACCATCAAAAATCGCGGCGGTAGCCCGTCTACTATTATGCACACAGTTGGAACCTAACCTAACGACATACTACGTGGAATTAGAAGTCAACTCAAGCAAATAACCTTGTGAGGACTGAATAGAGTTTTTTGTCATCCGCAGTGGGAATCAAAACAAATGTGTATATGAGAGACCCGTCCGTATGGGTTTTGTGAAGTTAAAGACAGTTGACTGGAGACATCCGTAATAAAATTGTGAATAGAGCAGACGTTCTCGCAAAGGCAGAATGGAATTACTGTTTGAATGTCATTTTGAAGGCGACCAGCATCTGAACTTGGTGTGAACTTTCGTCACTTTTGCAAATTATTAATATCCCTCAATGAAACTATTGTGAGAGAATTTTGCGCAACCACTGTTTAAAAATTCGCAAAGCTTAAAAAGAAAAAGGTTCACTGGAAAAAATGTTGGACTTGTGAAAAAAAAAATTTGTGAGCCCATTGGAAAAAAATATTAAATGGAACGATCTCTATTTTTAACAAGTTTGTGGACAAATGAACAAGGCAAGTAACTATTTTAGCTCTAATAACAACATTCTCATACAAAGTTCTAATCAGGATTTTAATCCATTATCGCTCCGAATTAAGACTCCTTTTTATTTTAAACTCTTCTTTACAAGTCTTGTTTTCAATAATTATCTAACGTGCTACCATTCAATCCGACGCTCGTATAGTAAGGATGATCTAAAGTCAAAGTAGACCAATCTAGTCTATCCTTTCCACTCCACGTTTCCAGAGCTATATGTTGGTCAATTGAGGCAAAAAAAAAGGAATCATTCATATTTATAGTATTCTATCTCCAACTCTAGTAAATGACTTTCCTTGTGGAGCTTGTATGATTACCATTGTCGCAATCATTTTAGGTCTGGTTTTGCAACCAGCTATATAATTACAGACAATTTTCCATGTGTCATAATTGCACATTTGATTCATTCGGGATTAATTGCTCCCATAACTCCAAGTCCCACAAGGGATATAGTTATATCTATACAAGTATGCATCTATGACCGAGCACATGAGTACACATGAAGCACACTCATTGCATAATTTTTGGAGGGCAATTGTTTAGCAATTAGGATTTGTTACTCTAAGTTGGAAACCATTAGTGACCATTTTAAGCATCTATCTACTATTGGAGTCTATCTCCTGAGTGGACTCATATATGCAACAAGCATATAATTTACAACATCATCTGACGGCTCTTTAATGTATCCATCGTTAACTAACGATGGGAGAGCATGCCAGTGTGAGATAAATTTTACAATTATAAGAACATATGCTGGTATACAGAGATGATCTATAAACATTTTCGCAGTAAGTAGAGAAAAAAATAGTCAACTATACTTTTAAGTTCATTTATTCGTCTCAGTTTGCACTGATCCCATGTATTTGTATTGCGCCAAACCACTCTCCTCCACCGCTCCTGTTGCTCCATGGCATAGGAACAAATTTTTGAAGACTGGTTTATAAGGTAGGCAGCCACAACAACATATGCTCTTGTGTACAGAATGCCTCAAGTTTTTGGGGTCTTGTGGTGTCGTTTCTTGAAGAGAGAATGAATTGCCGGTGCCGGCCTTCAATTATTCAATAATTCATGACTTGAAGTGAAGAGTAACAGTGCAAAAGTGTAGTAAAAAGTCGGCTTTGAGTCTTGAGTTAGGTTCAAGTGGCGTCAGTTTCTTTTCTATTTTAGTAAACTACGGAATAAATTGTCTGAAACCTAGTTTCTTGCTTTTTTTATTGCTATAACTATGTGTGTGTGTGTGTGTGTGTGTGTGTGTGTGTGTGTGTGAACTACACACGAGAGAGTATACATAAGTGAATGACTTGTTGGAGGTATGGTTGTTCGTTTTTAACTTAATTGCTCAAATCATTTTAAAGCCATTTCCGGACCCATACGTGGTCGTGTCACTCATTCATTAGTGCTTTCCTTGATAACCAAATGTTCCAGTCTCTTCTGTTTGGGTGTGAGGGACTGTACACCTTGAATTTCCTAAAGGATATTTTAACCATTTATATATATTTACGAGACCATTTTTGAAGGTAAACAAAATTGTGCCTTCAAAAGTATACCTTCAAAATGCAGCCCAGACTCTACTCCCTCAGAACAACGGCAGTCCGTAGAAGCAAGAAAAAGCCTAATTTTGAAAGTACAAAAATCCACTTTGACATTTTCAGAGCTGATTTCATTCAGTTAACCTTGATAACATCTCGATATTTCAAGAATTGCCAGGCAAGTAGTTACCCCACGTACTGAAAGCTACAGAGAGCGTGTGCTCTTACAAGGATTAATATTAAAGGATTCATTAGACTTGGTAATCAATTTCGGTCCACGCAAAGAATTCACCTTGTTTTAAAATATCTGTGTGAGCATCCTTGTGTCTGTCTGTCTCCATGTGTGTGTGAGTGTGTGTGTGTGTGTGTGTGTGTGTGTGTGTGTATGTTTGTGAGTTTTACTCTCTCTGTGTGTGTGAATGAGTCAGTCTACAGTTCAGAAATCCTCTGAGGATCTTGGGAGCAATTAGGCATGCTTACAAATATCTACAGTCATATACCTGTCTCACTACTTATTCCTGCACAGAGACTGCAATTCGTTACCACCTTTGTCTCCAACTGTGATTTCCTGGGGAGAATACATCAAAATAAGTTTCATTCTTAGGCGTGACGTTATTTACTTTACGTGACTTCGTTCCCATATACATAATTGTACATATGTACACACATTGGAGCTACATTTTTGCAGTGCTCTGTAAGCAAGTCCAAGGGTTAAGAAGTATCCCATTTAATCATACCAAAGTTTATACGTGTTTGGTGTGATGAGATAAAGTCGATTGTAAAAAATGGGGAAAACTTTTCACAGAATCCAGCGACAGGCAAAATGACACAATTGAAGGATATTGTAACCTGCATTAAATAAAAAGTGGAAATGAATGCTGACGTAAGGAATGTCCATATTACTTTTTCAGTCCTGTTATAAGTTGCGGCATGAATGCTTTCATATTTGTATGACCTCTGGACTGCTGTAGAGTTTAGTCTGCATACTTATATGTACATACATATCCATAAATGTGTACAAGGACCGCGTGTAAGTACATAATTACAAGTATGCAAGTAAGTTGAAAAACTCTATGGGATATTAACAGGTAAAGTAGGATATTTTTTAGGCAAGTATATAGCTATGGAAAATGCAGGTAGATGAGTTTTTAAAGTTTCTTCGGGAAATAGTGTATAGTAAGTGGTCCTTCAGAAAAGGGTGATCCTATAAAAGGAAGCCCATTGCATTTTTTCTGCCATTGGCTCCAGCCTGTCAGGCAAACTCTTTTCTAATGAATCCAACTGACTTGAACAGCACCATAAATATCGTGTAGCACATATTTATAGTTTCTATGTACGCATGTATGGATGCTTGGTCAGCACCACAAGTGATAGTGTGTGTGTGTGTGTGTAGTTGTTAGAGTGAAACTGTAAGCTGTTGATATATAATTAAATATATATATAATTATATATATATATGTACAGGGGCATACGAAGGATTTTATCCCTCTTGAACGAGGACTTCATTATCGTATAGTGAGGGTAATAATTTCGCGCATCATTAATTCTGTCCCCGGAACAAATTTATGTCAATTAATTCCAGATATAAATAACAAGAGTCATTATGGGTCGTGTCGCGAGAACAGAGCTTTTCTTCATGCCTGTTTTTTTGTTTTTGTATTATTATCTCGTCACCACCAAAAATATTTTGTAAAATGTGGTATTTCTTTGACAATAATTACCCCTCTAATCCTAACTCAAGCCTGGCACATTATCTCCCTCCTGATTATGATGTACTCACGTATCTCAAATTACACTACATATATGAGTTTTGATTTAACTGATTTTTTTCTCATCTCTTTCCTTTACAGATTTTGAACCCAGCTACCAAATGGATGGAATTCCTTGAAAAAATTAACCTCAAGATTAATGTGGACGAGAAAGTTGTTCTCAGGATTTAGTACACGGATACATACACATTGTACATGTGTGGAAGTAAATGAGAACTACAACTAGGAATGGAGTACTCATTTTGGAAGAGGATTTTGTTACTACAGAAGACGATGATAGCTCAGTCATCGTCATCGTCTTCAGCTATTTTTGATGGGGGAGAGTCCCAGACGCAGGTGTGTACAGAACATTTCTTGAGAAAATAATAAACTTTGTCCAGCTCTCACAATCAACTGCATTTAGTGCACAGGATGTTTTCCCATTTTGCTCTCTTGTATACGCTCACTCAACAACAGTTGAGTCTCTCTGCTTTGTACCCTTCGTCTATTCTGTAGAAATCTGTTCAATTCTTCAGCTTTTAAGTAAAGTTACTTTTTTGTATGCACGTCCCACACCGGGGTGTTTGAATGCAGTAAGCAGGAGTATAGGTTTAATAACAAGGAAATTTTTCGCAGCTGACACCAATTGCATGTCACAAATCCTCTGAGATGCCTTTTAGTCACGCTCCCAACTGTTTATACAAGAAAAATTTACAGGATGCCAAGAATATATCCTATATTTCCCTTTAATGGCAGCATTGGAATTTCATTCATTCTCATTCAAACTCATTCATACTCAAGTTCAGAGATATGTGGCAGTTTAGACATGTACATATATATGTATGTATGCACAAGGAAGAAACTGTAGTCATTCACCATGTCTGGGATGGATTGTAGAATCAAATTGTATTGCTTCGGGCTGAATTTAGAGATACAGAAGAAAATAATACCAGCGACAGGAGTTCAAATGGTCTGAAAATATTTAACATTCCTCACCCTGTCCACATGAGCCTTTGTTTGTAAACTGAGACTTACTACTGTTGATGGGAGGAAATTATTATCGTATGATAAGTCTTCAATTACGATTGCACAATCAGTCTGTGTACACTCGGCCCCGTAGTTATAGAACCGTTTATTTCTCGACAGGGTTTCATACCCTGAGCGCATACATCTTTACGTACTAATGTTCATATGTATCAATGGTTGTCGAACAAGTGTAAACCATTTGGGAACGATTTGTAAACAGCTGAATAATTTCTGACCTTAAAAGCCTTGTCCAAATTTAACTAAATGAGAAGTTGTAGATTCCTTTTTTAAAAGTAAAACCTTATTACCTATGTACTGTCAGTCTTGTCGATTTCAGGTACTTAGGCTCCTAGTAGGTTTGTCAAGTCCTTTTTGTACACTCTCAGATTGGTCCAGTGCACACATGCACTGATATACCCCATGACATTTATACTAACTACTGCATGTATACTCTGAATCTCCTATACACGTCAATTAACAACTGTTTGGTTGGCACTCTTTCATCCTTTAGACATTCACGATTTGTATAAAGTAGACACATGTACATACATACGTAAGTTCCAACACTTCTTTGTTGGTCATGTTTGTCGTTCCGAATTTTTTCACTTTCAGCTGCAAAACACAAATTCAGGATGACCAACTGTGCACCATAAATGAGACAAAAGGATTTAAAACTAAAAGCTCCCAGTTATTTATGGCATGCAAACACAGTTTCAATGTCTTACTTGAGTAGTATCGTTCCACACTCATATATATGGATGTCTCGAAACGTACTCTAGTACACATAACAGTTTTCAGTAATTGTGTGTATGAGGGGCTTGAAATCTGCAAAAATGTTCAAGAAAAGTTTAGAAAGTGTGTCCCAGTTGAGGAGTTGTAGTTGTAGATGGAGGGAGAAATGGCAATGAATAATTAAAATATGGCTACCAATTTGATGGTAGCGTTAATTGTGAAAAATGTAGCCAGATGGTTTTAATCCAGGCTGCTAATAAATCAGCTAGTAAATAAATCCTCGAGAGTTGTGCCAGACCAAAAAGGAGCAGAGTGAATACACTTGAATGTGCATAGTAGGTGGAGATGCCAATCTGATTCCGAATGTGCTTTGCGCTCTAATCACGCATCAAATCATGTTTGTTTTCTTAAACTTAATGTCCCTGTTTTGTTTCATTTGGGAGTTGAAAATAGTATCCAACTATATCATCTTGGCCTTTGGCATGTCTCTTGAAGCTATTAGCGTTGTCTCCACACAGGCGAAAAATTATAGTTGTCTGTGCTACAGGGACGAAGTAACAAGTCTTGTTCGGTTTGTATGTGATATAAGACTAAGAAGCATCTCTCGGGGCACACGCGGGCCCAAGAGTCACTGAATAGAAAAACGGAAGGCACCAAATTGTCGGCACTTTTCCGGCTCTTGGCTGACATTGGCATCATTTGTTCTCATTTCCACTGTAATTTGTTCTTCTTTTTCGACTTTTGAAACCGAATCCATCCATTGATTTATTGCTTGGTTTAAAAATATCAACTTGGGACCAAGTGTGTAGCTCAATGAGGAGGCATTTTGTTTTCCCATTCTTTCCCCAACTACTCCTACAGCTATTTATCTTCTCTTACAAGGCTACTATTCCCTTGCAGTAGATGCATAGTAAATTTTATGATGCATAATGTCACGTTGCTGGTATGTATGAATGTATACATAGTTTTGTAAGCTGCTATTTATTTACATTTCCGAATCATTGGGATGCTTTTCTTTTGTGTATTTTCATAGTAAGGTATTTATTTTGATGGAATTATTCGCAGAAAAAACTCCTGTTTGGAGTAAAATGTATTGAAATAGTATTTCTTTTAAATTCCAGATTGTACAAAAAGGGCTGACGGAGAAACTCAACGTTGACAGCGTTGACAGTGTGAGTGGTGATTACTCAGACTGTTACTCAACCTCATCTTTAGCCTCAAGCTCGTCGTCGTCAATAACCCGGTGTGATTTAAGTGAAAAGAAGTGTGGGTGCAGCCGCGGAGCATTGTGGATTACCTGTGCCTTAGTTTCTGTAATATTAATTGTAGTTGTAGCCCTTACATTAACACTAACTCTCATGTCAGTATCATCTTCCCCCGATGGTGTAAATAGCCTGAACATTAATCACAATGATGACCCCACAGCGTCGGAGGCTTACTCTTTGGAGTTCCCTGATGACAGTAGCAACCCCTACCCCAACCAGTACGACAGTGTCAACTATGTTGAAACCGTGTACACGGATGAGCCCCGGAGCAACCAGAGAAATACTGCAGCGACTATCACTGGTGACGACGCTGGAAGGACGCTCGAGTTAAATGTTGATACTTTGAGTGGTAAACGAACAAATAAAAGTCAGCAAAAGCTAGCGAAAGCGGACCTAAAGAAGCTGTCACGCCAAAGTTGGGAGTTCCTGAATAGGAAACCTTCCTCACAGAAACCAAATAGTAATTTTATTAGTAAGAGTAAGCTTAGGAATAGTGATAGTGTGAGGCCGGGAGTACTTAGCAACAATGCTGAGGATGATGCAAACCATGGCGGAGTTGTGTTACCAGCCCTCATGGTGTATACATCCGACGGCGAAGCAAGTAATGGTCAAGTGAGTAATTTATTTAGTCTCAAGACAAACAATATGTCCAAGAAGAGCTGCTGTCGGACACAAAAGTATATCCAGACAGTGAAATTAGATGGTTGTGAGCCACTGAAAATCGTCAATCGAATGTGTAGTGGACGGTGCGTGTCTGTGTGGATCCCTGGAGTTTTCTCGTCTTTTCCGGTGTGTCAGCCCTCCAGGTCCCATTGGAAAGTGGTCACTCTCAAGTGTGGTCTTAATCGGGACAAAAAGAAACGTGTGAGGATTGAGAAGGTCCGACGGTGTTCCTGTATGGAAGTGACTAATAGTAGCCCCAATTAATTTACATGTGATACTTCGTGGCGACATTGTTTTTATTTTGCTACTACACAATCTTTGTTAAATTTAGTGGCATCCGGATAGGGTATTATTATGTACACATTACTATGTAACTACAAACCTGTCCCGAACAGTTGTTATACTTTCCCAACTTTTTACAAGCGGTTTCTAGCACCTTTCTCTATATTGTGTATTTATATACGAATGATATTAACCCAGCATACTGTCATAGTCCTCTGATTATTTGTAGTTGTTCAATACATATGCACACACAGTCTGATCAAATATCTAGAAAATGTATTTTGTTAGTTATCATTTTTCAAGACGACATTATATATATATATATGCATATATAATTATATATATCTTATATATATATAAATAAATTATAAAATATTTATAAATGTAAAATTGGTCGCGGATCTTTGTCTTCGTCGCAAATAACAAGAGGAACACATATGGTGATACGTCAGTAAATAATGAAAAAAAAAACAAGCTAATAAACTTCAAATGAAAAGTTTCAATTATAAACCAGTATTTTATAACCGTCTATCAACATTTTAATTTGCATTGATTTCGCTGCGGATTTATCGAAACGTACTCGCCATCATTCATACTATCAGGGAATTTCATAAAATAGGCATCAAGTATGACAATACGTAAATGCATGTAACATACACGTAAATCCAACAAACTTTTATATATTTTATTTGTTCTTTCACTGCAATACAGTTCAGCACAATTTAGACCAATTAAATATATCTAACTATATATAAATATGATTAAATTGCAACCGATTTAAACCAACAACCACCATCCACCAGATGTGCAATATTAATTTACGCAAACTATTAGCATGTACAAAATTTGATTGTGCATAATTAGCCATGTTTAAACCCTACATGAAAAATACCAATTTAAAAAAATGTAATCACTATACTATTACACATACATAACTCCGAATATTCATTCATATATAAATTTAAAAAGTCAATATTTAGATTTTACTTGCGCTGCAGTTTACTGCCCCGAAAAACTTGTGGAAATAAATATAATAAATTTAAGCGCAGAGAATAATAATGAAAAATCAGGAAAGTCGTCGAACATCGAAATTCACTGCGTCACTCTATTTCAAATCCTAAAAGAATTGTAGCAGCTACAGCTTGACACAACAGTGAGAATCTACAGGGATGTAGCATAGTTTTAGTAGATACTATGGTCAGAGATACTGTTATTTCAGTTTAGATCAAAACGACAGATTAAAATAAAATACAGTATGCGCTATTTAGGTACCCGTTTCACTCAGTGAAGTATTACATTTTTAATATGTTTTTGAGGCATCTTGCATAATTAAACTGTTAACTTCACCAACTCAGATATGCTGATGCCCAAAGGGTATCACATAACTGACATCTAATGTGCAAAGTATGCTTGCATTCGCGGATAAAATCTTATTACAAAATAGTCTTACTTTTTGTAGAAAATATTTATACTCAAAAAAATTAATATTTGAATGATCGTATTTCTAATACGATACATAATTAAATTACTACACTAGGCCCTATTTTATTGTTTGAAGATTAATAAATGACAACCCTTGCTAAACAAATATTGCGAACTTTACTGCATACACATTACTGTTTTACACAATATTCTTTGGGATTCAAAACTCAAATATTAAAAGGTTTAAAGCATTAAAGCAAAACAATCACAGAGGTAAATAATGTAGTACTTGCAACTAGTACAACTTTGTAAGGTGTGATTTTCTAATTTCACAAAATTAAATAGCATCGTTAGTATCCTCCACCCTCGATATTCCTGTACCAAACCTGTCACCACTGATAATATACAGTGAGCCTTTCACATCATCTATTTACAAATTTATTTAATAAATCATTTAAAGTTGCACGTCACAGACGACAAAAGCAGTACCTAAATACATTCGGTTCTTTAATTGGTCACATTTAAATGTATTTTTAGGCAATTACAGATACCTGTAAAATAAACACTTTACACTTATCGGATCGTAGAAGAAATAAAACGAAAAGTAAGCTAACAAAACTTAGTAAGGCAAGCCATCATGTAACCACAAAATTTTTTAGCCGACGATAGCAGGTCTCAATTCCGTTGTAGCATTCTTCACTCACCTGCAATAATGACATTTTACAATTTATTAAAATATATATGTATATATAAACATAATAGAAATGAAATATTTCATGAAGTTGCAAGTTACTGAATCTATTCTATCATCAAAACTTACTCGTCCAAAGTTCAGAAAACCATGTGGGAGTGAATTCAAAACATCCAAAGTCGTGTAAATTCCGACAGCTTTTAACCTCTTCGCAAATTCAACGCAATCATCCATGCATGGATCGAAAACGGTAGTCTGTAATGCAAATACAATGTGTAATAATTTCAAATATTGCTTAATATATTATTAACGGAGGCAAACTCATCTGTTGCTTCTGCCTTGTTTTCGAAAATAAAAACTAATTGAAAAATTGAAAAAGCCAAACTATAAAACAAAGATCCAATCGAATTTCAGTAATTCGCATAATGCGTATTATATTTGTATATATAATAATATTTATTTCCTTACAACTACTGATGTAGGGGGAAATTTTCGAAGCAATGCATCCGGTGCAATTAGTGGCGATAAATGCCAATCGTCCTCTGGTGTATTAACGCCCTCAAATTCTTCCAGCCCAGCTAGGATCGTGAATTTCCGGCTGCAGTTTTCTGCATTGTTGAGTTCCGGTTCCCAAGGCCCTTCCACAAAACACCCTGGTATATCCGCTACCGACGAGTCAAACGTTTTGCCCAAGTAAGCTGGTATGTACAGATTATAATTAGCACCATAATATACATCAATACATACCATAGAATTAAAATTTAACTGCCCACAAATAATTCATGTACTACTATATGTACTTTTATTATGTATAGGACATTTTAAACTGAAACAACTTATAAATTTACCCGTCAGACAAGACGCCAGAGCCGGATAGGGAAGAAGTGGATCCGCTAAACTTAATAATCGAGCTGGTGATATGGCTGTTTCTAGCAGCTGAGGAGTGTATGCAATAAGTAAGCCATCAGGAATACGAATACCCAACTCAATGCAAGTTAGCGTAACTCCCGTCAACATTAGTCCACCGGCTGAGTCACCTTTAATATTTAAAATTAATGTAAATAAAATTTATAAAAATAATAAATATTAAAAATATTCATTCGGTAAGATTCTCATATGTTTTGCGTTCGCCAAAATGACTCTTTCAGCAGTGCTACCAAGAAGATGTGCATTCTCTAGCGCCCACAGATAACTGTAAAAAACTTCATGCAAAGCTCTTGGGTAGGGAGCTTCAGGAGCCAAAGAATAGTCAATAGAAACAATGGGTGCGCCAGCGCCCTTCGCCCAGGATTTTAAGTAGATAAGATGAGAATTTGAACTTTGAGCTACAAAGCCACCCCCATGGCAATGAACGATTAAAGTTTTCGACAGTTCTTCTGCTGGTCCATCACCACTACACACTGACCCCGAACGTCTTTTATGGGAGACTAAGCGAAGCATAATCGGCTTGATTCCAATATAAACTGATGGTGGCAGGATGGTGATTGTAGAGTTGTTGGATGTCTTCACGGTCAATCGCGTTGGTGGAACAGACATTTCCAGATTAGACTCCACTGGCTCTCCGACGCAATTTGATAGTATTCGCACAACACCTGTACAGAGGTCAGCACAGATTAGCTAAAAGCCCTCGTTGATTTTAACAAAATTAAGACACAATAGAAATAATAGGCCAGAGTTACTGACTCTAATGCTATTATGAAACACGTACGAAAATAATCATGCTCAACTTCAGCATTAGCATCCCTTACAAACTATATGTAAGTAATAGTTACCTGTTTCCATCAAATGCCAAAACGACTTGAAAAAGTCCAGTGGGTCTTCCTGAACCACTTTAGCGATTCTTTCAGCACGGATGCTTGGATTTCGCCAATACTGCAGAACTGTGGGCAAATGAGTGTCGTTTATAAGGTATTCACTGTATCAACCAATGTCAAAAACAAATGGGTTAATGTTTAAAATGATTTAATTGACTCAGATTTATTCCTACATGATTTGGATGACACAATAGAATACGTTAGCAGATTCTCCGTTTTGTATACTTCAGAATGAGCCCCCATTAAATTGGAAACAAAGCGTAGAGGAGTTCTCAAAGATTTGCAAAACTATTTGAATACAGAATACACACGTGCTGAATTCATATTGCACAATATTTTGGATTAAACAAAACCTAAGGAAACTTTGAATTTTATTACAGTACCTGAAACCCCAGCAATCGCCCATGGAAACCAACAAGGTTGACGCGTTCCTTGGACATGGTCCTTAACCTAGTAAGCGCTGTTTGGTTTGAAGTAAACAGCGAATCACTACTAGAAGTTTCTACGAACTCCACTAAGCAATCCATGATGATAACCAGAACACGAAATATACGGGACCAGTCCAAAAGTTTTCTAAGGAATTCAAAAAATATACCCCAATTGAGTCCAAACAATTTCCTGAATAAATTTTGTTCTCTTCGTAAAGAATATATCCGCGAAACATATTTACTCTGCAAGTTCTGGGTGACTCTGTGGGCTGTAAATCCGGCTATTGACATTGAGTTCATTCACTAGGTATAAACATTTTGTAACTCCCGTACGGGCAATATACACGAAAGTACGGTAACCATTAGCTTGAACCTTTTCATCAAAATCAAACCGAGATAAATGCGGAGTCAGTTTGTCCACCAGGTGCCTCATTCCATGAGCTGATACGGAACATTCTTCCAACAGTTTGACGGTCTCCGGTTCATTTCTGCAACAGCACAAAGTTCAAGTATTTAGCACAAGCAATTTAAAACAATATTTATATTTGTAATTACTATTGCAAGAAAATACGCCAGATTATGATGAAAATCATTTGTTTCCGGCTTTCTTTATTTGTCATTCTAATAGTTTGTCATTGTCAGGTTATCAAGTTAATAAAACTTATTGTTGCCCTGAAAAAACAAGAAATGATGCCATAACCCAATCTTCACCTTAAAATACAAGTAATCCAGAACAATTATTACAGCCATCGCTAAAAAATGGAGCACGTAAATTATTAAAAAAGCACAAAAAATCCCTACAATCAGATTTCTGAAAGTCGGCAATTGTTCTTACTGGTTACACACCAAATGATATAACAATCGACTAATAAAATTTTCGATCCACCTTGTTGTATGGGTGGGGTTTAAAAGGTCGAGACCCCGGAACACTTTCCCCGTCCTACCAAAAATATTGACCGATTTTGAAAAACTTTTTACCGTCCCTCCGAAGGTTTTCTTTTCAGCTGTACGCGGAAATGAAAATAAAATCTATACAAATGATATTTCCAATTTACCCGAAATTTCCTAAAAAATATTTCCTGGAAAGGTATAAGTTTCATTACATTCAAGGGTGGAAAATGTCATATAAGTCTTTTAATATTTGCGGGAAACATACAGAACCAAATTAGCAAAAAAAGTGACCAGTCTTTCGACCTTATAATCCCTTGCAAACGGGAAGGGTTGAAGGAACATTACTGAATGTTGTGTCCCATGATCAAGGTTAAGGGCAATACTTTTCATAAATTCGCATGTCGATATTTTTTGTGCTCGTCACTAATTTATCTGTTCAATTATACAAAAGAACAGCTGATGTTGTCGTTGTGGTTTTTCACCTGCTAAACAATTGAGTCAGCAGTCAAGTGAGCACTTCAATAGAAAAAAATTTACGCATCATTATAATTAACTAATTGGAAACTTACTTTCTGAACCAAGTACATCACCGTGCTAAATCATTATTTAACAAAAGCGCACAAGCAATAAACAATGATTCGATTTTCAAAATTGAAATAGAAGCAATAGGCTATTGATCGTTGTACGCTTCAATTTCGCAGCCCCGAATTAGATACATATACAAGAACTACATTAGATGCAACAAAAGCACTCGTGCCCGTTATCATCATTATCAGTGCTTATTGGCACACACGCAACATCTAAATTAGTGACAACTACATTGCTTCCTAGCTTGCATATTTTGCAATGGCAGAAAAAGTTAAGCAAACAGTACCTACTTGTAGGATGCTACTAAAACTAATGATATGCAAAAGTACATAATAGCAGAGCAGAATATTGGCACTGCGAGTCAGGATTGCACAAGAGGATAGAAATTGCGTATATACATATATACAGTGTATCGGCAGCAGATTCTTGGGAAAGGGAAACATAATTTGCAATCTTTTACTACGTCTTTGAACTAAGCTCAAGGACATTCACATCTACAAAACAGGAACAAAAACAGACAGCTGAGAAGACCGAAAGTAGCAAAATAAATACTGAATGACGTCTGGACCAAGTAATACAGTCATATGAATTAATTATCTGTACAGTACAAAATAAGTTATTATCTCATAGTAACTAATACTTAAAGAATATTTACCTCGTAACCTTCATAAATGAAATCTAATCAACTAAAATCACCTGAGTTTGAAAGTTCGGCTGACGTTGGTTACATGATTCAAAAGCTTGCAAAATTCACAAGCTGTAATATCAGCGTTCGGACAGCGGTGAGTTTCCTCTTGAACTTTAAAAATCAGGTCACTCATTTTCAAAATAACTAAAGAAGAACTTGTCAATCTTCTTTCTTAGGTTCCTAGTAGCCAGTAAAAGTTACAATGTGATTCTTGTATATATAATTACTGAAGTACGGAAAAATAAACTTAGCGTATTTATTTATTTATAAGTTCACTTTCGTAATAAACTCTGTTACGTCAGCAAAGGCGTGAATCACAGATTGAAAACTTGTTTATTCTTATTCATACAAGAAACACGAGAGGTATTTTTTTCGTCTGACCAAGTCTCATGACCAGAAACAACTGCTGAGAAATCACAAGTGAAGCGGCACTTGAATCACAAAATTATGTACTACGACTTGGTTCCATTCAACGTGATGCAATCTTCAACAAACAAATGCATGCATATCAGCAACACCAGTAAAATTATTCCACCGGATATGCCGAGAAATCAACCAGATCCGATGATCCCCACAATTACGTTTCTGTTTATTAGTCAGACTGTTAACTTCGACCGATGAGCTTCACAGGCCACTCAGTCCACAGTCCTTCGAACTATCTTCTTTCCGATGTTATCTCTACAAATCATAAACGAAACCGGGATTAACACACCTTTTCCATCTTCCATCCCAAGGTTAACATTTGGGTACACCAAGCCAACCCACTACACTAAACCAACTCCTCGCGCTGATGTAAGTACTAACAATAAGTCAACAAGTGATCTAATTTTATCTCAACATTATGTACCTACTCACATCCGTACTACACCATATAAGAATCTCAAACAAACTCTGGGCACACGCGTCCGCCTTTTACTACATTCCACTCTAGTTTAAACTATCGATATGATATGACTACATACACACATGACACCATTCCTAGTTCATCAACTTGACTAATAATTTCTGAACTCCCAGCACGGTATCGCACCCCCGTAAAATGTATACGGGAAGTATGTAAACAAAATCATCTGAGCCCTCACCCTGTAATCTACAAATTATTAGCAAAATTAACTCATCAGTTATCAGCATATATAATAGATCTAGAACAGAAGTTAGTACAACTTCAAAGTCCATCACGGAATCCCTATCAATCAAATGTCTGACTTTATACCACACCAAACTACAAAAACATCAAAGGTCAAAGCTCAAAACTGCAGGAAATTACTTAATACTACATAACCACAGGCTCCCCCATAATAATCCCTTATCACTCTAATTCCATCCTCCGAACCAACAAACTCCTCCAAATATATCAGTCATCAGCACTCCCTTCAAAATGACAATATTCACATTAAAACGTTTTCCCCACAAAAACATAAAAACACGTACCCAAATCATCCACAAATAGTTTCCTCAATTAAAATACACACCAAATTCCTACAAGTAATTACAGATACAAGCTCACAGGGAAGGGATCTCAACAATTTATTACTTTACAGCTTCTTATTCCTTCATTTTTTTTAACTATTAGAGAACTGCTAGAACTAGATCAAGAATTTTGATTCCTCTATATTTCCTACAATTAATTATTAAACTATTTTACTACATTACATAATTAACCGATTTCACGAAATATTCGAGTACAGCCAACCAGAACATTACTGCTGACTGGAGCTGACACACGAATGTAAATAACTGTTAATTAACAATTCCCTTAAATTCCCAAATATTCCTTACCTTATAATTTGTAAGCCTCCCGACCCGAGTAAATTGACTAACAAAAATATATTACGACACTAGAAAAAAAATCCGTCAAAAACAAAAAGGACAGAGGGATAGTACAGAGACAGTCAAATAGTCTCTAAATATTTGTAATGGGTCTTGGGAAACCATACACAATTTAAATAAACAACGGAAGTGCGAGCGCAGAGTGAGAATTCTATTGAACGAGGGTTCACTCACTGCCTGAGATCCAAATGCTTGAGACTTTTGAGAGAGAGAGAGAGAGAGAGAGAGAGGAACGAGTGAATAACTCTTCTTGTTGGTTGGGTCACTACTGCACACTGCAAAATCCCTTCTATTACTTAACCGACAATCAGTGTGTATACTGTATATAAGTAATTATTTCAATTTCGAGTCTCCTCAATGTATACCAATAGAAGGGTCTCTAGGATAAATGCTTAAGGTTATTGTGACTTTTCTTTTGGTTTTTGTACGACGTTTCATTTGTGTATAGTTTACATTGACCGAGTAAGTATACTAAAACGTGTAGGGAAAAAGGAATAAAGTCTCAAGGTATCAACTCCCAATCTCATTCACCCAACGTGTCCCAACTCCCAACCCATCCCTCGTCATTTTTACAGCCACAGGCTTACTATTACTATACTACACTACTAGTGGTTTCAGTACCATAGTCCAAAATCCAAAGATGCACGCCTACCGTATGTACAGGAGTGAGGGAGTCCATCAACGGCAATACCAAATTATTAAGACGAATATATCCATTATCTGCTGACATTGTCAAATATGAAAGTATATCGGGACTGAGGAGAGGAAAGGATCTATATCCTGTATTTTTATACAGCATGAGGATTATTTTGCCGACGAGGGCTACAAAAGATGGTTGTGGTGACTAAAGGGATTTATTTAAAGAAAGGGGTACAGCAAAAGAAATCATGTATTTACCAAATTTAGGATGAGCATGAGTATAGGGCTGATATTAAAATTATGAGAATGAATATGTGAAGTTAGATATTGTTATAAGGGGCAGATTTGTTGTCCCTAGAAATATGATAAGAGAGAAGGGCTTTAATGACATTGCTTTTAATAGAAGTAGCGCTGATGGACTCCTTGTTCAAGTATTCTAGGCACTGGAGTATTTAAATAATTATGAGAATTAAATAACGGGAGTTTTAAATCTTTGTAGAGGAGTTTCTACAAATTGATGTTTTTATGAACGGATTATTATTATTATCTCTGATGTAACGTGCGTTGTTGATGTAAACCTTTTCGTAACTTATGAAAGCAGTTTGTGGGGCATTGCGTAAATGGATGCGGAATGGATGGAGTAGTAAATGTACTCCTTTTGCTGAGAAATCACTCATAGAGTGATGGCAAAAGTGAGGAGTGAAGGATAGCGAAATCTTCTTAAAAGGAGACCAGACCTAAAATCTAGTTTGTGTTAGAGTTGTTTAGTAAATTATTTTTATGCTATAGTAGAGGAAATAGCACGTCTTGGATGCGGTCAGGGAACTGAGGGGATGGGGTAGGCACAAAACTTGGGATGTGTTTGACGAAGAGCCAATGCCATGCCTTCAAAGCCAAAACCACAATTCCAGCTGATTTCTGCATTTACAACTATTTAAACGGCATGTACATACTAAATAACACATGTTTTCTAATACTACTTCCTTCTTCAAGCAGATTCTATACACAATTGGACTCTGTGAGTATTGATGATCATCATAGTGTTAAGTTTGAACTTTTTCCTTTTCAGTGAATCGCAAAAACAGTGTAGTATGTGTGTATATCTATATGTATGATTTCATGGCATGTTTCCTTGCAAGTCAACTTATTACGTAATAAAAATGCTACGTAACATCTTACAGTATTCCCCATATGGCTTATTATTATTCTGTACATGTTACAGTGCATTTTGCATTTCTGCTTGTTACAAAATATGTATGTGCTCACAGTAAGTGAAGAAGCATAATGGTAAATATCAAGGAGACCAATAGAACCAAATGAACTCAACCGGGTTTCATCCACTAATGCACACAAGCAGCACTTTCTGAAAATTTGTGTACTTACATATATATTTCCATCCTAGTCTATGTGCATGTTACACGTTGTGGGCTCATTTTCAATCATCGTTTTTCCAACTTGTCAGTTCTTCGTTAAATGCATCTTCACTATAACTACTTTCCTAATGCTGATACATATACTGTGATTGCACCTCTCCCTCTTTCTCTCGTCATAATGCAGTTAAATGAGTAAACTATTGTAATTTGATCATGTGCATATACGTACATAGATACTTACTCGGTAGGCATGTAAGTTAAAGTTTTTCTTGTCGCTGGTAATGGGCTACGCGTGGAAAAATCCTTGCACGAATTTCGACAGCAATTTTGGAATAAAAGGTTTAAAACATGGTGGCCAGAGGCCATAATTTCCATTGACTTCCCTGGCAATAAGTGCGCTGGTATCCACAATAATGCTCAGCTTCTGAGCAAGTTGTGTAGATATGTATATTTGGTAAACTGCAGCTACTTCATGATATGCATAATGCATATTAAATACCCTTCTTTAATTTAGGCAAGGATGAGAGAACAACTAGGAACTAGTAGGGAGATAACGGAATCGCAGATTAACAATTTTGTGGTTGTCAAGCAGGTCAAGTATTTTTCCACACGCACGTGGAGCATTGACAGCAGCGATATGCACATCATCTACGGAAGAAAGTGTGGAAAGGGATTGACATCCGAGGATTGGAATGGGATGAAGGGATTGGCCATACAGGAATGTCTTAATTGTTTACCTTCTTTAATCTTTACCTGATAGTTGAGTGGTGAGATGTTGACAATGGGAATGGGAAATATCATGTGAAAGCTCTTCGAGGTCCTCCATACGATATAATGGGTAGCAAGTTCAAAAAAGAAATCGGAAATACAAAAGGCTCATTAAATATAGCTCATGTTTTCTGGGGTGTAATGCCTTGGAAATTAAGAGCGGTGTTTCTGGAAAACAAGAAATGTTGTTACAATCAAAAGTGGACGTATACATAATGAAATGAAAGCTGTATTTTAATCCTATTTAGCGGCTTTCTAATACTGACGTTGAAATTTTTAAAGCCTCTCATTGAGTGTACAAAAATCCCTAAATTCGAGCGCTAGGACTAGCTACAGCGACCGCGACCAGCGGCAATAACACATCACAATTCCCAATATCTCACAATTTAGTGCAGTCAGTGTCAGTGTAGTAGCCTCTGATTCTGATGGCCTGTCAATTGGAAGGTCCTTGAAATGATAAATTAAGGTTAGTCTTGTAACAATCCCACGTAGTTTCCCACCACACCAAAATTAATAGTTTGAAAAAGCAAAACAATGTATTCCTTTACTTGCACAAGTAAAATTTTAAGTAGCACTCACATGAATCCACTCATCCATGAAAAATAAATTTGAAGGCACATTTTCACCGTCGCATCATTTACATTTCAGTTCAGATCAGACCAGATAATTATAGATATTAATTCAAATGCGAATCATATAGGGAAAAGGGAGTGATTATCATTCCCATCAAACAAGTAAATCAAACAAATAAACGATTCATCAATACATTTGAAAATTTGAAGAAATACACCATGAACACTTGGCGGAGTAAATATTTTCCTTATTTTGGTTGGTCTCAAAATGAACAGCCTGTTGAAAAACTCAATGCGAAACATATCAATGAACTATTATCATTTGAAGATAACACGGAAAGTATTTCCTTGAATGGTGCTAGTATGAGTGATGGATATGGAATATCCTCGGAAAAATGGTTATTATCGGATCAGGAAAAAGCCATTCAATTAAAGGTCATTTATTTTTTTCCATAAAGATACGAATATTTATTGTTCGTGAAGGAAAATACAGATAAATTTAAAAAATTTCCCATATCCTATTATTTGAAGTGGATATTATTAACTTACAGGTGGCACAACGAGTGAAAGAACTCAAGGAAGCTTCTGAGGACCAGGATGATTGTGGGAGTGAAAAAGATTTATTCAATTGTTATCAAAATCCTTGCCCCAAAAACATTACGGTCAGTGAATCCAGGGGACAGAACAGTCCTTCAGAAGAGTCCGAAAGAGAACATTTCTCAGACTTCGAGTGTCAAAATGATTGCGACGAGCATATTTTTCAAGAATTCAAACCGGAGTTTTCTAAAATTCATGTACCAGAAATAAAATGCAAACACGAGACGCTGTATCATAAACAAAATGAAGTGACTACTGTAAGGGCTTATTTCCCGGAACGCGATGATTCACAAGGAGAATTATCTCCGACCACTTCTTCACCCACAGATCTTCAAGCTCCTATAAAATTGCAGCCTCGTAAATTGGCGTCACTCTTAATGATTTCCTTTTTGATCATCTGTTATGCTTGGCTTTTCTCAAATCAAAATAACCATCTGTATACCTTAGTGGTTGGTAGCGTTGCAGTGTTTTTCGTAAGCTACCAACTGTATCTTATATTATGTGTACTGTTTAAAGGCTTTTCTACAATTTCTATAAAAATTGGACAGATTATAAATAGATATTATGCAATAATTATCGAGTTCAGATTAGATTCATTAAGTTTTGTGGATTTCCATTTGGGCACACGCACTTAGGCACAGCAAATCATGACTCATGCTTGAATAGAAGATCTTGTTGTTTATATTTTTGAGGTGATAACTAATCTTATTGTCGTAATAGGTATTACTCAGCTCGTTCTTTCTGAAGGTTAACCTTTTTGGTTCCAACAAGATGAAACAAACTCAGATAAAGAAGATAAAATGGAATTTGAACCACTGTAAGGAACACATCCATAACGGAATAGTTACGTCACCCTCGTTCAAAACAGTGACTGGATGCTGTTGTAAATACTGTCGAGCTGTAATTGAATGGTGCTTAAAACATCTCGTCTTTTGCCTTATCCTAAGTCAATAGTGATAATTTGGTCCAAATTATAACTTTTCTTGGGAAATGAAATAGGAGGTTGATAATACAAAAGGGGCAACGTCAGAACAGTGAAGAAGAATACTCCTTAGGATTACTGGCAGTAAATATTCCTCCGGAAGTTCAAAGCATATTCATTAACTTTGCGTTCAGTGCTGTAGACAAAAATGGGGTGGATCTTAGTAACTGTATTAGCTTCAAAATAAAATTCTAATTTTCAAAACAAATTTCTACAAAAGTACATTGACACAATAATAGTAAAACATTACAGATGTTATTAATGCTCTTATTTGCTGATTATTTGTAGCTGTTGAAATCACACATACATATACCAGAACAGGAGACTGTGCTTACTCAACACCTATCAAGCGTCTATCAAGTTTCAATGGAAAAGATGGGCTATTAATTCAATGCAAATTATATTGCGAGGGATATCAGACCAAACTTTCTTGGATTCTGCGGAGCCTGGCTGAAATGCTGAAAATGCGAATTTTTAACTCAAACCACCCCAAGGCCGACAACATGCATGTAGAACACGGACGGATTATTCCAGTTATCTTGGATAACGTTCAACAGGTCGGGTGTTCCATTGACTCTCCTGTGAATGAATTCATAAGAGTACGTTACCGTAACCATTTGTAAACGAAAACATTTTTTTTAATTGACTTAAGCCCCCTTAACTATAATAATTATACATAGGTAGTTCTTTAATATTTTTTCTCGTTTAAATTATTAGCAATGTGAGACTCAAACATTTACTTGGAGTATACCTTATTTTCAACGGCTTTTGAAGCGTAGCTCTACAGGAGGCACTAACAATATGCCTTTTGTTCTATATTCCCCATATTTGTATGTCGTATCGCATGGTGTTTGCTCAATTTGGTAAGAACGAATGTTCATAATCAAAAACATAACATTTAAAAGAATGTCTGTAATTGTATAGTAAACAAACTTTAATCTCCATTTAAAATGAAGGTCTTTAAAACTGTTTGAGTTCCAAGGGATTTTCCGCCTCCACGCTAAGCTCCGTGGTCTTCCTACTGGTACGAATCGTCTGCAAATGAATTATATTTTTCAAGTTCAAGATAGCTTTGGGGATTTTATTATTCCAGGTAAAATGTTTTTAAGGGTTGTAGTCTGACAATGAGTAGTATGATTTTTAATGCCAGGAATGTACATACCTACTTACCTCCTATCTATAAATTCTTTAGATGAATGTGGGAGACGTATTAAATCAGGAGAATATATGAAGCTTTGGGATTACTCCCGTCACCTTCTCTACAGCCGACAGACCCTACTGGAGCGTTTCATCCAAGACGATGGCTGTCTCTGCATACGGATTTCCTTGAACTTGGATCCACTTGAGACAGACCTAAGTCCCGATTTTGCTGACTGGGTTCAATTCCAGTAGTAGCAAGTTGCCACAGCTCCATGAAAAGGCAACAATGAAATGTTTTGGTTGCAACTAATTTAAATATTTTTCCCGTTTAAAATTTCGAAAATAAGAACTGCTTTAGTGAATATTTTTAAAGTTAATTTCTGTCTGTAATTTCGAAATTTCTAAATCATAGTGCAAAACTCCGAAACAATAAACTTTGAAAGTACATCATCAACATCAACCATATATTATGCACATGCACAGAATTATAACAATACCTTCAGTCTCTGACAAATGAGTCCATAGTCCATACGCGTAGTATGCTCATCTCATGTATGAAGGTATCATGTATGTACATTCCCTGCGTTTCCTGTAAATTATCCACACTTTGATTCTGATTTCACACAGAAGCTGAAGCGGTGCAGTTGGATTGGAGTTGGAAGACTTATATACATATTTCTATAGCTAACAACTGGAATAGCAAGGTATTAATCAGTTGTTGTTAATCAGTAATAATTACTATTTGTTCCAAGTGTCAGTTTCACATTACCAATTAGCATCATAAATTTTATACACGTTACTGAATCATTTCAGTGATTAGTTGTAGATTTGCTGGCAGAAGCACAAAAGCATAAATTACTATTGTTTTAAAAGCAGAGGAAGATGAACTGATTAGACTATAAAGGCAGTTAAATAATTGACCTTACTGTACTGACATGTACAAATTAAAAATTGTTGTACATTGGAATATTTAGTAATGATGTAATTATAACTATCTACCTAATTCAGCTTGTTTTTATCGTTCTTGTTTCTTTTATATTGAAAGTGAGTTTACTACCCTTGTAATTAGTGATTAAACATGTCGTAGTTGAATTAGGTGAAATGGACGGGATGCATAATGCATTTAAAGAGCAACTGTCTCCGGGGAGGGAAGAAAGGTCAGAACAAATTGAAGGCAAATGCGTGAATGATTCTACTTTTACAAAAGATCATTTTGAAGAGGAACTATTAAATGAAATTATGAAACTATCCCATGATTTAAACTCGGGAACCGATGACTGTAGTAGTAATCCCACGGTAAGACTTTTCTTTAAATTTCTATACGAATACTAGTAAAATGGCAAAAAACCACAAATGATGAGCGTACCCAGAACCCCTCGTGCCTTAACTGAGCCCTGTTCAGAAAATCGTTCTGAAATAAGGGCCGGTTCCATGGAAGGGTGCATACATATATGTATACCTTTGCATCCTTTCTTTGGCGTATAATAATATAGCGTCCAAAAGTGTTTTGTGGACACTATAGAACTCAAAAGTTTTTACTCTGAATTGTAAATTTCATAACAAAAATTGAAATCCCAGAATTTAGAAAATAATAATAATTGAGTCAGTCTAAGCACAAATAGTAACCCTTACTATACTTTTGGTGTAAAGACGTCCAAACTATTTGGTTCCCCAAAGATTAATTCCGGTCAGGGTGATGAAATGAGACGCAATCACATAGACGAGCAGCACAGTAGTTTGTATTTGAACGATTCTGAAGCCGCAGAACTCCAAGCACCTGTTGAATTGAACCAACCTCTGAGAGAGCAGCGTTCATCCATTGTAGTATTTTTAGAGATGACCATATTTGCAATGTCTTTAAAATTTGCGGTGTCCTACGTACTGGTCTTGTCGGGCATGGATGAAGAAAGTTGGACGGCATATATTTTATTGCATTCAATTCTTTTCGTAAGCCTTTATTATCAATTATTATTTTCTTGTTAATTAATACGGTAAAAATCGCTGTAAGATGATTGCAGGGGTATTTCTACTACTGTATACTTTAATACAGAACTAGAACTAAGCTTATAGTTGTTCTGAACACTAAAGCATTAAAAGCTTAAAAGCCCGCAGGAATATTCATTGGATTCATACGATTTCACAAATCGTTTTTGACTATGCCCGACTTGGAAAAAACTAAAGTAATTCAATGGAATGTGAGTAAGTCCTCAAGATCTGGTGCACGAACCCTAGAGTCTCCACCATTTTTAACATCAACCAGCACTAAAACGTTTTCTATATTCAACATTCTGAAGGGCACAATAAGTGGAAGCCACACTCGTGCCCACACTTGCAAATGGTAAGACAATGCTAAATGTTTTAACACTGTTACCATATTTTTCCTCCGTATACAAGTTATCATCTATGCAAAGAATTGTCTCAACACTAGGTCCCTAATAATCAGACACCACCACGAGAATAAAGATGAATTTCAATTCGGGTTAAGAGTTTTGGAGTTGCGGCAAGTTCAAGGAGTGGGATTAAATGTCTACTTTCGAATAAACGGCAAGTTTGATTCTTAAATTAAACCATAATTACTGCAACCACTTTCTGCTTATGGACACATTTAATGCTCATTTTTGTACGTCACCAAGTTCCAAGGTCACTCTAAAATCGAGGCAGAATAAGTGGTCTGAATCCGTGACTTCTGGAAAGGATCCTGATAACTGTCAAATTAACGCAATTTAAATTCTTGCAGGAAAGGATATGTTCATTAGCTATCAACCGTTTAAGAAACCAGGTGATTCTGGCATGACATCGTTTATGAAGATACCAGCAGTCGATGACGACATTGCTGTAAAATGTCAGCTGCAGTGCATATATTTTTATTTATAATCATTTTTATAACTTCTTAAGATTAGCAAAAACCATTCGGATTTGAAGTAATTATAGCAAATATATGTTTGCCTTTTAATTGTTACAAAGAAACTGTACTTCATTTACCCTTTACATGTAAATTAATCATTCTTCCACTTAAAAAAAGTAACTACAAAGTGGAACTTCTCAGTAAACAATTACACCGAAATAGCGTTGGGCGTTTTGCGAAAACAAATCTGAAGTTGCTGAACGCTGCTTATTAACCCTTCATCAAGAGTATTTAAGAAAGGGGAAGAAAACAGGGGTCTTTCCGTCTTGTTGTCGTGTTTAGTTTGTTAGTATTAGTTAGTAGTTGTTTAGTAGTTAGCTTCTACTTCACCTTGTAATAAAACTTACAATCGGAACATGGTAAATGTGCTGCAATATTTTGTCAACAGGTTTCTAGAACAATCTTAAGCTTCAATTTTGAGGTCACAGAAGGCTTCGAATTTAAGTGGATAATATGCTGTTGACCCAGATTAAACCATGATATTTCAAGGAAATAATTGAAAATGGTGTCACCTTTCACTTCCATCATTAACGTTATTATAATTGTATGTATTGCCTATTTGAAGTTAGGTAACTAGGAACATTTTGTACTCAGCCTAAACTATGTCGTATGATTTGTGTATAAGGAATATTGTAGTATTAACAATAATACGAATCGTTAATAATAGTAATTCTTATGTGCAATATTACATAATTATATATGTATAATAATTACGGAAATATAAGAAAGTGAAGGTGAGTAAACTTTGAAATGTTAGATATAGTTTTTAGCATGAAGCACTTATGTATATGCTTAAAGATTACTATGAGGACTTGAATTATGGCCACCATGTGTGTATGGAGAATACCTGTTATTAATATAAACCGGCCAGTAGGAATGAGTAGGAAACAAATGATGTCCGGTGTGATGACTTGTTCCAGTAGCTGTATGATGATTTAAGAAAGAATTGAATTTTGCATATGATGCCGAAGCAGATTGGAAATCTACGGATACTTTCTCCACCACAGCCGCTTGCTGACAAGACTGCTGGAGCAATGCCTGAAAGTCAAACTTGTAGGCGTAACGCTTTCCATGAACTTTGCTCATAATGTTTTTGTCGTAGTAGTACCTGGTAAAACAAATATCCCATGGAAATACTCACAATTTGCATTCAATTTAAACACTACAATTTCAAAAAACACCTTCAATATACACATATGTTTATAATATTACAATCAGCTAGCTAAATAGGAGATCTAATTACCTGAGAGCTCTACTGAGCTTGTCATAATTCATGTTGGGCTTTGCTTTCCTTTCACCCCATCTTCTCGCAACTTCGTCTGGATCCGTTAATTTGAACTCACCGTTGTGACCATCCCAAGTGATGCAAGTAGCATTTGCAGTGTCAGATAAGAGTTCAAGTAGGAATTGCCAAAGCTGAATTTGCCCAGAAGGGGATGATCCAGAGGTGGCTCCAGGTCCGTTGACAATACTGTTAGCGTTCGTGGCAACTATTCCATTATTAGGCGTGCCATGGAAAGTTGACCGGGTTGCCATCATTAGTTGGTTGTACGCTTCTGTGACAGAAACATTCCCTATTGTAGCAACAGCGGCTAGCAATTTGTTAGCAATTATTTTAAAAGGGATAAAATTATAAACAAACTTAAAATTTGGGAAGTCAATTACATACATACCTTGAAAATTAACTTGTGTCTGGCAGGTTCCCGGAGGATAATACGGATTCCAGCCTTTTCTGTAACTTCCACTTTCTTGAATATCATTTAAAATAAAGTAATAATTAAAATTTTGAAAGTAAAAATAACCAGTTAAAATGATAAGCTGAATGTCATTGATACATGGGTAAATTGACGTACCATATGTGCCTTTCTGGACGCGAACACTTTCCTCGTCAGATCTTTTCCTGGAGTTATTGTGATTTAACCACATTCCGAACTTTTGCGAAGACTGAGTAAGAATTTATCTTTGATACTTCTAAAAAATAAACCTTCAATAAGGTAAACAGTGTAAATCAGTTAGGAAATGCCCAGGAGGAAGAGAGATTCAATTATTAGGGGAAGTTTAAAGAGTGCAGTAATGTGTCAGGAAGGAAAAGATGGTTTGTCTGAGTTTTCCGGCGGTAACGGCGGGTGAGCTGGTAGCTGGTGGAGGAGAAGTAGGAAACTAAGACAGGAAGTGTAGTGTGAGAAGAGAAGTAGTAGGAAAGGAAATCAGGCAGATCCAAGTAACATATTTCCGCCAAAAAAAGATACATTTTGGTGAAGAAGCAGCCACTTTTCACCACCGTCCTTTCATTCGACTCCTTTTAGCATTATACTTTCCTTCCTCTCATATCAAGAGTTTGCTACTTCTTCGGTTCAAAAGTTTCCATGAAGAGGCCAATGAGGATACGGGACACCCGGCTGTGAGGCTTCGAAAAGCCAATCCTTACCTCCGCTCCTTGAAATCCCTCCAACTGAAACATAACTGGCTTCAGAAATCATCCGAATATCCGACACTTCTCATATAGTTATCACCCTCATTTTCCCGTACCTTTTCCTCCGAAAATTATTTCAAGTTGGTTCATTATCATTCCAGTATGTTGTTAATTTCTCGCCTTTTAGGTTAATCCTACTCCTACTTTCCCCCAGCCCACATCTACTATTTCCCGTATTTAGCTGGAGAGTAAGAATGCACAATTGCATTCTGTACTAGACTTTAGATTTTATAGTAATAATAATTATTGAAGAGCGCTTGAAATCAGAATCCCCAGAAGTTTCATTCTTTATATGAGAATCTTGTGATATGATGATAGTTTAGTTGATTGCAGACATTACGTACAATAGGATTCGTAAAGGTAGTAATAAGCTCAGGGACAATGGTAAAAGCCGAAGTGAGAGAAGGGCAGGGCAGAGATATTAAAGTTCCAGTTACCCTGTCCTTCTTCAGTATCTCCTCAAGTCTTGAGTGTGACTGTTGTGGGGAGTGGAAAATACGGAGGAAATCAGTAAAATTTTTGGTTTGGGCACACTCCACCGACATGTACATATATGTAGGTACTTACAGAAGTTGAGCAAGGGAGCGTCATCGAGAGAAAGTACAGGGAAGAGAAGGAGAAGAGATAGATGAAAAACTAAGAGGAAAAGGAAATGATGAGATGGTGTTAGTAGAAGAGAGGAAGTGTCAGCAGGGGGTCAGAATGATTGCGACCGGACTAAATCCCGGGTGCTTATACGGGGATTTCACCCGGGCCAAATACCAAAAAACTTTGCTCGCTCACCCCATTTGAATTTCAAATGAGCCTCCACATTCCGCTTATACGAGCACATAAGTATACAACCACCACCACCACACAGTCACTTGGAATTATTATCCTCACTGCCAAAACACTTTATTTTCTACGATTGCACCTCTCAACTTTAAAAACCTTGTCAACTTCTTCATTCAATAATAACCTTTATTTTTTCAATCATTCTGTCCTCCCTGTTCTGGCATGCTTCCAAGAAATCCTTAGTTGTGGATGGGTGAAAGCAATTAAAAACTGATACCAAAAGGGGCAGACACCAAATACAATGGAGATTGTTTCTTTTCTACGGATGAATCTCATTGTGATGAATGATTTTCTGGGAGTACATTTTGCGGTGGTCATTATTGATACTGGTATTGTATTATGGGGCTTTGATAGCCCTCTGTAAAAAAAAAAAGGATAGCTTTTGGTGGTATTTCCTTCCCTCGCTTGGCCCTTCCTTCCCGAGCCCAAACCCATGATTTTGTTATTAATGACGGACGATAGAAGTAATTTAATGGGAATTGGAGTCAGTTAAGTGATTCGCAGAGAGTTCATCAATTGAGATGCTATCGTTGAAATTGAAAGTCAAGAGAATCTCAGCACCATTGGTCATTCTGTCCAGTCATTTCCGCACGGACTTTCCCCTCCCTGCGTGTGCATAATCTCAGCATGAAATTCAACCGGTAGGGTATCATATGTAATGCGGAGTTGATTTCATCTCACCCTCTTAAACCATCTCAAGACAATTCCTATGAATCCAATAACCATTAAGACTGGACCAAACACAGCATCTAATGTTTCTTACCCTAATTTATTTTACGGCACTGACAGCGTGCGTATAACCTTTTGTAAATTATTTTCCCATTCAATAAATAATTCCCCCCCCCCCTCCCAAATTTTCGACCAAGACATTTTCTAACAGTTTACTTCCAAAATCAAGTTTACAGTTACCTCACAAAAGTTCCTAGTTACCATGCTCAATTGTACTGCAAATACTCGTATCCACATGGTGTCAGCGGAGCCTGCATATGCATACTGTTACCAAACACTAGAAATGATTTCCAAGGGAAAAGTCTCCTATTATATATATTGTTATTTTATTTTATTTATTTCTTTAAGGTCCTGTAGGCATTCCCCCATGACTCACCTATTATCTATTATGTATCCTTACTACTAAAAGCACTTCTCCAAGATTCCGTCAATTTTAAGATTTTTTCTCCAAAAAGTTCCTCACAGACCGCAGCCGTCACCAATTTCGACTGCGAATTAAAATCCAGGAAATTCATCCCTATTTTGCTCACACATGTCCAGAAGTTCGAAGACTAGCCTTCAAAAGAAGGCTTCATTGAAGGTAGCTCACAGATTCGCGTGCAGGAATAAAATAGGCTGAATTTTTTCTCCAAGTTTGAGGGAAGTCTTCATAAAATTTCCCAAAAATAGTAAGCGAAGGAACGGCGGGAGCGGGATTGAAGTAGCCTTCGAGTGTATTACAGGCTTCACACGGATGATGCCTCAAATATAAAATACAAGGGAAGGCAGAAATGAGAATGTTATTAAATATTTGCATGAACTTTCAATCATGACATCTATATGTGATGATAATGTTGATCAAAACTACTTCATTTTCAAAAATCGTTTTGATACATTTCTATAATTTTTGCAATAATGAAGGCTCGAAATGAACGAGGGCTGTTTTTGAAGGAAGGGTGAATTCGCTTCATTCAATAGTAAGAAGAAGGAATGTAATTTTTTTAAATTACCCATTGAAGGCGCAGAAGAAGATCATTTCATTTGGACATCTCGGATTGCCACAAGTCTCGGATTTTAGGAGTTCAAAAAGTAGTTAGAAAAAAGATTTATTACAGGACTACAATTATTATTATTTTAGTGCAACATGGATTAACTCAACTGAGCTTCATAATTTTTATTTTCGTTCCCACTGATGTATACAAATTATTATTCTTGAACATATTTCTGGAATAAGAACTATTTACTTATAAAAATAATACAATTTTATTGTTCCGAACGGGAGAGAAAAGTACAGTTAGCCGTACTGTACAGTAAGCTGCCCTTGCCTGGATCACCATTGCCCCATCTTATTACAGCCAACCCAAAATACAGCACGATTGAAGCATGTGCCACGAGCTTTTGTACGTTCCACTCCGCTACGCTACTCTCACATGACTTTTGTATTGTACTCAAAAAGCTGACTTGAGCTTTCTATGTCCGTTCTTCGGTTGCCGTCCGTCTGTGAATATGTAAATACATACATGTTTTAGAATTGTGATCGGTGAGTTTCTGTTTGAATCCTAAGTACTGGGATAGTTGGCGATTCTACTATTAATTTTATAATAAGAATATTAATTCGAAAAATATTTATAAGCAGTCGTTCTTTGAATTAAAGGTATCCTTTGTGAAACAGTTGGGTTGAAGCTAATATCAGCAATAATTATTTTTTCCGACATTTTTTCAGCTGTCATTATTTTGTGGATGAGTTGAGGACATTGAAGTTGCAATATCCGAGTGTGATTGAAATTTTGGATCTATAGTGTCTATCTATTAACTCTGTACTTGATTGGAATCGGGAGTAGCTATGGAGCTATTTATTTCAGCTGCCCGGCTGGGAATTTCCCGTGAGAATAATTTTGAATTAAAGTATTGTATTTTTGTTTTAAAATGATTGGAAATATATGTAGTATGGGCTGAAAATGATTTTTTTGTTACTTTAGCTCAAGGGGTTCCATCGAAGGAGTACTTGGACAATTTGCCGAAGTATGTGGAAACCTTGTCACGTCAGTCTTGGGCTAATTTGGATGCTGGCCAGAATCAAATTACTGAGAGAACGCAGGCTTTGGCTGTTCTTGGTATAATTGCTGCGAAGTCGAAATCCACGGATTTAGGGAACCACGTTGACACTTTCCTGACACAAGTGTACACTTTCCTGACGACTGTGGAGGTGCCGCAGTTGCGGCACTGTCCCTCTCTATGTATGTGTTTCAGTTATTTCTGAGGATTATGATTCTTGATCGTTTGTTCATGGGGTTTATGAGGGCTAACAAGTATTTGATGAGATTTGAGGATGAGGATGTCAAAACTTGTATTGTTTTATGTTTATAGTGATTGATATTTGTCAAAATGTGACGGACAGCTTGGTCCGACGGGGTACGCCCATGCTGGGGATTAATATTCTTGTAACTGCCATCCGGCAGTACCAGACCAATGATCGTCAGTTAACGAGCATACATCCGAATTTGCTGGAGTTATGCTTGGCGGCGTCAGTACCGAAAGCTGCCCTACCTTTCCTTACCAATGATATTGATGATTTCAGTCCTGAGGTATTTGTGCTGGTGGTTGTTTAAATTGTTATTAGCGTAATTACGGGAAGGGGGGCAATACAATTTGACTTCTCGTTGCAGATCAAAGGAACGGATTGTAAAAATCTACTTTTGTTCTTCTACTACGGTGGAATGGTTTGTGCTGCGCTCAAAAAATTCAAAGAAGCTATTTATTTTTTCGAAGCTGCTATTCAAGTTCCAGCGTCAACATTATCGCACATAATGCTTGAGTCTTACAAGAAGTTGATCTTGGTTTCCCTAATTCATACTGGAGAGATCCCTCAATCTCATAAATGTGCAAATCAAATTGTTAACAGGTAACATTGTTTGGAGTTTAGTGTATTTTAGTGGAATGTTATGTGAGTTAAGATGGTTTGTCACGTCGGTTAAATAATTATTGTAACATGTAAATATATGGATTACATGTAGGGTTTTGAAGCCTAATGCGAATGCTTACACGGACTTGGCCGCTAGTTTCGTTACATTCAACCCTACGGACCTCAGCCTGGTTATTAATCGGCATCATGATACTATTAATCGGTACTACAAGTTTTTTAATTAACTTGAAGTTAAATCGGGTTAGTGCGTTTAAACGAAGAAAAATCTAAATGTAGTCGATTCTTGATATGTTTAGAGACAAAAATTATGGCCTTGTGAAGCAAGTGAAAGCGGCCCAGACAAAACTGAGTATACTTAGGCTGACCAAAACATTTCTTACTTTAAGTCTGGCTGATGTAGCGTCGCGTGTGCAACTTTCTGGTGGCGCTCAGCAAGCAGAATCAATGGTTTTATCCATGGTAAGTTTTTGTCTACGGTTTGATTATTAGCCCTTCATTTTTACATGGATTGGAGTCGGGAAGTATTGAAAATATTGAGTGCTTGTAGATACAAGATGGGGAAATATATGCGAAAATTAATCAGAAAGACGGAATGGTTGTCTTCTTGGATAACAAAGAGAAATACGATGGGCCTATAATGATGCAGAAGATCGAAAATCAAGTATATAATTAATTACTGTCCTCGTAGTTTTTCAAAACATATCCCAACTTTGTGTCTGCAAACATTGATAAACTAATTTTGTAATTTTTTCAGATTATTAGGTGTATTGACTTGAACAGGAGGCTAGAATCAATGAATGACAACTTAGCCACAAATCCTGATTATATCAGTAAAGTTCTGTGCGCCTCCGAAGATGAAGGGATATCGTCATCGAAGCAGTTGTTCTCCGTCTGATAAAAAATCGCCAACTTTGGGGTCACGTTTACACTACCTATACATATTTTGGATTCGTAGTAGATACACTGTTTAGAGAGTGTTGAAAAAACCATAAAACTTCTGTGACGAATCCATGAATTATCTAAATTTTGAAAATTATTTCATTATTTTTATGAGTTTGGAATAATTGTTTGGAAATTGCATTAATCTATAGAATTTAAATTACGTATTGTACTGTAAAAAAAGAATACCGAACGAGTCTGTTTCTCTACTCTGTCAGTTTGTATTAAACGATAATTTAATATAATTCAGAATTACGGAGAGCGCTTAAGTTTTTTCATTATAATTTGCTCATCTGTACATATAACACGAATTAACTTAAAACTTAATCTTATTAAAGTTATCGCTAGCAACTTACTTAAAACTAAAATCAATGCTAATTGTAGTCATATGTCTACACACTCATATTTTTTATTATTATTAGTAATTATAGTTACGTTACGCAGCACACATGAAGACTTATAGCGCATAGTTTTGTATATATTATAAAGTAAAGATCATAAATTATTATCTGAATTGACATCCTTGATGGAAATGGAAGGTACCTCATCCTCGTCTCAAGTAAATTATCAATACCCTGTTTGTAGTTTGCAGTAACTTTATGTATCCTTGGTCCGCAGTAAATTCAAATTACAACGTGGACTGTACTCAATGTACTGTGGAGCTAAACAAAACAGGGTAAAAGAGCTGAGCATATGCATTTCTTCTCTCTTATGGCAAATGTGTGCACGTATGTTACAAATAAAATGCCAACTTTCATTATACTTCCTTTCGAAGTTACAGCCACGGTTTACCTCAAAAGATTTTGTCATGCATTACCGCTTAAAAAATACAAACAAGTAGAATATTTGTGTAGCACGCGGAGGTATACCAATAACTCGCAGTATCTGCAACCAGGATACCTTTACAAATTGTAGCAATTAGCAATCCAATGTGTGGATTTGGATAGTCCATGAAAAAATTATTGTCAAATTAATAATTTGTTAATTAGGTATTCATATTTGAAAATTAGTTTCTAAACTGATCATATCTTTTACAGTATTCTCTACTTAGTTTTATTTGTAAAACTATTATTAATGTGCTAATAAAACTAATGTTTTTTAAGAATAAGAAGAGTGAATATAATATTGAGAATAAATTATTACACTCAGGGGTGGATTTACGCGTTTGCCCAACCGGCCAGGGTACAAAAAATTAACAATGACCCTGAAAATTGATGTACAAAGGTCCAAAAATATAATTTGGGGCTTAAAACCCCGCTAAATATTATTTTATTAGTCTACCCTTGATTACAATAAACTCTTTTCGCTGTTTGAATTAACTACCCTAATCATATTTTATTTTAGAATAAAAGGGAATTTTCAATTAAAGGCTCTCATCAAAATATAATTTCTTTGGTTTTTAATCGGCATGACATCTATAGACTCCGTTTTCGCATCTGTAATGGTTCAAGTAGAATTTTGTTTCAAAACTTTTTATGTCTTACAAGTCATAGTGTTTGATAGATTCGCAAACGTGTGAAGCAGTAGGTAAAGAATAATTCAAATAACTGTCTCCTATTAATAATGCATTGAGTTACTGAGATACAAGTATATAAAATACGATTTATAAACCCATTAACTATTATTAATTTATTATTGTTAAGTCTAATACTACATCTCACAATTTCTTTTTTACAAAAAATTGAATCATTCTAGTGAATCGCTCTATGAATTGTTCGTCTTTATGTTGGGATACAAATAGCTTCTTGTTATTTTTATATAGTATATAAAATTCAAGAAATAAAATATTTTGATGTGAGAGTTTTCAGGGAAGGAAATATGAAAAATGCCTGTGCATGGTTGCTCAGGAGCCTGGGAGGGGAAGAACAGTGCACATGTTTGTTCCGTCGCTTACTTCATCACACGCTGTCCGCTTCCCCAGTTTATTAAATTGTGATTTGAGACCGACTGTCTAACTGTTCTAGAGCTGGGACTGGATTGTATTTTTTGCATTTATTTGGGGTTCCTTTGGGATTAATACTTTATTTGTGGAAAATAATTTAGTATGATTTAGTACAGCCAAGATATACTTTTTATACTCAATTAATTTCTGTATTGTTACTGTTGCCAGCAATGTTAAGACCGAACTACATATTCCAGAACCCGGACCGTCCGGAAGGACGGGCAACGGGTGAGGAGGCAGAGTCGAAACAGGAAAAAATAAATCCGAAATTGAAGCAATTGTAAGTGTAAAAGCTTGTAAATCATTGTAAGTTTTAACTATTAAAATAAAATGTCCCCAATAAATGTAAGGAACCATTTCCTGAATTCGGAAATCCATAATCTTAAATGACATGTGTTTATTTTAAATATCAATGGAGTACTTTCGACGAACGTTGCATATAATTTGAAATGTTTTGTAACATATTATTTCAGTTATGAAGTCAAGACAAAAATTGAGCCCTTTTACAGCGGAGGGAAATTATCCGTAAGTGAGCACTCAGTGTCTGAAATCTATATATGTGGAAATATATTTTTAAGGAAATGTATTGATAGTATTTTAAAATATTAATTAAATTGTCTATCTGGGAACTTCTAAATGTTTAGGTTCTCTCAGCATGCCACTTTGCTTGTCAGTGTGGACCCACAATAAAAATCATTTCTACAACCAAGTCAACCCCATTGGGGAAGGAGGCTGATGACGTAATTGAGGTAGATGAAAAGGCTGAAGAACTGGAAGGAAATGACCAGGACGACAAGAAAGAGGATAAAAATGAGGGATTCAAGGTTATAAATACCTATGAGTGTGAAATGGATGAAATTCTCTCCTTCGACGCGAGTTGCCTGCCCCATGTACTATTGACGGCTCACAAATCCAATTTACTGAGACTTTGGGATTTGAATGATACGACTCAGCCACCAAAACCTGTAAAATTGATCAGGTCGTACCATAACACACCGATTATTCATGTGGCTATTGAGAGTTCCCAAAATATATCCTCCAGGGGAGAAAACGTGACTTCAGTGGGAGAGTTATCGACGGGGGAGAATCCTTTTGCTAACGTGAGGTGGGCAACAGTTGCAGGCTCGGTTGTCAAAGTTTGGGAAATGGGAGGAAATCAAGTATCCAGGGCGATCAAGGTTGATAACATCGCTTCTATAGGTTTTGTCAAGTGGGGGTGTCACGGAAAGCCTCGGTTGTACGCTGCCGAGAGGAAAATTTATGTGATTGAAATGTCGGATGAAACAAAGCAGTATGAGGTTGTTAGTTCTTGTGAGGGTCATTTCTCTCAAATCACAGGAATAGAATGGAGTGGAGAGAACAACAATTTGATGATCAGGTAAGATTAATTTCAAAACTATTTAGTTTCATTTGAAGTTAGCCTAAAATAAAGAATCTTTGAATACATTTGTAGTGTTGGGAGAGACAACGTGATGATCTTGTGGGACATGGAAATTACTTTCAATCGATTGAAGACTATTCAGTTGCCAGGATCAGTTGAATCTATCATTCTAACGTCTCCTTCAGATCTGTACCTGGCATTGAGCCCATCCAGCGTTCGTTACTACAACATACCTTCCCAGAAATTGTCAACATCGTCGGTACTAAACTTGGGCAAGGATGAAACCATTATATCCTTCCATCCGTCTGTACAGTCGGAGTCTCAAGGGGGTGAATTTTGGATATCTACATTAGCTTCAAGTGTTTACAAAGTTAATACGAAAATTGGTGGGGATTATCCTAACCTTCAAATAAGTAAACAGGTAAATTCTTGTCCCCACGAAACAGAATGCTGTAATTTAATTACATCAAAAAGACTAAAAGAAATATCGCCCGATTCGGCTTTTTTGTATTGCAGTTTGTCGGTACGCTGGATGAAATTTTTGCTGTTGCTCTGTGGAGTAATATGAAAGTTGCAGTTGCAAACAATACAAGTATAATTCGAGTCTACAGTTTAGAAAGTGGAAGCTGCTCCTTTTTACGAGGTCATACGGATATTGTTTTAAGTTTAAGTGTGCAAAAGAATTGGCTTATTTCAGGATCTAAGGTAAGATAGTAACTAGGAGTTCTCTTGATACCGGGTTTTACCGAATTAAATTCTAAGGTTTTCTTACATTTGGGTAGGACAATCGAATAATTTTTTGGGAGGAGGATTCAGATGAACCAAAGTTCACTTTAGCGGGTCACATTGCCTCAGTAACTGCTGTTTGTTTCGATCCCTTACGCATGATTGTGTATTCTGCAGCGGAGGATACTTTCATAAAAGCCTGGGATCAGACCAAATGCATTCAAAGTGTCGTTGCTCATGCCAAAGAAATTCATTCGGTACATTGCAGTCCGAATGGCGCTATGGTAGGAATCTCTGTATTAATGATGATATAAAGTTTTTAAACCAAACATTCACTCTGACTGCGACTTTAATCTCCGTGAAAGTGGAAAGAGTATTAGTGTGTAAAAATGTTTATATTTGTGCAGCTTTTGAGTGCATCCCGGGATAAAACTGCGAAAGTTTGGGATTCCGATACTTTAACGTTAATAGGGACGTTAAAAGGTCATAAAAAGAGCGTTTGGGATGCGAAATTCTCGTCGTGGGACCAGTTAGTTGTGACAGCATCTGCAGATACCACTGTTAAAATTTGGGACATTCCTGGGTTCAATTGTATTAAGGTATGGTGCTAGTTGTGTGGTTGGGCTTTAACAGTTTGGGCTGTCATCGTGTCCTTCTTGATACGGACGGAATGTTAGTTAAATGAGTGATTTGATTTTATTGTAGACTTTACAAGGCCATCAAAGCTCAGTTTTACAAGCAGTATTCATAAATTCAGGTCAGTAAATGTATTTTTAAATTATATTTTTATTTGAATCCAACCGGTTATTACTCGCATTTATCAAATAGGCTTGCAGATCCTATCCACTAGCAGTGATGGAACTTTAAAGTCATGGGATATACGTACCTCAACTTGTATATCCACGTATGAGCAATCAGATGACAAACTATGGGCATTAGATGCAGTTCCTGATGGTTCTCTAATTGTCACTGGATCTGCGGACTCTATTTTGACTGTATGCGTGGATGTAACAGAAGCGAAATACCAGGAAAGTGTTGAGAAGAAAAATAAAGCCGTCGAGGAGGAACAACGCCTTAATAACTTACTTCGTAAGGGAGATTGGCAGCATGCTATTAGGTTAGCGATAGAATTGGACCGCCCGTTTACACTCCTAAAAATCATCCGAGGTATCCATGATATTTAATAATTCAGTGCTTGAAATGGCAAATACTTTTACAGTTATAATAATAATAATATTGTTGAAGGTGTCCTGATTATCTCTCCCAAACGTAAAAGTTTAGTAATTCCGTGAAAATTTGCAGATATAACCGACATGAACGACCTCACTTTCGTAATCAGCACATTACCAGAAGAGCATAAATTCAAACTGATGACCTACATCAAACGATGGAATACAAATTCTAGAACTTCAACAGAAGCTCAGGTGTTACTCAACATATTTTTAATGACAACGCCGCCTGAAGAATTGTCATACGTAGACACCAACTCGGTGGTTCCATTTACTGTTCGGCATTTCCAACGCGTCCAAAAGAATTTACAACATATAGCACTTGTCAAGTATCTGGCGGAAAAAGTTGTGAATTAAAATTATGAATGCTTTTACTTCATTTAAAACCATACTTTATTAAAAATCATCATGTACTTGGTGAATATTGTGTTACATGCGTTTTGTATATTTTGAACTTCAAAATTATTATCCAAGGTATTCTTAAGTCTTATGTGTTAATTTAAAGCAAAATGCATGATTTTTCGTCTAAAGCAGAGGTGGCCATTCCATTTTCCACTACACTACACTACTCTAAAGACTTAGCCAGAGTAAATGCCACTACTTACCACTACACTACAAACAATAATGGTCTTTGACAACTACTCTACGAATACTCTATTTTGTTGTTAATCAAAACTACCACTACACTACTTTCCAGTAGAGTTTTACTTTCAGACAGCACCTTTACTCTACTCTACCACTACTTGCTGGAAGCTAAAAATTAGCGTTACTCTACACTAGACATGTCAACTACGGTATCGTAGTACGGTAATACCGTAATTACCGTAAACAATTTAGGTACGGTTTAGGTACGATAATTATCGGTTTTTTGAAGCGATATCGTAACTCCATACGATATCGTCAGTCCAGCGGAAGGCTCGTAAAATTGTGGTGTTACGTACTCGAATTTTCATTAAAAAGAGTGAAACTCAAAAATGAAAGGAATTCGTTCGACAATAAAGATTGTGTCTAGTGTCAATATGGAAAAAAACTTGGAGGAAAACTCGTGCGTCTAGTAATTCAAGTGTTTGAAGTCATTTTTTGAGTCGGTCTGACGGCATGAAGGCACTTCACCTGTTATGAGAAAGAGATGGAAAGTCACTTCCTAAATTAATATAAGTAAGACCGAATTCGGTAAAGATTTAGTTTAGGAAAAATTACTAGAAGATAGATCGAAGAATTCAGTATCGTTTTCTATATTTTATGATTTTCATATTTTGCATACGAATGTAAAAAAGGAAAGGACACCGCACAATCCTTACGAGAGAATGCCCTCTGTTCGATTTTAACGAAAAAATTACTGCAGGGTTCGCCTTGATGCGTAGATCATTTTTGATAATTGCCCCGAAAAATCTGACGACGGGATTCGGACATATCCCGGATCAAAGTTAGCAAAAAATGAGGGGGGCTCATGGGGTACCAAAAAATTCAAATAGTGAAAAGTAGCAATATTACTTCAAAAATGGCAAGAATAAAAATTAAATAACGTGCAAAAAAAAATTCAGCGAGATATGACCTCAACATTCCAAGATACTGACCTCAAGAGGTCAAAGAGCGTTGATACCGGTTTCATAATCTAAACGGTGACAAAATGATTTGATTGATTGATTGATGACAGATTGATTTTTTTTCAAACTAGCTTATTTTATAAGGAATTTCTGCACATTTAATACTCTCACATTAATTGACATCAAAGACGCTAAACTGATTGTTGAATAACTGATGTTGGATTTGTTACTTCATATCTTTACACACATACCATAAAAATCGACTTATATTCGTGTTTTTACCATAATCGGATTAATTTACGATACCGTACCTTAAAAATATTACCGGAGTTTTTCCCCTTTACGGTAACGGTAATTACGGTATTTTAAACAAGAACGGTATGAACATGTCTACTAGAAATCTATTGAACTAGAAATCCTTTGCTCTCCATAGGTCGGCATCATTATTTGGGCACTCAAACTCTGAACTCATGAGTTATATGATCTATTTCATACTCTCGAACTCACAGCAACAATTTAATAGCTGTAATCCTTGCACTCGAACTCAGCCTCAGAGTTCGAATTATTTAATTTTTGGAACTCGCACTCATGACACTCAGGGACTCAAACAGACGATAGAACCCTAATAACAATACAATCTACAACTCAACCCCGAACTTTCAATATAGTAAACAGGACTCACAATAAAGTTAAAGTGTACGCTCTTATAGCACCTGGAGGGCTTACATTGTTGTACAGAATAGGCAAAGGGTCTGCGGAAAAATATTGAAAAAATTCCTCCATGAGTACCCCAAGGGTGTGGGGCTTGTAAAGTTGGACAGTGCACCGACCCGTATCTCGGGTGTTTGAGGTCCGAATCACATGAAATTTTGTTTTCAGGGTCTTCAGAAGATTTTAGTGATGTCCATTCCCGCTAAATTGTAAAAAAACCGAAAAATTAGGATTTTCGGGTTTTCCCGGATAATCGCATATTAATGGAAATGGACATGTTTCAAATACTTCCAGCACCTTACTTGTCAATATTCAGACATTTTTGGATTTTACAAAAAATTAGTATCATACAAATGTATTCGGTTAAAAAATCAACGACAGTTTCAATTAGTTCCAGCATTCAATTCAACAAAAACTGAAATAAGCTGCTGGGCGAAACGCTTCACTTCCGCGCCAATCCCATAGCACTCATACGTCCCGTGGGAAGTAGCAGTGTAGTGCCATTCGGCAGTGATGTTAAAATCGGACTTGTGGTGAAGCAGATTTACGATATTCTTCGTGTTCTGAAATTGAGCCGCAGTCCCATCAGACACGTAGATTATGCGTTCGATGAAAGATAAATCTGTTTTAAGTTTATGTAGAAATTGGGCTCGAAAAACATGAAAGACAGTTGCGTCATGAGAAGCGTGGTCACAACGACGCAATTCTTCTTGCCTCCCACCCCACTTGATGATCCACATACTGCACACATATAGAGAGTAACAGTAGTACTATAACAGTAGTAGCTATAGCAATGATACTAAGATGTGGCAGGCAGATGGACAAATGATGTATCTCACATTGAGCTTCCCTTCTCTATTCGGTGATTTATTCAATTCCAAAGATCCTCACTACAATTTAGTGCTTTTAACACTGGGTATTGTAAAAATAGTTGTCTCCAGACATAAATGGCGCTAGGCTTATTGAACTTAAAAAATTATAAGATGATCATAATTATTTGTACCAGAAGTTATCGAAAACAAATTTAAGGCCGAAACATCATTTGATGGTTCATTACCCACATTTGATTAAAGAAATCGGTGTACTCATTCGGTATTGATCAATGCGGCAGGAAGGCCGTCATGTTTTAAATGAGTGGCTCGTATTTGAGGTATCTTCAAGAATATTTGCAAAACGGTCACCAAAACTTTTTGTTCCATTCAAATTACTCGAAATGGGTGCAGTCATAGTTAAAATTGAGAATAAGAATTTTAAAGAACTTATTAGCTCATATCTCGGAAGTTTAAACATTGAAATTACTGTGCTAGATGAGATTATGAAACACTCAAAAAGCTTAAAACAAAATGAGTACATTTTACTCTATAATACTTGCGATGCACCCATATTTGCACTTTACTAGTGAACATATGTAAGTGGTTGCAGTTGCATCATTCACTATAGTATTAACCACATTCTTTTACTAATTTCGATTCTGTGGAAAATTTCACTACGGGATGTACCACAAATGACGTCATCCAAAAATCTTGCAAATTACGACTGACTGACTGGGTGATCATTCGTCGTCACATCGAAGGCTGACTGACTGTATATGACGTCATATGTGACTGTATATATGGGTATAATAAAATGTCAAGGCTGATTTATTATTTAAAAATTAGAAGATTAACAATGACTTCTACTGTGAACAAGTGAGAAACAAAAATCATCAGGTACTTGTACTAATTCATGGGTAAATTCATATAGGTCAAAGGTAATTTGAACTGGGTCGCTCATTCTGTCAATAATTTTATAATAATGTAACAAACACATTTTACAATAGAAAAACAATTTCACCTGTCAAATTCTGAAAATCAACTTACTCCTGTTTGTGCCTTAACACTTCATATAAACAAAATCACAAAGAACTGAAGTGGGGTATTGTGGTAAAATATGCGGGACAGAAAGGTAACTTGACAGGCGAATGGGCGTATACGTAGGTTTTACTTAAAAACATTTTTAATTAGGAAATTCACTCAAATCGCACGAAATAGCTTTGCGCAACATCCGGTCAATGGTGCTAATTATTACAGCTGCAAAAGAAAATTTAAAAAATTATGGAGTCACAATAGATGGCGAGATTATTACCTTACACTACTGTAATAATGAACAACAAATGTGCGTATATATGGGACATACTTTTTCAAGGCTAGCTGGATGACACTACCTCCTTTAAAATCAATACTTCTGACATTTTAGATAATGTGTCCACGTGGAAATGTGGACAATGAAAAGAAGGGTCATTTATAAGCCTACAATTGCGACAGATGCAATAGATTACATACCATTTTGAAAGTCCTTGACTAAAAATGTATCATCTGTGCATGGTAAATCGTCACAACAAATAGTAGCAAGTATAACCAACAATGGAGGAAAACAACCCATCGACTAGCGAGTATAAGAGCTGTTATGAAAACATTCCATGATTTAAAAATACCTTGTATTGAAAAAGCGAGATTATTGTTAATAACCTCGCCTAATTTTCTACTATTATTGTAGCAGCAAAGGCACTTGCTACAGGACGTAATTTGACTCGACAATTGGTTACTCTGATATAATTTCTCTTCTTATAAAAACAAATGTGACCCATAACGTTATATGATATATGCTCAAGGTACACGGAAATATATTGTCTAACAAGATTAATCATTCAACTCCAAAATCACTCACTCCCGGAACAAGAATATCGCGGAATTATCCAAACGTGGGAAGAATATTAGTTTCAAAATGATCTATTCAAATGATGTACAACATTTTGTTCGGCATTTTATTCGTTTTGACGATCTTTTTAACAATAAAATCAGTTTCCCGAATTCTTGAATTTAATTTCATTTTTTCTTGGATCATTCGAATATTTATTATAAACAATAAGGAGGCAACATCCACATTTTCATAAAAAAATGAATTGCATACAATCCGCATACGTTAAAATTTAGAGACGTCAAACAGTTGATGTTTTCAACAAGCTCACAATCTAACGTTATGGCAAAATCTGTGAAATCATTAGAACGATTTAATTTCAAATCCATGACTGCAAAACATACACTGGTCCGTGCTTTTTTTGGTACGTTTATACTAACCGAATTGCTCGGATTCAGGTTCATCATTTACAACTAAGACTATAGGATACTGTAAGAAAATCACATGTTGGAGACAGTCGCAGTTTAATGCAGCATCTTTTACATTTGTGGGTTAAACATATTGTCCAGTATGTGACGAATTTGGTTACTATCCATAGTTGAACTTACAAAACGTCATTGAAATCTTTAAAGAAAACGTTTTTGCAACGCTTCATATGAAGAATTGCGGGAAATTCCAAGTAGCAGACCCAGATTAGTGCTTTCAGCGCTGGAGAGTTGAATTTTAATTCCAACTTTACGTTCCCGTGCTTGGGCGGACAAAACCTTCCTTTATTTCACGGATATCATACACGTATATGGCAAAACGTGACTTAAAATGCTCAAATTTTATATCCAATCCAACATCCTAACTCCAATCCAAAACCTTGAATAAATTGTCGTAGGCTTTCACATATAAATCTCTGGCGTAATCCACTTCTAATAGAGTGTTGACAATTTCTCCGTTTTCAGTTAAATTGATAAAATTAAGATCATGGTTGTGAAACACACGGATTTGACCTATGGTATCCAATAAACGATATGCTCGCCACCAAACAAATAATGACATCTTGTGTGTCTTGATAATGAATTTTCGGTTGTAAACTGACGCACTCCAGGGGAGATTGTGAATTGACGCACCTCGACACGTCTCGTCGGCATATATGCAAGTTTCCCCTTCTCCAACTCTCGTATGTCGTCCAAGGCCAAAAATGGTTTAAGAGTTAGTTTCTCAATCAATAGAATCGTCTCTTGAATTTAATATTTCACGTCAGTATTTGTAAACAGGCAAAATACATCTGGGGATCCTGTAAAAACGAATCGTATGTCAACAATTGGTAAAAGATAACTTGTCTGTGAACATATATCCATAAACGGACGTACTATTTGCTCGAAAACATTACTGTTTAGACACTTGTATCTTTTGGTATCACCGTCATATGTAGTCGTGTCTATAATGTCTGTAATTATATTATATATATTGTATGGTATTTAATTACTTATAATGTCTGTATTCTCTCGTGTAAACATGGCACACTCGAGCTGCAATTTCTTGTACTCCGTCCCGTATAAAAATATTGTCTCCGAATAATTCTTGTAAGTATACAAGTTGCTCTAAGTGATTAAAACGTCATTCAAGTAGCAAGACGCTTGAGAAAATAAACTCCGCAGAAAAGTATTTACCAGTGCCACTATTTCGAAATTCTTTAATACACCGTTAGCGGACTCGCGAATCCTGCACTTTAACTTAAGGTTAGTTGAACGTAGGTCTAGAAACGGGATCGTTGGACTATCTTGAATTGTTGTAACTGGAAAAACTTTGAATTTGAGCGCCCAATCTTGTAACGTCATAGCCGGGATCTGAGAATAAACAGGTTTCGACTCGCATGTACGTATAAGGGGAATTATTACAATGTTTACTGTTTAGCGATCCGATCTTGCTAATGGAAGATTGTCGGATAGTCAAAAGCATTTTTTAGACTTCACACCGCGCTTTCGAATCTGTACGACAGAATATCTTCCTTTATGCGTCTTTGATACTCTTCTCTTTCTTGTTTTCCTGTTTGCTTTTTAATCTCGACCTGACCCTCCCCGTTTTGGGGTGAACTTTTGCTTCTTACGTCGTCCTGTTCCACACTGGTTAAAATAATCCCGACACATAACTTTTGGTGACTGCACCTAATTTATCTTCAACGCATCCTTTAAATCTCGTCCATTTCTAACATAATGTACCATATTTTGTATTGCGCTTAAGCCCATGGAAGTACATATTTTTGCGCAAATAACAAAATAAAAAATGCAGATATAAAATCCAAAAATAAATCTCGTTGACATTTTTTTCAGTCCGAGTGCTAGGATTGGTTAGCGTGTCTCTTAGAAGTGCCCGACTGGTCCGCCGTCAGCTTGTTGTGTGCCGTGTCTGCCTGGAGGCATTGGGAGGGGCTCCAGTTCTTCAGAGAAAACACATCTCTGTTTGAGAATGAAAAACGTTGGCCTTTGGACATGCGTCAAACCCATGCGTGGGTCCAGTCGGGGAGCGTAAAGTCCAAACAGCAACCTTTACGTCTTAATAATGCTAGGGAGAGCAGCTGGACATTTGGACAAAATTCCCTTGCGCTGCTGGTTCTCGTTAGGGTTCATGTTGACATGGTGTTAGTTTCAGAAACAAAGGATGACTTGCAAAATATGATCAACATTCTGGTAAAATATTTTGAAGCAAACAATCTAAAGATTAATTTAGATAAGACAAAGGTAATTATATTTAGCAAAAACGGCCGACACGGCGGAAACGGCATTCTTAAATGGAATAGTGTAGTGATAGAATATATATATATATGAGTTCCATTTCAATCTACTTGAATATTCAACCAAGCCAGTGAAAAATTTATTACAAAAGCAAGAGCGGCTCAGTCCAACCTTTTCGAACTGCTATGGAGAGCGAAAATGACAAAAATCGAAAAAATAATTAGATTGTTTGACTCCCTTGTTGAATCTATTTTATTATATGCGACACCTATTTGGGGCCTTAGATACCTCAGCTCAATGGAAACCTTTCAATCCCAATTTCTTCGAAAGCTTTGTAAAATAACAAATAATACCCCCGGTTATATAATAAGATTAGAAACAGGATCAACCAATATTTAATGTAGAATATTTAAAGCTACAATGATATTTTTGTACAAATTTGTTCTCAATAAGCCAGAAAAATCTTTGACAAGAGCGTGTTATAATGAAATAAATATAATGGCAATACCAGTCAGGTATTGTTGGACAAAACAACTAAGTGTAATGTTCGAAGAAGCAAATATGGCGGAAGATTACAATCGACTGACTAACAACCATACTAAAGTGAAAATCACCTGAAATGATCGCAAAATACTACATGTGATCAGCAAATACAGACGTAAGCATGATGCAAAACGACCCAAGATGGATGCAACTTTGCCAAATCACTACCCATATATCTGCCAGCGACCTCTACAATAGAGACCTGGATTGGAACACGATATGCTTGATTCAAAATCTCCGAGTGGGCTTTCCTGAGGTTCGAACAGAATCATATTACATATTGAACGGAGCTTTCAAGATATGGCACAAGTTGGAAGTAAGCAGCGCATGTGAATTATGCAACACAAACTATACAGAAGATCATTATCATGTTATGTGGGAGTGTGTCCATTACGGTGAATGTCGGCAACTTCTAAAACCGTTTTACACGGAAAATATGTCCAGAGAAAATTATATCATAACTATGTTGGGCAGGGAACACCGCAAAATAGATTATATAAAGTTATATCAATTTTGGAAAATGGCAATGAAAATCAGAAACGTATACCTTAGATACATGGAAGAAATTAATACATAATATTAAACCAGATTTAATTTAATTATCAAAATTATCAATAATAATAAGCCTTAGGCAATTTTTAGGATAAGCAATTTCAATATTGAAATCTGTAATTTTAAAATTAAAGCAATGCTGTAAGGGTTGCGGCCAAATCGACTGAATAAAATATTATTATTATTATATTATTGATCAAACATATTTTTTAGCAGACCCGTTATATAAACATTATGTTTTTGATCACTTAGAAGTCCTTCTCGAAAATTAACTATCAACCGGAGGTTGCGCATGATTAAGTAATCAGTAAAATCTATCTAAACAAATAATACATTTACACTCCATTTACTGCGTGTGTATAATTTGATCCAGTATTTTAAAATCAGTTGCTTCCGTGATTTTACTCATCTTCCACCGTTTAATTTAACAGATACTTAACTTCTAATATGCGAATAAATTGAAAATATCCTTTCATTTTTAACTGACGTTGTTGGAATGAAGTCTGATTTTTGAACTATTTCTGTCATTGAAGGATCCATTGCAAATTTTTATTGGCAGAGAGAAATGTGACGGAATTGATCTGCGCTTTTATTTGTATAAGTCACACAGTCTGGATGATTTATTTTGATTCAATTACTTGATGTCAGTAATTTTTTCCAGTTTGTGTGTAATTCATAAATATCATAACCCCATGATAACTTCTCGTTTGAGGAAAGTATTTACGCCTTAATTTTCATCAGTTCCAGGTGATGGAATCCGATGGGTAAAGAAAATCCAGTCGGTTATAAATATTCTCACTACATTTATGATTGATTTTTTGCTTTCAGATTCGTAATGTAGCTTTTCCTTTTACACAATAGCTTTTTGTCGTCTCATACATTTCATTTGGCGAATTAACAGCGAAACCATTGAACACCACCTTATGTTCTTGAATTCGTCCAAAGAAATCTTTTAAAGCCGCTGCACTTTTCGTTTTTACTCCAGATTATCGTGACGGATTTCAGCTTAATTCACCTTAATTATGGTCGCCAAGACATTGGACCATTTGACATATCGGAACAATCAAATACGATAGATGTGTCTGTGCTAGTGATGGCAAATGGCGATTTGGAGACACTATATACCGGAAATATCACCAAAAGGAGTGGCGATATATAAGACTACATGGAAGGCTACATCAATCCTCATTGTTGCATTCTTGCATGGTGAGCAGCAGGCATTCTGGATTAACGGTAAGCACAATATAAGCTTTTAAGTACTTGTTCTTTTAATATTCGTTTTAAATGAATAAAATTGAGAAACGAATTCGACCAAAAAAGATCGACTTTACGAATACGGACAAAGGATTCACCCAAAAGTGATTACAGTGATTACAGTGGAACGGCAGGGCGGAGGGCTGTCGTTTGGAATTATTTTTTCAGACAAAACGATCGTTTGAAAGCAAAGTGCAACTACTGCAAGGAAAGTACAGTGATCATATCAACTGTTGATAACAACACTTCGGGTTTAAAAAATTGCCTACAAAAAGTGCACCCCAATATTTCAGTGTTGCGCCACCGAATTCTGACGGCAATTCCGATATTGATGAAGAATTGTATGTTTCAGTAGAATCGTCTACTCAGAATAAGTAGAAATGTATGTCCTGAGATTTAAAATAAATATATCTGCAAGTCTGATACAGTATTTGTATTAAGTGTTTACATTTTGTCATAGAAACAATCAAGACCTACATCCCTTTGAAAAAAATACTTTAGAGGCCTTGATTTCTGAGTCTAAAATAATTCGCAAGGTGCTTCTTAAATCCGAATTGGGTCCATTACCAAGACCCCATAATACTAATTGAGATATAGTAGTACAGTTTAGTACGGAGATTAAAGGGGGGAAATCAAAGAATTCAAAAGGCTTAAGGAGCAAGGTGAAACATTCAGTGTCACATTAGACGAGTGGACTTCTTGTCACAACAAGAGGTATTTAAATATTAATGTGCGCAATAAAAGATCAAATTGCACTAACCTGGGACTGCCCAGAATTCATATGAATTTTGCCGATGAAGAATGCCTACAGCTTGTTGAAAATTCAGGTTAGTCTTAAAAAACCGAAATGGTGGGTTGCACGAATGACGGGGCATATGTAATGCAAAAGTACGGCCGGCTCTCTTAAGTGAACAATCATGTGTGTGGCGATACAGTTAGCAATCGTGGACGTTTTATACGACAAAAAGAGGCCTGCCAACCCTAAATTACAATGCAAAAGGCCCGAGACCGACCACTGCGCATCTGATGCTGAAGAACACGTATTAGGTAAATGTACTAATAAGGATGAGGTACAAAACTTCATGCATCCAGAGGTATTACCGAATTTGAGCGTGTTGCGTAATAACCATTGTGCCGTCTCAGATTGATAGCACGAATAATTTTTGTTTTAAACTTTTCTCTCCCAACCCTTGGTTGGTAGAATAATTATTGAAGGACCAACTCCTTTATGAGTACACAGACTTTTCCTAACCCTTAAACGTTCCCTTTTCACTAATGGTAGCCTTTTTGCTACCCAGTGCGAATAAACGTGAAAAGAGATAGTAGGAAAACAATTGTAGAACTTTCATTGTAATTAAAAGTACGTCTGGTTCATTCGCACTCAAGAATCTTAATCCACCTTATTTTTCGATTCATAGTTATCCATATAATATCATACATTAATTACACAAATCCAATCATTTTAACTTAAGCCTATTGTTGCTTCAATTTACAATATTAACTGTTCATTTTACAGCTAAACAAATGAGTTGAAGTGCCTATGGTAACATTGTGTAATATTCCCTATCTAAATACATGTTACGTACATATATCTTCTAATATAACTAACAGGGTTGCTAAATTAACTAAGAAACTAGCACCTACATTTTCATTTAAGTATCTTAAAATCAATTACTATCCATAAGAAGACATTTTAGTGGTATTCACATGGTTGGACATTAGGTCTAACTACCCGGGTATCTAACATTACCATATTCGGATACTTATCCTATATTATGTTATCTACACGATACACGTGCGCCATCTATGCGGCTCTTACACACTAATACTATATATATAATCCTATGTAACATAATACCATAAGCTTATCTATGGTTGATTTCAATGGTATAATTTAAGCTTCAAAAATAATAATAATTTTGCACTATGGCAACGAAGATTCGCTCTCTCCTTGTGACAGTCCAAACTTCATCTATCATTACTTCTGCTCAGCATGTACTTCAGCTGCCACAACCATTAAAATACAAACCAGGTTAGTAGTAAAATTCGTGGATGTGCACGTCCATTCCGTAAATCCCCTAAAACGAATTTCATATTGCAAAAACAATTCAAATTCGATAAAAAGGAAAAAAACGCAAACTAAAATTAAAAAGCTTATAATGGATTACAAAACGCGCTGGACGAGTTTATTTGAGATGCTAAAACGGTATAGTTACTTACAAGGAAGCCAATAAGGTAGGTATACAGCCTGGGTTACCATTAAAATTGATAAAAAACACGAGCAGAGGCAACCCGCTTTTAACAAATGAAACCTTAACTGACGGTGAGAATGATATTTTAGAAGACCGTGTACAAACTCTAGAAACTTTAAAAGATACTGTAGATGAGCTATCAGCAGAAGATCTCCTCAGTTACACACTCCGATGAAGACGTTGCCGAAGGCCACAGAAAACGAGCAGCAAATAAAACAAGTACTACTCGTTACGATATCAGTATTCCTTTGCGGGAGAAGATTAAACAAAGTAAACTTGCGATTGCTGTCCCCGAAATAGGTGTTGTAAGTTCTAATTAATTAAAGCAAAAAAACAATAAATTAATAGCCTATCAATTCTCCTTGAATTTTTAGGAAGATTACACCTGTTCGTTTTGTTCTGTAATCGGAGATCAACTCAAAATGTGTTGCAACTCAAAACCTAAGGCCAAGAAGGGTGTCATTTGACACATCAGTCATTATAGTCAATCGGGTCGGTTAAGGTGCCTATGAAACTCAAAAAAATAGGATTACCACACTTAATATAAGGACCACCACAGAGCAAGCTGTGGACTTCAATTTAAATACAAGTTAAAGTTGCAAGCTGTTGTGGCGTAAAAGATCGACGAAATCCCCCTTCGATGCTTAACACCTAACTATGACAATGGCAACGGCGGAACAGTTTAAATTCCTCACTTTAGTTGATCCATGACTGGTGCCAGGAGTTTACAGCAATAAATTAACATGAGTTGTAATTTTAATTAATTTATTAACAAATCAAAATGAAATGCAGTGTGAAAAGTGGCAGTGAATCTGTGTCAAAATTTACAGTTCAATTATACGCTTGTCCCAGTTGAACTCTATATCTGTGCTGCCTTTTCTCGCATAATAATAAAATAGTCTATAAGTGTAAATTATTTCATGATAACGTAACAATTACAACATGAAAGTGTTAAATAAAAAATATTTATTTGTTTGGTTTCTCATAATCAGGTTGTCATGGGACTCGGCGTTTACATAAGCTTTAACAAGAGCTACCTTTAACTTCGTGAGATTACGATTATTTTCACTTGCAATCACTTTTACTACAAAATGAAAAAGTAAGTGGAATCAGAAGCACGTCCCTCTTTGACAAAATCTAAAAGCAATCTGATTTATTTCATTTCTACTATCATAATATCATTTCATCCATTTAATTACATTGTGAATTACTAAATTACTAATCATATTATTGCAGTACATTAAATTATTACATTTGTTTTGATAATCAATTTCATTTCATATCAATAGTACATTTTGCTAAATTTTAACAATCCATACAAATTTACATTAAATGTGTACATAAATCAAACGATACTAAAGTTGCACTGCTCCGAATATACAGTGCAATCACATATTTTAAAGAACATTTGATTCTAAACAAAACATTATATTATTATAATTACAATTATATTAATTATCTTCATTTGTTATAAATGCTATTCATCTGCATTACTTACAATATTACTTTAATAACCCAAAGGATACTGCAGTTCCACTGCTGCGACAATGAGGTACAATGGCTCATTTTAAAGAGCATTTAATTCGACACAAAACTGTCCGAAATCATGCTCCTATACCTACAATTATAATACTTATCTTATTTATAATAAATACTATTACTCTGCAGCCACAACAAAGGGGATGCATTTATCTTCTCAGCATAAGAGCTACGAGCGTTCAAAATGAACGTAATTTTTCTCTCGCACGGTTATTTTGTACAAAACAACGGTCCCGACTGAGTGACAAAGTTGTATACACTCTTGTTTTCTTGAAATACTATTTCAGACTTTCTCAGAAAACCTGATGCCCTGAATTCGATTTCATGCGAGTACTGTTGTTACTTATTGTTAATTATACATTTCTAATTACGACTGCTGATTTTTACTATATTCGGAATGTTAGAAGTTATATTGAAATACTAATAATTCTTTTGAATTTTCAGGTGTTGACTATTTTTACTACTTTATTTAAACGTTCCTACACTAATCGTTAACTAACACATTGAAGCATTATATTTGTATTGCAACCATACGTAATAATAATGCAACTGTTACTGCAGTTTTTGTAACTAGTGCATCTATTCCTTCCGGTGGTTGGATGGCAACTCTCAAAACCGTTGAACATTGTAAATCTATTGGCATTACTTAATCATTAACAACATTCTGATTGGATGTAGTAATAATGAACAATATAAAATGTTAGATATTTTACAAACAACAATAAAGCTCAATTACCGCATCATTGTATTGAGGCAAATCACGATACGGCATTACTTTACATTTAAATACATATATATTGTCGTGAACAGCAACCACTCCAAGTTGCTGTTTGTCCATCAACAATATTTATAGTTTTGAAAATTTTGTCACAGTGTGGATTGTAACATTGTGAGCATAGACTGCCCAGGGTAGACGTAATTCCCATTTGCTGTGATCATTTTGTAAATATTTAGCCATAATTCTTTTTAGCGTGTCATTATTTCTTTCTGCTAATCCATTGGATTTATGACAGTTTGGTGGAGTTGTAACTAGTTCCATTTTAAAATAGTTACAGAATGTAGTAAATTCTTTAGAAGTGAATGCGGCTCCGGTATCAACAATAATTTTCGAGGGAATTCCGTGACGTTGGAGAATAAACCCGTAAGAAATAAACCCCCGTAGTTTCAAATTAATAGACAAGAGAATTGGAAAATTGAACAATATAATAACAATGAATACTCAACACCTGAAACACTATCATCTCCCAATAACAAATGACAACATCTAATTTTATCATTGCCTAACCCACATTCTCTTACATTAATAGATGGACTTTATGGACTTTGAACCCTCGATGGAGGATTTTCTAATTGTTGAAAGCAATCCTAGTGAAAATTTACCTCAATTTAGTTACCTTACTCCAACAAAACCTGACAACTCTGACAACATTAACACAGACTCTGGCTTCATATCTCCATATCCCCCGACACCCATATGCATCAACACCGAACCATCTCCACCTACTTCGCCCACTACCTTTCCCAATTTTGTGACTGACATGAAGAACAACCTCCCTAACGAACTTTCCATTACTCCTGGCCTTCTAACCAAAATAAAACAAGAATTTTTCAAACATCCGACCTTAAAAGAAATTGACCTCGTTTCTCTATCATCTAACTCCTTCTCAAGTTCATCTGACACACTACCACGTCCTAACTCCTGGTTCCTTGGAGGATATACTCCATTACCAAATTCAAATCCCCTTTTATCACCGACATGGGAAATTCCAAAGGCATTTGGTACAACGATATCTGGCTTCCTCATCCAAAAGTTATAATACAGGCTCTACCGAAAAATTTCTCAACTATTCCTATTCAACCACAATCTACTCCGACAACATTAGTACAACCAACAACAGTCTCACCCCGAACAACTTCGCCTAACAAATCTAACAAAAATCCAGACACACTTTCATCATTACCTTCTTCTAACAAGAAACTGTGTACAAAAAGTTGGGTCCATAAAGCATCATATTACAACCAATATTGGAAGAATCAATCCGAAAACAAGTTCTCTAAATCTAACATGGTAAGACAGTTATTCAAAGATCCTACACCTACGACAAAACATGACACCATTGCTGACACTCCGGACAAATCTACACCGTCTAATATACCTCCTCTTATGACTCTACCTATTCAACGACTTACAATTCTCCAACCAAAGAAAATCAAACGACTAGGAAAGGCACGGCGAGCCCAACAACGTCGGAAATTAGAGAAGTTGAAAACCAATAAAAACTGAATAAAGGTCTCAAGGGAATCCACCATGGAAAGGGAGATGTCGTGAACAGCAACCACTCCAAGTTGATGTTTGTCCATCAACAATATTTATAGTTTTGAAAATTTTAGATTATGGATTCCTATTTTACGCAGTGCTTAATAATGCTTCCCATAACTTAACACTACTGACTAGATTCATTACGATCTGGGACTCCCTCTGGATAAGACGTAGTACATTACTGTCTACCATTGTGAATATTATTACCACTTCGATTGCCACTATTATTATTACTGTGTGCAACTTCTATTATTACCACTACCATTACTTCTATTACTACAATTATTACTAACGAAGTTATCTTTTGGAATAAATTGTGCTACTCTTATATTGCTGAGCTACGTCACACCCTTTCTGATTGTGACAATATAGCCTTAGTCCATAAGATCCTCATAGAGGGCGCCCATGCATAGAGCCCACACCTCATATACCCAATTCTCGAATACTCTAACACTCGATTCCCGGGTAGTAGTACCTAATGGCAACATATGCCACTACTACCAAGTCCCTCAAATGTATAATACTTGAGTTTATTAGGCTTAGAATAAAATATTGGTGCTCATTTCCCAGATAAATTTGCAATAAGACAAACCGAACGTAACATGAGTAACTAATAATATGGAACTCCAACACGTATTGTTCATACAATTTTATCGGTTCAGATTCGGATATATTTTTTTACGTGTTTTTAAGAAACTATTCGCACAAAACTTTTTTGCATGGGATGATTTGATTAATAAGGAACCGGGCATAAACGTGGCGATATATCGGCGATATGCAGTATATCGCCAAACCGTATTTTGGCGATTGCGATATTTCCGATATGGGCCATAGCTTTGAGAACGCCTTTCACTTCTTGGCGACGTGCCTTGCCTTCTACATCATTAGAAACATCGATCTTAAGGCATGAACTTTAGACCTAACTCTCCTTAAACAGGCGAACGCGAGCGACCTGTTGTATTACTCAATTGCAACTGGCCGCTTCGCAACCCGCCCAAAGTAAAGTGTACAGGGCAATCTGCAATGGGCCCACCTGATGGCCCGAGCAGTATCTCTCTCCAACTTGGTGAGAGAGGACCCCTAAAATACATACATACATGGGCCAAAGCTTGGCGAACCGAGTTTGAACCTGACGTGCTTTCCAATTGCTACAAAAAATCTAAACAAGAAACGAAAAATTCTACCGTTTCTGAAGCTAAACGATTTGAAGGTTACATGCGCAATACTGCTGTACTTCTTAGAATCAAAAGAGATCATCTAAATATAACAACCGAATAATAGAGTTAACAACTGATTAACTTGTAATCGCCAACGCCATGTTTATTGTGGTAATCAAGTCCCTCTATGACCACGCTATGAACTCTTAAAATCCTAATAGGAGCGGAGCACTCCCTCCCAATAGATATATCTCAAGGAGTACTCCATGGCAACATTCACAGCCCCCTACTTTAGCAATTTATATATCGTGATAAATTTTTCCTACAAGGAGCAAACTATTAGGGTCTAGCCAGTGGAAATGCTGTAAACCACACCTTCCTGGCAGACCAATGTAACTTCACTCGAATCAAAAGCAGCCTCCAGGATAAGTTAAACTTTCTGGATGATTATTGGCAGGCAACTTCCTAAAAATAATTATATCAAAAACCAAAATCATTATTTTTAGGAATGGGGGTAACAATTTAATTTCCTGTAAATGGTATCTAAATGACACACCAATCGAATTTTCATCAGAATATACGTAAATAGATATTCATTTCTCGAATTCGGACTCCTTTAATAGGGTGCCTAAATTACTCAAGAGCTAATCAATGTCAATAATTGGACCCACCTTAAAAATTATCGAAGCTTCGAAACCCGATTCCTGGGAGGCTAAAATGAAATTGTTGGACTACACAGTGATTCCACTAATGACATATGCAGCAGAATTTTGAGCACTTAATATCCCCACCGAAGTGGAAATAATTCAAAATCAATTCCTGAAAAATTTGGCTGCCTAATAAATACTCCGTCCTACGCACTTGGAATAGAAATCGGACGAACAAAAGTGTTTTACAAAATTGTTGGCTGGGCATTAAGGTATTGGGTTAAAATTCTCACGTTACCAGATACAAAACTAGTCAGAGTAAGCTATAATCGACTTAAGCCTCTGACGTGCAATAACTATGTAACTCGACGGAAGACATCCTGAGCAGACTTTATTAGAAATATCCTATAACAAAAAGGTTTCTCCACAGCATGGGGATTTCAATCTCCAGAATTCCTCAAATGTTTATCCCATAATTGTGGCTCATATTATGGATAAGCTTACTAGGGAAGACATCGGCAGAATTAACAAATCGACGTAACGTCTCTATTACAGAGCCATTACAAGCCAATTTTTCACATATAACTACGTTTCATATTTAATTTAAATTCATACACCTTTTCGCTAACCTGAGACTCGGATCATCGAACTTCGGCACCAGGTAAGGTAAACTAAAGCTTACAGACCCTGAACCCTGCAACGAATGCATTGTACAAGAAACAAACGACCTCCTGTATGTGATGACCAAATGCCACTTATTTAATTCCTCTAGAACACCATTAAACAATAAGTAAAACCTAACATCTCTCCGCAACGAATCCTCGTTGCAGCTCCTTTACAAAAATTCATCATGTAATATAGTTTACGATATTTTTTAATTCTTCCAAAATTGTGTTATCAGAAAAAATTTCATTGATGTACTTGTGAATGAACAGTATTCACTAAAGTCTTATACTAACATGTACGTATATGTATATATATACTTATATATATTATATATATTGGACGTTAGAAATAGAATCCAAACCTTCACAATTCAAACAAAAGCAAACGACACTTCCATATTTTAATATTTTAGAATTCACTAATAATCTGAAGATGAGTTCATTACTTAATACGAATAAGCATACTATTTTAAACGAATGGAAGGTGTGAACTAAAAATAAAAAGGACCAGTCGAGTTTTGGTCATTTACCACGATAGACAATTCTCGCCTACTATTTCCGAATCTCACAAAGTGATCTACTCTACGTTTATTAAGTGCTTACTTATATTATTATTGTAATTGAGCTTCGCTGACCCGACATTCAAATCCATACAAGACGTCTTGCTCGAGATCGTTCCTTGCTCTTTTGTAGTAAAATCTTTATTACTACCTAAGAAAGAAGAGAATTCCCTGCCCAAATTTTCCTTAATTTTCAAAAACTATATTTTTTTACAAAGTGTAAAAATAGGGGAAACCCTTGCCAAAAGTTTTCAAAAATCTAAAAAACTCGAAAAAATCACAAAATTAAATCATAAACCCTCCCATTATTAAAAAGTGATAACATCTGAACAAACCCCTGCTCTTTTTTTCTACGAACATTGTTTTTATCTTTAACTGTGAAAGTAGCCACGAACCGACCATTTCACTGCCAAGCCAACCAACCCTATGGTCCTCATTAACATTCTCGCCTACGTAACTCAAGATGATTATCACTATTCTGATTTCAACCTGTTAAAACAATACACCCTACCTACTGATGCAACTTTAGAAATTAACATTCACATACGAATCACAAACGCTATTTATTACTCAATATACAAAGACGACATTGTCACCATCCGATTACAAGTGACTACCTCCCACGCCTACGGAAAATTAGCAAATATCTCAATTATTTATCAATAACTTACTCCTGAAGACTTTATTAATAACCATATCCTACCGAATATTGAATTAACTGATCCTGACAGACAAGAGAGGATGCACATATATTAACCATGACTTCATTCCTACCTAATGAAAACTTCTCCAACATTGCTACCTATTACGGACATTCCTCCTGCACTTTCTGGCTCAAACCATTTAACTCTAGATGTGCCAATTCAAACTTAGGGAACGATGGAAATTCTATATTACACGGATCTGCTTTACATTTGTGGACATTCTCAAATGTCCTATTTCTGGACAATCTGAACATAGCTAACTCTAAACCACGTTTCAAAGACTTTGAGACGGAAATCAACAGGTTTTTTCTAAAACAAACGATAAAGCTATAGCCTTTGCTGAGAATATTACTACAACATTCAAAACTGACATCGCCAGAGACTACATCTACAAAAAGTTAAGTATCTTCAAACGCATGAACCCAATGACTCTTAAAAACTTGACTACTTTTATCAATGATTACTGCTAGATCTATCCTGGAGTATACAACCGAAACTTGGGACCGGCGGTACTATTCGACAATTCCAAAAGTAGTTAGAATTCACCCCCAGTACAGAACCCAGTACATTCGAGGATCTTTTGAGGTTATTTAAGGGAGAGAGCCGTTGGACTGGGTGTAACAATTTACCGATTGTAAACGGATTTTAAAGAAGCTCTTCGAACTGTTTAGTAACAGTAAATGAAATCTCAAATACCGTACCAAATTGTGTACTTTCTTTGCCTTTTTCCAAAGGCATTCGGGACCTTGTAAATAATACAGGTACTTTAATTTGACACTTGCATCCATCCTTAAACATAAATAAGTCCTTTAGAGGTAGCCTGGTTATATGCTCAAGGGTTGACATTTTGGTAATCGCATGACTTATAATAAATTATGCGTGAAACACAATCAAAGAATTACTATTGAACAAATGTGTGTTGCCTGTTCCCGTGTTATTATAATTCAAGGACTTCATTGTAAGATAATTTAATCCTCCTGGAAAGTCAAAAAATGCATTGTTAGTGCAAAAATAATTATAAAGATTACATATTCCACAATGTCCAGTCTTTTACTAGACAGCCTATTGATTCAGGCTGACAATCGAAATCATGCGATATTTTTTTTGGTCGAGTTGTGGACATTAACCCCTCGGGGCGAAATTAAAATTACTGGCTTTGATATAGTCAGTCGAATGGATTGCAACGCTATATAAAGACAGTCTAAAGGAAATTGAGCTTTTGCTCGAGCTGGCCCGCTGCGAGAACCGTTGTGTATACAAAAAAGAGATAGTAACAATCATTGTCAAATTCTCCAATGCAAGTTCAATTACATTTGTTATTACAAATTGCCGAAATATCCTGTTCAAGCTTTCGTTGAAATGCTTTCAGGTGTATGTTATTTCTGTAATTGATAATGATATAATTATTATATATGGATGTTTTAATATTGATCTTCATACAAACCATGTCCAGACCTTAGAAGTTTACATGTTGCTGGTCCTCAATTGGTTTAAGTAGCCTGGTCTGCGATAAAACGTCATTTGTATTTGACCGGTCAGTCACTCCTAAACCTTAGCGATAAGAATCCTCATTTATAAAACTTTACCTTCCACGTAAATTTTCCTACCTCCAATCCACCTTATCCAAATTCTAATTAACATATAACCTGACATTCCCTTTACACTCAAATTGCGAACTCAAAAATTTTTCCTTTCAACAAACAGTGAGATTTTGGGAGTTGAGGAGTTAGCTCCTTTAGCCTTGTCAAAAACCAAACCCTAGTTGTATGTACAGAGTATTATTTGTTGTGTATTAAAATTAGTGGAGTCATTCAGCCAGAAAATACAAGTTCTCACTCGGGCTCATTTCTCATGACCACCAGTCATACATACACACATCATTCATACATCCATCCAGCACTAAAGCTTCTTTCCATTTTATACATTTTGTGGTCCTTCGAAAGCCGGATTCGGTGTTGTTTTTTTTTCGAATTATCACTGAGACCTATTCCAAGTTTAGAAGCTTCCGTGCTAAAGTGTTCCAAAGATGTCTTCAGAAAGGGCCCTCAAAAGCACCATCACTGCAATCAAGGGAAGATTCACCATAATGGAGAAGGAAATCGTTAACCAATCCAATCTAAAGCTGTCAAGGGTCAGATACGACGCACTTCTCAAACAATTGGAGAGTCACTGGAAGACTTTTGAGGCCACAAGTGAACAGTTGTTTCAATATGCTGCAGATCAGGCCGCAGAAGATACTCTCAACAACAAAGAAGAGGCTATGAACGCTAGCTATCTCACTATGGTGGAGCATCTGGAAATTCTGAAACCAACAGCAACCCCCACCATCACCAACACCAAAGTTAAGCAGCCTGACCTAGAGGAACAAGTGTTTCATGGGGAACTCGAGAAGTGGTCGTCCTATTACGACCTCTTCAAAGCCGCCGTCCACAACCAAAGTTCCCTGGCCCCTCCCAAAAACTTCAATATCTCAAGACGTCACTAAAGGGCGAAGCCGAATCTGTCATCAGCCACCTTGCCATCACCGATGACAATTATGATGAAGCTTGGAGACTCTTAATCGAAAGATTCGACAAAAAAAGAGAAATCATTGAAGCCAACATAAGTCGCCTCCTTAAATTACCCGCTATGAAAGAAGAGTGCGGTCCCGCACTTTGCAAGTTAGTGGACGTTACAAGAGAGTGTATTCAAGCCCTCCAGTTCCTGAAGGCTCCCAACGATCACTGGGACATTTGGGTCATGTACGTCATTGAGGAAAAGCTTGACCCGGAGACAAAACGCCAGTGGGTACTTTCCTTAAGGCCCAACGATTCCTCAACCTACAAGGATATCTATGACTTCCTGTCTCCAAGGTCCAGAGCCGTCATCGAGCCCACCGTCAATTCTCAAGCAACCTCAAAAGCAAGTTCCACTAACAATACCAACACCAACTCGAACAACTATAAGTCAAAGAATGTCTCATCCCATCACATTTCCACTGAGTCTAAGTGCAAAATCTGCAAAGAAAACTACCACCCCATCTTCAAGTCCCTATCATTTCAGAAGCGGTCCATCAAGGAGCGGCGTGACCGCGTTAAATCCAATACCCTCTGTTTTAACTTCTTTAGCGCATCCCACAAAAGTGTCTCCTGCTCCAACAAAACAAATTGCAAAAAGTGCAATAAGCGACACCACACAATGGTCCATGTTGAACCAGAGTCCCAAGAAGTAAACAAGAAGGAAGATGAACCCGTCTCACTCCACACTTCTCATGCCCAACAAGCGCACTCCCAGGTTCTCCTTCTCACAGTTGTCGTCAATGTGTTCGACGCCAAGGGTGCATGTCATCCGATGCGAGCCCTCCTTGACCCACATCACGCTTCATCACAGAGCGTACTGTAAAGTAGCTGGGTCTGAAGCAGAGCTTCTGTTGGGGACAAAATTCTTGTCCCGTCCCCGCCCCGTCCCGTCCCGATATTTTTTCAAAACCTTTGTCCCCGTCCCGTCCCCAAAATTTAAAACAAAATATTGTCCCCGGTCCCGAAACTCGTGGCATGTGAACAAAATCCCTATACCGTCCCGATAATTACTGAAAACAGTTGTCGTCATTCTCGGAAATAAAAATCGGAATATGAGGAAAATTTCGTAGAAAAAATATTTGTACCAAACACATAAAAAACACATTTATAGAATCGTGGCTTCAAGATTCTTCCTTAACCTTTTGAGCAACAAGCCTCATTTTCTACAACCTAAAATCGAATGTCTTACATTCGGTGAAATAGTGTTCACACAATAGTTTACTCGTGAGCATTAAAGCTGAAACGTTATCCTTGTTCTGCTATGCTTGCTGGTCCCGTCCCGTTATATACACGACCAAAAAGCTTGCCCCGTCCCGAATATAATGGGGACAATTTGTTTTATCCCGTCCCGTCCCGAATATAGTGGGGACAATTTGTTTTGTCCCGTCCCGTCCCTGATATAATGGGGACAATTTTTTTTGTCCCCGTCCCGTCCCGAATACAACATGGGGACAATTATTTTGTCCCCGGGGACGGGACGTCCCGGTCTGTCCAGTGTCCCGACGGGACGTCCCTGTCCCCGGCAGAAGCTCTGGTCTGAAGACTTCCATCGCCAACATTTCAGGCAAGGGAGTCTCTGCTACTACTGTTGCTTCCCCCTAGCTAGCAAAGCTAGCCAATGTGCAGATTTCCTCCTGAGTCTACAACTACCAAACAAGCCTAGATCCTCTTGTTATGCCAAAGATCACCGGTCACATTCCCTCTATCCCAATCTCTCAATTCCACAGCCACTTCATCGGTCTGAAACTCGCCGACCCAACTACTGCAAGCCCGAAGCCATTGACTTGTTGATTGGAGCAGAGCTTTTCCCTTACACCCTTCGTCCTTCACCAGTCATTAAGGGACCTCCTGGACATCCCGATGCCGTGGACACACGTTTTGGTTGGATAATCTGCGGGAAGACTAATTTCAAACCGACGCTGTGCGTGACTTCACTACACACATGTTGTGACCTCCAATCATCCCTTCAAAATTTCTGGCACCTGGGCTGTGGGCCAGTGATGAAGCCCTGGCAGAGCAGCACTTCAAATCCAACTTCCAGAGACTACCAGAAGGTCGCTATACGCTACGACTTCAAAAGAAGCCAAACGCTCCTTCATTCGGGTCCTCCAGAGAAATCGCTCTCCGTCGCCTACATCAGCTGGAAAGAAAGTTTGGAAGGAATCCGGAACTCCAGCAACAACACGTGGCAGCCATGAAAGAGTACCAATCAAATGGCTACCTTTCGAAAGTGCCAACTCAACCGTGTCCTCCAGCCAGCTCATACTTCCTGCCCCACCATGGGGTACTCAAAACGTCCAGCTCCACAACAAATTTGCGAATCGTTTTCGACGCCTCCGCCAAATCTTCGAATGGAGTTTCCCTCAACGACAGCTTATTGGTAGGATCGAAAACACAAGAAGACCTTCTCTCCTATCTACTCCGATTTCGTCTGTGGAAAGTCGCAATATCCGCAGACATTAAACAAATGTACTACCAGTTTCTGGTTCACCCGAATGACCAACACCTTCAACGTATCCTGTAGAGAGAACATCCCGAATCTCCGGTAGAAGAGTTGCAAATGACAGTTGACACATTCGGCAACTGTGCGTCCCCAATTCTGGCCACTAGGGCGTTAAATCAACTGGCACAAGACGAATAGTTGCCCTTCCCCACTGCCGCCAAGATCCTTAATAATGACGTCTACGTTGACAATGTCCTCACAAATACCAACGACCACGAATCCGCGTCCATACTTCAGGACCAGCTACTGGCTCTGTGCGACAGCAATATTGGAACTCCGTAAATGGATCTCCAATGATTCTAGAATCTTGACCAGACTTCACATATCTCTATGTGAAACTCGTCTACCCTTGGAATTGTACAAGGAGGACTCATACAGAACCCTTGGCCTAAGTTGGAACCCAGTCTTGGACAAGCTCTCCTTCTCCGTCAACTTGCGTTGTGATTGACACCTACTTACCAAAAGACAATTCCTCTCAGATGTTTCGAAGATCTATGATCCCGCTGGCTCTCGCCCGTAACCATAAAGATGAAAATTCTTTTCCAGGCCTTATGGGAAGAAAAGGTCAGCTGGGACGATAAGCTGCCCCAACCCGTACTCATTACCTGGACTTCATTTCAACATCAGCTGAAGTCATTGGAAGCCATCCAAACACCCCGCCATGCCATCCTAGAGGAAACAGCTAAATTAGAGCTGGTCGGTTTCTGCGATGCCTCTGAGAAGGCCTATGCAGCTGTGCTGTACCTCAAATCATATTCCTCCTCGGACCACAAAATGTTCCTTCTTCTGGCCAAAACATGTGTGGGTCCAAAGAAACACTACCCCGACTTGATTTAAGTGGAGCTGTACTCCTTGCAAAGCTGGCAACTACCGCGAAGAATTCCTTAGGCGAGAGATTAGTCACGTACACCTTGAGATGGATTCAACCATCGCCCTAGTTTGGCTCTCGAATCCCAACCGCTGGAAGACCTTCGTCTCTAACCGCATCACTGAGATTGTCCAAAATTACCCAAGGCCCCATTGGTACCATGTGAAAAGTGAAGACAATTCAGCGGATCTAGCTTCACGCGGAAATTTTCCTGAAGACCTCAGAAACATTTCCATCTGTTGGAATGGTCCGTCCTGGTGTACGTCAATGAAGTTCAACTTTCCCGAAGAACACAAGGTAGAATCGCTCCCGGAGTTGCCAGAAGTCAGGGAGATCAAGGCTCAGTTGACCGTGTCAGACTCGTCACACTTGGATCGGTACACCTCACTCACCAGGCTACTTCGAGTGGTAGCCACCTGCCTCCGACTGTCACCAAAATAAAGAGTCTCAGTTCCGTCCCAACAGTACTCCGCTAATTACAGCCTTGCATCGCTGCATTGGTTTGGCTCAGGAGTCCGCCTTCCCACAGGAATTGCAGTCACTCCTAAGCTCTCAACCCCTACAAAAGAACAGTAAAATTCTTCCTCTTAGCCCGGTCCTGGATCCCGTTGGTTTATTAAGAGTCGGAGGCCGTCTCCGCCACTCAAACCTCCCCGAGGATCAAAATTTTCCCATACTTCTTCCTACCGCAGGTCACGTCACTCAGCTGATCATAGCGGATAAACATCTGCGAAGCCTACACGCTGGTCCACAATTACTTCTCTCACTCCCACTCCCACTCTGACTGCAGAGCAGAGTGGTCATACTGTTAGCTGCTCAGCAGCATTGTTGCCTGGACTACCAATACAAAAACGTCACGAAAAACTCCTAGTTTTTCAAACTGTGTAGGAGCTGAATTTATAGGTCTCTCAAAATGGGGACGAATACCTGTAGCTGCTCTCTCTGTAATGAGAAGATCCAAAAAATGTGCTTTTTCTGTGTTGTTTGTTGTGCAAGGAAACCTTCCATAGAAAATGCCTTGATACTGGCTTAGCTCTATATCGTAGCACAGATCATGATCTATGGTCTTGTAAAACGTGTGCATGTGTTGGTTCGGAATAAACACGAGTTTATTGAATATTCATTGCGAATTTTCTGCTGTGACCCCCTGAACCTATTACTCTACATGCTCATACGCTTCCACGTAAAGTTGCTAAATTTTTGTATTTGAATATCAATAATTTTTCATTACATAAGTTTGAGAAATTGAAATACTTTATTCTTGACAAAACTATTGATGTAGTCGCACTCGAAACATTTTTTGACACAAAGACAAACATTTTCCTTTATGACATACCTGGGTACAACCTACTGACACATAACAGACAGACAAATGAAAAAGGTGGTGCATTGCTTCTCTACCTTCACAAACGTATCCGATGCAAGTTCCTTGACTTCTCCATTGAAACTAGTAATTCAAATGTTGAACAATCAGCGTATAAAACTTTTATTATCTGAGTATCAGTCTGTTATAATTATTCTAATCTATCGACCTTTGTCCAGCTCAATAGAAAAATTCTTACTTTTCATGGACAGTCTTTTAAAATATCTAGCAACACTTTCTACACAATGCATGATATTTGGTGATATCAATATTGACCTCTCTAAACCTAACCTGGAAACAATTAAGCTGGTCTCCTGTGTTAGTATGTGTAACTATAAGCAGATAATTGATATACAGACTCGTAGAGTGTTCTGTGAGGGAAAACGTCTACCACTAGACTCTCTGACCATGACATGATGTTATTTGAGTATTCGTTTAAAAATATTACTTCTAATAACACTGCAGTAATTCAATTTAGGGACTTCTCGAACTGTGACTGGAATACTTTAAATACTGCGATATGCAAAATTAATTGGAACTTTCTTTGTAATGACAACTCCGTTGACTTTATCTACAATATTATAAGTACGACCTTAAGGGTTTTATTAGACGAGGTTTCACCATTGAAAAGTATGAGGGTAAAAGCAAGTTCTAAAACTTGAGTTACTAAGTACATACGTGAATGTATAAAGAATAGGGATGCATGTAAACAGAACGCAACTATGTCCAACGACCCCTCCAAATAGGCTGAGTACCGTTGTTTGCGAGCAAATGTAAAGCATGAAATATACAATACTAAGCGTAATTATTCTCAGGCAGAGTTGATAGAAAATGAACAACAACCTAAACGGTTGTGGAGTGCAATAGATTAGGTTCTTGGGAGACAGCGTAAATATTCAAAAACTATATACTGACTCTATTCATAAGTCTAGTATATTTAATACTACTGATATCTGTGATGTACTAGCTGAATAGTTTACTGTGCCATGCTCTTATGTTGATAATGACTTACTTTTGTTTAAGCAATCACTGCCTGTAGATATTATATGTGCGGAAATTAACACAAAGGAGATATGGAGTGCTTTCAGTGGATTAAAACCCAAAGGCACGAAACCCAATAATACAGTAAACGATAAAGTATTTGGTAAGGCTTCCATTGTCACACCTGTGCTGATACTCTTCAACCTGATACTTATGCATGGTTCTTTTGCATCTTATTTTAAAACTGCTATTGTCACCCCTGTATACAAAGGCAAGGGAAGCGTAAACAGTGCTGATTCATATCGCCCTATACATTCGCTACCTTTTCTAAAGAAGTTATTTGAAAAGATAATCTACAAAAGGCTAATAATGCGTCTTGTACAGTCTTCGTATTTATACATAAATTATGTGCATTCCTTGCAAACCCATTACTTAAGTCCTTGCCGTGTTCATAGACCTTCGTAAAGCATTTAACTCTGTATCTCTGGTTTGGTTTAAACCAAATGATTTTGTTGACGCCAAATATACAGTGAGATGCTAAGGATATTAGGTAGTTTGTTTTAAGTTGTAACAATGAAAATATAATTATACTAAATTTGTTACTGAATTGAATATTTAAATAATACATTTAAAATACTTTTCTATTTGTAAAAACAAATAATTGGTAGGCATCCTAAATTGAAATGAGAGTCTGTTATGAGAATTCAATGTGAGAAGACATAGAAATTGGTGGCAAAATAAACTGAACTGTTAATAATAATTTTCTTTAACTTTTACGCTAACTCCATTTGTAATTCCAACGATTGTAATTTACCTGAATCCGAACGTCATCAGATTTAAACCATGGTCTAAATGGCGAAGAATTTTTAAATTCTAACTTGTGGATAAAGGCCCCCCTGTCCAACTTAAATTTTCCAATGATAAATCCCACATGAAATTTTCATTATTTTATTAGATAAATGACACATTTATGGCACGCATTCATCTAAAAAATGATTTTATCCCAGATGCTGGGTACATGAAAAACAATGCCGCAGAGGAATAAATTTGCTCAGGTGGTCAAAAATTATGAAAATAAATTTAATCTACAATGCATACTTAAGTTTACACAGCTTAAATAGCACTCTTTTCAGTAATAAAATTTGGTTTAATTCCAAACGGCGTAATTTTACCCAGCAAGCGGGAGAGCAACATAAAGACCGTTAGGAATTCCTTACGAAATGAAGTATAAGAGAGCTCACTCATGGAATCTGCCATTTAAGGCATGCTAAGTCTTGCTCTCGTTTTGGATCTGTTTTATATAATAAATAAGCATGAGTTTCAATATAATTGATTCAGTTCAGAAATACTTAAATCTGGAAGTGATTTACGGACAAAAAATACATGGTAAGTTTGTTTACATGTTATTTAAAAATAATAGTTAATAACATTGTGGTTATTATGTATGTATGTACAATTGCTGCATTGTATAGGGATTTTAACATTAAAATTCATACTTACTGAATATATATTGTTTATTGAAGAACTATATTGCGAAATTAGCTACAACAAGTGATGTAGTTGTCATTTTATAACTAATTTAATTTTGGCATTCTTAAGATGAAAACCTGGATTATATAACTATTACTCGTGTTGCTGAAGATGATAGCCTTAAAGAACTGAAAGCAGTAGTATCCAGTATAGGTCACCGGATAGCAATTTTGGATGAGTTTCAGAAGAAGAGAAAATGTACCGAGGTAAAGTGCAGTTACTGTTCCTTGAAATACAAATTAAACTGGAATTGCATGTGGTCACACATTTAAAAGGTTCATGGAATTAATGCTCGATGTAACAGCTGCATCTGTCCAATATGTAGTACAAACTTTGTGCATTATAAATCCTTCAAAAGACATTTTGATTCACATTGCAATACGACAAACCAAGCTAATAAAAATGATAAACCAAAGCTCCGTCTTTGTTGGACAGCTCTAACCAGTTCGAAGAATTTCAGTACAGCGATAATTTTAAAGATGCCGAAACTCGTCTCGGAGAGTTGGAGCAAAACATTGCGATTTACGTGCCAAAACTACATAGTTCCGGGAAGCTACCACTGTCTAATTGCAGATATAGTATTTTTTAAAATTGTTCAAGTACTTGTAAATGATCTACAAGAACTCGAAAGAAATGGGCTCGAAATTCGTACATCTAATTATCGGGGCCTAATTAATATACGGCTAGGTCAAATTATTGGCAATAATCTTGGCTAACACCAAAGTTGTCAAAATTCCAGTGCCCGACCAATGGAAGACCTCAGGCAAATCTAAACCGAACCCGCCACAGTTACGAATTCAATTTAGCAAGAAACTCACCCTCTGAAACGGGTATAAAATCACCTTCCATATTTACTGAATTAAAATATTTTCATGTCTCTGAAAACTATTGCCCGGATATTATGCACGATTTCTTCGAAGGGATCGTCCTTCTGGATATGAAATTTGACATTTCATTTCTGACAACAACACAAAAAGTATCATTAAAAGAAGTACACGATCGCATTCGGAATTTTAATTACCATCATTTCAACCATTTAAAACCCGAAATTATTGTGGCAACGAAACTTAACACCAACGACACGAGATTTGGAAAAACTGCAGCCCAAATCATTACTATGATCAGTTGTTTCACATTTCTTTTCGGTGATTGCTTCGAACAGGACAGTCAACACAATCAGTTGATATTAATTCTGAAAGACGTTTTGGAAATAATTATGTCACCAGTGATACGCGATGCTGATATTGAATTCCTTCAAAACCTCGTCGAAGATTATCATACTTTCTACCAAAGTATTTCCGGATTGCGCTCGAGACCGAAACATAACTTTATTACTCATTATGGAACTCTCATCCGACAAATTGGTCCACTAATTAGATATTGGACAATGCTCATTGAAGCTAGGCATAGAATTTTTAAAGGTGTAAGCAACAATTGCGGAAATTTTAAGAACATTTGCAAGACAGTTATGCGGCGGAACCCAATTGTTTGTGAGTTTCAGATTTTACTCAACGAAACATTTGACCCCGCAAACGTCTCGGAGGTCGAGGCTGAAGTTATTCCTATCAAGCACTATAAAAACGGTTACCTGATTGGCCGTGAACCTGATTTTCTGGAAGATGCTGAGATGGTGGTTTTGGATACGATATCATACCGAGAAAGGCAAATATTGTAAGACGCAATATTAATAATTTCAATGAAGATTGATCCACCCGTGTTTTTCATCGTCGAGGCTATTTTTAAATGTCAAGACACGATTTAATTTCTCGGAAATGAACTTTTAGCCCTATATGAGACGCATCTTCGAGCGCATAAAATATTGGGCAATGGGGTGGAAACCTTAATTAAAATGTTCAATATGGAAAACCTTGTTCCGTGTAATCGCTTTAGAAGAGTGACTGATAGTTGTGATTGAATACATATACCTTGGTACTGACCAAATCCTGTCCTTCTAGGTAGACATTTCTCCTGCGGACATTTTTCCGGAGTCCAGTGCTTCAATCGTAAAATTTAATGAATTTTAATGTTTAATGTGAGAGTAATATTCAGCCGTATTTTTATAGGTTACTCTTTTCTTGGAGAATGGTGTAATCAAAACCGGGATACTATTGGATTCAGCCAGCTTGGAATCTAGTGTAGCCGTGAATCTAGACAATACAAGAACTAAAATGCCGCGAAAGAGGAAACGTTTTTTGATAAGGAATCCGAGATTACGGTAATCATTTTTATTGCAATTTAAATCGTAATTTGAATTGACAAATATTTATTAATAATAACAACGAAGAACACAAACTTTTAGGATGTGAAGAAAGTTTTAAGGAACTATGACAGTTCAATGCGTGTCTCCTATGAGGAACAAATTATTCAGTTAAGTGGGTCTATGAAGCCCCTAACACCCAGATTGCGGCGCCATCTTGTTAAGTCCGTTTGTGCAGATTTGATAAAAACAAGCCACTCTAACCAGTAAGTACTCCTTACAAACTACAGTACTTTGTTTTTACATTGTGTATAAATTTTGTACTTTCAATTTTGATGTACAGCCCCTCAACGGATCAACGCGAGCAGCTTGCAAATTGTATAGTTACGCAACTTTATCCCACCCTCACTGGACAAGAAAGCACTGACTTAAAGGTTCCCCCTAAAATTTGCAGTAATCTTGTTAAGTTACATTTTGTTGTTTACTGGAGATATTTTCTGTAGAATTCCTATTACTCGCCTTCATCCATGGTTACGGACAGTAATACCGATAGAAAAAAATCTGTGGCTCCTTCCGTTTACATTCAGTATTATTTTAAGAACTTTTGGAAGTCAGTTCGGGAAACTAATGGAGAGGGGCAGTTTATTGAAGATGCCATTTTATGTGCTGCCAATGAACAACCAGGTAATAAATAGCTTTACGAATTTTATAACCGCCAAAAGTTATATTATTAATCCGAATATTTTGTGAAGATTACGATGAAGACGAGTCAGAGGAGTGTATAACATGGCTCCTTCATCATACTAAACGACCACAAATGGTGTTCGACTTTTTACGGAAAAGCTTTCAGGCTAGACGAGGGGCAATTTTAAAAGTTAAAAATGATATGGATTATTCCGAGTTTTTTACTCAATGGCCTCGAATGCTGGACACGAACGGAGCTGTAATCCTTCATGCTTGAATAATTATTCTCTTGAACAATATATTTGCAAAATTATTTATCTAGTAAAAAAGTAACTGGTAAGAATAGACTGGTACTAAATGGGGTGAAGCTTTTGGTAGAATAGTTTTCTACTTTGAATCGAAAAGAAAATCCTTACTCCCTTTTGGTATTGTTCAGGAAGGTAAATCTTACTTAATTAGTCTATTTTATTTTTAACATTACATCAAAGAGCATATATATTTATGTACATACGTACATTCATACTGATCAACGTATTGTGATTGTAGGGCTATCTTGTAGCACGGTTGCGTTTATCATGCTTTCGGCTATTTTACGATCTAAAGTGAAAAAAAATGACCCAAGTTGACAGTGCCAAATCTTTCATTGAAGTCATCAACGTAATTGAGTTTTAAGCATTTAATTTAAATAATACTTTCTTTTAATGTTACAATAAGATTTGTAATTATTTTTGCTTCATGCTTTGTGTAGCCACTGGAGGACATTAAAGAAATCGCTAAATGCTCTGATGTGACCTCCGCCAGGGGTCGGATTTATGTGGGAAGACGGGAAGAATCTTCCCAGGGAAAAAACATTTTCAGCAGGGAAATTTTCGAACGGGATTGCCAATAGGGATTTTCAAATCTTTTGACCTTTGTTTTGGCAGGGATTTTCGAAATTGTTGAGGTGTTTTATGAAAATGATTTCTGTCAACAGGGATTTTCGCAATTGTTGAGGTGATTTACGAAAATGATTTTTGTCAGCAGGGATTTTCAAATTTGTTGACCTTTTTTTCAGCAGGGATTTTTGAGTTCGTTGGGGTGTTTCACGAAAATTATTTTTTCAACAGGGAGTTTTAAACTTGCTTCTAACAGGGAAATCATGACCAGCAGGGAAAATGAAAAAATCTTCCAGGGAGATTTACAAAAATCCGACCCCTGACCTCCTCTAAAATTGTATGCAAAGGCTTCTTGACGAATCTGGACATTGTGGAAACTTTTGTTATATTTGAGCATCGAGCTATATAAGTTGAAACCTTGCTCTGTGGAGTGGACTTAGCATGTAAATCATTTTATGTGTTTTTTACATCCTTTCCCTCATCTTGTGCCTCTGTTTGGCAATTTTTCGATTACTTTATTTTTGACATGATGCAAAAATCTCCTCTTCCCCCAAGCGTGTCTGAACTCTGTGCTTTTATTTCCCAGTAATTAACATGTTTTAATAAATAAATTTCAGCAGTATTTCGCTAAGCATATTGATTTGTTAGTTATTTTTATATCCCTGCAAAAAGAATAAAAATCTTACCGAAAAATTACCGTGCATGCAAATAATTATGTAAAAAATAATAAAATAGTAGTAATTAGCATGTGAACTAATATAGACCAGTAATAATGGTTATTTTTAAACCGGGGCTGGACAAAATAAATCAGTCGAGATATGTCAAACTTTCTGTAACTAAAATCACTCCGGAATCGTCGAATTTAATGTACTCCGTACTTATGGAGTAAATTTTATATCATCCATGACACGCCAGCGTTTTATTCCTGCTGGGGGATAACTAACTTCCCATTTTGGTTTAATCTTACTCCGGAATTTTAAGTGTGCTTCTAATGGTATATATTGGTTCTAAGGGTCGCATGTGGTGAAAGCTTGTGGGTAAATAAGTTCGCGGCAAAGATGAAATAAAAACAAGGTAATAAAGAAGATGAGTACAATTGACATACGTGGAGTGCAAAATGCAAGTTTTGTGCACGACAAATTGTAAACATTTTGGATGGAAAATATTACAATTTCTGGTGATTTGTACGTTGGTTTAAATCATTGGTTTTTATAAAAAACCCGTGTGGTTTAAACCATGGTTTAAATCGTTTGGTTTAAACCAAACCAACCCTGCTATAAACCGATGATTTCCTTTGTAGAAATGTAACAATGTCATCTGACAAAACTACCAAACTTACATATGTACTTTCCTTCTTTCTACGAAGACGTTTCCCTCGATTTGTCACATTACCTATATGTTAAAAGGACTTCTCGTCTTGCTCTTTTTCCTTGTCTTTATTTTTAAATACCATTTTATTATAAACTTATATATTCATATAACGTAACCATCGAGCGACTACGCCGCCCCTTTGCGCAAGCTTTAAAGTATCGCGAAGCGATGATTTTTAATTGTGGAACGATTCTTTAAATTCAGAGCGTACGAGTCACTGATTGTAAGACACCTTGTGACTGAAGAGAGGAATATTTGTAACGATAAATTTATGTAAGTAATGAAGACTGTACATCTCAGTTCCTCCACGTGCGTATTAGCAAGTGTTAAAAATATGTGACTTGTTTTACTTTTTGGAGGTCACACGGTTGATCCCAGGGGTGGATTAATAAAATAATTTTTACCCTTGCCCTAAGCCTAAAAATGGATTTCTGGGATTTCCACTTGCTATCTGAGGGCCTTCGACCATTTTTTACCCTGACCGGGCCAGGGTGGGCCACCCCGTAAATCCAACCCTGGTTGACCCTTTAAAAATAGTAAGACTTCTTACTCCTACCCTACCCTGTCATTAAAGATTTGAAGTCATTGGTGTTTTTAGTACACATGTTCAACACATCCTATTAAAAACCAGCCGAGTCAAGCAGACAGTACGACATATCCATAATAGGTAGCTTACGGTCACTTTGCCCCTAAAAACATGAATAAAATGCGAATGGCATGCTATTAGATACGACAAGAGGTGTTTTGATTTTAAATTACTTCCCAAATGGTGCAAAAAAATATAAGATGCATCTTGGTAAACATATTACTGCTACCCGGTATTATGCATTTATTAGTTTCCAAAATAGATGTACTTTCCAAAATGATCAGCATAGTACACATCGCTTGCTAGAAATGTCGCGGTGTGGTTGTAATATTTTAACCGAGTAATTACACAAGTACAGATACTTACAAATACATATAGGTACTTAAATCATGGGCAAAAGCTGCAACAGGCGACCACATTATGACAATAATGTGTCGTTGTATGGAATTATGCATATTGTTATGCAGTAAAAATACACTGAACTGTTATATATACTACACTATTACGTCTGCAGAACATATGCCTAATTAAAGTGTAAATTTGACTTGAAATATGTTCGTACCTTTAACATACATATAATGACATAAATTTTCGATAACATTACAAATCACAATGAAATCTCTACCATAATAACAATAATGACAATAATATTAATAATAACTAAGTCTATAAATTAACCACGAATATTGCAGCGATTTTGTTAGCGATGGTAAATGTTGTCTTTTATGTGAGACAAAACTAAATGCGTTATAGCTAGACCTATAACTGAGTGGCTTTCTTCCGCCGGAATAATCCCATAAGACCACTAGGCTTTTTTCGATCTTTCCCTGCATTCGATGCCGGTGAGTCGCTTTCACTTGAGCTCTCACTGTGCCTACTTCGGCGTGATTCTAGCGTCTGTGACATTGGTCGTCTTGTTTCCGGAATGTGTGTGCCGACCGGGCTGGAGCCAGGTGGCATTGATGAAGGTCTATTTGGTCCCGTTTCAGTACTATGCCTACCAACCGATCCAGACGGGTATGCTGTGAAAAATAAACACTCATTACTTTCCGAACTTCAAATACACTTAAATTATTATTGCAACCAAAAATGTATTTCCAGCATAAAATTAAGTAATTTAAAGCTCTGTACACGAAATGGTACATAATTTGTACAAAATAGCCCAATTGAGACTGAACATTTAAAACACCATATCCAACACGTTTATATAATACAAGCAACAAAACCAAGTTACAACAAGCATTTTATAACAAATATTCAATGATCATAAGAAGCGGTTTACTGGTTACTCTGTTAAGGGTAAGCGACTAGATTTCCATTAAGTGGTCATATTTCTGCGAGTAAAATATTTGTTAAACTAATAAATAATTAGTCATCTATAGATTGACTACTGCATTAGGATTTACCTCATGATATAGATACTTAGATTCACAAAAGGTGCAATAAGTAAATGCCAAACAAAACCAACAATAATTATTATTGAAGTTACATTTTAGTAAATGGTTATGTGTTACGCAAATGTACACTTTGCAAATATTTACTTTAATGACGTGAGACAGTAAGTAAAACAAACCATGGTAAAACGAAGGTTCAATTAGACGATTATTATGCAAACGAATCGCATTGTTAGAATTATGATAGAGACCATGACGCGTCCTATTTGGAAGGAGATGTGCAGGAGGAGTCGTCACAGGAAGAGGAGGGGGTTCACCTCCTATAGTTAAGCACACAAATCGGTCATCACAACAACAAAAACTGCAGACACTTTCATGCGTAAGATTTTGACACACCGATCTTGTCTGCTTGTTAAACATTAAACGAACACGGACAACACAAAGCACAAAAAATACACGAAATATATATGTGTATGAATATATACATACATATGTATATATTATATCTGCGAGAATTCAAACAGGAGAAAACCTTTGATTGATTGTGCAGTCTTAAATACCAACAAGTGACTAATTCATAACTCTTATCAACACTAATTCACAAGGCTCCAGCTTCTAATTAAAAATGTCAGATTTTGTATGGCTTCAAATAGTAAAGAAAACTGAAAATTTATAGTCATTGTTAAAAGCAAAAAAAAATTTCTGAAATCAAGTTAAGATGCGTAATCACTTAATGGAGCAAATGTCCGGCAAAAATTACATAATGCGTTATTGTATTTCTGCTTTTAACAGCGCTCCAAGTTTTTTACAAGTGCTTCTTAGCCATATTGCCAAACGATATTCTGATGAAGGTGAAACTAAAAGAAAATTGCTTACTTCTCTCTAAAGAATTTCTTTGGTTCCATCCATCAATTTCGTCTAAATTTCCATTGCCACTTGGAGAGTGGACACCTTTTCCATTGGTTCTTGTTGTGGGTGACTTGGACTCATCATTTTGGCCGTAACCGGCACTTGGAGGTCGGCCAGTATTTTCAATACTTGAAGTACGAGGGGGTATGGGAGGTTTTTGTACTAGTCGTGGTCCATTATCCTATAGCAGATGAAAATAATCAACAAACCTTCTATGCATGCTCTGTACAACCAGTCCCTCCATCAATAAGTAACTCAGGTGTCAGAATGGACTCACTCAAAGTAGGATCAGTGAACACGTAATTAGCTATAAAGTTAGTAGAATGATCGCGCTCAAAATTAAACGATTAAATTAAGCAATCCGAAAATTCAAATCAAACGGTAAGATCGAGTTAAAGTTGACAAACAACGGCAAAGTAAGAAATGTTAGTATGACTGCACAGTTGCGAATTCAGCTCTAAAACGTAACAATAACTGAATATCTAAAAATTAGTATACCTACTAAAACTGTCTTAGATGAAACTACCACAACGAATGATAAAAGCAAATTCCATCGAAAAATTTCTCACGAAATAACTTCTACCTAAACATATAAAAACCAGTACGCTGGAGTAAAGCCTTCTCCAAAGAACAGAAGGAGTCTTAAAGTTGCCAACAAAATAGCAGGGATATTAACTCAAGTAAAAGACAAAATATTAACAGATCAACACAAGACAAGTTAAAATTCTGTAGCGAAACATTTTGTTAGCACAATTAAACAACATTTATGATGAGTAACACTCATCCTGAAGCACGTCTATTTTAAAAATCATGTAAGTGTCCATACTTGTGGGTGTGGGCACTACAGTTCATATAGGATTTATTACTAACAGGATTGAAAAAGGAAAATGAAATAAAATTGAAATTGCGTAAAATAATAAGGAAAGTCTACAAAAGAAAAAATTAAATCAAATAAATGACGAAGCACCTGCAGAACATCAACATTGGCGTAAACCGGTTCACGTGAACGTGGTTGATTATTTAATGTACGACGCGGAGTCTCAGGTGTGTTGGAATTAGAGGAAGAACTAGCATCCCCGTCATGATCCATTGATCGGTTGCTGCTACTCCCCACGCTGTACAGAGATGTGGGAGAACGGTTGGTACCATAATTTCTGAGTGACTGTGTATGCTGGTGGAAAGGAGAGATTCGAGCACCGTCCCCTCGTCCATCAAATCCTTCCAACTGCTTCTATCAATATTAAGTTATTTAGCTACTGTTCCGTAAAGAAGAAAAAAGAGGAAACGTAAACGGCGGCTGTTTCCATCTCCAGGCTGTTTCCCTCCCTGCTGTCCACGCTGTGCCGAATCCTATATACTTAATCTCTACTTTCGACTAAAATCTAGTGATAAAACTGTACAAATAACACTAAAAATGTATAGCGACCGTGGCTAAAACGTGCAGTAACAGCAACTCAAAGCTTCACACTATTAAAGTAATCGTTACGATATTTGCTTGAAAACACAAACAAACTCTTAAAATTTAGGACAGCAACAGTCAAAACAAAAAACCGCTTCAAAAACCAATCATAGAAATTAATGTTGGAAATATGTTTACACTGAACGAGTATGCGTTATTGTTTTTGAGGTGCTTGTGTGGTTAATATAATATTGTTAATATTATTCAATCTGTTCAAATCGCTATGCATTTGTGTGCGGTGTGGAAGCTTTTGTTACAACTGCTGTGCAATGAAATATAGCGATTCAAACAGAAGAATAATATTTTAAAACTGATAGTAGATATTAATTAATTACAAGTTAAGCCCGTTCATTTAGTTTTTAGTCTCAGAAACAATGTGAACTGAGAAAACCTTACCATATGTGCATCATAGCTTGTAAGCTGTTCACTCGGAGGTAGTTGAGCATGGAATGTAAGTTTCTTCAGCCATTCTTCAACTGAATCTTCACTCTCCGCCAAAAATAAATATTCTGAACCATCTGACGGTTTCAATCTGTGTATAAAAAATAATTTAATTAAAATGCCCACCTATATAGGGTGGAAACCCAATTAGAGTAGTATTTCAGAGTGTCATATAAAGTTGCTTAAAAAGTACTTGCACACGTTGGGAAAAAATTAAGAGAATTTATAGCTAAAGAACTAACAAATTTAATCAAACACAAAATGTTAACTAAATAGCCGTCTCTCTAAAAAGTATTTCCGTCAGCAAGTTTGCATTGCAAAACTTCAAGACTGCAAAAATCTATTCCGTACTCCATTTTTCCTACACTCCCTATAAAAGTCCCTTCTAAACAATAAACAAACAACATTTCTCCCCAACTAAACAGAGAACATTTGCCTCCAATTAAACAAAAAAATTCTTTATAATTAAACATTGAAAAGACGGGGGACGGAAAGTTTTCCCCAATTAAGCAGTGAAAAGGCAAACGGAAATTTTCTGTTATTAAAAAGGAAAACCTTCCCGTTTTTTTATTATAGTATGAAAAAAATTAGTAAAATAACCAATAATTAGACATTAACTAAAGACTCGAATTAATTAAAGATAAGCATGAATGTAAGTATGTACACACCTGAACACATGCTTTTTCTTTGTGTAATCACTAGCTTTCTCACAAGTTGCTTGGTAAATCATAATGGGTGCCGTTGCGGACTTGCTGGAGGCAAAATCCTCAGCATCTTTGAAAAAGCACAAAAGTTGGCCGCAAAGTACGGAGTAATAATTTTTCCAAGACCGAATAGCAGCCCTCTTCCCACCACTCTGCAACTCATGTTTTCTTTCCAAGAATCCTGAAATTTCAACAGGAGGTAAATCTGCCACACTATCAATTTTTTTCAGTTTCCGGAAACTTTGAGTTCTTCGTCTGGTCGCAAAGCTGGGAGTCCTCTTAGGTTTCTTGCTGTCCATCTTAAAACTTTCGGCTCGTTTCACCTCACCTACATACATATATCATGATAAAAATTGTTTACAGCACATAATTTTTTCAAGAACGAATGCAAATGATTCAGTAACTGAACGGTGGGGTAATCAGTCACCATAAATTACACTACATACACATACTTAATAAATACTATTAACATAGTAAAAACTTGGTAAAACAAAATGATTGCACGGACACAAACAAGCAAACAAAATCTTGCATACACACATGTAAATATTACTGTTGTTACAACGTTTAGCTCTTTCACAGTACGTTATTCGCCAATCTAACACACAATTCGGTAGGAAGATAAATGTTTAGGTATGACATTAAAAGTGTGCAGATGCAGAAGTATTCTTGATACTGAGAAAGTTCCATTCAGAAGGATTCAAAGCAATTACGTAAAAGAAATCAACCGCAAGACATATGAAACGCATATAATGACAAAAAGATCAAATCTACTAAAAACAATGAATTAGAAAAGTACGTTCAGAAACGCCAACATCTTCCACGGATGGCTTTTCGTCTGTTACGACCTCTGGTTCTTCTACGCACCGTCATATTAAACAGACAGGATCAAACAACGAAACAAATACAGAACTATCATGCATTTCAAGAACATAAAGTAACCTTCACCATAAACCAATCACCTTGAAGTGAGTCAACCATAATTAAATTATTGCCCAGTGCAAAACAAAACTTTTCCATCTTCCTTGGTATAGCAATTCAACAGAAAAACATACATTACGTACGCCTTACGTATGCGTGTATAAGATACAACGAAGATACATAATACTTGTGACAACAAAAAGTGAAGTCCTTTTTGCATAAAATACAAACATCTCTCGCACCACAAAATGGTCAACTCACCATCGGATAACCTGTCGATGACCCTTAAGGGCGCAAGAACCAAACCTGGATCGCTTCCTACATTCGATTGTATAAAAAAGAGCAAAAAGATACTACGTCAAAACAGAAACTAGGTCAATAAGATCCAGTTGTTCTGAAAATAATAGTACTACACAAATACTACAAACCATGCACTAGATAAAAAAGACGAAGAGAAAAAACAAATCCAATAAAAGTTAAAAATGCGAAATTTGTGCTACATACTACATACTAAATTGTACCTTGGGATTTCCAAAAGTTTAAAGAAAGAATTTAATATTGGCCATTCCATGCGATGCATGTTAAAGGGCATGTTACAGACACAGTTTGACAGAATTAGTCACAAGTCACGACAAACAAGAAAATGGCGACCATAACTTCCCCACGTAATTATCAAAACACGATAAAGTCAATTAGATGATTAAAGAAACTGATTCGTATATAAATTTTAATTAATTTTCAGGTGTAAGATAAAAAAACACTAAATGGCAAATTCAGCAATCCGTTCTCTTTCGTTTTTTTAATGGGACCAATTTCACAAATACCAGAGAAGTTATTTTCACGGAATAAATCTTGAGAAAGGAAGGGGACCATTTCGAAACTTATTTGATTCGACGTTGTCTTATGGCTGAAAACTTGCTAGAAAGTACTGTATTTCTTATTTACACACTATTATATTCATTCCGTCAATAAAACCCCTCCAGTAACAAATGCTACTGCATTTTATGAACTGCCATCAGATTATACTTTACTTAAATTATACGTTTATAACTCTAAGAAGTATTAAACTACAGCAAATATTTTACAGAAATGATCATACCTCGACGAAGGCGATCGCCAAATAAATTACTACCCAAGGACTGTTTCCATTGACTAGCTTCATTGTCCCCAGAGTATCTGAAAAATTTGAAAAGAAAAACTTTACAACTACTCCTAAATTTAAACGAAAAACTGACACAAGCTTATGGAAAATCTGAAAATGCAAATAAAATTGCACAATGTTTTATACTAAAATACAATGCATTAATAAAACCATACTTAAATATTTAACAAATACTTAGTATGCAATATTTGCATATGTTTTAAATATTCTTTAAACTATTTTAATCCATTCGTTCATTCAGGTAAAATGAATAAAATATAAAGGCGTGCATAAAATTCATCCAAGTTAAAATTTAATACTTACTTCTCGTCTAGCTTCTCAGTGGAATGCGAGGCATCTCCGTTGATTCTCTCCAGATCGTCACGATTGAATTTAATCTCTTGTGTCCGCCTTCGCTCATCCTCTCGCTTCCTTTCATCAGTTATCCTTTGAATTTCTTTTCTCTTAATAGCCTCCACACGTTCCTTTTCCGCCCGTTTGGCTTCCTCTTTCTTGGCCTCTTGTTCCTTCTTTTGCATAGCCACAAAGGCTTCCTCAATCATTGTCTTCCTCTTGAGCGCATCCAGTTTTTCTCCCTGGGCATCGATTGTTTTCTCGAAATCTTCGTGTCGTTTCAATAAATCCTCCGCTTCAGCGATAGTTTCTCCCAAGGAATCATCTTTAAGAATTGATTCCCGTGTTGTAAGCCAGCTCTCAAGTTGCTGGGCGTCTCTGAGGAACATACGAACGTCCAAGTTCTGGTCGTAAATAATTTTCCGGCCTTTCCAAACGTCCAGTAAATACTCCCATCGTTGGTTCAACAACGACACTTTTTCACCAATTTCTTCCCCCATAAAGTGACCACCTCTGATCATTTCTCTTCCCTGGACTGTAAAACTTTCAAATGCCTCATTCTTCGAACTGATCTCAGCCTCGTACTCTTTGTGACGGGCTATCAAGGCCTCTGCCCCGCTCACATCTTTGGCCAAATCCGGAGCAGTGACTTTAGCAATAGTTTCGTTAATCCAAGCTAGGAGCTCCCGATAGGTATCGAAGTATGCCTGGAGTTTTTCAGCTTGATTTAATTTGTCTTTTCTCTGAGCAGATTTGTCTAGTAATTCATTCCATGCTTCAACCGTATCCTCATGTTTTACTTGAATGTGTTCCCGAGCATCTGGGAAGATTTCATCAAGTCTTCTTGCTTCTGCTACCACAGATTCAACTTGCTCCTTAATAGCAGCTAAATCCCTCTCAAAAGCTTGATGTTTCCTAATGAGGGCTTGCATAGATTCCAAGTCATGTCCATAATCTTCTGAACTGACTACTGCATCTTTCTCATTGATCCATCCAATGGTTTCGTCTGCAGTTCGGTCAAACATATGAACTTGTTTTGCTCCATGTAGAGCCTCCTGTCGAGCCCCTGCCAATTCCTTAAATTCTTCCCACATTTGTTTGATTTCCTTGGATTTCCCACTGATCCTCTCCGGCTCCGGATGACCTTCTTCGATCAGATGATCAGCTGCATTTTGAACTGCTGCAATACGATTCTCTCCAGCATTGTTCAATGTGGCCATGAATGCCTCAAACTTCTGTATTAGGATCTCAACATGCTCCACATCCCTCCCATAGTCCTCACTACCTGCAATATTCATTTGCTCCTGGATCCATTCGCCCACTTCATCACTGTCCCTTAAAAATTTGAATAATTTTTCAGCGTCAATTAGCCTCTGCTTCCTTTTGTCTGCTAATTTTTGTAATTCTGAGTACTGTTCCTTCACTTCGGAATTGATCTTTTGAATACTTTCTGCATCGAAATGGTTTCGTTCCACCAAACTCTGACTGACACCAGCAAGTTTGCTTACAGTGGCACCAAAATTAGATAAATCCCTTTGGTTCACTTCTAATTTTTTCATTAAACTTTGCACCGAATCTTCATCCTTGCCATAGTCTACCGATGCTAAGTAAGGTTTTCGCTCATTCATCCATGCTAAGGCTTCATTAGACTCAGAAAAGAAAGTTTGGGATTGAACTGCATCACTCAACCGCAGTTTTCTTAAGGAAGCTGCATCCTTCAACGAGGAGATTTCACCTTCCAGCTTATCAATTTTTAAGGAGATTTCCTCTGAAGCGAAATGCTTCGACCGAACCATTTGCTGGCCTCGGGTTACCAAACTAATAACAAAAGGTTCATGAGTTTGAATCTCTGCCTCAAGCGCCTGATGTTTTTTCTGCAGGTTCTGAACTGCTGCTAAGGAAGTACCTAAATCCGTGGAAGTGGCTACAGGTTGTTTGTCCTTGATCCATTGAAGCTCATCCTCTAAATCTCTTAAGAAATGGTATAGTTTCAGAGCATCTTCCAAATTGTCTTTCCGGATGTGCAAAGGTTCTTGAAGAGAGTGGAAGCGTTTCACAACACCATCAACCTTTACTTTTATCTCATCTTTCAAGAAATGGTTCGATCTTTCAAAAGCACTGGCAGTTTGCGTAATCTGCTCAATATGCTCGCCATGGCTAGTAAAATCAGCATTGAGTTGCTGCCATTTTTTTAGAAGGTGTTGAACAGAAGTCAAATCCTTCCCATGGTCTTCAGATTCCAATTGCTGCTCTAACTCATCCATCCAAGAGTCTAAGTCATCCAGGTTCTGATTAAAAAGCAGACTCTGATGAGCTTCTTGTAATCTGTCCTTCCTCAACGTAGCCGATTCTTGCAATTGTTTCCAAAGACTCTGAAGGCCTTCAACTCGAAGAGATATTTCTCGAGCGGCAAAATGGTTCTCTTTGTTTGCTATTAAAGATTCACCTTCCTGATATACACTAGAAACACGACTCTCATTAGCAAGTAATTCAGCCTCAAAAGCTTGATGTTTCTGAATTTTACTTTGAAGATTAGACATATCTCGGTAGCACTCGTCCGTAGCAACTTGCATCTTCTCCAAGATCCAAACTTCCACTTCGTGAACGTTTCTTAAAAATTGATGGAAATTTTTAGACTCATACAGTTTGGATTTTCTAGCATCAGTGGCTTTCTCTAACTTCTCTTGCCGAGCTTCCAGCTCATTTAATTCCTTTTTAATTTTCGGACTGGAGTAATGTCCATCCTTGACCAGATCTTCTCCAAACTTTTGTAGCTCTGCAACTCGCTTCAGCTGGACATCCAAGGACTGCTCCAGAGCTTCATGTTTACGGATAAGAGTCTCAACACTTGCTAGAGAGTCGCCCAAGTCATCATTATTAAGATAAGCTTCTTTGTCAGCAAGGACAACCTCAGCTTCCTCAACCATAGTATTGAACTGCTGTAGTTTTTGAGCTTGTTTTAATTTTTTCTCTCGTTCTTGGCAACTCTTGTTCAGTTTTTCTTTAAGTGCATCCAGCTGCTCGACACCATGCCTTAAATCATTCTTGGAAGGATGATCTTCGGTAATGAGTCGGAGTCCGAATTTTCTCAAATTGTCAAAGTTATCTTGTCGTCCCAAAATTTCTGCCTTCCGTTCCTCTTGAAGCTGAAGTAGAGCTTCAGCTTCCACACTGGAATTAGGTAGCTCGCCTGTATTCATTTTAGCAACCATATCTTCCACCCAGATTTCCAATTCTCTCATGTCTTCCATGAATTTATGGAAGGTTGATGAGTCAGAAAGGGCTGTTCGCCTAGTAATGCTAGCAGTGCTGAGGTCATCCCAAGCTGCTTTCACACTATCCAGTTTCTCAGTGATAGGCTCAGACTCGTCTTGATACTTTTTGACAAGTGTATCATGCTCTTTGGAAAGTTCGCCCAGCTTCTGACAAATGGCACTCATGTCCCTCTCAGAAGCATCTTGCCTTCTGAGCAGAGAAACTACAGAGTCCAAGTCTTTGCCAACGTCTTCTAATGCCAGTGTGAACATCTTTTCCTTGATTCTTCCTTGTGTATCATCAGCATCTCTGTTGAAGGAATGTATTTCAAGGGCCCCGCTGAGCTTCTCTCTGTAGTTAGACAGGGCACCTTTGAGGTTGCTCCATTTACTGTTAAGTCTAATCTTTCTCTCCTCTACCCATTTGTTCTCTTTTTCCTTCTTGGGCTGACTTAGTAATTTCTCCGCTAGCTGGTTTATATTTTTGATACGAGAATCATCTACACGCATCCCCGAATCCACATCATCCAGCTTCCTGATGATCTCTTGACAGTGTTCATAGTCTTTGCCTACATCACCGGCTACGACTAGAAGCTCTTTCTCTCGGATCCACGTCTCTACTTTTTCAACCTGGTTATTGAAATCTAAAATATCTTGCGCCTCTTCCAGGCCCTTGCCGCAGTTTTTGGAATCAGCGAGCAAAGCTTTCCAGGCTTCAATGAAATTCTGTATTTGTGTTTGGATTTCTTTGGACTTGCGATGATTATTATCGACTAGCTGCTGTCCATTACCTACAATCTGTTTGATTCGGGGCTCGTTGGCCTCAAGTTCAGCTTCAAAAGCGTGATGTTTTTTCAGCTTTTTAATCTTCTCTTCAAGGGTAGTCACGGCTGTTTGGCTGGCTTCTGCTTCTAGTTTCTTCTTTTTCTCATCAATCCAACTCTCAGCTTCATCGACATCTCGTAAGAACTGTACGTACAGTAGATTTTCTTCAAGTCGATCTCGGCGCTGTTTGGCTAAATTCTTTACTTTCATACGGTGATGAGCAACCTCTTCCATCCGAATTTTTACCAAAGGAGACTCAAAATGGTTTTGCCGGATCAGTTTTCCACCCTGGTCTTGCAGTAAATTGAACTTATCTTCCTGAGTAAGAATTAATTTTTCCAAAGCATCATGTTTCTTCAATTGAGCATCTACTTCTTCAACGGACTCAGCAAAATCTGTACTACTTAAGGTAGCTTCCTGAGAATTACATAATGCTTCCAATTGTTTTGCATCCCGGAGGAAAATCTGAAGGTCAATTAACTGATCGAGGTAGATTTTTTTCTTTTCCCAAGCTAGTTGCAGGTGCTCTTGTTCTAAGGTTAAATTCTTACACTTTTCTTGAACTTCTTTTGAAGATTCGTGATCATCTTCAATTAAGGACTGGCCAAGGTTTAGCACATTTTGAAACTTTTCGTGACGTGCTTCAATTTCTCCTTTAAGGCGCTCATGCTCAGCCATTAGGATTTGTGCGCTCGCGGTATCACGCACTTTCTCCTGTGCCGACATCGTAATTTGCAAGCTGGATGACCAATTCATCAGGTCCCGTACCTAAACATTTATGTAAAAATTAACTCAGATACCCGGAAACCAAATTTAAATAGATATACAACATAATTTACAATAAATACGTTAAAAATATACGTTCAGTATTACAGCTCCAGCATAGATAGATTACCTGAGACGCGAATTTGTAAAAATCCGCGGCAGCTTGAAGCTCTTCTTTTTTCTGAGCCGCCCGAGCTTGTAAATGATTCCAATTTTCAATCACTAAAGTTTGCTCTTCTTTAATATTTTCGGCATTTGTAGGGTATAAACTTTGGAGTCTACCCGCATCGTCGACTAGAACCTGTGACAATTAAATACGCAAACAATTACAGTCAGTTCAAAAAACATAGCAGGTGCGCACTCGTTGCCAAAAGAATATTCGTGTGTAGTTCGACCAAAAAGATCAGTCAATACGTAGAAAATATAAAATAATTGGTTTATACCTGTAGTTGAGCTTCCAAAGCGAGCAAGTCAATTTCGAAATTTTCATGTACACGCAACATACTCTCACAAGAATTGACATCTCGTCCAACTCCATCAGGAATGGAGGAAGCTTTTTCCTGAATACGAGCCAAAGCGTCAGCAACATCTCTATTGAACCGGTGTATTTCTCCAGCAGCTTGCAACTTTTGGTCTCGTGCTTGAATGTTAGCCAGTAAGTTGGTCCACTTGTTGCTATTGTTAAATTTCATAAACAGTTTAAGTTCAGATCATATTTAATTTCATCGCTTTGTCATTTACATTTTGTCAGGTCAGTAAGAGAAAGTCACATGGTGTATACTATTTAATAAAATTCAATACTGCTCTTTCCAACACCTTAATTTTAATAATGTTAAAGTTTGTGGTTAATTGTAATAATTATACACAAAAGGTAATGACACAAAAAGGAAGAATAATATTGCTACAATTGTATAGCTTTGTAATCACCGCTTACCAGATTATTTCATGCTTCTGCGAAACTAGTTGAGGGATATCATCACTACAAAATACGGTTAATAATAAAATAAAAATAATTATTATAACAAGCTCAAATTCATAATTAAAACATATCTTAAGCATTGTTACTAATGGAAAATTTCGCTACTTCCACAATAATAGTTGTTAATTGAAACTCACTACAAACCATAACAAGAATACTTATAAAACAATAAAAGCAATATCTGCGAAACAGAACCAACGAAATATTATAAAACAATCATGGGGAAAATTATTCAATCAAATAAAAAACGGAAATCTTTTGCAGTAAAATATAGGTTCACAACGTTCATGTAATTAGGTAGCACACACAAAATAGAAAGCTTTGATTTCGTGGTTTCTCGCATCTAATTAAAAATTAATTTGTTAATTAGTAATACTAATTTTAATCCAAAAATTAATAGGGTTCTTTATCCAGCTACGACATAATTAACTTTATCATGGCGTTAGATACGGATAAAGAAGTAAAACTTTTAACGAACAAGCTTATATTTATCGAATGACAAAGATTCAGAGTCATATATTCTATGTGCGCAAGCTCCAAAAACGTTTCCCCTTTAACTATTACCGTTGAAGTCACCCGTGCCAAAGAGGTAGCTAAAAAGTATTATTTTCTCTAAAAATTACAACCGAGAAAGCTACAAAACATACTGCAAGTGCTCTGCTTGATCCGTGATATCCTTCGAATAGGAGTTTCCAGTGCCAATAAGCTTATTTGCTAAATCATCAAGTGATTTGAATCGCTCTGAGCTTCCTTCAATTCGCAACTTGAAGTCATCAAACTTCGACTGCAGCATCTATATTAATAAATTGTAATTATAGATATATATTATTGCAGTAAGTTCAACGAAAATAATAGCTTCCACATTTTATTGGAACTGTGTACCATATTTATCCTTAATAGTACACCGTGATCTCTATTGAACATTTTCCCCCACATTGATAAACTTTGGAGTCAAACAGAGTGAGGAGCTTTAAATGAAAGGAAGAGTATTATTTGAAATTTTTTAATGAAACACTGAAATGCACCACAATTTTAAATTATTATTGTGTTCATTCAAAAGATATTCGATTCATATTATAAAAAGATTAATTATTAGCATTCTTTAAAAAAATAGCAATTTGGAGGTAACATTGTGTGGAAACTTCAAAAACAGACATGATGTAATATTCGGGGGAAAAAGGTGTAAATACTGCAATGCTACAATACCAGAAGATGTTCGTAGTCATGCCCATAGTCCTCAGACATAGCAGTTTGAAGTTGATCATCCATCCATTTTTCAAAGTCATCCGATTCCCAGAAATACTCATGTCTTTGCATGCTCTCCATTAACTTCATTCGCCTCAAGTTAGCAAGCTTTTGCAAATTCCTCATCTGATCCACTATGGTTTCTTGCTTGTTCTTTATTACCTTGGAGTCCGGGTGTTTTGCATTTACCATTGCCTGGGCGAGATTTGCCATTTCATTGACGAGTCCACTGTAGGAGTCCACCTCCAATTCTATGGTCTAAATATACAAAATAGTAAGCTTTTTACTCATATGGAATAAAATTATATCAATTTACATACAATGCTAATAATTATACCTTATGTTTTGTTAACAACTTGACAGATGCGTCCTTGTCTTTCCCGTAGTCCGTAGACTTAATTAAATTGATTCGTTCACTAATCCAGGCTTCTACTTCGGATGCATCATTAAAGAATTGCTGCGCTTTCAACGCCAAGTCCAACCGCTTGGCACGTTCACTTGCGGCTTCGTCTAAACCTTTCCAGCTAGACTTCAGTATTTCGCATTGTGCTTTCACCTAAAAGACATAATACAGAAACTTAGCACTGAGACGGAGTTCGAACAATTTATCATCGAATTACTGTTATAATATGTACTATATATTAATTATGTATTATATAATTATATATATATTATGAAAATAATAATAATGATCAATCAAAAAACTATCCAAAAACATCTAAAACTCACATTTTCCTTTTCGGGATGATTTTGAGATATTAAGACGTCTCCGTTCGTCAAGGTTTTGTCGATCATAGGTTGATGGCCTGAAATTTCTGCTTCAAGTTTTTTGTGCTTCTTGAAGAGATTTTGGGCCTGGTGTAGGTTTTGGGGCACTGTGTCACTAGAGGCGGCGGTCATATGATCCTTAATCCATTGAAGCTCAGCTTCGATTTCAAAAACAAAATCATAGAATCGAAGTAACTCTTCTAAAGCAGCTCGCCTAGCATCTGCTGGATCTTTAAGGGCACCTAGCCTATCCTTGCACTCCTTTACGTTCTTTTTAATATTTTTAGCATCAAAATGACCCTCAGCTTCCATGTCATCTCCAGTTTTGGTTAAATCCTCTAGTTTGTGTTCCCACTGATTCATGTCAGTCTCCAGCAACTGATGCTTTTTTAACATCTCCTTGCATGCTCTACGGTTGGGCGGCATTTCTTTGGATTTGAGTTGGTTTTCCATCTCTTCCAATTTATGGCGGACATTCTCCAATGTCTTATTATATGAATGCTGAGCTTCAGCTTGTCTTAGTTTATTTCCTTTCTCATCAGACAGCTCTTTGAGTAATTCCCAGGCTTCGTTGAGTTCTTTAAGTTCTTTCTCTATATCCTTTCTACGTAATTCATTCTCATTCATGAGCTTCGTCCCGACTCGGTTGATAGATCTGAGGTGAACTTCGTTGGCAGTCAGTTCCCTAGCAAATGCTTCATGTTTTTGAACTTTCCTTTCAAGATTGTTAAGATCTTTATAGGACTCGTCAGATGCAGTCTCAGTTTTCTCAGCTATCCATGACTTCATGTCATCAACACTGGTTTTGAAATCTTGGTACTTCAACGACAGATCCAAATTTTGTTTCCTTTCGGCAGCCCGATCTTTCACTTGTTGTCTTTTCGTTAGAACTTGGTTTCGGCGCTCGTCAATGGCTTTACTATCAAAATGTTGTGCGTCAATTAGCTTATTTGCCATTTCGCTAAAAAGCTTGAGACGTTCGTCCTGTGCAGCAAGTGTATTTTCAAAATCCTGATGCCTTTTCAAAAGTCCTTCAACATCATCCAAAGATGAGCCAAGGTCATCGTAACTAAGGAAAGCGTGATGTCCAGACGTAGCTGTATCAATGTGATCGGCTTCACGATTGAACATCTGAAGATCCAATGCTTGTTGCAACCAGTCGCCCTTCTCTTGCCAACCCCGATGGAGTGCATTACGTTCTTCACTCAATTGCACCAAGCGTTCAGTGACCTCATTAGCGTTCTGATTCCGCTTAATTAAACTAGTTCCTAATTTGACGACCTCTTCAAATTCATCTTCATGGGCTCTCATATCATCTCCTAAGTCTTGGTGCTTCTTTAGTAAGGACTCTGCCGTGGTTACATCTCTGGCTGGCTCATGAGCATTCAATGCTTCTTTCACATCAGACACCCATGTCAGCAAGTTTTTGGAGCTGTTCATGAAAATCTGCTGGCCTACTGCTTCCTCGAGTGTAGCTCGGCGATCAACGGCCTTCTTTTTTAATTTCTCCCACAAATCTGAAATTTCTTCCTGCCTAGCAGTTACGTTCTTTTTCTCGTTGGGGTATGACGCTTTCACAGAATCTGCAAGTCGGTTGACCCGATTAACCTTCTCTTCAATAGGAGCCAATTCTCGCTCAAGGTTTTGATGTCTCCTCTGTAGGGCTTCCACAGTTTTCAGATCCTTCCCGATATCGTCCATATCAATTTGAGTGGACTTTTCTTGCATCCAGTCCCGAGCCTCATCACAAGTTCGATTGAATAGCTCCACACTAGATGCACCTTCTAACGAGCGTTCCTTCATGGCTTTCATTTGGTTCAGATGATCCCATAGCATGTGAACTTGCCTTTGTCGCATCTTAACTTTGTCGATTTGTGAATGATCCGACTCTACAAACTCATCCACCATTTTGTCTATCATTTCTACGCGCTTACTGCTGGCAGAGAGATCAGTCAGGAATTTCTAGATAGATCAATTTAAAATGTACCAGATACTAGATTCAGTTATTAATTATTAAGTACAATCAATTATTTGACTTATAAAGTTAGTTAACATTTTTTTAAATCAATTTTTAACTGGTGAATAATTATAACAGCAACACACCTCAAATATCCGCTTTGCATTTTCAACTGTTTCGTGCTTATCGTCAGCTTTTAATAATTTTTCCTTCTCTCGTATCCATTTTTCAAAGTCGTCACATTCTCGATAGAATCCAAAAAGTCTTATCGCATCTTCAAGGTAGGAGTGACGTTTCTATATCCAGAAATATCAATTTTAGATAGTTACAACCATTTGCATAATTACAGTAATTTCACATTAGCAGCGTGCTACTACATACGCAGCCATTAATGACTAGAATAAAATTTTCACACCTTGGCTAGAACAACTATTTCCTGATAGCCTGCGTTAACTTTGTTCAATCTTTTTTCAACTGGTTCGTGATCCTCTGCAGGGCGTTTGGCACCACGAGCTGAAAGCAATGAAAATCCGATTCCTCATATAGCACTACATGTACTAATAGTACACAAGACCACCACAGATGATTTTAAAAGTATTACGGAAACGTGGTGAAACAGTAATAACTTTGTTTACTAATTAATAGTTCATAAAAATAGAGCCGTAATTAATTATTTTAATGTACGCGAACAATATTCCTTACGTGCTGCACTTAGACTCTTTGATTTCTTCACTTGAATGTTTTGCAAAACCATTTTGGTTTTTTTAACCCTGCGAGTATCACGGATAAGCTCTGGCTTCCTAACTTGGACTTGGACCACCTTTGGTTCAATTTCCTTGACGTAGTTAGCAGGAACAAAACCATCATCGCCATTCGCTTTCCGCACATTCCACCAGTCTTCGTTCGTCTTGTTCAATAAGAACATTACCTAAATGGATAAACCAACATTATTATTCAGAGCTAAATATATATATATCTATATATATATATATATATTAATATTTATATATTAATTATATATCTAGTACAATATTTGTGCTAATAACCAACCTCTCCTTTAGCCACATTGATCTCGGAACCGCTAAACGCGTACAAAGCTTTAACTTGAGGTACAGGTCGTTCTTCAGTTACTGTTTTATATTCCGTTCGTTCCACCGGCTCTTCCTCCCAATATTCTTGTGGAACCAATTTCTGCTCTTGAACCCATTCATCATCTGCCAAGCCATCAGGTTCTTGCATCTTTAATATAAGTGTCATTCTGTGTCATCATTTGCACCACCGCTGTATTACATTTCATTTCCATACATTGAGATTGACAGTACAAAAATTCACCTGCAAAGTGGATATACCAGCTTTTATTAGTTTTTCAGCTTGACCTTTAAGAGCTTTGATATCGACTTCGTAAGCAGTGATTTCTCCCTGTAGATCTTTATGACGCTGAAGAAGAGCTTGGGCACTTGGTTCATCTTCGCCATAATCAGTGGACGCAACCAAAGGCCGCTTTTCATTGATCCAGGAATCAGCTTCATTGGCATCAGCATAGAACTGTACAAACACCAGATTGCATTTCAAAGCACTTACTACCAAAATATCTTGCATTTATTGAAACCAGAGCCTTCAGTGGTTACCTTCAGCTACTACATTTTTTGTGACCAATCAATTATTCAACTCACATGATAAGTCTCCGCAGCGTCTTTCAACTTTTTCTCTCGATCTGTGGCCAATTGACGTAACGTTTCCCAGTGCTTCTGCAAGCTCTCTATTCTGCTTTCAATATCTTTTGACTCAGGATGATCGGCACTCATAAGCTCTTGACCAGCTTCAATGACTTTATTAGATTTCAGCTGTCGAGCCTTCATCTCATCAAGTACGGCTTTATGTTTTTGCTGAAGATTTATCACAGCTCGTAGATCTTTGGCAGATATTCCAGTCTTACAGATCCTCTGCTTCTCTACTAACCAGGCTTCCTCCTCTTCATGGTCTTGAACGAATTGGAAGAAGCTTCGCGAGTCTTCAAGTTTTGATCTTCGTTCTTTGCTTTCATTTAATAGTTTAGCATACTCAGTTCCTAATTTTTGAAGTCTATTCTGAAGAACGGAATGGTCTCGAAGTCCAGCATTAATGTACTGCTGTGCTTGACGATTCAATCTCTTTATTGTTTCACCCATGGCAGCGATCTGGGACTCAAGTAAGCTATGCTTCTGAAGTAGATCCTCAGCTGCCAGTAAATGTGGCCCTACATCACTGGACTGGAAGTTATCATTAAGGTCCTTTATTGTCGCGGTGATCGTATCAATCTCCCTTAACATGGACATAAGGTTATTGTAGTTGCCCAAATTTATTTTGTGGGTGTCTAGTAGAGACAAGAGTTTGTTCCACGTGTTCATAATTTCATCAGCTCTCTGCCTGATGCGACTTTGACCATGGTAATTTTCTTTTACAAGATAGTCAGCCATCGTGGTCAGCTGTGTGCAACGCTCCTCCTGTAATTTTTATTGTAGATATACATTACAAATTATCAAAGGAGAATGTTTTGTATACAGCCTTACTCCCGGCTCCCACATGGTGACGAAATAAAACTCGCGTGTTCGTTTTGCTTTAACTATTAATTATGATTATGAAAATCATACCAGTAAAACTATCAACGCGTACTTGTAGTGCTTGCTTAGTAAGTTTTAACATTTTAGGAAGGCCCAAGTTAAGCAGTTAAGTGCATAGCAAAAGATATAACTAGATACAAAGCACCTGTCATCCCGTGTGAAATTCCTTTTTCAAAGGAGTAAGCATCAAAGCATTTTATTAATGTATTCACTCACCCTGGCAAGAATGTCTGCACTGATAGCCTCATGTTTCTTAAGTGTTGCTTCCACTTGAACTAGGTTACTTCCGTATCTAGGATCTGAGAGCACTTGTATCATATCCTTTAAGTAGCCCTCTCTCAATATGCTTTTTTTCTCAAATCTCAAGGCAAGTTGTTCCAAATGCGTTTGTCGAATCAATTCTTCTCGAAGAGCCAGTTCTCTCTGATGCTCGGCTTTCATAAGGGCTTCCCATGCTCGTTCCACATCATGAACCAACTGACCATCGGGTGGGTTGTACAAGGGTTGATTCAATTCCTTCAACCTAGTGTTAATATTAAAATAACACACTTCGATTTCGCTCTTTTCTTTGTACTTTGGCGGCTTCTCAATTGTTCTATAGTCTTTGAATTGTATAAATTCTTTTTGAATCTCTTCTAGAGAATTAGGAAAATTTCGGTCATTAAGCTTGACGATTGTCTCCCGAATCCATTCCAACAGAGTTGTTGTAAGTTTCTCGTATCTCATTTTCATTTTGTCGGCTTCCATGATTTGCCCGACGATCTACTCCAATGCATACAAAAATTAGGGGCGAAGTTAGAATTCGATTACTTATTTTGGTTGTAGTACATGTATAAATTTAAGTTTTTAGTAATTGTGAGGTAACAAAAGCTAGAACTACTAAATCACTTGTTACTATTTACTAAAATACTATTACAGTGAAGTATCGCAACATACATTGGCAATACGACGACCCCCCTTCATTTCATTCTTCATTCGGGCAAAAGTGTGGTAATAGGAAGCGACGTAGGTAAGAACAGATTTCTCATCTGGCTTTGCTGTATCAATGTCTGCAAATTCCGAAAATACATACATACACAACACATAAAGATTACAGTATAAATAATTATACAATTTAAGTGGGAACTCTTCCCGCCTGTTAATTAAAGACTGACTTAAATACATAAATCCATGACTTGAATTTTTTTGCATAATAATACAGGAAACAAGCAGCAGTTGCTACAGTACAGCAACCTAAGGAAGAGCATGATTGTCAACAGTATTGTTGGTAAAAGTTGTTATAAGCTATACCCTCTAACAATAAGACACATTTACACATGGTGAGAACATGTAATTGGAAATTTGGAACAAACAGACAAGTCTACTTGTATCGTGTGAAAAATTCGATAACTAGACTTAATTTTTAGCTTGCGAATTGTAACATTCATTTAAAAAACGTGTTCTACAACAATCCATGCATTTAGTGTGCCTTATTTGATATTTTTGTTAGAGCTTCACATAAAACTCCTTGATGTAATTGATCATCCGAGTTTCGGAATTAGGATAATTTACTAGATCAGTGTGATGTGTCAAACACATTCGTTATATTTAGATTAAGTATTGCGTAGCATAGCTACTAAGAGCTAGCTATATGATTCATATTAACAGTAGGCATTTGTATGTATATTTGCAGGGCAGAAAATATTTACCTTCAGCATCCAGCAGCCGAGGAATACCCAAATCTCTTTCAGCAACGTCGAAGGCATTATTTAAATTATCAATGTGTCGGGAAGGGATGAGAGCATCATAGTCTATGAGGTCTGGTCGATGAGCATGGATGAGAGCGTTGAAACCCAGTCCGCTCCTCCAGGATCCTGTTCCACACACCCAAAAAAATTCATGTACGGATAATAAAACAACTGGATCAATTATGACTGACACTAAACTTCAACCCTGTCGCTCTAAGTTAGTTGGATTAGTCCTAAGCAGCGATTATTCTCACATCATCATGTAAATCATCCACATTAGGTCTCTCCTCTCACCTAATATTATTCATGGTACATTAGCCCAGTTGGCACTTTAAAGAACCTTCCAAAGATTTAGCTTTTGACGAGCTTCAAAGCCAGGGCTAAATATTCTAACTGCTTTACCGTAATAAAAGGAGTAAATCAATATCAAGAAGATTCAATACTTTATCCAAACAGAATCTTTTCTTCACGTTTCTACATAACAAGCAACAAAAATCTCAATTACTAGCTAAAATATCACTAAGTACTCAATGTGAATAATTATTATCAGGATCAATAATCACATTATCATTATGTAGTATCTGCTCTGTATTCATTATCAGTTCCCACTTTACAGGGTCTCACGGCTTTAGGATAAAAACTACTAAATGCTACTAAATTGGTCTCGGAATGCATGCCTAGGATTAATTTTTAATCACGTCTATACATAGTAGTCTAGTGACCTCACCTGTGAAATCTTGAATATTGACATTACTGTATCCATTGGTTTTTCGCTGGCACCAAAGGAGTAGAGCATCTTTGGCAGACTTCTTCTCACTACTTTCATTTTCTTCATCCTAAATTAGATGAATAAAAGTCTCAACTACCCATTTCATCATTCATCATGCATTTACGCATTTACAAGCGAACTTCCTAAAATTAAATACTACTTTTTATCATCATACACTTAACATTTCAAGACTTGCATTTCTCAACCGTACTTTTTACGATATACTTACAAAATCAACGACATGAAAATTAAATCAGGTCGAGCAAATTACAATTAATCTAATAAAGGAAGAGTAGATCGAATTTACAAATAACACTAAAATTACATCCAACGTTTTGTGTGAGAAGGCTGATTTCCCTTTCGACACCATGCCTCAGACTGTGAAATAACTAATTTCATTCATCAGAAACCATGTGTAAAGAAAATTGGTTTAGTCAAATCAGCAATCCACGTTTTTTAGGGTCTAAAACGTCACCGGTGTTACATGTGTCCAACTACATCGGGCTATCACTGTCATGAAATCCTATGCATTTTCACTGATAGTATCAGTATACATTATACTTCCATTTCATACATACCTTATTATATATGTATTCAAATAACCAACTATATACTTTTATCTTTTATACAGCCATGCATGCAAACACACAAATGACTTTTGATGCAGTTGATGCATCTTGAGTTTAATAGTTACATAGAAATCACACCTAGATATGTATGTGTGCGCATTTAGCATGCACGCTTCCATTTGTTTGTCAGTGTTACCTCTTTGTCCTTTAATTTGTTGTAAAAAAATACATGTACATACGTTCTAAACACAATCAACAAGATTCCCTTACCACATCGATTTCAATTTCTTGAATTTGGAACCGAAGGATGATGGTCCAAATCAGACCTAAAATAAGCCTCGGATTTCCATCAACAATGTCTTCTGCACCAATGCTCTCGAGACGTACCTGAAAAGATTTAATTCATTGCATACTACATTTTCCTTTTATTGTTTCACGATTGAATAACCAACCAGTAACCTTGAGATGAATTTCGCAATTTTCGTCACAACATTACATTTACACACACACACAGATACACTACACTGCTGTGGTAAGATATCCTAACCCTACACATGCCCTGCCAAAACTTTTAAACTCTGAAGCATCGCATATCCTTTCAAAAATCAAGAGAAAAAATCTAATTCACGGGGATTTTCAAAGCAACATAAATAACAGTTTCAGCTTCTAGAAATATTAGTATTTCAAAACATACTTAATGGATGTCACAAAAATGTTTAACTCATAAATGAAAAAAATTTAGCTCATATTCTCTCAACCCTTTCATCATTCAATTACTTGAGTGTGCTGTGCAATGACAAGTCACTTTACTTTTTACAACCATTTACATCATGACTAAGAATAGTTTAAGGGCAGTCAAAAACACATATGTATCCACAAATTTATAAGTCAAACGAGGGTCATACTTGATTTACGCCTCATACCATGGCACTGATTAACGGGCATTATTGCAATTGCCAACACACTCGAAATTTTATAACAGACAAACGTATTAAACTTTAAAATTCCAACGAGAGAGAGAGAGAGAGAGAGACAGAAGGGAGAGAGAGAGCGCGCTAGAGATAAAAAAGGTATAAATCAAAACAGAATCGCTGATAAACTCAGTTTAAGTATCTCGTATCCATGTTGTTTGCTTCTTGAACCACTTGAGGAATGATATAAAACTTTACCAACCTTTGTGTGAAGAAAAGCCAGACTCTTATTGACATTTTCTATTTTATGAACACGCATTTTCCCATTATTAGGTTTCCCCAGTTTCTCTCCGGAAATTATTTCCAACAGTTTCAATAACTTCTTCCCGTCCGCTAAATCTATGAAGAGGTCTTCCACCTCCATCCGAGCCTGAAAGAAAGTTAATAATATTGTAATTCATTAATAATAAGTCCAATAATAAGTACATACAACTTATAATATACATATACAAGGATTTTAGCAGGCATTGACAAAACTTCCGACCCAAATTTTGAATCGATCCTCTTTTATTCAAATTGTAAATTAATCCCTATGCACTTGATTCATATTCAAATCCGCACCTTTATCACCCTTTCATTAAAATCGAAAAGCATAGAATAAATAAATCCTCCCTGATGAGTGAACCCTGCCTGCATAAAAATAAATTCTCATGCATTAAGTACAATAATAGTAAACTAATTGAAACCATGCTGCATGTAGTAGCAATATATAGCAATTATCAATACCATCACACCCTTCAGAAAACAACTAAACCTCAATATATAAAGGAAGCTCGTTGTAATAATTATTCATAGAAAAACTGCTTCTTTTCATATTTTAATCCCCAGCGGAATAATTCCGTGGAGTGGAGCAACTCCTAAAGTAAGTAGTGTACAGAGGACCTCACGAAGTATCATCAGCAATATACATACGTGAGAATATGTTCCCATGTCCCAGTAACGTCCCATTAAATCCTGCAGGAATGTTACCATCTCAAGAAATAATTAACTGAGCCTTAGAAAAGATTCTCATTCTCATTAGTAGTTTTGTATACGCGTCATTACAAAAATTAAAATTCACAGTTGTGCTTGAAAGGAGCGTTTGCGAGAGCACATTATGCTTTCCCATTTGAGGATGAGAAATCCTACCAAGCTGTTCAGAATGCTCCGCATGTTTAAAAAAGGTAAAGCCAAATAAGCCTCTACACCGGCAACGGCAACACATTTGACTACCACACATTATCGAGCCACTTTGATGCCATTTTTTTTACCTCTGTCTGTGGGAATTTCTGTCAGTCAAAAGCATTGCCCACAGAGAGGAGTAGCAAATTTCCACACTATTAACACGTATGTATATGCATATATAGGGTAGGGAAAACAGAAACATTTGCACATTATTTCCCAATTTCTCAGATGCAGGTCGCTCGTACTCAGTATCAGAGCTATGTTGCAAGTTGTTCCGCACTCATGTCAAGGTAAATTATAACAAGAAATAACGCTTAGTTACTGTAATAATCCCATGTATTCTTATTATTACACTAAAATGCTGGCTCGAGCATATTGTCAGCAGGTGTAATTGAAAACATGATCCCTTCTACCTACAAAACTGGTACACACAAAACATTGAGCTTGTGTTCATAAGTTTCATAATAATAACTGTTTGAAATAGATAAATCTAATTATTTCAAATAATTTCAACCCAAAAATTTTCAAATTCTCCAAAAAAAACAAGTAATGACAGTACCAACAAGGTAAGTTATAGCTATTAATTCAAACATAAAGATTACAGATATACAATCCAGATACTGATACCAGAGTTCTCGATGACACAATTCTCCTAAAATCTCCCCCACAAAAATATTACGCATATACAGCACTAAAAGAGGACAAAAAATATTTAACATTTGCGCAAAAAAAAACATAAAGCCTGCGCCTGCTAAATTTCGAGTAGTACCTTTTAAAAAACATAATACGTTATGCCATGTGTGATGTGTGGATGTGTCATTGGATACTTATGGGTACACAGAACTAATTTGGTAGGAGTACCACCCCACGTTACGTTCTGGATATTGCTTAACCGTAATTATTTAATTCAGATGCTACTAAGCAAATAGTATGAATCATTCTTCACCATAGGACTCTCAACGTGAAACGAGAGAGGACGGAAAAAAGTAACTCGAAAATGACCCTCAACGCCTATACATATCTCTACATGTACATACATAATTATATATACTTATACACAACAACAAGCATTTAAGCCTTTTCTCCCTTTGGCAACACATCAAACTCACACATCCACACATTTAAATGAATAATAAAATACCCATTTCAAGAGCTATTTCTACCTTCATGGTTAATTTTTTTTTACTTGTACATTTTCAAGCACATATGCAAATCATCATATTCTACATGTACAGACGCTCTCATACACATGAGAAGCAAAGCCGGGATAGAAACTGTAGTCTCATTTCGGCATAATTTTGATGAAGGGTGGTCATAATCCTTGTATGAACCATGTTATTTTACTTGTATCTGTATTTATGTACTTGTAAAGGGAAACTTGGTACATGGTCCATATTGTAATTCAAGTACAGTTGGCAAGGGAAAAAACAACTCGGGGAAAAGAGTGGTCATTTAATACATAGTCCACAAGTCAAAGCTTCACATTCAAAAAAAAAGAGATTTTGCATTACAAGCACTAATATTTCAACAAACTATAATATTATTTACTGGAACGAGGAAGTACCTTAACTAACAATTAAATGGAAATATACATGTAAGCATGCATGTCTTCAGTGGAGGGGACAAAAAGTCTAGGTGCATTTCCCAACTTAAAAGCACAAAACTTTCTGCTGCCAGTTTCGTAAATTTAAGGCCCAAGGATCTACACCCAAAATTATTAGTTTAGTACCATATGTTTTAATACGTCCATCTACTTCATTTTAAACTTTGAGGGAAAGGAAACTCTATGCAGATCCTTTTCAATCCTTTTAATCCACAAACCTCCCAGATCATTTTGCCTCTTCACCGACGGCATTCCCCATGCACCTGCATATTGTAGTTATGCCATCGCTTAAAATGCACCTCCACATACTTTGTGAGTCAAAGAGTAAAAGCATATTTGCATACATACACGTGATTACATGTAAGTACATGCAGGACAAGTATGTATTTATGTGTAGTACGCTGTATTTGACATGAGCATAGAATTTTATTCCCACAGCAGTCATGCAGTATATCTATATATGTACTAAAACATAAAACTAAATAAATGCACAATTCGAAAAAAAAACAATTCCATTGAAATAAATAAATGAAAAAAGAACATGAAAGCAATGATTGCATAATACATAATAAATACATACTTTACTTTCAACCCACTGCTCGAATTTCTATGTTTTCATTAGTATACATATGTATATTCACCTGATCAAAGCTACTATTGTACTACTATATGTAGTACTGCACACACTACAATGCCGCACTTCCTTACTTGCACTTTGACTTACTGTTCGGCATTATTTCAACTTATTATATATATTTTCCTCTCCCATTGTTATTTTTCTCGAGCGTGCAATTCCGGCCCTACAGTACATACATACAGATATGCACACACACACACACTTACTCACACATACATACATGGAAATAAGACAACGTCTTTGTTGAAATTCTAATCTAGATGGATTACAAGAGGAGATATGTATACGTCACTACAATGACACACACAAACGTGCATATCATCAACACAACACGGAATACGTGCTTTCCTATTCCTATTCGAATAATCATAATAAACAACAATGATACTTTTGTATATTTATCCCAGAGTAGAATAAAGTTAGTAGACCGGCAGTCAAGAGCAATAACAAAGTTATTATTACAGTATATACATATACATAGATACTTCATTTGCACTAACTGAACCTTAGGTGCTTATTTATTTCCATATATATATATATATAGATACATTTATCAATACATAAATGAGGCTCGTTAAAAGACTTACATACAATTACGTCTATATAAACACAGGGATACTTTCATAGGGACAAGATCGTAAAGAAGGGGAAGAGTAGTTACATACAGAGTAACAGTTAACAGTATGGTCTCTCTAAACATATATAGGAATATTACACTAAATAAGTACAAATAAGCCAAGATAGAGGAGAAGTGTAAATTGGATTACTACCTCAGAGGAAACACCTGCTCTAACTAATTTTATGAATACTCACTTCACTCAATCAATTCGTATTTTCGTTGGAAGAACGAGCCTTCAAGTATACGTTTCTTTTTTTTTTATCTTCTTCCCCTCTATTCTCTAATTCTCTACATCCCTTCCCTTGGATCACAAAGATTCAGAAAAAGTATGGAGGACATAGAATTAAGCTTAAGATCTCTCTCCTACTTTTTAATATAATAAGGAAAAGGACTGAATAATAATAATACACCCACAGGTCATTGTGAACTTTCAAAATTAGCACATCTTTTATATTTTCGCAGTCCCACTGTCTTCTACCCCTTGTTGTTTCGTCCTTTATATTTAAATTTAAAATTTTCGGTTTCACACTTCCCTTCCGCAAGCACAAGCACACCATGATTTTTACTCCACAAATAATAAAAAAAACAACCAGAGTCAGCAGCCAGGAGCGGTTTCAACATACATAAATATATGAGTTTCAAAGTGGCTATTATTGAAAAAGCAAAAAGCCCAATGAATCAAAAGTAAGAGTTTGACGGAGCATTCACAGAGCGTTGTTAAGAAACATTTTACTTAAAAAAAAAAATAATCTAAAAATACATAAATAATTCCGTTCATTTCTACCATCTACCATTTCTACCAATCTAAATTGCATATTATTACTCTCGACTAGGTCTCTAAACAGTAGTAATTGTCATATTACAAGTTTACACACAAGTTGAGTTTCCCAAGCCGCATACATTACAATGAATAAACTTGTAATGTCGAAAATGTTTTCGCCTGTCGTGACTATCCTCATTGAAAATTAAGAGATATCTGACAAATCTCACCTCTTTGACACTTGTCCTGGAGACTAAATTCTAACAGAGAAGAATGGGACTACATGTACGACATGTAGTGGTGTGTGTGTGTATACTGTACCAGTATGTAATCATGGAAGTAAATACTGTTCTATTTTATTGACCCGCATTACAACAAAGATACATACATACACACACTTACAGATATATAAACTTGCTGTCATACATACATACAGATACTACAGCCCCGTCAAGCCGGCATCCCTGAATGTGTGTGTACATCACTTAAATGCACACCACCTCCAATGACACGCAAGGGTAACAACAAACATTTTTTCCCCAGCCGTTCGCTGTAATATGCAGATGTCAGTCAGTCACAAATCAAGCCACTCACTCCCACGCTCAAACCATCCCAGAAAGGCATTAAAAAGGCTTTCGCTAGCTATACGGCAAAACTAAAAACTAATAGGGAGGAAAGGTATGCAAATGAAACATGTGCTATTGATAGTGTGCCATAGCATTGATAATTAAGACCAGATAAAAAGTCAATGTGAGAGTGTGAATCACTATGTCCATATCCATCCATTCCATCACAGAAAAATAGAAGAAAAAAAAAACAAAAATGTCTGGCTGGGACTGCATAATAGTAGTATTAGTAGTAGTGGATCTTCATATATGTTTTACCCTGTATGACACATACGTATCTCTAATAGGTATCTACGTATGTATGTATGTATGTACATGGACAAAATAAAGTACCAAGAGTTAAAAATTATTACATGACATGAGAGACAACCCTCATAACGTATGACTTGTGTGTATTTAGCTTTAAAGGACAGATATACCTACAAACCTGCCTCACCATTATAGACACATTACATTTAGGTATATCTATACATATGGAGGAAACTATGCATACACCATTACTTACAATTAGAAACGGTTGTAGTGTCACATAAATTTATATAATTATTATATTCCATAGATATGCATAACCCCCAGTGATACAAGATGCACCGACAGTACAACAGGCTTTATAATAACGTCACTTAAAAAACATAACATGGAAAGAACTGATTTGAGAAGGTGCTTGAAATTTTGGATAATAAGTTAATTGACTGTGACAATCCTGCAATGCTAAATTTTTAACACATCGTTAGGTTCTTCAAAAGCCCTCCATTGAGCCATATTCTTTGAGAATGTGTTGTGCTCTGTGCATTGAGGAGAAAATAAAATACAATTTTAAGCGATACAGTGCTAGGCTAGGAGCTTAGCCTTTCATATTTTAAGGCTAAATTTTGGTCCATGAACTTGACAAAGTTATGCTGATGCACACATTCATACGGATGTATGTATCTGCGTCTATCTAGACATGTAGCTCTGTGTACAATGTACATACAAACAACATAAAGGCACATACATATTCAAGTACGATAATTTTTTCGGAATCGTTTTAAACTGTCTTTCAAATGCTATAATTTACATTTTTAACTCCCAAGGTTTATCCACACAGCATACCCCACCCTAAGTGCAAACTGATGTAATTCACTGTATCTAAAATTCCCCATTCTTAGAACATACAGTACATTTATTATCTGGAGCTGGAGAGATGTAGATACTTTCGCGCTTAAAATATTTGGGAGAGACAATAATTATATAGGGTATAGAGTAGAGGTAATATTCCAATACATATTACATATAGAGGTACATATATGTATCTACCCATGCTTTGCATATACATACCTTCGTTAAAATGTTTATCGCATTTTTCAATGGATATTATAATTCGGCTTGCTTCACATATATATATATATAATTATTTACAATATCCTTAAAACCCAATCTCTCCTTACACCCTGCATATTTGACTGACAGTTGTCGCCATGTATGAATTTGGAATACTAAAACACTAGCACAGATCTCGTTCTAATGATCCTGTCCGTCCAAAAAAAGGGAGGACACGTATATACTTACTCAGATTATTCCTAATACAGCACACAGTCCACAACTCTATTAAGTTCCATTTATTCCACAGGAAGAAAAGGGAATGAAACATACCCTTATGAATACTTTTTACAGTATTATTCTACCACATCTATCTCCCCGCCTCTTAAATTCCATATATACACATTATTTTATATGTACGTGTCCATGTTAAAACTACTTACACTTACTTACTAATACTAACTTCTCGACTCGACATTTCACATGAAGAAAAAAGTTTTCACTGTCACCAACCACATTGATGCTCACATCATCCTACCTCTCTACAACTACACATACAATTCCATACATTAGTATAATAATAATAATACCTCAAACAAAGGAGACAGAGACACAATCCCTTTCCTTTGAGAACCATGCATTGAAAATTGTTAATTTCCAATGAAAATTCCCATCCCTATCACAATGCAATTTTCATGTAATTACCGAAAGAATTTCAATTATCAATGACACGTTTCGCGTGTGTGGGATGAATATAAATCTTGTCAAGTATTAAATCATGAATTTTTCATACAGCATAATTAAATTCTCCTCTCCGTAAAGTCTACACTGTCTTCAAAGTCAAAAATTACATGACTACTGCACTACACGTAAAACCTACAAAACGTTTTTATGCCCGACCAAGTAATTATTATATGTTGCCCTCCGTATATAGCTAAATATGTTGACGTTAATTAAAGCCAAACCTTATTCCTTCCTTGCCTTACAAATATGGGGGAGAGAGAGGGAGGAACATATATTTACATATACACAGGGTGTCAATAATCATTCACGTCTCCCTCATCGTTAGTCGGGATTTTTCAAAAAAATTAAAACTCCATTAAACGTCAGGATTTTTTCCAGGGTGATTTAATGAATTTCCATTTCCTTTCCGGGTGAGAGAGAACGGTAACACAAATATACATCTCAACTTTTACAAGATTTGGAAGAAAAATGTCTGACAGAATTCGCTCACAAGTAATATGTAATTATGTACAATTTATTTGCTTATATGAGCTAGAGAGTAGGGAGAGTTAGATGCTTTGGCACCCTGTACCAACATATATCTACACACACACACACACACACACACACTCGTTCAAGCACAATCATTTCAAACATTACAATTATAATATGAGTAATAAGTACATTCTCTTCAATGTCAATGTCATCGATGCTCCTGCGTGAACGATAAAGTACTGAATCATGATGGTTGTTAAGTAGTGTCCTTTCATAATACAGGCAAAATATTGTAAAATCAACTTCTTATTCTGACGTCACTTTCTCAGATTAGATATAATGCATACAACTAAGTACAGTAGTAGTTGGGTGCTGGGCCTGATGAGATACAACAGCTTACTTGACAACAGCCCACTGTCTCTCATCTCGACGTTTGAGCAGCGTAATGCCTATTATTATTACTGTACAGAATATAGTACTGCAATTCCAGTACTTCACACACTGACAATGAGCAAGTTTAAATGACAACTTCGAGGCATTTTTAGACAAGACCTTGAAAAAGGGAAACTATGCATAAGTAATCCTATACATCAGCATGGATGAATTACAAGTAATATGAGATATTACCGAATCAGTGCATATACTTGGAAGGATTGAAACAATAATTTCACAAAAAGTAGATATCTTAAAAGCGTAAAAAGCGACATTAATGATCATACCTTGCTGAGAAATGAGTTCATCCATTTTGTGAATGTTTTCTTCTGAATATGTAATCTTTCTTCCTGGAGAGCTTTGATACGCCCCTGCTCGAATTTCAAACTGTCTTCGCGTTGTGACATCTTGCTTGTGGATCTCCTTGTTTACTCACATAACACTATACCTGTATATTTAGTAGTAGTTGTACGAACAAAAGGAATGTAATCTTTACTTCACGAGTTCCTCGTATGTTTCTGTCATCTGTCTTCACAAGTGTGAATCTCCGATGCATCGAACGAAGTGATTTCACCAGTAAGTCCTTTTTTTCCTGTAAGAAAAAACGTTCATACGAGACTATATTATTAGGTACATACATACATACTCATTTGTGCATTTAGTTATTTACACCCTACAGGTTTCTCCAAGTTCTTAAACTACAAATAATATAGAATACATATTATACCTAACCTACATATTATATAATTACACATATGCTCACATTACTTTAATGATATGTGTCTGTAGGGAAGAACTACCTCCCAGTACTAAATTCAACTCTATACTCTCATACTCTGTACATTACATAGTTCCAGCTGCATAAATTCCATTACATTTCATAGGGAGGAAGAATTCGCGTAGGAGTCAGTTACATACAAGGTGTTCAAAAATTCAACTCGGAGTAATTTACATGCAAAATAGTAAAAATCACAAATTCAGGGGATTTTTAGGCAATGAACAAAGGAATGTTACTCGGGCATCATTTTCCGATACATAAGTAAGTACATATAACAAGTAACTGGAGTTAAATAGGTACACACGAGGTGCAGCCTTTAAATTTCCTCGTCGTGAAGTGTAGGTTGTGAGATCGTGGAGAATCTATAGATATGAGCCAATCAAACGATTAGAGCTGAAACTCGTCTCTGGATGATCCGCTGCATACCCCTTTTACAGATACTTTCATCCGTAACACGTTTTGCATTTATTTTCAATATTATCAAACTACTTCGAGGATAGTTTGATCAAAGATCATCTTCGAGTAATTGCTATTTGACAGCCTTTCCTTGTTCGTGTGTAAGTGCAAAAGCTTACCCTCCATCATATCAAAATCCGTACAAAATTTCAATCAACATTGTGATCCAAACCCATAACTATCTACATATACATTCCAGATGCCTCTAAAGACATAGAGATATATACATAAGTGTGCGTATTTGAGCACATACAATTGACAGGGAGGACTATGAAATTGAAGCTGCTAAGCCTAATACTAACCATCCAAGAATCCACCCCACAGTAACATAACAGCTTGGCTTCAATTTTTCCCGACAAAATGAACCTCTCAAACTTTCAAAGAACACAAACGATTCAATATATACATAGAGATACATACATACAATGTATAAAAGTAATTATACATATGGCAATTGGCACTAATTCCTGAAAGAGAAGAGTTCTACAGGAGTACAACAGTCAGAGTCACACATACAATTCCAACCGTTAACGAATCAAAAAGAATGGCCTTAATTCTCAATAAAATACAATCTTGAGCGGACAGTCCCAAAATTAATTAATCTTTACAAAGGTATAACAGGTGGTTGGAAATTCCAAAGTGACTCTTTGCACCTAAATTCCATTCTAAATCTAACCACTGCGAACATGTGGTTCCCTACCATCTTCATCTATCTACACACCTGCATGCATACCAATATGTACATAATATGTATGTACATTGTGGAAGTGGAGGGCATGCATAAATCTAGGCTGACGAATCCCACCTTAATAATACCGCACTCGCACTGCTGGGTTCCGATTGAGTGCTCTTGAATGAGAGACCAGAAACACAGTCCCTTATTTACAAACCGTACTACTAAAGAATTGAGTCTGTGTCGGGGTCTGTAGTCTGTACGAAGTACAGATATAGGGTTGGTGTTTTCCATGTCCAAACATCATGTTTTTTTTAAATTCTTAGAACACCCTGACATTTTTAACCGTGTATTTTCTTTCAGTGCATAATGTTCGAGAATGACTCAAGTGTTCCGGCTCTTTCATTCGGTAAGCACAAAAGTAACAAATTTCCTACACACTACAAGGCATACGTCATAACTGTATAAAATACAAGTGAGGAAAATGAATGATCACTCAATTCCCAGCTCAACTTCCGCAGCCTCCAATGTACTTATATCTACATATACATCAGGACATGGACATGTCATTACATATACAAACATTTCCAAGAAACCATGCACACAGGAGAGGGTCAGCAAGAGGCCTTCCAAACAGGGAGCTCTTCATTCCCAGTTTGACTTCCCACTTCCCCCCCAGTCACCAAAATAATTAAACTGTAAACAGCCATTTGCTCTAACAATACGTCCATTAAACCATGAGAACTCACAATCTACTACTACTCCTACCACTGATTGTTTATATTAACACTGATTGTGAGTGCAATCGTCAAGTACAGGAATACGTTAGTTTCACCAGTAAAACAAGAGCAACAATGTTGAGACTTGATCAATGTGATCCTTTCAGCTTCGTTAACTGCAGTTCAGAGTCGTCTCTTAAAAGCATCACATGAGGCGTGTATATATGCACAATGTACACAGACACACACACACACACACACACGATCTTCCTTGCCCGTCTAATGCACATAAAATGCATATCCCCCCATCTACTATAAGAAAGACTGCCCTTGTAAACCCAAACATATAGACTGTGGTAGGTACTACGGAAAATAGAAATGTTGTTATTACACATCATTATGTACAGAGAAAGGAAAGCATGAACCAGAACCAAAACCAACTGCGTGTAACTTCTGATAATTAAACACTTCTATTACTGTTCTTACATAACCAGGAAGAAACACGAATGAGATCGGGTTGAAAACCCAGTCCCAAATGTCAGGAGGATTTATATCCTACTGTATGCACGAATCTACATATATACATCCACATATAAGTACACACACATGTACTGTATGCACAGTCGACTCAAGTGGTAAAAAAATATGGAAATATACAAGTATTTTTTCCACTAGTTCTTTTTCACTTCCAAGTAATTACAGCATATACCCAGTGTGAAACACTTATCTTAATAACAAAAAGGACATGCACTGCGAAGGGTTTTGCGAATATTTACATTTTAAAGGTCTGTGTAAGTAAGTATGTAGTGGTTGGTTGTGCTCTATGTCATGCCCGAACCACACACACACCAAAAAAAGACAATGGAAATTCCTTGGAAATTGCCGCACACACGTAAATGCAACCCACAGTAGTAAAAACAATTAGCCGGTTCGTAAACGAGGTATTAATTTTTACAAGTTTAAAGATTACCAGAAAATTTGCTCAGAGTAAAACAGGTAGACCCTTAGACCTCATTAGCAGGTGATACCCTTTATAAATAGCAGGAGCGAATCGAGCTAAATTTATGAGTACAGTAGTTATAGGAGTACTATTAATTACAGTGGTAAATAAAACTCACGGTAATACCTGCAATTAAACAGTTTAACAATCCAAAGTTGCTCACTGAATGATTTTGATACTCGTAAAATTTTAAATATTATTGGAGTGGATGATACTCACCAGTACCAGACTGGATTAATTATATTTTGCAACACCGTCAATGCATTGCAGAACTTTTAGATTAAATTAATTTAGCACTAAACTCCCAGGTCTACTTAGCAGAGTGGAAACTGGACACTGAAGTAATACCTTACTTGGAACCGGGTTTACTCTGTTTGCATCATGACATGACAGAAAGCCAGTGATTACCTTGACTAAAGTATTGAGAGCTTCGATAAGATAGACGACAAAAATTCTCCTTTCATACCAAGGATAATCTGATTACTATTTTAGGAGTCAACGTAATCCCATTACGTGGAACTTTACTTTACCTCCAATTTGTCAAACTTATAAAAGTAAGATATTCCAAATCAAACCAATCAGGTACATACATATCTACATATGACATAGGAAAAATATTCAATTGATTTTTAAACATATTCATGTTCAAAGAGTAATCCTCATTATGCGGCATAAGGCACAAGTAGATATATGTAATTCTAAAGTGGACGGGAAATAAATGCACAACTCTTTTTTATCTTCCATTTTATTATATCTAGAAACATATAATTTATTAGGCTTTAGTACAAGTCAGCTTCATTTAACGTAAAAGTTCCAGGTATGTATATATAGACACTTCCAATTCCAATGACTTCACTTCATATATGTATATATAGATAGTCTTGCTCAACATGCAACCTCCAATGAGGCTTCAAAATAGGAATGCTGTCATAAAATTTACTTCCTCGGGGATCATAGTTCAGTCCTAACGTCTACTTTATTATTATTGTTTGCTGTAGGCAATTAGCTCTCTAGCTCTCTACCCTCGGAAATTCTCATAAGTTTAGTACTTGCTTATGCTATATGGTACATTAACAAGAGCACCTTTGCCTCTCCTCATTTCCGGAACATAAAGGCACGTCCATAAAAATCTAGGTAAAAGTCACAAAAGTGCACAGGATGGGACTATATACACAGCATATTTTAACAATGACAGAAGAAAAGGGGAACAATCATTATTGATTTATCAGCACTCATTATCTTCCGCCCTGATAGCACTGATACGATAAGAACAATCCTACGTACTAATGTACGTACAGTCAGAGCCGTACACACACATACACAAACACATTAATATTACTGTACAATCAATACAATCGTCCATCCAGCCGACAGTATAAGAATACAATGTGTAGAGAGGGAGAGAGATATAATTATAATTATATATGCAAGCTTCAATACTAAGAAATGTCTAAAAACACTTCAATATCATTAAGATAGCACCGTACAATCTAAATGATAGTGTATTGAAGGGTAAGGGATGTATATACATGCATGCATAAAAAATCCGAATAATAATTAGTATTTCAATCCCAGCTTTTATGACCAAGTTGAGACATACCTTTCCGCTAAGCCTACACAAACTCATTTGATGTGCATATTGCATTGTGCAAACTTGTAAGAGGGCATGTTTTTCCTGCATCAATTCCAAGTTCATATCAGCCGTAGAATATGACCTGTTTAGAATTACTGTGTAAAAAATTATTTTCGACATTTGACTTCATCAAACGTTCACATTCACATGGTTCAAATGTTAAAACAGGATGAGGTCTGAAATTTGCACAATTCAAAACCACATTAGCATTAATTCTAAATATTGGTGATAGTATAATGCGCTGCGACCCGCATGGGGTCACTAATTACAAATGCATTTTTCACAAATATGTAGATACGCATTGCATCCCTTCAAGAGTAAATGCAAGAGATGCTCCTAACCTAATATAAGTAGATATAGGTACATAGCTTATACAAATTCTCTCTCCATACCTAGAGAGACACATCAACAGCATTAGAAAATGGTTTCCACACGTCCTCACGGACCATTGGAAACAACTGACTGAGACTTTAAAACAACTTGCTGGTAGTATTAGACACTTCATCAGTACCAACACCTACATATGTACATGATAGATATTATATCTATATCTACACGTTTATATACCACCATCATCCCTCCCTGCTATAGATATTTACATACCTACACAAGGACTGGCCTAGCTCTTGTAACGTTATACAAGACTACTAAACATCCCCACTTGATCTTCTGACCTCACACCGGGATTTCAACGTACGAGACAAACATCATAAAAGTAGATTTATATGAACATGTAATAATTGCCAAATAAATCACAAAAAGGCAGAAAAATATTTTAAAAACGAGACGAATCAGGCATAAACATTTCAAGTAGTTAGGAGATTTAAATGACATTGGGAAACAGTATAGTAACAAGATTGGACTCCAGTTTTATTAGGTCTGGGTCATTGATTGTCGTCCTTGTATTCTAAATAGGAACTTCTCACACTCACAGTTCAGTTCAGTCAGGCTCAACAGGGAGAGAAGGCATGCCAGGCAAGACCTAATCCTTATCTATCTATGCATGCACATGTGACTAAAAGTGACATTCATTCACTACCAGTATTGAACTATGACTGTGCCCCTGTCTACATATAAGTAGAAACAAACAGCTATAGTAGTCACACGTCACCTCGAGATGATATTATTATTTACACTTCCTTTCGCATACGACCGAGAACGACTGTAACAAGCATTTGCATAATTAGCCACAGCCCCAACCTGTTCCGGAAGGGAACAAACATGTTTAAAAATGCTATTTACATATCACATACCTGTGGCAACACACGTACCTGCTATTTTAAACTCCTGAGAACAATTTGAACTTCAACTGCACTATTGCATGATGATAGCAACCCGAAAATTCTACATTTACATGGTTTTGTAATTACAATGCTGCATCATGTATAGCGGAGTCTCCCACCGACATGTAACAATCCTGCTTCTGCCACAGACCTATTTATGCATGGGAGCCATGTAAAGGTAAACACAGGATGAACGTGAAACTACAGGTTACACCAGAGAGAAGAGTAGTATCATCATGGAAACTTGGTATTTTCCACCTGACGCATGTGTTTACCCCAACTACACTACATAGATATATACAACCATTTACTGATAGAATAAAACCTGTTGAATCTTCTTCATCTCTTCTACTAGTATCTCGTACTTATGTCAACTTGAGTGAGTGAGTGAGTGAGAGAGAGAGAGAGAGAGAGAGGGAAGAGTGTACAGAAGGGATATTAAGATGTAAGCTACACAAGGAAGGATGAACTTCTCGAGTCAATAGATACTTATATATATGAAGCTGCCGTTATGTAAACCAGTGTATTCTTGACATAACTGATTAAAGCAACAGAGAAATTGTTCGTAAAACATTCCGCTCCTGATGAGAGATGACAATAATAGGACAGTAAAAGAACCCAAAGTTTCAACTCTGTCATGACAACCTGTCGATCCACACCGGACCGAGAGTTCCACACATATGTACATAGAACTGTGCAGGTAGACATACAAAATAAAACACAGATGAGACCATTACCACAAAAGTGAGTAGTCGTGTTCATCCCAAGTCACTAAAGAGACCAAAGCCGCAAGGTATAGTAAGAATTTACTTTTAGTTCTATCTAACCATGGTATTTTTCTTCACACACACACACACACACACACACACATGAGAAATAAGATTTGAGTTGCAATTTTTAAATTATTTGGCTTCTCCGCTTCACACATACACAGAGATACGTACGTGTCCACTCTTTAGCCAACATTACACGTTCAAGGTATAGGGCATATAAGTAATAATAATACACGTTGTCAGTAGTGCACAAACTAGGAATCATGAGCAGAGGCTACCAGTTACCAGTGCAGGGGCTATATTTGCGGCATAGTCAATACAGTACAGACAGACACAAGCAACACACATATACACAAACTTGCACAAAACCACCAAACTAACTCATCGTCACAGTAAAGATCCTTCGGACAATGAACTTACCAATCTCTGATTCTTACTCTTCCCGACATACATAGTAGTAATACATACATAATTCATACATACACACACACACACACATCAATGCTCAAATCTCAACATCTTCCCGTCATTTCAGTCACTTGACTACCTTTATATCATTATACCTCCTAATTGCATGTATACACTTCAAGTAGTGTGCAATCAAACTTGATTCACCTGAAATTTATAGTGCTAAACCTATAATTAAACCATGACAAATCCAAGTTACAAATATGATTGGATTCACTGCAATAAAATTGTAAATTTCGTACTGCAATTAAGGACAGGCTTATATTTCCTAAACATCTCAAGCACACAGAAAGTAAATGCCCAGTTCCCACACAAAGGTAGTTTTCATTCATCAGCTTGTAGCTTATACACAAGACCAAACACACAAAAGTACAAGCACACAACTCACAAATACAAAGTGGAAATAAGGTACACACACACACACACACACAGACAAACACAAGACCTAAAACATAAAACAACTATTCATAAATTCAGACTCATGTCCTTAAAAAACCAATGCAAGTATTAATAAATCCCCTCTTAACTACATGGTGACAAAACAATGGATATAAAAAACGGAGAGCAAACAAGCAGTATGTCAGCAGGATGGACACATGTAATCCCTATACATCCCTGCCAATTTTTTCTACTCTATGGATTTCCTCAACGGTACTACATTATCGATATCTTGATAAAATGTCAAACTATGTACAAGATAAGAGGGATATACAATAGAGGAAGAACCAGTGTACGCAGGGAAAATTCACCTTCTATGTATGTCTCACTTTTTGAAGGACTTGACGTTAATCCTCCCATTTCACCTGTTGAGCACCACTTGTTTTCATTGTGAAAGGCAAAAATCGATTTCAACCCCGCCAGCCAAGCCACTACTGATGATAAGATAGAGACATCCACCCGGTAGACCCGGTTCGGTTTAGTTCTTTACAATTTTCACACAAAGCGTGTAAATTCCCGTCTCACTTCTTCCAATTCCGCCATCATCTCTAGAGTTCATTGATTACAATTTGTGTTTCACAACCGTAACAAGCAAATTCCCAGGGGTATTTCATGCTTTCTTTGTTTATTTATTTACTCAATGTACTGTATTTTAGGGGAGTTGCAAAAATATAAGCACACACAAGTACTTATATAGCACATCTGAGGATTTAGGATACCGTAATCTCAAGAGAAGGATTCCGTGCTTACACAGAAAGGCCAGACCCAGCCCGTGAGTGCAACACTGTCTCATTTATTTATTTTCAACAACAACATCTCTTCAGTCCAAATGATCTGCATTATCATTGATGAACGATTGTGGATGTAACTGCAGTTTCCCACATAATGAGTCCTAAGTTACAAATACATACTCAATTGGGTCATATTTTTTATTCCTCACGACGTGCGAATTTCCTTAACAATCAATTCTTTTGATACACCACTCTCTCTCTAATACAGACAGATGGGCTTGTTCCGTTGCGTTGGTATATGTAGTTGTTACAATAATGTGCACAGATGGATAGTCCTACCCAAAATCCACACTCTCTAAAGGTCTTGTACATTTTAGAAGTTGCAAAACAGAGACAGAACAAAGCACAAAATTGATATTTTCCGGAATTTTCATCCAACCATCATATCATGTACTGTAGTACTTGCACTGCACTGCATTGTTTCCCTCATCCCTTGGAGCTAAACAATGATGGCAGTACAGTATACGACGAACGACGAAGGTATGCAGAACTTACTAACACATACCTGCAGCAGTCGCAATCATACGTAAATATGCTGATGAAACCCGGCAAACTATTTTACAGTTACATTATAATATGACTCGTTGGGCATGAGCCTCACGTAGTCAAGGAAAAAGAATCGACTAAACCTAAACTGGTAAGTAATCGTGCATTCAAATACGATTAGCCTCAAGTATGCAAGTGTTCTGTATATCTCTGTAAGATGCTCCATTGTGTCTCAACTACATAAGGGCGGTTCGCACATTTTGTCCTCCGGACATTGGACCTTCAGATCTTCAGAACAGTAAGTTGTAGATGTGTGTATGTATGTATGTATGTATGTATTTAAAGATGGCTCGTCGTCACAAACATCTCATTTTCTATAATACCCAACGTAAACCCTGGTTCGACACCTCGCTTTTACACACCTCAGCATAAAACTCATTTCACTTTTGTCCAAACTCCCACCTCCAGTTTTTTTCTATAGAGGTATCTATCTACTCCTTTTTTTTCCTTAACTTAAAACATTGTATGGGTAGTAGTGTGCAGTGCTTACGCAACTTCTCCACTCGGCTTTGGGTCCTGCCTAAACTCATGGCTTCTATTGACAACCCAAAGGATAGGATAACGGCCAGATTAATACCGGTTTTCCTCCCATATTCTTCTTTTTTTTTATTCCCATGAAACATTATACCCAGTATTTGCAACTGACGCTGCGTAGTTACTCTATTATTCCAAGTAGCAAAATCTCCGACAATGTCTACAACACCAAAATATGTAAGATCACTTTGAATGCTTTTAATTTCCACCATTAAATAAGAAAAACACTTTGGGTTGACAATTTGGCAACAGCCATGAGCTGGTTCTCTTGTGCCTTTCTTACTTCCCTGTCTCTCTCCCTGTAGATACTTATAAGTGAGGCAAATCCTTAGCAGAATATTTTGAGGATTTCAGCTTTTACTACAACAGATTGCACTGAATTGGATCCGTACCTAACCGTATTGCCTTTTTTTTTTCATTGTAAAATTGTAACATTTGATTTATGGCACTACTCCGTAGCGCCAAGTAAGGCAAGAATACAGACGTGTCCAAAGGGAGACTGGTAAATTGTTCAGGAGAATTATTGTACTTGAGTAACTACGATTATTGTCTCGTCTCTCTCTCTCTCTCTCTCTCTCTCTCTCTCTCTCTCTCTCTCTTTCTCTACTACTCTCTCCTCTCCCTCTGTAGAACGTCAAAAAATGAATCAAAACAAATAAATGCAAAGAATTCCAATTCTAACTTAATGGATATGATTAATAGTTTTATGGCATCATAAATGTATTGAAACTACCTAATTCATTCCCAAGTGGTCATTACTCAAGTCCATGCATACTGGTTAGTACTTCAGTACTAAGTAAGTAAGTAAGCCCGTAGGAAACAGATGCAAAAGTACATTTGTGAATGGTCCTTGTAAACTATTATGAAGAAAGGTGATGCATAAGAGGGTGAATACGTTACAAGAAATGATGTGCTGAGAAGAATAAATTTGCTAACCATCTTGTATCTGAATTCGCCTCCTACCCATGAATGCAGTCATTCTAGAAGACTCAAAAGTTAATAAACGTGAAAGAAATTCTCCGCCGGCTTAGTATAACCTTGACTCGTCGAGTTAGAACTAATTTCAAAGTCGCCTCCACTGCATTTCTACCCTGTGTTATGTATTGTGAGTGTGTGTGTAAGTATGGGTACAGGCCAGGGTGAATACTTCTGTAATGCAGCACAAGCCTGAGCAACTCGCTTAGATAATTAAGCACTTTGGTTTTTCTCCATATCAGTCTTGTTTCCTCAACCCTGCTCTGTATATATAGAACTTGAGCCATTTCATATTTTTGCATGAAAATTTATAATAAACGAAAATTATCATTTTAATTCAGCCGCTACCGACCATACTAAAATTATTCAAGATCCTTCCGTACATTACATATATGGGGTTGACAAGGATAGTAGTACATGATATCTATTACTGAGTGAGTGAGCATTCCACCCATACTACATACATATATATATACTTATAACTGAAGCCAAGGAAGAGAGTAAAACACTTAAACGTTTTTTCTCGTCTTTATGATTGCCTCAAAATTTCATTTTCTTCTTTTACTGCTACAATTAGCATGGTTAGGCTCAGTTTTGATGACTTCCACTACTGCCAAAAGACTTCCGCGGTCTCTCTTCATTAAATTTCAACTTTTCTCCACCTTTCCTCATGTGATGTTCATATAATAATGCAGTGAGACTACAGAGCAGTTCCGTATTACCACACAGACATTATAAATGCTATTCATTCGTTCTATGAACTACGAACATCATTAATCGCTTTTTGCGAAATAAACCCTTCACGTAAAACCTGGTCTCAAGTATACTTTAGTCAAGTCTCAACTCTAAAGCAGGCTATATAAGGGTAATAATTCTTGTTTCTTATCTTGAGCTTACACTCTAAACTGAAGGGTAAGTGGAATCTACACCGCAGCCACGTTTTCTTAATGAATACAGGAAGTTGACACTGAGTCACTGAGTGAGATGCAGACACAATGCATCGGATTGAATCACAGCACCCCATCAACATTTGAGCATGTTGAGGTTTTTAACAGCATCAAATTTCAGCTTCATTTCAAAAGTCATAAAGGGACTTGTTGATAGGGTATATGTGTATATATGGGGTAGTAACAAATGTGCCGGGTATGGACCGTAAGGAAAGCCCTTTTGTTTGTCTATATAGAACGAAAAATTAATATTAATGTCATTAAGCCGTAAGCGTAAGCATATAATTTTAACCTTACTTATCAGCCAGAGCAGGGTATTTCTCGCTAAGGAGTTCTAAATACAGTATTTCCCTCAAAACCAAAAAAAATGGGGGAATTCATCACGAAAGGATGACTCCTCTTGGACATCAGGAATCATCGACCTTAACGGAGATGTAAGATTTACAGAAGTGCACTGTGGGATGAGGATTTTAAAAATGCTGGCAACAACAGGAAATAACAATAGATAACACTCATTAAAAATAATTATGCAATTTCACTTTTGAGCAACCGAGTGCAATAATAAACTCCAATATTTTGAAATAGACATTGATATAGTACTCTGAGTATTACAGCTGCTTTTGATCCGTAGGCAAGAGGCAGAGCTACAGGATCAATCTTTTAGTTTTATTGCAGGTGTAATTATTGGAGCTACTGATAATACACATGCACTTACTTACTCCTCAAGATATCAAGGGGAAGATAAATATTGTGCAAGTGCAGGGCATGAATGCTATCATGTAAGCATCAGGCTCTACTACGTCAAAAAAAAATTTAAACACAACTTTTGCAATACACAAACTTTCACTGGAAACACATATTTTTGTGAAGATGTAATTTACAAATGTACATAGAGAATAGAGAACGAATCTGTATGAAATTTCAATCAGCTGACGTAGGCGGTTCAAAAGGTATCCCATAAAGTGTCAGAGGTGAAAAGTGAGTTGGCAATATGCATGTAAGTAAGGAAATCATATACACCTTCCACCTTTATGAGCACTTCAATCCAGGCTGTACATACACACATGTGATGATGAGGCCAAGCGATAATGTGCTAGATGATGAAATGGAATGAGTCTGATTTTGAAAACTGGCATTGACAAACGATTCCGCTTATCGTATTTTCCATGTAATCCGAGCATAATTGATAGTGGCGATAAAAACGACCTTTGCCATTATTTTCTTGTTCTGTTCCTACATAAAATCATTTTTAAACTCCCCAACCAGCGATATAGTCATGTGCCTGGGTTATGGACGGGTTAAGCTTTCGAGTTTGATCTGCATCAAAAAATAAATAATGATTACCTAAGAACTAAAGTATGCTCTATCTGCTCCTCTCCTCTTCTTCCATATCACTTTTATACTATTCGATTCGATCTTGAAAAGTTCAGTCAGTAACGGCAACAGTTTAGCTGTGCAAAGCAGAAAGCAGCAGCAGGTAACAGGTCTGGCAACGGCATATAAATTAGCACATGGATGAAGCCATAGATGAACATTTTGTTTGCTTAAACCCCTCGCTTTGTCGATGCATTCTATATATCTATACCCTTTCCATTTTTTTCATGTTTTGTTTTAACTTGCTTTTCCCTTTATGATGAGTCGCAGAGCAACTATGTTTTACACACACTCACTCACGGCAAATGAAGCCATTCCGATGCATAGGTTAGTCGTGTGTCTACGATGCACCGTTGCTTTACCCCAATTTCCAACTAAAAATAATTTGAGAAGAATGCTGCTCAAAATTTTGCCCATTCGTATGGGTATGTCTGAGATGTCAATGTATTTTATTACCCTGTACTTCAGCCCTGAACATCAGAGTTGAATTGGTAAATAGTAAATAGTAAATAGTGAATGAGGAAAAGGGGTTCTGTCACATCCACATCACACAGCATACACACACACAGTGTCTCCTCCACCATGATGGTGCAAATGAGTCAAAATGCTTCGTGAAAAATGCTATTACACGGTTTAATGTCTCGGTAGTTTGCAAAGTAGTAAATACGTGCCACGTAAATACGTACAATTGAATGGTTCAGAATTTGTGTCAAGCTTTGATTTTTTATTGTTTTTCTCACGTGAAACCGTCAACTAAACAGAGAATTCTTTTGGCTTCCAGGATGTTGGCATAGAACTTCCCCTATGCTATATATGCTCCACTTAACTCTGCCTGAATGTACAGATATAATTATATATATATATATATTTGTACATACAAACAAGACAAGCCAAGTTCATGCTCATATCCGTCCGTATATACTCAAATCCCTGGGCTCATCGTATATACAAAATCCATATCTAAATAATTAATTAGGGAAGAAACCTTAAAGAGAACCAGCATTCCTAAAATTCCAAATCCTTTTGTACAGTTTGTACAGCTCTGTCTGAGAAGACGGGCTAGTAACGGTGTGGTGGTGTGAGACAGGAAGAATAACAGAATCAAGTAAATATGACATGTCTGTCTCCTCTCTCCTGTATATATGTATCACTTACGACCAAAACTACCAACAGCATTACTTCTATCCATACACATATAAGGATAGGAAACTGTACACCCCAAAACAGTATTCCTTTCTCGCTATCTCCAGTTTTTCCAGCAGCCGGCGTCGTCACTGCAAACTGTTCAATAATGCTCACCCTTGTCGAATCTACCCCGTCAACACATGCTCCCTGAACACATGTTTCATATATGTACCCACCATGATCCGCTCCTTCAATGACCCCATGTGTGCATGTACTTATATACACAAAATCATCCTCCCAGTAAAACTAACAAAGATTGCCCACACATTTGTTCTTAAAAGGCTTGTAAAAATCTTTTTTACCCCGTCCCGAAGAACATAATCCTGTGTGAATATACAAAACACAGTCAGAGTAATGTTACTGTAAACATTACTACCCGGTCTCAACTGACTCAACTCTCGTGCAAACATCTTCCTATATTATATGCACAGCCTCAGCCTCCCAATAGGTCGTTTCACAAGCTCCTCTCCAACCCGTCCATAAAATTGAGCAATGTCTGACTCCTCTTACTTACTCACTCACTCAGAGCTTGCATTTAGCCAAATGTGTGTATAAATACCCAATTCCGAGCAGGATCATCAACTCCAGTAATTTCGGCTATCTATAGTCAAGTACTTAATACCATTGACATGCCTTCGAATCAATAAATTACATGAAAAAACACACCCATCATTAATTTCGACCCCCATCTAAATAAAATATAATTAATTTCCCAAAACATGTCCACCCTTAATTAATTTTTAATTCCACCTAAATTCAGCCAGAGTAATTTCTGTAACTGATTTCCTGCATCTTCACCCCCCCCCCAAAAAAAACACACTACTACACTAGTGTGACGCTTCCAGAAATCCCACTACAAGGATCCATTCGTCATTCCTGTTGACACCTGCCATGACGAATGAGCATCAACTTTTACAAATCCTCAACTTTTATCTCCGTCAGACTTTCACAAGCAGAGCCATGAACCATGTGAGCCATACACCTAAAAATAAGCATGTCAAATCCAAAGTAACTAATAAAACCCATATTATCAAGGTCTCTCAATACCTTCTCATACGATTTCAATAATACCCCCATGATTTATCACTCGCTCCAAAAACATACAATATATTCCTTCAGGATTAATCCATCATCATACTCATACACACCACTTCGACAAGAGCACTGTAGTCTGTAGTCGTAGTCAGTTCCCATTAAATATATTACACTCACATTAATTCCACAACCCCTACAATAATTACTTCTACACAGGTCTTAGCTTCAGAAACTTTAAGACCTTGTAATACTGTATTTATCATACTCGGAGTCTAAATTCCTTTTTTTTACACACATCCACCGCTCTCGTACACACACAACTCCGCTTTACTCCTGTGAAGTTCTTAGCACAAAAGCATTAGAATTTTGTGGGAGTTCGTTGCCTGCATTGGAATTAAGTAAACTTACCACAGTAAATTCTCCTATATACAGTACACCCTCCATATATACTTGTACAAATCCACCAAAACCCTCTTTGCTAAGGTTTCCCTCACTCTTGAAACTCTACACAGCTCCGTACTACTAAACTGCCAAAAATCTATTACACACATAGAATATTACTATTTATTAAAATACACCTTAAAAACCTTTTTTGGCACAGGGAAGATACATACCTGTGCATATGCTGTACATTTCCATATACAACATTTTTACTATAACTATACAAATAGTCAAGTTCCCCGTGAATCAAAACGATGACAATTTTATTAAGGGTGAATTCAGTGAGTAATCTCGTACATACCAGAATGTAGTAATGGAATGCCCAGAGCGATATATGTTGACTTGAGAGTTTGGTTCTTCTTCTGGGGGTTGATGTTGATGCTGAAGCTGATGCTGATGCTGCATGAGCATCAAAAAGAAGACAATCTACAAGTTTTACGCTTATTCACATATACACTTCGATCCTATAGACACAATATAAGATATACACTCACAACAAGGGAGAGAATCATTGCCGACCCGAAGGCCGACACTCGGAGCTGCTGTCCAGCACTTATTGGACTCTATGTAATATTGTTGAGCGTGTCTTATTTTTCGTAATTTATTTTTTTAAGAGACAACAGCTTGGAACGGACTTCTGGTATTTGAGACACTTGATTATTACTGGACACTGTATGGGATCCCTAGAGATTATTTTCCAGCACAATGAATTTTTTAATGGAATTATCTTGAAGTAACTGACATGTGGGGGTTACTAGGAATACTCTGAGTCTCTGATGAACGCACATTGTTCCTCCTGTGCGGAGCGGGCTCAACTGATACACATTCCTACACAGGCTGCTGTCAAAGTCTGCAATCATGCGCAGTCCAGTTCGCATACCCTCCTCAAACAGAGTCTCTCTCATCGAAAAGCTCGTGGGGAAAAACAGTCTTTGAGTGAAACAAGCACTAAATGCTCCACGGAGGTTGGATACTGTGTGACTTATTGCCTCAAGCTAAAGATTGATGACAGCGAAATAATTTCTTCGGATGTGTACTTACTTGCACTTACATATATGTACTTGCTTACTTCTATGTACATTTTTTTAAATGTATATATACTTATGCACTTACAATTTCTTACAATGCAGTGTCAGAGGGATTGAATGTCTCAGAATATGACTTACTGTGTAATTGTCCATGGATATATACTTATAGTTACTTTAAGTAAATATGTGTATTATGTGGGCTTTAAAAATAATGTTTCATCATATGTCATAAAAGGAGTATGTGCTGTAGGTGCGTAAATATTTCATAGTGAGAGGATACACTCAAACTTAATGCTTAATCCGTGAACCTTGGGTCAGGTTACTTGGAGTTGTAAGTAATGGGATTGCAATAAAAACTTTGTATTTTTATTCTTTAGTATTGTTAGGAGATGGATCGGATGACTTGGGTCTGGTGGGGACAATAGGGAGACCGCTCTTGTTGGTCTTGTCGAGACGTTATTGTGTATAAGCTGAGCATGAAATGTTATTTCGGACCTTTAGGTTATGGATGACAATGAGTTGTAAACAGAAAATGGTTCAAAAAATAGTAAACAATTTAAGGGCTCTATTTGTGGATTTGTGGCGTGTGTAGTATGTTAGAAAGGTAAATGAGATTATGTATGTACTTTGTATTTGTAGTTGGTTGTAAGTGTATTTATATAAATTTGTTTTCAGTGATATTATACATTTTTGTGTTTTTTATGCCGTGTTTTTAAGCTAAAATGTTAATTTAAGACAGTGGTGTATATAGGGGATGACGGTGTACTTACAATCAGAGATATTATTTGAAGCGCTGATTATTTCAAGGGGAAGTTATTTTCAGGTGGAGAGTTCACGATGGGACATTTATTGTAATTGACGGGGACGGAAAGACAACAGAGGGATACAATTTAAATGTCTGGACAAATGTAACTGTTGGTGTACAGTATTGTGACCATTTTAGTTTCATGGGGTAAACACGTAGGTAGGTGGTGGATTGACATGAGGGAATAGGTGTGAGACACTTTCCGTTATTGTAGGTGTTCATATAAAAATATATTTATTTTTGAGAGTTTTTAAATTAAGGGACGCCGGGGAGTGTCGAGAATGAAGGTGAGGGTGCCTTATTTTGAGACAAAGTAGGATAGGGGTTATTTGTATGAATGTGATAATTTATTGTTTTTAATAGAGGATGTTTTCGTATTACTAGGGAGCATTGAAAAGATCAGGGTAGTATTTAGTATTAAAAGCTGAAATTAACTTCAAAAGTTTTGGACAAGATTGGCAATTTAAAATCTCGGTGCTAAAGAGAGGGAGAGAGAATGTGCGTGAATCTACAAACGTTAATGCCGACGGTAATTTTTTATAGGTTCTGATGCATCTGATTGAATTGTGGATCTAGCCAGAGGTAGTTTTGGACAAAGCAACCTATGAATAATAAATAGAAGATAATATTTTATGGGCATAATCCCAAAATGCAACCTTTTTTTAGGGGCATAAGCCAAAAAACAACAAAATGCATGTTTTAGGGGCATAAGCCCAAATGCAACAAAATGCTTAGGTCATAAACCCAAAATACATCAAAATCGCTTAGGGCATATGCCCTTGCTGCAATTCGTATATTTTATGCGAATTTGTATATGTAAATGTTCAAAAATATTAGAATGACCTTTCTAAACATTATCATTGAACTCTTTAGCGGAAGACGGAATAATCCCTGCATATTTTTGTAAAGCTTTTTAAATAGTATTAATATAGATAGCAATAAGCGAACAATTTCAAACCAAGGATCTGAAAAAATGTTGATTTTTGAATATGGTTCCGGACGGACACTTCAAACCTCAAAGAAGGGGAATTCATATATATAGGTATTAGATATGTCAAACTTTATCTCCGTTGGACTCTATGACCCTAGCCCTAGCCTTGCGAATCCTACCTTCCATTGTAAGGTGAGTAAGTACAAACAAAAATTGTGATGCAGCACCGAAACGAAGATACTTGTTTTTTGAGTATTAAAAGCATTTTTCAAAATGTTATTAGTTTCGGCTATCACATGTACCATTTGCGAAATAATGAAACCAACTGTAAGACATACATATAACAAAAAGACTCCAGGAATTGAGTGTACAATGCAATTGATTTATTGAAGATTCACCGTTATTATTAAATGTATATCAAAGGAAAACAATTTCGAAATATAGATAATCAGGAATATTAAAGAAGGACTTGAATGCGGCCAGGTGAGAGCATTGCAAGCAACCAATCAATCTATAAGCTAATAGGACCAATTGTGTTAGCTCCATGGCTTCCGTGAGTACGCACAGAATTGCTTGAGAAATGCAGGTGAATCAGGATATCAGGTAGTAACCACTACATGAAATGTATTCACATTGTGTTGTGGATTCCCAATCGAAAAATGTCATGTTGACAAAAGAATGCTCCTTCAGGAGATCGCTTGAGAACAAAAGTTTGGGAAAACGTATGCGGTGGGTCATCGTCAGTCTGAAATTAAATACATTCAAAGCATTTACGTTACATCCAACAAACATTCAACTTAAAAGTCACGTAATCTGAAATATTAAATCATAAAGCATACTGAATGCATACCTTCAATTGCCCTATAACATTTATAAGAATTCCCCCGTCGAACATGGGTTGACAATCCACCGACGTTATTGCATGTTGAATCTTCTGAAAAGTGAGGCCCTGTAATTTCATATAAATAAAAAGCGGGTGATCAGCAACTACAATTTCATTAGGATAAAGTAAAACAATACACACACGTTCGCATGTGCTCATACGCACAAGATTAGGTTAACTCATAGTTGAGAACATCTTTACTCTAGTTAATAACCTTAAGGCTTCATACGTGACAAACGAAAGTACAGTCAAGCAAACAACCTGAGCCTAACATATCTGTAATAGTCTAGGTTCGATGTCTGGTCATATTTTTCAACGGTACGGTAACTTGCTGGTTTAAATAACCTCCACACCTTATCACGAAATTATTAACTCATTTGTTTTTAGAGTTCGTACTGTAAACACTGAGGTTGTTATCACACAAGCACACAAGACATAACAACGATTGTATAGTGTATCTCATGAATAATATTCCACACTTACATTGAATCTTTCCAAGATTTTCACTGCTCCTTGGACTTGCTGTCCTTCAAATGTCATCAATGAATTCTCTGCCTGGAAAAAATAAACCAAAACAAAACCAATATAAGTATACACTGCATATAAAACACAACTACACCACAGTTGCTCAAACTTTTGAAAACACTACCAACTTCATATCCTATCCAATAAATATGACATCATTGACATCCTTAAAATAATTATCCCTGTTTATCCACAAGTCTGTTGATCTATACCTTTATCACAACAACCTGTCAGTTTAAAGTTTTTCCCACAACTTGATTAAAAGTAGAGCACTCGTACAGGCATAGAAATAATCCACCAACGATTTTTCTCCTCAATCTGTCTAATTCCACCCAAAAAACATAAACCTGAATTCCTCATCTGTGGCCCAAATCTCTCCAATTGCAACTTCCAACCCCTTCCAAGAATTTAGCCGTTCCAAGACCCAACATAAAATCCCCAACATGCTCATTAAATCTACTACCATATCAGTTAGGGTAACCAAATCGATAAAAACTACACATTCTATGATATTGACCCACTCCCACTCTTCCACATCCCGACATCCATCTTGTAAACAAGCTTTCAGTTACTTCCACAACCCCGACCCCAACATCATCAACTTACAATCTCGATTGTACACCCTAGTCCTCATAAAGTCAACAGTACAATAATAATTACATCCCCGAACAAAATCCCACTCCAAATTATCAAATTACCTCCAGAAAAAGACGCTATCACATAAAAACACATTCAAACAAACAAAATCCCCTACATACAATTTCAAATAAAACTCTTCAGATCAAACTTCATTATTTGTATTCCCAGCCAACTTACATGATAAAATTGCAGAAGACTCCCTCGCGTCTGAGCATTATCAAATAATTGGTAATATTGGGCGGTGAAGGCTCTTCCTATTTCGTCGAACTGAGGTTCAAATGCCATTATTAATTCCAAGTATTATACCTGCAATCCAAATTAAAAACCATTAAACACTCTTTCAAAAAATCCCTCAATCCCCACAACTTCCCCTCAAAAACACAATCAGAAACAATAACAATATCAAATATCGCACATCGCACTATAACTCACAATCAAATCTAAAATAAGTTCACCCAGGCTATTAAATGCCTCGTGTCCAAATGCTGCTCTTTGGCTCTCTTAACAAATAATAGAAAAAATTTAAAAACTTACTTATCCCGAGCTCAATTAATATTTCCTCCAAAGGACGATTGATTATCACAAGACAAGCTTCCCGGCTAGGTAAATAATTAACAAAAATGACCTGTCCCCAAAAGCTCGTGTGTTCTTCCGTTGGATTCCCGACCTGCAACAACCCAGCGCAACGCAAGTAATTACAACAACAACTCAACAACTGAGCTTTCTACAGAATAACTAAACACTGAACCCAGAAACTCAAGATATAACGAATACACGGATGGATTCAAGAAAGCCGCTCAAAGAGGTTGAGTGTGAGCTCATTCCCAGTCATAGAGTAAATGTCTGACTCACAGCCCTTCCCTCAAGACTCCTGTAACTTCATGGCAAATGCTTCACACGCCTCTAACATTTGATCTCCTTCAAGTTTTTATTTCCACATATATTTTCGACACTATTCAATATCAATATCCCCTGTAGTGTTGTGAATATAATTATTACTATAGGTAGATTTAAACTGACATACGAAATACGAACACCCTGGTCTATACTCATAGTCTCATAGTCCATGAGGACTATTAATTGTAAACAACAGTTTAAAAACACACTATCACTAAGGAGTGATATTTCCCACATTAGGAATTAATATCCAATAAACCCTCAAGCAATTTATTTACCTGCATCTGAGATATCTATTGATTCTCCTCCTCCCTCACAAGCATATAATTCTGGAAGTAATGCAAGCAATTAGGACCATCAAAGTATATCTTGGTTCTTACCAGACTCACATGTTCTATAGGAGCTCCATTTCTTATCATTACTAATTCCATACGTTTTAACGAACGTTAGGATATTATAACGTTCCTAAAGGAATTTTGAGCATCCAACCTAAATAACGTCACTATTTCTAGAACTTGCGGATGACTCATACGTTTGATGTAGTAAGAAAGACGAGTGTGATCATTGTATATGGTGTAGGAACACTAAGTTAGGAAAAAAATGTTCACAACATGTCGTCTCATCTCATCCTCTGCTTTCATATATGTATGGTCTTTGATTAGACCCTGAATGCATGAGGGAGTTTAATGATGAGCTAATCGTTTTAAATAGCAGTGTTTATACAATAGGGATAAGATTATATTTCTCTTGTTGGAGAGTGGATAGAAAGTAGAGAGTTGGGATTTGGATGGCGGAGGGAAGGGTGAAAGGTTCCTGTTACCAGGAAAATTATTGCTGATTTTTTGCAATGATGGAGGGTGTATACTATTAAAATAAATACTATTGTTAGATTAGGGATGATTACAGAGGCGGAATTAGTCTGCGGGGCTTTGGGATATTTACCTTCTCGGGAAAAGAAAGGATGTGGTAATAATCCCGTAGGATAATTATATAGCGTAAGGTATGTATTGTACACTCATCATTGTATGTAAATTGTATTCCCAATTTATTTATAAAAAGAGTCGTAATAGCCTGACAGTATCCTCGGATGTCTGGATGTCTATGGAGTTTTGGGGGAACGTTAAGAAAAATTATTTTGTTCGCACGGACGACTGGTGATTGGGCTGATAAGAAAAACGGCATGTTTTGACTTTGACATGTAATAACGGTAGGAATTGTCCTATTGCTGCACCTATAATTTATCCTTGTGTCAATAGTAAAAGAAATGGTGAGGGTCCCCTAGGGGTTGATTAGCAGGGAATAATATTAAAGGGCAAAAATCCTCCACTTCTTTATGAATTGCTCTGTCCTGTCCGGCTTTTGTAAACTTCGTGACTGGTGGGAGTCGAAACGGAAATGATTGTGTAAGAAAAATTTTAATTCTGTGTCGTGGGGTTTCTCTTTCGTGTTTTTCAAGCTGTCTGTCTCCACACTTTTGCATGTACTACCCAATCATTTGCACGTGGATTTTTCCCAGCGTCCAGCAGCTCTACTGATGTTTTTCTAAAGCAATTTTGATTATTCCAGAAAGCTGCAATTTCCTAACTGATGTAACAAAAGTGCTAATGGATCACATATGGTGCATTACCTGACCGCGGGAGTAGTAATTGTAGGTTTATGACAATGTTTAGCTTGAGGTCAAGTGTCGAAGATCAGATTTAGATAACCAGGCTTATTGTGCGCCTCATTTGTGGATCAGTGCTATGAGCCTGGGAGAATTGCCTTTACCAAGTTTACTTTTCATGTAGATAATAACCATTATCTTGAAATTTTATCCCCGAAAAGTGTGATATGTAGACGTTGTTGATTGTCCCAATAATACATGCATACATAAGTGGGCTTGGCTTATGTAATTTGTTTTGGGACGTTCAATGATCAAGTACTCAGCAACCTCGGGGCAGCTTTTATTGTATTGAACTTGTCCTGTCCAGGTTTGTTAGGTAATACTGATTACGTCAAGGAACAAATATTCATCCCGGTATACAGTAGATACTTATTGTTATTACGTATTTGCGCATTCATGTGTATAGGTAACATGCTACAGGAGAAGTATTTATGAATTTCTCATGGCTGTAAGTACAGATCTATGTATTCAACAGGACTTATATAACCTCGGCGATATACTCCCCTTTGCATACACAAGTTACATTTAAATGTGATCATTACGTGGAGTAAATTTCCCTTTTAATGAATATTGACGGACACGGTATACTCTACTTTCGTAGATTTCTGACTTGAATAATTCTATAGCGTGACAGTACTCAAACCAAAGTTGCAGAGTCGGAATTCCTTTAAATGTTGTATATATCTGGGAATTTTATGAAGAACAACTTATCGCAATGGTTTTTAGGGGACGAGTTGCGAGCTCAAAGGATTAATCTGATATTTGATACAGAATTAACTGAAGGTGTAGGTACACAGTATGTCGAGATGCCTATATGTAAAAGTGTACTTACAAAAGAAAACATGAGAGAAACATTCTCTGTTTTTTGCAACCTTATTTAGCTTTTGCTGACAGGGCTGCTCTCCTTTACTGTACACACTCTGCGGTGCTATTGAAAAGATGAAATAAGGTTTTTATGTGTAGTACTTTTACTATGTGTGTAGATGTGTATTTATATTTATTTCTGCCATAAGCCTTTTCTAGGCTGGATGCATGCGAGGGAAATGTATAAGTATAATTAACTAAATAACTCTTGAATTGCTTCTACATATATTCATTGTTTGTGGGTCATTTCGTCTGCACATGGGTTTACGCAGTGGTATAGCATATACGCACTTGTCCTCCTTTTTCTTTCTGTACTTACGACAGATACATAAGGTATAACTTTGTAGAACAATTTTTAGCCAGTGCAGGACGTTGAGCGGTTCAGCTTTCAGTAGTCCTCTGCTTCTCGTATGTTGTGTACCACTATTTTTTACTTTCTTATTATACTAAATGTGTGTGTACATATACGTGAGAATATTTCTTTTCCTATTTTAGAATCCCCCTTAAACTCATTACTCTGACCCTGTCGCTACAAGTATACATAATAAAGTAATATTTTTAAACTGAAACAGTACAATTTTTTTTATCAGGCTGCCAATTCTGTCAGTAGGGCTGATTGCTGAGTTTTAATTGCACCTATTCTCGTGTAGACTCTCTACTGTGAGGATGTTAGGACCGTACAAATAAACACATTCACAAGTGCTATTAATGATGACATCCGCCGTGTTCTCACCTTAAATTACGACAGAGTGAACAGACTCGCAAATGTTAATGGTGTTTGTGCCCATGGACTGTTCATCTCCAATTTGTAGTACCATTAGCAGAAATAATGACGGGGGCAGTGGAAGTGAGTTTAGTGGACAGTTACGTTACATGGGCACCTGTTTGGGCCTCAGCCGCATTAATATTTTTTGTTACAACTAAAATCGTCCTCACCTCAATTGTTCCTGAAAATGTGAGTGAGCAAGGACCAGTCACAATTTGGAAATGGACGAATATCGCCAACTCGCTAACTCATTCCGTGCTCACGGGCAGTGGGACGCTTCTTTGGTAAGGAATTGCTAATTAATATAATTACGTAATGGTAATACAATTTTTTTGTCATGGTACCATTAACAGTGTACACAGTAATAATTGCTTCTATCCATTCGAGTACATATAATTACATACATATGGGTATCCTGGAAATTTAGGATTGTTTGGGAAATTCTGAAAGGAGTTTGACATCAGGAAGGACGCTAAAGGTTATGATGAGAATTATTTATAAAAATGTATTATAAAAATAATAATAACACTCGTGAAAGTCATGCAATGAGCATAAACTCCCGAAAGCCAGCACCAGCTGCAATCTGCAAAATTGTGAGTGTCACCATTCTATTGGAGCCCTGCGTTTGTGATAGAAGTATTTTTGTGTGTTCCTAATCTCTTTACTTGTAGTACTGATAGGAATGTATGTATGGAAAATTTTAATGGGAAAAAGATTATAAAGTATTTTTAAAAATGTTTTTCATACTTGTGAAAATTATATCATGTAAAATTTATATCTACTATTTATGCAAAAATTGGAATTCAATTAAATGGACAAAAATCTTGGGTCTGGAGCAAACGTCTATGTATTTAGATAGGAGACCGATTTAAATTAATGCAAAATGAAATACAAAATATTCATGGCAGTCGTTCAGATAATACGCACGAGTTGCAAAAAATTTTAAGTCACTGTTCCATTGAAGCAAATCTGATTGAAGTTACTTGCTACAAGTTACAAGTACGCTGCAAACTCATCTTTGGCCAGTGCCCCCAAAAAAGGTTTTGGTCATTCCAAACGTATGTACACGTACACGTTAGTTACGGTTGTGTGTTTTTATTTTAGAATATTTGTTTGACGTTGCACTGCCAAGAACAATGACTACCTATATATACAAAAAGTGATGTTCCTCCAACATTGCGAGCTTCTTCTCTGCGCAATGAGTTCAAAGTGATCGATGACTGATGATGATAAATTTCAAATCAATAAAATATACGCTTTATTTACTTACATGATTAAATAGGCGAGGCGGTGTATGGAAGTACTTCCACATATATTGTATACATGCTTGTACATGCATATATAGCAAAAAGCGAAGGAAATCTGGCTATAGTAAAAAGTAAACGAACTTAAATTGTATCTTTCCGAGTTTTTGATAGCTGGGAATTTGATAACCGAGGATGTTGTTGGAGCTATTTTGTATATTATTGGGAATAAAAGCTCCTTCCTCCAGGTCCACCACACCCCATGTGCTACACGTTAACAATTAGTATGCATGTAGAGTGAGACTGAGGTTATCAAAATACATTCTGAATACAGAAGCAGGGTTTCCACGTGGGATTTGCACCTATTTGAAACATTTTGCTAAATCACTAGGTAATTATTATGCATCAATCGACGAGAGACAGTATAAGCGCCTCACTTACGGTTAATTGTAGTCTCACAGCTGTAAAAATTTGTAAGTCATGATAGGTAAGTTCCAAGTGTGGAATTTTATGGGCCCTGAGGGGCTTCTGCTATTTTAAGTGACCAGGAACCATATAACAATTTAGGTTGTATTTGTAAAATAATTCACATTTTGATGATATGTACATATAATTGATACTAATCATCGAATTTTATTCCTATGCAGCCTTTTCCGCTACCCATTCATGGCAGTTGATGTAATAACTTCCTATACGCTATTTGCTCATGTTTTAATGGCTTTTTCTGATGGTAAGTGGCACAAATCAATCAGTTCCTGAATTCATGATTTCCGTAAAGTGTTTTCAGCTCTCATAATTTAGAAAAGTTGGTTGATGTATATGCATTTTGAAGTTGTACATTGGTGTACAAATTTTAAAATTTCCTTGAACCATGGATACACGAAGAACTATTTTAACGTTTCGTTGTATGTATTTATAAGCTGATTTTCAGCCTTCAGTGTTATTACATATGCACTTGGTATTTAAAAGCTAAAAGCAGTGCTTGTATAAAATTGAAAATGTAGACATTTTGCTAACAAGACGGATATTATAATTATTGGATATTATAAATATTTTGCTGTAATAGCTGCAAAAATAAAGTGTGTTAGTTTTAGAATGAACCATGATTCCGTATTTGTCATACATACCGTCGATGAAGAGGCAAAATGATCTAAGTGCTGTGCAAAAGCATGTGCACGTAGACCATTTTGCCTCTTCAGCGACGATATATTGAATATTATTATGCTCTGCTTACTAAAAATTTGTTCTCATTATGTTCCAGGCTATTTTATATTTGATTTTTTCGACATGCTCATATACCACCGACGGCGGTCATCTTATGAGCTGATGGTTCATCACGTTTTTGTAAGTGCTCTCTCTGAGACTAAACCTGAAAATAGTATAAAAGAAAATAATCAAAAGTTGTTGCCTGTAGAATCTCTGTAATGTTTAATGATTCCGAATTCTGTAGGCATTATTGTAAGATGAAGATGACATTGCTTGTATATCAACATACTCAAATTCCCTGTAGAGCTTTTACCTGTTTTCAGATATTATTTGTATACGTATGAATATTATAGGGGTAGGACTTCATAGTACATCCCTTCGTAGTAGTTCTTTTTCAAAAATCATAGCAAATATTTGTTTTCACATTTTAAGGGACAGTAAACGTTTTTTATTCATTAATTTTCATTATTTTAATTAATACAACAAGACCAGATGAAAAAAATCGAGTTTCCATTGAGGGTTAGTTACCTTTTCGAGCAATAAAAGTAATTTTAGACGGCTAAGAGTCCGAATAGTTTTTAAAAATTGAATGCAAATTTTAAAGTGTCTTCCATCTATTGGAAAATAGTTTCTTGCATCTCCCCGATTATAGAGAGAGATATATTCTGGTTTATCATTTCAAATTCAAGATGAGTGAAACTCTAAAGTAAACATTTTTGTTTTGCAGGTAGTAGCCTGTTTTTCGCTGGCAGCTTTAACTGGATATTACCTAGGCTACGGATTGATTGCTCTTTTAGTAGAAGTCAATTCAGTATTTTTACACTGGAGACAGCTATTACTGATACAAAAAGTACCTAAGTACGAGAGCTTGTACAGGCATGTGAGCATCCTCAATTTAATCACATTTCTTGTATTCCGCATTGCCCCCTTCTCTTGGATGACACGATGGCTTATCCTGGAGGGGCACACAATTCCATACCCAGTATATTTATTAGGATGCGTATCAATGACTGGTGTGGTTATCATGAACGTTATTCTTTTCTTACGTCTCCTTCGATCCGACCTCCGTGCCATTAGCAAACCTCACTCCAATTGAAAGCAGATGTTCAAACGGATTTGACAATTTTTATACTATTCTATATATAATGATGTTCCAATATGTGATCCCTTCACGTACGACAATCATCATCAACTTAACGCCCAAATATGCACATTGTAATACAATTATTTTAAAAACAGACCTAAGCAGGCTTCAGCCTTCTTAATTTGTGATACAATTTTATCAGCTGTGCTGTAGACAAACACAACAACTGAACCGAATAAATGTGGTGCATATAAATGTAACCTAACTACAAGCTACAAATTACGCTATTGTGGGAATCAAAAACAAGTTTACTGTATTTGTATTCCGAGGAAATTTAAATATAGATACCATCAACAAGTTCGTGACTCAAGTTTTTCTTTATTTAAAAGTTTACACATAACATTAAATGCGATTTACCACGGAATTATTAGTAAATAATCGTTGCTAAAAGCAACTGGTGGGGATTGGGAGACAAATATTTTATATGGGAGAAGGCAACGTCCAGCATTTTTAAATCGTTTTAAAACAAGTAAAAATCTATACTTTTTAAAAGGAATTGCAAAAAAGTATCCGACGGTAATAGCGCTTCACACTTGTGTCTCCAAATGTGAAAATTCTCTGAGAATATTTCTTTCTGACCTTGGAATTTTACAAGAGATTATTATACGTCAACGTATAAGGAGTTATTCAAAATAGCACACAAAACCTCTTCTCCTGATTAATAGGTTAGAGAAAACATATCTTGCATTTCAGAAAATCACAGATGGTAAGTAAGTACATAATAGAGTATTTATTATTACAGCACTTACATATTTTATTGACGGTGAAAAATAAATCACTGTGGTACAGTAAGTTTTTTAAAAATAAATCTGGAAGTTTACTTACTATACTACTAAGCTAAGTTTAAAAGGGAAAACGACACGCACCAAAGGAATATTACTTACACAAGTCCAGAAAAAAACGTATGAATGGTCAGCTAAGTAATAAATTCGAGTTAAATTTTTTTCTAAAAGTCTACAATGTTACACTCTTTAAAAAATTATATGAGGTTAATATTTTGTAAAAATGAAGAAGTTTCCCCATACCGAGAAACTAAAATTGGTTTGTAAGCACAAAATGCAGGACTGCGTCCATAAAATGTAATAAAAATTTGGATTTAACTGTATCGTGAACTGTCAAAGCAGTAAAATAACATTCAAGCTGGTGCCGAACGCAAAGCCATAGCACAGAGATCCGACTAACGAAATACTTCGTAAAATTCCTCATGAGCGGACATGGTGTTGGAAAAAATGAATCAAGAGTATGTGGGGAAACGTGCTTATTCTACTGTCACCGACTTAGCAAGGTTTCGGGGACAATCCACGTTACATCCACGAAGAACAGCAATGTGGTAGGAAAGCAGTTGCATTGGAATCACAGTCAAGATTCCTTGCAAACAATCAACCGTATGTGGAATTTCAATAGAACGATCGGAGAAAGCCTTGGTCTCAGCATCACCAGTTTCGCAGATAAGCACTGGTCGGCCTTCTCTAGCAGTTACTTGTTGCAAGGCATTCATACATTTCGAGTAAACAGGGTCACGAGTGACAACCATAATGACGGGCATCTGCTTGTCCACCAAAGCTAACGGTCCATGCTTCAGCTCTCCAGCTAGAATTCCTTCACTGTGCATGTATGTGAGCTCCTTGATTTTCTGAATAAATAAAGTACATTTAAGAAATTATTATTTGAACATCCATCAGGAAATCTTAAATAAAGTCAATTTAAATAACATAACGAGACTCACCAAAGCACCTTCAAGACAAGTTGAGTAGTTGTATCCTCGTCCCATAACCAGTAGGGACTTCTGAAGATATAACTCTTCTGCCAACTCATGCACAGAATTATCAACATTTAATACTTCTTTGATTTGAGCGGGTAAATTCTTGAGCCCCTGAATAATCTGAAAATATCCGGAAGAGTTTATTTAATTTAAGGGAAAATTTAACCGCTACAATGAATAAGTCATTTGAATTCCCAGTTAATACAGAATAATAAAAAGACAAAAAACACTCCGCCAATGGATAATTAAGAAAAATATTAAATTAACCTCATAGCGTCTTGGCTGAATGGAAATGCGATCCTCGCACATCATTAGTGCAAACAAAACCAATGATATAAACTGTGAAGTGTATGCTTTGGTGGAAGCAACACCGATTTCAGGTCCAGCATTAATGTGGATTCCACAATGCGACTCCCTGCAGATGGATGATCCAACGGTGTTTGTCAACCCAACAATAAGAGCTCCACGAGTTTTGCAGTATCTAAGTGCCATCAATGTATCAGCGGTCTCACCTGAAACATGAGGAAATGTTATGTTTTACCATCTTGCACAAAATACAAATGTTTGAAGTACTTTATAAGTAGGTAATTTAACACATATATAATTATCAATAATTACTAACCAGATTGTGAAATGAAAAAGCAGACATCATCCCGGAATATAGGAGTATTCCTGTCCAAAAAGTCTGAAGCAAGGTCAATCATGACAGGAAGTTCCGTCAGTTCCTCCAGAAGTTGCCGTGTAGCAATGGCAGAGTGGTACGAAGTTCCACACCCAATGAGGAGCAAACGTCGGCAACGACGAATCTCTTGCATGTAATCTTTCAAACCTCCCAATACAACTGTTCCGGACTCAAAATCTACTCTTCCTCTCATCGTATTCACAACAGATTCTGGTTGCTCAAAGATTTCTTTTTGCATAAAGGAACTGAAGTTTCCTTTCATGATCTGTTGGATTTCCATCTTCAGGGTAGTAATTTCTCTTGCATGTGGATCGTCCACAGACCGCCTGAGACGGTGAATAGACAAAAGTCCATCCTTGACTGCTGCGACATCATCGTCTTCCAAGAATAAAACTCGGTTTGTATGCTCAATTATTGCAGAAGCATCAGAGGCAAAGAAATACTCAACTTCTTTGTTTTCCCCCAAAGGACCAAACTGCGATGTAGATTCCACTCGTGGAATGACTGGTACAGATAACTCACTTCCAAGATGGCCACGATGATCTAAACATTAGTAAGGATATTAGGTTTCATTCATTACACAGAAATCCTCATTAATGGTTATATCAACCCATTTTCAGGTAACGACTCAAAACAACTTCGATGGACTATAATGTTACAAAAAACAATGACAAATGCAATAAATAGGAACAGTAAAATTATGAGCACTGGAGCACGTTACTGGAAAAATCTGACACGACCATTAGAATCAGTTTAGTTTCAATCATGACTGTAAAATAGAACTGTTAATGAGTTGGAAATGACAAATAGTTGGGTACACAAAAATAACGTCAACAAAATCAGCTCAGCGTTGCCGAGAATATTTTTGTCGTTCATATAGTCACCAGTCACCATCATCATATGATGTTCTTAGTATATTGAAAAAGACTCAACGAAAAAAGCACGAAAACAATAAATAAAATCAATCCCTTGTAGTGCAGTTCACAGCTTTTAACACAGTTGTCACATCACAATATAAAATTATACACACAATAGCAACAAATTAACGCGGAAGTCATTTCACATTACAAAAATATACACATGACATCAAACATTCATTTAATCAAAGGGTATGGTTTAAAGCTAAGGCTTTAAAGAACAGAAAAGTAGTAAGTATACCTTGAAGAGGTGCTTTGGAATCTGGAGGAGTGTGAGTAGACCGAAAAACAAAATAAGACACACATTTTAGTAAGTGTGCTCACGTTCACATTTGCTTCGGCTCGCTCCATTTAAATATGCGTGAGGAAGATGTGGTTGCGATTAATTTTTCAATTGTATTAAAAACATTAAAAATTCGTTTTGAATGTGCAAATATATTTAAACCCACTAATTAAACCGACGACGGGATTTCATCCCACCTACGAAATCGTCAAAGAAAGCATGCTACCAATTAATAAAATATTATTTAGTTATTTCATACAACAATGGTATTTAAAAGGGGTGACGTGAGTAGCATTCTACTACCCAATCTAAAGTTTACTCACAAAGGAAATAAGTTTGTGAACAGCGGCAGCGAGTATAGGGCAGAAAAAAGTAATGAATTCAAAGCAGTGCGGAAGTCGTTTGTGAGTTCAAATTGTAAATTGCAATAATTACAAAGCTTATTTCGAAAATAACTGCAATCATGCATGCTGAAAAAGACATTAATGTGTTTGCAACTATAAACTATGCGTTTCAAACTATTGTTGCCATATACATACATACCAATTCTTTATAAATGTGCTACTGCTATCCAATAAACAATGCTTGAAGTGTAATCATTAATGACAGTCAAATAAGAAAGGTCAACTTCTACTGCGGAATATATATACAAGTCTATCTACACCCGACCACCAAAATTTAAGTGGCATATACATACATATTTACACATCTCTTCATAAAAGATAAGCAGTTTCAAACAGAGTCTAGATTTCCCGAGGGGATTGAATTTTCCCTTACGTGCAAGTCAAGAATAAAATATTAACACATTAGGTGTGTATACCAGGGAAAATATTTACGATACTTGTGTTAGTTCTGAGTTCTGACTCGGAATGGTCCTATAGCATTAGAGTTGGTTTGTAGGCTGATAGATAAACAACCAGAATTTAATGGTACATGGCTACCTGATAAATTTTGCACATGCTGGTATTTAAAATTATACCAAACAAACGCAACGATTACATACTTGCACCGGTTAGTCAAGCCAGACTATGTAAGTTCAAGAAGCTACCGTCGGAACAGAATTTTATGTACATAATTGATGAAAGCACAATAATAGTCAGTCTCACCTTTGCTGTAGAGAATGGGAATTGAATCCGCTGCCAACTTGGTCTTTGCTTTGATACCAACTAACAGCGGGCTACCTCTACGTGTGGAAACACATTCACCAGGGAAGTGAGAGCTTTTAATGCATACCGCAAAAGCTCCTTCCTATTAAAAATTTAAGCATGAATAATTATATTTCAACGAAAATTTACATACATACAATTTGCTATTTGATTATGGTTTTATACTATACTAATATTACACTAATCGTAAGTTTTTAACAATCTCTGCTACAGAAGGTAAAAGCAGAAATGTACTTCGTAATCAATAATACCCTTCATTTCAAGCATTTGACCATGAACAATAAAAAAAGGGGTACAATAGGGAATGACTATTAATAAAAAAAATCTTACAAGCTGAACAATAGCTTGCTCCACAAGCTCGAGGAACGTATATTCAGGATGTTGAGAGTAAAGGTGAGCCAAGAGTTTCGCAATAATCTCTGTGTCCGTATCAGACTCAAATTCATGACCTTTTTGGATCAAAAATTGCTTGATATCTTTGTAATTTGTGATGATCCCGTTATGCACAACAACAAACGTATTGTCGTCATCGGATCTATGAGGGTGAGCATTCACAGCCGATGGAACTCCGTGAGTAGCCCAACGAGTATGAGCAATGCCGACGTGAGTTGAATGCTTTCCTCCAAACTCAATAGCATGGGCCTCTGTTTACAAAAATACAGTAACAATAATAAATTAATCCCTACTCTCTACATACTCAACCTCCTCCTTCATGTTTTACAAGGTAAGCTAAAAAAAACATACTGAGTATGATTTCATTCTCCAGTGCCTTGACCTTTCCCTGTTCCTTGATTATGGTAATCCCGGCTCCATCACTAGTATCAATTGCAAGACCAGCTGAATCATATCCACGGTATTCCAGCCGCTGCAAACCCTTGATGAGTAAGTCAATGATCTCCTTCCTCGTCTTGGGAGTCAAGTAATTCAAATAGGCAAAAATTCCTGAAACATACCACGCAAAGTTCAATACAATTAACATGTTTACGATTATCATTCCGTAGTTTCGTAACGGTATGTAAAATTCAGCATAGGTCATCAATACAAAAAATCAATCAGCTAGTCGTTTTCTACATAGATGCCTAATTTGAATGAAAGTAAAAGTTGGTTGGGCAAGCCACCGTCCATAGTACAGTCATGACTTGAATGGGAAAGTAGACAAATTTGAAAGGTCTTTGATCTATAAGCCTGAGGCTAAACTTTACTAGAACTTCTAAAATCAAAATTTTAACATTTTTCAGGCCCTCAAACTGCAAAAAAAACCCGGGTCTTCAAAAAAAAAATCATTTTAAGAAACCTTAACATACGGGTAATTCTTGGATTGTACAGTATTTATAGTCAGCAACGGGCTACACAAACTGTGCACAAAGCTACCAAAGGAGAATAATTAAAAAGTAAGATACTGAATGCAAACTCACCACACATGTTGATATCCTCTTACACAGTTGATATTGATGAGTACACGTTGGCATCCGACAGTCAACTAAAGACTGGTCAAGGGGAAGCCTGGTTTTCGTACTTGCTTTCCTGTATAACTACACCCATCCCCTTATCTGCAACGAACAAAATTCGATGTCAAAATTCCAGTACCAACAAGTTGTCTATACGTACTATTCAGTCAACAACAAAACATATTATTAAACCATTTTGTCAACAATATGTCGTACCATGTTTCACTCCACAATTACTATTGTAGGTGAATGTCAAGAAGTACATATGTAGATCGGAGTAAAATGAGTACCAAAATGCTCCCAACATCACACCTCCTACTTCATACTTCAATACCCCAAAACCAATTTGAATGAAAAGGTAGACAATAATTTTTCCACGACTTTCACGAAGTCTCTCACCTCTCACCTAATGCTAATACATAAATATATAAGCAACACTTCATTCTAGTATAGAAGTTATAATATGTAAATAGACTACAGCACAAAATATAATAATTACTAAAGCTGTAGCATGATTTTCAGTACAATCCAATTACTTCCTTTACAAGCAAAAGTAAATGTAACTTGCAATGTTACATTACATACACATAAATATGACTGAATCAGATTCGTTACTTGTGAGAAGAAACACGTGTTCAGTAGTAGTACATACAACATAGGCAATTTTTTATCATAAATTAGCCTTCAATCTAATTTCCGTAGGTAGTAAGTGTAGAATATAGATACTATCCCATTCAAATTAATTTCTCAGAAACCTGATTGATACTTTGGTTTTATCTGCACAGCAGAACCTCAGTAAAATATTCAGGCTTATGAAATACATTTGCAAGCACATGGTAAGATATCCCATATATATAGGTCATATGTTGTCATAAAGTTGCAATCAAGTACCACTAGTACAGCTTGAATGCTCATCGAATTATCACTGCAATTTCTTTTAACTATGGGGACAATAATATAAACATCGAAAAAAAGGACATCAGTTTCACTTCTCGTCTTACAATTCCATATATGTGGGCCTTTCCCATAGAAAAAGTAGTAGAAAAGAGAACTCATCATCTGAAATTCATAATACTAATAATTATTGGTATAATTTATTTTTAAGTACAAAGTGGGACAAAAGGGCCGTGAGATATTTATAAAGTATGCTAGGGAGCGTAATATTTCCTTTCAGTATGGAGTACACGTAGGGGGACAGCATTTCAGTAATGTCAACACTATTGTCAAAATCATCTCGGCCAGAGAGAGTGTCTTGTCTATAGCTTAAGTAATAATTCGACAGTATAAAATCATAGTTTACCAAGCCTTTTGCTCTTTCAGTGATACATCTATAGGCACTTACTATTATAGGTGAAACTTTTACTATGTGAAAGTTGTGTAAATACAGGCATTATTTCTTTTACATGCAGTGTTTGGTTACTTGAAGGAATACCCATGAAAATTTATTGGACATTGGACTGCTGAAAAATACCCATTACTTTTGCTCTCAAGAGGAAATGCATTGTATTAAAATTGCCAATTAATTTCCCTCATCTCATACATGGGTACATTTCAGTCTAACATATAAATTGATAAAAATATTGCAAGGACAAACAATAATAAGAACTGCTTCAGAATCAAAGTTCAGTATGTTCATGACGTATGTGGTAGTTATCAGAGATTATAAAGATCTTCAACCCTCTCGATGTAACGGTTTCCTACACACTGCAGACTTATAAAAGTACTCGATTTTTACAATGCAGGTAGCGAACGTAATTGGGAAAATATTTGACGTAATATGCTATACCTATGTATCTATAGATACTTATAATTAATGGCAGGAATAGAACTCGAAGTGCAGCATATATAACCGCATACTATTTTGAAGTGTTGCTGTAAGTAATATCGTCTACTATGGTCCAGTCGGGGTGTCATGGGACTGAGGGAACTTTGACGTCTTGTTCGTTACTCTAATCCCTACTTGAACAGAGTATTACACTTAAAATAGATTGTTTGTGTAGCTGGAGATTCAACCGAGAACCCCTTAATGACGTTCACAGTTATGAAAGTGGTTTTATTATGTAGTACTTGCAGTTATTAGTTTTAATTTTTAAGATAACACGTGATGATCACCTCTGACCTTTTTTTGTTTCTTTGTTGGCTGGTCAGTCTTCTTTCGTTTTACAATTTTTGAATAAACCTGTACTTTGGGATCGATCAAGAGATCGCATGTAATTAATGCGAATTTTTTCACGTACCACGACTTGAATGACTGGCTATTAGTTGCATAAACGGCCTTGGCTTTCCGGCGCTATTTTTTGTGTCGACTACATTGTATATTTTTTGTACTAGTTTACTACTGGTATAATAACTTCCGAGTGACACGGCCCTCCTTTTGAAATTGATTTGGTCAGGTATTTTGATTTGAGTATTCCACCCGGCTTGGGGAGGGCAAGTCAACTTAACTTATATAACTATTTAAAGAATGTCACTTTGACTTAAAAGCATTACACTACAAAAAATCCTTAATCTAAATAATACTACTTCAGTAGTATGGAATGGAATTTTTTAAAGCGAGAAATGACAAGGTCATCACATTTTTTTTATTTCAACATTTGTATGCCCTGTCTCATGGGATGCATATCACATCATCAATAATAATAGATAGGTGATGTACAATCAAATATCCAAATAAATTCATACCTGAAGCAATTAGCAAAACTGAAATAAGTGCATGATGAACGTGATTTAGACCTGCATCGCATGTTAGAATAACACCATTCGGCCATGTATGTATCTAAATGTCTAGGAACATAATATTTTATAAGCACACTAATTACTGTACAAGTTCTTGGAATTTATTAGACGAGATATTAAAGTGCAAGAAGTAACAATTCCGGAAAGAGCATTCTAAATCTATTCATCCATAACTATCATCACATTCTTACCCTATATATAAGTATATATAATTGTACTAAGGTCAGTTCAGATTTTCTCTACATTCTGAGCGAGCTGTCTAATTCTAATTGTAAGCACGTACACATATGTACGCACGTATCGTAGATCAAAACAGGCAATTATAATAATATTCCGAACTACTAAGCTACCTTGTACATAATATAGTTACTAGATTACTATGCAGTATTTGGATGTTCCTGTAACGTATAATTAATATATGCACCGGTTACCGGTATACAATAATGCTCTTCCGGACAAACATTTGTTTCGTTGAGCACAGATAATTCCAGTTATCTGAGGTTGGATTCTACACTCTAATTCTTCCCAAATCAAGTTTAGGTTTACAAGCTATACTTCCATGATGAAGTTTGAAATACAGCAAGCAAAAAAAATCATTATATTTCACGTGTCGCCTGCATGAAAATCTTTGTTTCCTACTGAAGTCTCAAATTCATTTACCTGTATGCTGAGAATGGCTAAATAAGCAAGAACCAGATATACATGGGATAATGTTAATTATTATCATCAAGGATTTTCCATCCTGGATTGGGCTGCTGGAAATTCTTTGTTGACAAAGATTAATGCTGGATGTATGCAAACGGATTCCAAATCTACCAGAAGGCGTATGTATGTACAAAAGATAAGGGAAAGGGGTTACAACAATCAAGCATGTTTGTGAATATACATTTTAGTTCCAAAAACTTTATTGAATAATGCAAAACACAAAACGCGTTGAGATGAGGCTGAACTGAGTGAGGTATACTATGCAACCGGCATATGACATTAATTAACATACTAAGTTTTAGGTACTGGCGATGGCGACTGACAGCAATTAATGTTTCAGTGGAGAAGATTTACTGCATTCATTCCATCATCTAATAAAGTATAGCAGTAGAACATTTTGAGCACTCAAATGCAGTATTTCATGTAAGCGGTTTTCGGCTATCAATCGCTGTAGTTTGGAGGAATTCATTGTTCTTGATAAAATAGTGTAGTAATAATGGTTCAATGTTTATACAGGCGTCACTTGCAACTTGCAACATCTGCATGGACTTGTATATACGCCATACTAGATAATAAACCAATTCGAGTTTAGTCATATCGGCATACATATACAGTCACAGATCTAAGCAAAAGTTGATTTGCGTCAATGCAATACGAGAATAAAATATATTATTTTTTCCTATATCCAATATAAGACTATGTACAGCGTTGTTTTATAAGTTTCGCTACAAGATATCCTGTTATTTGTGTATACGTTTTTCATACCCATTTCATTACTATTTGGTACTGGTATAGATGCGACAATGATACAAGTAATATTATAATGAGACAACCAATTGCTCACACATAACAGTTTTCTGCTACCTATAAACTAATTATATATGCATAGTTCTGCAATCTCATTCTGCAATGCAATGTTACCTACCAAGCATCTCCTCATCAATTCTTTTGTTACACGCAACACTCCCATGGCTCTTAAATGTTATACATACTATACAATCAGTGATACCAAAATCCATAAATAAATTTACTAGATTTTGAATCAGTTCAAAAAAATCATAAATCGATAGATAATGTACCTAGTGACTGCTGTGATACATACACATTAGATCAGAAATATATCTCAGTCCCAGTAGCCCTCTGGTATTGATTACCACAAATAACCATCAGACAGGGGGAATTAAATTGCTAAACTAATGATCAGTCAAATTACAGTAGTATGGTGGCACATAAACTGACACCATGACAAGTAAAGCTATCGATATTTCAGACGTAATCAGGAACTTGATTAATACAGAAATTCGCTTGTCAAGTCAAGTGTTCAAACATTATCTGAAACATATCCCTCCACTTGAAAATTCTGTTAGTACCATCAAAATTCAATGATTCCTAATAATACAATACACTTAGGCTATGTATTTTTTTAGTCTCAAATCTCAATCAGCATCCAATTCCAACGAAAACTGAAATTTCTCCAACGAATTCTGGAGAATCCTCGTCGTCAGAGAGCAGCCTTGTAATCAACAGTAAATCTCTTGACCTCTGATACAGCCTAATAGACACCTAATTTTGTCCCTGAAATTCGTCTCGGTAAAACCATAATGCACTGACAGTTGACAGCTGTTGTCGTTGTCACTACCGCACATGCAGGAGCAGGAACAGAAAGTGCTTTAAATAGAAATATTAATTTTACTCAGGTAGAATTAGCTAACTTTCTATAACCTACAAGTTTTAAACTTGGTGTTTTTCACTCACTCCTGCTTTCATAAAGCACTGTACAATGTACATACACACAAGTATCCTGTAAGTCCTTGTTTTATAAACAGAACCAAATAAACATAGATATTACGTACATACACACCTACATATTATGCATAATATACAGACAACTCCCGCTATAACGGGTAGCAGATCCTTCTCTCTTAGCAGACTGTTTGTACACGTCAAGTCCGGACTTGACGTATAGTTTATATCTACGTATAGTATTTACAACACTGAAGGGTACTTCATGATGCTCCTGACAATTCCTATTTTCTACAACGGACGAGCATCATCGGTTCCAAGAGAGTACGTCATAGCGAGGGTTGTCTGCATGCCTAAGCTGTGTCAATGTCACCAAGATTACTGATCCTCCTGAAAGTGAACTGACCCTGAAATAAATAAATTTCTAACAATAACTTTTCGATAATAATAAACCCGTTTCTCACACAAGTATAAGTGTAAGGTCTTGCAATGCTACTTTTCAAAATAGCATGAAACCAGTTTCAGTCATGTAAACAGACAACTGATTACGAGCATCATATAGGGCCAACCTGTCACAGATTTCTCAGGGCGAGCTGGCATTTGTGAAAGGCGAATGATCCACAGTAGTAGCCATAACTGTTCTCCCAGGTTGTGACCCGCCTATCAATCATTTACATACTAATACACAATTTAAGCACAATTTTAAATTCAGCCCAACGAAAGATCCCACCAACCTTCTCCTACCTTGTACCATTAAGCTCATTACAACTCCCAACTTCCCCCTGCCAGTACAATTCTACGACACCATGCATCTCAATTAATAAGCAAATGAAGACTCTTACCATTCTCAACAGGAATGTCTGCTGCAGCAATTGACAATTGACAATAATGTGTGCTTATAGAATCCCTGATGAAGTCAGATTTCTACAATACTCGTTCCTTCTGACATCATCTCAAAAGCACATATACGAGGGAATAACGACAAATGCCTACTCTCTAAAAGGCTAAGTTCTGGCAATTACAATGGAACAACTGATTACACCTCGAGGTACTTGCACAAAGTTGTTTACAGAGCCAACTCAGTTAAAATCTTGATATGCATATACAAGTATCTTCATCAATTAATTAAATCTTCACCAATGGTTGCACTTTTTTTAACTCTTCATCAGCATTTCACACGGAAGCTTCGCTGATTTTTCATTCCCACATTTTTTTCTCAATAAATTGCAATTTCAAGGCTTCTCAATATTATGATCAACTTTTAATTAACTTTTGAAAGGCTTCAACAAATAACATCTGATTCCGTCAAATTCTATTACTTTTAAACTATTTTAAAAATCACAGGGTTTAAACTTTCAACTCACAAAATGACTTGTTATGTTTGACTACTGTATTTTTAATGACTATATTTCCTGACTAGCTCATTTAATTTAATATAAAAATAATTACGTTCCCATCCAATTACACACTGCACAATTAATTCCAATTTGTATAATTACTAATAATTGAGGATACACTTACAAATGTCAACACCCCCAAAAGGAGCACACTCAATTTTTTTTTGTACATATATATGACCAGTGCTCTCAATTTTACTCATTACTCGAATTTTTCATAAAGTGAGTAAGTGAGTATTGTACTTACTCGTACTTACATCTGCAAGTATGAGTAAGTAATGAGTAAGTAATTTTAAAAAGGTTGATGTTTAAGTAAGTAAAGAGTAAGTACGAACACTCATTCCCCAGTGTAATGTAAGTAATGAGTAAGTAAGACGAAATGCAAAGTATCAAAAAGTAAGTATTGAGTAAGTAAACTCTTCTTACTGGAGTAACTACCATAGAAAAAATGTTCTCCGACAATGTCCATGACTTATATATGGCTTATGGAGGCAGATAACACAGGCCATAGGCAAACAATGCCTTTAAATACTTGCGACGATGCAACTCGTTAAACTTGAGTCGTTGACTACACTACCAAAGATGGGAGTGATGTGAATTATATTTGAAAATGAGTAAGTATTACTTGAGTACTATGCAGGCAAAAGTAAGTAAAGAGTAAGTAACATCAGCTTATTTTTGCGAATAAGTAAGTAAAGAGTAAGTATTACACTCCGACCCGAAATTTTGAGGGAGTAATGAGTAAGTAAGATAGCCACCATGAAGCCCCTGAGTAAGTAAAAAGTAAGTACTGGACATCATGAGAGACAAAATTATGAGTAAAGAGTAAGTAAGGGTGTCTAACTGAGAGCACTGTATATGACACAAGAATTGAAATCTGCCACATTATATTACCGGTTTGGGACGTCCGAAACCGTACGAATTACGAATCCCAAGGACAAGTGTGACAAAGTGAGAGAAGTCAGCTGAGTGCTCTCTAGCAGTCCTTTCCGCTGTGCTCTCATTAAGTCACCCAGAGTCTAGTACACAAGCTTTGCTTACAGATGGCTGAGGTGCCCTTAAACTTGTTTCTCGGATCTTTTTTCCCTTCCTTGTCGGATTGTTTCGGAGAGGCACATAAATTAAACAGGAGGCGCCAGTGAATGCCGGAACGTAAACGTGAGACCCGGCATTCGAAACCCTATACTCTTTCAGCAAAAATTATTAAAGAAATATTTTTTAATTTCAGGAAAAATATATTCCCACCTCCCCCGCTCTACTCGAGGAACAAATTCAAATTTAATTTATAAATTTAAAAAAAATGAAGGCAAGTATAAAAAATTATTATTATTTGTATAAATATTATACAAATAATTATATTGTATATATAAATCAGACATGTGTAGTTACAGTCATATTTTAAGGAAGGAATCGAACTTTTCCGTTGCTGAAGGCTTTGCATGTGCAGCGTATTAATTTACAGGAGAAAAGAAATACCTGTATTTGACCAATGCTGGTAACCTTAAAATGCCCAATAAAGATAAGATCCCCAATAAATAATAAGGTAGTCAAATCTTGAAAATAGTTTGAGAGGGAACTTATTGAAACAGAAAATAAATAGTGGTCTTAAACAGGATTTGTTCAAAAGGGAGAGCTGTGAATTGATTTAGACTAGACCTTATTGCCAACGCCAGGAGCAGTTCCTTGTCGTAAGCTATCATGTGAGAGAGATCAGGATGCCCCTAAATCACCCTTGCCAGATTTGAGAGTGAAAATCCAGTTGCCCCTAGAAATGATGGGAAATGTAGGGGCGACCCCGAAAATCCTGGAAATTATGTGAAGCGAAAGTGTCTAAAATTATAATTCATTCTTGAGCCACCGCCGTCACCAGTAGATCAGGAGCCAGGAGAGGAAGATGATGCTATAATCGTAAAATTTAATTTGTGTCTTCCCTTCGACATTGGAAGAATAAGCCGGTCGGTTGCCTGGCAATGCGGACTGGGATGGGATAAATACAAATAGACAGAGTGCGTGACTTGGACAGAGAGAGAGAGAGAGAGAGAGAGTGTGTGTACAATACAATAATTGGGAATAAATACAAATGATCCATATCGAATGTATATACGCTAGCTTTTCAATTGGTTTCCTTCTCTCTGAATATACTTGGCGTTTTGAGTCTGTCCATGTTGAGGATGTTGGGACTCTGACGGAGGATTTCTCATCACATTACTAGGAGTATGTACTGGGAGTGGAGGAGAAGGGTGTAGGAGCAAGTAGTAGTAAGGATGAGAGGTTTGCAGACAACAAACTCCTGTCATAGTGGGATTCTCGGGGTGCCGTTAAGCTTTGGTGCTTCATGAGAGGAGAGGAATCACTAACTATGATCTCTTAACGGAACTGTATATCCATATGAGAGAAGTGCGACTGTGACATTGCGGTGGGTGACTGACTGAGAATCGGAGAGAATGGCAGACCATCAAAGTCGTCGACGAATCCTCCTCCGTTCCCTCGTATTATTTATGATAATCATTTGATTTTACTATCTTGCCGTATTCTCATAATTTATAAGGACTTTTATTGTTGGAGCTGCAGGTTCGTCAAATTTACACATCCTTTCCTCGGCCTCCAGTCCATTCAGAGAGAGAGAGACGACAGTTTAGACCTTCTCCTCGAAACATACCACACTTGTGAGTTTAGCACTTCCACTGGGTGAATCATGCCTCGCCGTGTGTGATTCGCATTTCCTAATCTGAAAATGTACTTTTATATCTTTGACTCCCGAGCCACATGACAACCCGCATGGTGTAAATAAGCATTTCATGTAAAGTACATAGAACATCGAATACTTGGGCTACTGTGCTGGGGATCCCTGCCTTTTACCGAGATTCAACAAAATATTGTTGGTGTTAAATTTACAACCAAACCAACAATTGCATGTAGGGTGCACATATAACCCCACAAGCTCACTTTTAGTATGTCTGTGGCACCCTCATCTCCCAACATCATCCTACATGTGTATAAACTGTACAGTACAAAGTGAGGGACACTACAATGGACCAGCACCGCTCTCCTGCCAAATAAATTTGAGCCAGCAGTAGCCAAGGTATAGAAGGAGATTTGGTCAATAATAACTTACCATCAGTACTCTCATAGTCCCAGGTTTATCGTTTGTAACATTTTCACTTTTTCTAACATGGGTCACCACCACTAACACTTTCCCATGTGACAGCACGTGTCAAGGTGCTTTTATATGGAGGGTAGCCGTCGGGTTGAGTTCATAAAATGAAGCATTCCGAGTGCAACCGGTAATGTTAAAATGCGCCATTTCCTTGCATAACTCAGTCCAGCCTTTGTCCCCTGACATGCTCTCACATTAGTACTTGTGTCTTTTTGCTTGTTCTCATCATCCCGAATTTGGCTTGATATGTTTACGATTTTATGCTTTAATTTTGATGGCTCTATCTGCTCTTCCCAACTTTCGAATGGCCTGTGTGTTCAGTTCCCGACACAAGCCCAGCCCAATAAATGTCTGGCTTTCGTTTGTGCATACTTTCTAACAGCGACTATTTATATTTCCGTGTAAGTCACAATTACATTATTGCATTTCCCAGAGCAAATTGTGGGTTGTCTGCAGAGACTTGAGGATCAATATCAGCTGATAGATAAATACTCTGGGAGATGGCAGCGGTCAAAGGGGTGAGATAAAAATATGACTATCAAATGTCCGGGTAAATGAATTGAGGACGAGGGAAAGAGAGTCAGTCTTGGCAATAGGAATAATAGTTGTGCGAATTGGATAAGGAAAGCAATTTATTTGATGGAGTTAAGACACGGTCATGTTAAACTAGCCTTGGAGACTGACGGAGGAGCAGGAGAATCCGAGATAGTGGACTAACCCCTTGTACCCAGAGGACCCGGGTAATATCATGTAATGGACCCTGGCCAACAAGGACATCATTTGTTTCTCACGGGCCAATTTGTCAAATGTCCAGTCTACCGAATAATCATTCCAATCGCATCATTTTTCTCTTCAGGGCAACATCCCGGAACACCAGCAAAGCATTACTCTTTCTCTCTTTGCACTCAATAACTTGCTCGACTAGCCATTACAAGCCCACTCACTCGTTACATGATAACACTCCTGAGCAGATACATATTACATGTTTACTCGCCCATAATTCTTCTTATTTTTGTCCTCCTATTTTTTCACTTATACCTATTGTTACACACGAAGAGATCCAGCACTCTAAATTATGCATTAAATTGTACAGAGAGAGAGAGAGAGAGAGAGAGAGAGAGAGAACTGTTCCTTATAATTGATACGGTACAGTAAATCATCCCAAACAACGAGACTTCTATTGTAAGATACAGATCTTTTTGAATTCTGCAAAAGTATTACCACGCCTCCCCGACGCTACCAACATCAAATGTCCATTTGGATTGTGTAAAAAGCCCCGCTTTTAACCAGAGCTTTCCTTCCCTTTAGGAAGGAAACCCCTGTTTTTCACAGTCAAGCATCCATTGTGCAACAATTAATAGCAGGTTTTCCACCAAGTGGGCGGTTCCTGGACTTCTGTTCGAGGATTTTAATGAAAATTATTGATTATGTAGATATACTAAAAGCAGTACAAGAGGTCTTCCAAGTAAATGTGGAGCTTCCAACATGTTTTATCAGCAGGTTACTCGTTCTAATTTCAAGTAAGCCACTGAAAGAGATACCATTCAATTCCAGTACCCTTCATGGCTACTGAGACACACTCACTCACTATAGGAGAATATTTGGGACGTTGATTGATGGATGTCCGTGTGACAACTGAACCTCACGCCAACTCTTTCAAATGGACGGGGAGTGGGATGCGAACCGGAGTCCACTGCATTTACTTTTTTTGTTAACACATAAATCCTTTTATAATTCGATTCACCTTGCACCCGGGAATTTAATTGGCGTGACAAGTTTTGAGCATTACTGGAGCCATGAGCTGATTCTAAAATGATAGTGGAAAGGCATTGAGTAAGCTCTCAAATCCAATCGATAACGTAGATATAAATGTAGTATGTATAGCTTAAATCCGTTTTTTTGAGCTTAGCATTTACGTTAATAACATCAGGAAGGAAATGCAATTATTAAATAGTTACAATTTTGTTCAACATTGTTTGTATCATCACCTCTGCGGACGAAAAGGAGGGTGGTTATTCTTGTCGAGCTCTGCAGCTTCAGGAAAAAATATTGGTTGTTACTGGGTTTGAAAGAAATGTGAATCCTGCCCTTTTGGAAATAAAATAAATGTTCACCTTAATGCCAACATTTAGCTCGTAAAATAAAGGTTTCACTATTTCTACCTTGTCAGTAGTCAAGATTTGTAGCTGTAATACAAAAGAAATAGCCTACATCAGTTGGGCCTCATGAACCTAAATAAACACACCCGGCTCAAACGTGGGTTCATAAAAATTGTGTAAACCGTCATTCCGGTCACTACTTCGGGAACATGTCCCTCAAAAATATATTCCTCCGAAAAAGTGACAACTGCTCATCCCTCAGAAACTCCGATGGTCGATGAGTACCTGCATTATATATGGGAAAAAGATCGAAGTGACACAACCATTTCTGTGGAGCGTTCAGTGAGGAAGCGATGATCGAGACTCACACTTGGTTGCAATCGAGCTAATAAAAGGGAGATAGCCACGTGCTAAAATAGAATTGTGATCGAGATGTTCTTGAGAAGGCAGGAGCTTTTACTACTGGAGACCATACACGCTGGCTAGTTTTATGGCGAATTTATAGCAATGATTTGGATAAGAATACTTTCCCCGCAAACTCCTGTATTGTGTCTCCAGAGTGGATGGGTCCAGAAATGTATGCATGTAAGGTTCATATTTCCCTGTGCCTCTGCTCCAGTCTACATACCCACTCTCATTTTTCCGGCGTGATCATTGCAGTAAGCCTCAAGTGGTTCTTTCGACTTTCTCCCTACTACATATATGATCTGCACTGACATTAGAGTACTTCTCTATCGTGTCTATCAATCTGGACTGACTCTCAAGTTCTTCTCTCCCTCTATACATTGTGTCCCTAGCGTTGTATCAATAACTACATCTTCCAGGACTGAGTCTTGCTGTATCTATTTATACATACGACAATGAGTGTATTGACGACTGAGGACGAGCAGAGAAAACTTTATTGACGGGATTCTCCTCGGCCATTGGGTTTCATTGTTCCTTCTCTCCTCATCTCTCCTTTTCAAGTGACCTTTCTTCCACAATAATCATAACTCAATCCATTTTTATTCCAGACATCACAGATGGATTGAGCAGGAGGCTGTAGCTGTGCATCCTGCGGCTAGTTTAGTTTTTGCGGCAAGCATACTACATTGATTTTGAAACCGTGATATTATCTGGAATTTTTGTTGTTTTTAGATTCGCCCTCCTTATTTTCAAATTTGTAAGTTTTATCCCAGTCGTATATCGTAGAAATTGAAATTTTTAAAACCAGATATAATTTCCCGAGTGTGTTTTATAGGGAGACGCTGGGCTGTAGGTACTTTATAGACGGGCGTAAATGTTAATGCCGTTGTCAATTTGGGGACATGAGGCTATCAATGGATCGTAACGTCCTTTGGCATCCGCCGACCCTTCTTTAGCACTGGATTGCATCACTTCACTTCACTGCCCATTCAAGAGTTGAGCATTATTTTATATATCAAAGCCTGGTCTGGTCCTTGCATTATCATGAGGACGAGGTTACTCGAGGATTTCATCCATGCCGTCCGCTATGGGCTGTATGCACAAGTCCGAAGTACTCCGTGCTCACAGAGGAAATCAAATTGCTCTTTAGCATCAGCTTACCTCCAGGATTGTATCCGCGGGTAAGATAAGCTTCCCACTCAAGGAAGACGTTAATAGTTAATGACCACTCTTAAAACTGCTTGCAATTACCAACACTCGCCCATCAAATCGTCCATTTTGGCAAGACCCCTGTGCATACTTAATTTATGGACGATGTCCCTGAGTTCCTGTCATCTCATTTCACATGCTCACGTCGCACGTTGGAAACCGTACGAGAGGGAGAGAGAGAGAGAGAGAGAGAGAGCCAAATCCTACCATTCAGCCTCGACGATTAGATAAGGAAAGTGATCGTAACCGTACATAAACATCAAATCTATAAAACGAGATAGAATTCTTTGCATTCAATAAAATTAAAGTAAACCCAGTAATAGTATTGTATTTGTAGGTAGGTACGTACATACGTGTGTACATAACTGCTTGGAGGGCACAGGACGTAAAAGTTGAGGAGACAGGAGTTGTGTGTGAAAATCCTTGGGTTTTAATCCCTCTCCCGCTATCAAATTGCTCGGCAGGAGATCTAAATCATTGGTCATATTGAATCCCTTCTTTATTGGGGCATTACAGTATCATCTGAATTTACTGTCGTAAAGACAATACTACACGGTTCTGGAAAGGTAGCATCTGTAAATTGCCTGAAATTTACTCAAGCCACCTCAGGCATCATGGCTATTGGGACATTCGGATTAGGAAATAGTTGTCTCTATATCTGTGCAAAAAGAAATTGATTCCAGAGATCTATTCTATGTTTTAGTGTGCGTATAACCATCTGTGTAGAGATGACGTCCACACCAGTGAAATAACAACAGGCAAAAGAAGGAAGGCCCTGTCAATGCATGCGTAAAGTATGACTACCACACAGTAATGCATTAAAATACAGACTATGCTATTATGACTTCACAAAAGAATTATAATAAAAAAGTGTCCGGGTTATTCAAATGTTTTGCATTTCCAGTACGGTTGTCCCACCAAATCAATTCTACATGCGGTGATGACTTGACAATAAAAATATCAAAAATCAACCCTCGCTCGGGTACAGTATACTGTACCCACACAACCCTGCAATCTGATCCTGAGGTTGAAAATTCTATGAATTGTAAAATTTCAATTTAAAGTAATTCAGGACCACCTCTAGTGTGTACACAAACCACCCGCAGATTATTTAACATGATTTCCAATCAATTTCAACCATAATCTACATAACCCTAGAGGCGTAACATTTGGCATTAATATTTACATATGAGTACAGGTCAAAGTAAATATTCCAGACGTGACTCTTCCTTGATATTATTTAGCGTTGCATCTGTTCAGTCAGTAAAGCATACATGTGGAGCCGCACGTCGCGATTTAGATTTATTCAAAATGTGATCCTGAAATATTGTATCATTCAGTATATTTTTCATTGACACTAAAAGTTATAATATTCAGAGTTTACATACTTACACTATTGCGAAATAACATTAAGGGTCACATTTGCACCCTGGGTCATTTCCTGGTTGTAAAAACCTGCTGAACAAATATTAGATGAGGGAAATCAATAGCTCTAGTAGTATTGTCACTTTTGGTGGGATCGTGTGCAATGGCATAAATTATTTGCTCAGCTTGAGCAAAAAATTGGGTATTTCCTCCTGCATTGGAATCCACACTGAAAATGCTTTTTTTTTCATGCGTTTGCACTAGGAAGGAAACTTCACCCTAAATACTTTCGTAGTGTGAGTTGGGTTCCAGCAGAACCAAAACAAATAGTTACTCGAAGGAAACGAGAGGATGGGATGCTGGAGAAAAAGACTAATCGAGTTTTCAAGACTAACCTTTATTGACAATGGAAAAGCTAATTGAAAGCGAATGTGATGAATGGTTACCATTTTGTCACTGTCTTTCACCGCTGTTTTAATCACAACAAAAGAAAACAGAGAGTTCCATTTGACCAGATTAATTTCACTCCTTGCAGAGTCTTCCCCAGATCCAGCAACCTCATCCAGTCTGAACCTTCGTTCTCAATCTTGAAATGAATAAGTCAAGTCTGGAACAGAAACTCAAACCCTCTGAACACCACATTACTAATTCATTACGTCATTGAGAAATGCTGAGTACTGCAATATAACATTTTCTCAAGTTATATTATGTATCTATTTCTCAAAAACAACTCTTAAAAAAGTGCACAATCCACAGTACTTTATTTCGTTGAATTACATACTAAGTGTCAACACTATTATAGATACATATACATATATGTACATGCAATTACGGTTCAGTACACAGATACATGTATCTATACCAAGTAAAGTCACAGCAATTTAGTATTTTAAACAATAAGAATTACTACCGACAAAGTTATGGTATGGGAAAGGAAAGTCACTTCATGACTGTACGTTACTAATCATGCACTTTAAGCCCGCAAAGCGTGCACAAATTTTTCGGATTTTTCCTTGAAAGTTACCAACCCTTTCATGACTGTACAAAGCAAGTCTGCATGCAACCGACGACAATATATCCCAGATCTGAAAACATACTGACGGCCACTGACTGAGCCAGCGGACACAAAGCAACTGCTGATGGGCATGTTAATGGGTAACCGGAAGTGAGGCAGCTTTGTAATATTTCCTTGAATCTCCCCGAAAAGCCGAGGATTTGCATAAGGCAATTAAGATTCAAGATCGCTTCCATTATTATGCAAAGTGGGCCATGAGTCGAAACAATGATCAGACTCCACCATAAGCAGGGGCTGGCAACACGCCCATTAATCCTTCCCGCTCCGGTCTGCTCATTCATCCCCTCCAAAAAACTTGAAGTAGAGGTAGCAGACCCACGGAGAAACTTTACTCCAGCCCCGGCGCTACTACCAGAAATCAAGAGCACGAAGTCAAGGCGGTTGAAATGTGATATTAAAATAATGGACACAAAGTCACCGTCACAGTCCACTTAAGATTAACAATCGTGTTAGGTATTATCAGACCTTGCGCGGGATCATCACAGCCCGGGTATCTGGCAGTGCCAGTGCAGACACTCACAAATACCCAGCAATGTGAAGTAGCTGTGAAAAACAAAACGTACACACAGAGAGGGTAACTAATACCTCGATTCACATCTCGACTCTTAGTTAATTATTATACACTCCGATTTCCACTTCATTACTCAGGAAATCTGCAGAAAACTCTTTTGTCTTCGCGGCTTGAATTTTTTCCCCGACAATTCCCCAACCTAATGGCGTGTAAATGAACAACAGGGTGGCATCAACTTTTTTGTTTCAAAACATGGATTTTTATCCCACCCCTTTGTCCTCCAACAAAAAAGTCAAGAGGCCGGCAACTTCCTGCACTGTGACTATTTGCATACTAATCTTCATAATATGTACGGGCTTGAGATGCTTAAAATGTAAACTTCTCATAGTAAAGAATCATATATCTATGGATATAATCCATAACATTTTTTCCAGAACTTCTTTATACCATTCGGCATCCCAATATTTTGAGAATATCAATTTGTCCCTTATTACACACAGTAATTATCTTTCCCACTCTTTTCTCCATAATGCATGCAAATGAATTCCTCCTTTCAAAAAAAAATTCCATTATCTAAATCTGTATAATGCAGGGAGGTTTAGATACATCAGAGGGGTATATGAAACATAAGGAAACATTTTAAGCTTCTTATATCAGATCAAAGACTTCATTTATTACTCCGAGCCCAACAATAACAAACTATGACTGACTTTTGGCGGAGATTGATCCCAAGGAAATTACACAAATGCAAGTCATCAGTGAAGCCCATATTACATGAATCCGTTAAGCACCTTTTTTTCTGGAGCTTTGATGATGACAAGAGTAAAGTACAATCTTTTATCAAATGCTCTCCGGATGATATGATGATATGCACTCAGAGGAATCCAGACCAGAGAGGAAAGAAACAAGGGCCTGAGTGAGACAAAAGCAAAAATGACAGAAAGATATAATGCGGTAATGTTTGCAGACGAGAGGATTCCCTATCCACAAAAACACAGCCGCAGACAAGTTATGAATGTACTTATTGGATATTATTAGAGGCAATGTTTGAACACAAGGGAATATTACGAGGAATGATGATAGTTGAGAACCTCTTGAAAGCTTTCCACATTTTGTCATCGTCGACGACGGCAATGTTCACCAATGTATTATTTTATTACGCGAAAAAAAAACCCTCGTAGTCTCAACTCTTCACATATGTTTCCACGTATGGGCCCACAATTGTGAGACAAATAACTGACACACACATACTTGGGTTTGACAGGAGATGAGCAGGACTCCTACTTGGCGGAGTTTCTTTCCCAGCCACGACCATCATATTACCTTTTATTATTATGGGGATTATTTTTTGGGTATCTTGCCTCCTATCACCCGCCAGCTCTTTTATTTCCCTTCTATTTTCTCCAAGTGTGTACTTTCCCGTGGAGGTTCTTACAACAGAAGGAGTCCCATAGCAGAACAATCACTTCAGGTTTTGTTCGCCAAATGACTTGTGAATGTTACATAGGGCACGGGTACAGCTTGAAGGAGGTTCAGGATTAGCTACGTTATATGTAGCTGCTTATGAGCTATTTCAAATAGATGACATCTTATTCCCCATGCATATATTTTATATATATATGCATATATTCTAATGCAAGAGGATTATATTTCTAACAAGTAGATATGTGTTCCTAGGTATAAACATGGGTTCAATATTTACTCAAGTTCAAAGAACAGATACCCATGAAGACAAGAATAGAAACATCCACATAAGTAGCAAGCATCATAAATTGCAATGTGAATACTCCCTGAACCCAAAAGGTAATACAATAAAGGAAAGCTAAAAGATTTTCCATTAGAGAATTGCGAGTCATGTGTAAGCAATAAGCAACTACACATTCGATATTATTTGCAGAGCCTCACAAGAGAAGAAGAGGGTTGGCAATGAACAAAATGGAAAGAATAATTTGAATAAAATCACAAGCAGCACCCGTACCAGAGAGATACCTCCATGTAGTACTAGTACAAGAGAGAAAGAAGCTTTCAGCGCACTCAAGCACATCAGTCGTAAAAATGAATGAACCAAGAAGCGTCTTCATTTTCATCCCTGGAATAACCCACACAAAAATAAAGACATGTACACTCAGAGAGAAGACTCAATGCTTTCCTTCCTCTTCCCTTGCATATATGGGACCGTAAAACCATTGAAAGCCCAAACCTTTCTTTTCTCTTGACAACTTACTCCCATTCACAATCCCTGTTTACTTTCTATAAAGTTCAGGGAGTATAACTACGTTAGGACTTAAATTCTTCCAGGAAATGCACTTGTCAAGCAACTCTCCTCCAAACGTCCCAGGTTGGATTCTATTTATTGGAAGTAACTTATGTTCCAGTACCCTTTCTGAGACTCAGCTTATAGGATCCCCAAATGTTATGAATCTATATCTACTTTTCCCGGAAAAATTGTAGGAGAAAATAATGGGAAAGTCCAGAAAAAATACACTGGCACATCTGTCCTCAATGAGAGTCAAGACCTGGGATTACGCTTATGAGATTATAGAGATGGATGAGTTAAGGATGTCGAGTGCTAAAATACCAAATGTTAACTTTGTGGACAATTACGAGCAAATATATGGATACTCACGCATGCATAAGCAAGAGAGGTTGTAGTGTGTAACAAAAATTCATCCCATTTGGTTAGAAACTCTTATCGTTCTGGATCAAATAGAGAATAAATACGGTTTTGTATGATGCTACTCAGGCTGTCCACTTACAAGGGAAAGTAATCATTTAGTACAAGAAGATTTACATGAATTTACATTAGCAATCATTAGAACAATACATGGGAGAGAGGGAAAAAAGCGAATAAGTTCTAAAGCAAATTTAAGTGGGAAACTAAGCCAAGTCACACACAGATGGGTGGTGAGACCCAAGCAGCTGAAAAGATGAAGGTGTCAGGATATAGCAAGGCCCAAGATTTGCAAGGAAAGTGACAAGAGAAACATCGATCTACTTTTACCAGGATTGGAAACAACGTGACATTGTCGAGATTTGATGGATTGCACTTCAATCTGCCCTTCGTACCCTGTAGCATTATCCCCCCACCCTGACTTATTTCCCTCCTACGCTTCCTACAATATGAATCCACTACAACTGCTACTTTATCTCGACAAATCATCTCTAGACTGCACTTCATTCATAAACTTTTTTGGGGACATTCTTACAAAATCATATCTCTCTTCCCTACTCATTACTGACAGTACTCAACCGTTCCTCCATTTGGACGTTCCTCACTTCCGGAGAACAAAATCCCACTGACGTACGTATGTAATTACATGTAGATATATATAAGCACACTGTTTCTGAGCACGGGGGATGAATGACTCCGATTTATCATGCGTTGATGAAAAGTGAAAATCTCAATTAAAAGTATCTCCAACCATGTAATTAAAGGGCATGCGTATTTCAAAGCGGAATTAAATTCTTTATTAATTTCTCAAAGAGTCTCAATTTATTAATTTCTTTCGGAGTCCTAATTTATCAGCATGTTATTGTTTGGGAAGGAAAAGCTTTACATAAGTACATGTGAAAGAAATTCTAGGGGTTAGTTTCAAAGTTCATACTCTTGACTTTGGGTTGGAACTTCGAGCACAGTCGGAAACATGGTAGGAACTTCTCAAAGAAAATTGTTTGTATGTTACTGGCTTGTATTCCGTATAAATAAAGCAAAATTCAGTGAATTCATTAATCATTCTCTTTTCGAGAGCAAGTCAGAAAGCCGCATACCTAACTTAATAAGCTGCAAGTATTAAATGCGTTTATACTTGGGCGGGAGGAAACCCATGTATAGGGAAGAGCTATTATAGGAAGCTTACATACGGGCGTGGGTTGTGTCCTTGTCCGCATGTATGCACTCCGGAAATTCAAGAAATCAAATAATTCAGGAGAGATTGGGAGACTCATCCAGGGCCATGTAACTTGAGACAAATCATAGGAATGATGCAGGAGTGCTAATGGCAGTGCATGATTTACAGCCCTGGACAGTAAAGTATCTCACGGGAAGAGACGAGAACAAGTTCCATTATCTTCCTACAAATAGGACAAGTACTAATGAAGTGGATACAACAAAGGTCTGGCTAATTCAATTATCATTCTTGACCATCGGGGACACTTTTTCCATATCAAATAAAATGCGTACTAGGCTTAACCGGCATTATCTGCTTAAGGCTTGTGTGCCGAGAGTCTGGGATTAATGAGGACGGGTCACAAACACTCCCCCACGCTTCTTCTGCCCTTAAAAGTGAAACATCATTTTTTACCTCGCAAAATCCATTAGCTCGCTTGATCGTCTCTGTTCTCAAGCTTTACTTAGAATTCCGCCTGTCCTTGGCGAATTATTTCCTAGACAGAAATCTTTAGGATTGTCCAGCAAACTGATAGCGAGGGATTGCTAACTCATTCCATTAGTCTTTATTTGACTAAGGATTCTTGGTCTTTTATTCATATGTTAGATGATAAGTTGTACTGTACATGGTGTTTTATAACACCGTTGTCTAATTGGCTTATAGATAGCTTTGGCTTCTAAATCGTAACTGTTTATTTCGTGTCACAATCAATGAAACGATTTGATTACTTGCTAATTTTAAGATAAGTAATCCTGGAACAGGTCTGTTTCTCATCTCTTGAAGGAAAAATGTCTCAAGAGGTTGACCTTTCTGATACTGGGGCACACTGCTACGGTTGTCTTACACGCAGATAGTTCTAGTCATAGAGAACGAGAGAAGAATCATTCCAATTTCCAATATTTACCTATGTATCTGTAGGGACGTATAAAACTCAATTTATTACGTACACGTAATAATTTTTTTCCGTAAAAACGTTTAATACGTTATTAAATTTATCCGAAAGGTTATTTTTACAAATCTAACATGCAATTTTGTTTAGGTCTTTGAAAGGATAACTTCAAAAATAATTTCGACAGCAGCTCCTTTTAAAACAGTTGTTGGAGAGGAATATGAAAATAATAAACTGATTTAGTTTCCATCCTATTGTAGACTTTTAATTAAATACCACTAGCTTCCCCTGGATTTCTCGTAAATATTACTTACCTTACTTACAATACAAATTAATACGAGCAAGTTTGTACACATGTATGGTAAGGACACTGCCTGCTATTCGGCAACGCCAGATGTCATGTCTTAAGTTCCAAAAATCATCCGCTAACAGCACTACGTGCTAAGTCACTAAGGGACGAAGCGCCAGTAGGATGTAACAGCATAAACCCGTTTATAAATATACCAGTGAGCTTTGGCTATTTATCAGTAAAGCGATTATGCACACTGGTACCCATTAAAACCTTTGTGGATGAGCTCATCTACATATGTATATACAAACATAGACATCCCTTTGCACTGTTGGTATTATATGAATCTAACGATTAATTAAAATTTAATTAAATCATAATCGTAATTTTGGAAAAACAATAGACAAGCAGACACCCAACAACCGCAACCAGGTTTCTCAGCTTCACTTCGCCCCTAAAAAGCACGAAACGTGTATGTACATCTTTACTTAAATTGCAATGCTCAATGTTACTTACTATACTAGTACATGTTTACTTTCAATAAGTACGGGATAAATTCTTAGATCAATGTTTCTGCAGTGGTTGGTGCAGTACACACTATCCAACATCTAAGTGCGACACTGCTTTGAAGGTCTGTGTTCAGGTCTAAGTCACAGGGCCCTGCAGAAAGCGACTTAGGTCATAGATATAGTGGCGCACTTGCATATATGCATACACACTTGCGGCTGAGTGTGACCATAACCAACCAGCGCGAGAACATGGGACTGATCCGACCCCTAAGGCACCTGGTGGCAGCATCGTCCACACCCTCGGTTTCGAGCTCCCGTGGTTCGGGAGAAATTTTTTGTATCATTGAGCATTTATTCTTTGTTCGAATGCATCTAAATTAAATGCATTTGGAATAAAAGGATACATAATGGAACAATTTAACATTAATTCCTACAATATTGGCAAATCGTAATTCTTAGAAATCTGTCCTCTGTATGTTTATTGTCTCATTCAAAAGTTTGAAAGTTTTCAAGTTCTCAAAACTCATTCATGTTTTCATAAACATAATACAAAACATTTCATTAGACAAGAATTATTTGCATGAATTTGACTTTTATACGAAAAACGTTAAGTTAAAGCCAATCAGCGTTGTTGTTGCTGTACATCAATGTGGGCTAATTGTAAGTTGACATTCAGGGTTCAGGGTACCATGCCTACATGTAGACGTATAAGCTTATTGTGTGGGAAAATATCACAACTATTAAATATATCCTCTACCATTAGTTGTGATCAATTATTACATTCCTGCTTTTATTTTACCTCATTCTTGAAATCGAGTGTGGAATGGTTGTGGACATTGTTGTAAACGTCGGAACGTATTCACTTACAAATGTATGTATATAAAAAAATATCGGAGCATGAAACCGAATACACTTTCATGTTCATGAATATCTGAAAAAAATATAGCAGTACAAATCAAACCATTAGCCACTAATATTAACATGAAACGCATGTATTTGAGTGGTAATGACTATATGTGGGGAGTGCGGTGGCCGATGATGATGGACCGGAGACCCAAAAGGTTAAAAGACCGATCCATCAAGAAACTCTCAGTCTGTCTTCATCTTGATGATGATCCCGAAGTGCTCGACTCCCGCACTTACATGCTGGCGTCGATTACCCAAGATATTAGTCATTGTCAGCAGCCAAGTGGGAAAAAATCTATTGGTAATCATAATGCCCGTTTGTCAACCCTCTTTCTCATCTCCTGCAAATGGGGACTTGATTTATATTCGAAACTTACTCATAATTATCTATCATAGTGAAAGCATACATTTCCAATTATTATCATTCTATATAGTAGGTCTCAGCATTACATTGTCGGGGCCACCAACGAGTATTCTTAAATTTGGAGGGTTGGTAGACTAGCGTCATTGTCAATACATTTTCAGAAATGCTTCCATATGTCAACGTGCAGTAAGGTTATCTGCAAGATCCTTCAAGATCCACGAAGTATTAGAACCGGATATTATAAATACTATAAATATTACAAATCCATTTAGTAACAGGCTTTTTGAAAGGAAGTATAAAAGTTCCGCAGCATCAGTATATTATAAGTTATTTAAATACACAATTTTTATTAGCCACAAAATTATTAACGTGTTCCTAAATTTACCTCAAAAATTATTATTACTACCAGTTCAGTGTTAGTAAAAATTCAGGGTAAAATTAGAAATGCCTTGCAATGACACGGTATCAAAAAAGGATTATTTATTAATTCTTACAGTGCCCCTGTATTGTCGAAAGCTACAAACCAGAAATTAAAAATGAGCCTCCGTCCAAATAAATGGAAATTAGAACACATGACTTCCTTAATATAATTACAAGTAAAATAAGTCATTAGGAAAGGAGACAGAAGCAATCTCTTCACTTCATCCCTTTCACTTGTCAATGTCAGTCAGGACTAGGATAGGAAGCCAGCGCAACTGACTTTTGAATTTCTCCACGGGAGACTTTTTCATTGCAGCTGTGTGCGGGAAGAATCCTCAGAAACACTATGCAATTCTAAAAGTCAACTCATACTCCATGTATTTATCTATATGTACATATTATAGAAATAGATACTCCCCACTCTACCGCAAGCAGACCAGTTTTTAAGACAGAAAATAAATGTGAATCGATTTAAAATGTAATCATTTGTAAAAGAGCCATTCTCAACTACAATGAAACCTATTTATATTCATATTCAAACTTCATCAGCAAGTGTTCCTCTCACTCTCAATCACTTAATAATGACATGTGAACATGTACCCACTGTAGGGAAACAGGTTGCTGCTGCTGTGTATCTGATGAATGGTACAATAGGCCCTAATGATTTTCGAATCAAGTATGAAAACCGCAAGGAGCAGCTTTCCAGTTTTTTCACACCCTGCTGTATAGAGCTTACGAGACTACCGAAAAAGAAGATTTCCCAATAAATCCGGCTTTAAAATAGAAATTGGAATTGTGAGAAGGAGCCTTGAAGTGAAATAGGAAAGCCACCTAAAGGAAGATAGGATTTGATAAAAAAAAATGTATCATCCGCATAAGTAGCTTCGTGTTGTTCACAAACTTCCCGCCGTGATCCGAAGGACTTGGATTGTGGCCGTTTACCCGAACAAAGTTGGTTACCCGCGTGTGTGTTACGTTATACTAGCTCAGCCTAAGATGAGTGATTGATGATATGAGACTTTTCAGATGGTTTGTCATGAAAAAACGAATTGACGGATTACTTCACACGAGAATGAACCGGATAGAATCGACAAGGAAAACTTCAATGGGAGATTTCACTTGTGTGAGGAACTGTGTATTAGTACCTCGGAAGCATTCCCTAGTTTCAAGTTCTATCCTTATATATAAAAAAAAGTAAGGAAGGCAACAAAACATATATATATACAAACTTGTCAAAAGGCACGAGCGTCCCATTCATCTTCTCGACAACTCGATCTTTTATTCCTCTAGTTCTCTTTTCATATAGTCAGTCACACTCACAACCTACAATAATCATAATTGCACGCCCATAAGACAGTCCCAGCTAAACACAGTCGGCTTTCTCATCATCTCTTTCACCACACGCAAGCAGACATCTGAGAATACATACCGTACTGTATTATCGTACAGACTCCTCCCAAGTCAAGCCCATGAGACACAAAAAGTTATTAGTCTAGTATTAGGCATATATTTTAATGGTATTAAAATCCTCGGTGTCAAAAACCATGCTGAAATTATTTCAGTCTCTTGCATTCCCAAGTCAGTTTTGCTTCCAGCCTCATTCTCAACAGAATATTTCCTCCCTTTTTGTCTTCCAGCTACTACTCCAGCATACAGTATTTCAAAGGGTGTGTGTACATAAGCTACAGATACTACTGACAACGCAAGAAAGCGTTTACTTAATCAGATGTGACTTTCCTCTCAAGGCTCCCTATAGTGGCTTCACAGACGACAAAGAATAGAAAATTATAAGCAACTCCAGATGAAAGAAACGGAATTAGAAATGACACCTGGAGGCAGATGAAAAATCGGGGGATTGCTGACTGGAGCCGGAGAAAAACCTACTAATTACTTCCCGAGATGTTGATTTCCCAACAACCTTCCAATATCACGGTGGAGACTCTCATTAAAAATTAGGAAAACCTTAATGAAAGCTTCAGGCGTGCAAACAAATGGTGCAAATGTATCATAAGTTTATTCAAGCATACATACAAACATAATTTTCAGCATACAGTAGTAGACACAAAATTTGCAGGTAATTATCAATCTTTATTGTCTATGGAACTCTGTAGTTAAAATACATACTTATATACATATTCATACATAGTCATTGTGTGTACCGTTGTTTTAATCAGAGGCGTGTGCATCCATATGTATTAAGATTCTCAATTGTTTGAAAATTTGATGTGTGGCCTATGTTTGTGGAAGAAATAGAAAAGGAAAGTTGTTTTCTGGGAGTATTCAGTGGAAAAGGAAAGAAAAAGTTAGTGTGGACCTACTCTACTGCAACTATATCTATGTACTTTGGGAACGACGGACATTCATGCGACACGTTTTAAGTGATTTGACTCACGATATAAGAAAAATGGTTTTTCTGTTGTACACACACCACGGAATCGGGTCGGATGGAATATTCTCCCGAGACTCCGGATTTGATATTCGTGTGTGATAAGCCATACTTATGGATATTGGATTCTGTTTTCACGACACAGGCGGACGAGGAAATCGCACGAATTCCTCACTTTGATTTCATAATAGTGTCCCTTTATATTTCATCAGGATGTTTTACGACAGACCATAAAATCGGCCGGAGCTGTGGAGTAGCAGCACCTCGTCTCTCTTATGTCATGTCCACTTGTATTGTCATTCCTTTCCTAAATTTACTGTCAACTTGAATGCAGTCCAGGAGAGAGAGAGAGAGAGAGAGAGAACCCGGAGAGTTCGGGTCAGTCAATGTATTTATAAAGTCTTCAGCGGACAACCGGTGCTTCCCGAAATAAGTATTCTACGTACTACACAAGACTACGCTGAAAATACTACACTTCGGAAGAGTGCCATGCAGAGCCAGTATAGCTCTAATCTCCTTCACCACACAGATGAGTTTCTCTTTCATACCCCAAAGTACTAACTTCACATCCTCCGAGCTTATCGGTCAGAATAGTCGTCAGGTCAAAATCTATTTAGGCTTTTATTTTTCTTCATTTTCTCATCATTGTAGCTACTCCAGTTTTTATGTGTTTATTTCCATTTTCATTTCCTTTGCGCGCCAATTTATGGCGAGCTGTTTCCTAAAAGCACATTTGAAATTCAAGTATCTAAGGGCAAACCCTGGGAAATATTGATGATCTCACTTGTCCTGTGTCCACTATATATCTACAGGATTGTCCGTCTGCGACAGCTACCACACGTAGAACAGTCCCTGCTGTTACATACACACTCCTACGCAATCAGCCCTTTTGAGTTCACTTGAATATCCCATCCGTGGATATTGCAGGGAAAAAGGTTACTAATAATAAGAGATCCCTCCTAACAAGGCGTATTGACCCGGGTGATTTTATCATAAAATTGGAGGAACTCCGAAATACTCGAGAATTGTATGGAAATACAAAATCATATTACACTCCGTCCTGCCAATCATAGCCCTAGACTGAGTCATATTAGGTTGCAAAAATCAACCCCTGAGCAAGAGGTCAGTTGTTGTAAATCACAAGGACAACATGATTGACAATATTTGTTGAGATTGTCCACCATGGAAAATCGTCCATTACTTTGTTCCTTTACGGGGGACACAGCTGGCAAAGTGGTAAGTCCTGCTCTATGGGTGGATTGCATCCGTATCCATACCAACAATTGGGAGAAAGTAGCGTAGAATTACACCCTTGAAATTTCCTCCAGGAAAATGATCCCAAGACAAGAAAAAAAGGCCTGATTGTTTCTCATAAATTGAGGGAGTCTACACAGTCGACCAAGATTTAGATCTTCACTTCTTGTGATTAGAGCTTGGGTGCTGAAACTCTCCGTACGTGTACTTACACATTCCTTTGACGTGGGAGACTTTGGTAAAGGTGACGTGCACGTATCTATATCTATACGTAAAAAAGACATGCATTAGCTCTAGGAAACCTACATTTTTATTCTCCTTCATGGTAACCTGGATTACGATCTGCTCTGCTGTAAGTTCCATTATGTGATATGGACTTGAGTGGAATGGAGGTTTCTTGGAAGGAAAAAAACTTACCGTCACCATTGACGCCTTGCAAATAAATGCGGAATCCATTTGGTCCAAGTATTTTGACACAAAGACAGTCGTAAAAAAAGCAAGGAAACCTTACGGAACATACAAACCCCACCGAGTCGGAATAAAGAGAATGATTTGGAGAGAATGCCAAGGTTTTATGTCCTTTTCTCCTACTCTCCCTTTCCTCTGCACAAATGTCACTCATCTCCAAGATTTTTTTCACTCGGGATAGATCCTCTCAGTTTTACGCTCCAGTCATGGCCTAGGTCCCCTTGTGCAGTGCAGAGGGAAATCCTTGTTCCTTTATTACGTTCGGCTGACAATCAGACTGACTCCGTGTAACCAAAGAAGAGTAGTAAAGATTACTCAGGATAACAACAAACCGGCTGACTACAAATGTATACAATGCATATAGTTCATTTTGAGCATATACATAGATACATGCAAGGAGTGAATATATATGAATGCAGGGAGTACATTACATAATGAATGCACATGATGATACAACACATGTATCATAGAGAGGATGAACTCAAATCAAATGCAGCCCCGATATAAACTCTTTCTTCTCACCCTGCTCTTGCCTTTTTCATTGCATTTACCTTCACCAGACTTTTTCCTTTCCCTCGTTAGAATCGAGAAAGAGAGAGAAAGACGAGAGAGAGAGAGAGAGAAAAAAAAACCTAAAATGCACACAATTCCGCCCTCATTTTATTGCTGAACACTTGGAAACAATTTTCACAAGCTAAGTGAGTCAAAGGAGCCCTCGCCTCTGTCACTGCACAACATTCTCATGGTAAAAAGAGATTCCTCGTGTACAAATGTTAATGCCATTTGTTCCTTTTTTGGCCGAGCGACTCCTTACCAATTGATTCATTTCAGATGAACGGAAATGTCATTCAAAGTCGGGAGATAAGGCTCGAACGGAGGTCTGAGCGAAACCGTCACAAATGCAAGACCTCCGCATACTGTAAAAAGCAAGAATGACTTGTGAACTTATGCAAATTCGTAGGCAAATCAGTTAGCGCTACATGGGGGTTGAAAAGTATTATCGTAGCTTAGCTTATACACAGTTAGCCTAGGTTTACAGCCCCGAATAGGAGTCGCACACGCCGAGCTGGGTATCTTCGTGCATTTAAGTACTAAAAGTAAGTAGATGCATCAAGCCGGCCGGGACTGAAACGACAAAATCATTAAAAGGGCTGACGATAAAGCAGGTATTGTTGATATCCGGGGGGATAAAGTCAAGTTTTGTACAAGACTAATGGGTTAATTTCAAAGGCTGTAAAAGTGCGGAAGAGCATCTCATTACTAAAGCCTGTAAAGCTTAAAAATCTCATCATGCAAATGATTGTGTGGGTTCTCCGTCTCCATCGCCTAAACCCAAACCTTTTCATCCCCTCATCAAACAGAGACTTGACGTTTTTTTCACTCTCTCTGTCTCTCTCTCTCTCTCTCGTACACTTCTCCATGGGAATAAATGCTTCTACATATGTCCGTAAATACATACATACATACAATATGCAGATACAACATATCAATTACATTTTGCTTACATGACCCTAAATCTTACATAATCAACAACCCTTTCACACACTTCTCCGAACGAGAGGGAGTTGAGACTTTACACGTCACCACTAAACGCTCTTTAATTCAAGTGCAAATATATACCAGTAACAATTATGATCCTCAGCTGACTTCCCTTTTTTTCTCTCCCGAAAATCGGAGAAGTGAAGCGCAGAATTTAAATGTCTGCACACGAAATGCATCCTGTCGGAATCCTTGTATAGGAACCTATCAAAAGACATCGTATTTACGGAAGGAATATAATAAAAGCTTATTCCTAGTCGTTAGCATATGTTACAGGCCTTTTTGATACCCCTTCTCTAGACACAGTCAATGAGGAGCATGCTCCACATCAGACTACAACAATTCGATTACTTACAATTTCTACTGAGACATGAGAAGCACTCTGGCTTATCTTTGAATTGAATCAATTGTGCAATCCAATGGAGAATATATGCTATTGAATCTAAATTCAAGTTTGACGAAGGGGAATAGTCCGAATTCAATTTACTGCATTTGCCATCCTTCGTACTCTTGACGGAGTGCTGCTAAAAATGTCTACCAGACACACATTTGTACATACAAATGAAACGTGGATGTAGTTACACCTTTCCACATACACAGTATTACTTCTTACATCATGGGTGGTTATTAAGATACAGAGCAGATGGGCATAAATGAATTGAAAGTATACATGAGACTAGACAAGTATTTAATTCATAATCACGCCTGAGCCACAAAATATATTTAATTTTTCAGCATCCCGTGATCGCTGGGCAATTTGATTTTTGATGTTGCAATGTGAACGGGAGATAAAAAGGGACTATAAACTGTAATAAACCCAAACATTGTATCAAGTCTTACAACACAATGTGTACCACTTCCCAATTACTTATCCCTTAAAATATTTTTTCTCCGCATATCAAGGCCCCACATTCCAAAAACTCGTAAAACCAAACAAAAACGACACACGCCCGGTGTCAAAATCCCTCCCAAACACAAGGCAAGCATGAATAAAGGGCAGTAATTTCGTGTAAATAACAATTTTATGATGTCAGATACATTGTAAGAGCAAACGAGGTGTCATCATTATTTTCAAATGCTAAAAACGAATCTAGGAGAATAATGCGGGGAAAAAGCATTAAAAAACAGAGCGTCCATTCAATTTCCTATTTCCCTCCCAGCAGTCCCAGGACAGGATGCAACTTTGTGTCTGTTTGTGTATGAAAGCAGCTGTTGTCATTGCAAAAGTGGGAGACTGTGGATGTGGACAAGGCCGGTTTTTTTTAAACAAAAAAGAAATCAAAAGAAGTGAAGTTAAGATTGGTTTTTTGTTCGCCTGCACTGGACAGCTTAATTCTTTTCGTTTGATTCCAACATATAGGGAAAAAAAAACTGGATAAAATGAGCTGGGCATGGGGATGAGAGTAACAACCCACAAGTCCCTTTGTATAGTGGACAAAAGCGAAAGAATAAAAAAAATGACAAAGGCACGACTCATCAACAGTACGGTATGGTAAATGGGTAAAAATAACTGGTTCATCCTATTTGTTCAAACTTGTCATACAAATTGTGAAATTCCTTTTGATATGCAGGGGTGCTGTAATACTAATAATGAAATTATTCTCGTTTTAGCAACTTACCCCTCAAATGTCGATTGTATAATTACGAGGAAATACTTCAACGAGCTCAACTTGGCAGAATCACCGGTTTATGTAAAGATTTAGGCCTGTTTGTAAATTATGTTACTTTGGACAGTCTCCTATTTACCTTTGAAACTATCTGAGGTTCCCGAAAGGAATAAATAGTCCGAAAGGCCAGCATTAAATTCTGATCTCAAGTGGGACGTGAATCGCAATCACACTTGTGGTTTGTCCGCAAGGAAATGGTCCAGTGGACATAATATCGTTTTCTTCGGACTCGATTCAATTTGTTTCAATTGTCCAGCTAATTTGGATGGATGACTGGAGCTCCTCTGGTCACACTGTATCTTAAGTACCTATAGATACAGACGTCTCCAATGTGTTCAGTAAATTTCCAATGATGTGACTCGTGCTAAGTCTCCACATGGAGTCTCACACCAATCTATTGATCACTGTCCCGTGAAACGTTCTTGAATACCGTCCACTATAGTAGCCTTAAGTTCTAACAACTCTAACATCCAAAATTGTAATTTAGCCTGGACATGGTAGTCATTACGTTATGGCTTAATGCAATAAATCCTTGTATCTACATTCAAAGTATCTAATACAGTCTATTACTATTAGTAAGCTATGATTAAATACACACTACAAATAATTATTATGAATTGGAATGAAGTCCCTTTGAATTACGTGGAAAATACTTGACAAATTTAAATAAATCCCAAGTTCTCAACAGCCAGTAACATTCTGCATATTCTTAAGGCACAAGCAAGTTTCTCCACTGCTTTAGCGCCATCCCAGTCATTGTAATTTTGAAATTTGTTTTAATACCAAAAGTGTAGGCTTTCAAAAAATAAAAGTAAATGTAATTTAGTATCCCAATAGATTCACACAATAAATGTATTACTCGTTAAGAGTCTGGTAAAAAAGAATTAGGAATAGAAGAAGGGAGTGATAAAGGATGCATGTTAAATTCTTGTACATAATAGAACATGAGAGCGGAGTTCAAAAGTTATTAAGTCGGGCAACCCTACCACTCAATCTTCTCCCTTTAGGCTGACATTATTTTATTTCATCACATTAGTAGAGGAAAGTGAAATCCATATAGGCAATAAGGTATTACAGAAATTCCCTTTCCTGTTACATATTACTAGTAGATTTGGAAGGTATTGCTTTATGAAGGTTCGGGCTTACTGCTGGAGTAAACCCAGACCGTCGGGATTTGAAAAGATTCGGTAAAAGGTTCAAATTGCATATACAAATGCCTCCTGTTAAATACATACAGGGTGTATGGGGAAGGGCTCCAAACAATAAGTGTTTAAGAGCAACAACCAGCAGCGCAGAAAACGAAAGAAGCCTCTGATAGTTCGTGAATGAAGAGTGAAGTTATCTGCGTAAATGAGAGAGGAGTCGGAAGTATAATGAGTGTTGACACTTAAAGATCGGAGTGTCATTGCGGTGTGTCGTCCTAAATTAATCAGCGGGAAAACCCTACCCGAGCGCCTACACTTTTAATCACATTATCTCCTCCCATGCAAATGAGTTGGTAGATGTTGTGTTTCCTATTTAAAACCCTCCAGCTCCCATTTCCTACACGCTCTGGCCCCAACTCCAGAGATGAAGACGTCAAACAGTTCGACTCATCTTGAATGCACTCAATGAGAATGCAATCCGCTTTTCCAGATTTTACGAACCATAGCTTAATGTCATACCATAGAAATAAATGGCTCGGAGATGAAAATCATCAAATCTAGTTATACAACCGTCTTTGATTACTCTAATGATTCTTGTAGTCTCTTGGTAATTCACAGCCTCACCAAAGACCTCCATCAAGTCGTTTTTGTTATGGGTATAAAAAAAAATCTGTGTTGTTCACTTCACGCAGGGGAAAAAAATTCATCTGAAAACAATTTTAGAGAAAAGTCCTCGAAAAAATAATAGGGAAGAAATTTCGTTAGTGAGACTATCAAAGGCAAATGTATTACTTACTACTACTACACAGAAAAAGCTCCGAAAGTTTTTTCAAGCATTTTTTTTCTTGACAATTATTCTCTTTGCATTTGAACACAGGGCTATTGAGAGTAATGAGGGTGAGCTTGCATTGAGCAGGTGATCAGATAAGGATGAATAGCCACTTGTGATCACTTCAATTATTGCAAGTCACATTCCACCCAAAACCCAACCAACGAGGGCATAGGAGGAAAGTATTTATATTTAGTCTAGCCCACTCTCACTCAGTGCAGTGGATGTCCTTACTGTAATTTTCAATATTAGGCAGGGTATTTATTTCCCTTTCCTCTTTTAGCCCATCTAGCAGTACATACATACTATGGCGAGGTGGAGGGACTGAGATGAAAAAGATCCGATTGAATATGCTCCTCCGTACCCATCCCGGTCATGCACATTTGGTTAGAGGTTAGACACAGCATCCCGTACTTTTTCAAACTTTACTGAGGAGCACGTACATACAGGCTGTCTATATAGCAGCTGTAAATTGCAGTATAAGCAGCATATGTGTACATATACTGTAGTACAGTATTGCTGTGGAGTAGAATGTATTTATTCTCAATAATACTGATACCATAACTGTACAGGCTGTTTGTGAGGTGCAGCACAAATATCCGCATACTTATTGAATAAGTAGATATATGTACACACAATACACCGTAACTTACGTTGTTATGTACCTACATAATAATTATATGTGCCCGGACAGTTAGATTCGTAAATACATATAGCGGATATTTTGTTTCCTCTCCCAATATACATCTCAACAGTTACGGTGGAGACGATCAGAGGGATGATCTCTCGCCCTCGAGAGTATGAGCCTCGAAACATATACGGTAGTACGGTACGGACACAGTATAGATAAAGTAAGCATTAAGCATACAGTCTCCCTCCAGAACTGCTACACATGAGTGCGGAAGAAGTGAAGGAGGGGGAAAGAGCACCCTTATTATTCTCCGCTTAGAACACTTGTGCTCTTCAAGCACATCCACAACAGAGATGACCAGCTTATCGAGATATCAAGTGCTAGGAAAAAACTCGTGTTTTACCCCAAAAAATGAACTGCTTCTCTTTCATTATCCTCGCTTTCAACTGGGTTTAGCTTTCTCTACAGAAATGATTTATATTAAACTTTTTGCTCTTTCACAATATCATCTGCTATCCGCTCTTTGGATTGGACTCCATTCAGCTCTATTACAGACCATACACAGACATATATAATTACCTACAGATACAGTATGTATATGTATGCTGTATATATGTATATGTAACCTGTAACTTTTCATACATGGTAATAATAATATGCTTGTCCTTGTGAGCAAACCTTTTTTGTTGGATTCTTATTCCTCCACATGCATGTTACTTAATCCCAGAGGATCATATGATACGAATTAGATATTGGTTGTTGGCTTGTACTCCTAAGCTCCAAGTGGCCATTGTCATGCTTTCTGTCTTCATCCACCTTAATTAAAGTAACCGAGCAACCCGTGTATTTTCCCTGTTGTCAATAATAATGTATAGTATCTACTCCCAACAAAAAAAAGCAACCCGGCGTTTTTAGCACGTCAACAGTTTTTCGGGTATTAGTTCCACTGGAAATGTCCAGAATCGTGTACTCTCCTGAGATTTGGGTTAACACAAACAGGTTTCCCTATCTCATGTAATGTTCCGCTATGCACAATGATAATACTAAACTCTGTGCTCTCAGCACACATTCTATAAACTTCCAGGGGAGAGCATATACTAAGAGCTAAATAAGTTTTGATACCCCAAGTTATTGACAGAAGTTAATCACAAGGATGAAACGGAATCCCTGAATTATTTATTTCGGAGTGAACACACGTCAAAGGGAATTTCCTAATCATTTCACGGATTATGGGGAACAGAACATTAGGCTCAACATTCTTTCCCCTGGACCTCCAGGCCATCGAAATCTGTTCCAATGGAGGAGATAAGCACTCCAAAGCTCTCCTACTTCCAACTCCCAACAAGGAAGAATTCATCTTATTGATCTTTAGTCTTTACGCTTGTCCCTCCTAATTTCCCGTAATCAAGTTAAATTAAGTGGGAAAATTACAGTATTTATAGATAACTTATCCAATCAAAAAATAAATATATATTTAAACACTGTACATATGTAATACTACTACAACTGCTGTATTACTGTAACTGCACCTGCTCACATTATAAAGACCAACGCAATAGTTCTCGTAATTATTTTTGTTCTACTGCAGACACACACACACACACACACACACACACACACACACAGTACACACACATAACTAATTACATTTACAAATGTTACAGCATTTGTATTCTTCCTTATTGTTATAGCACCGACATTTTCCAGGAGTTTGTACTTTTGTCCCTAACTAGAAAATCAATAGAAAATTAATACATCGCACTATCTTTCAACCTCGATGCTATTACCACTGTATGTGTAGTCACTGGCTGAATTTGGGGTAAAGTACTAAAGATATGGAAGTAACTACGTCTAATTGTTCGCACAATACCATTCAATGAACCAATACCGAATCACATGCGAATAAGCCTGCTCTACTGTAATATGTGAGGGTAAATAAATGATGAAAGCACTTGAAGTAGTGAATCGTTCCACAATGAAGACCGTAAAAATAGTATTAAAACATGACACCGTACCACTAAAACCTGTCAATGAGTTCAATGTCACAAGTAATTCCAGAGCCGAGGATGTCACGTGCCCCTGTCCATGTCTGTCCCTTGGGGTATGACGTGTTAGGCGGTGTAGTTCTGTAGGTGCCATGAAATTCAGCGTCAAGCTGGACAATAACCCGTTGAGAGCATGTAACTCCACGTAACCCTTTCGTTCAACCTGTCACTTAGCCAGTGAAACCTAACTTTCTATTGACTACATATGTAGATAGCCTTTTTTCCATTCACAATTATTGTTCTGCTTTTCACTTGTACATTGCCACCAGCGACTATTACCTAATGTGACACAATGTCAACCCTTTATTTTCACACAGCATGATCAACTTTTCCAAGCAGGGAAACATGAAGCGTGTCGCTGGGAACGTTCGTGTCCATCAATTATTCCCTACCCAATACACTGCTCCCAAAGTTCGGATTCAAACATTTGAGTCTCACTTGAAAAAATTACTTACACAATTCTATAAAAAATTATAATTATTTATCTGTAAATAATCCGAAATCAGTTTCACACTTTAGTTTCTCTTTCTCAAAATTACAAAAGATCTGGGAATAAATATCATAGTAGTACTTCCACTTCAATAAATATTCCCTTGATTGAGTGCAGAAATGAATGAAGTGCCCATACCATTAATGATAATTCTAGGTTATATTGTCCACAGATGATGATGGCATATCTCATTCTGAAATCCCCGGTAATCTTTTCCTACAGAACAGGAAGGAGTGCCGGGAGAAGTGCATGAGTCGAAAGCCAGGAATAGTCACGCAATACAATCAAAACTCCAAACTGTCTTCATATGAGGTGAGCAAGGTATACACATCCATTAGAAGTAATGTGATGATTGTTTGACTTTCCCAGTCCGATGTGTTTACTGCACGTAACGCAAACATACGCAACGCTGGGGAAACGATCGAGGGTCTCGTTTCGATATGAAAGCTTTTATATTTTTATACGAAATCCCACATTTTTCCCCATTTGCCCCATTACAATAAACCTAGAAAGCTTATAAGTGTTCGGTCAATTGTGATTACAGGTAGCCACGATTTGGGTTCCATCATTCACATTGACCATTGATACGTGCACGTGCCTTAATAGGACTTCCCTTCCGTGGTTCTTTCCCGTCATTGTATGTAATTTCTCCTTCAACCTCCAAATATACACGTCAGACTTGCGTTTCCCCAAAAATCTGGGAATAAAAGAAAAATGCAATCGATAATAATCAATTATCACTTGTGAGTGTTTATTGTACTTATGAATCACAATTTAGTAGGAAATCGTAGATGTTATTAAATTTCCCAGAGTATGTTTCCCTCAGTGCTCTTTCAGTACTGGATTAATATTATTGTCGAAATTAAAACTTATTGCTACGTAATTGTATTCTTGAGCCCACACTTACATTTGTAGAAATTTATGCGCTACACGAAACCGTAGTAATATCCAAAAGCGCTTTAAGCATTGAATAATGCTCCTGGCATTTGAAATATTTCATTAAAACTTGGCACTTTAGTAAAAACTATAAAATAGCAATAACTTAGGGAAAAGGTATGGGAAAGGTGACCATAAATTACAGAAATGTTGACAAGAGTCAGAAAAATTGCATTAGCTCCTTGTAACATACCCTGATTTATTAGCATCTCCCACGAAAAAAATGTGCTCGCCGTAGTCTCTCATATCAGAATGAGATTACTCCAGCGAAAGAAAAAAAGAAAGAAAGGGCTGAAGAGTTGCACTCAAGTAGGGAAAAAAAGCGACAAAATCTACATATTCAAAAGTAGCCTACATGATATCATGCTCAATGAGAGCCTAGACAACACAACCCCAAGATTAATTTTTACCCGCGGAAGATAATTATTTCGTGCATTTCACACTCCCTTTTTATACGATTCATATTGTTCCTCTCCCCATAAAAAACGGATCTAAAGTCATTAGGGGCACTACAAAGGCGGTCGACCCACAGATTTATTGCCTTGCAAATTTTCCTCCACTAATTAAGCCAAGACTGAGAATAGTATCAAGCTGATTTATGCTTTGTCTCTTCTAATCCGTAAAAAAAAACTTTGAAAAAAAATCTCTCTATATCTTAAGCTAAGTGTTATGTATGTTCCCCGGAAGAGAGAAGGAGACAAAAAAGTTTTTTTTATTCTCCCAGACATACACACACACACACAAATGAAGGGAAAGAGGGATAATTTGCATTTTTCTGTAAAACAAAACCAAGAGGGTGTGTAAAATGATTCTTCCTTTCTTTCATCCGCTTCATTAGCCGCATCATGCGGAAGAGCAGACGGAGGCTTTTGTTTTCCCTCTTCCGTAGTATTACACTGTGTAAAAGGACGTTGTTCAAGTACATTGACAGAGAGTTAAAACTTGCCCAATTTATTACAAGCAATGAACTCATTGTTTCAGGGCTGGAAGTGAAAAGTGACGTGCCATTGCATCCCAAGATATCCTCATTTACATACGTGCAGGGGAGATCAACACCATGTCCCTCGCTCTTTAGCTTTCTGTCTCCATGTCTTCCGTCCCTTCAGTCTTGAAACCAAAAACCCTTGTCAACCTCCACTGATGATTATCCTGATGAAGGAAGAGCTTAAAAGAGTAAGAGCCTTTGTACACACGCTATGCAGATTTATACCTCCATAGTTTTTAGCACATCTATATGTTAACTTTGGGTGTAATGTTGTGAAGTCTCGTTATCATCTGACACTGACTCCGTCCCATGCCACCATCCCGGGACGCCGGGACACACACAATACATACATACATACATGAGAATATCAGTGTTAATCCATGCAAATGAGCTCCAGGGACACTCATCATGAAACACAGACAATGAGCTGCGAAGTAATTACCCGGGTAGGAGGGAATTGCCATCTAGAACAATAAAATCTTATTTATTCCCCAATCCTTTCCTACTAGACACGAGTGGAAAAGTTTCCAGCCTCATCTTAACAATCATTTGAAATATGCGACCAACGTACTTTCTTCTTACAGATAGCCATAATTTTTCCCAGCCCTTTTTATTTCTACAAATAATTATTTTGATTTATCAGAAATAAAACTTTTCAATTCCAAATTAGCAATGTAGGAGAGTACTATGGGATTAGATACTTGGGAGTGTGTATACAAACATAACAGGTAGGATTTTGTCTGCTGTCAACTAAAGTTTTTATTATGACTTGAGTCAGTCATAGAATTAATGTAAAATAGAAACTGAGATGCAATACTTAGGAAATAGGTTCCGCACTTTTATGAGCCAGCCGTCTCCGCATCTCTGTAATCATTACTCAGAGGGATGGAAAAACATTCATTCCGAATAAATATTCTGGATAATCTGGTAGTAATAAAAGATACGCAATTGAGGGGGTCGCTCCGAGTAAAAATGCGTAAAAATAAAGCCAAGATAAGAATAAGGAAAAGGGTTCCGAGGCAGATGTAAAGGAAACCATTACGATTGCATCGTTACATTCTCTACATTATTACAGCACAGCTCTCTCTCTCTCTCTCTCTATTCCTCTAATACTGACTTAAATGCTAGCAGATATATATTACCCTTAGCATTTTTGAGTGGTGCCCCAAACGTTGCATCTCTAAAGGATACTACTGCACATATGAACTTCCTACTGTACTGAACCCCGCTATAAAAGGAGGTAATCAAGTTTATTGGAAAGCGCTCGCTTTGTTTCCTATCTAATTTTTTCTAATATTTCCTAAGGGATTCCTGATACTCCTTCACACAAGTGTATTTGAAATTTCTCATTTGTTTTTCCTTTGCATCTCCTTCTTGCAAACTACTTCTATAGCGGTATGTACCCCAAGGGTTTATCATGAAGGCTTAATAAGCATATTGAGATTCATTCATCCCTCCTGGAATTTATTCAGCATCGCCAAATAGTGACACTTCCAGTGAATATCCTCCCGTAAATTTATGCAGGGGTTTCTAGTAAATAGCAACTGTCTTTCTCTTGAAATGAGTTCTCCTTATACGTAATAACTGCAAGGATGGAGGAGGAGGTATAAAAATTGAAAAAAGAATTCCTACATGGGGATGGGGTTTTCCTATTAACAGGCTCCAAGTACATGCGTGTGTTTGGTTACACCATTTGGTAAAATCTGATTGTTCCCCTGATATAAACCTAATTTACGTCCCACACCAGCTTGGTTTTTATTACAGCAAAAATGCAATAAAAATTTTAATAAACATCAAAGCACCTCAGCAACGGGTTGTTCTTTGCCAAATTAACTTGTGTTCTCTACTGAGAAACCCTTGCAACAACCCTAATTGCCAAATTTTTACTTGGATTCTTACCCGGTACGTTGTAATCAGCTCAATCTTTTCTAATTGGAATTTAATACTCTTCAAATGAATAAGCAATGCGATTTTTGTAGTAATGAAGTATACAGTAGAGGTAGACACAAAATTTAAAATCGAAAGGTCCATAAAAATGCATTAAAACAGGAATGAATTATTTATGACAGCACACACTCTGTCCACCTTCCTTGTGTGTGGTGTGGTACGGCACCAGACATGCATCCCATGTTGGAAATGCAATACATAACAATGCTTATCTGGGCTTTGGGAGCAGAGAAATTGAAATCGCTCCCAAGAGTCAGATAAATTTGATGCTAGGATTACCTTCAAATAACTCACGAATGGAAGGTACCTGTATGAGAGGGGCTTTCCCAACTTTTGTTACAGTTCATTAGGAAAACATTGCAACTGTCACTTCCGTCTCGGGAGATAAAGGAGAAATAAATTTGTAAAAAACCGACAAAACCTCCGACATGAATAGAATAGGAATGACAGGGAAGGGATGGGAGTACATTTCAGTTGAGAGGAATTCCAATTGAAATCCATAAGGACATGCTTTAAAAGCAATATTTATACATGTGTGTATATATCTACAGGCGTATTGTACTGTAGCCATTAGACAGTACAGATCTAAATGAGCAAATACTAATAAGTGCTTTCAACCCATATATGATTCCGAATATTACGTGTTAATTAGACACACGCCAAAGTGTAATGAGTAGTGCTACTTCGCACTTAAGTTTAAAATTGTTAATGGAACAGAAACTTGATACTGCTCACAAAAGCCCGCTTGTAGGAACGAGCTAAATGAGTTACTTGGAAAAACACTAATGACTACAATAGTAGCAAACCTCTTTCTTTTTATGAAGTGAGCATTCTGGGGAATAGGCTCATTTCACAACTCCATTATTTTTCCTGCGAGCATTTAATTCAATTAAAACCTCAATTCGTCTTCTCGCTCAATCCTCCCTCCGAGAATTTAAGTTTTTTTTCTCCCGTCTTAGTACATACTGTAGGGGATGGCTGATCAGATTTTTATGGGAAGTTCCGTTTCCACTAGTACCGATTGCCCCATACTCCTGCTCTATAGATCCTGCATGGGCTTGCTATACATCGGTTTTATAATTACAAGATAATTCAGTCCCGAACCTACCCTCATAGAATGTACCACTTTCTTTATGAATGAGAATGCATTTGAACACACGTTCAGTATTCTTTGGATACAGAGGTACTCACAACGGATATGCTTCCTTTAGACAGAACACTGGTAAATACATTTTCCCCACACGTTGGATCGTGCACGTATTGTGAAGCAAAAGGAGTTAAATGTATACAACTATGTCAAACTACATATGCACATACATAATTATGTGCGTGCGCAATAAACCTTACATGTGGAAGTGTGTGAAAGTTTGAAAGATGAAACCAGAGGATGTGGTCACATTCAATCAATTTCTCTTTAAGCACAAATATGTCAAGAGAAATTGAGATTCTTTTCACTCAGGAGTTGACACTGGCACCAGCGTAACAAACCCGATTCATGTTAAAGGGGTGAATATAAATCCTCGGTATGATTGATGGATTTCAACGATATACATACGCAATGCCGTCCAAGGCAATCCTTTTTAGTACAATACCGGAGAAAACAAAAGTCTGTGGTCATTTGACAGAGTGGTGGTGCAACATGATGAATGTGTCATCACTTGTTACTTCCACCTCGTACTTACTTACGTATAGTGCACAACTGTTGTTCCAAAGAGACTTGTTTTGCAACCGTAGGACTTGCTCCTACAAATAGTTATACCCGTATACCATTATCACGTACATACATTTTTGTATTATCCCCCATAAAAATGTTACGATTTATCTAAAAACCCTAATTAGCCATTGCGTAATCCTACATCCTACAGAGCCGTATTTGACATCCTTTAGCGTACATACACATAAGGGATACTCACTCAGTTTCCTAATGATACACTGATTGATTTATCCAAACTCTGTGTTCATTCTAGTTTAAACTTGGTTGAGTACAACTAGAGAGCCAGTATAGAACTTCAATAAGGAGAGCATCCTTGTATTACAAGAGAAAAGTATGATGTCACTCTTCCCCAACTTGTTTCCAGTTTCCTGATAAAAAGCCAAGAATTTTATTGTGAGAGGAAAACTCCCACTGTCTTCCATTATGGCAAGGTAATAGACACGCTTATGCTTGCGTGAAATATGACAATTCAGATTGTCATGTCATCATGACATGACTTATGTCCCTGTAAAAAAGTACAATGGATGAGCCCACACATAAGATGAGGCATTTGATTGATTTGTAATTTGGTAGTGTCGAGTATAATTTAAACATCGTTTCATCCCTTACTTCTGCTTTTTGGCTTCAGTTCAGTAGTACAGGAATAGTGTAGGGATATAAGGCTACAACATCCATGTATTTTTACAATATGCTGTCATTCTGTCCCATGCGGTTGAGTTCCAATCCAAGTCATTTGTACTCGAAGCATTTAAGAGTAACATAGACACTCTGAAGGAACCAACTTCGGGGAAACCAGGAGGTCTAGGAAATCACAGCAGGAGGTTTATCTGGGAGTTGACACGCAATTTTTAAGAAATCCATTAAATACATCATTTATGAGATGGAGAAAACCGGCAGATGGATGCTTTTTTATTTTTGCCCACGCTTCCTACGTGCTTTATACGCTTATGCATACATACATAGAGACATCTATAATAATTGTGTACATATAAAACTCCTGAATCGTCGGCATATATCTACAAACATGCGTACACTTGTTCTTATATAATAATTACATATACTTACACATTTAGCACTAACTTTTAATTCTAAGTTTGCTACATTGGCCGTGATAAACACACTGGTTGGTATTATTGTCCACATATATTTTTAGGAAATGACAAAACGTAAAGAATCCTTAATAGGCTCACTTCCTGCACAAAAGAGACCTAATAAAAACCAAAACCCTCTTGCGACAATACAATAGAAGAAAAAATCAACCTTTCTAGTTCTCGCGAACATGTGAGTGCAAGCTTAGTTCTTAGGCCAGGTCATGTCAATATATTGAATGGAACTCTCCAAATTGACAATCTAATATTTTCTGGCAACTCACTTAAATTACCTGCAGCTTGATTTAATAGAAAGCAAACAAATAAAACGGCTTCTTTCACGCAGACCTCACAAAAGAGAGAATCCTAATGGGTAAACAACTGGCCTTCGCATTTTACCTCCAAAGACTGCAGGAGATTTCGGGGAAGGTTTATAATGCATGCATACATGTTGTTTCATGAAAAGGGAAGTGTCAGCACTGAAAAAAACGGAGTATACTTTTTTTTGTAAACAACGTGGAAGCTTAGATAAGTATATGACTGTTGTGAACAAAAGTTTCTTACGTACATGATTAAAACTTTGTCATGTGAAAGTTTTAAGTCCAAAATTTTAATTAGAGCCCGACAAGCATAATTCTCATTCAATGAATACAAACCGCGGAGGCTCCTATCTGTACGTTAGAACTGAATACTCTGAAATGGAAATCCCTGAAAGTACGAAAGGATGTTCATCAGAGGCAAATGCAATAATGAAAATAGAATTTGCATTTCCTGCCACACTTTGATTACTTTGGGAACAATTCAATCATTACAATCATCAGACTTTAATTCCCCCTTCAAAAGCGTCTTAAAATCAATGAAGTGCTAATCTAATGACATCCGTGAGAATACATAAGTGTTTGCACTCACATCAGTGTAATAAGTCAAGCAATCAATATCTTGTTGTTTCAGTTGTGACATTACCAGCTCTTTAGGTGATACTATTAACTATAGTTTCCGCATGCAGAAATCCGTGGCATTTCAGGATTTCGTCATAAATGCCATCCGTTAATTACATTCGGTAGGGACCATAGAATTCGGGACAATGGAATTACGAGGGTGTGAGAGTACCATGGACAAAACCGAACAAGGCTGAGACAATTGTGAGTACCCTCACTCTCCATATGAATTGTATTCAACACTAGAGGAAGCAACCGGGGGCACGCTGAGTCTGTACACATGCTTTTACGTTCTGCACATACAAAGGACAAGGCTCCTATCTTAACAGCATCACATGAGGATAAAATGATTACTTCAAATTAATTACGCCGAGAGATAATTACAGTTCAGTGTGGAAAGCTAGTGCATACCTAGAAATCATGCAAATCTCACTTTTGGTACTGGATTCTGCTTTGTTCCGGTCATATGTTACTTGTTATGTTGTAATAACTGGATTCTGTAGTGTCAATGTAAAGATGAAGACTTTGGTATGCACGTGTGAATGCACAGATCAAAATGTTTTGTCGCCAGCTTATGAAATTAGTTGTATCCATGTAAAATTACCATTTCATGCGATACTTGTATTCGGAGTTTCTTTTTAGATGATAAGTAAGGGTTACCCTTCAAAAGATTCACTTTCTTTATTCATAGATACATGTGTGAGCACTGTGAGCAGGCATACATTGTGATCCATTGTTACTTCCCAGCATACCAACCATCTGAACTATGGATGGCTTATTTGGATGAATGCTTATGTAAGCATATGTGTTTGTAACTATATGCACTGTAGATTTAACCTTCAGAAAACGAATAATTAAATGCACGTACCTAAAATGTGTCATGCATTTACAATTTTTGTTAGAATGAAAATTTCGGAACATTTAATAGCAATTTCGATCTAAACTATGGAATTCATTTAAAAAAGACACTGGAAAATGCTAGGGGTAGGAGAATCAAAACAAATTTTATTTGTTCAAAAATCAAAGCCGAAACTGATACATGGGTTATTCCTAAATACATCATCCTTATAAAATCCCTATCATGTTACATGGCTGCATCCACGTAACGGTTTGACATTGGTAGTAAAAAAGCAATGATTACATTCAATTCCAGAGTTATAATAATAATAACTCCAGTTACTTATTTTTGTAAAGACTAAAAATTCGAAGGATAACCTACTAAAATGCTCAATCTACAATATTCCTATCATTAAGCAGTTAGTTTGTTGGGTGGCAAGAAGCCGGATTCTCCGACCGCTCTCAATACGACTCCGCCTCTCGGATTGATAGAAATCACGTTAATACTCCCATGTGCCAACATCATACGGAGCCAAGCCTGGGATGGAAATTGCATGGCTCTGTAATTTACAAGACGCTCCTTGTAGAATTTCGCATCAAATTCGTACGAATTCTATTATAACCAGACAGAAATATGCTTGTCAAGCAACGTACATGTCCTACCTGCATATGAAGTAACGAATTACATTTGCATCGCAAACAATGACTTCAAAGCTGTCCTCTTCCTGCGTAGGATCAGCTCTGTGAAAGTATTTTCTGAAACCTGCCTCTATGCGAGATCCATCTTGAAATAATTGCTGAAATTAAAATAAAAAAATAAATGACCTCATGTACCAAATCCCAACCGAAAAACAATATCATACTAGTCGATCAATGTACATAGTCATTCTCAAAAATACACTACATTTCCGTTGAATAACGCTTTGCCCTTTAACTAAACCGCACAAGCAACAACTGATACTGACCTTTGGCTCCACACTGATAGAATGTGTAATTGGCTCAGGATACGACGGACATCCTTCTTGCAAAAGCGGATCGCTATCAGTACATTTCACTCCTAAATTCTTCTGTAAAATTTCTGCGGTTTCCTTGGCCACCGGCACAGCCGCACTACTGATGGAATTAAATTTAACATTTCTCTGGGCTGCCATTTCGTTCAATCGTTTCGCCGTTAAAGCTACCTGCTCCCTCCCCACCTGTGTCAAGCCGGACTCACAAGCCGACTTATTTTCATCATATTCGCCCACTCGGATTAAATATATATTTCGCACCGCCTTCGACTTATTTTTTTCCAGCAGCTCATGGTATTTCTCCTCCGTTTCACCTTTACCCTGCATCCTTCCCGCGAGAGTATACGGCTGGCGTCTACACAAATCAACAAAATAAAAGTTACTACACAACAGTTACTCACAACCAAACACAAACACACATTTAAAACATTTCTTTTTAAACAACAAGTCTCTTGTCCAACAGTATCACTCCCAACACAACCACAACTCAACAAACGATCTCAAGAACAACTTCATACTTTAAAAACACATTAACTATTTTTCAACTAACATTTTTAGCAGGTCAATCTTTTTTTAAATAAAATACGAAATCTCTAAAATCCCATCACGAACTCTACTTACTTGTCCCAGTCATAATCCCATTTGGGGTATCCCGTAGGTAGATTCACCGGAACATTAGGATCAAAAACGTACTCAGACTCACACCAAGCATTTATTCTACTTCGGTTGAGAGTATACGCAGTCACTCCAACTCCAGCACCTAATGTCAGCCATACTTTACTTTTGCTAAGTAAATTTTGGAATCCTCTCATTTTGTCACTTTTTAAATATCACCAGTAATAACTAGTAACTAATGGTATATAAGGGTTATATTCAAAAGATTAAAAATAGAGAGCAGTAAACTCACTATGAACTACTCAACTGACTTCCAAATAAGTTAATAGTAATGTTAGCAAGTCGGCATTCGCAGCCGCAGATCAGCGTGAAATAGTATCTCAGCCTTAGCCCCTGAAATATTGAACTTGTCCTGGAGCAGATCATGTGAGCATGTACCTATTGTACAGCAGTCGGCAGAACTGAACGCTACCTCATTGGAGAGTTTGTATTCGCGCTGAATTCACTAACGTACAGGAGCATGCTTTAGCATTGCGTTCCAATTGTAAGTAAGTCTCGGCCCTCTGGCCTCGCAAGTGTGCATACATTTCCAACTCGGTCTTTAAGGGCAATCGACAATAGCACAAAATTATTAAAATAATTCCATACTAATATAGTATAGTTCAGTAATTCAAAAACAAGTAAAAAATTCTATATTTTTTACAAGAATACGAGAGAGCACTGTTTGTGTTCTCCAGAAATAATAACACACAAATTCTATTGTAAGCAATGGAATAGGATGAGGACCTTTAAATTGTGCTTAAAAATTCCATGAAGCTGTGCGCAATTAAGTAGCTATAAGTATTAAAGCTTAAATCCAGTGTAAGTACAGTGATTACTTCAAAATTTCTAAAAATCATGTACAGGAATATTTTGTAAACACAGTCACGTCATAGTTGACGAGACAGCGGTTCAAGAATATAGGGGCAAGTTGCGACTCTAATGTTATTTCCCTTAAATTAGGCTATGCTCTATTGTAAGTACATAATGAAGATTTAAAAATATGAAATTTTAGGAATCTTTCTTTAGGAATCTGAAGATCAGTGGGAAATTTATATAGTTACGTTTTAGCTAGATAATAGTAGAGCTATTACAGTTACAAACATTCGGTTACACAGTTGAGCAGTTGTAAATATCGACAGATTGGACAGATGGGAGTCCAGCCTGCGGGCTATGTAGGGTGAGCTGTAAATACCTGAGGTAAAAAATACTAGGGATATTTTGTCAAGATGCAAAAGGGGAATGTGTGGGAAAGGAAAGAAAAACAAAAATATGCTTGTGTTAGCATTTCTGTGGAGAGGAAATCAAGAGAAAGTTAAAACCAAGATACTTGACGCAATAGTACGGGATACAGAAAGTGTAATGCCTGGTACATTAGGAGGAAGTCTTGTCCGAGAGAAACGCCAAGAGCCTGAGGGGGAAAGAGAAGGGAATCCTAAATCTGGAAGATCATGGAAGCGTGACGTTGATCAAAGAGGATCAAATAACTGTCCATGCAAGGCTGATGCAATGGGAAAGTGCGTTGAACACGGAAAATAAAGGAGAAAATCTGTCATCTTTCCTTGAATACAATAACTTCTACCATTACAAAATATTGTGGACAGAGCTACAAGGGTATCATTTCAATTTATTCACTCACCATCCTATACATGGGGATGAATGGGGGGAGACATAATCATATCTCTACTACTCCATAGTATTGTAAATAAATACAGAGTCAAAATCAAAATGCTCCACTGACCACTCCAATTCAATTTGACCAATTGTTACATTCCATTATTTGGCTCCACTCTCGACGGCCGATCAAGTTTCGAGCCTCCTCCAGGGATAAGCTTTATTTCCGTCAGTAACATGTGTTACCGTACATTGCTGGGGGATCTGGATCCATCACGGATCCATCACTCGCATAAAGCATTCCTAATAAATATAATCAAATCTTGGTGAAAGCGGATTCTCAAAGGTTGGACTTTACTTTTTAAACTTGATAGGCTGAACGTGCCATATATTCAGCAATGCAGCCATGCAGGTCCTTTTAGAGCCATATATATACGTTAGGATTTTATCTCTTGCATTTACTCACTTGTAACTTGTTTTCTTTATACAAAGAGCTGACACTTGCCAAACACAAACTCAAATCCGGGAGGAATATCATAGCAAGAATGCAGCATACATTTTATTTGCTCAAAACATACAAAGTCTTCAAGTAAAGAAAATAGGGTTGAAAAAATCACACAACACCGTGTTATACTACAATAATACAAGCTTGCACAAGTAAAAGTGACTGATGTAGGGAATCCGTTGGTAAAAGTCGTGCATATGGAAAAGACAAGAAAGAATAGGAATCCAGCTAAAATAAAAACTATGAAATCCCTTGCCGACGGCAGAAGCTCAGTCAGAGTTTTCCTCAAAAAGTCTTCCCTGCCGTCTAGTCATGCTGACAAAAAGTAATGTGCAACAACTTGGGGTGGCAGACCCAGCAAGAGGATTGACGAAAAGTTGATATTGCCGACGCAAATAAGTATATAAAAAACGGAGGTTCCATCAAACATTTTTACTCTCCCCCGGTGTGCTTTTTACTTTTCTGGGAGAGCCCAGTTGCAGATCACCCACATGACATAACCTTTGAAACCTCTAATCCTGAAATCAATACGTTCCCGAAAAAAAAAGTAATATTTTTACAATAACAAGCCTCGTGGTACATAGATTTCCCTTATGTACGACACTACAATGATTGATCCGACTGCACTTGGAAAAGTCGGTATTATTCACAGTTTTTGTCTCCAAAGTCTTATTATCTTTTTAGCATCGGAAAGCCGCACCATTACTGCTGTGAGTGTTGCTGGCCTGTCCTTAAAACCAACTTAGGTATATTGGATGGGAAAATACTCTCTTTTATCCTTTGACTCACGTTACCCCAAACTCATTTCTGAATGTTGACACTATATTTACTCTCCCTGGAAGAAACAAAAAATCCTATTCGTAGCTTTTATTCCCGTCCTCTAGGGAACAATGAATCCACTTTTATGGTGTCATGAATCACGCGTAAAGAGACTTTGCGATCTGCATTATTAAGAATTACCACGACATGATCAAGTCCAAGGTGTCCTGTCCCCTGTTGGAAAAAAACGTAAAAGGTACACATCCTCACATTAAAAGGAAATTCAGTTATGGATCCGCAATTTACTGGAGATGAATGCGTTCGGCTACCGCTTCCTCATTCCAAGTTCACCTAATAATACAGGTTTAGCCTTGAATTATTTATTTCTATCCCCGTAATAATGTTGGAGATGGACAAAATAAAATGCTCGCTACACTATAACTATAGTCCGTGGGGTTATATGGGATACTTCCTAATGGGTTATGTCCCGCTGTTATTCCCTTTTTTTACAGGTCCTTTTCAATTTCCAACAACCGAAAGTTTTATTCCAAAGTTTTATGTAAGAATAAGTACAAGTCTCTAGACATAGGCTTTGTCACATTGCCGCCGCTCCAGTTACACGAGTGCAATATTATTTCCCTAGTGACGTTCCTTATTATGACAGTTGGTTTCATCATCATTAACCCTATATACCTTGGATCTAAACTTGTCATAAACAATTTTCATTCTTTAGGATTTATTGCCCGCAATCATTTTGTTTATCACAAAAACTTCCAAGTAAATAACGTAGGGACAAATTCGGAGGCACACGACGGATTTTGTTATTCAAACAGTCATATGTTTGGTGCACAAAAGAAACTACCTTGGTATACATAAAAGAAATAGAAGAACGGTAGAGTAGAGTTGGAGGTTTAGAACTAATAAACCACGAAGGTATTACTTTGGAATTTGTCGAGGGGGGCAAGGGGTGAAAATAATGTTGAGAAGCAATTATGACGTGACAAATATCAACCAGAATACAAATACAGGATTAAATCAATACAAGAGTGCTCCAAATAGAATCTTCAACCCTTCAACCATCTCTCCACACACTTACGATTATCTCAAAGCTGAATGGGATTGTGGCTCATGAATCGCACTATGAGAAATAAACTTATCACATTTTGGCATCCAATTCATAGTGTCTGGTAACGGGAGGGAAAAAAAAATTCAATATCAAGTTACAAGCCAAAGGTTGTATATCTCTGTACGAGGAAGTAAATTGATCTGGAAAAGTATTCGTGTGATCAAACTGTGAAATCGTGGTAAGCTTCAGGAAAGGGTGAAATGAGTTTCTTTACCTGGCGACCCTTATTAATGAAAGCGAACGCTGTACTTCCAAAGTGTTTGGCTTAATTCAAGAGTTTTTCAACCGGAGCCGTAACCGTGTAACCAGCAGCATCTCTATCAAAATAAAAGTATTGCATTCGTTTAGGTGTTAAATCGTGCGTTTCACAAAATATTGGATTTTTTTTCTCGTTATTACCTCGGAAAAGTGAGCTATCGAGCGGTTGAGAGTCTGAAATTAAAAGATTTCCGCTTTGTATCATTACACTGGAATGATCAATGTAGTGTGACACTATCCCATTGGTGCTTTGCAGGGCAGAGATACACTGCACAGTTTCCCTGAAAACAAGAGGTATCGGGTCTTGTGACCCGCCGGAAATTACAAGATTGACGAGGATTTTTTTTCCACCGGGATCATAAATAGGGTGAAGAATCTCTTCTCTTTGCTCAACTTTGATCTTATTTTATGATTGGGGTGGAAATGATACACGGAATTCTCTGAGAGACCATCACTCGGAAGTGGATCCTCCAAAAATGCATGTACAGCATATGTAAGCATCACATTGTATCACTACATATTTCAGTGGCTTTTAGCTGCGTGGGTGTCATACTAGTTGGTACTGTATTAATAGTTGCTGTTCTAACTTCCTATAGAGCGGACATAATCCTAACAATGAGAGGGCCTAGTAGTATGCGGGGGTGTATAAGGGTATATAGATCAATCAACAGTAAATAATTGTAGCTTTCATCCTTGTCCGAACTTCCATGGAGATTCACATAGGCTTTATTTTACCATCAGAGATACAACTCCTGATCATTGATCATCATAATATGTCTCTGTAGTTTATGGGTGAAACTGCAATGTCCATCACGAAAGAAGACTAGCAGGCAGAATGTGTTTCGGTTTCATTAAAATTTTATTGATGGTCTTCCGGCGCGGTCTCGCTCCATCAACATCATTCATATATGTATGTATGTACAGTAAGTATCTAAATTCCGAATGTAATCCAGCTCCGAGTCAGTTACTTACTTACATTCTGAAATAAGGAAAAAAATGTGTGAGAACCAGTTAACAGTAAATTGTGAATGTAGGGATATTACTGTATTGATTGAGCTTTGAACATTTTTAAAAGCAAGTATCTACAAAGAGGCTGTGAGCATGATCAATAGTTTTGAGATGGGCTTATTGTACTGTAGAGACCTTGATTTAAACTCGTGTATAAAAAAAAATGTTAAATTGTTCTAAACTGAACTGTAATGGTGTACTTGATCCGACAAAACATTTCCCACCCATGCCCTTCTCACTAATGACAGTTGAAATGGGTTGGAAGAGTCCGGGACTCACTCCCTTGCAAAAGGAGCAAGGAAACTGGGAATGATGACACGCACCAAAGTCAGACGAGAACATTGTCAAGAAGTAAATAAAGAGTTAAGCAGATCATTAAGCGTCAATAAATTAGTTGGTGAATGCAAACTCGGAGAATAGAACCCGTTCGTACCCACTCGACCTGCTAATATTTACATCCATTTATTCTCAATGCTCTTTTCAAGCAGACATGTGAAGCCCGTCCATATTTTAGGTTTAAAATTCAAAATCATGTCCGGATTTCACTTCTTTTCACTCCTCTATATTTATGCATTGGAGGAGGATACACTGGGAATTTCAAGTAATCATCGTAGAACAAGAGAGAGGATCGGACGTAAATGACATAACTATTGCCAGCTATGATATAAACACGCGTCTGGGTTGCGTCGGCTGACTATGAGACAATTTGTGAATCCCCCGTTTCGAGTACCTTTGAATTGTCCAGCGTTACTTGTTATGTGTTCCATTATTATCAGTTGACAATAAATCCTCTACCCACCCAAGCCCGATCGAAAGGGTTGCACATGTACGATAATATTTAGGCCAGGAAGTGGCCTCGGACAATTAAGCACTGATTGAAAGCATATGCAAATCATTGTATGGGATCCCATGTACACCGAGTTTGTCCGCCAGTTTAAAACCTTTGGGGAACAATGAGAGCACACGTTGGGGCACAAACAAACATTGAATTTACAGTTGTCAGTAAGGTCCGGGTCCTGCCTCGACTCTGGATTCAATGTAGTAATTGTGTGCAGTGTATGGGTGGATTCAGGCTCTCATAAACCAAGCCTTACATAAAGTTTGTTTAAGAATATCCATTATCTATCTCTAGATTCCGTGTATGTAATATTTATTACTACATGTGAGAGTGAAAGTAGTTGGGTGTATGTCATGACGGACTTTTATTCAACGCTACTACATACGGAATGTCCCGTGTGAAAGTTTCCTTAGTGCACTTGGCAAGAACAGAATTTAAATATATGCTATTAAAGCATGCCAGTTTTGGCTTACATCATATAATTATTAGGAAAAAGAGGAAAGTTAGAGGAAATTATTTCAGTATATTTTTTCATGCGATTCTGTATTAACCCGGTGCTTCTCACTTAGGGGCATTATGAGCTTTACTCCCCACCCGATTTGTAGACTTTTGTAGGTAATGATACTGCAAAACAATCCAGGAAATATTTTTAAAATTCCTAGATACAATTCGATGTAAATTACTTGAACCTCACAACGTGGCTTTCGAATGTATTTTCCTAAATGGCTTTTTGTTTAATACGGAAATAGTAGAATTCTGTGCACCGTACAAAATTTAAGTTAATAAGTAATAGTTTCATTATTGAAATTTTATGAAGGTATGGATTAGGGATTGGGTTCCCTCATAGCATCCAGTGTAGTTTAAAAGGTTGAGCTGTAGGACCATTATTTACTACATAATGTGTTAGGATAGGGAACTTGAAGACGCCTTTTTGACACGCGACATCGTCTGTAGGGGGTCGACGTGTCTTGCTGGAAATATTTTTAATTGGGCCCTTATGTTTTCATTGTAACATTCAAGAGGCTTATTCATACTAATTGTAAAAGTAACCGATAAAATATTGTTCAAATAGAACGGTGTCCAGCAGTGCTGTTATATTCAGACCCAGTCCGCTATTGGTAAACTTCTAGATGAGTAAATTGTTGAGTATACCGCCTAGGAAGTCCGGGAAGAATAATATTGGAAGTTCACATGGATTCAATTCAATTTTGAATTTGTAATAGTTTCCATGATCTAACAATAAGTATTGTATTGGCCTGACATACTAAGTACTAGGAACAATAGGAGTGGTGTCGAAATCATATGTAAATGTACATATGAAGCTCATGATCATGCAAAATATAGGGAGATTATTCAACACTTGCAATATTAAAAAATCGTGCATTTGAAATTCATTTTTAAATTACGTTTAGATACTTTGTAAAAAGTTTAGTATCTACAGGTTTCGCTACGATGTTTTAAATACTTCTCATAATTATACAAACATGAGATTTTTATTTCGGAGTAGGCAAACGTGTGTACACTTGTGGTTGAATACAGGGCTAACTGGAACTGTGGAAGCTACGACGTAACAATGGTGAACATCAATTTAATTGATCTTTTAGTAGGTCCGGAATGACGTGCATTGTTAACTCTCGGATTACCTTTTTAACGACCTGTCATTTATTTTCCATGGTTGACAAGAGGGGTTCTTTTCTTTAGCAGTGCTTGGTAAAGTAAAGTATGTATGTATGTATCATCATCTATTATACCCCAAGTTTAAATAATTTGAAGTATAACATCCCCGAGAAAAAAGTTGTAGTACACATTCTGGAAACACACTGAGTTCATACGAAGTTGACATTATCAAGTCAGGGGATTTCTGAAAGTATACATACGATTTTTTAGACGTGCAATGAGAAAAGACATTGTGATTCGACACTTGTAAAGGAGAGGATCCAAGTACATATCATTATTTATCAATGGGCCGGAAGTTGGTATCAACTTGATTAATGAAGCTTAATGATCAGCTAAGGTGGCGCTGGTGGACGGATCCAATTTCCTCCTCGGATATGTTCACTTTGACAGCTCCCATATTAGAGAGCACATTACTTGTGTCAACATTACCTCCAGTCAGCCAATATCACGTTCAGTCAATTGTATTTACAAAAGACTAATCTCATCATTGTGGCTACTGATTTTTGTCTCATTTACTTCTATTTGTCTGTGGCATATAGCGTGAGGAGTGTTCTGTAAACATCAGACTCCATAAATTTTTAAACAGACCTCTGGCGACGTCCACCTTCTCACAGTCACTCAAGTTACTACATACCAGTTAGTGAAAACTGAAACAGTGCAATATCTATACATGGACATTTCTCTATTGTGTAACTTCCCGAAGCAGGTGCAAGGAGCTCATCATTAGTTTAACGCCAGTATGATAAATTGCACTGTAGCACATTTTCATACATATCCTGAAAAAGCTCATCAGGGGAAAAAAACAGATTACAAAAAAATGAACTCAAATCGATCTCACGATCGTGTAATAATTGACACGTCTGAGTTTCCCTATTTTCAGTAAAAAAAGCGAAGCAATAAGCAATGAGGCATGCAATATTATTCTCCTGGAGAACTCATCCCAATCTCATTTATGAGATCATCTCAAAATGATGAGCTTGTGCACATTCAGATTAATAACAAAAGCAAAAAAAGTCCTTCAGCATTTACGAAACATTGATAAACACGTTGTAAATGTGAATAAACATACATATGCATAGCACATAAGTATGCAAGCAAAACTTCGAGTAGTTCATGCACATAGTGTTACTTGCTGCATTATTCACTGTTGTCAATACACGTAGTCAGTCAATGGTCCAACATGTTTGACATGATTTGAGCTCACAGTATACGTGTAATTATATGGAGAAACATCGTTTACAACAAAATACAAATACAATATATTATAAAGGCGGCTGCCGGGAGATGAGGATACAGCTTCAGATGATGATTATGGGAAGCCACATGAGCGACGTGACAAGGAAGAGGAATCAATCAAAAACTCTCCTTTTTTGTCCAACAATGGGTTTTATCCATCAAGTTTTGTACACATTATGAAGGATTGACAAAACACACGGGGGAATTAGGGCACGTGACCAGGGTCCACTTGACCAAACTTTTCTACAAATCCCTACAATGGGCCTCATTAGTCACTTGCTGTGCACTCAACCGACATTGCTGACGCTTCTCTCGATTTTCCTTTGGACGGGAACAGCGTGCTGTAACTTCGGAACGCTGCAAGGTTACGGCAGTACAGTGTTTATCATTTGTTCATATTTTTTGAACGGGTTCAAGGAACAGCATGAGGTGTTAGGCCCTGTTTCCTAAACTTCATGATTTCCTTTGCATCATGTATTTAGGGTTTGGAATGAAATTGATTTCTCTGACTTACTGACATTGCTAATAAATATGTAATTGGGCATTAGCTCGCTCCAAAGTGAAAAGTACAAAGTTGGGTACGGATGAGACTTAAAAAAATTAAAAGTTTATTGATTTTTGCATTGATGTTTCCGTGGAATTAATTTTTATGAGAGAATAGCATTGGAATAAGTCTTACAGTATAATTATACGTACTTGTGCAATATTTTGTCCTACTAATTTTTTTGAGAAAATATTACCATGCAAGCAACCTCCTGCAGAGCCAGCGCATTGCATTTCCCCGATCTTGAATCACTCATCCCTTATCAGACAGTTTGTGCGGACGTTAATAGAGTCTGACACGAGCACGGCTGTACTTATGATGAGGGATGAAAGTTGCAACACGAAGCGATGAAGCATGTCTCAAGTATCTTTTGAGGACCATATAGCATTGAGAAATTTGCATACATCACTGAAAAAGATGTTGAAAGGAACACACTCCTTCAATTGCGAACTCATCCAGTTCAACTCCAACTCCAGGGTTATTCTGTATGCCTATTTCCATATTTTCCCGTGATCTCTCCCTTCATATGTCTTTATTTTGTTACAGGAATAAAAAAAAGTTGCTCCACGTAGCCGCTCGATGCCTAAGAGAAAATACATTTCTCTTCAATGTAGTTCCCAAGCATGGGTTTACACTCAAATCCCTGCTAAAACTATACATGATGCCAGAAATGTTCACAATGTTTTCAGGACTCAAATCTTAATATTTATAGACACGGACAATAGGGAGCACACGTTGTAGTATGAGATCTGCTGCCATGTCAACTTATCGTTAGTCGCCTCATATGATAACTTGTAAATAAATATCCATTCCCATAGCACTTGAGAATATGAGGACTCCACTTGGCTCTGTTGGGTTTGTTCCTCCATTCAAGCTTCAATGGAGCCACTTATTTTATTGAATAATAACCCAACATTTTCCCATATTGTTCTCATAACTGTGAGTGTACAGAGAATCGAACCCAATCCGAATATCGATGGAAATACACATGTAAATCTCCTCTGTGCTTGAGAAGCTCTTGAGTCCTGATATTTGGATGCAGCTACCTACAACCAAATCATGAATCTAGTTATTCTGAGGTACATTTTTGTTTGACTACATCATACAAGTGAGGACACAAGTCAATAAGGAAGGATATTGCTTGTCTCTTGAGAAAATCCGTAGGAATTGATTCTGTAGATACATATTTTTATACTACCCTTCTTCGGGTATACTAATACAATATTCAATTGCCACAAGACATAGGAGATTGAAGTCTAAGCCCGGTGCTTGTCTATGTAAAACTTTGTCATAACTCTGCAAATAGGATTTGTTAGTTGAGCGTGTAAAATTGAGTTGGATTTGAGATTTGAGCTACACACAGTTATGGTAGTATTGTTTCGATGCCTTTTCCTATATGACAACTGGAAACAACAAGATTTACAAGGTAAGGAGGTGTAGACGCATCGATCATGTTGGATTGAGTAGTTTCGAAGGAATTCTGTTGTTCCAACATCCTTTCCTTATTTCTTTATGTTCTGCATTTATTGCCCAGGGTCATAAATAAGGAAATAAAATCATAAAGTTGTCTCTTCACTTGAATGGAGCGTAACGATGGAGGAAATTCACGATAATAAATTCATTATTTCTTTCGAGAAAACTGGGTGGCTTATTGCCACAGTGGGTCTTAAAGCTTCCTCACGGAGATAGCGTATCTGGATTACTAACGAAACAGATGTCTGCCCCAGTCAAGGGAGATTATCTTCGGGAATGATGGAACTACATAAAAGTCTATAGACTACGGACTATCCATATAGTAACTTCTACATCCATATGTATCCGTTGGTCCTACCATAGTCATAAATACGGGAACGCCAAGTGTAACAAGTGGGACACGTCGCCAATCCGAAAGTTCAACCACTGTCTCCTTGGACGAGTCTCATTCACTCACTCAGAGGTTCCAGAACCGCGATTAAGAAAATAAGAGGAGGTTTATTGCTTCACTGGAATTTTTCAGGCCTTTAAGAAGTAAAAGAAATGTGTCGATTAGTTTTTACGACACAGACACACACACACACACACATTAGAGTTGTTTATCATACTCAAACTTAGCTTTGGACTGAGTGAGTGACGATCCAGCTTCCCTTCTGCAACCTCCAGGTCCCACTATTGTGTATTCTCTTAAATGGCGGCACTTAGAACAGAGCAGTAGAAAACAAAGAGAGACCCAATAGGAGTACTGACAAGAGGAGAAGATTGCAGGACGCGTTTTTAGATCTCATTTTCCTCAACCTTATCCTCTGTCTTGAGTCAAGAGTGGTGACTGTCTTTGTACACATATAAATAGTTGTACAAATTGTAAATAAAGGTCACATCTTCGGTATTTTTCCAGGACAAGGGAACTGGTGCCGTTGATGGGGATGGCGGTGTGCATGTATGTGCATAGTATACATAGGTACGTTGCTGTAACATTCTGTCAGAGCAGGGTGAAACAATGCCGTCAAGTTGACAAAATCATATCAGTATGTAACAGGACTGATGGTAAGTATTGACTAATAATAAGTGCGAGGAGTGGAGAGCTCGGTAATAATGGTTCGTGTAACATCCATAAACTTACTGATTGATTTATTACAGCTTGAATCAACCCCGGGAGGCTCCTGGAGCATAACATTCCTATTACACTGTATCTGGGTCCTCAGCTTTTTCATGTTTTCGTGTACCCGGCCTGGATGTCCGCACACAAGCATCCGACTGTTTCTGTGCTGCTCACTGACTTTCTTGGCATGAGCCCTACGTGGTTAACAACACCCTTACCTTCTCTCTGTTAGTAGTCAATAGTCAACTTGGGAAAACAAGGCGGCGTTCTTTGACACTTGACAAAATGTTTAGTCTACTTACATCCAATCGGCACACTAATAGTAAACAATATTTTTGAGCAGGTACATCTAAACTAACCAACTGACCATCACCATTGTCAGCAGCTTATGTACGCTCATTTTTTCTTAAAGAAAATCATTTTTAGAGTGTATGTCTTTTGAAGTATACTCATGATACCTTGAAAATTACTCAGACTGTATTATTGAGAGTTGAGACTCTATGTGTAGATACACATATGCTAATATGCTCCCTGTTTTAGAAGTACGTACAATTGTTGGAGTTGAGAGTTCAAATATTAACTTTAATGAACACATTTTAAGTTAAATTCAAGCATCGTTCTTTTACCTCGCAAAAATTAATTGAGTTGCTTAGTCTTCGTTTTTTCTCATGTTTTCTTTGGAACCTGTATTTTTTCTGTCCGTGGCGAATTATGGCTGACGGAAATGTTTATTACTTGGAAATTGAGAATATGTATGTGCAATGTACAGGAGATTATATTCTGGAACCATTAGTTTATGGTTGACTAACTAAGCGGATGAATTTTAAATGAAGTTTTAGAACATGTCTGGTTTTTTTGTCTTTTGCAGGCAAGTACCTCCAGCTTCTGTTAATTCTCTGCTACAGATTTTCAATTAGCTGGTGAAGTTAACAATGAGTATGTTCTGATTTTGTGCTAACACATGCTGACAACAATTTGTATTTTATATCCATCCCTTGAAGACACTACTCGAAAAGTTTTGTTAGTATCTAAAATATATTTTTTCAAACTGAGATTAACTACTACGGTTATTTAAGAAAGTTTAGTAAGTGCAAATAGAGGAAATAATAATTCTCATGTGTTCATAAATAGACAATTTTTTGGAAACACGAAAACAGTTCGTCTAGAAAGTGTAAGAGTGCTTCCTTTGAAAGACATTTTTTTACCCATGTGACATGTAAAGTTTACTCAGGTCCTTTTAACCTGCAAAAGTGTAGGAAAAAATCTCAAAAGCCAGAAACAGAACCGTCGCCCATGGTTCGAGGGGGAAATGGCGAGAAATAGCCATGTGAAACTATCTTCCGCTGACTTATTCACCACGAGTTTTTCGCTGACTTTTTCACCGCGAGTAAAAACTTGGAGTCACTTTCACCCATTCTCTGGAAAATCAACTTCAGGGTACTTAAAGCCAGTGTCATATTTTTTAGCCGAATTTTCGGCGGCGCAGGCTGCCATGCTTTAGGAGGGTGACATTTGTAGAAGTTTGCCTAGCTAGGGTGCTGGCAAATTATAAACGTAAAAGAAAGTTTTTTATTCAAATACGCAAGTTAGCTTAACTTTTTGCGGTAGCGCGTTTTATTGTGTAGTATATGAAAGGATTTCTGAATATATTGCAAGCATGGTATTTCATGAGAAATATTGTTTGAGAACAATATCCAAGAGAAATATTTGCTTTCCGTATTTGCAACGGATGGCGCCGTGAACATAGGTTTGAGAGTGTGGTGCGATATAGCAACTAAATCAATGATCACAACTCGGGTAATTCAAGCTACAGAAAACGACTTTGGTCGTAAATGTTTATAAATCCTCGCACATAGAAGATCTCTGATGTATACTAGACGTGAAGAAAACAACCTCCACGCAACTAGTTGGTCAACGAAACCTACGTTGCACCCTACAATGGGGCTCCTAGGTGTTGGGAATCTCGATTTCGGGCTCCAACAGTGGCGGAGAAAAAGTTGGCTTATTAAACAACAATTAATTCTCACGCGACTGGGGTAATTTATAAAGTTCGAAAATGTACAAACTAATTAAATGATGTCTAAAATTGTAAAAATGACAACTCTGCAAATTATGGAACTTATTTCCACGAGATAAACAACAAAGCGAGAGATGACTTTGTCGTAAGCTAGCCGTTTTCATTTTGTCAGATATATTTATTTTCCTCGCCCTGAAAACTTCCCAAAATACACTTATTTACAAGATAGTGGAAAAACATTTCACATTGCAAATCTCATAATATTTTTTATTTTATATAATTAAGTGAAAATCAATGTACAAAGTACGGTGTTAAGGGACAATATATTAAAACTTCAGCAGCTGTCACAAATCTGACACTATAAATGAATTTCCTGACTATATTATCATCTATAAATATTTTAGTCGATTATTGAACGTTTGGTGGTTTTAGGTGTTGTCTACAACTTAAAAAGATGCGAAAGAGAGAATTTTGTCTGCCTGTAATCAATTAGCCATTAAACAATATATACATGTCCGTATTTGAAGGTGAACGTAAACAGTAGAACAAATATCTACTGCCGATTCTGCAAAAATATTTGAAATTCGAATACCCTTTTGAGAGGACTGGTTGCAAAGATGGGAAAATAGTTCCAGATGCTTTTCTATTTATGAAATTGAAGTTCACTAGTTCATATCATGTACAATTTCTAGCTTAAATCTCAAGCTGTTTACTGCTACTCATTTATACTAGAATGACTTGATTATTGAATCAAATGCAAAATTTACGTTCTTACTCATTCCAGTTTTTTGACTCTGACTTCATCCTTTACAATAATATCAGAAACTGAATGAGATATTTTTATTTGTTCTTCAAATGCATTTACAGAGCAAGTGCATTATGGCTAGTTGATGTTTAGTGTATACACAATGAATGTGTTGAACATTTTAAAGTCCAATGTGTTAGTAAGGATGAACGCCTAAAACTACCAATGTATGCACCTATTCATATGTTCCTTGAAGCTTCCCCGTAACCACCCAAAATCAAATGGGTAAAATGCATCCGCTTATTTAGAAAACACGGTTCATCATCACTTCATCAGTGGATGCATTCAAACTTGGGTATTGCATCCCACGGCGCGGGTTCAGGCCATGTCACTTTAGTTACCCCACAATTGGAAAACAAGTTGAAAGTGAGTTACAGGGAAAAGATGGATTGGAAGATGCCATTGATTCGTAACCCGAACTTCGACACTACAAGCTGAGCGAAAGTATTTTTCAGAAAATTGAGAAATTCAATTTCCAAGCCCAATAAACTATCCTCTTACATATTTACAGTGCGTACTGCACCGCCCCTAATAAACCTCCCAGAATCAAGTTTGTTGTCACTTTTCACCGAGGGTCTTGCGGGTGAATTGAACAATTTCAAACTTATTTTTCCTTTGAAAAGATCTTCCCTCCCTTTGTTGCTACGAGCTTGAATCCACTTAGGAGCACATACTGTATGCCTCAACCTTACTTCACGCTGAACTTTGAAGAACCATTTTTCAATTTCCTATAAATAAAATATATTCTCGGAAAATATCGCTAAAATAACGCAATATTTTATTGTAATGATATTACGACTTTTTTTCTTCCTTCACACCAACACCATCCAAAGTTTTTTTTTATCAGGGAAATCCAATAAAATCGACTAAGTTACTCGGTAAATCACTCCAGTCCAAGCTGTTTATCATAATTTTCCTGTGTTTATTGCTCTATAATTTAATTCTGTAGGGAAAAAGGCCCATATTCTCCAATCTTGAGCAACACGTCAGAAACAAATCAGTCACACTTTTGCTAGTCAATGAGCACCATGCCGTTATGTCGATGAGATTACTGGAGACCCTTTATGATTGCTAGAAAATAACTGGATATTATTTTGCCCCATGTATAGATACATGGATATGTACCTACATATGGCAAAATAATACGGTACGGATAACTGTAGGAGGTTCCAAAAAGCGTATTTTCTCTTGAGAACCTCCGCCACGGTCCTGACACTATGATGTGACTAAATTGCAGAGGAAATGACCAAAGGCCATTTGATTTTCGCGTAAGTGATAAAATTTCGGTAATTCAATAGGGTGAGTAGGGTCAATAGCGGAAGTTACTGTTATTCCAGGAGCCATAAATATTTTTCACAATTCATCTGGCCTATTCAACTTTTGAGGCTATAACTCCCAATCAGAATCGTAATGTGTTGAAGCAGCAAGGCAAGTGTTTCTACACTATATGACACACACACACACACACACACTTTCTTCATTCGACATGCTCCCGCTCTTTGTTTTTTCATGGACTATTACATATTAGAAATGCTTTTTTTCCGACAACTTTTCCTTGATTTTAGGTTACATTTTTTTCCCTCTGGAATATCCCTTGAAAAGTTTACTTTATCCACAGATTCAGCAATTACTATCCTATAGCTCAAACAGATTCTTCCTTACTCTACAAATGTACACCCAAATATTACAACGGAAGTGAAGGACAAGAACGCCTTTTAATTCACCGTACAAGACATAAATAAATCCATAGTCACTATTTCCCTTCCGCTAGAGTGACTTGGGAGCAAGCTTAGTACTTGAGGAAGAGCTCCTTCACCGATAATAATGTCATGGCAATAATTATAATCGTGAATCCCTGACCGGGGCCCGCTGAAATAATAATAACTTTAGAGCCAGATCCTCCATCATCAAGATGACATTGCCTTATTTATGTTATGACGCCTGTTACAATCCTCCGGCAACTTTGGGTGGAGAAACCACTAACTGATATGTGCATTATTGAGGGAAATTTGTTTCCAGGATACCTTTTTCTCTATAAGTACGACCTTATGTACTGTAGGGAGATAGGCAGGGACAGGAGAGGAGCCCAGCGTGAGTATTTGGTGGATTAATAAAGGAAATGGTCAAAAAGCCTTATTTTATTTATTGTCGATGGTATAATGTGATGACTTTTGTGGTGATGTTTAGCCGCAAAGCTCGTACAAAAGGAATCAAAACCAAATGGCCCCATCTGAATTCATGGATATCAAGGGACGGAGGAGAGAGCTCCCAGTATTACCACCACTCTGCCTTTATTTCTCATATCGTCTAAATCATCTCTAATATGACAATAATTGACCATTCTCCTATCGTGTATGTGTGATTCTTGTGAAAAGCACTCGGAGAAAAGCATAAATTTTACCTAAATATAGATTTTATGTGGGTCTCTCTTCTACATCTCTAAAAACAATGAAGAGACTCTCTCACAGCTGCTATCACTTCCTCCACTCCTCATTCTTCCCGCTCGAAACTTTCCCACTTGGAGTGAGAAGGCCTTTCCTTCCTTTCCTAAGTTATGGCATTGCCGGCTCTATAAATAATTATTGTGATTTATTACACTCCTGGAAATAATTCGGGCTGGAAATAATCCTGGGAACTTTATCTTTTGAATATTTATTTTACCACTCAAGTAGCTCATTGAATAATTCTTATCTGAATGAATTTACACAAAGTTTGAGCCCCTTTAGAAGACATTACAACCGAAAATAAACACTACAAAATAGTTATATCTTGAAAAGTCCTGTCCTTTAGAAATACTGCTGAGTTATTCGATAAGTTCAGACTATTTAAAATTAAGAGTTTATACGGACATAGGTAGTACGTCATCATATTATAATTACTATTACAGAATTTCACGCACTAAATTTTTTACGGCCACTCAAAATGAGTTTAAAGGATTTACGTTAAAATACCTGCGTACAATTATGTACATATGCCTAATTTGCATGGAACTATGTATTGTTTACAGCTTTAATAAATCAGTCGGGTTAGCTTGATAAAAAAATCATACCCTACATGCATAGATCGACCTGCACATAAGTAAATATATACACTCGTGAAGAAATAACTTGGAAGAAATGAACCAGATTAAAAAGAAATACAACCCGTCATCCTCAAATCACCGCATCAAAATTCACAAACTCTAATCGGCACTTTAGAGCAAAAATGACCAGCCGTCAAAGAGACTTATAATGGCTTGATTATATGCGGAACTATAAAATACTATAGCTCTGAGTCTCTGACTGTCTATATCTCCATGAAACTCACCCTTCCTTCCATGCTGGAATGATACCGTAATATGTCCACGTCCAGTGTATCCCCCTCGGAATAATCTTTTTAAACTTGAGCCATCACTTTCCTAGTTTCTGACAAAAACCTGTCCATTGCTTTGGTTTCACGAACCAGCGCTTTTCCCCTGAAACTGTAAAAAATAAGGAAATTAAGGAATATTAATGGTTACCAATAAAGTCGATAAAGTTATGAAGGGCACCCAAGTCTCCCAGTAATATTCAAACTACATTGAACCCAAGGGTAGACACTTGGCTTTAACAATAAGCGGGCAAAACCGCTAAAAATACAAGTGTTGTCCTCCAACAAAGCTCCGCTCATTTTTTGGGTGTGAACAGATGTGATATCAATAGGACCTCAAGGGCTTGTTATTAATTCCGGTTAAGGATTTCCTCCATTATAGTATCCACATCCCTATAGCATTGCATGTATACTGTAAGCCTGTGAGCGTAAGAGCTATTTAGCTTTCCACTCGTATTAATTGCGCTTTTACACCCAAACCTAAAAAAGTGATTTTGAGTTGAAGTGGGAAGCCTACTGTAGATATAACAATTACCTTGTACGTAAAATCAAATTAGTACCATATGAGCACATATCTTGTCAATAGAGACCTGGTGACAGATTCCCGCTATAAAAACTCACCCTGCCTTACGTAATGTTTTATCGATTCACATTTCTCGTCCCTCTCGGAAATACGGTAAGCCTCAGCTCTTGGGATGCTCTTGCAGAACAAATTGTGATTGTGCTGAAGACAGGAGTTTTATTGCTCAAGTCTAAAGTTGGTTTTTTAATAATAGTAACTCTATCTTTCACAAGTTGTGTAGATATTTAGTGGGGGTTTGGTCTCCAGTTGGGAAATATTGTTTCCTTCCTATATACATACGGCAGCCGTCGGGATAAGTACAGGGAGATTTGGTAAAAAAGGTTGGAAAGAGGAACCATTTAAAATTTACGGCTTTCCCACTTGTCCAATTTGCTTCCACTTATGATGATTATGAGCGGAAAATGAGAAAAGGCTTGAAATATGAGGAGGTCGAAAGGACGGAGTTTTGTCGGATTTCGAATTAAATCAGTAGCCTGAACATTTCAGGGCAAATTCACAACAACAGGAGGACCAACCCACACTTGACAATTCACATTTATTTATTTACTCATTTTTAAGTTTTTATTGGTGTCGTCACAATTGCTCATATGTCTCCTTATGTACGTCTCATGTGAGGGCTCACGTCTACCCTTTTCCCAAAGGCTTGAAATCAAAAGTGAGCTTTTCCATGTATGTAGGCTTGTGAAATGACGAGTCTGTAGAGGGCATATAGTGTAGTGTGGAGGCTGTACCTTCATATGCTGGTAATGGAAATGCATATAAATATTTGTTAGTCCTTCCATGTTAAGTTGGAGTCGAACGAACCAACCGACCGCAACACAATGATGACAATGGAAATTTGAGCACCCCATAATAAATAGACAGCATTGAAAATGAAACGCATTTCAATTTTATTAAAAACTTGTGTCGTGGTTTCACTTCGGAATGTATCTATATATGCTTTCCCAAATGGGATGGAACTTGCTCCTCTATTCCTCCACTTGTTCCTGTGTACATTACTGTGAGTGTAGTCACTTTGAATGCTTTAAATACGATGGGCATGGGAGCGTTTAGGAACTTTTACGCTTTTTATAGTTTCGTCTTTTTTTTTACATTTATAAGCATATGAGCCCCTGCACTAAATCCTTAGTTGGAAGTTCTGGTCTCCGCGTAAGCTGGTGGCATTCGATTCCCTTTCGAAAGTATGTATGTATATATTGTGTCTTGAGCTGCTTCTCTCTGTTCGCTCTGTTCTTTTGAAAATATCCCTAAATGCTAAATATCCAATTTTATTACTTTTCATTTTACAGTGACAATCTTGGGTGCTCTTATTCCCAAACGTAAAACTCTCAAAGTGTGGTCTTTTTTTTAGTCAAAAGGGTTGATTCATTTCAAACTCCCTGTTCATTTTCACGCATTACCATTTGCCTATACCGTTAGATCCTGTGACATTTTTTCCAATGCCTGTGGGCTCCACCAAAAGAGAAGAACTACGGGGAAGGAAATCATCGGGAAAAGGAATTCTGCCCTGAACTCACTCAACTATTCAAGGCATGGATTTTTATTATGGTTACAATTTTCTGGAGAAAAAAAAACTCTAACTTGATTGGAGGGATGTTTTTACTATCTTCTTTCTCCTCTCGCTCCCACAAACCCAAATAAGCCACAGTGATGAAACAACAAGTGCTTTTGTCAACCCATCTCGGAATTGAAGTGTGACTTGACTCAAACTCATTTCCATTACTGTCGCCTTCCAACCTAATCGTGAGCCTCTTGAGCATCCCGAGTTAGGGCATTTTTCCTATTTTCCATCCCTCAAAATTTCCTCATTGAGAATTTTTATTTCTTGAATTTATGACTAAGACTTTCTCCACTATAAAATATAAATTATGCTGGGGCACGTACCAACTTTGTTGAGTATGCATTGATTAACTCTGGTACTTATCATCCTCATGTTTTGGGGGTCTACTTAAGATTAGTGCTATAAATAATTATCTATACATAGGTATTAGACTTCTTGGTTGTGGCTTTACGGGAATTGTTTTAGGATTTTTTGATTTATTTGAATTCTCATGTTAATTTACTCCGGAATATTTTGATTAATTCTTTGAATGATGTACTGCAAAGATCAGAATTAGAATAGACAAATTGTACGTTGTACAGGAACTACCTCCTGTTTCTCAATGTACCATAGAAACGATGGAGTATTGCACAAAAATAAGCAGGGAGCATACATTATGAGCTTGAAGACAAACACCCTCACTAGGATTATTGCTTCACTATATTATAGTTTATTTTTTTTAAATTGTCAAATTTAGCAAAGTAGCAGCCAACTTAAAAATTAATTTTTAAATGGTACGGTAGTCAATAGAAGAAGGAACTGATTTGTCTTTTCCCTTTGCTATTACATATGTAATTACATATGTATGTATCTTGGGAATTTCGGAATCGGAATCCAGAAAACCTTGACACGTGTTTAACTAGTCTTGTTACAGAGTCAAAAAAACAAAACTAACGTACTCTACAAGAACCAATAATATTATGTCAAAATGGAGACTAATGATTTCTCGTTAGAAAACAAACATTATTATTTTTAAAAGCTATTAATACAATAGTTGCTGCACAGCTTTTGATAATAAAGCAGCCCATTTTGTTCCAAATAAAAAATCGGATGATGACAACTCAAAGAGCGAAAGGAGTAATAGTAATCGTTTCAATCTTTCTAACCAGTTTTTTACGCCCATGTTTTTGTTCCAGAGGTAAGTACAATTTTAAAAAAATATTCTAATTTTATAATAATATTATTAGGGTTGTACATACAATTTAAAAAACAAATATTATAATTTTATAATAATATCATCAGCGTTCTAATTACCATATACATCAAAATACAACCAGATTTAGAAATTAGTCTTAAAATGGTAATACCTTGTTAGCAACTGAGTTATTTGACAATGACATTTTTTCCCCTCAGCTAACCAAACACTTGATTGCTGGGAATGTGCACGTCTCTTGATGTCAACTTCTAGTAGGCCTTGTCAGACATGTCGCACTAGTCTTGAGCATGCTTGTATATTTGAAGCCAAAACTCGTGACCCAAAATCTTTTCAAGTACATCGAAAATGTTACTTCGAAAATAAATATCCGATTGGCTGTCATTATGTGAGGAGATCTGAAATACGTCTTTATGATATAAAAATCTGTGTTTGCATTTCTAATTTATGCAACGGGGAAGACATCGATGAGAAATCCTTTGCTCGTTTAAGTAGCAACAAGCTCGAAATGAATGTGATACTTACCATAGTATTTTGTCTACTACATTATTTCCGATTTTAAATCCTATGAATTTGTGACAAAAATGATATTCCTTTATCAGACAATACAATTTTTGGATTATAATTTCATCGTGTAGTAGCAACTGCTCCCAAAATCTTTAATAAATTGTTTGCCCGCTGAAATTACTTCGCCTTCAAATGTGTTCACTCACACTTTGAGAAGATCTGAATTTGATTTTGTTTTGAATTTTCTTGTGTGTCCTGATTAAGAATAATAGAGTCTCGAAAATCTGAAATACAAAAGGACGACAACATGTATAAGTATTGAGGATTAAAATCTGAAAGATATAATTTATTATGAGTTCACCATAGCGTGACGTAACATTTCAAAATGTCAAGTAAGTAGTAATTCGTAGTATCAAACACAGGACTCCATGACATGTAATAAACAAGACTCAGCTCTCCACAAACAATTTCTGCATCATCAATGAAAATGGAAGCAACTGCCAAGCCTTTAACGAACACGGACGGATTTTGGTACATATCGGCATCCAAGATCAGCCTCAAAGGACAATTTTCGTACATGCTAATGTTTGAAAGGATCTCATCCTCTAAGAGCAGCCAACTTGATAAATTTCCAGCAAAGCATTAATCCTGGATGTTTGAAACGGAAACGGTTGTCAGAGCACGAGATATAGCTAATCGAATCATCCAACTAAATGAATTGTCTTTCTTCATTTCTAAACTGAGAAGGGGGAAGGCTCCTCAGTCATTTCAGCATTCCAAGACACTCGAATTACTTTCCCTTATTAGAACTTATTAAATTATGTAGATGCATCTGACGTACGTACGTTATTATATAATTACAAGCATGTGTTTGCTTGCAATAAAACACTGCAAAACATTTAAATGTCAGCAAAGCTCTCAAGCCTGCGGTTCACCTAACCACACTCTGGTACATAACAGTGGGAGCATCTTCCCAAACAAATTATTATCTCAGAATTATAAACTGCTTGATATGGTGACATTAATTATGTGTTTGAGAAGCCATAAAATTTAAATAGCAGATGCCATAAATATGATCGTGTGAAGATACATACATACACATGCACACTCATGCATACTAGTCGGAGTTTTTTTGGTTCAGCTTATTCCCAAAGATTTATGATCCGGTATAACACATTTGTATACGAGATTTGAGCAGAATAATATATGCACATATTTTTTATTGTCTCTTGCCATATCTGAGAGACTGTTTACGGTAAGTCAAGCACAACTGAGTTGATTTGGTGTAGAAAATGTCTGCTAAACTTTGTTGACATGATAATCCTTACGGGTCTTTGTGACAACTAAAGTTATTTTGTTTACTCATTTCATGAAGTCTGTCACTAAAAGTTGTCACAATAATAAAGTCCAGTGACGCTGGTACAGGCTCAGAGCTTACTTTATGTTTACAACAAACACTAAACTACCCAGTCACTACTTATCCCAGTAAACCACGAACGTTGGAGAATGATTGTACAAATGCACAATTCTAACGTTAGCATGGTTGGCGTAACGTTAATCTTAGCGTTTTTCAAACGCTCAAATGTCCGCCTGCGTAGCGCTCTGTAAGCACTATTGGTTATGATTAGTGCAACATCAGATTCTAACGTTCAGCTAACCAATGAAACGCGAATCGTTTAATGGTAGCTTAACACTCGGCTAAAATATTACTAATGACTTAAAATTACCTACTTACACTGCTTTATACTCTGAATTATACAACAAAACCTAAAATAACTTCAACGTTGTATCATAATTATATTTTTTAATGTTTTTATTATTACAACTATTATTATTGTAGCCATGTTTTACAGAGAAACAACTAGATTAAAATACACCAGTTACACAAAATCAAATTACAAAATTTGGAAACCAGAGTAAATAGATACAGTTGCTCTCTATTCTATCGTCTTCATGGCGTCTCTTCTTCGGCAATCTTAAACTGATTTAGTTTAAATTGGTAGTACATGCAACCGAGGAATGAGCTCTGAAAACGCAAAATTACACTGTTATAATTTCATTTTATCATTTTGCCTTTCCAATGTTCATGAAATCTGAACATAAAATGCACATTCCAGATAATTTGGGCAGGCTAACATGCAATAATAACCAATACTTACTTTTTGATTGTCCACTGCAGACCCAGCTCAATTGTAAGGTCAATGTCAGCAAAACTCGGCCGGCCGGTTCCCTAAAATTTTGCAAAAACAATGTGAACAACACGTTTCGAGCTAAATGTTAATTATAATTAAATGAAAAGAAAAATCTACAATTTTAAGAAACAATTTACGCTGTAAGCTAACTAATTGTAAGTGTAGGGACAAATGTAAGACAGAAAAATTATTTAATATTATTTCACATTACTTACATTTCAATGAAGACTGAGTGTGAATCTTGGTTGAGACCGCTTCAAATATATTCCCAGATCGTGTGTGGAAACACGATTTATTGGAATTCGTAATAATTTAATTTCAATAAGTTGTAAGTAAATACTAGTAGTAAAAAATAAATTGTTAACGCCAACATTTTTTAAACTAATTGTAAGTACTGCACTTACACAGCGTACTGTTATTGAGTGCAACGGACAAACTGCCTGTCCCTCTCAGAACCATTTGAAGAATAGTTGTTCACGCGCAAGTCCGTTAACTATAGCGCTAAATTAGCGTTATGCAAGTATTTGAGCAATAATGGTTTTGCAGCACTTTTTCGTAGCGTTTCACCAACGCAATTTGTAAGTGATCTTTTAACCGCTTCTTAAAAGCTGAGCGCAAATGCTGCCAAAGCGTTTGTACCATAACGCTATTCGTCAAGCACTCGTACAACATTAGCTTTTGATGGCACGAACGGAACATCAGGTTTTAACGTTAGGCCAACCATACGTGGTTTACTGGGATACCCCCTAGAACTACCCATATCCAGGACGGAGGTACATTCATTTAATTGCAATGGGTTTCCTAAATCAAGATTCCAATCACGTACAATGAGTTGTATAAAAACAAGTAGCTCACCTTATACGAAATAATTAATTAGGAGAGGGTACCTTTAAGGTGAACATTTACTAATTACTATTCTTCACACTTAAGATCCTTCCCACTACATGTTTACGCGCTTGGTGTCTATAAAACCAAATGTGAATAAATAGTATTATGTAGATGTGTGAAAGGTCGGAGGGAAAATAAAAAATGACTGAATATGATCGAATTTAAGTAAAATATCCACCCTTGGTGAAAGGTTCCAAATCCCGTGGTCATGAGAACCCGAGAAATTTTTCATAATCCGGATAAACGGGACGATAAGGACAAAAAGACAGGAGAGGAGAAGTCAAGGGAAAAGAAGAGTAATATAATTTGGTTCCCAAATCTTGTCGTCAGAGATAACGATTTGAGAGTCAGCCATTTGGCCGAATAAAAAATTGAGATCATTTATTAGGACGCACCAGCCAATCTGTACATATTAAGCTTGCACCCAGCACATCACTCAGGACGCCCATAAAGAGGAAACAAGAAACAAGGAAAAATTGAATTTTTCGTCTATGGAACCCTATTATGCAAATGATACGCTTCTCTCCCATATGCACTCTTCTACACAGATGCGTATACATCTAGTCCCTAAACAGTCAAGATGAGACTCGAGCAGAGAACGACAGAAACTCCAACTTCCGACCCAACCAGGAATAAAAAAAACTGAGAGAAAAATACGGAAAAATATATAACCAACCCGCGTAATCATGATCAAGGGTATACACATTGCAGGGAAAATGTTAGATATCAAACGTAGCGTACCGTTTATTATTTTGGGCCATTTTAGTCCCCATACGCTTATTCCTATATTTTTCTTGTCGGCCCGCAATCCGGGAACATTTCTGTACAATTTATCTGCGGGGGATACCACAGCCCCTTTATATAGATAGATACAGATATATATGTATATGAGCAATTTTTGGTAAACAAGTTGCATATTTGCATTCACGTAACTAAAACGTTTCATTAGCAACTTCCCAATGCAAAGAGCTCATAAAATGTATTTTTACTTCCTCCAATTTAATCCGAGGTTTTTCCCACGGCGAGAAGTGTAGGTATAGTTTACTTGAAATTTTATTTATGGCAACTTTACGCGGACACCGGAGCAAAAACTGTCCAATGACTCCAATGAATAGTTCATTATTGCCTTTGCAAGCGGAAAGGGTTATTAAACAACCCCACTTGCCTCAGAAACTTGAACTCCAACTGGCGTCAAGGTACCACCATGCCCACCGACCAGGGATAAAAAATAGAATCAGGTATCATAAAGTGAAAGTAGGTTCTTTCAATACGAAATATCCAATTGGCATAAAAATCTGAATGATTTTTGAAAGGGGTAATAAAACACATTTCAATGATTTTTCTCACATTGTTAATCGAAAAGCAAATAACATCTACTTGAATGGATGGACTTGAAGAAAAATCCTTCCGGAGGTCGTAAATGTTCTTGCTGACTGGAAACATTCATCACTTCTCTGGCTTGAGACTGTACATCTCGTCCACGACTGCAATACCATTATTCGAATTTATTGCTTTTGATTGTTAAACAGGTTGCAATGAATTGTGTGGGGACGAGCGGTCTTCATAATGGAGTGGATACCAATAGTGTGGCAAGGGTGTACAGATAACGATTTTACATTTCATCCTTTACTCAATGCTGTCATGTAAGGAGTAACGTCACTCTCGGCTATTACGATCCCCCAGGTGCAGTAACTTCATTCTTTTATTTCCCTTCCGTACCTGACATCATCTTAATAAAGTGAAGATGTGTGCTCAAAAAAGTGGATGTGCATCAAATGATACCGAGGCACGCATCAGGCCTAGCAATTGTGTGTGTAAGCTACAGTATAGGAAAGCGGAGTGCATGGATTTGTTCCACATATGTACATATTTATTTACATAAGTGCACTCAATAATGTATGTACATATGTAATTATGCACAAGACTTTAGAGCATGCTAAATAGCATGATACTATATACACGGAGACATCTGTGTGAATACTAAAGTGCACCTTATAATGCATAACAGAATGCACTATGACTGAGATTACGCAATGCTCGAGTCCTCATTATTTGCTGTAAAATCCTATATTGACGATTCTTGACACAAAGATACCTGGGGCATGTAATTTCATATTATGAGGACTGTACCTGGTAATTATGTGCATTGCATACTCTTTTATTATTTCTTTATCAGTTGCACTCATCTTATGGCATGCAAAGATAAGCTACAGGTGATATGCATGACAACGAAACATACTTGTGATCACTGCACTTTTCTTTGTATATGGATTGAAGAAGATGTAATACTGCTCTGTATTTTTTATAAAGTATTGCGGAAACAAAAATTAAGTCCAGAATTTTACTGGTGAGCTAGGAATTAAAATATGATACTATGTACCTATGTCCTGTGTATTATGTGTTTACATTTGTAGATGGATACATACATACAGAACACATAATAACTAATCATGTATGACATGGATGTTTCCAAATGTATCCTTTTCGGGTCAAAAATGGAACTCAGTCAGAACAAGACCAACAAAGGAAACGATGATCGGTTATCTGGAAAAAGACTCCTTGGATGGTAACGGGGCAAATAATTGCGCAAAAGCTATTGTACGTGTATAATGATAGGTATAGGATCCACACACTACTGCAAATATATACCCATGTATCCATGTACGTTTAATAGTTCCAGTCTCCACATCTATTTATAGAGTCTTTGAGCTGACAGCAAAAAGGGGTTCAATTTCCACTTGAAAATGCAAGCAACTTGAGTTTGTTGTTCAGACAGAAGGCAAGCACTCAAAGGAAAAAAGTTGCATTGAGAGTTACATCAAAGTATGAACAAGTCCATTTTGTGTGGAGGTTGTAAAAGTTTCAATCCAACCTCTAAAATGTCGTAAATAAAGGGCCGGACAAAGCCACAGACTTGAATGAATGTAGGGAGATTCCAGTTATAATAGCCGGCTACTTTTGATAATAATGCCTCCCGAGCTGTCCTCCTCTCTCCGAGAGTCAACAAAAAAACCCTATTACAATTTTTTAAATTGTAATTGAAAAAGTAAAAATCAATGAGAACCAAGTCGTAAATGTTATTCCTGTTCAAGTTTCTTAGGGAAGAGATCTTTGTCAAAGGAGAATAAAAATACAAACGAACATTTCAGGGAGGGTCAGTTTAATTTTGTAAAATGAAGCGAAGAAATCTAAGGACGGAATTGAAGAGTATGTACACTTTCAAAATTTCCTCGCTTCAATACAACACATCTGAGGATATTAGATTTTATTGGGAATCCCACATCCGAAGCTTTTGTACTCGCTGAGTTGAGAGTTGGAACTAAAATGATTGGAACTGCAACTCAGATATTTTAAATCTTGACCTACAGTAGAATAATACTAAATTAGCAAGTAAATGACCACATTAGTTTTTATGACCGATTCCTGAGCTTTGAGTAATCATTTCAAATAGCAGCTTTATATTTACCGAAGATTTCTGAGCTTATGGATTATAGCTTCAGGAATAGATTCCTTTTTCAATATACATAAAAATAGATACATGAATGTATGTACGTTTATTTAACGAAAAAACTAAATCCCTTTAATGTTACTCCCAATTTTATTTGTACTGTCGTATATTAATTATCCTATTTTGCTCCTATATCCCAGTATTTCTTAGCTATTGGCATAAGCTATGTATACCAGTGGGATGGTTAGCTGGAAGGTTTTAGTAGTTCCTCCAGTCCCTGAATAGATATAGAGCAGAGCCTCGTCATGGGCAATTGGATACTAGTCCATTTTAGCACCAGCACCAGCAAAAGTGAAGCTAACGGGTAGTTTATGATCAGAGAGAGAGAGAGAGGGAACGTCACCCTGGAAATGTGAGGCATTAGATATTAGCAATTTGAATTGAACCTAAATCCCGAGCAGTGTTTCCGTATGGGGTCCAATACATACAGAATGTGAGAGCAGTTGTGAAAAAGTAAACAACTTGGGTTTTTATTCAAGTACTTATTCCTTGGCTCACTGTCTGATCCTTTGAATTGCACTGGCCAGATGTATGCCTCATAAAATTTTATCGTCAACATTAGATTTTATTATTAGGAAACCAAGTTACCTTCTAATCTTATTAATTGAGTCTGCTCAGGAGTAGGAAGAACCGGGGCGTAGATGTCATGCTGCTCCAAATTGTGCCAGTTGGAGTCATTTTCATATTATTTAAAAAAAAATTTTTAAATTAACATTTTAATAAATTCAGGCAAAATGCCACGTCAATAATTAATTTGTAGATGTTCACAATTTCTTACTAAAAACTTGAAAGTCTCACCTAAAGCTCCGTGAGCACTTTCAAATTTCCACATTTTAATTGCCACAAAATATAGTGGAAAGTTCCCCGCGTGCAATATCCATATTATTACATTGGAATCCATTTACTTTTGATTAAAATCAGTACCCTTTTAGTGAGGAATGGTTACGTTCCATTTTAGTCAGTCATTGATTTGCACATGTACGCAGTTTCCTATCGAACAAAATGTAAACATTGTGCCGTATGGACTGTAAAAATGTGAGCAAAACAATCCAATGAAAATGAATTGGTACAGTATTGAAAAATACAGATGATTCCCTACTTGACATCTCTTATTTTTTTTTTATTATAGGCAATTGTGTGGCAATCATGTGTTAATCAGACATTGGTACAGTTAAAGTGTCAGGAAAAAATAAAGTTCATGCACTAACAATAATAATAATAATAATACACGGACACAATGAAAGAGAGGTTGAGGTGGTGTTTCCTATCCCACTGTATCTTCAGGTAAACTTGATCGTAAAATCAAATGACTTACTCACACTCATGTTCCCTTGAGTAATTTGATGACACGGTTACAACTCTGAGCATTATATCACTTTATCTGACTTAATGATGACAGTCTTATAGCCCAGTAAACAATAGTCCTCTCCTCAAAGTAAGAGCAGCCGCAATGTAAACAACTTTTAACAGTTAAAAAGGTTAATTGAGCAGAGTGAGGGAATAAATGACAGATAGATTATCGTCTGTGTAGGAAAATAAGTAAAAGAAAACAGACTGACATGCAATTTATGACACAATAATGGAAGGAATATGACAAAATTTTCAATTGAAGTAAATTCAATGCACTTATTGTTGAACGTGAGAAAAAAATACAAGTATGGAATCTCTTGAGGAAACTTCGACGCTTAATTGTCTATAGAATTACTATTTAATGATCAAGTGCAAGCAGTATGCACTCTTACGAGAGCGGTCTTACAGGTGCTAATTTGGTGTACAACACAACTCCTCCCCATTAAATTCTGTTTGTTGACATGCAATACCCACAGGAGAATTATTTCAGGTGCTCTTTCATGGAACAGTATTCAACATACATAACAAGTAATCTGATAAATTGTAATTTCCCTTTCGATCAGTACTAATTGCTCCTGCACTATTTATTCATGAACATTCTAATTTCGCAGGGTGATGAGCGACTCAATATGAATACTAACATGAATGGTTTGAATTTTATTTAATATCTATACATATATAATTACCTATAAATTGCCAAAATTAATCATATTTCACCAGTCATGATTTGTGGGACACTGGGAAATCATAGTAGGACATTTTTTAGTTGATGCTTCTCTCATGCCATTATGTTACACTTTATGGGATACAATAATTGTGGACCAGGGATGAATTATTATGAGTGTCGAATGCAAAAATAAAGGCAAAATTTCTGTAGAAATTATTTAGAGAAAATATATAGAACCAAATATGGATTTATTTAAGGTTCCAGAGAATAAATAAACATTGGAATAGAGGGTTTGTGACTGGACTATTGTCTGCTATTAAAGCACTACAAGGCATGGGAAAATTAAAGCGATTCGGATTATTTACTAATAATTTTGGCCCACAGGAGCTGCGCAGTGTGTATACTGAAAAGGCATCTCGGAAAAGATCTCGGAATTAACCGTAGTAGACTCCGTGTCCGTGACCACCATAAGCGTGTCCTGTCAAAATCCAATAAGTATTTTTTAATTTTAGAAGGTGTCACTCACTAAGAGTGGTAATAAAAAAGTAGAAGAACTCTAGCATTTTATTACACCTAATTAATTAAGGTCAGTAATTACTCTTACCGTGTCCATAGCTAGAGTAGACAGCTGGGCGGTAGGCAACGACGGCTGGACGGTAAGCAGAGACAAGACCACCATGATAACCATGTCCGTGTCCATGTCCATAAGAGCCAACGCGGAGATATCCGGCGGCAGCGACGGCGAAGACGGCAGCGAGGGCCAAGAGGATCTATAAAATTTAATAAATAAAATATTGAAAAAATGAAAATATTTTACGAAGGAGATTTTTATTTTGTTGATTGGCAATTTTTATAAGATTTTGGATTTTTGAAATGTTTTCTTACCAAAGTCTTGTTCATTTTGAAAAGGAGTTGGTTTTTGGGATGGTTGGAGAGGTTAAGGTTTGTTTGCTTTGAAGGCAGTTAGAGACAAGTATGATTTGAAGTGTACACTCGGCCGATATTTATACTGAAAATTTTCTGGTCATACCTAAAGGACGATGAAGGTTGGGTGGGTTCACCCCAGCTTATTTTTTTTGCCATTTGACTCTTTCGCTGGTGATCACTGCTAATTGTAAGTCAATATGAGTTGGGAGTAAGGTAGTTGTGTTTTTACTTTTGCAAATGGATATGTATATATACATGCGTATGAGCGTCAACTACCTTAATCAGAAGTGGATGTTACACGACATAATAAAATCTACTAGAGGTGTACGTAATTTTAAACGATTTCTTCAGTCATCCGAGACTCATTCATTGCATTGTTCATAGTACTTGCGTTAATTAATGCAGTAATATCCTGAAAAACTTTTATGTATGTTATTCAATGTACTAAAACCCTGTGAAGATACCATCAAAAATTGCACATGAGTTGGGGATCGTAATCCAGAGATGATACGTCTTATGTACATATGTATGTAAGGCACATGCTTGTGACACATAAGCACGCCATTGTAATTTAATTCTGTGTGTAGATACATACATAGTTGTTTGTAACTTACTACAGATGTGTACACCAATCCAGGATTCTTCAATTAAAATTATTTGCTAGTGTCAAGTTGATTTTCGTGTGAGTTTTTATAAACTGGGTAGAAATATACATTACATAAGTCATCTGTGGACCTTTGCATGCATGTACATACATAATTTATCCTACTTTGCAATTCCATATAAAGTAGGAAAGCAATTGCCGAAGTTATAAATACTGTATGCGTATGCTTCGTACATTATTTCGTACACTTTTTTGGAAATATGGCTTGAGCAACATTCATAAGAGAACTTTTATGAAGACAATTGAAGTATTAACAGATTTTTCTTGCTGTGTATGAGCAACGAGTAGGCAAATAGAATGGACAGAGAATTAAGTTACTTCGGAGGAGAATGGGTAAACTAGAACGTTGCCTCCGGCCTCAGGTTAATGGACAGGTAATAAGCGAGAGTCACACGCTCTCGCAGATACCCCATAAGCATATTGCATGACAGAAAATAAAAGTAAATGGAATACCAAGACCTGTTACCAAATTTCATTGATTAGTTCATAATTTAAAGTACGACTGCTTATGATATTTTGGAGTCGATTTTTAGTAACTTTTCTACGTTTAATACGAAAATATAGATAGTCAACAATTTTTGGATTTAAATGTCTTGGATAACGAAGTCATAAATTATGGTCACTTTAACATTAATTTCGTACCATTCAGTCCACATTACGAAGCTAATAGCATTTGAGTTTCATTGGAACGAATTTATATTATATTCAAATATAGTTCATGGTTCAAACTGTAAATAATACGATTTTATTTCAAGTACAGTGATTGTACTTAAAAATTAAATTCTAAGAAACACTCCTTAACTGTAAAATCCAATCCTTTCAACAAAGGCATTAACAGCTTGAAATTAATGTTCATAAAAGCTGAGTGCTAATTATTAGTTATATCCACCCTTTACCATCCTTTTTCGAAGACCAATAATTTAATGCTACTCTCGCAAAGCATTTTTTAAAAGCTCAAGTGCAAAAAGCAGTGCGATTCTCAATGACATAATTATCCTGTAATAACAACCGGCAGAATAACATTTAACGCTCTACCTTGGAAGCTGTAAATCATCTTTTACTATTATATTTTGCCTGGAAAATTTTGTTGCACTTCTCATATTGTTGTCATTGTTGAGGACAAAAAATAAGGCGCTTCTCAGTCCTATCTGAGAGCCCTGGGAGAACCAAATTTGTCATAAGGATACGGGCAAAAATTCGTTGCAGCTTTTTTGGAAGATAACAAACCAGTCATGGAAATTTGCGGTACACCATTTAGCGCATCCTGCATAGTCATAATAATTTATAGAAATTGCAAATAATTTTTTTTCACTAGCCGCTTAACCTTACACACATCTCTTAAACTTGATTGATGAGCATCCTTCCCTGCATTACATTAATGCAGAGACAAAACTTGTTATGTAGTTGTTAGTACAAATGGTCAGATACATTACTTCTTGTGAGATTCACTCTCACACCTTTCAAGAAATTACGGTGGCAACGCAAACGCAATTAAATCCTAGCTGAAAACATTAGCGAAGTTCAATAATTACACGCATTTTTAAATTAAATTGCTCCTGTACACGGAGTACATACATTTATGAGTGATGCCTTATAGTTACTGTAAAATGGGAGCAAATTCCAGTTTAAACTCAAACCTTCAAGAGCAAGCGTGTCAATCTGAGTATGGACAGAATGACATACACACCTATGCGTGGATTTACCAATTACGACTGATTGGATAAATAAGTAATGATTCTGTAGATGATGAGACCGACAATTTCCCAATTTTATTAAAATTTATCCAATTAAAACGCAGCGTGAGTGGAATAAATCTACCGGTTCAATTAGATTTTTAATTCAAGGATACATTTTGGGTCCATTCATCCTCAAATTTTGGAAATTTGAGACGTTTTAAAAATGACACAGATGTAGTTCATTCAGTATTCAGTTAACAATGTGTAGCGTAGGAAAAATTATAGATTCTAGCCACAATGAACATCGTCTCTCCCAAGATATTGGCGGCCGAAGGAAGGCGTGTGCTCATTGCTTGTTGTGATTGGGAATGGAAGCAACTTGTGCCTTTAACATCTGTCATAGGTGGAAACATACCTAACAAACATTTACATAATGAGTCACAAGCTCATGGTTACATATGATTCAGGACAGGTACTCGATCCTCAACTGTTGGAAACTGCGTGCTATCATATGTTTCTCTCTTACGCAATAATAAAGGTACAGGGAGGAAGAAGCCAGGGATAATCCTGTCATTGCGAGTTCGTCAACCTTGGAACCTACTGAAGAAATTAATGATGATCTTGTTTACGTATGCTTATCAAGTATTAATTATTCTCGATCCTTCTTAAACACTTTGCTTTGCGGAAAGTGCCAAACTGTCTACAGTCAGAAGCCCACGTACTACTGTCACGTTTCTGTACCATACAAAATAAGGAAGGTTGAAAGGTTAGAGCACATCAGGTCATATCTGTGAAAATAAAAATAGCATCAGTACGCCAGTATACATGCAGGGACGATTATGACCAAAATGAGATAAATGACAGCAAAAACATAATTTGTGTAATATGAAGCAGAAGAAACAAAATATACAAGTGTATTGACACATTGAAGAACTTCGAAATCGTCACTGTGTGCTCACTGTCCAGATATGGACTCATTTTGTAAAAATGGAATATTATTCGAATCATGTCAAAATTAATCATTGATATTATTACCTCGTACATGCTCAGCACAGGAAGGCGAACGGCTAACTAATATTAGCATAAATAGACATGAAGGGACGCGTCCATTACATGAACAACAAAATTAATTTGCTTAATTATACGTCAGATTTTGAGATAACATTAGGTTTCCACAATGGTAGCAGATAGAAAGGCGCAGAAAAAACTGGATTCATTTGGTACAAGTGGCTGTCAATGGAAGTACGCACACATTACTTACATAAGAATGGACACTTCAAAAGTGTACTGATCACATATCTATGTACAATAACAAATGTGTACCTCTCTACAGGAGCGTGCACCTCCGTAAATATTATTCATCTGACCTGGGATCGCTTCCACTTGTTTTTAAAAACAGTCAAATCAAAGTAAGCTGATGCTTATCAACTGCATTACATATACTACGAAACTATACAAACATACACTCATGAGGTGTTTATAATGATCGCATTTGTAAGTTGTAACTAGACTAGCCCACTGATGCAAAAGGCACCAAAATGTTCGGCACTTTCGTGTAAGAAAGTTACAATACTTTATTATACAATAGCATATGTTTGTACATATGTTTTAATTACTGTGCTATATAGTTTGAGAAGTAATATTATTGAAACTGTATATCTTGTTATGTTGCAAATACAGTCGACCGTACTCAAATTATACCGTGGTTGAGCAGTATACGATATTAAATGTACTGCTCAGCCAATATATTCCAATATATTTGTTTTTCAATGTAGATAAAATTGTACTTGTGTGTTATTCGGATATTGTAGGTTAGTCTTCCTTGGATTTTAAGAAAGTTGAGGAAATGAAAATTACAAGTGAACTTAAAATGCCCCACCCTTTCCATTGGAATGGATTTACCTTATATCTGAATAATAATTCATACCTCAGAGTAATACTGTATATGGGATTTATTTCAAAATACCGTAGATTAAGTTCTTATCTTTTCATGTTTACTACAAAACATAATATAAAACTCTTAGCTCCTGTGCAGCTTTTATATGAGGACCGTAAACTTGTTGTGTAAATATTCTTCTCACGTTTTTCAACTTATTTGAAGGAACGGGAATAAGAATAATGTTGGTTTTTAAAGCCACTGCCATGTATAAATTACCTGGAAGAGGTTCCCACTTGGAAGAACAAGCTCCAAAAAAGGCTCAGAAAATCCGGGTTTGAGAAAGATATGAGGTTTATTGACGACACCATTATGTTAAATGTTTGGTAAATACTGCATTTACATCTCGACAGGGTAAAAATGCCGGATGGAAAAGGGAAAACATTGGTAGGAACCCACAGGATAAATAGGGAACAGTATTAAAATATATTTTAAATGCCCGTCCTAATAGCAGTGGCAAAAGCTACTAAAACCTGTACCTAGAGCTGTGTCGTGTTCCTTGAGAAGAGAGAGAGAGAGAGAGGAAAGCAGTCATAAACTCCTGCATTGCTATTTACTCCCAGAGCGGAAATGGAGCTGGTTGGGAATGCTCATAAGGTTCAGCTGACAGATATCGGTTCGTGGCAAGGCTTGATTTCTCCTCGATTAAATCCAATGGGTCACGTCCGCTCTCTGGTGAAAGGATGATTTGCAAATTTCAAAGCCACATTTGAAGGAGATGAGGCACTAAAAAGCCCTTGGGGTGCTTACACTTTTATTACCCCCGTAAAACTTTTATCATACAAGTCGTATTTAAACACAAGCAAGTAGTTCCATAGTCTCAGATGACATGTAGTACACATGACGATTTACTTAGTCAACTGGGTGAGCCCGTCTGCACCCTTATATGAAAACCCACAAAATGCACGTATGATTATCTCACTGTAATATCAACGGGACGTCGGAATTACTTGTGTCAACCTCTAAATCTCTTTAGGAATAATCCTCTTTCTCCATCATTCCGTTCCGTCTCACATTCACTTGCTTCCCCAAAATCTCCATCATATTTTTCAGAGATGTTTGCATTTCATCGGAAAAAGCTACTTTTACTAAATCTGTTAAAATGGAAGATCTCCTTCCTCCTTTCCCCTCCCCCCCCCCGCAGATAGGTTTTAATAAGCTCAAACGTTACTCCTTTTCAATTGTTTCCGCTTGAACAAATTTTGGGGATATTTCTTTTACATCCTTGAAACTGTTATTTCGTTGTTTCTCTCAAATGTCCAATCTCTTAATAAAAATTCTTATGTATGCCTTCATGTAAATACCTACCTTAAGTTCTTGCTCTTGAAGATACTTGCGTGTTTGTAACATATGTGCATGGAAACCTCTTAGGAAATTAACATTTAAGATTTATGCTAACTAAAAAGCCGGTTCCATTACCTAATTACATCTATTGGTGTACAACAGGGACGTATAGATACATATAACGATGAAATAATACATGCAAGGTTTGACTGCAGAGATTGTAAATATTTTTCATCTCTGGCCATGAGCAAAAGATTGAGTACCTGATTCACGAAGCATAAAAAATTTGGTTGATGGTGTCCATAAAGGATGATTTCACATTTGTGGCAGGGCCACATAGAAAAAGTCATACACAAACCAGAACATTCAGTGTTCACATATTTCCGGGGGATTTCGGATTATGTAAATGGGGGTTGGGAGAATAGCGGTGAGATATGGCGGTGGGTGATGAGGAGGACTCAATGTAACGAGAATATTGATAGGCAATCGGGGAATTGACGGGTAAAAAAGGCAAGGCCATATTGTTCTCAAATGGGTACATGTTCATTCACGAATTTGTCTTGGCTTGTCAGCGGCCCACAAAGGGAAAATCCCGATAGGCGATTGCAATATTGAAGTCCAGTGCATGGTGGAAAGAGAAATAAAATAAAAAGAGAGAGAGGGAGAGATTTTGAGAGACATTTGGAGAAACTAATAGATAGGAAGAATGGAAGCAGATGAGCGTTCAAACAAATGATGATATTCATGTGGGAAGTTAAAAGCCGGCGGAATCCATACAGTCAATAGCCTAATGGCGTCATTTTAAGGTTTTATCCCTAATTTTTTCAAACTGAAAACTCACTTTAGTTCCCTCCCGACGGTCCTGGTTTCCTCAGACGAACACTATAAACAGTTCTGGGCTAGTTCTCGATCTTTTCAACTTTATCTCATGCTCTCCTTCTATATGAGGTAATTCTACCAAATGACTCAATCCAAGAGGGGAACGGACAAAAGGTGATGATTCCATAAGTCAGCCTTACGTAAAGACTTGAGCCCACCCCTGCTCTCTCTCTCTCTCTCTCTTTGATTTCCACTGAGAAAGACTAATGTGACCAGGAAGAGAAGACAAAACAATCGGGATAACTTCGGCCTTGTCACATAAACTAAGCCCACTTTCGGACAAGAACAAGGGCAACTAAGGATCAAATCATTTTCTATTAGCTTCTTCCTCAATCCACCCATCCAAATACAAGACATAGACACATCCTCCAAGTCTGTCGAAATAAAGAACACAGATCGTTGCCATTTCAGCTTATTCAGCTTGAGTTGATGGGATCTTCTCGGAACTTGCGTATCCGTACATATGCAATTACATATATTTGCTCGTGAGACCATTTCACACAATTTAGCAACCAAGTCAATAATACCAGTCGGAGTTTTACTTTCATCGGGAAAATTGACTCACGCTAATTGTAAGAATCTATATGTATTTGGAATTGCGTATACTTTAAGCCATAGAAATCTTTATCAGTTATAGTAATTATATGCTTCAGCTGATCAACTTTTGTTTCCCTAAAGTTGCAACTTCTTGAAAATATAAACATATGTCCTTGAGACATCTTAATTCCCAGACATTACTTGACCCATAAAACATGACCTATGGGAGAGTACTGATTTTGTTCTAGATATACAGTAGGCAATGTCTAATGCAGGGAGTAGTAGTGCAGGCACAGAAAGTAATAGATTACGGAGATACCTGCATCCTGAAGATTGCAGGTGCAAAATATTGCATTGGAAATGAAGTAAATGCATAACATTCACGCCCCTGAAGCTGACAAACGGCTAGTGTTAAGAATACTAATAGTATGAATTATTCGGTAAGGACACGATAAATCATTTGAGTCTCACTCTCCAAAACTAAGCATCATTCTGCACACATACATACATACATACTGTACACTACGGAATACAAAAACAACTTGGAGTGTACGCCACTTGGTCTTGTCAACAGTTAAAGAGCAACATGACATTTGCAAGTAGGTGGAATATTTATGACTTAATGATACACTACCACCGATCAACTTGTTATTTCAAGTGATTAGATTCCCATTGGAAAAAAAAGAGTCAAAACATAGCGCTGCAAATTAATGCAGACATTGCCAAAAAATACAGAACACATGTGGAATTTAGAGTTGCTCTTAATCCAAACACAAAACTCCTGAGCGTTGAGTGAGAGACAGTGGGCTATTTATATCCTGCAATTTCAAGACAGAAATACAAAGAAGAGATTACTTCAATGGAGATTATGCCCGCAGTATATTTAACGGGGATGAAGAAACATGCTAAAAAAAAATCTACATCGGAGGAGCGAGAACGTATAAAGTCAAAAATGAGCCTTCTCATCAGACAGCACATAATTTATGCAGAACAATCTGTTTTTGCTGGTTGTGATACACTCGTAGAATTGATACTGTACACAAACTCATGAAATCTAATGCAGACCTCCTGCAGATTTTTGGCATGATGTAGAGTGTAAATTCCTTCATTTATATTCTCAGCGGTATTTGCATGACTCAGAGAAAGCCTTTTCTACGCCTAAAATCCAAGTCGGACTGACTTGAGTACACAGATAACTTACGTGTACCACAAGACGACATGACAATAATAAAAACAAGGGAATTTATCATGAGGACACGTGTGAGTGTGAAGTGGAGGATCCCAAAGGAGGGGACAGTATCCTCCATGGATTGCCAATTCCAGCAACAAATTGGCACTCTCTCACATTTTTGCAAAAACCTGTTTAGATTGAAGCCAATTATTTATTGAGGGAAGACTTGACATCTTCCGGAATTCCCTCACAAAAAATACATAAACATTCTCAAGGAATATTTACCTCCCCGAGCATTTTCCTTTGAACAAGTGAAGATGTTTAAAGTCACTAAAAAATCCCTGAGCGTGGCAAATTCATATGTACAGATATAAATGCTTCCTAGTAGATACTTTATATGTATGTATTTGCTGAGAACCAACCCAAATGGAACACTAACTTCGCCTTATCTCACAGAAGGAGGAGGGCAAATAAATTAGGAGGTTTGAGTGCATTGAAAACTGTCTTAATCTCAAGTGACAAGATTTTTCTTCAGTATACACACAATACTTTTGTACTCATATGCACATAAGAAAATGTTACTTGTACGTAATAATGTATACGCAGAACGTTGCTTGGAGGGCAGAGTGGGAGAGCACACAGAGAAAAAAGTGAGCGCAAACAGTGGAATTAAGTACAAGATTAAAGCATTGACTTAATCAGTCGTGATTGAGTAGAGGAAAAAAGGAGAGACGAAGACAAAGTTATGAAATATTCAGGAGCTGTCTACTTTGAAAAATTGGCCAACAAGGAGGAGACGAAGGAGAAACAATTAGTGGGAAAGGAGAAAAATTTGCCTTCTCGCTTCGAGAGTGTGAAGGAGAGCAGATTAAGCCTGGTGGCTCCGGGTCCTGAGAGGAATTACCCACCAACCGTCTACATATATTCCTTACAAGAACACATCTTTCATTTCATGCCGATGGGTTTTCCCGTACAAGTCCCAGACAACAATCGTACATACGACGGACGTACTCCACACGAGTAAGTACATGACCGATAAAGAGAAGGAGATGAAAAGGAGGGAGAAAAGTTTGACTCCTTACTTGTCTATCCCTATATAAGGATTCTATTCCGTGCAGCACTTAAATACTACAAACAGTAAAAATACATGCGTTTCTCCATATACAAATAGGAATGTACACATCCACACATTGTACTCCCCATATCATGAGCAAAAAGAATACACTGTGACAAAGTCGAGGGAATGCAATATGAGAAGGGAGGAATCCTCCAAGGATTTTTTTTCCTCCTTCAAATAAGCTTCCTCGGGAGTGCATACTCTCTCAATACAATATTATAAATGAGTCTTTCAGTCGGTTTTGGCCCTTCTGACAGAGGTGTGCCATGTCAAATATAGGGCCAAGGAAATTTGTGCGTGTACATGGAACTATCTATTTAGGTACATTGCTTCCTATAATTGTCATGTGAGTACATACTTGTAAGTATACACTCTCCCGTATAAATACTACCAGTCCATTGTACCCTCAAAGCAAGAGGATGGGGTTTGAGTCAATTTTCTCAGTCTTCGCACAATACGCGGTGCCTTCGTTTAAACGGAATTATCTACATATTAGCAACGTCCACGAACTTACTTGCTACAAGTAGTAAATGAAATAAGTACATACATACTATGGCTTCTCGTCTCTACATACTCCTTGCAGATGATAGAGAAGCTTCAAAACCCTCCTGTATTTTTCAACTTCACTTTTGGAACTATTCCCTTATATAGGTAAATACATATGCAATGGGGAAATGCAAGTTTAGGACACATATAAGGCAGGAGGGTCCTTCCTCCGGTATGTATATTAGTGTAATTAAATGACAGTGCGAGCGTTGTATGCCCAACTGAGAACAGGTTAAACTTTTACTGTTCCTCAGCTTCCTCCGACTTGCCTGGGAAAAGAGGTAAACGGAGGAAAATAGTGCAAGATTGACAAGAAATGATCTAGGGAGTTCTCCAACAGATTAACTTGTACGCAATCCTGACAAGGAAAAATATTCTTCCTGATTGCATTCACATCTCAACAGCATTTATTTACATTCCCGACACTGATGTGAACACAAGAGTGAAACCTAAACCTACTCTCAATAAGCATTCCCGTACTGATTCCCATAGATTATTGTCAGCATTGCCTCTCTCCCAGTAACACTCTTATTTCCACCAACAATAATAATAGTTTTAGGACATTCCATTACTCAGGTATACATATTTAAAATGTATGTATCTACATACATATGTACAGAGTTCCGAGTATAGCCTTCTTTCTTGAGAAGTTTACAAATAAATGGAATGGACGACGACTGACTTGTATTATCATTCGTAACTGAGAGCTACCCTTTCAGTTGATTGACATGCTACTTTAAACTTTTACCCGACACTCCGCGCCCTTTTCAACACTTCCCCAAATCAAGGCTTCTTCCGAGGAAATTCTCCGCCGAGATTCTGAGATGCCTTGGTCGTCTGAAATAATTGCTTGGCACTTAGGAACCCTGGTGTGGGGATTATCTTCCAATTAAATAAATTACTGTGGCGGAGTATAGTATTTGTAGTGTACAGTAGATGCTCCAAAGAATCGATGTGTCCAGAGTCGCTCACAATTTCCGGAGTGAAACTTCAGTGTACAGTAGTCAATTTTTTTTCCAGATTTGTCCAACTTTACAATCCCGTGGAGGATACAACTATTATTAGCAGAGGGTGACTAATGTGAACTGTACCACCTGCGCTTGTTTTCAGTACAGATTTAATACGGATACAATAGATGATAAAAACATTGCGGCTGCAGTGACCGATCTGGGCCCTCTGGAGCTGTAGTTACAGAAATAGTACAGACACAGTAAGCGCCAAAACTGCAGCTAAGCAACAGTTTACTACAAACAAGGCTTAAAAAGCGTATTGTTTACGGAGCTGTATACCGATTGTAGCTAGACAACCATATCCGTGCATGAAATTATCGGGATATATTTGGAGACCGTACTTGCAGGGAACAGTCGGGAGGACTGTGCAGAGGAGTAATCATTGTTAATGATACACAGGTGTGCCATTGCCGTTGCGTAAATGTTTATTCTACACTTGACAAGTGTTCATTAATCCCACTTCCCCCCTTTTCAAGTTTCCACTTTTAAAATCCGACCAATAATGGAATCATTATTTTTGGCCAGGGTTAAATCCGATTTGATTTCAAAGTGTCATTGTCATTAGGGATAACTACCCTCCCTCTGATTTTTTTCAATACTTTCATCTGCTCCCGTTTTCATCTTGTCCAGCAACTATTTTGTCGCTCTTTAATACTTTAGTATGTGTCCTAGTGTGTGTACGTTACTTTTTTGTTATAATCTTGGGTTTAGCAGTTTGCGGGCTGGTACACACACACACACACACATAAACTCTCTCTCTCTCTCTTTCTCACTCAGATGTTCGCCAGCAATTTTTTGTCATGTGGAGTTTATGTTGCGTTTATGTTGCACTCGACATTACTTTACGGTGTAAGTTATGACCATAAGCTCCTTATGACAAAAAACCGCTGCCACTCAGTCTGTGCTTGACGAGTTGTCGAACCACGTTGTCCCCATGTTAGCATCCAAGTAAACAAAAGCTGTAGGAAGCATGTGAAATAACAAGTGCTCATTCACTCTCAACTTTGCACATGTGTATGTACATTGTATGTAGATACATTTGTGCGCTTTGCATTCGTGCATTTTCAATTTTTGCTACAACTGTGTTTCAATATACATTGAAAGTACGTATACAATGTTACATAAATATAAGCAGCTTCGCTATCAGGCTTGTCGGCTGTGTGTGTGTAACCTACTGTAACAATTTACAGATGCATTGGAACGTTTGATTTTCAGATACTAGACGCTATCTGATAACGTGACAACAACATTTAACACGTCATGACCTTATTTTAAGGTACTAATACATATCAAAGCATGTTTTTAATATTGTACAAAGGATTCTCCTAAATGGTTTAAAAAATTGTATCGAAAAGTTAAAAAGTAAGAAAGGAAGGGTGCATAGACCATCTACAGAATCCACAATGTATTTGTTTTTTGTAATATTTTTTTTAAAACTTAATTATTGCATTTAAAAAAATTATAAACAAGTTTGAAAAAGCCTTGACTTCAGAAATGCAAGTGTATGAATTGAGGGTTCGATCGGGTGTGCTGTATCTACATGTGTGTACATTGGTAATGATTGTATTAGGTAGACAACAATTCAGACATTTAGAGACAATCTATTATGGCCTGTTTATTACCAGCACTAAAAAGCTGGTATGACTAATGCAAACCACTGACCTAACATAAGGGAAATACTGGTAGCATTTATGGTTTCCACACAAAACGAATCACTCCATCAATGCTACCCATTATATGCAGGAGCTCTTGAAACCTATAAAACCCGAGGATTTTCCCAGACCAAGTACGAAAGGGTTTCTTGCACGACAATAATCACATGGGCACTAAAGGCATTAATGCCAGGACCCATTTGTAACCTGCGAGACTACAGAACGAAAAGTGGACAAAAGTCAAGTCGTTCCAGACGATTAATCGGCTATTTGCGACACTGGTACTTTATTAGCAATGCTTGAGTCCCTCATAGTCCTTTGCTCTCGCTCCCACGAAAAAGTGGGCCGAAAACTAAAATGCACTTACAAACACATTATACTTGTGACCAAAGAGGTGAAACATTTCTACGCATCTTAACAGTCTCAATACTACTTTCACTCTGAAACTCATTTCATCTCCAATAAAGGGTTTTCATGGATCTCCCTAGTACATTATGTACATGTTTCTATTGATAACCTTCACAGATAATTGTTACAAAGCAACCATCCGAAACTCCTACGACCTGACTGAGCCAAGGACCAATCCGTCTTCTCACAATGGCCCACTCTCAATAGTTACTTTATTGTTGCCATCCGGATTATTCCACCATGCTTCATAAAATTTATGTAAATTTACCAACTTGGATTTAATTCACAAAAGATCTGATGCATAAGAAATTAAGTTACAAGTTTTAAGAGGGAAATGCTCACGTCTCAAAGGTCCGTTCCCTGCTCATGAGCTGGTCTTCACAATGCTAGGAAATTAATACGTTTCTACTTTAAGAATCCCTCAATTCCCCGCATACAATTTGTATTAAATGTTAGAAGTACAAAAGATAGTCTTGTAACTACAGGAGAGTAACGACAGTTTAAGAAACACACATGGAATGCACACATACAGTATGAGGATCTGTCTTAAAGGAGCCAGTGCAAGGAGGAGTAGCTCAAAGAGGTAATCTCCCTGTTAACCCTTGACATGCATGACTGACTGATGCTTACAGTATTCCACATGTGTTTAATTGAGGTCGGCCACGGCACATTAAGCTCTTCATTTTCCACATAAAAAGGCACAGTTTTAAAAATATTTGAATTTGTTACATCACCATTTCAACATTGGAGGTGCACATTAGGAATGCATATATTATAGTGCCCGTGAATATTTTAACCTGACAGTGGAAAAACATATGCTAAACATACCCGGGCCTGTGTATTTGACCAATAACATATAGCACTACTACAAGGATGCTGCTGTCAGGAGCAAACAACTGAGAGAGACTAAGCGGTCTGTGTGCATAACATATCAAAACGGTAATACATGCATGATTGCTTTTTAAAAGAGCCTCGAGTTGTTGACTTAGGGAAATAGGCGATGACAGAAGAAATAGAAAAAGAGAATTTAGTATCGAGTAAAAAATTGTAGACAAGACTCTCTCTCTCTCTCTCTCTCTCTCTCTCACTCACTCACTCTCTCATGTGACTCAACACAATAAAGGACAACAATAATAATACCGAACTGCAATGCTAATGTTAGCTCTTTCTTTGGAAATTCATACGCTTGATTCGTGTGATGGTGCAGTGTGTAGAATTTTATGATAACGAGCTAGGTGAGTACATATCACAAGCCCATTATTTATACATACAGGATATGAGATACACACTAGCATGGAGCAGCTCCGTAAAAAGCAGTTCCCCATAGCAATATGGGAAGAAAAATCCACCGGCTTCCTTTCTTGGGCAGACTGCATTGTACATAGAAAGCAGTCAGTCACTTCTTTTCATCTTACTTTTCGGTCTGACTGGTCTTCTTGGAGGGTGGCCCTTATCATCATCTTTGCATAATTTATAGACGGCATTCTGTGCCCTGTGCATGCAGCCAGCGTCGGTTCGATTGACTGACTATTCCAATGAAAATGCATTTCTTCACAAAGAAGCCCTCTCCTCAGTTCTAGTTCCTTTTAGTAATGCTGGGAGAAGAAGAAGCCCCGAGTCCTTTCATCACTGATTGTGAGACCACTGCTCTCTCATAGCTCTCAATTGGAAACGAGTTTTTCTTAAAGTAAATAAACTAATGCTTATCAAACCACTCCGGTTTTCCCTTTTATCATCTTACTAATCTCAAGTCGAATTCGAACCGTTATATTAACATAATCACTTTTGATATCAAAATTTAGATAAAATCTTGAGTCAAGTTCAAATCCCTGAATCCAGACTTCCAGAGATACCTTTACAATGTTTAATATTCAAATCTCTTAATTTGATGAAACCATGGTTTTGTAATCCCAAAGTCAACAATGATTTCCCAATTCTGCTTTTGTATTCAATAAGAATATTTATTAGAAGATATGTTCCTCCCACCTTAATACCCAGGGAAGATTTTAAATCTTAATGCTTTTACACTTGGGCCGATCAGTTCTCAGAGTCTTCCAGAAATTAGCATAATAAAAAAGCTGCTTGCATTATATTATTTTTTCTCCCTCCAGCGATCCCTGCAGCTTGCATGTGTAAACAAACTTTCAATTTTGGGAATGATTAAAAGAATCTGAGTGATTGATAAAAGTAATATTTAATCGATATTGATTGGATACTTAACATACAAAATAGTCATTATTGCCCCTTCAATTCATGTAATCAAGGAACCACCAATAAGGCTTAGCATACAGGAGTCAATTATGATTGAAAACTAGAAATGATAGTTCTTATCGACAGTGGTCCTTTCCCTTGTGGAATTGCATATGCCGTTGTGTAAATTGGTGATTCCGGAGCTATTAAAGTAATTATGTGTCGTAAAATACTGTAGAAGGCAATAACCGCTCAATGAAAGAGTGGAAAATTCAAGGGTGAAAAGGAATTTATACTATTGAACTAAATAATCATTGGTAATCAGACTCTTCAAGTTATATTTACAAGGCAAGAGACAACATACTTTCGGACTCCCCACCAAGTATGGGGTACAGGCACTTTAGGGAAATTAAAGGGCGAAACCTGTATTATATTAGGTACATGCATATCTATGTATAGTGCATTAAAAGTAACCAGGTCAAGCTTGATTGAATATGCTTATACTAGTTGTTACAAATGCATTCCGTGTAGCTTCGTCCAAGCTTTTAATTAGAATCGCGCGACTGTTTACATAATTTCTCCTCACGTGCAATTTCGACTAACTGTAACATGTAACACTTCTTACGGATCGTGTGTCAAAAAGAATTTTTAGTTTTGATACGTGCTGGTACGTTTGTAATAAATACGCAATAAAGGTTGAAAAGTGTCTTACTTTCACATTTGAGGTGTGAGTTCTTTCCGTAAACTTGTTTCTGTCTTCTCAGCTCTTCTGCTAGATTCTTTATGAACAGCTTCTAAAATATTTTATTATTATAGTCCATTGACATTATTTTAATAGTATAGTTTGGACAAATTTTGAAGCTGAATATAATTGTTATGTGGCAAAATTTCTATCCTTGATAATGAATTTTGAAAAACTAATTTGAAGTATAACGCTCCGGTGGAACAATGAGTAGGCTAATACTCATAAATTTAAAAAGGCAAAAGTTAATGATTACTGTGTGAATAGGATTTATGAGTTAGCAGTGTGGAGGAAAATAGTCCACAACTAGCCATAACCATATGGCTAGACTTGAGGGCAGACAACCATCATCAAGAGTGTATATAGTACATACGATACATACGAAGGTCTAAACCACAAAAAGAGCATAAGGTGATATTGTAATACGTACATATATAAATACAGTAAAAGCTTAGGAGTTAGCATGCATTATGAATGAAAAGGTGGTGGACGCAAGTGAATGATGGACTCCAGATTCGGACCTACCTGGACAACTGTGTTGATGAATTACTCTTCATTGAGGAACATGGAAAATGCATATTTTGATTGCATATCACGCAAGATCATGGAAATGCGTACACCTGTGGATGCATTTCGTACTTTGTCACGCGACAAGCCCCACGCTCCAATGGCTTCTAAATTTATTGCTTTCGTGAAGTAAGTATATGACAAGTTAAAGTGTATCTACGTGTTCGATTCAATTGCTAACCATCCTCCTGCATTATCTCTCCTAAGTAGGTACATTATGACCAACGCTTCTAGCCTGAAGATTCCCGAGTGTATTAAAAGCGAAATATTTCAAGCGGGTCATCAGCCATGTGTGAACTTGTCTATTTTTCATGAGGTATGTAGTGTAGTCCCCCGTACTTATTTTATGCAACTAAAAGTATCTACTGTCTATTACATATGTACATAGAACCTACCCTGTACCTAAATAGAGAGCTGCTCGATAATTTCCCTGCGAAAGAGCCCACACGCAGCTGGAAAAATTCTCTCCAATTTTGTCTCTAATCCAGGAGTCTTTATCTACTCAAAACATTGTTATTTCCACAGCGGTAATCTCCAGTCACGACCACAAAATGTGTCTATAAAGCCATTATCTCAAGAAGCGTGGCGGAAGAAATGCGACAAATTAGTTCTAATCGAAAATCAATCCTTTTTAATCCCAACAAATGCAGCATATATAATTCTATCCCTTAAATGGGACTATGTCCATAGTGTGACAATAAGGCCATATTTTGTATTCTCATTGTGCAAAGCAGCACACCTTTGTTTTTCCAAGAGGAAATTACTACCTTTGTGAAGAGCTCAACGGTAAATACGGTAATTTGGATAAAATATGTCAATAGCTGTGGAAAGTCCCTGTAACCTACAATAAATACCTGGAAAAATTTTCAAAATGGATGGAAAAATAGCGGAGTATTGACTGTCGAGACTCAAGCTGAGAACAAGACAGTAACCGATGACTCGATTTCATTCACACACTCCTCCCTTTGTATGAAATGCAAATCGACCCCGGAATAAGAAAGTGAGCGACATTAAAATACATCAACTCCAGTCGGCATTGTACCATCTGATGTGATATATAGGAAGGGAAAAAAGTGTGAGTTTAAAAAATTAGGGGCATTCATGTGTTCGCCTTTAGTTTTTGAGCAGTTGACGTGTAAAAATTGAAGTAGGTACTTGAGGTATAGGTAAAATGACAAAAGCCATGATTATGAGGATGATGACAACGTTATAAAACCCCGACGACACATTATTACTTATGCCGGGCTCTTTCTCTCTTCTTCATTTCAATGCAAACGAAGGTAAATTGAGGACGTAACACGCAAATGGTCTCATAAGTTTTCCAGGCAAAGTAGGCAAATTTGACAGAGAAAAATGCCGACATTTTTTATTCCCTCTTTTGTTGCAGACTCTTCGACAGAGCCTGTATCTAGTTTAACAACTAACAACCCTTGCAGTATTTTTTATGTGTCTTTTCTAGATATATGCTCCGCTGTGAATGCATACATAGGTGTTTAGGACCTTTCGCTGGGAGGGTATCCAACCAAGCATTATAAAACACTATAAATGTCATGGTACTTAATAATTTCCATGGGACAGTGTGACAGTAGTTATGCAGAGGCTAAGAGTTACAAAATTACGGACATTTACATACCTGTTCATATTCATAATGTCCCCTCTTATTTCTACAAATATAGCTATTTCAAATAAATCAAAAGCCAACAGCAAAACAATTGCTCGAAGCAATCCCGATGAAAGCTGTAACGGTGAGTACCTTCTATTTTTGATGTAGGGATAAATGCCAGGAAGAACTCAATATGCACAATGTAGCATTAGTTTATGAATATTTAAAATCATAAAATAACTCCTGTTTGCAACACTATTGCAAAAACTAAAAGAAAAAAAATTTATAGGTTTAAAAGCAAGTGAAAAAAAAAGCTTAGCTTTTATCAGCAACCAATAATTACACCTCAAAAGCAAACGGTGGTAAAATGACAGCTTTGGGTACATACCACACACACTGTATGCATTCTAACATCAAAGACGAGCGGCTCTGCTACCGCAGCGTCAAAGTGGGGCAAGCCATATGAATGACCTGTGCTGCCTATACAGTACATTATTTTGCATCAGAGCTTTGAAGAGATCCTGTGAGATTTTATTAAGTTATGGAATAACTTGTTTTTTTTATCGTGTACACTCCAAGCCATTTACCATGAATCAAAGCCAATCAATTCATGTCATCTTCTGATCTGATTTGGAATTCTACTCATAAATCCATAAATAATAACCAGTATGGACAGTAATTAACGTATCTTTCCACGACTTTCTCACTTGGGTCAGAAAGGTGTGAGCTTGATCTCAATTAATTATGTAAGTTCTAAGGAATCAAATTTAATTTTTTAATCCATTCACAAGTTCTGAGTTCACCTCCGTCCAGAACTTCTGGGAAGTATTATCATTACGATTGCTTTCACATGCCTTTTAGTTATTGTAACCTAAAACCAGTCGCAATTGACCTTCGAAGTAGACCTAGGTTCAGGGATGATGGTAAACAAATTTGTAAAAGAAGTTCGGGACTGAGAACGTGGGTCGAATCCACGTGGCGGAGCTAAAAATAACGAGGAGAATCAAAGCAATTAAGGGAAGTTGAGCGAATCACCTTTAGCTTGTAAGAACCATTAAAAGCCACACTCTCCCATCACAATAGGGAATGACCCGGTCCGTCAAACCACCATTATTGGCAAAAGTCCTTTGACGGAGGATACAAAAGCTCCGAATCCACCCCCACATTTCCTCTATTCAGCCCGTAACAAAATACACGGAGTCCTCAATTGAATCAAAGAGAGTGGCATGGGAAGCCAATGAGACCGCATGAGATGTCAAGTACCTTCCGTACTATTTCCCCATACTGTACATAAATAATTATACATTTTCAACTAATAATGCATGTGTCTGCTGTAAATACATAATTACATATAAAGCAATTACGGTCAAACCATCCCTCATACTAAATCAATTGTAAAGCTATACTTTTGACACTGACAGAATGAGCTTATGCTATTTTAACAGTGTACTTATTATGTCAATTTACTTTTTTTTGACAAATTATTATAAACAAGCGAATGTCAAAGTATGTACATTCACTCAGGATTAACACGTTCACAAGAATTCCAATGACTCCCTCTCACCAAGATGGATTAAGACATGGTAGGAAGTAAATGTCACCCAGAGATGAGATTCTAGAGAAATGAGATGCAGAGATGGTCTGGGAACCTCAAGGTGCAGATAAATGATTGAGTTGAAATGAACTCGGCACCGGAGACAAGTTACTTAATCAAGCAACTCATTTCATGTTTTCCACTCCCATGGAGCACAAACACTCCTGTGGGTATGAGCAAGCCTAGTTGAGTTTGAGTGGTGTCGTGCCGTTGGAATTACTTGTGTTTGTGAAAATCCACTCCGTCAGTTCATTATTAATGTCATCTACATATTTGGTAGAATTTACCTATTTCAGTATGTACACACGACATGTATCTATCTACTTATATCAACGTACAATTACTTGCATTTCTCTCCAGGATCATTGTTTTAGTAATAAGAGAAAGGCACGAAACCCAAGGAGAGTTGAGAGCGGGTGGCTGGGCTGGTAAAAGAGTGCGCGTCCTACTGGTAGATAATAAGATTCGGGGTCGGTAAGTCGCCCAGTGACATTTACTCACTTTATAGCTTCCATGTAACCCATAATTGATGACAGCGTTAAAAATACGTCGACACGACAACAGACCAATTTGCATAAAGTTCATTACCATTCTCGCACTGAACACCCTCGTAAAATCCACTGTAATCTTTTCTAATAAGTTGACTCTCCAAGTATCCTCAGTTTGCTACACATGCAGTTCCATATTGTTCTCATTCTTCTCCAATTTCAATGTCTTTAGTGCTGGTTTAGTGAGAGAGTCCTCTCCTTCTGACAAACCTTCCACTTCCTCCCTCTTTGTTCACGGAGAATTCCAAAGATATATTTGAGAAAATAATTACATAGTTTACATCCTTGCATCATGCGGAGCTTGATTATGCCATAAAACCAGGGCGCATACTTAAGCATCTCCGTAGTAAAAGTACATTCCAAATCATTTTTACAACTCACATGTTTTAAGTTTTGCACGAGAGAAAATACTCATTTCAAGAAGTTTCCCTTCTCGCCCTCAACAAGAGCCAGGGACTGTTAAATTAATGTATACAAAAGATATGTATCCCCTTCCTCATCCTCCCCAATGAATGTGCATATTGTAGATCCTTACTCCTTCCAGATTTATGAACTATTTACCTTCACTTTCAATTTGAGTCTAACATTTACATTCATTAATGACTGGCCCTGCTATTCAAGCTCATCAGCATTAAAATCCTCGTAACTTTTTTATGTCATGGTATTTCATAAGACTCTCATCAGATATTAATATATCGGCTGCTAACACGCACCTACAAATTAAAAGAAGTTTTGTTATCATACAGTTTACGATCCCATTCCAGGGGGGATGGAGTCCGAAGCACTCTCTCAGAAGGTACTACTAACTTCCATATTCATGGAAATACTGCCGACACGGGAAAAAATTGTAATTGATTTGACAAACCAAAGTAGAAGTAGAATTACCCGGACTGAGGACAGCAAGATAGATGAAAGAATTGGCTGTTGACCGCGAGGGTCACTAATTACCCGTTAAGCTTGTGCTGCTAATGGTGTGAAGGAAATGTAGGGCTAAAAACATGGAATCCTCTGTGGTCACTCTCCATTTCTCCTTGAATAGGGGTTTAAGTGAAGGGAAATGCTGGTGCTGTGGACGTTGGTCACTCAAACTCTGAAACACTTCAAGTGACACGCGACCACTACCAGCACTACCATTGGGAGGAAGTGGACATGCTTCTGTGGAATTCTTTCCTTTTCGTAAAGTCACATTTGCATGTACATACGCTTAGTATGTACACACATGTGAATGTATCCGTAAGAATATCGTAGTGTTTGCGGAGTACTAAACCAACGCTTCTGGTCCTGACACGTGCCTTAAGACACATTTTGCACTTAATTTTGACCATAACCTACCCTAATTTCCTATTCTAAATATAGACACAATAAAGGGATTTAATTTGTTTTCAAAACCCTATAAAATGTTGCTCTGAGCGTACTATTGGTTCAATTAGAATTTATTTTAGTTTATACATTCAAACTGGATGCTTGAAACTATCGTGGATCATTCATATACTGTAATTATTAATCTTGATGACATTCAAAGCAACACATACTGTAGCATTGGGTGACAAAGTTTTCCACCAGGTGGTAACTTGAAACTTAATCAACAGTAATTAATTACCTGGCGTTTGTCAGTGCAACTTGTGCACAGGGTCCCAGCAGTATAGTGTCAGTGACTTTTACGGTGGAGCAAATGTGTAAATTCGACATCTGCATTAGGGCCCCGATAGATTCTCGTAATTGCGGTGCTCACAAGTATGTATGAAGGTGTGATTAAAGTAATTTTGTCAGTTTTTATGAGTAAATGCATATATAGTGGATCTATTGGACTCACAAAAGTTTACCTAAAGTCTGGGTCCAGTGAGTCCTGGCTTTTAATGATGGCACGATTAAGACTCAAGTGTGAAATAAAAAATAGTTGATTCCATGGTGGAAATATAGGAGATTACTTGTAAGTGCTAAAGTACTATTACGTATACATGTTTCCCTGTGATAAATTATCTGCGAAAAGTCTCACCTACTAAATTATTACCCCTCGTGGAGATGAGCACTAGGAGAATATATACAAGCTAGTTTGACAGCAACGATGAGTAATGAAAGCATATATACCCTCACTCTGTTAACTCTTGTCTTTTACTGTGACCGAACTTTAAGGATCTGCAGAACATCCTATCATCAGGTTATGCGCATACATTTCTGTCAGACTAAAAATTCATCCTAAATGAGTTTACTTCCCATAATAAATAAACAAAAAATTAGTTCCTTTGTAAACTTAAGTATGCGCACACTTCTTAAATCCTATTATAATGTTACGTGCAATTAATGTATAGTAAGTAGTAATTATTATAGAAGTTACTCCCCTAAAATCATGTTTTACTTTGTGATTATGTGAAAGCATTTATTTTATTACTGTTCATGTTTACATCCGAATGTTTAAAATTAAACTGAATCCGAAATAGTTACATCTGAGTAATGGATGTGTGAATGTGGGACGTATGTATTTGATTTAAGAAAAAGGAGTGAGTAGGATTACTCCTGGCTTTTATGGTGCAAAGCTGGAAGCTGGAGTGAGAAAAATATGCAAAATCATCATTTGAGAGAATTTAGAACTTGAATAAAAGAGCTCATTACTTTATTAAGCTGATTTAATGGACGCCACGCGAGCCCTAATTTTAAGCATAAAAGAATATCAAAGTCATCTATACTGTATTTAAACGCAGAACCATATGATGATGATGACATTGGAGTGATAGGGCAAAGGACGACATATGATTGCAAACTGACGATGATTTCCCTCCAGCTTTAAACCCTCATGAGAGGGGTAAGTTGGGACGGAGTGGTAGTGCAAGTAGGTGACTAACAGCATTGTCTATGGTTTGTTTTGAACATAAAACTAATGCTCATTCATAAATTCATAACATCTGGATTGATTGGTCATAATTGGCTTTTAAAGTTCAAGTGTCACAGGTGCGGGTGCTGCCTGGGCTATTAATTCAGCTAATGAATGCACGTGCGAAGGACTTCAATCAATAATCCTCATTATCTCCTCCCTCATCAACACTGCCCGTATCAAGCCAACTGACTCTTTGGTGATGATCATGGACCATAATCTATCTGTGGGCATATCTTACGTTACACGTTTCTATATACTCCCATATCCTGAGACTTCCTATAGTTAATAACTTATTCATAAAAATCTTTAAATTTTAAAAAATCCATCTCCTACATCAAAACTAGGGTGCTTCAGTGTAGATACTCATCAAGTTCAAAATAGCGAAAGTAATGAGTGCACTCATTCTACTGAAGTTCCGGCAGGTCTTTTTATATGAAATAAGGAAGAACAAGTTCCATCAAATATTCAAAATGAAGAAGCCTCCTTTCTGTCAATAGTTGGAAGTTGGAAGCCGTGCGTCGGAAACTACGCTGTCAATCCCAAAAGAGCGAACCCGTGAATTGAAATCGGTAGACTAAACATTGTTTCTTTTGTATTTTTTTCCTTCCGGGATTTTTCCTTTTTTTGTTCCCATTTGACTTTAATTTATTATTCATGTCAGTTGTAGGCTAACACAAAAAAATGGGTTCACTTCTCGCTTTGGAATTCTCCTCTAGTTGTACAAGAACTCACAAGTAGACAGTATTTCCGTAACAAACAACAAAACCTTGGGATTATTTGCTTTATGAAATCATTTTGATGACAACAATACAGTTCCATACTCTTCATACAAAAAATGAATCATCCCATAATCTGGAGTTCAGCCACCCTCATGTAAATGTATAGCGTGCACCGTATTATCAAGTTAGCATGCATCTATTCCTGGAAGATCGTTAATTAGGTTGTAACCTAAAAAACAACCTTGCTGCTATATCAACATAATTTACGTGGGGACTTTTAGTTCATGGTACACCTCTATCATGACTGAAATATGCATGCATTTGCATGGTTCAGCCTCAACAATCAAAAGGGAATTATCAGTAGTATTAATAATTTGTGTTTATTTGAGCAAAGTCCAAATGTTATCCATGGAGTTTAATCTTCCTTAACAATCAAAACATGAGGTGCACGCGAGTGAGTCCGGAATACTAAATTGGAGCAGAGGAGGGTGACGCACCGCAATTTTCAATGCTACATTTCATATAGTGCATATGCGGTTCTAGTATTTGAAGTAGTTTTGAGAGCATAAAATAATTCCGGGTTTGAATCGAGCAGGTGTTTCATAAAATCCCCGGCATTTCTCCCGCTTTACATTACAACTTCCACGTGCACTGTCAAAAGCCCGGTAGAGATCTGACAGTTGAAAGAGTGCCCCTCAAACTGAACAAAAAAAAAAGATTTGTGGAACTGTCCACAAAAAAAAGGTTACTTTAAAATTTGTTACCTCTTTTTACAGTATGCAATATGAGCATTTGCAGATTGCAAAAATGTAAATAACCGCATGCTTTTGTTTGCAGGGTTTTTAGGACTTTCAGAAAGAGAGAAAAAGGATCGCCGGCCACTAATTTGCAAGTTGCTGACAATTACTTTACAGGAGGATAGAAATTCATTCAGAAGAGTTTAGCTACGATAATAAAGGGTGAAAAAGGATTCAATGACAGATGGTGACTCTAAACTGTAAAATTTACCATGTGCTAATCTGTTGAGCCCACCATTAGCCATTTGTCAATAGAATTTTGCATTGATGCTCCCCATTATTGCCTTCTCCGTTATTTATTGCCATCACAAAAACTACCCTAATAAAACTTAGTGCAAATTTTCTTTTCTCGTTTTGAAGCTCTACTGATGTATGTTTGTGTGTATGTATATACATATATAATAATTATACATTTTTACAATCCGTATTATGCTAAGGTTTTCAGTACCCTATAATATACACTACAATATTCATGTCTAGAAATGCAATATTCAAACATTGATATCCCATGCTCTCCCAGATGTTTCAAACATTTCGTATTTTATTTTATTTTTCATATCCATTTTAATGTACGGTTGTAATGTGCAGTTGCATTTCAGCTTTCGTTTCCATTTGCAATGTATGATTTCATTCCAGAGAAAATCCTATGAAAAATCCATTCTGGCCATGAATGATAAATCTAAAGTCACTTGCATTTGCCTAAATGTGCCCTCACGGAGAAATAAAATAGTCGGAGCTATCTACATATGTATGTATGTACAACCGATTCGTTACGTGCGTTTCTTGATTGCAAAACGAGGTTTTTGCAAGCAACTCTATATAATAATTTTAGCAATAAAAAAGCAAGTAGGGACTTTTCCTTGTTGTCCAGTCATCAAAAGTGCAATATAATAAAGTTGGCAGTGCTGCGAACTTGATTCCCCTAAAAATTGTTAAATGAGATCGTTCTCCTCCGTCCCTTGCGAATATTTTATGGTACTTCTCCACAAATAATTTTTCACGGTTTAGGAATGAGCAAACTCCCAGGGATATTTTTTCCTTTTCATCGTATACTTGAAAAGTTTTTTTCTCTCATCTTCAAAGGTTTTTTTTCCCAGATTAAACTCATGTGAACGGAACTGAGTCTCACCCGTAAACAATATTAACTGCGGGTATTCATGGGTTTGCAACAATGTCACTAATAACACATTGTAAACTTACAGGCTTTCAAAATGTGTTCATAATGTTTGCACAAAAAGCCAAAAAACGATTGGTCATGAATGTAGGGGTTTTAGTGCAAAAAATAGTGTAAAAACCCTTTCTCACGAGGGTCCTTTGTGGAGAAACTTTGTATAGAGTTGTTAGGAGGTTTATTAAGCCTTCATGGCGTAGGTATCGGTACTTCTAGGAGAGGGAGCCTTCATCACACTTTGGGAAGGGACGGTTCTCAGAAGTAGAAGGGAACAAACAGGTTTACTACTGGGGAACACAACACCCCGTTGTAAGTGCACGGTCAGAATTACATATTATTCTTGTGCATTACACGGCATGGTTCAAACATCAACGGAGTTTCAAGTACAAGCGCAGATACTAAATTTTCTTAAGGGAGATTTTTTATGGGTGTCCAGAAACAAAATAAGTATTCATTTCTGTGAACAACTTTTAATAAACTATCTGCATCAGGCCAGATGCGAAAACTGATAGGAGGCTCATTATCATACGTAAATAAGAAACTGATATGTAGCTCTAAGGTAATTTTTTAAATGTATTCAGGTTCCTCGTATTACTGTACAGGGACGCGCGTGTATCCTTTTGCTTAACAAAAAAACCCTGAAAACTACTTGGCTTGTGCTCATTATCAGCATTAATTACCTCCAGAGTTGATCTAGAAACATTGTGATTGTACACTTGACATTGCTCCTGTCAATCACTTTAGGTTGATTTCAATAATGCTTTGTAATGGGACCACATTCAACTCCCTTATACTTACGATTTCTCTTGTTAAATCCAAAGTTAAGTATACAACACTGAAATATAAGTACATAGACACAGAGAGAGAGAGAGAGATTGCAATGTAAATAATAAACAGCAATTTTCTTTGGGATAACTACAGAGCCAAAGGGATGATGATGATGGAGCAAGCAATCGGGAAGGAAGATACTTTCAAAGTTAGAATGGACCCGGACGATTCAACCAAACCAATAGCCAGAGGACAAACAATTGAACTCAAATTGCACAAATTTTCTGTTGAACATGTTCCCGTTTACTTTGTCCAGTGGAGATAAAAGGATGACCAGGAGCGAAATAGAGGATGATGGACTCCTTGCATAAGTGCAAACTGCTACACGTCTCATTTTCCTCTTGTGAACACGTCTCGTCTCTCCTTTGAGGGAAATAAAAATCATTTGAAACCTTTTTGCATGATGATGACGAGAGGGGATTTTCTCCATTTGTTTGTCCTTCAAAATCCCAGCTTTCACATTTGAGATGGTCACACTGGCTCATCCAAGCCTACGGATTTATATTGCTGTTTCCATGACGAGAGACAGCCGAGCCAAAGAAAACTTGAAAATCCGAGCGACCGTATCAAATGGTCATTTGCCTCCCATCGACTCGTCTTCCTTTTATCCAGACTCGCCGAGGACGCGTGACTTATCCCTTGATCATTTGTATTCCATCATTACAAGACAAATGAGACATGACCAATTCCCAATGAAAAAACCCTCATTCGCAAAATAGCTGACAAGTACTAATTATCAGCTATTTTTTATCAAAATCTATTACATAAACACTAGTAGTTCCATAAAAATGTAGATACATGGTCAAGCTCAACCTTCAAGGAAGGTTTACAATTGGGATTGAGGGGCAGGCACATTGTGCATTCATGCTTGTTTTTTTAGCTTTTTTTTATTTAAGGATTTCGTATAAAAACCCAATCTGAGCATGATAAAGCGAAAGTTCCTGTCCCGGCAGAAGGACAAAAGTTTTGAAAAATCCTGGAAACCAGGACTTGGTCCGCTGGCCCAAGACTCCAAGTATGTATTTCAAGGTGAAGCTCCCAAAGTAAACATATAGACACGCCACTTGTGCAAACTGAGCGGAGAGAAAAGAGAAACAAGAAAAAGCTCATGGTTCATTAGGCCGGAAAAAATGAGCTGTCACTTAGAAGTCACCAGCTAGGCAGTAGAGTGAGGCCGGAGTTGGCGGAAATCACCACCGAAAATGACCAAAATGTCAAATGAGATCATGTAATGAGCTGATTATGCGGAAAAGAAGGGCTGCCCTTCTGTTTGACTTGTACTCCTCCAAGTGTATGTACTCTCTTCCGAGTGGACTTCAATCATAGGATAATAAGGCCTGGGCTACATGACACAACTTATTGCCCCGGCCTAACCCACCAAATCATAACATGTGTGTTGAAGAGCCGGAGTCGAGAGGAGAAAGATAGGGAGGAGTGTGGAAGGACCGTAAAACGTGTAACATTTTTGTCCCTAATTTTGCTTGCGATTAGCATTACGACAGCACATTTATTCACGTCTTCTCCATTTCCTTGTTCACTTTTGGGTTAAACGGAACTATTTCCGAAATCGATTTTCAAAAAACAACCATCTCCTTATATAACATATCTTCCTTTCGAAGATCATGGACATGATCATGGTATCCAAACATTAACATTTCCACTGGATGCTTTTTCCTTAAGCACTCGTGGTACGAAATGTCAATTCCCACAATAGTCAAACATTTTTTTCCCTGTTCTCGCTCAAACATTCATTACAACCATTACTATCGAAATAATCTAGAAAAATTGTAGTAATCCAGATTGAAAACTTTAATGGACACCAGAAATCATATACAGTTTATACAAAGCAGTGGGATATTCTCAGGATCTGCAAATGTTTCAAGTAACCCCTTCAAGTCCGAATCTATTCATCCCCCATGTAACACTGTCATTACAAATCTATCTTTTGTACTGTGAGGGACGAAACTTTTTTTGTAAATAAAGTAATGTTGGCGTAACAGAAGGTGAAAATAAGCTACAAGTTTTAGTGACATGTGACCACCCATTTCTGTGGGCAGGACTGTCCTTCCTGTCCATGAGTTTGCTAACAGAGAGCTAACAACAACTCTCCATTGTGCTGATAAATGGACAGGCTAAAAGCGAACAGAATTGGGGTAAAACTCGCCAGTGAACCAGCTTTTCTACTGCATTAAGTAGATACAAAGTATCAGTAATGTGAAGTAAAATGCTCCTACGGATTTACTCTCTCCTTGGCTAATAGCGTCCGTAAAGTTGTACTTTACGGAACACTCACAACTTCACTTCCCTGTAGTCAAAGGAAGACTCATAGAACCATAGAGCTCATCCTAAGACCTAACACATCGATTCTACCCTGCTGAGTCTTTGTTCTTGTGTCGGTGAACCGAAAACCCGAGTCAAGGCAAAATCCTATGAAAGTGGATTCAATTGAACACGTTTCGGTGCGTGTAACAAATGTGTCAAAAAATCAGACTGGCGTAACCCTATGCACTTTGCTCATATGTACATTTCAACCCCACCAGTCATCCGAAAGTATGACTTGAGTCTACATGGACACACAGTCACAAATTCAATGACACAATATTTAATAACAATATTCCGGGGAAAAACATTTTTCTCAGTAAAACCTGTCTCTCTGTTGTTTTTTTTTCCAGGAAGTGTTTTTATCCCGCTTTTGTTTTACACACCAATCCCAAAGAACTGTGAATGGGAAGTGGGAATGGAGGAACAAGAGGATGAATGGGAAGGAGTGAGTAGTCGTGGATTTACTATGATGAGTTTTGATTATGATATGACTCATAAATCTCTTTCCATTTGCGACAAGCCATAAATTTATTTCTTGATAGGTCTATACCGAAGCCTTCCCCGAGACAATGCACTGCGAAGCCCACCACAAAATTGAGTCTGTGCAAGCCATTCACTTTAAATAAAGACAAGTTCATTATTCATTACAAGATAACTCATGAGAGAGAGAGAGGAGAGAGAGCAACATGAGAAACTCCAGTTCTTACGTAACTCCTCCGTCCAATATTATTTGCAATCAACCAGCTGTGAAAGCAAAGAATGTAAATACAGCACAAAGGACTTGTGTGAAACCATCCGCCATCTTATTGTCTGCCTCTCCCTTAACAATTATTACTCCCCTAAAAGTATCTGTCCGGTTCACCAAGAAAATTATTAACCTTTAGAAATAACATCAGGCTTTTAACAGTACCAGAAACAATACTAGTATAAGGGACAAGTACCATGAAAACAATCCAGACAGAATTTCCCTACGAGCACTCATTTCATTGTAAAAACATTTGAGTATTTTTTAATTAAGTGTTAAATGCATCCGAAATTGTTGCTTGGTTGCTAAGCTTTTGAAATAACAGCTATTAACGGAACGTACTTTAAAACAAAGCTCCAGTGCAAACAATAACTGTATAGCTTTCAAGACTCATCACTTGGGACCCTGAGAAATAGAAGGGATTTAAAATACACTAACTGTATAAGTACGAATAAAGTCACTCTCAAGAGTTACCTTGTGTATAATTTGAGTCTGTCATAAAGTAGCATTATGAGACACCCGATGTAAGCATCTTTCGTGGAAGGGAGGACTACTGAGAGGAGACCGCGGCGAGGAACTTCCCGAAGTGGTTTAAGTAAGAGATAATAATGGGAGCAGAGTCAGAGAATAACTTACAGTTCCAAGGAACAAATTCAAAATAGCAATGATTTATGATGACAAGGACAGGGAAGCACACTCCAATTCTATTTTACGACTCACTAGCCGCCGTTGGGAAACCAAAACTTGAACTTCATTTCAAGTCAGTCATACCTACAGTGTCCCGATTGCAATCTCCCATTTGAGATATATTCCGTGGTTTATCCATTTATGTGCTTGCATGTAATTATGTATATCTGTGGATGTATGTATGTAACATGTATGACAATAAGTATTCCAACAGCATGGAAGCAGGAGGATGGACGAGTATAGTGCTACAGTATTTATATAACACAGCTTGGATATTTAATTCAGACAATGCCATTCGTTGTCATTAAAAGGAAACAGAGGGGGGATGTAAAACTGGGAGAAAATTGCACGCTTCCATTTTGCTCATTTACCACGCTTCCAGGGATTGTTCTCTCCCAAAGCCAGGGCAGGAATGTTGCGAATCTCATAATCCACACTGCAAATTACAAATTGGACCGTACCATGGAGTTTTAATGAGCTCGTAAAATCTGCAAGTCCAGAGGCCGGGAATACTAAAAGTTCCATGGAAACCATACCGGCCCAGTATCTTTAATAGGGGTCAGGATCTTATGAGGGGAAACCATTATCATGGTATAACTTTCTAGTTGTTATAATACTCTTTCCGAAGGAGACAACATGCAAATTTTACTACTTCCACTTAATTCCTGACTACATGCACAACTACCATATTTGTATAAACCATTCCGAACCACAAAGGGAACATTTCTTCGGATTTTGCATTATGCCAGGGCTTTAAATCAACCTGGCCTGACTATCGTTTTAAAAGCTCAAGAAACTGTAGCAATAAAAATCCGAGGGAAAGAAAATTCCCCTTAATAGAACTCCAAGATATGATGTCATTTCCAAAAATCCAATCTCAAAATAGTTTCGATTTTTTTCCCTGATAGCTAGCAGCTCCTCAGTCATATGCTAATAATTTATGTGAATTTATGAGACGGATTCAAGCCAGCGATAGGAAGCAATAACATCCTCGGGTCTTTGAGGATCCTTTGAAAGAGGTCTCGTCTTTACCTTCCTTCTGCTTCTAATAACTCATACATGATACATATATGTATGTATTATCTGTATTTTCTCCATATATTTTTCTTTTTAGAAAATACAAGACACAAGATAAAAAATTGACTCAATTTGCTTCAAGGGACAATAACCAAGTTGGAGCTGTGATGTGTACAACCACATATGTAACCACGGCTCAGTCACTCTCAATATTCCCTCCGTAATTGTAAAGGATATTGTTTTGGTCCCGCAAGAGAAGATCTGTGGAGGAAAGCAGAAATGATGATGGAAGGGGGAAATAATTCAGTAGTCCTTCCAGACAAGTACATGCAACCAAAGTGACTGTTAAGGAAAGGAATAAAATTGAATTCCTTTTTTTTCTCCTCTGGCTTATTATGCAAATCATATCCATGAAGTGTACTCGCATAAAAATCCTACCCCTTCAAGCCCTGAACCTTTTGGCATAAATGTACAATTTTTAATGCAAAGTATCTATATAGCCATGTCTGGTTTTATGCATGTAACCACTTCCAGCAAAATGGGATTTGAGAAGGTTCAATGATTTCATATTTTTAGTTTTGCATAAATTGTGAAGAAAAGAAATTCGTACAGTTTGATAACACTATTGAATACGTATTGATCCCGGAAATAACAGAATGTTGTCTGTAGTAATTTCCTATGTATGATGTACATACCTATCCGAACCCACTACTTCTTGTGAGGGAAGTTCCCAGAATGGTATAAAATGTACCCCTGGGAATTTATTTTGTGGAAAGCACATGGGGACAAACTTTATACTTAAAGAGCCGTAGTGCACAATTCCCTGGGAGGAGAGCAGTGGAGAAGAGAAACCTGGAAAGAAAGAGGATTTGATGACTTGCCTAAAGGTGTTTGCAGTTTGCATATTCTCCCTATTCCATGCATGTTAAATCCAAGACCAAATTCAATTAAATCAATGTTTACGCGAGAGAGACATGAAAGGTTTTAAACAAAGACATTTCCCTGTCATCTGCCTGCTTAAACAAATGCTCTGGTCGAGTTACGCAAAGGAAAGCGCTGGAGAACGTACAGGTCTACAATATATGTATCTTTATGCCTGGATGCATACGGTTACTAGTATAAGCTACAATTTAAAAATAGGAGCTCAAGAGGTGCATATGTTGTAGTAAGCCTGAGTTGACATCAGTGCAGATTCCGAAAGAAAAACATATTACGAGGTTCACAAAGAGGCGAATTAAGAGACGGTGCACGGGAGTCGACATTGAATGGAGACAGTATTTAAATACATGATTCTCAACACATGGTGATCAGCGGTGTTGTTCATTGAAATGTCGATGGAAATAGGAAGGGATGAGACGTGGGTAGTTATAGTACCACAGGCAAGTTTTATTGGGCAAAAAGGGGAAGACTGAACAGGGAGAAGAATATCGCACAAGTTTCGAATCGTCTTTAGAACTTGACAATTGAATTAATGGATTTGTAGAAGAGCTATTAGCAGAACGTAATTACTCAATTAGTTGAAAGAACAAACCAATTTACTCAAGTCTGACTTCCCAATTTTCAGCCTTTCTCGGCTGGAACGATGTAAATCACTTGCCAAAATGTGCTTTTCTTGCAAATTAGACCGGAGGCTCTCCAACCAACCCACAGCCCACATTTGTTAACACAATTACCAGTCCTATGTCATCTCCACACAGTAACTTAATTAAAACTTACGTGTGTTCTTTGGACTCACTCACTGGAAACTATTTCCCAAGGAGACTGCTCCACAAATGATTAGTCTCCTGTAAAATCCATTGCCATTCAATTTTTGAACGTATGTACATGTATGTAAGTAAGGGGATGGAGGAATCTCAATTTTGATAGCATTGAAACCCGTTCACAATCAAAATCCTTCAGCTTTTAGATAGATACATACAAACTACAGAATTTAATTCCTAAATTAACTTCCTGGAAAATTATAAAGAGAAATTCAATCCCAATAAGAATCAGGAGGAAATTGAATTTTAATAGAGAGTATCGGTTTATTAAAAAGAAAATAACCACAGAGAGAAGTTCATTCTGTTATTGTTGGTTGTGGTGGGAAGGGATAATGTAAACTGGAAGTAAATAGCTGTCCTAGTTTCAAACGTGTTTTCATTAACCTCATCGCATTCAGTACAGTTTGATAGTTTTTTTCTCAGATGTATCCTTCGGGTAAAGTTCATGTTATTATTGTTCTGGTTGAAACGGAGGAAAATAGTTTTGAATTTCCGAAAAATTTGATGATTTTTACTGGGGTAAGGTAAAAAGCTCCGCTCATTGCTGCTGGTCATTGAATTAGTAAAGTTGTTCTTTTGGCTGGGAAGTTGGTGAAAGATGTCTCAGCGTACGCCTCATTAACCAGTGTTTATTTTCGTATAAAGGTGCTCTACAAGACTGCTTTGGTGGGATGACAAAAGCACATACATCATCCTTTTATCTATTCATTCAACGGAAGACAAGAGAGCAACCAAAATCCTTTTCACTCCAGTTTCATATAGTACGGAGCACTCTCTCCTCCTTTCTTGTCTCATTTACCCCTGAAAGAAAAATACTGTCAGCGTATGCTAGCTGGAAGGTATAGTCCTAAAGCAAATAGTAACTCCAAGGACTGAATGTGACGAAACTTAAAACACTGGTAGAAAAAACGCAGGGTTAGGTCTGCAAGTGTGCACGAATGTATACAGACGGCCAAAGCCATTAGATTATTGTCTTCCAGTGCCTATACTCCCAGCCCGCCTGGTTACCAGTGTTGTAAATCATACATGAGAAAATGGAAAGCTACTGGGAAATCATTACAGGTTCAATAGGCTTCATGTATAATTGCAGTATAGTTTTTAGGATCGAGTCTCAAATTGAAATCTTTCCTCGTTGAGAGACTGGACTCCCATTTATTAGAGATGCAGTGGACGAAATGCAAGTGATTTTTACAGAAATTCAATGTGATTGTGTTGAATGGTCAGAGGAGAGAGGAGAATATTGAGGATTTTTAATAAAGAGCTTTGCAATGTGGGAAAACCGGTAGCTATCTTCTGAATAGACGGTGGGTATAGGATCGGAGTGCGGAGACTCTCAAAACATTTCACATGTTTTTACACGTCTGTGAGCTCAAGCATGCTTAGATACATGCAGATAGATATTTAATACTAAAATACTTATATACACAAATACCGGCGTCCATTTGGTAGTGACCATATAGTACCAGTTGAGAGTATCTAAGTATGTACGTATCATTTGTTAGACAAGTTGGCCCATTACTTATTTGAAACCTGGTTGGAAGTTTTTACGGAACGACGTACTTGAAAAATAAAATCCCACCCGATCGCCAACTCCCAATGGACAACGGTAATCTTCATAATGTCTATTTCGACATCAGCCGGACCTAATATCTACCAGTCGTATATACACTTCTATTTATCCTCTCGTCGATTGTCTGCTCCTGGGCTTCCCCCTCTTTTGAATTATGGCTTGTTTTCACATTTTTAAACTACTTGCAAGAATATTCACTTTCATGGTATTGCGCCATTCGAAACTGTCCAGAATGGAAAACTTTTGCTACTCACACAATACTTGTCCAATCCACTACAATCATCCTTTCAAGTTTAACATTGCCAAAACCAAAATCATATCATTTGATATTCTAAATTGGGAATGTAATGCAGATATGCATAACCTGTTATATTGCAAAATATGGGATTCGCAAGGGGGATGGGCAAATTTGCAATATCTTGTGTACCTTCCAGTATAGTATGACATGAGTAATGTCGTAAGTTCCAGACTGTTAACTTTTGCAAAAATCGATGATGGATGAAAATCTGAACAGTTGAGTAACCACGGAAATGGCATGCATTTCACATGACAAGGAACTTGACTGGAGTTATGAATGCAAACAAATATGTAACTTGGAAAATATTCGCAATAAATAATCCTTCTCCCTCCGAAGCTATAAAATGTACGACATTATGTAATCTTGTTCGATCTTCCTCACCGGAATTACGGATCATGTAGGAAGCATGCGAATTTTTATGCGAGGACCTTTCTAGAATAGCTTCAATTTTTATATCCCCGTAGTAAAAGCTACATTGATGGATAAGAAATTGAATTATTCAAACCCTGACGCAATGCATGCTACTGAACGTTCGGGGAGCACAATACCGGTCGATCATGTTGCTCTTTTCGATACTCAAACCGGATTGGGTTTTTGCATGATTTTAATAACGATACAGTATGGTTTCCATTAGGACAGGGTAAACTTTCTCGGTTATCGCTCATCGTTTTCCTGAATGTTGTTACAGTATGAGACTTTGAGAGGATATTCAAAGTGGATGGTATTGTGGAGGGAAGGACTACAAAAGAGTAAATATGGGAAAGGTATTACACAAATTCCTTTGTGGTTAAGCTACTAATAGGCGTTCATGTGAAGAGATTAAATATGATTTTTAAACACTCGCTCAATGTCCATCTCAAGTATTGCACCATTCCCTTGTCAATCAAATGCATAAAGAGGAAGCCAATTCATTTCAAATTTCTTTTCTTCCCCGGGTTCCAATACTGTATAACCTTACGGTCACTCACAAAAAGGATTCCATAAAAATAATTTAAATTGTGGTTGTTCAGATGAGTGTTTCGGATGTCATCACTCATCATGTCACTCGTCTTATCATTAGTATGTCAGCTCATATAATACAACGGACTTAAATGGACTGGTGTGGCTGTGCATTACCAGAGACTATTTTTATCATTAAATTCAAGAAAAGTTTTCAACTGATTAGAGTTCTCACCACATATCGCAACCATCAAAGAAAAAATTCTCAGTTACATTAAAATCCTGAAACTTTTGTATGCTGACGAGTATCTATTGTGTTTATGTACAGAGAGTATGCTCAAGAGTAGCCTTCAAAACGCATCTAATTCGTGGGAACATTGTGTGGGTAATTAATAAAGTTGGCTATTTGTATTCTCATAGTGAGCCTTGAATGAACAAATTGCTACCATTAGGTTTTGGAGTGGAACCGTAAAAAAATCCGCTTCCGACTTATGCCATTTTCTATAAACGAGCAACGCTCGGCAGTTAATTATTGTCATTTGCAAAAGTAGGGAATGACTTCTGGGATGGAAACAGACACGTGGATTAATGTGATGGTTAACTTGACTCTTCGTCTTTAAAAAAAAAACCTCGGGGTGAGTATCATAAAAGTGTTGAATGTGTGAAATGAATTAATGGTGGAGATATGAAGCATATTGGAAGACAAGTTGGAAGTGCTCGTCCGTCAGTCATCGTCAAGGAGAAAACAATGGTTATCTGTAGTCAGGATGAAATTAGGATGTAAGTCACGTCCGAATAGTCATTATCCTGGCGTATGCATAGCAAACATTTATTTAATTTCCATTTTGTCAATCGAATATTATTGTTTTCAGGTTGACGGCCACTGCTGCGTTATAAATACTATCTTTTGTGTACGCCGAGAGGGTAACCCTTCACTAGGACAGGGAACTTGAGTAGGGAGAAAGAGACTGATAAAAATTACATGATCATCATCATTTCCATCCAGCTCCCAGTTTCTCCTTATACGTCCAGCTTTTTATAGCAGCGTGTGGGTAAGAACAGTAGTTTCCACTCATATACATATATGTTTGTATACATTTAAAATACATGATCCCATGAGTTCCTATATGTATTTTGTGCATCTATAAATGTATCATATACTTAGAATATGTTTTTGTATACATACTGAAACATTACGTAGTGCCTATATATATGCATTTGTATCCTCATACTTGTAAAATCAGGACTTGGTGCTCAATTTATACCCACCATATATATCTACATATAATTACATATGTATGTGTGTAGGTTTGCTTAAAATCATTTGAGTCATATTCAAACCATGATTATCCTCCTGACGCAGTTCCTTTCCGCTTGAGTTGAAACTGAAGGATACCCTTCATGTAGGAGAGCATATGCTTTACATTGAAAACATTCGAATTTCAAATATATGAAAATGACTTGCTTATGGGTTAACCTTTTCACCTAAAAGTAAACACTGGAAAATGTAATGGTCTGGAGAGCTCTTCGTGTCAAGACGATTTATTCAAATGGCCAAACTGGGATACACAGGTGTACCATTTCAAACCTTTTTAGGCGTTTCTTTTTTTTCTTTCAAGATGCAACTGTTTAGAATGAATCGTGAAATGATTGTTATTATTAACTATGTATGTACAGAAGTGTTACAATGCAAAAAAGCTTCGAAATTGGTCCAGTGTCCTGGCTATAACACTAGAGTGTATATAATCTTACAGGAACATGCTAACAAAAACGGAAACATGTAACTTCTACCTCCTCCAACTGTTTAGTTTTCGGTGCTGTGCATACTGTGTTGGCAAACAAACCTTTTTCTGAAGGGCCCACAACAAGTGCATCCAAAAGTTTTCCTAATTTTAAAAACTTTGGACAGATTCATAAATCAAGGGATAGGATTTTGTGGTAAAAACTAATGTGACACAAGCCTGGGTTTCCAGAATATATTTTTACGGTCATTTAAATTCGAAACTAATAAGGGACTCAATTTTTTGACAGATCGTTGGACACTCAAATTACATGTGAAAGGGGCAAACAGTCCATAATTATGTTGGAAACCCCAGAAAAGGGTACTTACGAGGTTGTAGTACAGGAGGATTCTAAATGTGAACCGACTATTAAGTGTCCAGATTTTGTATTTACATACATGCATGCATCCCTCTGTGGATGCTATTAGCTAGAGGGTTTGCTATTATTAAATGTCATGTATGTTTCGTGTTTATGCCTGTACCTATTCATAAGTTTTATTGTACAAACTATAGCTATATGTACCAGTCAAAATATAAAAGCGTGACTTAAAGCGTCAGAAAATTGAAGGAGTTGGTAGTAAAAATTGGAAGGGGCGGGAGCCCGAGGCAACCACTTGCATCCACTGCTCACATGCATCTTTTTTTCTCCTGTCTACTCATCTCTCTCTCTCTCTCTCTCCCTTTCTGTATCTATAGGTAAAAGATAAAACGTGGCGTAAGAGAAAAAGATTAGCATCAGGATTACCATGCAACACATTACACAACACGACATTACTGTAGCCCGTAATGCTACATATACGTTATTCTCAAGTGTTCTGATGAGTACGAGGAGTTTACAGTGACTGCACTTGAAATCTAAACATGTACCAAATAAAATAAATAGAAAATGATGCACATCCCTTATGATTATAAATACTCATAGCACTGGAGAATCAGTAGGTACAAAGTAGTTTTTCATGCTGACAAAATTATGACCTGATGAACCCCACAGAAAAAAGTACTACGAGCAAACAGCTGAGCTAAGATGATGTCTAGTAGAAGTGAACAAGAGAGAGAGAGAGGGAGAGAGAGAGATGAGAGAGAGAGAGAGAAGAGAGAGTACGATGGACAAAAAACTTTGAGCCAGGGAACTCCTTACGTTCAGAGCACAATGCCTTATCACATAAGCTCACTGCAACTGCATAATAAAAACTTTTTCCAGCTCCTTCAGCAATAATAAAACGGATTTAACATCTGTACCGAGCTAAGGGCCAAGCTGAGGAATAGTCGGTGTACATGTATTTCTATATTACCTATGTATACGTGTAGACGTAAACGAACGGGGCTTTAAGTCTGGTACTTCTTTAAAAAAAATCTTTACACTGATTTCGGGTACGCACTCGTAGTGGTAAAGTATAGGTAGACGTCGTAGTAGGAAATTATTACTATGATTGAATTACACCCTTGTGCGGACGGAGCAACTACACACTTTTCCTACGAACTTGAGCTCAGTTGTGGCTTTATAATGTAAAGTGCACTATCATACTTATACTACGGTTGTACACAACGGAAGCGTGTAGACTCAAAACGTACGCATGCAGCTAGCTAGCTCACTCCCAATGAGTAGTCCACAGTACATATGAACATACATACATGCTCAGGCCAGATTTACTTTCACAACAACAAAAAATATGTGTACAACCTCCTCTGTCCTTTTCATCTCTCAACCTTCACTTCTTTAGAATTGGGGGTGGATAATCAGGTGTTGCCTCCTATGCTCTGCTCTATGTATGATAATCATATGTAACTCTGCAGTATAATAAACTTCAATAAAAGCTAGTCTACTTGCTCATTAGAGACACTTGAACGTTCAAAAGCAGGTAAAGATTTTTACTACACAAGTTTTACGCTCATTATTTATTGTTATTAAATACGGCTAACTCTCCTTCATATGCTCACATTACTCTACTATTATAATATTCCTTAATAGAACCGTAAAGACCTCTGTTCAAACATGCCTTCAATAAGTTTATCTAAAAAAATCAAGGTTCATCAACAGAATATTGACTTTGCTAGCATTTATTTAACGCTTCAATAATTTGTGTGTTCTGCTTTTACAAGGACAAAAAAGGTAATATAATTATTTCAACAAGATTTACACACGGACAATACTTGAACCAGTCTACAGTTGACACACTGGCTTAATCATTTGATTGTAACCTAAATATTACCTAGGGACTCAAGCCTAAAGAAGCAATCGAAGCTGTTTCTTAAATGAAGATTTGTATTCAAGTCTGTCCTTACAGATAGGATTTGAAACAAGGATCTCAATTCTTTCCATAGGGAACAGCGTGGTGACAGTGTGACCAAGTAGAAAATATAGGGCTCACATGTGCTAAAACTTCCCCCATAACATGGAAAGCCAGGTTGGAACAGGCACTCATACTACAATTACACAATGTTTTCTTGGACATTATGTTTTTTTGAATGTGCTGTCAACCTTTAGTTGCCCAGGCTCACTCACATCCACCCACAACCTAACCTTGATGCTAGTACCACTGTCTCTGACCCTCACTCACATGTGTTCGTTCCACTGGATACTAACCGTTTTTGCGTATGTTCGTATATCTATGCGTAGGCAATAAAGCCATAATGGTAAACCTATTACAAGTTTACTACGAGGATTGGAAACGTGACAGCGAGGAAAAACAGGTGATTTGGCCTGAGGTTTCTTTTTTACGCAGCTTATCAGTCCTGTATCGATACGTAGTGTAAACAGACCTCGGAGTAACGAAATCCGTCCTTTTCTGCTCAGGAAAAGCTTTACCTTTCACTATATATCTGTACCTTAAGGAAGTGTTCCTAAGGAGATGTTCATGTAGTTTCAAAACTATTGTATATACATACATACAGCTATACAAAAAACAGGCCCGACCCTTTCATTGTGAGTACTTCTATTTTAGGTCGGTGCAGTAATGATTAAAATCTAGGTTATTATAATGGACGGGCAATGAACTCTTTATTTTAATTCAATAAGGTCTATATAATTTGCTCCGATTGTATCACAGACTTTTACGAGTCGTTATTGCAATTACACTGGATTGAACACTGTCTCAAGAGAGCTCGTTCCGTTTGAATATTGTCAAGAGGACTTCTGCAAAATCAAAACCCCAAGTTTTGAAATCAAACTTTTCCCCAAAAGTGTTTTTGTTATCCTCAGGCCCGCAGCAGAGTATATGTGCATGTAACCCATGATTGGGTAAACCCAGACACTATCTGTACCTATTTAGCTGTATACCGTCCCCAAGGGATATTCCAATCTTGCTCAGCTGACTGAGCCACAGGTGTTCAACAATCACCAGTCAACAACACTGATTTTTTATACAATTACCTCCTCGTGCACTACCAGACAATCCCAAAACTACACCCTCACATGGTAACTGTACGGAGACGTAGTAAGAAAGGAGACAAAAAAAAAGTGGAAGGACTAGGAGGATAGAGTAGGTGCCTGCATTTATAACAAAACCTGGTAATCTACTGACACAACAACAACAATAATGGGAGATGGGATATGACCTAAGCCAAAGCTTTACAAGTTTTTGTACTTTTTCAAACACCTTCACTCACGTTTTCTTTCTCTTTAAATAATCTCTATTGCTTGTGCTGCTGTTGCTGCTGCTTCATCCAGGAAATGAGCTTGCTCGTATTTAGAAAACTCTTCTAGGATACAAAAAAAAACCCTTTTGTTATCTCTTGCATAAGTTTACACAAGATTCATGTTTTACGAGCTACATTAGTTTATAGAGGGATGCCAGTACACACAGGGTTTTTTTTTCGTAATATTGTGGCTCTTTCCCTATATTCACAAAGGTAAATCTCCTAGTAAGTGCAATAAGATAGAATTAAATCGTAATTATTCTTCAGCCTCCACTGACAGTTGGGAAAAGTATGGAAAAGGCGAACAATGTTTCTCAAATGATAATAAAATGTAATTACCGCAGGACAAAAAATAACGACCGCTCCATAAATTAACCGGGTGCAGTGCTGACTGTGTCACTTTGATAAAGGTCGTGTAGTAAAACTTGAAAGGGTTAAAAATAGTCTCGTGGTCTCAAAAAATTATGCTACCATTTACAACGTACTAATTTCAAACAAGCCCATGTCTATACAGTATAACATTGTCTGCTCGCAGATACATTTTTAATTCTATACCAGTGAGTTCAATTACGCCCATTATAAAGTTACAAAGTTAATAGTTAAAAGACGTACATATATGTATATATAAGTATATCTATATACAGGTAAGACTAAATTAGTGTTTTATCGAGTGAGAGAATAAACTTGAGCTAAATGGGAGGTTAATGTTTTATGAGAAGAGGAAAAAGAAAGGGGAAATAGGAGAATCCAGGGAGCCTAAAACCTAATCATAAAGTAATAATCATAAATATAGCATGGAGGGATTCTCCTTCACAACTGCAGAACAGTAGCTTCACTCATAACTCTATTTTCTCCTTCTTGTCATCATGTTGATTTCATGTAAAATAATGCAAATGAAATGCGCATAAATTGAAAATGAATAGAAATCAGGCTGAGATTTTCTTATTCTTCTCTACTAATGTACCCCCTTTTGGTAGTTGTCGGGTAGGTTACTTAAATCAATTGTTCCTTTTTTTGGACCTAATCGTGGTTTTCCCTGACTTAGTCCGAACTTCAATTCATAAATGAACAGAGCGCGTAAGTGCTCAGCCCACAGAGAAAGAGAGAGAGAGAGAGAGAGAGAGTTGATAGGCAATAACTGACTACACTGTACATACATAGCCTTAGTGTTGACTTTAGAGCTTCTGTTTGCCCAAGAATCAGTAGCTCAGTGTACAAAGTAGTTAAAATCCAGCGAAGCTCATGAGACAGCAATTGGTTTTGTACACGAGAACAGCCTCACGAATTTCCAAAACACGCTCAGATATGTACGTACAAATGTTCTCCAATGGAAGGAAACGGGATTTCATGATAAATATGTACAAGCTGGAACCAACCACCTCTGTTATTACTTACTATTTAAAGTTTCTCGCTGAAACGCATCTCATGTTTTTGGAGAAGAATAACTTCGTAAATTGTGTTTATTGTAATTCATGAATTTCTATGGCTCAAGCAGAGAGGAAGAACTTCTAATTTTACTAATCCTTCCAGCAAGTTAGACTGTAGAGTGTACCGTGTAGACAATCATATGAATATCTGCTGTAGTTGCATGCATATATTAGTACAAGGATTCAAAAATACATTTAGGTACATAGAAAATATCTCCCAAGGATTTTGCTATTGGTACTATAGTACGAGGTTGGTGTCTATTCTTATTTACTATTGGGAGTAATTACGTCTGTGTGTACGTTACATTCGACAAACTAAAACTGGTTACTCAAACACCCATACGGCAACATTATGTACACTAATCAGTTTCAGATTATTAGATGAATCTGAGTGTGCAGTGTGCACAGGGTTTTGTTCTTCCACCTTCACAGTAGCTACTAGTCTCAATCTCAATATGTCAGGTAAATAGTAATAACTTGTTAATATTATGACTCACAAATATTTGTTAATCTGTTCACATTATTGGGGGTAGGGAGAATCATAAAATTCATTGTTTGATGTGTGTGCAGGGAGTATTTACATGGCTACTGCTTGCTCTTATCATTACAGTGCTAAGACCAAAGGACCAAATGCATTGTGGCTACACGAGAACACTTGTTAATGAAGCAATTTCCCTTTTACGCGTTCCTCTGCTCATTTGAGTAATATTTTTATAGGAGCATTGTATACTCACAGGTGATCCAATTAGCCTTACTCCAGACTTGAAAATTGACTGCTTTATTACACACCGTGCGTGCAACGGAGTAGAGACATTTACTCTGGAGAATAATTTGAGCCATTGAGGAGTCAGAGTAGGAGAATGACCAGCAGTTTATACCCACCCTCCGCTCTATTCCAACACTAAGTTTGGGTAATCTAAGCTCAAATTACACACTCATTTGAAATTTAAATTTGACATTATCCAGGTCCCAGTGCTCCTTTCTTCTGTCTGGGTGTAGAATTTACAATAATAAAACATACAGGTATATAGATAATTACACAAGGGATGCTTGTAGTGTTGGCTCAAGTCAATGCTAATTTCTGATTTAGGAGTTTATTAATTTGCCAGATTTATTCATTTTGATAGTGGGATAACGGTACTCTGGACTTTTCGACAGTTCATTGTTCCAGTGATTATTTTCTGAATACATGTAAATGCACGTAAGTGAATGTGTCTCATTTGCATAGGATTGTATCTCTCCTAAAATTGAGCTATAAATAGTGGTCGGTTGGCAAAATGACTTCATTAGGAGCGGAAGCCTAATCAAGTTGCTGATTGAACTATTATCAAGTCAACGCCTTGATTTCGAGATTATTTTTAATTGATACCATCGGCTGGTAATTGTTCACCATATGCTGACAGTTGGAGGGGAATTACCCGAAAATTTATTTTTGGGATTGAATTTATGAGTCCCAGTGCTAATGTCAGTTTTGTGCCTAGCCCCAGTGAGAATAATGGCTTTTTAAAAACAAAATAGGATGCAGGGGATTATTTACATTTAGCAGGGTTTACTTAAGTTAGTGTTTAGCAAGATTTGTTTAAAAAGTGAGGATGTGTATGGTGACCAAAGGGTGATATTGCTTCCCATTGAAAGTAATGCATCAATTAGCAGGGTCATCCGAAGTGTAGCCCAGGGCTTTTAAAAAACCATCTATTCACTAGCCTTTTGAAAGTAGATCCACTCTCTTCATATAAAAAATGAATGTGGCCGGAGCTACAAATCAACACTGTATCTGTATACCTACAAGCTACGTAAATAGACAAACCTCCAGTTTACAGCAGAGATTAACAATCGGACAACAAATCACCAGTGTGACAAAAGCTAAAGAAAACACTGAAACTTCTTTTTTCTACTATGTTGAGATGCTTAAACCGTGTCTCCAAAAACATAATTGCAGTGCCTAATGTATTTTACAAGTAATATATTAATTCCTGTCTATATTTAGCTAAGAAAATAAAAAATATGGGCAATTTCAAAGCTCGGGAGCTCAACTGATTCTGCTAGGAAAATGTTTACATTGGGATAGTACAGGGCAGTAGTTGGAAGTATGTAGAGCTGAAGGAAAAATGTGACTATTTTTTCTTCCGCAAAACCGGTCGCTATTAAGTCATAAAGAGACAATGCCCTTGTTCCATGTGGAAAAGCTCTTAAAAGGGTGTATTTATTTCTGTTTATTCAACAACGTTTACAACATTGAGGTCCCAGCATAGAAACGATTCCTATTATGACGTCAAATTTTTATTATGACCATCATTTACATAAGTGAACTCTACTCAAATTATAACACTTTCCCATCCCAGAAAACTCCAACCAGTGAGTTGCTGTTACCCGCGTCCCTGTCCATCGTCCCAAGTGGACCCACTTGCGTTGAACATCTTGTGATTTCAGGATGTGCTCACGTTGACGCTGTCCTGCCTTCAGCATGTGATTTCAGGGTTGAAATATACTTTAACATTAACGGGCGCTATGCATTTCTTTCTATTTTTGCATAATACATCCTTACTGTAGCGTAGCATGACTTATTGTTAGTTGCAAATATTTAAGTTTGTCATTCCCTTGTTGTGAAATTATTTATTTTCAAATATTCATAAATTAGGGACTAATTAGCAAACGGCAGCAAAACGCTCTGTCATGGAGCATTTTGATACTTCAAAAAATACCTAAGCTCCTTAAACATGTGAATCTTCTTTAATAAACTTGAAATGCAAAAATGGTGGTTTCAAAATGTAACGGTATCCGCTTAAATACAATTTAATTAATTAAACATTTCAAATGAGATAACTTTAAGTTTGGTATGTGTAGAACGCGCGTAGATGTGAACTGAGTTGTGAATCAAATGAACAAGTGAAGCGCAGCGTAACGCGCATGCTCATCAAGTGATTTTACACAATTAATTCAAAATAGATTTGACAAGCATTGAACCCCATCGGCATCGTCAATGGAAAACACATATACAGTATATCGCGTGTTAGGCTGTTAGCCTTTGTGGTAATTGGTGTGCGCAAATCAACAGGAGCGCGTTTAAGAGGGAAAGTAAAGTTTTAAGAAATCCTTTCGTCATTGACAAATTATGTTATTCTGATTCCCCCATTTTTCCAGTAAATTCTCTTCAAGATTAGTACAATCTGTTTCCTTAAACTCGGTCAATTTTTGCGGTATCAGTGGTTATAAATGTGAACCAAATCCAAATTTTAAATTCAACAGCTATTTATTCCAACGCAAAATTTTGTTAAGAGAATGTATTTTGACGCTCATTTGCTGACAATTATTTTGGCTTTCCATGGAGCTACTCATAGGTCTCTGCTTTAAGAATTGCTGGCATGAGTCTTAATCATCAGGAGAAATTGAATCACAGATCGAAGCTGGGGAAAACCCAGAAAAGAAAAAAAAATGATTGAATGGAACTGTCCGTTGTAATAGCATCTCAAAATGCTATTGTTGTAGACAAGTTCATCCGAGTTTAATATGAACAGTGCAAGTTAACAATTGGGGCTGGAGCACCCCATAATGTGAGGCTTTGTTCAGAATTTTTGAATCCTCGTTCCTAATACTAAACAATGAACACGCTTTTCTTTTGTGAGCAATTATTTTATGCTTTAAGTTTGGAGATCATCTTTAATCTTGACACAGCTCAAGGGATTGCCGAACGTTTGCCCTGCGTTATATGGCAAGCCTACCTCTGGTAGATTGTTTTGGCAAGAGCAACTCTAAATCACAAGAGCGCTCTCTGTGAAAATATAACTTGAACGAAAAATTCCGATTGTACGAGACGCCATTACAACGGCTTAATGAATTCGAAATGATTGAAATGATCTGCACCCTTGTATTACTGAATAATTAATGTCCCGCTTTGCCACCGTGTCCGCTCCTTCTAAAAACGATGGTTGCTAAAATGTACTCTGGTCCAGCACATATTTTTCGGAAACAATATGATCAACTCCGTTATCAAACCTGCCAATAAGATGCTTAACAACTAAGACCCTATAATCTACAAAAGCCCGGGAGTAAAATCAAAACTGACTTTCTTTGACAAAACAATATGAAATACAATTTAATTTTTTATCAGAGTAATAATTGATTCCTTTCTGAATATTTCTGTATTCCCACTAATGAGCAAATAGCTTACTATTATTTGCTGACGATGTGTGGTGGTAATATAATCATCCACCCAGTTCTAAAAAATTTCAATGAAGATTGAAAGGAAAGCTATAAAAATTATTGGGTTTGATAATAAAAATAGGTAATGCTTTTCAGTATCGGTACAGTATCCCCATTCCTCATGAAATTTCTGATTTATTATTGACATATGTAATAAAAATTGCCCTGTAAGATTACATAGACTTGTCTCACTTATGGAGCGATGAGAGAGATACGAGAGCATAATAAAAACACCCTGACTGAGCCCAGCTCTTTAAGTAGGGGTAAAAGGTACAGAGGAGCACAAATAGGAAATGACATCTTGAAGTTGTTGGGGAATGAATTTAAAATGAAAATTAAATGAATAAAAAAGTCGTTTGGAAAAATAGCTAAACAATGAAATGAGTGCACAGGGAGGAATCTGAGAAAAGCGGCGATAGCGATCATAAATGTCACTATCAATTTTTATTAGGCCTTTCTACTACAAGCCATTCAATGGCTTTCCGGGTGCAAATGAATTCATATATGGGATCAAATGAAACATAAAACCATAGTCGTTCCTTCCTTCCTCCTGGTCTTTCCTACATTTCGTAGTGTCTACCTTCCCGTTTTTGTACCCGAACCATACCAAAGCATACAATATATGTATGTACATATGTAATTACATACAGAGACGCACTTCGCTATCATAATGATTATCGTGGTGAGGAGAGCTTTGTGTCCTACTATAAACATAAGTAGCTGACGCGAGTAGATGTAGATACCTCCGTACAAGGTACAGTTCCGTAAGTAATAACAGTAACAAGCAGCAATGTACCAATGTGACTTGATATCACCAACCTTCCTGAGACCGTGTGATCCAGACTCCAGACCCCAACCCTCAGAAGGAAAAGAACGAACGGTATATAAGCACAGTGCTTTGAATATATACAGATTGTGCCTATGTATGTCCCATGATGACTCCAAGCTTTAGGAATAAAATATGCTTATTATTATTACCCTTCTTCTTACAGCTTTTGTCAATTGCGTTCTTCGCTCACATCTCCATCCCTTCATCAGCCTGTTAGCAAGAGCAAATGTGAAAATAGGGACGAAACTACCTCTTTCCCTACCCTGCAGCATCTTCCCTATGCTCACTCATCTGCTTACAGGAACAAGTCTTGACTTTCTCTGCGTTCCCTGAAAGCCAAAGTTAGGATGAGCTAATTCAATTCTCTTGTCCTTATTTACTTTCATTCCGAGATTATTCGATTTGAACTTCCTTCTTTCCTCCTCATTCTTAAAAGAATCTTTCCTTCCGTGTAAAAAGCATAACTTTTCAGGAATAAATTGCTCCTTATATTTTATTTCCTCTTTTTTCAAGTGCATCCGTCTTGGGGAAATGAATTTATGGGAAGGAAATTGAAAGTTTTGTAGCAGGACTCAAAATACGACAACATCAAGTGTAAAGCATGATCAATGTACAAAACCCTAAATATTATGTTAAAGAGACCACTACGAAATGTTGCAGAGGGAAAGACTTACTTGGAAGTTTGGAACCTCATTGAGACAATTTGTGATGACTCAATAATATGAGTCCCCTTTGATGACATCCGTTGGACAAATCAAATGGACAAGTGGTCAAGGAAAGAGATTACTCGAATAATAGGACTCAAGCTAAGAGTGTTCGCATTCACGCTTGGACAATAGACTGACCATTGTAAGATTGTGAGAGTCCATCGATAAAAGTCTGCTCTTCAGTCAATATAAATACTGAATGAGGCCGAAATTTCAACATACTTGCGACTGGTCAGTAGTCGATTAATCTTTAAGGGAAAAGCACTCGCCGTCTGTGGAGACTTGTGCATACAAACGGTCCATTTACATTTTTATAGGAGACCAGACCTGAAAAGAAGTTTCCTTTATTGCACGAGATTTTTGACGGTGGTCGACGTGAATTAATTTGTTCTGTCACTTCAACTCTTCTAACCCAGTCCTTATAACTAAGCAAACCAGTTACCCGTCTGGAACGATTTTTTTCTGACTTCGTCAAATACATTTTGTATGCATTGAATTAGCGAAAAGGCAAAGTATTTAGTTAGGACGAAACCAAAGGTTTAAAGGAAGAATTTGGGTCATTATCGAGAGGAAATGAGGCGCAAGGGAAAAAATGATACCCTCTGTGTGTCCCACTCGGTGTCGGGCTTTCCGTGAGATTTTTCTGGGAAAGATTTTCTAAACGTCCATGCAAATCAGATCCTTGTTGGGACCTACACTTAAGTACAAAGACTCCTTTGAATGTGGAATCGGAAACCGTGGAGGAATCAATTTGATGGTCAAAGTGTGCAACTCCACTTGAATATGACTTTCTTGCCATAACTCTTGAATTTTTTCTGTGCTAAATGACTATTTTTGTTGACTATCTCTTGGGGAAAACCGGTTTGGTCTCCGAACTTTGGTGAAGGCACGCTGATGATTTCCCATCAAAAACAAAAAGGGAAGAGAATGGCTGGGGAAAATAATACAAGGGCAAAGCCTTGTGTTTTCTATCATCTCTCCGTGTGGAGTCACTTTGTGTTCCGTTGATAGTGATTAAGCTCCAAGTCCGAGGTAGTAGCTTTTTCTCCTCTCTTTAGATTTTGAATAGGTCCAGTTTTTGCTCATCGATATATATATATAAACTCACGAGTGTTGTTTCTCATTTCAAGTATTCTCACAATAGCCCGGGTCGTTATATTAATTAATTACCTCATGGCTCTTCATTCACAAGTACTACTTTCAGTGTAGATACACACTTTATAGAAAAATAATCTCACTCGAGACAAAAGCCCAGAGCAAATGGATGGAATGGACAAAACTCTCATATTCCACCAAGTTTTTCTCCGTGTATACTTCACACTGTGTAGGTACTATAAAATATACGATAGAAATTGAACTTTATGTGCAGCTACGTATAATTACACAAATTCAAATGTCAGACCCCGAAGAATGAACACAATGGAGCAGTCATATAGTTTCACCCTCTGACTACATAGACTTCAGATGTCCTCAGGTATTAGAGTCAATGCATCCACATAATGTACTTACGCATATGAATTTTTAATTTCCGACCCCTCGCTCACTCCGTCTACTCCGGGCGTAAATGAGCTCATTAGCTCCTCTGGATAACTTCTCATGCTTCTGCATGTACTTGCCCCCATGCTGAATGTCCGCGTTGTTTACCAAAATAATGAGCTGGGGCAAGTGATTTTTTGACCGTATAACACGAAATAAGCCGAAAGGCAATTTTTGATGTAGAGAGCAGACTTGGGCTGGAAACTTCGGAAGAGGACTAGGATTTGTACGAAGCAAAAACGCTCAACCCAAACGAGTTTACAGCCGACTCTCTATATGATTCCACACAGTATGTACTTTTACACACACGTAGTACCGACTACAAACTTCGTCCATACTTATCCATATATGTAGGTATAAACAGAACGTTTATATCTGTTCCCCAAAAATAAATACCAGCACATACATAGCTACACAATGTACTACATGTTCTATTTTACGGAAGCGACTAAAATGATTACTGTATAGCTTGTAGTTGAAAAATGTATTAAGAAATTATCTCCATGACCAGAGATATGCAAACAATATGAACCCTAAAAGTGCAACTGGTGACCAGACCAACCCATTGCTATTCACGTTGCTAGTGTCATAAACATCGATGACGCATAAAATACACTCCAAGTTCCGTCATGCTTGAAAATTGATACTGATAAAATGTCGTTTTGACGGAAGAGATGAATAGCAAAGTAGGAAATGATGATATACTTTTGAAGATGAGTACAAGTTGTTGTGATCCCAGTGTAGATCACACCTTCCTTTTAATATTATTGTCAGGGCAGCAGATAAGAGTGAGAGATGATACCGGAGCAGCAGGTTCACGTACGTTCTCCTTTGCTCTGCCCTGTCGGCATCCTCCGAGACAACAAATGTTACCTGAACTACATTTCCGTCCTGCACGTGGCATATGTTCTGATTAACCACGATTAGAAACTTATCAGTTCCGAATATCGGATTACCTTTCAGTTTGCATAAATGCCATAAATATTTAAAACTAAGGGTTATCTGAATGGTGAAAGTGCTACTAGGTGCTTAACAAGTAAGTGACCATTGCGTGAATGCTGAACTTGAAGCCTGGAGGTTAGAACTTTGGTCTCGGTACAAACTCCCTGGTCATATTGTAACCTCTCTTGATTGCTCATAACAGCTACTCATATAGGAACATTCGTGTAGTATATGGAGAGCAATGTAAAAAATATATAATATTGGGGCTGGCTATAAGTATAAGGAATAGAGAAATGGAATTAAATATCATTGGAATATCATTAAAGCAACATTGTTTTCCCTGTCAAGTATCCCCCTCTCCAGTGTGCACAAGACTCATTAATATTTTATCTGATCTTCATTTTCCGCAACACCTGTTCGCTTCCCGACCTCCCGCTCAATCCAAAATTAGCTTTCCGTCTGAATTCTAATGTGAACTCCTCCTCACTTGTTTATATAATCCTTCCACTCTCTGTTTTCATAGTGACCATTGAGAGTCATCGAGGTAGACAATATTCACGGACACGCTTGAGTGGCTTGACGCACAATTAGCGACAACAGGAAGCGAACCAGGCAGCTCCATTAAACGCTATGACGTCATTTTCGAAGCTGGGACCTAAAGCCGTAACCATTATCTCCAACACTTTAGTATCACCACAAGCCTCCTAGAAATTTAAAGAAAGATTTTTTCTCCCTCCCTAAACCTACACCACCACTGCTTTGAACATAAAATTTCCCAGTTTCTCTTTTTTTTTAAATACAATCTCGACGCGTTTACACAGTTCGAGTACGTAGATTTTTAATTTGTTTTCACTTGGAGCTCCCCCCAGTAACAATAGTATCTATCTTGAAGTACAACTACAGATATAGTATAGGGCTGTAACAAGGAGGAGATAAAAAAGGATTTGAAAAGTTTTCAAAATTGTACTGTGGAGGTAGTTGATACGTGTTTAAAATTAGTTGATGAAAAAGAAGAAGAGAAGTAATTCGTCATGCTGAGCTCGTAAATTTTAACTTGGTGACTGCTTGACCATTGGTTGTACCATTTGGTTGGACACGTTGCTCTCCACCGGTGTCGTCTCTTCTCGTACTCTCTTTGACTCAAGACTACTAAAAAAATCCAGTTTTATGCAGCCTCACGGGGAATCGGTAAGTGTACGCGCTCAGCGTTTAACTTGTGTTGTCATGATTTCATTCATAAAATGATTCATGTGTTCCTTCTTCTGCTACGCATCAGTTCTATTCTTTATTTAATTCAATGTTAATTGCAAAGACAAAGATTTCCTCAACTTCCCCCGAACGATCAATTATAGCGTTAGTAGTTACAGTGGACGTTGTGCCGTGCGAGGTTACTTTTTGTATTTACGCGTATCTATATCTATCTATACTATACTATAGGTATGTCCATATAACCTGTACCAAATTACTATTACTCTGTATAGTACAACTCATCGCTCCATGTGTATATTGTTATTTAAGTAACTTGCATTGAATTTTTTCCACATAATGTTTTTACTAAATTCAAAGCACATGTTTGAAAACATGATGAGTTGCGTTTTGGATTTCACGAGCATACATCATGCAATGACAGTTTAGTGAATGCAAAATCACATAAAAATTAGTAGTCAGATTATTTTTTTGTGGGGGAAAAACTGAGATTGATTTATTGTACTATTGTAGGGGTATTTGATGGGAGAGGAGATGACAAGTTATTACCAAAAATATTGAACTTTATTTCAAAACTAACAGGTTAAATACCCATGTTAAATTTCATGGGAATCAGATTCCATGGAATACTCCCCTTGAGAGCTGGAGTTGGAACAATATGATATTCCTTTTATACTTTAAAGTATAGATACTGGATTTTCCCGGAGCTTTCCCACACTTTTGCATGATACTCTCACCCACGTTTTGCAATTTCTCTTTTGATTAGACTCGTTGGCATTGCTTCAACCCTCCCCGCCCTGTACATGAAGGTATGTATGTACTCCCCAGGAGCCAATGCACTGGAACTTGTGTTTACATCCAGAGCAAAAGGAACAAAAGGGAGTGGAGATCAAAGTGGAGCACCCTGAGCCAGAGCTATTCATCCCGACTGAGTCTCTTTTCTCTATACATATTTCCTCACTTACAGAGTGTTCAACCTGCCGACATATTTGCAGTCTTGCCAAACACCTGATGTAAGCTCATTCATTCCCCTGGACTCTGTTTGGTGATAGGAGCTTTCACAAACGATGGAGTTATTCTCCGGGCGATTAGTGTCGATCCCACGTCCCACACTCGAGCAAAACATACATTCCGTATATATCATGATGATGGGTCCCAGGAATTCCTTGTGAATTTTATTGCCAAATCCGATTACTAACTCAACTGATGTGTGGGTATTAGAACGAGTTCAGATAAACCTTTGTCTTTTCCCTCTCCGGGTATCTGTTGAAATGGATTTATGGGGAAGGCTTGCTTGGATAAAATACGCTTCATCAAGCTAATTTGTGATGTTATCGTCAAGTACCATGGACAGGAATACAGAATACCACCTAACTCATGATAGAGTCTGTTGTAAATTATTGCTTACAATATATTACGTTACGATTTAGTTTTTGGATTTATTACTTATACACAAGTGTATGCATGCACTCAGAAGCTTTCATTACAGGTAGGACATGTGTACAAATAAATACAGTGCATTGTGTAATCCTTTGATACGCCTTCCTTCTGTAAGTATAGTAAGTACGCATACATAGATCCATAAATATGTACAAGTAGGTGCTCTAATGTGAATAGTAGTGAGAGGCTTTGCAATAGACATTGCTTATTTACATGCTACTGCAATGGGTGCAAGTTAGCTTAAGTCAGTCACCGTTTCCGGGACAGGATGCTAACGATTTTTAGCAAGTGTAACTAAACTTGGGTGCAAAAAATAGCAGTATTTAAATGGACCGTCAAGATTTCATAATAATTTGACGCAACGAATTGCAAAGGAGCATTGTTTAATTCACGCTGTCAGTGCACCAATGATTGATTGGAGGCTTTTCTAAAGCATCCTAACCAAAGGCATATAAATTATTCATCTTAGCAGCTACTTTTTCTACGGTCACACGTTGATACACCCGACTTGTGCAAGTACGTGGAAAAGATACCGTGACGTACAATCCTGTTAAAGTGAGCTTTGCTTAATTTGCCGGAAAATATGTTACTAGTCCACACCGTCCGATGCTCCTTTCGTACAAGGTCCCACGTTCCACCCGACACCATGTAAATCTGAGGGAAAAAAACTGATTTTGAATATCAAGTAAAGGATTAGAGCGGATTAAAAACCCAAACGAATTTTTCCCATTAGATTCTAATTCAATATTCAAAACACCTCGCTGTAGTAAAGCAAGGAGCCTTGCATGGGTTGTTTGCTGATTTTATCTTTTCATACGTATAATAACACATGGGTCCAAGTACTATTTAGCGTCGTAAAAACAAGAACTGATGCCTCCCATTACATTGTCGAGATTTTTTTTTATTGGGAAATGAAATGAAAAAAGTTTTCTTTTGCGAGTGTAGCATATAGTTATGTATTAGTGGGTTGATGGAACTTCAAGACAAGCTTGGAACCATTCATTATTACAATTGCCTGGAGAGTAGAGAGAAGTTGGAGCCATGCGGATTAGCGAAATAATCAGTAGTTGTTCACACACTTGGACGTCTCTCCAGCACATGGAATCTTTCAAAGTCAACTGGAATTATTGGTTTCTTTTTCTCTTCGTCCCGGATTGAATTTCAAGTCGGGGGACTTGAACGTGATAAATGCCATCATTGACTCCTACCATCCCATCTTGTCTTTATACTTGGAGGTTTGGAGGGGAAGCTGTAGAACGAGTCCACACAAGTGCGGGTATCACTTCCACGAGGCGTACGCATGGTGAAAAAGACACTCGGCCTGCTTATTTTACGAGATTAATAAATAAAACAGAACCACTCATTATAAACACAATGTTTTTTAAAAACATTGCTTTTCTTTGACTATGAACTTGAATATGTGTAAACTGTAAAACATTATTACCAAAACTAAATCAAATGGACTACGACTACATACATGCTTATATATGGGAAAGTAAATGTAAGTAGGTTTGTTATTCCCTAAATACTGATCAGGCTCGGGCTCATAGCTTATAAGGCCACTGAGAGCCAGATATGCAAGATAGCTCATTATTGTAAGAAATTTTAACTGACATGATAGTTTTTTCCCCACATAAATTAAGAGTAAGGAAGAGGAAGGAGTGAGGAGATGGACTTAATAAAATGTGGCCGTACTGGATTAATTAAATGGGTACACTCATATGTATCTATGTGTCCGCATAAAGAATAATTACTTACTGGGAATAAACCAGTAGCAAGTACAAACATCGTTGGAAAAATTAATCTCCAGAATGACTTCACAAATTAATTGTTCCTGTAATATTTTTATTAGTAAATCTGAAGTGTCTAAGACACCAGACGAGACTGAGCCCCATTGTACAAGATTTGATGAACATTTAGATATCTGATTACTTTGTAATATTTCTAATTATCATATAAATATAAAAAATAAACTCAACTCAGCAGGTCATTGCCACTGTATAGAATCTAAGTGAATAGAAGCGACTGAATAAATTACTGCCGACTCATAAAAAGGGGAAAAAAGGCGTGGGGACCTGAGAAATAAGAGGCATATCATGCATTGACTAACAGTAATTATGACAAGAAAGTGATCAAAAAACCCTGAAACTCATTCTACAACGTAGACTCACAATCCGTCAGTCTTATAGCACAGGTTACAATAACTCTGTCTACAGTTCCTGCCTTCATCTTTATATAGTATCTGTAGTAGTGTTCTCCTGCTTAAATACGCGGTGGATGCAGTGGATGCAGTCAGCAGTCACCCTGTGTATGTACATAATTATCCCTCTATTGAAGCATTATACCTTTATTATTTCCCATCCCTCTTTTATATTATTTTACACTGGAGCCAGGCAGACTGGGTTGGTTAGGGCGGGAGCCCCAGGCCTGGTCTTACAACTTTTACGCACTACCCAACCAACTAGAGCTTCCAACGTGTTCAACATTTTTGTTCCGTACGAAATTCCGTTCCGTTCCGAAACCTACAAATAATATTGTTCCCGGTTCCGTTCCGGCTGTCGGAACATCGGAACATTTGAACTGACACCGTTCGGAACAAAGGAGTAAAGTATTTTTTCCGTTACAGGTTGTGTTCCGTTCCGTATTATGCTAGTTTTTCCGTTCCGAACCCATTCCGTTCCGAAATATCCCGGAATTTTTCACAAAATATACATGAAACGCGTGTACAAATTACTGAAAACTTAATATACATGATATACTTTTAATAAATTGGATGCTAGGGAATGCTATTATTTAATTATATAAAATAATATTTAATAATAATTAGGCCACATAAAAAGAACTACTGTGCAGTATTATAAAATTATTATTAATTATTTTTTAGCAATAAATATTTGTAGCGTGTGGACTTCAATGGCCTAACAGTGTTAATTTCCTGCAAGCTTGCTTCATTGCTGCCAATAATTTCGATTTCAGAATTTTCATTTCAAGAAAAATCGCCCATGTCCATGTTTATTAAACAAAATTAGTTATTCTGTCTATTTTCATGGAAAACGATACTCGCATTACATATACGCATTTGCGTAAATTAAATCTAACTGTGTTCATCCAATTTCGTTATTTTGGCAAAAAACTGCTTACAAGCCAGAGCGATAAGAAATGTGTTTCCATTCTAGCTGAACGATGGCGCGACACTTCAGAAATTGTACCGGGATCGGTTCGGAACGGAACAGAATAATTCCGCTTTCCGGTGAAATAAATTATATGGGACATTTTTCGTACCGATGCTCTGAACCGTCCCGGTCCCGATATTATCGGTACAAGTGCTCATGTTCCGGTTTTGTCCCGATTCAATGACGGAATCAAAAAGAATGTTCCGAAATTGTTCCGTTCCGTTTCCGAACACGGAACTTCGGGATTTCGGAAACCCGAAGGAAGCTCTACAACCAACTAAGCAGTCTGTTCCTACCCTATTACTGTACACTCATCTCGTCATCTCCCTTTTCACTGAACTGTAGCATCCTCCCTTGCTTTACTACAGTACTCACAGGATGGTACAAGTAGATACTACGAATCTCTATAAACATACGTTTTTAAAAATAACACAAAATATTCTCATGTACATACTCGTACCTTACCTTCACCTTCAGGTAATAAATCCCGTATATGCAACTTACCTGTACTCATAATTCCAGTAGAACTAAATTGTGCTTTTAAATCCATGGTGCATTTCCTAAAATACAACAAATGGGCAAGATTCACTTACTTTCATGCACTGGATGAAGGAGTTGAGTCCTAAACTTTCATGCTTTTAGCGTCTTAGCTATCATTTTCCTTGTATCATAATTTACATACATATGTAATTACATAACATAATAACATAATATTAATATTTAACGTACGTATATCAATGATCATAGTCGGAAACACTTTCGGGTTAGATATCAAGCAAATGTGTGCACATATAATTATATGTAGCTTGCAATTGAAGCTCTTCCTAGAAGTCCAAGAGCATAAGCATGACTCGGTGATTTTAATCAGTGCTCTCAATTTTACTCATTACTCGAATTTTTTATAAAGTGAGTAAGTGAGTATTGTACTTACTCGTACTCACATCTGCGAGTATGAGTAAGTAATGAGTAAGTAATTTTAAAAAGGTTGATGTTTAAGTAAGTAAAGAGTAAGTACGAACACTCATTCCCCGGTGTAATGTAAGTAATGAGTAAGTAAGACGAACTGCAAAGTATCAAAAAGTAAGTATTGAGTAAGTAAACTCTTCTTTACTGGAGTAACTACCATAGAAAAAATGTTCTCCGACAATATCCATGACTTATATATGGTTTATGGAGGCAGATAACACAGGCCATAGGCAAACAATGCCTTTAAATACTTGCGACGATGCAAATCGTTAAACTTGAGTCGTTGACTACACTACCAAAGATGGCAGTGACTTGGATTATATTTGAAAATGAGTAAGTATTACTTGAGTACTATGCAGCAAAAGTAAGTAAAGAGTAAGTAATATCAGCTTATTTTTGCGAATAAGTAAGTAAAGAGTAAGTATTACACTGCGACCCGAAATTTTGAGGGAGTAAAGAGTAAGTAAGATAGCCACCATGAAGCCCCTGAGTAAGTAAAAAGTAAGTACTGGACATCATGAGAGACAAAATTATGAGTAAAGAGTAAGTAAGGGTGTCTAACTGAGAGCACTGATTTTAATAGCCCTTGCTTACGCAACAATAACCTATTAGCCAGTAAGGACCAGGATATAATTAAACTTGTCATGATATTTGTGTAGGTATCTGTATATGTAAATATATTGCGACTACTTGGATGCATTGATATGTAAGTAGTGTATGAAAGAATACTAGTGTCTATGTGAAGCCTGTATGTAGTGTAGACTGTAGACGGAGTATGAACTGTTACAGTCCTGGAAGTTAGTTGTATTGTGACGTAAAATTAAAAATACAAGGTGGATGCATCGTTACATTGCTTCACAACTGGGGATAATGGCTGAGATTTGAGAGTCGGAACAAGTTGTATATTTTAGGATGTAAGCATGCACACGAGAAGGGACATAAAAAAATGGAGAAACAGCTGAGTTGAGTTGGTGTGCTTCTTTTACTATTCGTATAATATCTATCCATTTCATCTACTACTCCAGTCTCTCCTCTCTCTGTCCCCGTCTCTCTCTCTCTCTCTCTCTCTCTCTCTCTCTCCTCTCTATCTTATCACCAACGTTTACACGTCCCGTTGGCTTTACATGCAGTTCAAGTAGTAAATGTGTCTGGCGGAGCTATAAGTCCTACTATTTCCTCCACTCTGACTCTACTCTCCGTCTCCTTCCTAATAATCTCCTGCATAAATGTTTGAACAGTGAAAAAAACATAAAAACTAGTAAGTGCATGCTGAGGGATGTGCATGCATAAAGGGAGTAAGATTAGTAAGGTGGTTGCTTTTCGATTCCTTTCCTATAATCATATATTTTTCTCTCCAGTTCCCTCCCAACCCTCAGATAAGCTCATGGAGCTTCATCACTTCCCCAAAACGTACGCCACCATGTCCAGACATGACGAGGACTGTACTTGGATTTCTTCGGAGCTTGGTAGTACGTCCATGAAACTTGGTAAATATTGAAGGAATATAGTCGTAAAAAAAGGGAGGATAAGGAGAAAATAAGAGTAGGAAAAAGAACTAATTTTGAATATGTATTTACTCAAATGAGATTTTTACTGCGTCTCCACTCACCATAATATGATGAAACGGTGGTGAAGAAAGAGCTGGTTGAAAAACATGATATTATTGTAAACCTTGCAATATGGACTGTCTGCAGGCAGTCAAGCAAGGCAGCAAAGAGAAAAATATTGAAAAATACTTACATGGACGAGGGTTCTTGAATAATGCAATGCATCATGTCTAGCTGTCCTCTGATCTTGTTCCTATAAACAGTCGACATAAAAAACGGCGGGGGTGGAAAGTGGAAGGAGAAGGGCCCAAGAAAATATCGAGCCTTCGTCGTCTTCCAACTCACTACCATCTGATCGCACTTGTGTAGTTCTTCCTTCGCCTTTTTAGTTTCGATGCTCATCTGCAGCTCACAAATGAGAGGTGGTTCCTCGCGTATGTTTACGTACAAATGTGCACACATATGATGTATGTATCTATGTACATTTTGGGGCTCGCATCCATCCTTAGAAGCTAGGATCGAACCTTGCAGTCTACTTTTATTTATTGCTTGTTTAGAGAAACTTTTCAACTGGGCACTGTGTACACTGCTATCCTTTCATGTAATGACAAGTTCCTTTACATTACCCTTCGTTTTCCTTGTAAATAATTATGTACTTTCATGTATTTATACTTTTGTGTTTTTTATCCCTCAAAATTTAACTTTATCCTCCCTTCCCGAAATATTGCATTTAAGTCATTTGAAAACAAATTGCAGTCCTTGAACTTTTCAATTTCCCCCCAAAAAAAACGATTGTACTATTTGTAAACACTATAGTACTATGAGCTTATTTATTAATATTTACATGTCTACCATATTTTAGCAAAATAATCTTAATCCTAATTCACTAATTTATAAAGGAAGGAGAACGGAGATCCTATGGATTCCCATGCTTTTCAAAACCTTGCATTAATTTGTTTACCAATTTCCTGGCTAACTTTTTTATATCTGGCTTTACGTAAAATATTATCGGAGATTGACCTGAAGGAAAATTACATCTATTCATGAAGCCTTGGCTTGCGTGTTGACTCAAATCATTTAAGGATTTAGAATGTTACTGTAAAGTTTGCAAACTTCCAGGTCTTAAATAGTTTCCTTAATCAAAGCTGGTATTGCGTGTCAACCATAAAACTGTCAATGCTATGTGACATAATAAGGAAGTGTGGAACTGGGAATGAAGCACGTTCAGACAAGGTATTATCAAAACCATTTCTACAAATAGACATTTTGTGGTTTTCAACAAGTCCTCTGCAGTCAAGTATATCACTTGGAAGGAACAACAAGATGAAACCACAGATACGTAGAAGATTCCGGAAAGAACATCATTCGGCAGCTTTTCATTTTCTTCACGATAAAAGAATGAAATGCCCGAGCACGATCTCTCTCCTGCTCTGACATCCTTCCCCTTTACTTTTTGGCAATGATCCTAATTATGAGAAAAAAAATCCCCTCACTGACACAACCAATCATGCTTAATCTCGTCAATGCATCAACTTTGCAGATCATCACTCACTCGGAAAGGAAAACAAACCGGGGGGAAAAAATCAATTCAGGTGCGGATTTTGGCACGAAAGCAGATTGGCACATCAAGCCTAGTTGAAAATGTGAAGGACCAGGAATTTTAAGTATGTGAAATCCTAAGCTTGTTTCTTCTAAAAATGTTCCGGGTGTCGAAGTTTGTTTTAGTGACAGCTTAATTTTCGGATGGAGGAACGCAAAAGCTTGTGAAACTTTTCATCGACCAAGATATCTTTCTTCTAGGAGGATGTTTTGGAATGAAAGAAATGATGTGAGATTCAAATGGCTGCGGAGTTGCTTCGATTAGCACTCTGACAAGTTTTTGCCCTGAAGGCAATAAATATGATAATTATTATGCCAAACTCATTACCGGAAATGGATAGAACATCAATTAATGTACATGACCAAGTTCACCCCTATAGAAGAATTGAGGAGAGCCTCTATATAAGACATTAATCTGAATGAGGCTGAGGATTTTTTTTTTGCAGCATTTGCATACAATGAGTAGTGTTGGTGGATAGTAACCATAAAGGCCTGAGGCACTGAGCAACGTAAAACTTGGCTGGAGAAAAAAGAATACTACGAGACAACCAGCTGATATTACTACTACAAGAGAAAAGGAGACGGAGGGAAGAGAGAGAGAGAGAGTGTTTATGCTGGGGAAGGTCTTTGACCCACAAATCATCATCTATCATCAACACAGCATCAGCATTAACTTACCAGATGAGATGCACCTGCTACTTCTTCCAACTTGATTGCATCTTCCGACTATATTACAGGACAGTGGGGTTATTTCCCTGTACGCACATTTTCACCGTAATAATAGTGCCGTCCGGGATGTATGTACATATGTATGTATGCTATCGCATACAAATAAATACGTTACACAGGAGCAGAGCGTACAGGTCCCTCCGTAAGCCATCCCTCTGTTGTAGGAAGGTTTGTTTGGGAAAATGCACATGTTGTTACCACAAGTGTATCCCATATTTAATAGTATCAACAGAGCCGTAAAAGTATATACAAATCAAAGTTATCACTATCCTTGAGGAAGATTTACACATATCTATACCTACAGCAACGAGCTCCTCCAGTAGAAAAGTGACTGACGATTATTGTCAGCTGAGGGTGAGTTTTTTCCACCAGTTATCACTGTTACGATTAGACTTGCATTCATAAATCAACTGGAGCTGTTCAATTTTAATCTAATGAAGCCTTATAGGAACAAGAGTCTAAAACGACTTTTCGTGCTCAACATCTCACCGCAATGTTAAGGGAAGTGTCTGGAGGAGCCTCCTTCCCAGGGAGCATGCATCATAGTCTCTCTGTCCCTGTAGAACTCTGGGATTGGGGAGTGTTGCATAAGTCAAGATACTGTCGTCTCGGACTTTAATACCAGTAGCCATGTACAATTGACAGGGAGGGAAGAAAGCGGGACTAACCCGTTAATTTGTATTACTTCAGTGCAGACTACAGATTCGCTTGTTACTTCTGTAAATACCTTGAGCTGGGAGTACTTGAGTATTAAATTCTAGTAGCACTTTACAAGTTGTCATTATTTAGTAGTACACTTTGCATTGCCAGCAAAAAAAAAAAAAACTTGAGTTTAAAAACATAGTAAACAAATCTTCCAGAGTCATCAATATTGCTGAAGTAAACATTACTATTCCTAAAATCTTTCCAACAGTTCTACAGCCAATTAGTTCATCAATCTATACATGTCTGACCTGTGGCAATGGCAAGGGGTGCCTTTACATATGTGAGGATCTATCGACACGTGCATAATTATATTTAAGGAAGTCTGTATGTAGATACTTATTGTACTACTATATTTGGTCCGAAGTGTTTCCACCTCTGTTTAAATTCAACAACAAACTTCCAGGGAATCTTCGGAACTGGAGCTGATGGGGACCTGGAGAGGAGCGTATGCTGAGGAGTTTTATGGTTCGAATTGGTCACGCGTGAAGCTCCTTCTCCCATATATGACACATTGTAAACTACTGATAGTTTCTGGCCATGTTTTTATTTTCCAAGTAACCTTTTCCACAGCCACGGCTCAATTTTCAAAAATACTTTGTCTTGTTTAAGAAGCTCCCTTTGACACAATAATACGTTGTAAAACTGTCGACCCTGAAGTCTTTGGTCAGCTTTTGAAGATAATAAAATCATAAAATTTCCAAAGAGACAAAGTTTCTTAGTGGAGCAGGGCAGAGAGAAACATTATGCGATGCTTCCATATGCACACACACACATATGTATGTACGTAATTATGTATATAGATAATAACAGGAAATATTTACTCAGTAGTCCGGACCCCGCTTCTCTATAACCACAATTGCACTTATTGATATGTGCAGGCCATTAGGAAAGTTACCCAAAGCTCGACGCAACAAGAAATAACTGACAACTAATTATAAATGAAATCCTAGTTGGAGACTTGTAAACACTTTGTTAGCTCAAAAAGGAAAAGCTTTCATTAAATCTTCCTCCACAAAATTTGTTGAAGAAAAGTTATGACCAAATTTCAGTTGTATTTTCAATACAAACCCCTTTACTGTCAAATCTCGTAAACAAATAATTTCAGAGTTCATCTGCACAAATTAGTGGACCTCCAAACTTTGAATTTTTATTCCGTTCAATACTCATCTCCACAAATAGGATAAAAAATATTGCAAAACATCTACATACACAAGTGAAGTTGTGTTTGTAGATGGAACTAGACTAAAGAAGCTTCGCACGTGTTTTTTAAGTTCAATATTTTAATAACAACAGCACAGTCTGAGAATACTGTTTAGCTATGTACACCATGTATAATCATTGCATATCTATATTATAGGGGTTGTTGTCACCCCTCTTTGTCAAATCCTTTTCCTGAGCCCTGTAGTTCCTGCAGTGATTTAAAGTAAGTAGCCTTCGATTTTAGAGTTGCATAAGGCGCGATTCAATTCCTCGACGACTGGAATGGACATCCATTACTTACACCAGGAAATCATTTGAGTTAAGCAAAAAGCCATCCTATGAATTCACAGGAAAATCTAAAAATATGTACACTGACCGGATTCACTTATTCCAACACTCCCATAAATTCAGTGGCCACTCCACAACCCCAAAGTGACTTCATAGAATTGGATGGAGTGTAAGTAAGAGGTATGCAATTCGGAAACGGGAACTGCCCAATGATAATAAAGTCTAGCCGCTTGGAAGAATATATTCCTAACCCTTTGATGGAAGGAGAGTATAAGCCTACTCAAACATTGAGAGTTGCACGGAATTCACCGAATATTTTAGTACACCAAAGGGATGAGAACCCAGGGAAAAAAAAAGATTCTATTTCGGAAGATTTTACGACCGAACATTCTTCCGTTTGGTGGTTTCTGCTTGTGACATCTGTATTGAGTCAGCGCATGGATGGACTGACCATATGCATAAAAGTGAGTCGTAAAATGATATAATAAAAAGGACTTGAATAAATTAACTTGCATACAAACTCCCATCAAACCAACATCTTATTCAATCCGAAACCGCACCGCTCACACGTTCAATTCTTTCAAGGGTATCAGATGAAATACATCCCTAGATATAATTATATATATTCTATTCTACATTTTTACCAATTTTTTCCCACCGAAAAACTCCCTCCCGGAACAGCTAATACGATGGGTATTTATTTCAGGATAAAGTTGTACATAGAGTTACGCACTCTCTGGCCCATAATGCCCCTCGGTAAGGACAAAGCCTCAGTTGAGATATGGAAAGTAGCAAGAACCTAAGTCAAATAATAAAATTATAAAGACAATAATACAGATTAATTTAAGAATGGGCTTAGCGATAAGATACCTAGTTACCATTTTGTAAAAAAATCTTCAGAGCTCTCTATATGTTTATATGCATGCAAAGATTTATTTACACACGAGGCATAGAAACAAATTAAAAAAAAATTCATGGAGATAATACGAAGAGGAAATGTCTTTATACTTGGAAGCTAGACAAATAAGTCGTGGTTTTATAGTTTTGCATCCGAAAACCGGTTATGATGAACAGATAAATAAAATATGAAATATATGACAAGATGAATCAATTCATTTTATTTGATTTTCCAAAGTTTCCTTGTCCGCCGCCCGTTCCTCACAGACGGGGCTTGATGGTCAGGGTAATTGCATTACAATACTTATTTGCATACGTTGTAATAGTAATGAGATTAAAACGATAAATTTTCTATACATGAGGGCTTTCATAGGGAAATTAGTAAGTGGGACCTCAGTCTCGGATGAACGATGAGAGAGAGAGAGCGAAAGAGAGAGAGAGAAAGAGCTTATCTTATATTCTCTCTCATGTCCTCGCGTTTCTTTCCCTAATTTCCTCTCGCTCCTCCTCACACACACAAAACGCAGGAGTCATTCATCAGTCCAACGAGGTAATCATCAACCCTGTAATAACCTCCTTGCTTATTTTTGTCTATTTTTTTTAAACCCTTTTATCCCGCTTTTATATGTTTGCTCCACAGCAAATGATAGACAGACAATGTTTTATTCCATAGGAAGACCAACTAAGCCCAAGTTATATCCACAGACAATATTCAGACAAAACCAGGAACGTATAAGCAAAGTAGTAGGAAACCACATCTTTTTCTACCTGTTCTTGTCCAAAATGTAATAACCAGCAGCCAAGTACAAAGTCAGGAGCGACTGATTTGGAAAATCATTTTTCATCTTCTAACAATCAAAGGTAAAAAAAAGTTGCTTGGTAACTACCGTCTTTCACAGTTCCTATGCCCCGACTATCTTTGATATGGCAAATGTCAGCCCACAACTGAAAAGATTTCCGTTCAAGCCAATAAATCATGTTACTTTTCGCTTGAAATTAATAGTTTGTTGTTGGACCAGCAATCTTCGACCCACTCTCATTTCAATGATTTAGCATGGAACTAATTCATCAAAATATTGTTATCTTAATTCAAATGTACACTCGAAATATTAAGAATAAATATTAACACAGTCCCCATCCTCCGCACCAGCATCTCCATTCGAATAAATCAACTTGAGATATTTACAATTTGGAATTCAAAATCCGAATCGCATGTCAAGTTACAGTCTACCTTTGAAAATATGAATATTTGTAGACTCAAACCCATCCATTAGAACAGAAGTATCCAGAGCTGGTTATTCATGTAACCTTGTCCGGTTTAATTAGTATTCATAATTTCACGAATCGCTCATCCCGGATGTTTTGGTTCTCAATCATTTGAGATTCAAGAACATTTAGGAACACGATAGGTGGTGAGTTCTGGAGTAGTGGAACATTTCCGAGAGTGGTAATTGTCTGTGTAAAGAGCCTCAACGGAAGATATGAGTAGTTCGAAGGACCCTTGTATTAATTAATTTTAATTGAGCTATCGGAAATCATGTGGAGACCTTTGCGTGTGAAAAAGTAGGTAAATAATTATTGTTGTACATATGTAATGAATACATATGTCTACTATGTCGTAATTGAATTTCCTTCACCTGGTGGAACCCTCAGTCATAATATTTCAATAAACCTCTCATTAAAGCCGAATCTCTATAAAGATCCCCTGTGAAGGTACTCCCCCTTGCAATCGATTCCATTTAGTACGGCTGCAATTTTTGAATTTAATAGGATTTTAGCACCATTTAAAATCTACATACTATTTTCGATAAAACTCTCAAAATTACCCTCCATCAGACAACACTACATTAATTGTAAGGACGGAGAATAGTATGCACAAGATAGCATACTAGATAACATTATAACACCAGACTTGACAGGGAAGAATGCTCTGAATTTCATGCACTACCAAAAGCTGTTACCGCTACCACCTTCTGTGATCAATCCTGGAAATGTGCCAGATGCAAATTAATCCTAAAAGAGATTGGAATCTACAGTGAAATGCACATGTACACTTGTGCAGCTTTTGATTCCCGAAGATGAATTCAAGTTTAAAGTGTCACATTGTTACAAATTATTTGTAATGGAGCATCAAGCAGTCCAGCCAGTACATGTAAGGTTAGAGTCAAGTTGAATGTTATTTTCATAAAAAAAATAAAGAGTGTGAGGGAGAGGAAGAGAGAGAGAAAGAGAGAGAGAGAGAGAGAGGAATCGAAATAATTGTAGCAATGGAAATTGGAAATGGAATAATACAATAGTTTCACTTTCGCCTCGTTGACAGTTTGCTTATTTACACTTTGATGGAGCAAGCCCTTGAAAATTCGGGTAGATCCTGGCCCTTGAAGTACATACAGACAGAGAGTGCACAACTGTGGTGTTCAAGTCAAAATACAGACAAGGAGGGACAAAGAACAACCCTCTTGACTTTTTAACATGCGGTCTCAGATGGGTCCAGCAGGAATACTTTTATTCAGCAGATATGCACATACAAATTTAGCTCCAGTAATAGCAACTAAGTACGTCCAAATACACCCACTTCAGTATTTACAGACAACCAGAGCATTGCACTTTACATCCCTCCCATTCCTCCTATATACCTTGTACTCTCTATAGTTCACAAAGCAATACAATTTTGAAAATTTGTTGACTGATCCCGTACCTACTCAAGTGTTGACTATGGAAACAGTCAAAGTATCAGTTTCCATATGTATTTATCCCGGACCTGAAAAAGTTGAACCTGAATCGAAGAGTCCGTGATGAGTGTTGACAGTCGGATTTTGATTTGGACTTTGTTGGCAATTTTGAGGTTGAGCACCCCCTTGTCCTCTTTGTATGTAGATACAGTATAATACCTTCCAATGGGGGGACATTTCTTTAAGCACGGTGATACTAAAAAAGAGGGAAAAGTAGGAATGTACATATACATATGGACTAATACAGCACATATGAATACATACATTGAAACACGGCTGAGAGCACACAAAATGAGCACATGTGTTCAATTCCTGCTACACTTACCGATTTGACTGGAAAACCAACAATTACCCTGAAAGCCTGCATAGGAGGAATTTGTAACGATTACACAAATGGGTTTATATCATATGCATTTAGAAGTCAAGCCGGGACAATCCACTGGGCATTGACATTGACTTGACGATAAGCAAGTGGAATGGAGAGAAATATAAAATTAATTATTATGACTATGATTATTTGTTTTCCTTTTAAGAGCTCCATGTCATTAAACCAATGCAGAAATAATAAACCCTCCGTAGTTTTTCCTTTAATAACTTGTCCAATCTCAACAAAGACGTCAGGGATATGAAAACGTGAAAAGAACACGTGCAGGGTTTTTCTTCATAACCTCAAGTCCTGCAAACTGTACAGAATCAAATCCCGAACATTTTTCCACCAGTTGCTTGTTACGAGATTACAACAGTTGCAGGCAACAGGACCACATATAGTAATTACTTATACAAGTATATAGTATGTAATTGTATAAGAGTGTACATCCACACTGAAACTATATACAGTTACTTTTACGCAGACATAAAATCTACAATCATTACATACTGTCAAGTGTTACTACTTACACGAGATATCATGTCTTTACGTTTGAAGTGGAGGAATCATGCAAGACCTTTATTACTCAAGTATAATATGCAGAGCACCCCGTCCCCGTCCCATGACTGGTGTAACTTACTTGATTCCCTGTTTTTTATAATTATCCAACGCTTATGTACATACATACATACATAAATACGTGCATGGAAGGAACTGAAGCCACCATGTGGTTTGTCTCATAGACGCTCTTCACCCCGGCCGGAGCTTACTGTTGCAAGTAGTAATTACGAAGGCCGAATTCGGAATAGTGCTCTTGTTATTACACTTTTCACAGAACACTTTTTTTTACACCCACAACCGAGAAACATTGACTGTATTTACAATACCTACACATTAGCACATATCCCTGAGCCTGGATTCCCGGCGGGAGTTGCTAGACTTGACGTTAACATCCAAGCCTTGGAAATTCTTAATTTTAATTATTCCAGAGCCAAAGTTCTCTGGAAGATTTCGAAGGAAGGAGATATTCTACATTTAATAATAATCAAAATACTATATTAAACCGGATTGCTACAATATAAATTGCTATTCTAAACTTATAGTAGTTGGTTCAAACATGACACTGACGATATATCTACAAATAGATAACTGAACTATAAATACCCCCTGAATTTGTAATGAAACAAAATATTATGAAGGCACATTGCTCACCGTTTATTCGCAATATTACAGTACTGTGAATATGAAACATGGAGCGCATGCAAAGGGACCATAAAGGAGTAGGCAGTGTGCATCGTGGAGCAATAACTATTGTTCGGAAAGTGCATATGAATGTAAATGTACACGGGTAGAATATAATCAAGGAACGATTAAAGTATTGTTTGAGGAGGGAAATATCGGGAGACCACATAGGGTTGATTTAGGAAGGAAGCGTTTGAGGAGCCCATAAATCGAACCGGAGGACAGAGGAGCATAAATTTATACGACAATAAATTCACACCAACCCTATTAAAATTTCAACCAAGAGCAATAATAATTATTGCAAAGCCTCATTCCTCAAAGCGTACAGCTAATAATTACCCCACGTGGGCGTGCAGCCCAGTCCCATGTCTCGTCAATTACAATAAAGATATGCAGGACTTAAATAATGAACTATTGTATATACGAAAACCAAAGGAGGCTTTCCGACTCAATTCAATCCGTTTAATGGCATTTTTTTTGCCCAGTAGAACAAATTCTCCTGTAAGAAAATTACAACGGTATCAATGGGAACGGGAGAGAGAGAGAGAGCGTCGCTATTTCGCATTAAAATGCGCCGAGAGGGTAAAAATATATCTCATTTGCATTCTCCTGACAATGAGACTATATTCTGTAAACGAAAAACGTGGACATGAAACTGTAATTATTCCAAAAGTAAATGTATAGAAAACATGTACAGATTCCACAATGTGTACATCCTGCATGCAATTATGCATCTTTACTGGCTTAAATAAAGTCTTGCAGCAAATCATCATCGGAAGCCTATGATTACATCCAAACAGATCCAAACGTCCACTTTGATGTCAAAAAAGTCACACTGGGAATCCTCTCATCCTCTCGCTGGACAAGGGAGACTGGGGGATGTTATATGATAGTAATTGCTATACAATTCAGCCTTCGGCAGAGTAACTAAAAGCTGAAACTGTACCCCGGCACTTTCTGGCTAATCACCCAGGATTGTGCAAACTGATGCATGAAAAGCAATAGTAAAATAGCCAGTGGCTATATGCACGGTGCTTGTCTTAAGTTTCAAAAAGAAAATTTTTAGCAGCAAACCCCTGTCAGACTATTTATCTCCGGACGTAATGTATCCATGCAACCCTTCTGGAATTAAAACCAAAATTGGTCATTTCGTACAAAAGCAAAATGTAATAAGCGTGTCCGTATATTTTGCATATCGAATTAAAATGTCATTTGAGGAACTTCAGGGCGAGCTATTGTATGTCAAAGGGAATCAAGGGTTTCCTATTCCAAATTGAACCATTGACCAACGGACACTCGGAAGATTAAAAGGAAGGCAGATTAATGACTAGATTAATGTGCAAATGGGACTTTACGTCCTATCAAACTCCCCAATGTCCATAATTTATTTCATTCCTTCCTAAGACTCTTAATCCTTATTTCAATATATAAATGCCTCACTTGACTACACATTCAAGACTGGGGTTCCATTTCGTCCAGTGATTTGATTACATAGAAGTAATTAAACTTGGACAGTGTCAGTGTCTGGTATATTTGAGCAAGATACCAATGTTTTTCCAAGCTACGACAATATACGTAAGTCAAGATAATTCTACTATTTTGATTTACTAAATTAACACAGTAATTACATATTACGCATTATTTCCCCTCTGAATCAAATCATATCACTGAAATAATGTTTGGCTATGATAAGCTAAGCTTACAAAAAAAACTGATTTACAAAATAACAGGACACAGTAATAATATACGGGTTCTATAGATACTGTGTGCAGTTGATAGCGATGGGAATATGTGTAAAATTAAAAAAATACTGTAAATACTCTAAGTAGATTTAAATGCGTGGGTGAAAAGTAATTTTAGAAGGAACCGAACAGCGTTATTTTTAAAAGCAAGAAAAAAATATTTCTTTAGCCTCAGATAATTGAAGTCTCTTGTTGGGATTCTCGGTTAACTATAGCACATGTGACTGTGATACAGCTTGTCATTAGACGTCCAGACTGCAAACACTGACCAAGATATTGTACACACTATACGTTACTGTTGACTAATCTTTACTATTTACAGAAACGTTCTTTCACAATTCTAACTTGTAACAGCCAGGCTACAGTAAGTTCAACGGATGTGAAGGAAATGTAACTTGCAAATGCACACTTGTACTATTTACTCGTGGTCTCAAAATCTTATGCCGTGCTCTGTAGACGTAGTTTAAAGTAGACCATTACCAGAATGCAGGATTTGTTGAGCAAGAGGAAACACAATTTGTACAGAAGAACTGCCTGCAATTAATTCATAAATTAAAAGTTGGGGACAGTATGTGACATGCTGGGTAAAAATATACTCCGGCGCTGAAGATAAAAAAAAATCCTCAGAGACAATCAGAAGGAATGGAAGGCATAAAAAATTATTAAATTACCTTATTGAGTCACAATTTTTACAGATTAATTCCCACATATAGAACACAACTGCTTCATTTCCGGAATAAGCGTTCTTTCTCCGTGCGTGTACGAATTTTTTCCATTTTTAATTACCGCTCAGAAAAATGCTCCCGTTTACTTGCAATAAACTGATAACAGACGGCCGGAACCGGGTATTGATTAAGTCTCTAATTTCGTCGAGAAATGAGTTTCACTCTAGCTCAAAAGTCAATTAATAATTAGTAACGAGGAAACGACACGTAGTATGCATTTCATTGTGAAACTAGTAGGTAATGTATTGTAGTAGATACACCTAAATTTAAAATTTCTTTTAATTCTGTGAAAACATTTGTATTCATATTGGGATGTTGTATTTACTTATTTATCTTAAATACAAAATAAAATTATTATCGACACACTTTTTAAAGCCGTATTTTTTTGGGGGTGGGGGGGGGTGTAAGAAAACCGTTTATTCGGTGGTGGTTAGAGCTAGAGCCCATGATTTATAGGCATTCGAGAATTCTGCATTGAAGTGGCTTGTGCTAATGGACTTCATTCACATTATAATGTAGTATTAAAAGCAACATAGGGGCTTTCAACTGTAACTCTCTATTCGGCACAATCGACAGCAATTAAATCAATGATTTCAGATGAATGAGCAACCACATCGTGCTCTTTGAGTTCCAAGCATGTGTCTGTGAAACAATGAGCCCCTAATTTGATTCTCCACTAGTGTGTAATTATTATAGAAGTCCCGATTCCATTTGTGAGTCTCTTTTGATGGATCTGGGGATACTTTGTTAAGGAAAGATTCTTTGAAAAATTCCAAATCATGATGATTTAATACACGTTATAATCACAGCTTCCAGGTAATACATAAGGAATTCGAATTCTAATGAAATGTAGTTACAATCAATCGCTTAAGCAAGTCAAAATAAAATTTACTAATCTTGCGATGTCATTTATAAAAATCTCCGTTATGATCATAAATAATTGCTTTGAATTTTTTCTAGTCAAATAAAATAAAAATTAGAAAGATCCATATCCCTCATCCTACACCCTTCTATACTGTAAGAGGTTTCTGTCCTCCCCCAAGATTCCCTATCCACTAAAAAAGTTGAAGTAACTTTGATCATAACTTAAGTGAAATAAGAGAAGAAAAATAAATTTATGATAAATTCAAAGAGAATTATAGTAGACACAAAGCGGGCGAGGGACTCGACGACAAAGAAAAAGGTTTTCGTTCAAGTGCACTATTGTCAGGGAAAAAAAGTTGGAAAAAATTGTATATAGCTCACAATTCAAAAGACACTCCGCCCTTCACCCCCAACCGTGTATCAAAAAGAAAACCAAGAAAATTTGGAAGAACAACTTTTTATTCCTTATTATTAGTCTTACTCGTTCTCTGTTGTTGTTATTGTTAGAGATCCCACAGACATACACCTATACATACAGGGATTCGGCCTTAAAAAATCCCATATATTATAATGTTTCCTACTTTCGTTTAACCAAGACTACGTATACATACATATAAGTAGTAAGAGCTGTTGCTCCTTTCGTGGTAAATGTCAACTGCCAAGAGTCATCAACTATACCTTCACTCTCTATGTTGATATTTTAAAGTAAACTTGAATACGCACGTATTCACTTTTTGTCCAACTCTCCAGGAATACTCGCACACAACAATCAAATGAATAATAACATCTTACACTAAATGCGAAGGATAAAATAATCATCGAAATATATACTCCTAACAATTAGGTTTAAAATATACTCCTACATATCTATCCTTCACATACTTAATTCAATGCCTATAATTATTATTATACTTACGATTATAGTAGTGAGCATTTAGGGAAGGAAAAAATCTTCCGCCGGGATGTCCAGTCCACTTGTCGGTTTCAGTTACGATTTCAGTCTACCGCCAAGACTTGTGCACTCGCTCAAGTTGATTTGATACGTCGTTAAAGAGCCGGGGAGAATAGAATAGACTTTTTTCTTTCTTGTCCCATTAATTTTATAGATATTCTGTCCTCTCTTATTCATTTTCTCTTCTTCCGTAAAAGGTAAGCCTGAACACATACACAAGTCGACAAGTTATTGAATCCCTCCAAGGAAAATAAAATATCAAATGATCCCAGTGTCTGCAGATACATATAAGACACTGCACATTTTTCAGTTCTCATATATTCTATCCCGTACTCTCGTACTTCAGGAAATTATAACCATACCCATATACATTTACGTACATATGTATATACAGCAATAGCAAGTAAATATCATAAATGTTTAGCGGGATGATACAATACAAGTAAAGATATAACTTTAAAAAAGGAAGGCTCCTTCAGTTTTTCCATCATTTGTTCCTCTTCCTTGCCTCTCATCTCAGTCTGCTAGTAGTTAATCGCTAAAGCATATTATGAACAAGTGGGTATTATGCGGTTCAGAGAAGCATGGAAAAATCAAGTTAGAAAGAATATAATTTTTTCAACGATACTGCTCCAGGCCTGAATAATTGTTTTTACCACGGGCCCTATGCATAAAACAAAATATATATTGTTTGAGTACATACAAATAAAGATACACTTGCCTTGGCTATACTTATGTACCTACTTATGCCTACGATGATGTGCATTGACTACTACAGTGAATAGTAGCAAAGAGACATATCTACATATATCTGTGTACAGTTATACAATTTTATACAAAAGCTGGAAGTAGACGTAATGTGTGTGCGTATATGTACTTACAGTCATGGAAGTGTAGGACACTGTCGTATGTACAGCAGTGTAGTGTAATATGTATGTATATCTGTAGCATGTCTATGTTATTAAATACGTCGACACAGAGAGAAGAAGCTTATAGAAGGGGAAAAACTACGAGTAAAGGACGACTGAAGCAAAAATAAAAGGTTGCTTTTGCTCTCTATCTCTCGGCCTGTCAGAATGAGTCTGACGAAGAACTGTGTGGTTTACAAGGAGATAGAAAAAGCAGAGAACAAGTGAAAAACACCAAGGAAGAAAAAGATTACAATATGCTATATAAGTCGAAGGAAGAGAGGAGATGTGAGTACCTACCTAGCCAAGTTTGTTTCTTTATTCTGTCGATTCTCAAGTAGTTTTCTTCTTTTTCTTCCCTTCATCATCAAATGAGTTGCTCTGCACGTGCACCACGCAAACTGCATGCAAAGTGTAAAGATGCATTATTATTATCACTGGAGATTACCCGTAGACGCTGCGTCTCCTTTTTCCGAGACATCATACAATGACCCTGCTTGACGACCATCATATGAGTTGGTTGTAAGTAGTAGTTGTAGTAGTACAAGTAGTAGTTTCAACGGAGGGAAAAAACTTCTCAACTCCGTTCCTTGAAGACAGTCCAACATATGTACATAATTACACATGTACATACATACATGGCAGATACACATGCACGTACAAATACTACAGTCCGCGCACACGGTACTACCTTGATCAAGTTGCGTACACCTAAAATAGGGAGATAGGTCTGGACGTGTTACAAGTACTTTTCTATCTAATTTCTAATCATAAAAGATTTCCAGCTCAGCCCATTAATATTACAATATAGACAATAAAATTATGCTTTTAAACGCAATACATTCAAGAAAACGAGTTCTGCCCAAAAAACACAAATACAAATGCTATTGATGACACATGTCTCGATACTTACTTTTTGTCCTTTGAATCTAAGCAGGGATTTTTTTTCTTCCTTTCTCTGTCTCTCTCATCTTTTTTTCCCCGTCATATCTCTAGAGGTATATAAAGGGAGTTGAGTTGCTCGGAACAAGGACGGGTTAGTTTTTTTCTATCATGAAAGTATGGACGGAAGACTCAGCGTGTTATCATGAATTAAAACACAGTAGCTGGCAGTACGAACAGCAAATCTGATGGCAATCAAATCGACTGCATCCGCACAATGGCCGCGAGCATCCTTTGACTTTGTTTGCAGTCAGACGACGTTTACAAACTTTGTAATGTAATTTGACCGTGAAGGAATACATGTAATCATACGATACGTCAACTAGACACCTGTGGTCTGCATACACTACATACATACACACACACACACACACACACACACACACACACACATAGACACACACTCCCGTCTCTCTCTCTCTCTCCTTTTACTTGCAAGTAAGTCAGCCCGGAAAGAGCCAAGAAGAAAAGCTGAGGTATAAAAAAAATTTGTGTATAACCTCATCTCAGCAGGACTCTGTGTTTTGCACGCGTCATTTATCATTACAGCTAATTCTTAAAACTTCTTTTCTTATAGACGATTTGTATAAATCTGTAACATTGAGGCGTACATGTGCTCAATGTCTGTAAACAAAACCTTATGTACGCGATCATATGTAATCACATATGATTTTGTAAACCATGTAATTTCATTATAGTAGGGGCTAGCTCAAATAAGTCTCTCGTTACCTATTGCTTTCACTCTTCTTCCTGCATTCAAACTGCATCATTACTGTTGTGCGGGGAGGAACACGCAACTCTACACTAAAAAAAAGCATGATCGAACTAGATATTAGGAAACCCTTTTGCCCGACCCTACCAAAGTCAACTTCAAGGTAGCTTGATCAGAAGTCATCGTACTTTTTGATTTCATATGCGATAGTGTACAAAGCTCATATGGACATGTGTCAAAGGTTACTACTCCGGAGATACTGGGAGTTGTAGTACACATTTATGGAGTTTACACACGAAAACGTTAGTAAACATTGGGGTCAAAAGTATCGTTTCTTATCAAAATTTGACGGATCAGCGATTTTATTGATTATCGTGTTGGATGTCATCATATCATAAACAAAAACTTATCTCCTTGAGTGTCTCCATTAATGTCTGGAAAGTAGATATTTATATAGAAAAAACATTTTTTTCGAGTTGAAATCCTCCGCACAAAAAAAAAAGTCAACTCAGGATTTCCTAACCATTTTCCCCTTTTAAAAGCTCATCCGACTTGAAGAATTATAAATCCTCTCTATTTTAACCACCAGACTAATGGGCAAGCAGATTTGAGGAGGACCATAGGCATGGATTTCCTGTAATAAAGTTGAACTTGCTGTCACCTGAACAAAAGGAGCGAGACAAACTTACGACTACCCACAAACTGCAGGTAAGGCTAATATGTGGGCTCGCTGCCCTTTTCCCCCAATGCCTGACTGTTCTCTGAGTGAACCAAGTCATAGTGTCAACAATCAAGTCGTAAATAATACGTCCGCACCCATCAGCAAATCCAACGATCAGGTGAACGACAACAATTGAAAACAAATCCGAAGGATCCAACACACAACCTGAAAGGAGTTAACCTCCTTGAACAAAGCCCACTATCATCAGACACTTGCACACTCAATGCTCACAGACTTTTTAAGTAATTCATGACTTTATATAGGAGTGTGCTTACACAAGCACGACCAGATTTAATTTTATCCGAGCCTTGTTCCTCCAAAGCCATAGAGTGGGTCTGTATAGATACAAAAGTCAGTAATCGCTGAGGAGTTGAGAGACGAGCACCAAAAAGGGGTGAAAAAAAAAATCTCGGGCAGTATGATAAGTGTATACCATCCCGTACTTTGTAATTGTTACAAGTTCATGTAAATAACAAGCTCTCGACCCTATGAAAAATATCGAGAACATGAAAATAATAATGCACGGATACATGCAAGAGGGAAGAGAGAGAGAGAGAGAGAGAGAGAAAGAGCACACATTTAAAATAACAAGTGAGTATGAGGTTATACGATGAGAGGTGGATGTTTTGAGCCGCGACAATGCAGTGATTATGTGTACTGTGTAACGATAAACGTCTGCTGCATGCACGCATATCAATCACATCTTACTTTACGCATGTAAGCAGTCCGTTATTTTTTTAGCTCAGTTTAGTTTTGGTTGAGCCGTCTACGTCAATCCGGTTGTTATTTTTTGATGGACGGGCGCATGGCCTCAGTATATCTATGTATAGGGTTATGTATGTAGATATGTCTCCTGAGCACGCAAGCAGTAAAGTTCCCTATGAGCCCGAGAAAAAGCACAGATACTATTATACTACAGTACTACACACACTCATCACACTCTCGTCTCCAGATTTCCCTAATAATAATATGATGATGGGTTAAGTACAAAGATTTGATCCACATGTGTAATGTATTCTGGGGTGATGCCTGGCATTTTCGGGTACCACAACAAAAATCCTCGTCCTGACTTCAGCCCACATCTCTCCAATGTGCTCTGACATTATTAAGTCCAATTTTGTGAGTACATACAACATGGGTGCATATGGAAGTAACCGAAGAGACGAACTTTACTGTAAAAACGCATACTTAATGTGCATGTGGGACTGCATTGCACTTGCCTTAATGCTAATAATGAAGACCTCGTCCCTTGTTTATGTGAGACGGGATTACGTCTCTACCCCAAGAGTCAAACCATAAGGAAGAGATGTACTTGCATAAATATAAAATAGAGATATGTTCATGTGTAGTTACATTTACAGACCATACTCCTCAACTGGGGACTTCTATCCACTAGCCAACCAATATGTTGAGCTCATATCAGTTGAACACCAAACGCACACACTCATAAATCTGGATGAGTGTGTGTGTAACTTTATGCAATTGTAGCATCTGTCTAGAAATTGGTCTAGGCACCAATACTATATCGTCCACAGTGTCAAGGGTTACTCCAAGGTCTATCAAGAAGGATGAACAAGTAAGCAGTAAGCAAACGACAGTGACAGGCGAAACAAGCACAGTAGAACAAAACTCAACCAGTGTTTTAGACCTTGTCGAGGTCTTAGCTTCTAGTAACTATGTTAAACTGCAATGCAGAAACCGTCTCCAGACAGGGTGTCATGACTAGTACAAATAGACCCACACATAACAATGACATGTGAGTGTACTAGAGGTTGAGTTACAAGTATCTATGTGATTATAATATGTACGGAGTGAGGGCCAAAGCCCGGACACGCAATCACTCATGTATATCAAAAAGAAGTCCTCGGTTTGTGTCACTGGAAGAGTTAGAAGGGGTGAAAAAAAAATTGACATTTATAAATTCAATTTTCTCCATCTCCACAGCCTTACTCACTTGTACAGGGTCTGTTAGTGAAATTAAAAGTCACTGTCATGTCGTCAGTCCTTTGAAATAGTGGGACTGAGAAACGGGTGAACCTTCCCTGCCCATGCCTCTCAAGTCTTATAGATACTGTATATGCATATACAATATGCATATGCATATGCTAATGCCTATGATGAATGTAAGATCTACAGAGATATTTTTCTCGCCTTAAAGTCTATTAATACGTGTTTTGTACTTATAGATACTATTGTCACAACGGGAAGAAGTTACAAGTAATTTATCTATTTCATAACACGTTGTCGACCAGCATCAGGATATCTTTATGGTACCATAAACAGTTTTGATCATTCGGATACAGTAACATCTAGGAACAAGTCAAGCTTAAATGAAAAAGGTAAAAGTTCAAGACTCGAGTAACCAAAATGCAGTAGTTTGTGGTTAAGAAACTTGGGTAGCTTCGATCTTACTTACTTACTTACTACGGGGAAAAGTAGTTTAAAGCAACTTACGCCTCAACTTCCCCATACACATTTAAAATTGTAACTTCCATATATATTTACACATGGCATAGATACATATAGGGATGTACAGCTTCGGAATAGAACTCCGGGATGAGGGAACACTCAAATCATAAACACACTGAAGCACACTAACCTATTATGACTACTTATACCAGAGCAATTTTAACGTGTGGGGCTCTCCCCGTGCAGTGCATATGGGTAGCTCGATATTCTTCCTTCGTCAGATGCAAGTAGTTGTGTCGGGGTTAGTTTTTTGCTGGTAATCCTAATCCATCACCAAAAAGTTGAGTACGACTCCTCTGCACGATACTGTCTACAGGTCATAGGTTACCGGAGAAAATTACTCTACTTGCTATCCTATTTACGCCCATATTATAGTTACACATCTCCGAGTTTCATCTTTTTTTTAGTACTCACACTCTTAACAAACTCACTTATAGTAATATCTACCTACAAGCTAACATAGGAAGTACTAAACACTAAACTGTACTGGAAAAATATTAAAATGCAGACGGTTTCCAAGTTTTAAAAAAAACATAATTTCTTACACCGTGCTCCAATGAATAGATTTTCAATGCCGGTCATTACTTTCCTTGAGTTTTAAATCTCCACACACAGCTAGGCATAGAGTTCATAAGTAGTTGCGATAGTCAACAAAGTATATAGGAGGTAGGAGAATAATAATTTCTGAAGTGAGCTTGCTGTCGGATGAAAAAATTAAAACCGGCCTACAATAATGTTTATATGGGGGAGCGAAACTTCATACGGAGGGTTGAACTTTATGGTCTGCGCGTATATGTTAATGAAGGTTAATTGTACCCTCGGCAGAGCTCTACATTGTGCCTGCTCTTGAGGTAAAGTACTCAGAGGATCTTGACTGACTCCAAGTCTGGAAGAAATCAGGGCCAATAAATGCACTCCAATGTTAACCATTTGACTCGATATGATGATGAATGTGTTTCCAGGGTTTTTTGAAGAAGCCGTTAATGTGTAATTGAACTCGTGAGCAAGGTATGAGGTAATGTTATATATAACCCTTTGAAAAGCTGTCATGTCATCAATACGGTTCCCTCCTACGTAACAATTATTTCCTATCCCCATATGGATTAGTGAAATTATATAATGTGATAATCCTCCCTGCGAGATCATTAAGACGCACATTTCCTCAGCATAAAAAGGTAATCTGCTTTAGCTCTCCGAAGACCAGAGACCGAGCGCGAGAGGAACACAGAAAAAGAGAGAGAGAGAGAGAGAGACCAACCATAAGCTCACAAGGATCGTATTCATATTTATTATGACGAGGGATAAAGATCTTCTTTTGTGTGTACAAAAGTAATCTAAAATGCATAATGTGCCTGAAGGTTCAAAAACGTATGCATCATTGAGACTCCCAGCCTCAAGTTCCTGTCCACGACTATAATAGTAGCACTACAATTGTACATTATGTACACACTATGCATTATTACTCTCCAGTAAAAAAAACTTCATGGACGCCTCCAACGCTTGATCACTAGTTTGGTTTCACTTTACTCTCTACACGTCTGTCGACCAGCGTAGGAAGAAAGTGTGTATGATAAACTGTGCGGACGTAATACTAAACGCAAGCAAAAGATAGAAAGAGATGAAATAATAATAATAAACTTTTTGTAGACACAAGTGCGTGTTTAGGTTGTAGAAAAGAGAGAGAGAGAGAGAGAGGGAGAGAGAGAGAGAGTAGTAAGTAGTAAACCAAGTCAAGACATGAAGACAAGTTCAAAAACCTTGCATGGTAAGTAGCAGTACCCTTAGAGTAGAGGAGCGACCAAAGACAAAGCGATCAAGTGTGTCCACGACTCCGATGAGTGCAAGATCTGCTGCTGAGTCTTGGGGGTGGCTCTGGAAATATAATGTGTGTAGCACCCTATGGAAAGCCCATAATTATGCTTTAAGTCAACTTACGAATAGTAAATACAATCGAGTACGAGTAAAAAGATCCACAAAGTGCACTTCACTCACAGGTCTGACCTTGACTGAGATCGAAAATTGCCCTCGACTGGTAACGTCTAACCCAGCCATGCCCGCTCCCTACTCCAAACGTATAGTTCTTGAGTGTGTGTGTGTGTGTGTGTGTGTGTGTGTGTGTGTGTGTGTGTGTGTGTGTGTGTGTGTGTGTGTATGAATATACAACTACACACGACCCTATGTTCTGCATGTGTGTGTGTGTGTGTACTCCCCATCCTTCTTCTTATATAAATAAAGACAGCGAAGTATCAGCAAGTCTCATGCCCCAACAGAGTGTAAGCTCCGTACGCATAAGAAAGTAAGAAAAAGAGAAAGACACATGTTGAAAACCCATTGCCAGATTTGCTATGGTTTATCCAGTTGATCCGTAAAGACTAACAATAAGTCCACATGCACGTCTGGCTGCGAGGAAAGAACCCAGATTTAAAGGGAAATCCTACTCTATCATATCTCCACATGTGAGTACATCCTTACTTTTCAGACAACACACCCAATCCAATGGATACTGGACTTGAGCCCGCCACACTTCATCGAGGCTGCGTTGCCTCGCACTAAAATCCAAAGCAACTGAGCCAGCAACAAGTTTTCCGCAGGGTTTTTCTTCCCTTTTTACAGCGGCAACTCAGCCTGGGCACACGTAAGAAGTAGGACTGGCAGCAGGTCTGCACATGGACATACATACATATATCTACACATCAACCCTTTCCAAGAGCAACCCCAGTCACGATCATATCCGTGGAGGAAACGTGCAAACCTTATCTTTCTCATCGAAGACGACTCTTTCCTTCCAGTTTCACCTTATAAGGACACAGCCCCACTACGCTCTCTCCCGCAGCTGATCCTCCGAACTATATGAGTCCTTCCCTCAAAACACTTTAAGAGGAACACTTCGGGGAAACACTTTTAATTGGTAAATCATGAAGAAGATAAACAAACCACGTGAACTTTACCATATCTCCAATTATCTTAGGCTCTTCACGTCAATTTGTAAACCAGCATGCTATAAGGCTCATCTCCAGAGGGACTGCACAGTATTAGACCAACTATATATAATTATTATAGCTCCCTGGAAAAAAAATACATGCACATACGATATAATTGAGTATTGTAAAAATACAGGATTTTAGGACTCTCTCTCTCTCTCTGACGTTAGCATATTATAAAGAGGAATAAGACTCCAGCTACTCTTCTTCTTCTTCGTCTTCTTCCCAGCTCTGTGCGGTATACAGCAGGTTTTTCACTGGAAGCGGAAAAAAGTAATTACTTTCCAAGTTTTTCCACCTTTAAAATCTCAGCAGCAGTTGAAGACAGGAGTGCCAAAGAGACTCCTCCAACCGGCTTCTGTTTTCTTTGAGTGAGTCTACAATGCAAATTTGAGCGGCAACTGCTGTGCCCATCAAAAGTTCTCACACTTGTCCATAAAGTTTCATTGGAACTACTAGGACCGTCAGAGTTGCAGTGTGAGTTCATAATGTAGTAGTCTCAGGGATGATTACTAGGCTCTTTATCCGGTTTGCTACTATTACCACTACCACTGATATTTTCCTGCTGATTTGAGAGGGAATAATAACATAAACCCCCACGTAATGTATACAAGTTGCCTCAAAATGTGTTGAAGGGTTCAGGATCCACAGAGGAAGGTAATAAAATACAAAGCCAGAAGCAATACATTGGAAGGATTGCTAGAGTTGCTACTAATGGAGGAGAACCCCACGAAATTATGAATACAGTTGTAGCTACTACTCGTACCTTTTTCTTGAATTAAAGTGACTCCAATCTCCTGGTGGCTTCCTCCAACTTGAAACCAAAAGCCAAGGAGCCCTTGGCCATGTTTCCTCCGTGATAAATCTTGATATTCGTTGACTCCCAAAATATAATGATAAACATGAGAAACACACGTAACTACTTATGATTACAGCATGTAAGTATTTACAAATGGGAAGACTCATTCGGACTATGGGGAGAGAACATGCGATGATTAGGTTGCTACTACATTATAGGCTATAGCTATTCCCGAGGATACTCTGAGGGATGCTGTGAGTTCTAAATAATGATACAAGCTACAGAGAAATTATATATTTGACTGATGTTTCATCTGCAGGGAGAAAGGAAGGACTGGGATGGATGGGGATAGTCAAGCCACGGAGCTCAAGACCAGTAGCGCGTACCTTCATTAACTTTATTATTGTTTTTCCCTGACGAGCATATACCTTCCCACTTTATCACACTGTATATAATTGCGTCCGTCAATTTGACGCCTCCTTATATCTCCAGGGACGTAGTATATCATCATCCCTTATCTTACGGCCCTAATGAATGAGAGGGGATAATCATGTCAAGTGGACAAGCTTTGTGTCATTTTGTCAACTGCAAATCATTAAACATCCACGCACAATCCATCATCCTCTGGCCCAGCATCTCTTACTGTATCTACCTTGAGATTTAGTTACTTATTTAGCCCATGAAAATTCCCAAACTGGTTAGAGATTTTTTTCTGTTAAAAAGTATATATCTACTAATTATAAACCAGAGTTTATTTTTTCCCCCTTGGAAAACTGTCAACGGGATGGGAAGGATCAAAAGGAAGGAAATTGGATCATTTATTTTAGATCCATGTACATCAACACTCAGGTACAACTGACATCACTAATCTGATCTGCATACAGAGTATTGAGATCAGCATGATCCCAGTACTCACTGAAGGTCTTGAATCTTATCGGGGAGGAGGACTAAAACGCTCAGCCTAAATCTGGTTCTCATCCAGCTCTGCTTTCTTTCTTTAGCGCTCCACTCACACTCCATTCTGTATGCATGTACATATGTACATATGTGCTCCCTGTGACAGTGAGTGTAAAACAGGGGAAGAAGATCTCTGTTGGAGACCCTTAATATCAACTGAGAGTATCTATTCTGTATGTACTCATAAGTGCGAAAATTAACTGATGCTATTGTAATCTCCCTCTCGACTCTCCATGCACTTTTTACTGTCCTTCCAAGGAGCTACTTCAAAATTTTTAAATCAATATGAAATAATGTATTCCACCGGGATTTCCCTTTCTCACACTTGCTCCTGCTTACACTTGTTTAGAGTGTTGTCCTATCAATTTTCACACACATACTACAACAGTGAGTTTGTTTATTATTTAAATTCTGTCCAAGCTTGGAAAACCATTTAAAACATTTTCCCAAATATATATCTCTAAACAATGGTCACATCATACAAGCACAACAGGTAGTCTTGAGTTCTGACTGTATTTCCAAACAAAAACTGTATTGTAGCAAAGGGAACAATTTACTTACAAGTATTAATTTGCATATTGAGATCTTCAACTCGTAACAGCGGCTATCAGTATGAAAAAAAGATTGGGTATAGAAAACAATCATTGTTTACTTTATGCAAATTATTTGTCAGCATTATAAAATTTGAACAAGTTTATTTTCAAATGACAACTTATTTCTCATGTGTGCTTTAAAGACCAGTACTTACAAGAATGATGAATAATTGTTATCACTCAAACGGTATATGCCTGAATAAGATTCGAAAAATCCAAACGAAGTAAGTTCAGTTTCGTATGTACATTCTGAAGATTAAATTGCTGTTGTAACTCCAAAATACGTTTTTTAATTGTGTTGGTACAACAGGTTGAGACACGTTAGTATTCGGAGGATACAAAAGGTAACAATTGAGTTTAGAGCGATTCTCTTGAGGGAAGAATAGTTTTTTTTCTTTGGGCAAGTGTTCTCTTAACAATTTAAGAAAAAAGGTTTTTACAAGGAAGGTAAGCCCCATGCTTCTCTTGTGAGGAGAAAGTGGAGCCACACGGCTAGAGCAATAAGCATAATAAAATCTTCCTTTAACACTTCACAATGCCAGTGCCAGAACGTTACACCGAACAGGAAATATGAACCAAGTGTTTTCATCTTGGGTTTGATTATTCAAACATTAGTCTTAAGTTACTTAGGTCAGTTTTCATTGGCAAGGATTTGTTATGGAACATGGTATTTTACAATGGCCATGCGAGTGGCTTTGATTTTTGTTCAGTGGCGAGCGAAGTGTTTGTACTTTGGGAATGACTCATAGCAATAATAATTATGCATTCCAATGGATGTCAACGGGTCATAAGACTTCCTGGGATGAACTGTATAACACCGACTCCTACTCCCATCTCCGCATGTGTGTACATACATACATGCATAGGACAGAGTCTAAAGATCCCGGTTGATTTTTTATCATTAAACAGCTGGCAGTGTGGGGAGGTTATGCTGCGGCATGCAATCGCACCTTATCGAATGATTTCTTTTCATAAAAATGATAAGTACATATCAACTGTAGAGTATAATCCCACCTCTCAATATATCTATCAAAAATGAACAAGGAAATGTGAAGTAACAATGAAAATCCCATTATCCTGGTTGGGACATTGAGAAATATGACTGTGAGCAGAGGGAAGGAATATTGTGTGTACCCTTTTTGAGTGCATTAAGTCCTTTCAGAACCGTTTTTCTCACTTACTTGACAACGTTATAAATACAAGCCACTGTACCCTTTCCCTCGACAATGAGTTACCGTCAAACACAAGACGAGTAATGACAATCCTCTACCTCACTCAACTCCCTTATATTAAACTTGTTAAAAATTATTGAACACCCCCCATGGCTGTACTTAGAGTAACACATAAGAAATCCACCTACGACATTCAAAACTATCAATTATTAAAGAAAGAATCAAAAGTTTATGGAGTTTTTTACTCCTTCCACACAGCAGTGAAGGATCGAGACTCACAAGGGTAAAGAAACAAATTCAATCGGATTTACTCACAGTAAATGACCCAGGAATAATTTCAGTTGTCATTGTATACCCTTTTATAACCTGAAATAACAATCCGTACACACAGAAGAACATATGTAGTTTAATTTTTTTTAGAGAAGAGTGGGCTGTCCAGAAATCCTCAGAGAGAGAGAGAGAGAGAGAGAGAGAGAGAGAGAGAGGAAAAGTTAAAGGAAGCTGTATCTCGTCATCGTCGCCTCAACAGCTAATTACTCTATAAATACCCACGACTAATTGCATTCATTACGGGGCATCTAATTTCTCCACATTAAATGTAGACACCAGTTTCAGGGTTTTAGCATTAAAATAGACGTAAGACAGACTCACAATAACACGTGAGTCATAAGCCTTTTCCTCTTGGCTCTTGTCAGAACTAACGATGCAGGACTAATCCTGGAATAGACTCAAATTAAAATTTTGAAAGATTCTAGATTTATATTTTTATATCATGAGTTGTAGCAATGACAAAAATGATAGATTGAGTGAGAGAAACTACACTAGTACTCTTCGCATCCAAATAAGAATAGGTGGATGAATAGATTCTATTTGTCCGGCCCATACACATATGAAGTAGTATTATCCATTTGGACACAATTGTGGTATGGTGCAATATCACCCTTTTGAAAAACTCCCAGAGATCGATTTTACATGACAAAAGATGCAGGAGCTGAAAACCTGTCACTGGTTTCGAGGTCAGGGAAATATAACTAGAGAAAAACGTCCAACTGAGCCACTGCGTCTTAAATTTTAAACCCGAGGACTATATATTATTTATGTTAGGTACACTTACAACAACTATCATCTAGTCTTGTTTCTTTTGTGTCCCACAGCCACATAAGTATACATGTAAGCGCGCTACATTAGTCTCATATGTCTCTCTCAACTCTGATTTTCTAGTATTTTTCAAAAGGCAATACAGTACTAGTGTCCTGGACGTGAACACAGGAGTAAGTACCCCAAACACATGTACATATGTATGCTAGGAACAGAAAGGAAAATGGAAACACAAGAAACTGAGAGTACAAACAAACCCCAAAATCTTTAGAAAGGTACGCCTAGACTTGGTGGCAACCTGCACATTATTATTGCTGGTGTGGTTATACAGAGTGAGCCGAGATGAGTCATACTCTCTTGGCCTAGACCTTCTCTTTCTCGGATCCACTTGTACTCTTACTATGGTGCATCCATTTCAAGTCTTATTGTCCATCCACACAAAAGCCAATATAGGCTCCGCACTAAAGCATACATACATTTGACTGACAAACTTATTTTCTTCCGTTCCCTTCCAATCAAAAGGCGTTTACTGCATAATCGATCCTTACATGTTCATGAGTATATGTACAAATCTAGTGTAGTATAAGATCTTATGCCATGAGTAATCTCCATGACCATTTTATTTCGTACTCAGGGCCTTCTCAACTTATGACTAAATATTACCCCGAACCTACTACAAACCACTTATTCTCAATACTGTTACTCAAAGATGAATAATCCTGGGCTAAAATGTACTTTCGTGTGTAAACAATCAATTAGTATGCTTGTATCTACAGTATACGCTATATGCAGAAAAAATTCTCAAGTAGGAATCGTAACTATAGTTGAGCAGAATTCTGAAATTATTTCAATCCATACGAATTATGTATATTTAAATGTAGCCTGTACAGCATATACAGCAGAGACAGGATTTTGTTACATGTGTTATAATGTGGATATATTTCCCAAAGTTTCTTTCCCTGGAAGAAATCTCCATACAGAGCCGAATGTTATATAGAAATGTCCTCTATTTTTCTTTTTTTAGGGATTTTTGAAGGGATTTACTATACCTTCGTGGTGACAAATCATAACATAATTGGGACCGTTGAGTTCGTAAGAGCCATGAGTCTAGAAATAATTGATCATGGGACCAGATATTAGAGATAGGGAGTGAAATAATATTGACATGCAAGCTTCTGACTCATACATAGGTTTGCATAAGGCAAGGAGTCGCTTTTCTTTGTCCCAGACTTTGGTGTCGAACTTCCTCTGAACCTACGAAGTTCGAGAGTTGGTGTTAGGAACAAATCAAATGTTATTTTCCTGCTCCACTACAGATAGATATACTAAAACAATGAATGTAGGAAGGAGATGTTAAAAAACAACGTTTCTGGGTTGAAGTCCTCTGTTAGGAAAACGTTCCTGCCAACCTTTGTGAAATGAGCAACCTTTTACTGAGACAACCCCTCGGAGGGAAATGTGGTAACTGATGCTGACCTGACATGATGAGTAGCTGAGATTCCCAGATACATATCCCTCCGTATAGTCATGGTTAACTTTAACTACGCTGTAATGGCTCCTCCAATGGAAAAATACTTTTGTAAGTTTTACTTTTGTATTTATCCTGGCAGAGATAATGTTCCTTCAGAGCTGGCTTGTTTGTCCTCATGTGCAGGTGGCTGTAACAATAAGGGTTAAGGTGGCCGAGGTACAGGTCCCTTCTGCATTTCCCAGCATTACCAGCAGAGAGTTCAAGTATTTTGCGTGGGGCAATCTCTCTCAAGGTACTATACAACCTGTAGCCTCGGATGAGTCATCGGCTCATCTCCCAATCAGTTAGCAATCGCTGTGGAGGAACAGACGTTTTTATTCTTTTTTACAACTGCACCTGATCACATCCAGCTACATACATACATATATATATATAGGGCTCCCAATCATCCCATAGCCGAAGGTGTAAAGTGCCTCTCTTATTACACACACTGATTTGTTTCCCATCCAAATTAAAAGCCTTTGAATGACTCCCAAGTTTTTTGTTACGCATTATAGCACCATAATGACTAGTACTACTACTACGAGAGCTTCAAATAAAAAAAACTTCATAATACCGACCATCACCTTCACACGTGTTCAGTGTGTACACCCGTGCGAACATTATTAATTAATGCAAATATCAATTCATCTCCCGCGCTCACTAATTCATCATCCGAACATAAACCATACTCCAAAGTCTTAATCAACCGAAGGACCACGCTGATGAACTCATCGTCTTATACCAGCGTTTATTTTTTACCTCTGGCTTCTGTCCAGCCACTCTTCCGATTGCAGGTGGATATTATGACAGCATATATTGCATACAAACCTCTCTTGCACATGCAAGCCGGTGCAGGGTGCAGTACAGGCGTAAATAAGTATGCACATAATAATTATATTCAACCACTTCCCAGGCAATAAGTTCCAATTTAGTGCTTGAGCTTGTGAGTAAATACGCTTGAAACTTTAAAAAGAACTTACTACGCTGAGTGCGAGAGTATCTACATATAAAGAGTAAAAGACTATAGTATTAACAATAACACACAAAGAGATGGGACATCCCAAGTATAAGATTACATTTGCCTGGGAGAGCCTGTAGTCATATCAGTTTGCTGTAAGTCCCAGCCGTAAACCTAAGCTGTTCATTAAGGGCAATACAAAGTGAGTTAATAAAGCAATAGAGGATACAAGGAAGTTACATTTATCTCTCTCTCTCTCTCTCTCAGGCTTAGAATATTATCGCTCTAAAACCAACAAAAACTCCCGTCTCTTATTTTATGTACGTAGTGGGTTGCCTGCCTCCATCCAAGTGTGGACGAGCTGAGAGCTTCTGTATTAAAAACTCTGGAGCAATATCAAGCTACCGCTGCTGGACACGAATCCCCACCTCCGACAGCAAAGCGTAATCTGATAAAGACGGAGCCTACATAGTTGAAAGCCTGTACCTTTCCTCACAACAAAGAATTGTAGCATGATGGTCTAAAACATAAAGTCACATCATGACATTGTTATCATGGCCAGTAGCAAAAACTTGACAACGGCAATCTCATGTCGATCGAAATTGACATTGCATGATTCTGGCCCGTGAATCACAAGACCTGACTTGACTGGGACTATTAAGTTAGAAAATCTTGCTCGAGATTATTACTATTGCTCGTTTTCATCCGGCGGGGAAGATACTAAATTAAGATATAGATAGACCCATCTGAAAATAATCCTCCTATCAGAACACGCTCATTAAATTAAAATTGATCCGAAATTTTTATTAGTGTAATATAAAACAAGTATTGTAATGTGAGGGAAAACTCAAAATTTGTTCATGTCATAGATAGCGATAAGCGATTTCATTAAACCTGGAAGCTAGCCTTATCCAAAAAAAAAATCATACTATGGAATTTAATTTGGCCAAAACACTAGCAAAGAAATTCCGTAGCTTAATTGATTTAGTACATGAAGTAATCCTGGAAGGTAGGGATGACTCAAAAATAATATCTTATTGTAATTATCACGCGTGGTTGGAGGCGGACATAGGGGCTTGGGAACTTAGACTTGTAAATGACGTGTGACTTGCCGCATCTCATTATGTACAGTTTATTTATTCAGATTAGACTCCTGAACCTCCCCCGAATTTAATTCTCTTGTAGCCGAATAGAAAGATTTTGTTCTAAGATAAGTAGTCAAGTTGATCAGCACTTTCAATTATGCAAAGCTCCATGGACATTTCAATGAGGCTGGAGTCAAATGGAAGTAGTACTTGTTGCATCCCGGATGAAATTAAGTAGGTAGCTTGTTATGTGCCTGAGCATGTAACGTACAGAGGTTTGGGGAAAAAATTGAGTAGTAAAAACCTTATTCGTTCCATCCCAGACATTGACATTAAACCGTCCAGCACTATTAATTAAAGTTTGAAGCTTGGCTACTTCCAGGCTAAACGTCTGAAGGCAATGACCAAGCAGTAAGGAGACAGAGACAGGTGCATACGTCAAGAGTTAGAATTTCGCTTTTAAATAGGCACCTGCATTTCCCAATGTAGGAAATTTTATTTCGCAGGTAATTATTATCTGTGCACGCTTCCTTGCTTATTTCAATACGTGGTAGTAAGGGTAACTATGTGTGTGCACTCTGACTGTACAGTATTATAGGACATAATTATACACGTTGGCAAGTATATTCCCCCGCATCTGGACTTGTAATTTATAGCCAGGGCCAGGCTGATGAATGTAATTGGAATCCTATGTTCTAATGCTGAAAGAAGAAGGATCAAATTATATCGCAGTTTTTTTCTCTCCTGACGCTTTATTATTTTGACATGGATCTACGCATGTTATGAACTTTTTTCCACCCAGTAGTAGTGAAATGAAGAGCAAAAAGCATCTTCGACTTGTAACACATTGAACATCCAACGTGATTACGGACGGAGATTGGGAAGGGAAAAGGTTCATATCACACACGTGTTTGCTCCTTCAATTTACATTAGACACATAAGATGCAGGGATGGTAACATTAGATGCCGATACCATTAAATTAAATGGTGACCATGTAATAAAAGTATCAAATTATCCCTAAGTACCTCATTCTTCATGAGCCACACCAGACTACTATTTTGAGTGGAGCATGTTTTTGCACTTTTAATTGACCTCAAATCTTTTTTAGGCCCAGCAGGAGCTCATCACTCCCAGGACCAGGCATTGGCGAAATGATGTCTCAATACGAAAATCATAAAGATGGGAGTGGAAAAAATTCATATTGAATATGTGCATGCCACTGAAAAGCAATATAAAAATGTAACCTTGTATCGATAAACCTCCGACGATCTACTTATTCCATTCGTCACTGACTGAGCATCTTACTGCAAAATCATTTGGAGTTTGCAATAATTTTTTTCTTCCTTGACACTACCCCATCAGCAAGCATCAATACAAACTGGAATTTCCACGGTTGAAACGGCTACAAATTGAGCGAGTCCTTGCCAGTGTAAATATTTTGGCTTCTCTGGACGTACAAACATTGCTCCAAGTTGGCTGTGGTGAGGATGAGAAGCTCCACTGTATAATCTCTTGATAAGTTAATCTCATGCAGTATGGTCGAGTATATCAGCATGTAGTAAATAATAAAACTTTTTTATTTGATAAAGGGTTTGCAAAGATCAAACAAGCCAATTATACTTCAGTGGGTAAGTTACGCACAGTTTATGTCAAAGATGAGTGTATATTTATGATATCAAGTATTGGTTGAAGCTTTTATGCACCACCCAATAGTCACCGAAAAGTATATTTAGCCTACTTAAGTTGATATTGACACACTCAGTGGGAGCTGTAGAAAAAGTTGTGAGCGTATTAGTCATAATATCAATATTGATTAAGTCAGATGGTATGTTCAACATTCCCCTACCAACTTTTACTCTTTCCATATTCGAACAAAACCGTAATCCCATGTGAGCGTAGATCTTGAGTAACAATTATTGTAAAAAAAAAACAGCACTTTGGGACGGGCTGAGCTCCGTTCTTTCCAAGCTTTCCTAGGTTTTTGGATGTGTAATTGTGTATTTAACACTAGCATTTCGGAAACCATCCCTTACAATTTATTCCGTCAAAGATCGAAGAATTGAAGATTCTTTTGTTCGGGAATCAGGACATTGCCCACTAAATAAGAAATAAATATTTCATTATAATTAAATATGGACTATAATGTGAAAAAGCGTTGAAATGATTAAATTAATACACCTACTAACATAGAGCTAATAAATAGGGATAGTAGTTTCAGCCTATCTCAGAAAATAGCTTTGCTTTTAGTAAAAGCAAAGTTGTCATTTTGGCAGTTACCGTGGAATTTTTAGCGCTTTATTTAACTGACTAGTGCCAAACAAAAGTTCACACTTGGGTATCAAATTCGCACCTTCATGAATGCATAATTATGATAACTATGACTTGTAATGATTTGGAAGAATGACCACTTGGAATTGCAATAAATAAAGTTCTAACTGTCCATTAAAATAGTATCCCTAAATGAGCACATTAAGATATCAGTTTCCAGCTTGTTTTATTAGCCGTGCTTTATTACAGCACTCACAAAAGGTAATCGTTTCTGCATTAATATGCACAACAGCCAGGGAAAAAGGTAAACACAGCAGTTATATATGGTTATGAGTATCTATCTATCCCACAGGCATACAGTTACAGTTTGCATGAGCTAATCATATTTCTCAAATAGTAAACGCAGTAAGAATTTAATCTCTTGAATATTTGTTTTGATTACATAGAGAGTAAAGTATGCAGAAAGAATTTATTAGGGTCTGCCAGACAGGACGGCGCTATTCTCTCCTCCTTATGCATGAGAATAGAATGATACACAAAATGCTTTTTCAGCTTGGACAATGCACTGCTCATATAATTATGTATGTATGTATGTGGAAACTCTGCTACTGTTCACTGCTACAGTGTAGGAAGTGAGTAAGTACATAAATGGATTTTATTAGGATGTTTGTCACCTCTACTATGAGTCAGCCAAGCAGGTACAGTAACTCTTGAGCTATGTAAGATTTTATCAAAACAGATGTGCTGAAGTTACAAATAATGTGAACTCACAAAAATCCTTCTCCAGATAAAATTGCTGACGTGCGAAAAAGTGAGAACATGCCAAAAACACTGATAACCTCCAAAGTTAGAAAAATATTTGCTAAAAGCAGGAATCACAAAAGATAAGCACCCGTTAAAATTAACTACTGGACTCATTAGAAACAAATAAACAAGGATGATTCAGAGAAAAGTTGAAATGAACTTTTACCTCTATTGTTGTACTACTACTACTACTACACGATGTTCTATCAAATGAAAAGGAAAGCACTAAGTTCATTTTGGCCACTTGGTTGTAAACAAATTTGAAACATACCCTTGGGAAGCTAATAGTGGTAATTATAGATACGACTAATCAAAAAGTTGAGGTTTCGATGATCGAATGGCTCACAGGTAATTTTTAAGAGGGTATATTCATGACATCAATCAGACCTATGCCTAACCCTCACTTATAAAACTTGCTGGTTGGACACCTAACTGAACTTCATCTCATGTCAGGGACCCTAAAAGTAGGTATAATCCCCGAGTATAGTATACCACACATAAAACTTTGGGTAACTCAAAAGTCAGATATTATGGGCAGAATACAAAACCTTCAACTGACTACCATTTACGCATATACTACTAAAACTATATGTAACAATTGCTCCTATCTATATATGTATATATTGTTCCAATATCAGTAGATATACGTTGAATGGGACTGAAACTGCTCGAAGGCCTGTGAAAAAGGGTCGATAAAATAAAAAAGATGATCCTTAAACAAAACGTTAATAGATAAGCCCCGGACCCCGTGGAGTAGATGATTCTCACCTCACCCTCATCTTCTCCCCTGTGATTTCACCCTCGGCTCTTCAACTCGTCATCGTATAACATTCATTAGGCTATAGTCTCAATGTATAAAATCATATTAGGAGTATTATTACATTCACTCCTTTGTAAATCCTATACGGTATACATATATTCCTCCTGACGTAAAAACCAGGAAACCCTCCATATGCTGGTGGAGTATCATCCGATATTGTGAGCATAGGCTCCAATGTCAACCCAAGAGATGATTTTCTGTAGAACCATTTGAAAGTCAATGTTCTCCCTCAGAATGTACGGTACTCTCAGGTAGAGTTTTTGTTTACATTTATTTTTACCTGGATCCAAACTGTACCATTTGACACGGCTACGAATTCAAATAAGCCAAAAATACATTGCCCCAATAAAGTCTTGAAAAAGGTACAGGCATATATGTAGGTCATGTTCTATGATAACATAGAGAAAATCTCAAAAGTCAATGCTCTTCAACGAATTTGAACGGTTCAAGTGCTTTTATTTTGTCCGCATGAGAGTTTTAAATCATAAGTGACCTATTGGAATTCAAATTAAGACGTCAATACCAAAACCACGATATCTTGAAAGATCCGTGGGTAAACCTGTCAATGTACCTTGATACCCAGTGCAGTCATGCAGTGTGCACCCTGTCTACAGTATTTATTACATTCCTGGGTAATTGACAAGTAAATATTAATTTGGGAATTAATCCAGAGTGTCTTCATCTGCTGATAAGGAATGATCCATTGTAGTAATTATCCATCTGTATATATGCTTCTTTCAAAATAAACATGCCCAATATAATTACAAGAAATAATTTGCATTTCTGGACTTTTAAATCCTGTCACATTCTAATGCATAATTTAGTGGATGCAAGCTAAAGCTAAGGATACAGCTCTTGTATGCCTCTGTCTGACATGACACAAGGAAAGGAAGGTGAGCGTATGTAATAAGTAAAACGTTGATAATACTGAACTCCAAGCCCATCATGCATGATATCCTTCAATGTAGTTTTATTTTAGGGGGCTAATGGCTGCTGATGACTGGACTCCTCGTCAGTGACCTACTTTGATTCCTTGAGGCAACTCCTACCCACTACATATATCTACACTCACGGAAGGTAATAATATTTCCCATGCGTTTTTACCAATGCACTCATCAATGCACACTATCCTGGACCTAATACATTACACTTGATTTACTCTGCACTTTTACGCACTCCTTCAACCTCCCTTACTTCATTTCTATTTTTACAGGGCCTAGCTATACGCTCCATGTAAAAACATAGCCTTGTGAAGGATAAACCGGGGTGGATATCGCAGAGTTAATAGACACCGTACATAATCACAAATGCATGTGTACATATGATGGTTCCTCAGACTGTTAAGATCTATATGAGATTTAATGGAGCTAATAATTTCTTAAGAACAATCGAAAAAAAAATTGAAGATGTAAGGGCTTGGATTGAAGAGCACATTTTAATCTAGGGGAGATCTGAGCCTAGGCTTCTGTATGTAACTACATACATACAGTCCACACTCATTCCAGTGTACATAACCAAAGCCTACAAGAAAGGTAGTAACTAAATGCGTACGAATTCAAGGGAGATTTTCAGAGACTTGGAAGGATGATGCATGTTATCCCAGAGGATTACTCATATGTGAAAAATAGAGTGGTTACAAGTTACAATGTCTTCCTGATTCACTCGGCGGCTCTTCACCTTCCTTTTTTCCAGAAACGTATTATGAGTTGCTTATGAATATATAAGTTGAGTGGAAGTACTCCCAGTAACCTGTAGGAATAGATACCTCTACCTCGGAAATAATTAAGCAGTGCTTGTAGATAGCACCTGAAATATAAATAATTGAAAAGTTTGGGGAAGGACAAGACAAGGCGAAGCCTTACAGTGTATTTATGTATAGTGTGATGAGTTGGAGGTATAACATCCATCCAGAAACTATGATGGGATTAAGGGAACAGATAACAACGGGGTGGGGAATAAGTACACACATCTGAGTTGGGTTTAAGTCATCGTCACGGAGAGCGGACGAAGGGTTGGATGAAACCACCGTCATCTACTGTTTCAACTTGTCCATGAACTGTGGATATACGATTGGGAGCTCAGGAGTCTGAGCTGGAGTTGAGGTTCCCTCACTCATGGTAGAATTTAACCATGTAGATACAGAAAAAGGTAAAAAGCTGAAGAGCTGGATTCTACTGTGTCGGGGTTTTAGTCAAAGTTTACCAGTCGTCGGAGTAGTAGTTCTAGAGAGAGAGAGAGAGAGAGAGAGAAAGAGACAGAGACAGAGCCTTGTATATCTTTTATCTTCCACATAATACTTCATATACGGTATCCAACCAAACCTTGGATAGTCAACTTCCCCTCTTTAGAGTATACACACTGAGGTAGTTCCATAGTTGAGCCTTATACTCCAGGCATATAATCATATATAAGGGAGACACCTCTCTACTTCCGTATCGGGAGTTCCCCCACTTAGCTACAGAACTTCACCAGTACTTGTCTCCCTACCGAAAAGTCTCTCTCCATGTGTATAGAACGGAGAGGACACAGGGAAACGTTGGAGTAAAACTTGAGGGGAAGGTCCACAACGGAGGACCCAGTTGAATCAGTAGTATATAGCCGGCTTCAATCCAACACTGAGCTCATTTATCTCCAGACCTCAGAGTGAAAACATCTCTCTCCGGCCTCAGTCAGCGATCCTGATCCAACCGTGACAAGTGTGTCTCACAAGCAAACACTGTCACTCTCTATAATTATTACAACCAAAAACCATAAGCTCAAAAGACTCTCTCAAGTGTTTCAACTTTTATTATAGAAACCAAAACAAACTGAACATTCGTGGTGTGTGGATATTTTATGGATATCAGCATCAGTGTTGATTTTAGAGACAAGTTCATCACAGTTATGGCCATACCTTACTACACCCCAGAAGGAATTGGCCCAGTTGACGCAAATAATAATTCTACTGCTCAAAGACAAAACACTATTGCTAATACTCAAGTGAATCGAGTTACTTTAAGGGAAAGACCTCAACAGCCCATTAACATTGCTTCGTTTCCACATCAATTGATCCAGGAATTATATTCCTTTTATCAGACCCACATTGTGACTCCACAGATTACGTCCCGCTCCCAACCCACCATGGAGCCCCAACGGGTCAACAATACCGGTAATTACCAACTTTCTTATTATTTTCAGTTAGAAATAACTATAGAAATGTTAGTGTATCTCCTCCACTGGGATTATTTACATTAGTTTTTACATTGAGGAAACAAATTTATTTGTAGTGTCATTCTAATTTAAATATTTTGAGCAATTACTACAAAAATCATGTGTAGTTTCAGTGAAAGTGTAGTTAACAAATTTATCCACAAAAAAAATATTATAATACAGTTTGTACATATAGGAACTTAATTTTGATATCGTTTATAAAAAAGGATGAAACGTATGTTACATAAATTATTACATAGTGCTATTGACCTAAGCCCATCAAAGGCGCTAACTCAGCTGTGTACATAGCAATGTAATGATGACTTCATCACTCAATAATTATTATTCAAAACAAAAGTCCACGTTGTGTAGAGGATAGGATTAGAGTTCAGGTTTTCTCTTCATGTTGTGGAGAGTGAGGGAGTGGGTGACTGTTATCATTGTGATGTGTGGTGCAGTAGGAATTTAGTTCGCCCTGGGAGGAATAATAATATTTGACGTATTACCACGCGCTTTTCCCTTCCTAATAATGATTAGCCATTTCTAACACGAGAAATTAGCATGGTCGGAAAAAATATTAGAATTCAAAGCATGGGTTTAATTTAGGGAATTTAAAATGTATCTTTGTACGTAAGCTCATTGTACTTGTTCTGGCGGTAATGTGAAATATCTGTAAGTACATACTAAAAACTAAAATTAAAACTTGGTATGGGGCAGTGTGAGACATGTGTAAATACACAGTACCGAAATAGATTCGGATGTTCCTACATGATGTTTTTGTTGCGTAACGTTATTCTAATAATTACTACACTATCCACGATAATATTTGGTACAATCCAGTTTGTAGTAGTACTTGCTACCTTCATTAGTTTAAAAAAGAATATTTTAAAACAAATAGGGATTCAGAGGCAGCCGTCAATGAAGTCCAAAAACATTTGCATCTTTTATTTCCTTGAATGAAACTGTTTTGCTCCCCGTCCATTCAATAAGTGTTGCTTTGTTTTTCAAAAATAGTATAGGAATGATTTGAGGTAAAGTCTAGGCATTTACAGTTTGATAGTAGTCATAAGTCACAACCTGGGCAACGTTGTAACATTTTATCATTTACAGCGCAACTTTGGGCTTACTCCTACAAAGGTATCTTCGGATGACCTCATGAATGAGTTGTAATTGTGCATGGGATTATGTATATCTACTGTAAATGTGTAAAGAAACTTGGAAAAAAGTTGTGGCGTAAATAATAAAGTAATTAGTTAAATTTCAGTCTACGTAATAGCAGGGATTGTAAAACCTGACACTTTGAGTATGAAATGTTTTATTTTTTTCTTATCAGCCTCCTTGTTTCGATAAGGAATTCAAGTTCAAGCTTACCGCCTTTCCTTCTTGAACTCTGGCTAATTATACCCAAATAGGAATTGACCTAATTGTTAAATTCCACAGTTTTTTGTAGTCATTTCTAACTAGGGGGTTATTTCCCTCAATTTCCATTGCACTAAAATATATGGAGGAAGGAACTAACTAGCATCAACTGGAATGGATGTAGGAATTGAGTTGGGAGGCAAGTTATGTGTCGATAACACTAAAGTGATTTGCATTAACTGAACAAAGAATGGTTGCATCATGCATTCTAACACCAAAACCAAAAACCCGTCAGACGTACGATTTGCATAATTACGAACCGCACGTAGCTACTTTGTTCACTTAGTAATGATATCTATGGACCAATAATTGGGAGCAGTTTTCCGATCGTCTGGAATTCTTTAGATTGAGTCCTCATAAAAGGGCAAGAAAGTACTCCCTCAGTTAATCTACACATATATTTACACGTGTTGACTATTCTCTCAAGTAATGTCAATAGTGTTGACAAGATAGGAGTTGTTCATTCACCAAAGTTGATCAACTTCCAAAGTCAATTGGCTCCACTGACAGGTTCATTGGGAAAACATAAACATTAAATCTAACACATGAACCTGACTCTCTTGTAGGATTTACAGTACGAAGTACTATGTAGAACGTGTATATTTATAGAACATACAAGTAAAAATAAAGGTTATGAAACCTCTTGAGGACAGGGGCTAATGACAGGAACGGATTTAGGGTTGAAGGCTTATTTATTTCCTGTAGTACTTATACTTTCGCCGCTCGACCCACAGAACTAATTTTTAGGATGCCGTTTTAGGTCGATGACTTCTCAAGGCTCTCGAGGCAGGTTATGGCATGATCTTCCTTCAATTCTTAAATGCATGCACACACAAACGTTTTTTATTACGCGTCGGCAGGTAGGCAGTAGGCTGGCCGTCGACAGTGCATTCCATGCAAGAGTTACAGTAAGTGTGTGTAAGAGTAATTATTGTTATGTAGTGAGTAGGGATGGCTTGAGTAAATAATTCTAAGAGCATATGTGGGAAAGTGGGAAGTCCGGAAATATGTACGACTTCAAGCACGAATGCTCACACTCCCTCCAAACTTTTTCATAGTATAGCTAAATACTAGTTATAGGCATAAATTACAGTACATGAAGCTACAAGCTAAATAAATATGAGGCAGCACAGTTGAGAACCAGTGGACAGGTTTCAGAACATTTCATAGCAGAGAGGGTCAAAATGTTGTAAATGTACAAAAGCTCTACAAATAATAATTGTCACCTTCAAATTTCTCTGGTGAGTGTGTCCGAACATTGAGATAAGAGACAGTAGGGTTAGGACTTTGGAGCTGAGGATCAATTCACAGAGTTCCTAAGAAGTAGGATTGAGATACAGTAATCGTAAATCGTAATGGAGATGGTGCTAGAGATAGTTGAATTTGTTGATTGAGTTCAATCAAGTGAAAACTCATGTCCTTATTTGCACAGATAATCAAAGGGGAAGTTCAATGAGGCTCAGGATTGACGAAGAACTTGGTGAGTCCCAGCCCTTGCAGTCACTCCCATTACCAGACATCATCGAGTGTCACGCGGGTCTCTCCGTGGACTTCACTTACGAAGGTTGCTTGGTGGATGAGTATTTCAATAATCGTCACAGTCTCCGACCACGCATTCCCAGTAGCAATAACAATGAACCCAACGACAGGATGGAAGAGTTGCCTGGACCTGGACGAGCAGACTGGAGACTGCAACTAAAGTTATTAGTCGGACCCTGGCAACAAGCAGGCATGGAACTCCGGGCCATTGCGGATCACTTCCAATTAGAGGTAGGTGCCCCATAAATTTACTCTTCTTTTACCACCTCATTGACACTTTAATTATACGCCTCATTGATACTGCACTGACATTGGATTTCATTTAGAATTCCTTCATCCTCTGAGCTATACTGTAGAGACTGTCTACAACTTTTTTTTCCCTCATGTGCTTTAACAATAAGACTTTCTCATCAGGAACAACTTTTGGGCTTGTTCACGGCTCATGGTTTCCTGAAACTTTGTATTTGCTCAGGAGGAGCTCCCTGTGTGGAAAGTCATCTGTTTTGCTTCGTAAAGCCTTTGGCATTTTTCCAGCAGAAAGATACATGAGTTTTTATTCTATATAGTTCCGTACTCTTTGAAAATATCGCACCAACAAGTATTACTTTAACAGTGAGCAATTATTTGACTGCGCCGTCATTTAGTACAGAGATATTTCTTCTCATGTTTTTTTTCCCTATCGTACATAAATACGTCTGATGAGACTTTTATAACGCTCAAGTAAAAATCCCGAAAGAATAAACTACATGGGAAGAAAGTGTGTATGGAAACCCTTTTTCTCTTTTTGTTTTTGAAGCCCATTGACTTTTACGAGTAAGATTTCAGGGGATCTAATAAATGATATGAGGTGATGGGATTCCCTAATTAAACTTTTTTCTCGCTCCCTCTTCTATGTACTCCTTTTTTTTTTATACCCTATCGCATTTTTCCTACACGTTACTGTCACTCAGTTATTGCTATTACTACACTTTCCGTGGAGAGAGAGAGAGAGAGAGAGAGAGAGAGAGAGAGAGAGAAACAACGCAGAGCTTTTGTAGATTCGGGTATGTCTGAATCAGCTCCTGCCGACTCCTATCAGATTTTTTCATCAAGACATTATACGAGGAAATTAGGACACTTTATGAGATTCATTGAGGGAAAAAATGATCAAATTTTTATGTGGACTTAGGCATATAGGAAAGCATTGTCATAAAAACACACCATACAGTATCGTTCAAGTGATGATTTGAGGGAGAAATATCCCCCTCTTTATGCTTCTTTGGGGATCATCAAGGATTTTTTTTTCTCATTTCACCATCTCTCTCAGACTCCTTGTAAAAAAAAATACTAAACTACTTGTCCAGATAAGATTTTTTCTGTTTAACAACAATTCTATCGGGTACATCTGTAACTTTTATGTTTTTCCCTCCAGAGAAGGAGCAAGGCAGAATCCTATTTGATTTTCAAAGTTTATAGCTCTAATAAATTTTTTTTTAAAGTTTCCTCACATCAAACGAATCTTTTACCTATCTCATTACACGGCCCTTGTCTTCTTACTCCTCAGCTGTTAGTTAGTATCATTGAGTGAGTCATAAAAATACGTGATTTAAAAATAGGATATTAAGATAGGAAATTAAATAGAAGAAAGTTCAAGTGGGAGTTTTATGTCGGGAATTATTATACACAAATGCAGTTTGGGAGGCAAATACATACGTACATGCATAAAACTTTGGCTGTGTACATGAAACAAGAGAGTACCGAGTCATTTCACATTAACCTAATAATTTGATTTTATTCTTTCCAGTACACTGATGCTCAACAACGCTCAAGTCAAAGGAGACGACGACTCAAATGCAAGCTTATGGTCAGCGTAGGCATCCCAACATTGGCTATAGTTGGATTGGGGATCGCTTGGCTCCGTCGTCATTGACCCTAGCCACTAGGATTTCTTTTATTTAAGCCTGCAACCACAATCACAGCCAGTTGTGTAGAGAATGAAGGGACCAGCTGATGGGAAAGATGGCAAAATCCTCAAGAAAGCTTCTAAGTTGCTCTACAATTTTAACTCCGGTCTCCGTTTAATTTTCTCTTGGCGTCGTCGTCTCTATACACTTGTGAAGTAATTGCAGGACTTGTAACTACAACCCCAACCAAAAGTACTTGAAAAACGTTTGTACTCAGGACAACTCCTTCCCACTCCTGACGAAACCTGGAAGCTCAACTTATTATTATTATTATTATGTAACGTCCCTCCCAAAAGCGTAACATTTGTTCATCGAATCACAGCCTTTCGTCAAGACTGAGCTGGGACGGGAAAGTATTCGTAAAAGTAGTCGTCACAAGGCATGATCTCCGACAAACTAAAAGTGTGTCATCACTTTTTTATTGTTGACTTTATGTTATCATTATTTTCACAGTTCACAGTTAAAACGTTATCCGAATCTTCTTCTTCTTCTTTAACTTTCCCTCATATTTGTCCGTATTGTACTATTCACGCAGTTGTATTCATTTTTGACCATTGGGGCTCATTGAGACTCATATACAAAATCCCTGATCCAATGAGCTAGCCACCGACAGTGTATACTTTCACACGCTGAATTTGGAGTAGATACTTGTCGGTTTAATTGTAATGCCATTCTTGTACAGTGGATCACGTATTATATGTGAATTGTATTTGCATATGAAACTGTACGTCCCTAGTTTAGAGTTGCCATATTTTGTTTGTATAGTCTTGTAATTAATTATTTATTTGTAGTTTTTATCTGTATAATTATATTTTTAGTTATCATGAGAGTTTACGAAATACATCCTATTTGCTTACCTTCTGTATACGGTCGCTTTGATTGTACTTATTTACCATAATGTGTCATTTTACGTAAAGGGTATGTACGTAAGGGGTTATAGTACTTGTATGGATGTAATTCCTTTAAAAGGACTATTATTTTAGATCAACGCTAGAAATGATTGTCGGTAGATTAGTTTTTAACAATAACTTGAGCTCTACTATACTTCACGGGAGGAATCCGATTAGGGAGTTTATAGTACATACATTGATACTGTAATATTAGTTTTGGGGTTTAGTTTCTTCGCTAACATTGTATTATAAATACAGACAAATATTAATTATTTATTTGGGTAAACAGGAAGAGTACGGTTTTTGCTAACTTTTGAATTTTGTACATATAGGTACATACATACATTATTACACATACCGAATTTATGACTAATTTTAACATTTGGCCGAAATCAAAATTTATTTTGTTTTTGAACAAAAGGCGCTCATCAAATTGTAGGTGTGATTGTCACGAATGATCTCTGTAGAAAGACGTGATGGAGACCCCTAGTCAACCAACAATGCAAGCGCCGTTCCTAGGGTTGCCCATTTATTCTCAATATTACGTCCTTTATTGTCACTTTGCATTTTTTTTTAAATAATATTTATATACCATTTTTCTATGTCCAACATTACAATAAAAATACACAATTCAAGCTACACATTCGTTCGAGTTTTTTACCCATCTTCGTTGACGTAGACTGTACTGGTGATGCCATGGGATTACATGGGCACTTGAGTTTTTATCTTTTTTGTAGGATTTCCAAGGGTTGGTGTCCCCGGGATTTTGGAATTATTTTCATAGGGCTTGTGAAAGGTTAGTCTGGGTCAATTTACGACAGTTTCAAGAACATATAGTGGTTGGAAGATTATGGGAATGTTTTTGTGACTACTGGTCATTGTTTGTCATATGTGTGTTGAAATGAGTCGTGTGCATACGTTTTAGTTACTAATTAGTAATTTTCAGTGGTTTTATTTTAGTAATTTTATTTTACAGTAAAATAAGTCGGAGAGATGATAAGGCAGGAGTCACTGTGTGAGTTGACTATTTGAGTACAGCTCAGATCATTCACCTGACTTTTGTATGGATGTCATCGGGGAGTGGGATTAGTTAAGAGGGAAATATCTCGAATGTACATAAGATGACTTACCTTTTACCAGGTGTCTTTCAATAAACGCCTAAGGAAAAACTTGTATCATTACTATAGTTATTTTACTAACATACATAATAATTATTAACAACCACACAATTAATTACTGTACGAGGAACGTCTGGATTCAATCCAGTACCATTCAAATGCCTACAATTAGCATACACAATTGGGAGTTTACTACTAGTTTTAAGGACGTTTCATGCTAATTGTCCGGAATGTATTTTTCCATTTTGTATATGATATAACAAAATGCTGGGAATCACTAGATTGTAAGTTATATATCTATTTACAGCCTATTCTATTACATAGGTTATCCCGCTTGAGTAACGTCACCTTTCATTGAACATATTAAATAGACCAATAGAGCAAGTAAGATTAGAACCTCAATAATTATTCTTAAGTGTAAGTTATACTATAATTATACAGTATAAGAGTAAAGCGAACTTGTGTAAAGTCTGTAATATTTTGTAACTTTTGTATCTATTTTAGTATTGAGTAGAGAAATGTGAATAATATGAATTTATATAGTGAACATCTACAACCGCGAGATATGGAGTATTTTTTAAAATGCCCATCCATTTACCCGCAAGTCTTTCATTACAGTTGTTCATAAGTTTATTCATATATGGAATAAAAGACATGCTTATGATTCAAGTTTTATTTTGTCTCTTCTCTCTTTATTTTTTCGCACATACATTTCCATGTCATCCCCCCATTACCCATCATACTATTACATATTTAACCACGGAAATATTTACCAGGAAAATTTAATAAATAGGAACGTTTCGTGGAAGAATAAATTTTTCAAGATGCAGCAGCCCCCCTTCTTGCTAGAAGAAAATACACACTAGCAATGACGCATAAGGACATAAACGTCTATTTGTAAAACGTGCCCCACTTGTCGACATTTGATAAGAACACGGACTTGTTCGAAACCGCATAGTTACAGTGCAATCACGAGGAAGGGATATTTATTAAAGTATACAACTCCAGCTTAAACATTAAAGAATACACTGGCATGGGATATTATCCATGGAGCTTAAAATGTAATCAGAACTATTGGTTTGGCTTACTTATGGCATTACGGACCGGTATGTACATACTAATTAGGGGAGGCATAGTAAAGTTCGGGTGCATCTTTGAGGGTTGCGGGGTTCAACGAGTTATACTTCAGCTCCCTCTCTTTCTTTCAGCCTATACTATAATTGGGTACTTGAGGCTGACCCTCATCGTAGGTCCTTGCCCAGTTCCCTGTAGATAAATGTAAAATACATCTGCGCAAACTGCTCTTCTTCCTATTCTATTTTGCCCCATTTCACATTGTCATTTTTCAAGATACATTTCTGCCAAATTGAAAGGGCTTCAACCTTGCAATGAAATCCTGAATTTAAAAAGATTTAGGTAATATTGATATTCATACATATTAGATATTAAATTGTAATAAAGAGTTAAAACCCTGGTTTCGCAAATATTCATCCAAACAACATAATGCATGTTAATTTGAAGTATCAAAAAGAGCTAGACAAGCTAATCGTAGGTTATTCTCCAAGAGTGAGTTTTTTTATTTGAATCGGGGAAACCAGCTCTGACACGAATATTGCACATGCAAAATTTGAAAGCAGTGGGATATAGATATTTGGTAGAAACACGTGATGTAATGTCATGACTGTCAAGTATACACACCTGGAAACAAATAAAGGTCAAAAATTGCAACAACCTTGTCAATGAAGTAAAGCTCGAATGACATTAAATTTTAAACCCTAGAGAGTTTGGGAACCCTCAGTCAGTGAATCGTTAACCTCATGGGTGAAAGAAGGACATTAGGTTTGTCTGAAAACACGTGATAAATGAGCCCAAAATCAGATAAAGAATGTACGAACATCTGCGCATACATATTACAAACCTCTCTGTTATCTCTTCCCTGATTGATTATGAGTTATAATAAGATCACAAGATTAATTCAATGCACTATAATAAATTGCACAATGCACCCACGAAGTAAGTGCAGGACTACTCATACACCGTGCTTCGTGCACAGTCATATGAGCATGGGAAATAATTTAGGTGCAGAGAGACCAGAATAATTAAATAGACTGAGCTGAGTTGTTTTAAAATATGTAAATGTGCAAATATTATCCTCGTACGGATGTGCACATGTATTTGAATATATTAAAATCATAAGCACTTACTACGATCTGTTTACGTAACATTCATTTGATAGATTTAAACCATTAAACGATCACATAATCCTTTCTGGAGTGGATACATTTCAAGTAGAAAATACATTTTTGATGTGTTATTTTTAAGGTTAACTTTTTTATTCCTTTGAGGTAAAACTACAACGATTAAGTGTATTTCCAAATTTCCAGGAATCTGCTTTTTCCGCATTTACTAACATTGAAGGCGTTTAGTTCGCTTCGTCTATAAATAAGAATTGCATGACTGGTTTCATGCGAACTGGAAAGAATACAAAGGTCATTTTATAATTAGGGCCGGAACGAGGCAGTATGGGGAAGATTAGATTACCCACTCTGACAACTTGGCAGTTCATCAACTCATGCATGCCCTCATTTATAAACATCTTACCCTCCATGAATAGTAAAAACGCAAAAACCTTACCAAGCTCGAAAGTAAGTTCCTAGTACCGCACTCCAAAAATACATATAGCTAATTATGCCGTCGAAATGAGTGATTCAATTTTTTTCAATCATGTGATACGATCTCATAAACTACGACGAAAATTTATAAACAATAGTGCAAAAATAAAAATCGCTTATAATACGTGGCCAATAAACCAAAGGAAATAAATGTGACCAACTGATAAGACGGCACAGGCAGCAACCCAAGGACAAAACCGAATGCACTCATATGTAATTACATATGTATACATTACATACAGAAGGAATGATATTGCTGAAAAACGTTTGGCTCAGTGAATTCATGTTTGTTAATAGGATTGGTCTTGTGAGTATTTACTATACTCACAGCGCAGTTATTCAGGGCAATGACTGCTACAACTCTGCACTTCTTCATGTACTTCGTCATTTGTAATATAAACAAACATATTTCATAATGATTGCTGGATTTTAATTAAGCATCGTAAAGGATTTCAAAGTCACAGGACTAGACAAATTGTCGCCGGACGATTTTTTTCGATATCTCCTTCGATTTCCGGAATCCTGTTGGAACTTGTCTAGAACGTTGAATCATCATATGAATTTATGTATCTACACATGTACATATAATGTTTAGTACTCAACTTTATGAGTTGAGAGACAACCACAACGCTACACATATTCTTTTATTTTACTTTAATTGAATTTACATGTAGCTTGGGAAACTGCTAATGGGAGCAAACAGGAAAGCGAATTTTTGCCAACTTAAGAGTTGTGTTGTGAGAAACTTGAGAAAGAGTCAAGTCCCACATTTAATGGGCTAGCAACATTGACATTAGGATTTAGTTCATCCCTGCAGCTCAATATGTGCGTACATACTTTGTACCTAAAGATGCTCCAACCTTTGATTAAATCATCTATCGACTGGGACACTGTGTGTGTATTACAGTCATTGGTTCTAAATATACATGGCGACCCGTCCCAAAACAAGCGTCAGAAAATCTCAAGAACATTTTGCATTCCTTGTTCTTGGTTGAGTGTGTGCAGGTCTGAGTCTGAACTATGCAAAACTTATTGTCTCCTGTTGTTTTGAAAAAAGATAAAACCTTGTAACTTCACTTCACTGAAAGTATTTCAATGAAGCTTCTCCATGAGTTCTCAAATGCACAGACTGTCCTATCATTATAATGGCGCTCTCAAGTGCCTTCAAATCCATTACAAAGCATTTTACATCATCTTGAACTGAAGACAGGCTGTTGCCACGTCGTCTATGACAGAAGCGTACAATTAGTCTGTGAAATTGGATATGATTGCCCCAATTGCCAGATATTTTGCTGAAGAATTTAATGGGTTCATTTTGTCCATTTCATGAAAATAGATAAAGTTTTGTCTTTAAGCCTTTCTATGCAATCCTTCCGTAAGGCCTACATATATGACAGAAAAATCTATCATAATACTTTTAGCCAGCACAGAGCAGAAATTAGAGTCCTTCTTAGTTTGTTCATTGTCAATGCAGTAGCACTTAAATTAGCAACGTACGAGATGTCACATTAAGCCTCGAAACCTCCTATCAGGTTAGACACTTGAGGAGAAAAAACAGATAAAAGCTAATGCAAAGAGGACGATTTAGCAACCCCCTTGTGTTGCTCCGAGACGCAGTACAACTTCAAGTAGTGCTGGGGTTATTTTATCTGGTACATACATACATTGTAACAAGACTAACATGGGATATGCTATTTATCCCCGTCTGTGCAATACTAGCTTTGTAACATTTTGTATAAAAAAAATGGCTGGGAATTTAAGCAACGGCGGAGCTGACGAGACGGATTTTCTCAGTTGATGTAACCATAAAATGTCAGTGAGGAAGGTGATAAGAAAGGAAGCTTGGATCTCATTAAGGAAGTAGGCATTTACTATACAGCCTAAAATTATTAAAAAAGTTAGTCTATAAAAGTTGAAAATTCTATGGGATTTTATAGCTCCGTGTCCCAGCTTTACCATATAAAAAATGCAGATGGAGAGGTACACATGTGACATTTACTTGTTCAAGCACATACTTATCCCCACCACCTTCCTGTTGCAGGCTTAAGTCCCAAATTTAATTTACTATTGTATCATCTTGATCCGCGTCCTCAGCGCACTTTTGTGCAGAGCTGCGCACAAGTACAAGTAGTACACGAGTATTTCAAGTCAAGTTCGCGTTCGGGTCGTGGTCAAGTAAATAAATTTAAAACCATGAACGGTTCGGGTCGTGTTCAGGTATTTCATCGACTTGACCATGATTTCTTACCTCAAGTCAAGTTCGTGGTCAAGTATAATTATTTTACTTGAACCATAGTACCTGGTCATGTTCAAGTAAATATTAAAAAGTACTTGACCACGAACTTGAGTTTTTCGTGTACAAGTTCAAGTAATTTTGTTTGTGCAATTCTTCATGGCTGAGGGAGTTTTCAATTCACTTACGATTCACTGTACTAAATGAAACTTAAAACGGCATTTAATACATCACTTTAAGCGGCATTTGTTAATTTGTTCGTGTACACAAATACAAAAGAAAGCTCAACATTCATATGGCTCCGTGGAAATTGATTTAAAAATGTTAGCACCCATGTTTATAATAGTATGTGACAACAAAACCTAAAAGGAGTTCTGTGTCCCCGAAAATGTCAACTGAGTCACCAGACCCACCCGGTACACGAAATCAGAGTAGATCTGCAGTGTACAATCGTTCTACATTCATTGAAAGGAACCAAAAATACAACTATTATTTTTAGAGGCGGTTGCTAGCAAAATGCTGGGTGAAACCTAGTGTGTTAGAAACCCAGGTTCGCTTTCATTAGAAATATAAATTCAATAAAACTTAAGTATTTTGATGTCCAATGGATTACTTGAAAGTACTTGAAAGTTCAAGTTCATGGTCAAGTTCGGGTCATGGTCAAGTCAAGTTGAAGTTGGACCCGAAACGCGCGTATAAAATCATGGTCAAGTAATATGAGAATTACTTGAAAACCCGAACTTGTTTCATTCAAGTATTACTTGAACTGAAAATGTCAAGTTCGGGTAATCTTGAAATACGTACTTGAGAAGTCGGGGTCAAGTCAAGTTCGTGGTCGGATCTTTATAAATACTTGACCCGAGCGCAGCACTACTTTTGTGTTCAAAGTTTTAAGACGAGAAAAAAAGGGGAAATTGTGTGACGGGAGCTATGAATACATGCCAAAATATTGGGTTTATGGAGATGGACCCATTGTTACATTCCCAGTAATTGTTGGCTGGTCGTAAAATTGTTTTGGAAAAAGGTTGTGGCAAATATCAAGGCTAAAGAACACTTTTTACTCAACTTTGACTATATATGTGTGCTCTTCGCTCGGGTGCTCTGGTGCTCAGCTCGGAATAAATCCTTTGACGATTGGATTTAAAAAAATAATAATATGTATCCCATAGGAGATTTTGATAGTTTTATGGTTTGCCCATCAATCGAAAGTGAAGAGGCTGTTCCTATTTTGTATTCCATTTTTATGTCCCAGGCTGGATGTAATATGGAATAATGTAATCGACTCCCCATTCCCGGCCCCACTAAAAGTCTTTGTCATAATCATAATATTGACTTGGAAAAGGTTTTTTTACTGGGTTTTTTACGATCAACTTGTAAAAAAAAGTCGAGGATCATTTCCATGTTTAAGAAAAATATCCACTCACCTCTTCCAATCTTTGAAGCTATAAGCTCCTTTTGAACCTTTTTTCCAAATGTTTTACATATTCATGATCCAGATCAAACTCTTCCTCCATAAACTTTGTATCCCACTTTTCCCTTCATAACTTATATTTTCCTTATGGACATTTGCTACAGTGTTACAACCCAGCGAGGTAAATACAGCATCTGTACATGCAGATAATATAATTTTACTTGTCTACATATGCCCTCTGTATAAAGTGTGTTTTATGAGTGTCGGGAATTGTAAAAGATATATTCAAGGAATTTTTTTTACTAAATGGAAACCTTAAACAAATCTTGTTGATAGCATTGCTTCAACATAGACAGGAGCATTCTGTACTATACCATAGCCACCACCACCACCACCACGGGAAAAACAAAACTGTGAAGGAAATAAATGAGGAAAGGGTAACAAAAAGACTCGTACTCACCATTGTAATTGCAAGGATCACTCATCAGGTGCTGCGGAGCTCCAGGAAGAAAAAACTTTTTGGACCAAAACTTGCCAACAATAATTCTCTTTGGGAAGGAAGTCGGAACAAATAAAAATCGGAAAGTAAAAGCAATGGAAAAACAGAAGCTCAAGAGCTTGGTGCTCGTTGACATGTAAAATGAATTTCCCTGAGTTTGTATTAATGATCTCTTTAGGATGTAATTTACGAGTCCCTCCTGTCCCATTTGGAACACTTCGTACGAAATAGACGGGCATCAGCCCAAGTCACAACAATGACTCCAGCATGTCTCACAAGCATTACTTGTCGAGAGGACAAGCTATTCCTCACGTGCCTAACTTCCATTTCCAAACACTGACACGTAGTTTCTCTTATTTAGTCTTTTTGTGAACCTTCCTCGCTAACTTTTCTTGTCACTATCTGTTTGTAATAATCAACGGCTGTCACAATTTTGGTTTGTTTTCCCTATTGTTTCACACAGCTCCAACAATACAGGATTAAAAACTAACCCTGTCTTTACATACATATGTACGGCTCAATCTTGTAGTTACCATTTGTACAGATAAGTATATACAAGTATCTACATATGCACCCCTGACAGTTGAACCTCCCATATAATGCAATCTGTTTACTTAAAATGATATCAGTCCGTTTTGATACCCAAACTCCAGATTTTATCTATAAATGACGAATTAAAAAAAAACACCTGATCTCTAGAGTAGAATGTTACATTTTAGTAGGGGAATTATCAGAAACAATAGTTCCCTTACAGCACTTATAAAAGCCATTAATAGCCTCACGGTCATTAAGTATTAATAACAACATCCTCTATGGTCGATTATTTACACGGTTTTTAATAAAACTGGGGTCATTATGAAACTATTGAGAGTAATTGCTTGCAATTTAGATAAAGCCAAATGGGTAAGATTGTTTACAACTGTGTTACTATCAGTTTATGAAAAAAATACCCTCCTTTCCCACAGCTCAGCATTTCAGGATTGTTTGCTTTTTAATTAATTCTGTACTAACGGTAAAAGAAAACTTCTACGCCTAGGTAGCTATAAGCAGATCAAGCAGATCAATAGTTATGCCTCTCTAATATTGCACCTTGAGTACTACAATGTATATAGTCATCTGTTCGTATCCCTACAGTAAAAGAACTGACAATGAGACATTGGAATGGAATCATCCGCAGGAAGGCAACTATGGGAGAAGGAGAAAGGATACAGATAAATTAATTTTGTAGGTGGTACACTGTTCGTCTTTGTGTTGTTCCTCGAAAGCCAGCGAAGAGAACAAGTCTCAATGACTTTATTTATGTGACATGGAGAAGGACTGATGAAAAAAGAATCCACGAAGTTGATTTACTCGGCGGTTCAATTTCATGCATGTTTCCCCCATATTTTTTACTCCCGGAGGATTTACCACTGTATTGAATGTGACGTAAGTCTCAGCTATAAATTTCTTCTGTATTTCTCCTCCTTGGATCTTGTCTAGGATTCACCGAATGCGATAAAGACTTAACTCCTTACTCTATGCTTCCTATTTCTTGTCTTTTCCAAGCAAATCTTAACAGCAAGAGGGGGAAGAAGCCCCATGTACATAGATACTATAACTTTTCCTTATACAGTATACAGCTTGGATCCATGTAATAAAGTAGAAAGAACTTATATAAAACAAAATGTAGATATGTAGACACAAAAAAGTATGTAGATGCATCCAAAGTGGGAGGAATCTGGCGAAATTTTTCAAGTCCCTTGGAAGCATCCTCATCGGATGTGATCTATTACTTGAGAAGAATTACTGCGATAAACAGTAGGAATTAGCGAAACATTTTCCGGGGAATCAGTTCTATTTGGAAGGTACAAGTTTTATGGGATTTGATCATTGCGTTGACGTGTGAGAAAAGTTAGATGTTAGAATTTATGGCCAGCTTCATTTCTCACATTTCAGTGATAACAAATAGGGTAGCATCAGAATCCCAGTGTAAGGTCTGCGGTGGTTCGGAGTATTTACACTTTATATAAAATGCTGGGAAAAATTTTGTAGAACAACAAACAGAGTGATAATTACTGTCCCCATATTTTTTTGCATCCTGAACCTCTGATCACGATGGTCACTCAAAACTGTGCATGTGGATATAGATGCTGTACATTTGTATGTACACACTGTACAAAAATATCCTTGAGAAGTTTTATTGGGCAAAACCATGAGACCAGATCGTGCATCATGTCTCGCGGATGGCAGACGATAAAATACAGGAAGTGATGTGTTTTCCTCGTTAAATTCGATTTATAAAATTTCACTCGATCGTTAAATTCAAAAAGCACTTTACAATTTTCAGGAATTTATGACTCGTAGGCAGTGGGTGCTGCCCGCTCCCAACCTTACATCACAATGGTAAACTCAATACGTATTTTAGGTTAAAATCAAACCCGTATCAATGTTTTACCCATTTCTCCATCTTTTTTTTTAATACTACTAAAAGTGTGTTCGCACATAAATTTTACAAGTGTCATTGAAACTTTGAAGGCTGGGATTGGAAGTAAAGGGTTACTACGTCAAGATTCTCAACAACTATACAAAATGTGGAGCAAGTGTAGCGTAAACAACCCTTTCGACCCTTTCCTCTGCTTCCCATAATTTCCACAAGATAAATCATAAATATATTTCCCTGTATTATTACCCCACATCATGTTTTTGTTTCTGGCTGTAGCTGTAGGCAAGGCTCTGTTGACTTCTGTTTAATACTTTTTATTGAAATCTATCCATGAGCTTAGTATCCATTTTTGTGCAGAAAATGTAATCCTACAATAATAATTATTCTAGATTCAGCTCGGAAAAACTTTCCCTCTGTGTGTATGTACGTAAAAGGCGTAAAACGTCTACACTCATAGGTATGTATGTATGTGTGTGACAAGTAAAATTATAAATAGCAGTAATATTTTTTCTGTTCAGACATTACAGGCAGCATTTGGGAACATTCAGACACAGTATCAAGGAAAGAAATTTAATTAGTCGGCATGTACCTTTGAATAGGAATCACACCATGATGTTAATCACAATATGCACATCTCTCATCAACAAGCATAATTGTACTTTATGGTTGAATGCATCAACTCCAACCTAATTACAAGTGGCATTGCTTTGAGTTAAAAATTCAAGTAAAAATTCGTTCACTTTCAAATATCAACCAAGTGTGAAAATAAATTGAGTTCCTGTGTAGACAGATTTATTACTTTTTGTTTCCTATTTCTGTGCTGACTTTCACAGTGCCTTTATTCCAATGTGTAATATTAGCGACTAAAAGTCTCTTGTGATTTGTGAGCTGGTCGAAACGATGACAATAAGGAGGAGGTCCGAAACAAGATGCTGAAAGTGTAGTGAATCACAGTTTGAACACATTAAAAATTCAAGCCTCTTATGCCCACTCAACCTTTACTAACAGGTCCATGGCGTATGTACTGCATATTGTACACTCACCATTGGGCTTGCCATTCGAATCGTAGAGATTCGTTTATTGTAAAGGACTATATCTATCTACTTTTAGAATACTACCACTTGCATTGTACACATTATTTGAAGCATTTCATTGCTCATTCTGCACTTAACAATTATAATGGATTTTTGACTTCCCCTACAATTTATGACACTATTTGCAATTTTAGTGCTAATGTCTCTATTCTTACTATCTGTATATTATGCTATGGAACATTGCTAGGTATTAAAATGGTATGTTATTTAAGATTCATATGATTTCGCACTACAGACTATGGACGTTATGCTACTCATCAGTCTTTCTTCATGGTGTGGTTATTGATAGTACTTCCGGTTTGGGTATTTTTTCTACCCTGCGAGACCTTTATAAATAAATAAAACTTCAAAGAAGAGGTTAGGTTAAGTTCTTCCTAATCTGGGAAATTCATTAGCAAATTTAAATGGAGGCTGCAAAATTCACCGCAGTTTTATCACCCAACAGTTCAGGGGAAATGAGTCGATTTGGCTTTCAATAATTTCGTTTTGCATGTAATATTAACTCTCAAGTGAAAAGACACCTTGAAAAATTCTGAGCATATGTATGTAGACAAAGTTTTATTGAGGCGTGCTACCAAAAATGTTTCCAAAAATAAAGAAACTCATTGGGTGTATTCCGGGATTGTGATGAAGAAAGAATGTACATAGACGTCTATGCTAAGTGTAGTAAATCTGCACAAGCTAGTCATTAGCTGTCGAAAACACGTGAGCAGTAAACTGAGTGTTGTCGCTGTTCGGAAAATGTTTAAAATAATGATAACAAATGCCAAGACAATTTTGGGGGCGAGTGGAACCTTGTTTTTGTCTCAGTAGAAAATATCCCGTCTTGCTCATCTTTCTCCGTCGTAATGATCGCAGACTTGTTGAGGTCAACTACTGTAAACCTGACTTCAGGAATAAATCAGCATGGACATTGTTCACTTCTCCCCCCTTCCAGTATTTATTACATTTCAGCAATGCACAAGGGCTTGGGAAGTAACAAATTTTTGCTAAGATACTAACCTCCACATGTTTTCATCCCAAGCGTAGTACAGTAATAGGTAATAATTACTCCTCCTATGTATGCTTTACATTCATAGAAGCCAACTACCAATGGAACTAGGAATTTACGTTTGTTGCAAATCAGGCCATTGCAAAGTTATTATGGACAGTACTTAAATCTTAATAAAAATGTAAAGACTTACGGAATCAGAGGCTTTACTAAGGGGATGTTGTTTTTGTGTTTTCGTAAACTCGGATCTTTTTGGAGAAAAAATTGTTGGTTTTATAGTCTCGTTTTTTCTTGATGGATTGCAACCAGAATCTCTTTAAAAGGCGAAGACTTGAAATAAAGAACAACCCTACAACTACACAACTTCTACTCAATTATCGTCTGTTGGAATTGGCGGGCCTAGTGGTCTACCTGCCAACAAAGCTTACATTATGGGTTACGGGCTATTTAGACAAAAGGTTGAGTCTTTTGTCAGTATTAAGTTTCACTTCCACCCCTTGTCAGTAAACAACGTGTCACTATTTGCTTCCTTCACACTTATGTTCTTCTCACCCCTCCGTTTCACCAAAATTGTTCTCAGGCCTTGTTCCTTAAACCCCGTCCCTTACTAATTTCAGCAACTCAACTTGCAAAACATATTGAACATACATACACTACAATTGTATTATATACATACATAATTACATATGTGTATAGTGAAGGAGCCTAACAAGATACTGATCTACAAGCTTTTGAGGTCAGGTGATTTTTCAAGATTCTCAAGTCTAAGTTAATCTGCTATAATACTATCGGAAATGCTACAGTGCTTTCGATGTATGTACAACACTTCGTTTTTTTATTAAAAGTAATTACTTTCAGCAGAGGCAGAATTTCCTATCTGGACTAAATATAGCATAGAATTCTCTCTGGTGCTACGGACCTTGTCATTTATTAGAGCCTTGTCGCCGTCGGCACTTACAACCAGTTTGATTTACATTTTATGACATATGTACGTTCTTAGATTGAGCTACAGATGGCATAATGAGCACGCAAAAGAAAATAGTGATAGGAAAAAGTACTTTCTTCTTGTTAAGAAGCATTGTCTTTAGTACTGCCAGTAAAATGTGTACAGAATATAGGCAGGTAGAATATGTTGGTTTAAAGATCGGTACGAGCAAAATTCTATAGTGGTTTTAAATAATTCTAATGCCTGGGAAACGGAGCCTCAGAGCGTGGAAGTGTAAGGGTTCGGGCCTTCCAGGATTGACGTTCACAGTTTCACAGTGACAATGGTACAAGTAAAAAACGGTTTATGAGCCCAAACAGGGCTTCTTTCAGGGTTGCATTAAGGATGCGGTGGGTCGTGGTTAGTAGGCAGCTTTGTAATGGAAACCAAAGCTCTCTCATCAAAGATGAGTTTCCTGTCCCATTGATTCGGCCGAACGGAGCATTTTAAAAAAGAATTAATGGGCGATTATTTGAATTCATATGTTTGTCCTGCATGAACACACATTGTGATCAGTTGTAAAAAACACAAGTTTAGAATCCTCACACGGAGCCACACGCTTCGGGTAGAGCCGATCATCGTATCAATTGTCAATAGAATGGGTGCTATATTTACCGAAGCACCAAATCACACACATTACAACCCAGTAGATCAAGTTGTGGAAGCCACCCTTCAAATAATAGCTTCTGGTTCCGTAACTAAACAACACCCACCATTTTACGCTCATACACTACTGGAAAGTTTTAAGCTCCCACAATTGTTTTTACAATTTTTGACCAGGTCCACGTGACCCTCCAGGTTTTGAGATCATGACGGCTCTGCCCTGTGTCTTGTCCCGAACGTCGTTTGCAAATACAATTATCAGTCCTCTGGTGATGGCGAGAGTGACAGCGTGAGGATGACGGGCTTCAGCCTTGTGCACATTTTCTATAGTGGTAGATATTTCTAGAGACCTAGTGGAGGTTCAGACTGATTGTGAGTTAAATAAGTGAAGGGTTTTATCCCTTCAAAGTGTATACACATATGACTCACTGAGACTTCACCAACACCGGATTAAAGAGGAGGACATGGGTGATGAGAAAAATATCCGTCTATTTGTAATACATAAAAGGAGAAGCAGGTTCACATTATTAGCCATTATGCCAGTAGCATTTTCTCTCTTTTAGTAGTCCGGACTCATGAGAACTCGCATTATAAGCTATTTAAGTTAATGCAAATCATATAAGATGGTCACCGCACAAATAACCTTGCTTCACATGGGCTGGGAGGAAGGCTGGGAGTGCTTTCCAGCAGCCCTCATAGAACATCTTTATTCCCGTTGTTTCCTTTGTCTATTTGCATTTTATTATGAGAGATACGCTGGCAAGGGTCACGTGTCCCTATGAAAACCTAAGTTAGTCTCCGTGATTGCCAGCACTTTGAATGATAATGTCAGATCGGATTACCAACTCCATTGCTAGCTTTATGTCTTGTGCTGCAGTGCTGTCCGCACCTTCTCGTATTCTGTCTCTGACCCTCTGTACACTTACATTAGAGGTATGTGCATACATATGTAGGAAATAACAAAGTACGAGTTACTTCATGAGGCTCAATTTAAGGCTACGGCAGACTGGGCTTGCATGTAAACAACCTCACGTGCCTCATGATTATTGAAATCGAATCTTGATTTTTTGTTTCCCTTTCACATATTATTCTTGCTCCGACACCCCTTTCGTTCAGCACTATGTGTGTGTGTATGTGTGTGTGTGTGTGTGTGTGTATGTGAGTGTGTGTATGTGTAATCACTAACATATGCTGGCAATTGTACATATATGCCTGAAGCAGAGATTTTGGCTCTGATTCCTGCTTCTCTACACATATTTTCCATGTGAGTTATCAAGAAATTCATATGCTGATAATTTTATGAGGTTCTGTTGATCTAGCATGGTAATAGTAATAATTATATTCTTGAGGGGAAACTCATTCGATAATTTGAAGTAGATAGGAAAAAATCCAGTTTGGGTAGCTAAGGGAAAGTAGCCGTTTTGGTATCTTTATTAGTCTCTTATTACTTTAATGTTAAATACTGGTAGCATTAGTCTAATGGGGAGTAGGGAGAGCGGAGGAATTAAAAAATGAGGAAGGAAAGTGTAAAAAATGATGAAGATGCATTGGAAATGGCTCCCTACAGGAGTGCTAATAATTAAATTGCTTGGGTATAATTACTAGGGTTATAAAATTGGCTGGAGACAATGCACAAGGGCTGAGTAATTAGTGATAATTGCAATAATCACTCATTCACTGGGTGACAAAAAGCAGTCACGGTTCTATTGATTTTACAAAGAAAGCGGATCAAGTAATTAACTTAATTGCCGCTCCTACTTCCTCCCTCAGCCCTGGTCTATAGAAAAGGAGGCCCAGTCAGGGAACAAATGAAGTTTAAATGAGTGAGTGCCAAGATCCTGCTGGAACGCTCACTCCTCAAAATGCCAAGGTTCCATATGGATTTTAACCCAACTTGATACATTTTATTAGGGAAATTTTTCAATGCCATGCTCTCCCACAATCCTCCTGTCAGGATCTAAAGTTCTCCAGCTCCTACTCCAGTAATATGCAATTAGTCTAAACTTTTTAATAACAATTTCTACAAAATTCTATACATATGAACCAAATGGAGTTTTGTTTTTAGTAATTGCATTTGTGGGAATTTTTTCAATCCTTGAAGCTTATACTAATGCACTGTGCACTACTCATTTTGTCTTTTGGAATAAATACTTTTCAAATGTAAACGTAAACATTTATAGTTTTACGACAAAAATAAAGTCTTGTGTTTCTGTAGTTTAGAGAGGAATTTTAAGTGTAATTCAATCTAAATATTTAACAGTTTCCACTGCCTTTAAGTTGCTGCAGTATGGGAGAGAGGAGATTATTAGAAAAATGCAATCACAGAAATGGAAACGGGGCTGTTAAAACTAAAGCCATCGTAAAGTTAAGACGCTCCTAAAACACTTTTATGAGAGAGGGTGTAAAAAGAATTGTAAACGTGGACTGGAATAGTGTTATGTATGTATTTATACTTGCTGTCATTATGGGATCAGTTATTCTTTTAATTAAGACTTTTACGTCCATCCCCATAATTTCTTAAGTGATCCTGTCACACAAGTATGCACTCTGATGAATTCCGAGGATGGGGATGTTTTATTACTTGCTATTATTCAGTGTCACATAGAAAGCCTCCTCAGTCTGTTCTACTGTATTTATCCTTCCAGTCAGCTCGGGCTAGGACAATAGACTACCGAGATGAAAAACATTGGACAAGAAGACGAAAATACTCTTGAGCCCTTGTGTTGTACAGGCATCTACAAATAAAAATAAACTTTTACGCTTGAACTTCCACGAGACGTTATATGTAATTAAACTATCCAATAAGAGTTTCGAGAGCATCTCAGAGATTTGAAGATTTCATTCATGAGATGTGCTTAGATACTCCGACACCGATTTCTAAATTTTGTTACAAATACAATGTTTTGAATGGGAAAAATGCGAAACTGATTAAATTGTTCCCTGAAATCGGCGGAGAATCTTAAACCGTGTGAACTGTGCGGGTATTCAAATTTTGTGAGGACTCGGTGTATGAATTATTGTTCAGCTCGATGGATCTTTTGTGCTTGCCTTTTTATACCCAAGATCGACTTTTCCTTTGAGACTGAAGATGACAAGAAGTATTTTCGAGTGTCGAGAGGTCGATTTCAATCATTCTGTGTGAAAAGGCTCAGACAGTCCATTTCATGCATGCATGCCATGCAAAATATATGGTTTGGATTTTTTTTTTCAAAACGATACGAATTCATGCTAGAACCCTCACTCAGTTCAATTTGGAGCTGTTTTCACTTATTTTCATATCATTCCCTGGGACTGGTAAGGGTGGAAGGAAAAGTGTGGACTCGGGAGGCTGTGGAGTATTTTTAGGGGTAAAACGGATGGTCATAGTGAAATTCGTGTGTGATGCATTATTGAGCCTTGAGCTCATACAAGTTTTCAGTTTTGCTTGAAATGATATCTCCCCGTTACCACACATAACTCACTTGGTTTAGCGGAGGCGAATTGATGCACTCTCCTGACATGCATTCTGCATACATCAGAGGAGTTTTTTATCCCCTTGATATATGCATTTGATATCATGTTTGTTAAACTGCAAGGATTGATATAAACTTTGGGATATGCAAGTGCACAGGACAGTGTACTCTATGGAAGTCATGCACGGAGAGTGTTTTGCTTCTGACTTGGGTCGCAAAGGAAATCATAGTAAATTGGATTCTGTGTGGACGTAAAGCTATGAGAACTCCATTGGAACATAATATGACGGAATATATAAACAAGTCAAGACGTTCCGTTCAATCGCACCCTTTGAATAAATGCCATATTCACACCCCATTGAGTTCCAGAGTAGTTCTGGCCGGACCACATCATAATAACATGCAGACCTACACAATTTCCTCTCTTCTTGCCTCATATCCACCATCCAATAGAATTCTATTCAAGGGACTAAATTGCTTCATTTCTTCTACTCTCTGAGTACCGTTGACCGCCTGTCAAGCACAACTTTATGCAAGTTATCTGTTTCAGAAATGTCCTCCGTCCTTTACATTTCTATAAATGATTTCTGGCAAAAGGATTGCAGCTTGCGTCATAGTACGACAATAAATGGATGTCCACAGTCATAAAGTAACTCACCATCAGTTTTTGTAAAAACAATTCATTTAATTTCAAAATAAGTCTTAATCTAGTTAATAACTCAAACTCCGTCGTGACTTCATTGATGAGGGCTATTTTCAGAGACAGTCAAATATTATTCTGAAAAACATTAATTCACTTTCCCTATGTGCAATATATGTGCTCTGTGAATGGTGACTATGCATCTAGTTATTTTAGGACTCACATTTATGAACGGAGAGGGTGAGGGATGCTACTCTGGGGAAATAGCTATGAAAATGGACACTTGATTTCTCCAAAGTACAAAATGCCCGGACTGAGTATATTCTGTAAACTCATAAGACATCTTTTTAGCTTTTTGTCAGCCTTCCCGAATCTAAATCTGATCGTAAATAACCCCCCGGATGCGATGATAATACTTTCCCTTGAATTATTACTTCAACCGCGATTGTAGAGTAGAAGTCCAACCTTTCCGCATTTGTATCGACAATGAAGTCCGTAATGTGTTTCTTTGTCCTCACGTTTTTTTTTTTGCAATTGTCAGAATAATTTTCTGTTCTGTCCATGCAACAAAAATTTTATGACTTCTTATCTCCTTCCCTGGTCATGCAAATTTTTTGGTAAGAATACTAAAACCCAACTTGACTCATAGGGAGAGCAGATTTTTATAGCTTCGTTTTTTGAATGATGGAGCAATAGAAGCACCTACAGTGTGTTCTGACCGGCACAGGCTTGTTAACATCCCTTCCTCCGAGTAATAAAATCCCAAATGCCAAATATCCAGTTACTAAATATAGTCAATCCCCGAAGAGTGCAGGACTTTGAATGTTATCCTTAGATGCAAAAAGATATCTTTTGACTATATCGCAAAAATCATAAACTTTTATAATACTTTTTATCGTAGTGTTGTGGAATGAAATAATAAAGTGTACGAATGTTCAGCTGAAATTCAGCAATCCTGCCTTATTTTGAGTGCTTGGGTATATGTAGAAGGCCAAATATTACACACTCAGGATACGAAACATTGGGTGAGAACCACTTGGGCCAGAACTTATTTTCGTGAGTATGGTCTGTGTTCCCCTTTGTATGGAATTTGAAATGTTTTTATCAGGTTCCCGGACTAGGGTGAATATATAATACAGATTCAATTGAAGTCAGTCGAGATACGAATATTACGTTACAAAATTCGATTTGTGAGTTGCGAAGTATTGATAGGATTTGTATTCTTCCTCGTTGAATTCCCAATAAGTTAACCTGAGATAACGGAGTGATCGGGTGAGCCAAACACTCACACTTGACATTTTCCAATTCTACCCGCAACCCCTTTCGTGAGAATTCTGTAACTCAATTGTGTCTTGTGTCAGCCCAATTCTCTTCCAGTTTTGCTTTTCTCCACTTTACAACAAAATCATTCAGGGGATTCCTTTTTGTAAGATTCGACCTTGTGTGTGCAGGATCTGTAGGAATAGCCTGCGTGTGTCATAATATTTTCAATTATTTGTCAATATGGTTTTAAAATAAAATCCTGGAAAAGGGCTTTGAAGGGTTGTAAATATGTAGCAAATACAAAAACGTCGGATGTTTTCCATCAATGTCAGTTCTGTGCGTTAGATGGCAGCTGCAACTTATGATAAACCCTGGAATAACCCAAAAGATACCGATTTCTTAAACTTTGTAAGTAATTTATAGTTCAACTTAAATTGTATGTGGATTATCTACGTTAATTTTTTTAAATTCAAATATTATGGAGTTACATTTTCAATGTTAAGAAAGAAGAATTTTGGATGCAATGAGGATGGATTTAGGGTAAAAATGAAAATAAGATGAGTATGAACAATAATAGTGAGTTATGTGTATAAAAGGCATATGTAGTTTATTTTTACCATTTGAAATCAATTTTAAATTTGCAATTTGAGTCAAATCATTTTGATAATTTTACATATTTCTAGAAAAAAAAAAGATTTTGAAAAACAAAAAACTGACGCACAAGGCATATACTGACACTCGGGAAATGCATTCGTAAGACATTCATACCCTGCTACTCCATTCATACAAAATGTTCAGACACGCACTCATTCAATAAAACTATGACAATTAATCTCTTCACACAATCTAAGGCTACAGTGATGAATTTGACAATCACTCATTCCCAATCATACAAAATTCACACAAAACACAATTGTACTCTTAGCCAATTAGCCTCTTCACCACCATTTCGGAAGTACTGTCGCTCAAGAGAAATCAAAGTACTCCCACATAAATTTTTAGAACTTACAATGGCTGACTAGTACATACACATTTCAAGCAAAGCTCACACCAGGTGAGGAACAGAGCTGAAACGACAGGGGGTTCTTACTATTAAAATTATTATTGAGCTCGATAGTTTGGGTTTGTTGATGCCAATCGTGTTGAAGTGCGAGAGTCCAAGGTTGAGGATAGCCGGGCTAGCCGAGATTTCCAAAGCTTAAGGGGATTACTCCAAAAAGTTGTATTAAATTGTTGAAAACAATTTGAAACCCAAGAGCAATACTCATAAGTTTCCTGAGAAATAAACATTTATAAAATGGCACATATTAATTCACAATATTTGAGAAATTGTAGCTCATTCCAGCCATTGCCAACAAGCTCCCAGAAAAGAATACAATTCCCTTGACCCTGGAAGGATTGACGTTAGCCTCACACATTTTTAGTACAAGCCCCAGCCTGCTCAACCTTAGATGCACTCACACATTACACGCTTGGATTTTTGGCTTTAGTTTCTGCAAAACAATCATACTTTTTTTTTTGTAAGACAATCACACATTGAAACCATACTTACTTGCTCGAATTACATACATAGCTTGTCAAAACACAAACATGCACATTTGCTCTGAACAATCAAACTCTCTCATTCACACATTTTCTCAGCAAAATTTTACAATTTAGCAGATTCGCTCTCACATTCACTCCTCTCTCTCTCTCTCTCGCTCTCACACAAACACTCATACACATTCACTCACTCACACTTAATCGGATCAGATCCACATGCATTTTTATACTCCCACACTCACGCTCACAAACATTCCAATCCACAAGCATGCAAAGTAAACTGTATCATAAACTCTCATTCCCAGATGTATACAAAATTTTGCAGTCTGATTACAGGAGGAGAAATATTCCCAAAAAGTGATCAGGTACCAAGCAAATCCACAGTCTCAGGCATACCAAAAACTCTCATGAACAATCTCAAGTATACAGGATATGAATTGCACACAATATCTGACATACAATTTGGCAAAATCCATTCATTCAGCTTTTAAAAAAATGCATGTGAGCGTGCTCGATAGAGTAGTAGATGTAGCGGTAGCAAAAGGCATTCATTCAACTCTAACGCTCAAAAATGTTCATACAGGGAATCTCTCATCCGAACACATGCATCCTTACTTGTTGGGGGGTGGAAAAATTAGAAAAATTTAGGCAATCACTCCATTCTCACAAAGCCAGCAAAACAATCAAGATTTCTATTGTGGCAGTTGTATACATACAGGACAAACGTGCAAGGCTGTGAGCCAAAGCAAATAACAAAATACAATAATCACCCGTAAAACATTTAACAATTAAGGAGTAAGGATGTTGTTGCAAAAAAAAAATACTAATAGTAAGCTTGCTCTTTGGATAATTCTGTGGAGAGGTAATGTTTGCTTTGCATTTCTATAGTAAGGGTTTAAAAATGTAGGAATTAGCAATAAGTAAAGGTTTTTTTGGTGAATGTCATACTGAAAGGTTCCTGGATCTTCTAATACTATAACTGGAAGTATCTATGTTTGTAAAAAAATATATATATATCTATATATTTATAAAAAAAAAATAAGAGTATTATGTGCTTGGACTTTTCTATAGATATGTATAAAAAATATAACGGATTATTATTTTAGAATAATAACAATGTCACTTAGACATTGGCATCACGGAGAGACTGCATGATCTGGTGACCAGTGTAGGGGCATCGACCGTAAACCTTTGAGCAAGTTTCGCCACTCTTGGCAGATCCTCCCAAAAGAGCAGCATACGAGTAAGACAATTTACCACGGGATGACTTGGTTGGGTTGGGGGCCTTCTCGTCCCGTCTATATACATGGACAAAGTATCCAAAAATCTTATTAAACACCTCTCTAAGCCTTATTATGCCAACAAACTTAATTTATGAACTGGCTCGAGCATCTTTCCTGACAACCCTTCATAAATCAAGCTCTTAAAGAGCAAAAAAAAATTATGAGCAAATAAAAACTGCATCCTAGGCTATCAAGACCGTCTTATACCACAGGATCTTACAAGCATGAGGGATTACTGATACCAACACATGATTGTAGTAGTAGTTAGTATCACACATGAGCTGTACATGCTTACTTGAGGTACACCTCCGCAAAAATCCTGTACACAGTTAATTGACTAATCTGTAGAAAATGCTGGCTTAAGACATACAGATAGATACAGAAACAAACACTAAAGCTTTCCTATAAAATTGGAATGGCTCCCGTGTGCTTGGAAACATACTGATGATTTCATGCAGTAAATATTTAAAACGCTAATTACTATCAAACATGTTTTTTTTTCTCTGCAAAGTCTACTAGTATGATCTCCAAGAGAGCGGAGATTATGGTAGCGAGGTAGTAGTAATTATGAAAGATGGGGAAGGTAAAGGTTGTTTCTCACACACTTATTACTCAGTGACCGACTGAGTGAGCATAGCTCGATAAAACAAAAGGTAACTTTCCCTTTTAAGAAGCCGCATATGTAAACTATATGGGGAGGAGGTGCAGCGGCACATCCGCTGCAGCTGCACGGAGTACCCTCCCAGTATACGTACCTACATATGTACTGTAATAATTATATGTATGTAGAGAGCAGCTACTACAACCAGTCTGACCACTACCCAGTAGGTAGGGTAGGGAGAGGAACAGTTTAGAGTTACATATATGATAAATAATCAGGAAGGGGAAAACATACTAATAAGTGCCTACAGGCTTCAGGGCAAGATGACTAGTTCCGTAAGGAAGAAATCGAAAGTGGTTGAACGAGTTATACATGCACAAATTAATGTTTTGCTTTCCTATTGAGTTCTGTGTACTGCCAAAACCCTAACGCCGCGATCACTCAGGTGATGGGCATGATCAGTAGATTACTATATGACATGAAAAAAAAAATCACATAACATAGTTCTAATCTTTATAGCACCTATTGATCTCAATCACTATGTAAACACAAGCCCTACACTATATAGCCACACTTTCCCTTGTAATTGAGCATGCATCATGCATGGGGCTTATGGTATGTAATCTGAATTGTTAGCTATGAAATAATTTTTGGGTTACTAAATGCTCAATCATAAAGAAAAAAGGATTGATGTCTGGGACTCAACAGTTGCTGGTATGTAGTTGGGACAATTGTGACAGTCGGGAATGAAAGTAATAATTATTGGTAATAGTAGAAAGGAAAACTGAAATGCTGTGCATTATTTAAACCTACGATTCCTACCCATCCTTTCAAGTTTTTGTCATGTGTGGAATTACCATTAATGGACGATTGTATGTATGAGTAGATACGCCAGAGCGTTCTAAAAGGGAATAACTTCTCAAATTAATGACCAGCTGCAAAAGGGAAGATTAGGAGAAAGTGATTGAAGATGGACCAGAAAAGCCGACTCCTCCAAGTCTGAGAAGAGTTTAGAGAGGTATTACAGAGAGGAAATCTTACCCGAACAATTCCAAGATGAGCTTCTCATCTTCACTGAGAGATCCTTCAGGAGTGGCGGAAAGTTCACAGACGAGACGGAGACCGCATCCAAGTTGGTCGTATTGCAAAACTTCATCTAAAGATGGGTCGTATTGGGCCATGTCAAGATCGGTAGTCTCACCACGGGCATCGTTGGACGACTCATCGACGGAACGACGTCTTCTCCAGCCCCAGCCGTTTCCCTGACCCCAGCCTTCGCCTTGGTGTCCGATTTGGACATTGATTCCTATAAACAGTAAATGATTCATATTTTAGGACCCTCCAAATATCACACTTCCATTCTGGCATAGAATGTCTCAGTGTTTATGTATTTAACTAACTGTAATTACTAGTTTTTTTTTTGTTCAATCATTGTTGAACTTTAGCAGAAGCTGAACTTACCAGCATGACCACGTTTAAGAACGAAGAGGGCTCCCAAAGCAGCAGCAGCCTTCAATTTAAGGAGAGCAGCACCTGTCAATCCTGAACCCCACAGACCAGCATGTCCAGTAATGGCGGCAATGGGCAACAATGGAATGATAACCCCAAGACCGGCTCCATGACTTGAAGTGAGGGCTACCAGGCCCAAATTGACGAGGGCAATCAAAACTAAAGATCGGAATTGCATCTGTGGATCCACAAAAAAGACAACGTATCACACAAGATTCAAGCACAGAGTCACGTGAGTCACTTATTAAAATTTTAAATTGATCAAAAGAGGATTTTAGAAAAATTAATGGCACTCTTCTGAAATTGAAGTGCAATAGGATTAAAATGAATGAGGAAAAATTAACTTTTCAGAATTCTATGAGCTCTTGAACTACGAAATGTAGTGAGGTTGTGTGAGCTTTAGTTTTTTGTATATATTTTTTTTCCAATTCTCACCTTCAAATTTGTTTAAAAACTGACTGCTTTAAAAATTTTGCTCAAAAAAGGCTGCTACTAAAAGTTGTTGTTTGCTGTTGAGAGTTGGGAATGATTGTGATGTCAAATAGGCTAACCGGCTGAGTTTATATACTGGAAATGACAGCACTTTCCCTCCGTCCCACATCAGGTGGATGGTGTTTTCTCTTTCCTTTACTTGAGACTATGCATTGGCTGGGAGTAGGGCCTTACCTCATAGGAACAACTGGCTTCGCATAACAATTGAAGTCTTACATGGACGAGCTTCATAACTTATTACAGTATCTCCTTCCATTGAGCCTGTTATCATCATGTAGGAATTACGCTACCATCAACTCACTCAAAAGGAGTATACCATTGACCCCTTCTGTTTGGCTATGTTCAGGTGGCTCACTCATATCGATCACTTACCAACTTTAAAGCGTAACAACTTCCAGACTTCCTCCTACCTTACTGAACCATTAACCTGAAGACAATCCTACGGACACTTGGGATTGAACGGAAGTTATCCTACAGTATAGGTATAATATGTCTTATAACACTCACCCAAAGCCAACACAGGTATGACTATCTCTCTCATCAATTTATACAGCATCAATGAATTCCATCAATAATTCAGTCATTATTCATTCGCTCTCTTTTATGAATGACTATAGTTCAACTTACTCACGCACAACTTGTCATTACAAAATGACCATGTCTATCCTTTGCAGACTTTACAACCGTCTCGTTTCCTTCCGTTATCCTCACAAAACCAGACATGTATGGACAACCAGTCATAATTACACAATAGGGTCATAGGAGTGTCCCAAAGGATTTCTTCGCTCTCCATTAAAAGTATCTAAATCACCAAAAAATGGATATAAACTCACCCTCTCCCAAAAATTATTGAGCCTGTCGTTAAATGCAAATTTCCCAGGAAACCTTTCACGTACATGTGCCTATGATGGATCACTGCACCTGTCAACTTAGGGTTCCTTGTGCCAAATTCAATTTGATTTAATGTAAGTCACATACGAGAGTCAATTAACGTAACCGAGGGGACTCAAGTTACTCTGATGCTTACACTTGTCTTGACATAAATCATGACTGCTGTAAAATTTCAGGAACTGTCATAAAGGATCGCTGCAGGAACTCGCTCGGAGTAATTATTATTCTCAAGATTTTGTATTTTATAAAGCATTCCCAGCTATTAGTAAATTCCGATTGTATGCAGACCCCGTCAATTCCATTCAATTATTCAGTCAAATCAACTTTTTCGCAACCACACGGTTATTATGATTACAGGAATCCTGTTGCACAAACGGCTCTCATCCTGATGAAATCAATAGCTCCTTTGAGGATTTGACAGGTCGAGTAAGAGATACAGTGTCAGGGAGACGTGCGGTGGTTGATGTAAAAATTACAATGCTCGGGCTTTCTTTTTGAAAAACTGTCACATTTAGCGAGTCAGACGCTTGACTTGTGGCAGGAGGGTCAATTATGATAATTGTTGGGTGAAATCCTCAAGGCATTAAGACACTCATAAAAAAAATCAGGCTGTCATTACATTCTAATGCTTATATTACTTCTCATGAGTACATACTTACTACTCTCACTGAGAAATTAGACGACCCTGACAAGATGCGATTATCTGGAAGATCTGATTCGTTCTTAATTACTCACTCAACGAGACAAGTTGAAAGGTTTGTATGTACAATGAGCCCTTACTTTATTTCCTTCCTAATTATTACTGATTCCAGGTTAAAATACGACCTAGGAGAATAGCATCTCTATGAGAACTTTTTGAGAATTCCTTTTTTTCTTTTTGTAAATACAACCGCAGAGACTTCACATGAAGTAGATGGAAAGTAATCTGATTTTGAAACAATCGAACGAAAAGTCATCGTTCAATTCATGCAAATCCCAATCACATGGTTTGTAAAATCTCTTTACGCCCACGCCAGTTTTGCTCGGTTCATTTCGGAAGAGATTTAATCTTTTGTATTTACCGAGTTTCTAAAAACTCCCAAAAACCCGAATGATGCGGTCCATTAATAATTCAATCTAAAATTTACATCCAAATATAGTGGGCCCTTAGGCGATTTTGCACTGCTCTGAGACTAGTTTTCTCGAACCAAGATTAATCAACTGGAAGTAAGTACGCAAACCTTAGGAAATGCGTATTATTGAGCCTATAGTGTAAGTATATCTTGACATGTTAAACCAAAATCTTACAAAACTAAGCCTGCACTTTGTGAAGCAGAACTAACGCCCGTATTTCTCCTCGGATGAGCAACTGATTCTGACCATACGGATACACATAAGCTCAACTAGAGATGTTTATTCCAATCAGTGGTTTAAACCCACTGAATATAAGTACGGAAATCATTGATTTCCGTAGTCATTCAGTAGCCGCAAAGAGCACAAATAGGAATTCACATGTATTGAAATCCTTACTCACACATATGCTTCCATGTCTATTGCTTATACTAGGAGATACATACACAAGCTTTTCATTTCAATTTACAATAAATAAAACGTACAATTTTCTTCCAAGCTGTTGATTTAGTTCTCATGATTTGAGTTCGTGCAGAAATTCCCACCCAACTAGGATAACGCCTTTTACCAGTAAATTAATGTTGTTACAATAGTTATTCATGAAAATCGCGAGCTTAATTCTACTTAACTGTTAACGTAATAATGATGATAATTTGCTCGGCACTGCATCAGATAACAATGCATTGATTTCCGGTCAATCCATTTATTCTCTCACGATTTGTATCAAATGGAGAATTGTTCTTTTTTATATTATCCTTCCTACTTCTAGATTTCTTCCCAATAAATTACTCCTCCAAAAGTTCACATATGTTGTCATAGGTATATCCCTGCTGGTAATGTAATCTGTTAGGGTATGTATGTATGTATGTTCTACTTCTGGCCGGTTACTTCTAATCAATGAAATAGGCAGTTGGGATGACCTGAAGAGGGGAACTCGTGAGTACATTTTTGGACAAATTATACCAAAGTAAAGGAGATGATAGTAAAGATGAGAGAAACAAATATTTATCCGACGATTCCCAAGCCGGAAGAATACTTTACGCTTTTAGCGCCCAGAAATGTGAAGCATGCTTTTTAATTGGCCAATACATAGGTAAGTGTTCCAACTACTGCAGAGACTGCATCATCAATCAAAATAGAATGCTGTTGTCATTATTAAAATAATTGAAATAAATTTTAGCTACAACATGAGAAGAAAATATACTCAAGTACTTAAATTAAAAGTCGATTAAAAACCTCAACAAAGATTATTTTGGAGTAAGTATTACCGGAAGTTGAAGTATACTGTGTTGCAGTATCAAATAAAAATATAAGTAATTACTCCCAAATGTCATTTTACAAGGTAGCAATCTAATTAGCACCTCAAGATAAAGAATTCTATCAGCGGATTGAAAAACATACCACAAAATGTTCAAAGTAGAAAAAAAACTTGCTCAAAAAAGGAAAATGTACACACTCACAGAAATAATTATTAGGATTGAAAACCATTACGGTTAAGTAACGGCTAGGTTGTATTTATGTCAAAGTATTTGCGGTAAAGTGTAGGTACTGAAGGGTGAAAAAAGCGAAAAGATCTATTGTTACGGTTTTATTTTTAACTTCATCCACGTTAATGACGAATAAAATAATTATCATCTACCTACTTAACCCAGCCATGAACAAATTGAAGTTTACGGAAAGCTGGTTACAATCAGAGGTGTTAATCCATGCAGTGCTTTATTAAGGATACGACGGGGTATGTATGTATCTATGTAGGAACATGTGTTGATGCCAAAGAGGTGCACAGTAGGAGAAGGCTTATCCGACCTTTCCAAACTGCCTGAACATTAATATGCGACTATGCTTGAGTTCACATTGGAAAACAAATAGGAAATTAATTGTTGGTTACAAGTCCTCTAGCTCCGTAGATAAACTGCACAGCAAACAAGAAATCGATCGTACTCATGATAAATATGCAAGTACAAAATTGTAGAAACGCCAAAAAGTTTTGAGCGAATCATTTACATTTTAATTTTTTTTGTCATGTCCCCAGAGACAGGACGAAATGTGAACACAAGTCGGTGTGAGATTGTGAGGGAATTTTACAACTGTCAATGCATAAATTGCTAGTGTGAGAAATGAGAATCGAATGTTAAAATCCATAAAACAGGAAGGAACACCGCGGAATGTAAAGTTGTAGAAAACTTATTATGAAAGAAACTACACACCACTCAAGATTATAATGTCATCATGTTTTATTGCATCCACGTGCAAAGGGTCCTGAGGCTTCATCTTGATTTCTTCTGTATAATGGGCTTTTTATTGATAGATGTCTGCATTCAAATTTAGGAGCTTCTTGTAAATCAAAATGTTAGCCCACTTGGCCCAGCCAAACATGGGTAAATTTGAAAAGTGAAAAATTTATTTCCTTTCTCATGTCAGCGTGCTTTGCTTGATACTTTGTACCATCATAATTTCAACTGGCCATTCTCACTAAGACTTTTCAATTAAGTTGTGATTATTGTATCTGGAAACGAATCAAGAATTACTATGAGGCACGTGGAGTGTGTGTTTGTATGTATGTACGTATGTATTACCATAAGAACTCATGGAATGATGGAATAACACGTTACCGCCATGTATTCAGGTACATATGTACGTATCTACGTACACAGAAACAAACAAGTCCTTCTCTTTCCAATTGAAATCTTTCCTCGTCCTTTCAGGAAACATTTGTAAATGGGTGAAATCAACAACTGTAAAAAAATGATGCTCCTCGAATGCAAATGTGAACCTATGGATACAAAAACACTTATAAAATTTGGCTACTTTGGCCCGCTGCTTACAAGCAAGGACGAAGGTTAGAATTTAGAATTGGGGTAATGGAAAAAAAATTGTCGTCGAGCAACTCATTCATTCAAATGTAACCGGAAACAAGCACTACAACAAGTCCCATCTTCATTCCAAATGTCGTACATTATCAGATCGTTACTTGACTCCCTCCTCACCCATTAGCCTTTGAAGATTTGTAGAAAGTACGGTCAATTCGATAAAAACAAGAAAGAGTAGTAACTACTCGTGGGAAACCCCAGATTACTTGAGTTTTGTCATCCCCAAAAGTCATAATCTTCGGGCCTAGCACACTCGTCTGCATAGCAATTTTTAAGACTACTACAAAGTATTAAACGAAAACAAAACGGGATTTTTTAATTCGATTCTCTCGTTCTGCGTGAGTAACTTCACTATGTTCAATACAGTCGCACATACGTTTTATTACGTGAGTCTCCTTTAGTAAATTCCCCTGTACTTTTACTTTCACAGGCCAGAGCTTACGTATGTGCTGTCAAGTTATATGTACATATGTATGTATACAACACACAGATTATAGATTACACATGGCCAAAGCTTCCACGCAAACGACACCTCAGCTGTAACTCCTCTTTTATTTATCTCGATGTAGCCACGCGTACATACATTCTATATGTATCTATATGTATCTGTCACGTATGAAGATACATCATACAGTAGGAATGTAAAGGGAATATACATGCATATGCGGCGTACATACCTCTTGGGTACCTTTCAAATGTACCTCTAGTGATCTTTAAGGTAGCGGGGCTGGCTACATACAGTAGAGATGGAAGGATTGTGAAGTTACAAGATTTACTAGGTACGGAAGACTTTTGAGGATATCCGAAAAATCTTTGAGGCTATAACAGCCTCAAGTCATGAGGAGACGGATAATTTCTGTCATATTAAATCAGGTACGTCATGTCTCATTGTCAGACTATATACGTAAGCCTTGTAATTATTTCTGTGAAATCCTCCAACCACATTCTTATCTTCTATCTTGTACTCACTTACTGTGCCACACATCTGAGCAACCCACAGATATGTACATACGTCGAAGACCACCAGTAAGTAGAAGAAGCTCCTTCCTTACAGGAACTCCCTACGGATGTGCTGTTCCTTGAGGTGCCAGTATAGATCTAGGATGGATGAGTACCATTACAGGTATGTGACAGTACAGTTCCCGAAGCATTTATGAATGACTCTCACTTGTACGTGTTGTTCCATCGAAACTTTGAGTACAATCAACTCCTTCCTAAGTGACATCATTAAGTAAGTAGATCTGTAAGATAGGATTCCCTCGATGACAACGGAATCAAAACAAAACCGAGAGCATACAAAAATTAACCAAAAAAGTCCACACGTAATGACAACACATGTCAAAAGCCGGATTTTGGAGAAGCTCATTACTCTAATTCCAAATCAAACACACCACGCTTTCGCACATTAGTGGATTCCCACGTTTTTATTTTGCGTAGACACGCAGTATACTACAATGATTGAGCCATATTTTCCTCATTATTGTCTAATCGCAAACGTACAAGTGTACATTCGTACATTTGTAATAATTAAAGTTAAGCATGCTTGCCCAAATGAGAAAACATCTTTTTTTAAACAATTTTCCAACGTTTATCGGTAAAAAGTTAACAGTCAGAAAAACTACCACTGCTTGACTCAATAAACGTTGGAGTCAATGGAGTGTAAATATTACGAACCTGACTTTTGACATTGAGGGGTAACTCCTATGAAATGAAAACCCGTTTTGTGCTAATCTTTGATGTTGTTTTAATCTTGAGGACTTGAGATTTACTTTGTCAACTCTTCAAAACTCAAGATAAGGCTCTAAGGCTAAGATAAGTGTACTTTTACGATCTCTATTTTGTAAGCTTTGAAAATTTTCCAAAATGTAGACACTCGGAAGATTTCTACTCTACTTCTCTTGTACTATCATTTCCTCCACAGACTTTTATACAAAGGATATAGAGCTATGATAGGGGGAAAGGCATGTTTACCCAAAAAAATAATCGGAGATTCAAAAGTCAACGAACGGAGACAAAAGGGGAATAAATTAAAAAGTTGCATGTTCCTAAAATCATAGTGATAACTCCATGATTAAATAGTCTAGACACTTCTTGTAGTCTAGAGTTTTTGCCACGCGTCATTAGTTCAAGTATGAATTCTTCCTAACTCTTCTGCAAGCCATACTCATATTGTTCATGAGCTCACAAGTTTTCATAAAAAATACAATCATTTGTAAAACTTCTCAGCTGCTTTCCCTTAAACATAGATGCATGTATCTATGTATACAAACTAAATGGTTTATAACAACCGAAATTAACTTGGAAAAATAAGATTATAACTCAGTGATTGTGAGTAAGTAATTATATGTACATATGGCTATGAGGGATTAAAGACTGATTTGCATGCAGCATGGTATACTTCCACATACATGTATATCTATGCCTGCGCAATTACGGAGCTAATGTCTGCACGCAAGGATTCTGTGCATAAAATTTTTAATTTTTCCAACAATATTATTATTACTATGCTGTAATAATTATTTATACTGTAATTATGTATACACGGGTCATCATATTACGAACATCAGACTTTTAACAGCACTGACTCTGTTTTTTTAATAACTGCGTCAATTAATTTAAGCGGTACAGAAGAACAAGGTGTCTTCCACCTACATGTTCTATCTGTACGTGCCCAATAAAATTAGAACAGGTATAAGTTCCCCTCTCAAGTGAAATGCACAGACAAATAAATTTGTCCCATTACTCTTGTGCAAGTATGATGCATGCATACATAACAGGAGAATGTTAACTTATAAAATATGGGATGAAATGGGTGCGTACACTTTAACTCAGCAGTTTTCTCTTGTAACGTTCAGATTTACAATCATTTGAATTTTATCATCGCATATCGTCACTGCCATTTCTTATTTAATTACAAGTTTCCCGACGCGTCGTCTCTACTTAACCAACACACATGTATTATGCTCTTTAAGAAACGTTTACAATTTACAACCTCCAGGCAGGCTGAGTCAAACTTGAGGAAAGTTTCTCATTATTTTTTTTCCTCCTCGTAAACTATCCATGTGTAAAAGGTTATGTACATATATGTATAGTAGAGTCTGGGCAGACGGAATTTCCAACTTAAGGCATTTCCACAAAGCTTGTGATTATATTTCAAAGTCCTGACAGCTCCACGATCAACTGAATTCTTCTATGAAATACTCTGTAAAATCCTTTAGATATGCACCGCTGACAAATTTGAGCAGTAATGAGCCCCAGGAAATGTTAGCCCAATCATACCTGACAAAAACAAAGGATTTGTTCACAAAGCAACGGTTATAAAAATTTATTTGGGATAAGTCAAGACTCTTCCCATGGTTCGTCTAAAAGCACACTTCCGATTTTACCATGAGTTATTCGTACACAACTGAAGGGAATGCAAGAGATGCCAATAAATTAAAACCCAAGCATGCTGTCAGTAATATGAGAGAGAAAGCTTGGGAGTAATTGTCTGCTAAATATGTTCAGCGTATAGATACAGATTTGTATTTGCACGTATGTCAATACACAATAATCTCAAGCCAAGTTCATGACATTTAAAATCGTAAATTTTCCCTTGCCGTGTCAATACATACTAATAGTCATGAGAGCCCTTCTTTGTCTTGAGGTTGAGTGTATATGTTCTGTCTTGTCCACCTGTACAAGGAAAAACAATGTTGTGTATTTTAGTTGCGTTTACACCATATAAACATATATGCTCAAGGGGCATTGCTGTTTTGGCTTGGGCTCGTAAAATTAAACTGAAAGGATGAGCAGTCGTGATTGCACTTTTAACAAGGTAAAAAAATATGTGATCAATGTTATTGCTTTTATAATGTCGCTCACTCCAGTCACTCCTATTTATGTGCAAAAGCACGAATGAATAATCTTTCACATGGTCCTTTCCACCAGTCCCAATAGCCCTGCATACATTCACTGTTGTAATATACCCAAACCTTTGAAGATAGACACAACTACATGCATAGTGTGTGGGGTCTTGTGCATTTTTAGTAAAATGCCTACTGTATTATGGAAGCCCCTGCAATTTGAATAGTGCTCCCTTTAAATGATTGATAATTAGTAAAATCCAATTGATCATTAGGTGGTAGTTAAGTGATTAGCTTGTACATAAATAAAAAAAAACTGAATTTTAATTTTTGCAATGATGATGCATGTAAAATGCAAGCTTTCTACAAAAATTCAGGAGTATCATTCCACTTGCAAATCACAACTTTAAAAGAAAGCTTGCCAGAAATGTAATTGCTCCCAGTATTCATAAAAGACATTAACTTTGACACTGGTAAAAATGTTGGGATGGATCATGTCCCAGATAGGTAGTTACAGTACCTACTGATATGTACATACATATGCCTTCCCATGTCTACCTCTTTGCATATGTAAACTTGAGACTATAGTCTAGAGATAAAGGTCCACTTGCACTCACTCTAGTTCTTGGTTATACTCAAACCCAAAACCCACAGGAACCTGTAGCCCCACCGTGAGTGTTTACAGACCAGAGCACCAGACACAGATACAGATACAGAGAGGCGAGAGGCACCGAGGCAGAGGACCTAGTCAGCTCTAATAACAAATGCATAACCTAAGGTTACGAATGTTGCACCCATTCTTGAGTCAGTGTTGGATCTACAGAGTAATTTTTCATAAAAGTATGAAACCGTTACATGCAAGCGCACAAAGTGATAAGAGTTCACATAGAACAGGATCAAGCCTCCGGCCATGGAATGAAGAGTAAGAACAAATTAATATGTTATGTAGCCACCACCACATCGATTTCCAATCTCTCCTGTAAAATGTAAACAGTGATGCACCTGGGAACAGCCGACCACGTAGTTCAGGTTTCCATTATGGAAATCATGCTAGGTGCAGAACTGATTGTAAACCTGTAAAAATTGTCTTGAAATGATATAATTTATGAAACATAGCCCGAGCGGGTAAAGAAAGTGATAATTTTCATTAAACTTTGAATAAATCTTTGTGTCATTATGCAGATGCGGAGTGTAAGAGATACCTTGTAACTTCCAAAACGATTCTCCATTCCTTGTATTAAGGCATGAATTATTAATTTATTTGTGGGTTATTTGCGGTATGGACGGCACGGCATAATTTTGACGCCTACGTTGACTCAACATTAAAACAATTCGTATGTTAATTAATTGTTATCCCCTCGCACTCAACCACAAACACATACAGGATACTACAGAATGCGAGAGGCAAAAAGGCGGATTATCTGAGATAGCCCATTGGTGCAGTGCACACAGATAGTACACAGACGCATTATTGATGGGATGGGGAGAAAATGAATGAAATTGATGGCTTGGAAAAGGTATTATTGACACGAGGAAAATTCCTCACTCTAATCTTTGTCTAGTATGTAAGGTAGAATGTCATACCCAAGAGGATTTTCTAATTTGCAGGTACAGAGATACATACATCTTTCCTTGTAATTTTTTTCACACCGGCTTATTTAAAAGTAAGTTTTTATCAGATTCTTGCAATATCTTATGTCTTGTTTGTATTATTACTTTTCCTATATACACTGACATGAATTTATAATTGCAAACGCCGACGCAACGAGGGAAATCCATCCCCATTTAAGCAATTGTATATGTGAAGATGGTTAGGCATACAATGAGTTTCGAGCACAGTCGTGCACACACAATGGGTCATCAAAGTCATGAATATTGTTACAGCATAGTAGAAGGCTCGTAAACCGTGATTAAATTCCTGTAATGACAATTACACGTTTTTCTAACGACTCCGCTGACTTAGTATGATAACCTCTTTACTAATATTAATGTCCTCAACTGGTTTCAGATTTTAGTTCCTGCTAAATTAATTATGTCCCTCCCCTCCCCCCCCCTATCTAATCTAATTCCCATATAATCACCAATAACTAACTACACAGTTTTAAACTCCTTGAAGAAAAAATAGCAATATATGTAATTATATCTAACTTTCTCGCAATGTTTATTGTTCCATTTCCAATGTTTGTGACAATTGTTAGTTACTATAATACATATTTAAGTGACAAAATTGAGTTGATTTTCTTGGAATTTACGTGATCCTTTTTGCGTTGTTTTCCAATAATTACGTATGTATATACTCAGCTTTATGTAATTACTTCAGTGCGCATCAAGAGTTGAAGCCTGCACTGAAGTACAAGTAAAGATTGGAACTGTGGGAGTATCTACAAAAGGCCAGAAGCAAAAGCTTCTAGAAGAGAATGTTCCTTCCGGACCCACATCTTTTGCTAATAGATTTTTATGGTTTGAATTGAGCTGTATCTGTACACATATATGTATGTATGTGTACAGTGTATATGTATACCATCAGCAAACGACTGCTGAACTACTTCTCGAGAAGAAACGTCCACTATTTACTTTCCTGTATTTTTCTTGGATCTTATTTTTAAAACTCGCCAACACATGAAAACTTACGTCACTGTGAGGTTCCCAATTTCCAACTAACTATGTATGTATGTATGTATCTGTGTACAGAAGTATCTACATGTGTATGTACTACTATGTACCAGTCGGCCCGGAACTTTTCCCGTTATAAGATTCATTTGCGTGATACAAATTGCCTGTTAGAGCATTAGTGCATTGGTGACGTTAATGTTGCATTACATTAATGAAATGTAGTAGGAAGAAAATAGGAGGAAAATCAAGTTAAATTAAAACTATGTAACGTTAGTAATTCAGTTTTTACCAGTTTTGACCACTGCAAGAGAGCGTTCAAATTGCAAGGGATGAACATTTCTATGCATATAATGAAAGATACAGTGATTTTGAGATTACTTTCGTTGATTCTTGAAAGTTTGTTAAACTTTTAACGATTATTTGGAAATTAGTGTCACCCAATCGGTCATCAAGGAAGTGTAGAGTGAAAATTGCTAAAGTCAACATTCCTCGTTTGGGCAAAAAATTAAATCACATTTTTATTTCAGCCGTTAATTATGCATATGTACATTTCCCTCTTCCTTGGCCTGTAATTCGGTATGCGGAGTTCATACGAAGAATCTGAGAGCATACAATGTATACTGACCTTTATAAACGTGCATATTTGTTTTATGTTCTTCCCCTCATTGATTTCCAATCTACCGGCTCAAGAATTTTTGACCTGTTGGCAAAACATATTGGAATATTTGAGCAGCAATGTGGACGCCTTATTCTGCTACTACTTTGTAATTGTTTGTGAGCAATGTGTAAGATTTGAGTCATAAGATACATATGTACATATGCGTGTACCTATAGTATACATCCACAATCTACACACATCAAGAGGATCGAGATGGAGAGCATAGCATGCCGTCCGTATCATAAGCAGGATTCTTAATTTTTTTTCAGTGTTTCATAGAGCTGATGCAGTAAATTTGGTAGCAAGTGATGAAGTAAACCAGTTAGTGTAAACACAGGAATCTAAGAGCTGTCTACATTTTCAGTATAATTAGAATCAGAAGGAATAGAGGTAATTAATCAAAAGAGATTAATTGCCGTTGCTGTTCCAATTGAGGAAAGCTCACAAGTTGATTGAAACAGTACTATCACCTCGTCAACTCAAATCATTTTAAATTATTATGGAAAATAGCAAAGCTATAGTAAATTGGATAACCTCCATATACTTGCAAACAACATAATGAGTAGAAAAGCTAATTAAGTACACAAGCACAGTTCACATGGGTCATCCACAAAGTAAGTAAAGGATCTCAGTACTTGGGAAAATTATTAATTATCCCGTCTTTCAATCACCAGATTAGATTTCAACGACTGCTGATCTGTAGGCAGATTTATGCGGGAAACGACACCTTGCAAGTTATAAACTCATCCCAGTGAGGCATAAAATGAACCAAAAAATCCAGTTCGGTAACTTGTTTTTATTTTTTATGACTGTTCACACAACACAATCTTTGAGTAATTTTATAGGCAAACAATGTTACATCAAATCAAACTTGAAGAATAATGACATCCTCCGTGCCTTGTATGTACCCATTCTATATCCCAAAGTTCATTACACTATTGTAATGTAAGCCTCAAATTGGAGATTCTCATCTTGGAAATAATGTTACAAATTACACTCAAACGGCTTGTTCCTTTTGTTAAACGTCAAGAGAATCCTGTTCAAAATAAATACCAGGAGACTGAAAAAGGTAAGTGACAGTGGGTTCAGGTTAGAATTTTATAACAGACATGACTACATGTTTAGACATAAATAGATTTTAGATACATATCTTATGAACACCCATTAATGTCAAATAAAAAATAGAAGTGTTGGGATTTTAACCACCTTGAAAGCTCCCCATTTCATTTATTTCTAGTTCCATTCAATCTAAATTAGGGGAAACATCTTTGGCTCTTACATTCGTGAAAGCCTTTTGCAATTTAGAGGCAGGCCAGATATACTGAATGGAGAATATTCCTCTGTTTTGCTTTTACTGAAAATCACCCCGCTGTGACTACTAACTGACAAATCTTTCAATGCTAGCTCCTTGACATATAAATCATGCACATTCAAATTTGCGTAGGTTCTTTTTGTCTATAAGGAACTATTATATATGCTTCTACTGTATACAGCACAGTCCCTACAATTTTCTCCTATAGAGAAAGTTAAACGACACAATGGAGTTGCCCAAAAGTTTCAATGCACGCAATGTGAAGTTAAGCTGTTTCAAGTTGTGACTTTGAGAAACAGTAGTTATTGTAGACAGTAATAGGTGAGCCTTCATTGTAAATATTCGTTGAATAAGTATAAGCTACAAGGAAATCATTAAATTGCTCGGGTGAAAATTTACTCTCATATATATTGTCCTAGACTCGTTGAGCATATTCGCCAATATTCGCCAACTTGTTTTGATTGCGAAAAAATGTGCTGTTACATGACTGTTTTATCTGCAAATTCTGTAGTATAATGCATTCTAGTATGTAATTACATATGTGTAGTCAAATTTCGAACAGAATAATTCAAATTTATGGTATGTCGTACACCCTTTTCTTTTTAAATTCTAACCAATAATTTTGCTGAATTGGCTTTCAAGAGAAAAAAAAACCCTGAATGCAACGGAGTGACAAACTTGAAACATTTAAAAAGTCCACTAAACTTTCACTAGCAGCGCATAAATGTAATCGGTTGAACGGGTTTATTCATCAATTCATCAACCAGTAGCGTTTTTAACGTTCACTGTGAATACATTTGCAGTTGTACATATTTCTAGGCCAAAGTTATTACTTGGAGGATTGCCTATGAACTAAAAGGATGAAAGTCTATGGAAAATTTTAAGTCTATATCGATGCTCCTAGGTAATAAATTTTTGGTTACAAAACTGTAAATGAAACTGAACATTATTCTAGCAGCGAGATGGTTAAATTGACATAAGAATATAGTAAATGATTAAATTATGCATTCTAAACTAAACTGCCATACATAGTTCTAAATTATTACAAACTCATGTGTACATAAGTCCCCGTTTGGTCATAAGTAAGGATTACAATTTCTCGTTTGAAACTTTTCACTCATGAAGGGCCAACTCTTAGTATTGTGCACAGTTCCTACATTCTATGATCTCATAAAGTAAGACGGGCTTAAGTTTGAATACTAATGAATCAAGTGATATTTTTAGAAGTCTGGAACTCCAAAATTTGATAAGCTGGATTCCTTCGTAGCTCATATCTGTAAATATTAGGGCTTCATGATGTGGGATGGATATTGGGTATTTAGTAATGATAATAATAAAAGGAACTGTGGAACCAGCTGGATGTTAACTATCCACCGAAAAGATACTCTCGGATCTCATTGTTCCAGAAGAAAGCCAAGATTTTATGGATGGTTACATTATGTAGGTATGTACATACATACGAGTGCCCATGTAGGAATTTGAAAAGATCTAATTTCAATGAACCCAAAGTTCATTCGTTTACTGGAGAAGAACAAACGAATTATACAGATATAATTTCTGTTCATTCCAAATGAGACCTATGGAAGCCATGCGGAACTGACATATGTATGTGTATGATATAGAAAGGCAACCGCAAGATTAGACAGTATTAATTTTGACGCAATATTTGCCACTTAAAAGTGAAACATTTTCTAGACGTAGTTGCACAAAATATTACATGATCCTGACAGTCAGTGGGTTTCATAAGGACACCAATCGTCAGTATTGATTTTTCCCAGCAACTTCTTCCTGGATAAAACAGAGGTCAATAGACAATAATATGTTTACGGTCCAGGTACCAGTTCGGTTAAGTACAAAGGATAGGTACGCCTCAAGTGAATCCTTCAAAGTTACTAGGAACTTACAAATAGGAAAAAATGTTTTCCATTTGTGAATTAGGCCGTTTGAATTAAACTGCAACCTTAAATAATTGTGAGCTTCCACTTCTTTCGATTTTTAATTATTTTCCAACTGTTTTATTTCTGAAGGTGTATCCCGCGAGGTCACATGCTCCAATGATCTTTATTACCCCTACAGTGCCTAGCTTTTTTCAATTTGATGTTGGGAATTTTATTGTAGACTGCACCTGGCGTTTTGTTTGTCTTCCATCCCAGCAAATGAAATCTGCTGCAGAACAAGCATTCATTGACCCTCTAGTACTTAGACTAACATTTTGTTGAACAGTAAAGTCTCTGTAGTTTGTCCGTTCAAAAAATTAAGAGGAGGGATCGTTATTGCAAATAATTTCTATGAAATATATCTATGCAACTTCCATGAAATGCTTGATATGTGCTTGTTTTGTACTGTGCAATAGTAGTGTATGATCATAATGTAAAAATGACTACGGGTACTTTTAGTTCCGTTTGGAATCACATAAGAACATCTCCATTAGTTCGTCTGAAGCGGGTGCGAAACTAGCGTTAAAGGTTATGTATGTACCCTTCTTGCGCAAGGTGGTCGGGAATTGCGGGGGAGAGTTGCTCCACAACTTAGATAAAACCGGATGGATGATCGTCAAATGTGAGACTCAATCCGTGAGGAGAGTAGCTGGAAACTTGCTTCTCCTGAATCTGGAATAGTACTCAGAAGAGACAAAGATCAAGTCATCCTCTGTCAGAAGTATATAACGTGTACGCAATTAAATCAAACTCTTTGAACTCCGCAGGATTTGGGCTATAAATACACACCCAGGTGCTGTCACTTGTGTCAACGCTGCTGTCATCTTAGTAGGACAGTACAGTAATATTACCGAGCAATTCCATTAATTCTACCGCAATCCTCAAGTCTCGGGGAAGACAGTTTCTACCAGGAAGAAAGGTCAATCCCAAGAAAGGATTACACAGAATCCAGAGAAATTTCAAGGAATTTAAGACAACATCAATTAATACACTGAGGAGTGATACAGAATCACTCTTTCTATCCGCTGTGCGTGATTACGTGACGCTTTGGTTCTCCTTTGCTATTTGCTTTTTACGACTTTGGATTTGTCCGAACTCTCCAAGACATTTTTTTTTTGGGGTAGATTGAGCGAAGGACAGGGAGTCCCTGTACAATTTCAAAGGTAGAGATACCACTGGCTACATATCACGTCCGTGCTAAAATAAATAGCTTGTTGGTTATTTCTTCATCCCAATTATACCTTTTGACAGTATCTCATCATGAAAGTCCGAAGCATCCTCTTGGGGCTACTTCTTGTCGTGTGCCTCTGTCAGGGCTGCCACTGCAGGTCTTTTGACGTAAGTGTTTACTGATTTGTCTTCATTTTTCTTTTAAATTCATTTTTCTCTTCCCATTTATAACACGGCTCCCGTAATTACCTCGCCTTTAGTACTCATGGTTTCACTTTGTCAGAATCTGTCCGCTCTGTAGTCCTAGGTCAGATTGTGAGAAATATCATATCCTGTGCATTCATATTTCGTCATTTGCAGGTAAATGCATATTTACATTTCAGTGTTTTGCATACCTCATAGGCAGGAGCTTAATCGATTTCCTTGAGGGACGCATATTCCTACTATTGAGGTACATACAGTACATATTGCAGCCTCATACTAATTTATAATTCAATTTTCCTCAAGGAAATCTTGAACTGAAAGAGAGAGAAAACCGTAATTTTTTTGTATCATGCCATGCGTAATTGTTCCACTTTTGCGAAGTTTACAGTTGACAGTTGTACATATGTACATACTGCCAAATCTATCCTTTCAGATAATTGAGAATTGAGCCTGATAAACGTTTCACTATTCCCCATGAGACAGCACGTACTAGGTACATATAGTACATGTACAAACTCATGTACAATATTATGTACACATGAATAATTTGTGAACAAGAACCTTATAAGCCGTAAATGTCGTTTGTATGTGTACACGGAATGAGTTGCCTGTTGATGAATTCACTAATTGTGAGTTGCTACTTCTTTTTCAAATGGACGTGCATATGTATGAGTCTGATAAGATTCAGTTTCCGAGTCCTCAGTAGGATTCTACAAGCAAGGCTTGAATGTTCTTCAGTATCTATAGACACGCCTATGATTTTCCTTTTACCCCAGCGAGGACAAGTGACAGCATTTTGGCTTTGCAGGTATTTTAAAAGTTACTCCGCGGGTGAGTGTAATTAGATTACACCCGCATAATATTTAGTCCTCTGGTACTTCAATTTGTTCAAATTCCCGCAAAGGAATCTCAATGTAGCTGAATGTACATAAATCCTTTGCACACAATGCCACAAGCACTGTACAAAGAAAGCCACGTGAAAAGTGATTAAAGTATAGGGAGGTGAATTAACTTTTTTTCCCGGGTTGTACTTACCACCGAGTCTTTGTGAGGGCGAACACTACACTGTAGTCCACATTGTAATGGGAACAGAACGGGTTGCTACTCAATTGAGACGGGCATAATAACTGACGTCAATCCCCATGTCGGTGACAAAGGCACCCGAGTAATTACAGCATGCATAACAATGCTTGACGTATACGTATGTAAATCAAAGCATCAAGTGTAGAAATTCTTACACTAATAACTGTAAGAGTATTTCAAAGAACGAGTACATCCAACTAGAATAATCATTGGATATTGTCACTACGTACATAAGAGTAGTGGTTGGGCACAGTTAGTAGTTTCTCCCCCAAAATAATTAGTTCAAATGTCACCACGAAAATGATTTTGCTTCTCCTCCTTTCTCATGTCAGTCAAACGATGAGAAGCTGAGATCATAAAGTATAGTTGAGGTTGTTATGTACAGTTCCATGAGACATCCACTACAGAGAGTCTTATACAGTGAAACAAAGCCACATATAGAGAGCCGGTTTAAATTCTAATAATTATGGATGGAAGAGGAATTCTGCCGTATTTTCTGTCTGAACGTCTCGAAGGTACTAAAATCATGTGTTAAGAACCAGCTTTTACAAAGATTGATAAAAGATTTACACTAAAAGCAATCATTTTGATTGCAATAGATACTTGAGCTATGCTCCCGTAAGACGTTCTTCCGTTTCCATTGCCCATTTAATCCCTCGCTGAAAACAAAGATATATTTTGCAACCGTATACTCACAGTCAGTCTTAGTATGCGTGAAATGGATAATAAAGTTAGATGATAATACTTCCGGACAACAATACTTCACTGAAAGTTTTTCTTAAAAGTGATTGAATTCTGATCAGATATACATGATTCACACATATATTTTTGTTTCGTACTCTTAAATATAATTATGGAAATGTATTCTGTGCTAAATTCTTACAGTCAATGAAGCTTATACTCATATATTTGGGAATTCCTCCTAGCTTATTTCATTTATGGAACGGGCTAATGTCAATTATTAAAATATAAGATCATAATTTTGCAGCTAGTTTCACAAAAAGTGGTCGGTTCTAAATGAGTACAATTACAGTAACATTAACATGGCTCAAATGACAGGAAAATGATTGATAGTATGACTGCAAAAATACATGATTAAAAATTTGGTTAACATCTGAATTTGAATTTATTGAGTAAATTCAGGCATGACATTTCAATCTATTTCATACATCCTTTTCATTAGGCTACCTTCTTACAGATCGAATGATAGTTCTAGTACTCTTTCGATTACTCGGTTGATAAATGTTTAGATTAAGAGTGTGACTACAATCTCATGTTACTTGTAATGAAAGCTCAATTTCTAGGCCAAGGTTTGGGCTTTCTGACGCATAAGTCCATAAGAACAAATTAAACATTAATTTATGTAATCAAATTAAAAAATCTCTTTGGTTCATCGTAAAAAGTTTTAACAGCAAATACGGCTTTCTATTGTGGCTCATAAATAGAGAAGGGGTAATTCATCAATAGTTACTACGACTTTTCCTGGTTTCTTCTGGCGACCTACTCAGATACTAACTTTAAGCTAGCCACTGTACCAGCGTAATGTGTTCAGTGGAACTGACTCACTTGCGGTTCAATGAAATGAAACTTGAAGCATTTTTCACTACAAAGTCCACATTTGTTGTAAATAAATAGAAAAAAACCTCAAGAGGTTTAGTGTGTGTGTGGGCAAGCAAGTGTGTATACACACATTTTCCATCTGCTCTTGACTTTTAAAAAAGGAGTAAAAAGAATTTCTCTTGGGACCTTAAAAAGCTTTTGTTTCAACACATTTTAAAGAACGTGCGTCGGGACCAAAAAATCGGAGGAGTAAACCCGAAAAATAAAATTTTAAAGGTACTTTCCTTTTACCTCCGACTCAACTAACAGTATAAGTGTGACTTACTGTTGGTGTTACCAAGTCCTTCAGGAACTCTCAACTCTTTCGTCGAGTTTTCAGTCCATGTACCAAATATAAATAAACACAAAGAAGATTGCGGACTGACTTTCCTACTGAGAGTTATAATATGATCTTGGCATGGAGTTGAGGTTTTGTAGCATTTGTGGCAGAATAGAAACCTTTGATGCATTAACAATGTATGTATACTTGGATGTCCCCACACGCTACTCCTATACAAATGGGTTCATATCGTCGGTGAAGAGGCAAAATGATCTACGTGCATGATCGATTAGAATCAAAATGATCTACTTGCAGTTTCACTAAAGGCAAAATGATCTACTTGCATATTCAATTAAAAGCAAAATGATCTACATGCAGCTTTTCCTAAAAGCAAAATGATCTAGATACAAATTATAATAAAAACAATATAAGTAAACACATTCTAATGCCGGTGTACAAAAATGCGAGGTATTCCAAGAGGCATTCAAAATCTTTTATACATGCATTTAATTCCCCAATGCCTCCATTTCTTTCTTTCAGTAACATTGAAAAAAAAAAGTTGTCAATTATGATTTAGCATTTGAAAATGATTCCGAATGTTATGATAATGGTGATGATCGTAAAATACGATTTGAAAAAACTCCAGGTTGAGAATTATTAAAGGGAAAACCAATTCAATGTGCACACTAACACATGAGCTTACTGTGATTTTGATTCGTCTTTTAATTCGTCGATTTTAAAATAAATGAATGTTGCAGTTTTAGTAACTAAAAATGTATTAGATGCAATAAGTGAAATTAACTTTAGTTGCCGGAATGATCCTTAGTAATAGCAAACCCTTCAGAGAATATTAACCCACAACCCTAGGTCAATTACAGTCATGGTTAAAAGCCACGTGTCCTCCTTACAGATGCTATTTTTCTCACAAAAAAAAATTGACCAGCACTTAGATCATTTTGCTTTTAAGGAAAATTGTATGTAGATCAGTTTGCTTTTAAAGAGGCTTGCACCCAGTTCATTTTGCCTTTAGGGAAAAAGTTATGTAGATCATTTTGATTCTAATCGATTATGCACCTAGATCATTTTGCCTCTTCACCGACGATATAATACATAGATATACATATATTTACTTAGATATAGATTTGCAGATTGCATTATATTTTTTCAAGTCTTGAGTACATGTCTATGAGGACATCCATACCGGAATTAGTTTTGAAGTTTGCGTCTGCATATAGATACTGTATATCTATAATTAATGGCATATATAATGAAAAATGTGCACCGTAGTTTCCCAGACGAGGTTACATTTATGCATAATTTAAGATGAATGTTCCTACTCTGTATTTAAGTTCTCAATAATATCCCTCGTGATTATTTCGGATCCTCGGAGATTATTCTTCCTCGTATATCCCTCCATAACCTATGTGGCTTACATATTTCTCGACCTCATGCATGCAAAAACGGTTTTAGAAAGTCTCGTTTCACCTAACCAAATGTTTTGGTTTTACAGGTTAACTCCGAGGAATATCCGGATGCACACTTGAGACACAATTCGGGGCAAAGAAATGTTGAGACGGAAGAGTTGTTGCCAGGGTCGGACGAAATTATGTCTTCCCACGGAAGTTTAATGGCTGCTAAACAAACTGTTCCAGATTTATTACCCCCATGGCAATCTCCCTTTCAGTTGATTCCACAGTTTTCAAGTACATTGGAAACTGGGCCCAGAAAAAGAAGCGGTCTTGATGACTGGCAACCCGTTGGACCTTCCCAGCTGTCCAATGGACATCGTAGTCGACCTCAGTCCGTTTTCAGGAGTAATCGTGGAGCATTTGCCAAGCGTCAGATGATCTTGTACCGACAATGCTTCTTCAATCCCATTTCATGTTTCCATAAATAAAGTAATTTACGCAGTATAGTGTCAAACAGTGAAGCTTAAAAATACTATTGAAGCAACTCATTATTTATATTAAATTCCTGTTTTATTTATTTTCGTAGATAAATGTTGCATTATTGCTAATTAGAGTAAGTAAAGATTTACTTTTGGTGTTGTACATAATTATGTATGTATGTAATTACGCACTCATGAATCTAATATATTTATTACATGTAAGCACTTACATATTTAATCACATCTATGCACAATCATTATCTTTCTAAAACTCTGAATGTTACTGGTGATTACAAAATTTATCCATTCTGTCCTATGTGTGTATGTATCATTTGTATTTCAGAAATGTGTATGATCACTTGAATGCATGCACTGCAAAAAAAAATGTTAGCATCACATCCAAACCGCCTTTCCTTCTAGTGCTAAATTCGAAATGAGATGATGTTGTGTAAATCCCCTAAAATCTCAAAATATGCGATGTTATTTCCCCTATTTGTTAGCTCCATTCAATAAAATATTTGAATTTTTGATTGCTTCTATTTCCGCGTCATTCTTTCCATTGAAAAATTACAAAAGCTATTTTTGCGTCATATGCTGTAAATGAGATTTCACTTTGTGCAAATACCCATTACAATTTGCAAACCTCCTGAACCTGTGTCACTCGTTTCCAGTCACAGGCAATACAATGAGTTGACAAATCAAGCGATAAACTTCAGTAATCTACAAATCTACTTCCAAGTAATTAGCATTCAACCATCCTCACTAATTACGAAAAGTATCTAGGTCGAAAGTACATCAACTTTGTGACCGATTTACTGGGGGTAAAAGTAATACATGGCATACACATACGAATCTATTTGCATACCCATGACCTCGTAATAAGAATATGTTTAATTGAAACCTACTTTATCTCTTGCTCTACTACCGTTCCTTCGGGGCATTCCAAGAGTTGGGAATTACTTCCTGTTTCAATTCCAAATTTACTCCCGACTCGGGAACTTAAACAACCAGGATCGAAGTTCAACTCAACCAACTGTTGCAACGCAACCCTTTTGCTTATCATTCATTACACAAGCCTTGGAGCATCCCTCGTGGATTCGACAATTTGTTACAAATATCCAGTGATAAGCTAAAGTAAGGTTACTACTCGTAAGGTTATAATTCACTTCACGTCAATGCACCAATTGTGCATAGTCAAACGCATTCTGGAACATGTCGAAATACATATGTAGATTATATGTACATAATTTAAAGCCAGTAATTTTAATTCAAAGGACGTAGTGCACGGTGCACGCTGATAGCTGCTAGAGCTCCTATGCATGTATGTATTTTCGGATTTTTTAATGCTTATACTCTCAGAGCTATAAAAACTCAGCAGAGCAAATTATATTGAGCAGACAATTTTACAGGGTAATGGAATAAGTTGAAACTTGAAAGCATTTTTCCCAGTATAGGTACAGCAGCAAGCTGAATCGTAAGTACGTTATACCGTAGGCACTGTCAAAATTAGCCTAAAATGTACTTTTGTTTTTGCTACTTAATAGAATCTGAATGAAATACAGAAATAATATTATCTTTAGAATTGAATCCATCATTGCGTTACGTACATTTACTCAACTTCGCCGTGTCCAGAAACCGTCATCATTTGCGTATGTATGTACGTAAAACCTTCAACGTAAGAACAACCTGGAAATAATGCAAAAACAAGACGTTGGGAACAAGAGAAAGCGGGGGAAGATAATATTCAGGCAAAGATGGGTTTAGAAATGGAGAACAGTTGACCCAGTAACAAACTTCATCAAAGTTTTCGAAATCTCTCAGTAGTTTCTGAGCCACGCAGGGTATGAATGAAAACTACGAATTAAAAGGACAGTATACAGAATCCGATTTCAGTTATTATTAATTACATAAATGAATTAATATGAAAGCATGAGCTTTATACTTAAGTCTAAATTTTTTACATATATAAATCCTTGTTACAGTCTCCGTCAAATATATGTAAAAATGGAATGACCAAGAAAAACGCTGCATCAAAGAAAGGGTGATTCACATTTTAGGGGATGTCTCTCTCTCTTTCAGAGGACTCGATAGAGTGTCCTATTTAGTGTACATAACAGAAAGAAAGTTGAAAGGAAATGAGTTAGCAATTGGCAGGAGGAAATGCTGTTTTCTAGGGAACTCCCCGTGCGGACCAGCAATCCCAAAAAAACCGATTATGTAAAGAATATGATCCCAACCCTTGGGTTACAAAATCACGAGGATGAAGAATTTCCATTTCCGACTTTGTGAGATCAACTTGAATTTCCTACTGGAGTTAATTCTATGTAAAATATCAGGCTAAGCTTAAGAGCTTGTAACATGAATACTTTATTATTATTTCCAGTGTTGTTATTAGACACGGTTGGGGTTTTCTCAATGTCCAAGCAACATAAGTATGGTAGATTCTACCAAACGGCTGTACACATCTACACTAAATTGTTGTTTTGTTAGGTATAATTACACCCTCCCACGTTCAAAGCTAAATAAACCTCTCTGCAAACAAAATCCAAGATTCAAAGAATTCTCGTAAAAACGTTTGTATTAGTAACCTCTAGGACCTGTAAAGACTAGTTTGCAATTCGCTATGTAATTAATCAGCCTCATGATTTACTCCATTTGTAATTTCATAGCAGAAGAGTCTTTGTGCATTGAATGGATTTAATTTAAATTTTTACAATTTACAGTTCGTTTGTTAAAAAATCCGGGAAGTCTTAGAATTCAGCTCCCATTTTTTACTGAGTATTACCACAAAAGCAGAAGCACGTGGCGTGAGTTTTACCATCTTTTTCGTAAGATGTAAGAAAGGCATCTTATAAAACGGCGAGAACTGAAAAACATCACATAAGTGTACATGTGGTGGCAAGATGAAGTTTGAGTTTGTGACAAAAATGGCTTAGTACTTTAATCCCAAATGAATAAACTATCGGAACAAAGAGGTGTTGACGTAGGCAGTTTCTAAGTAATTTTATCCCAAAATTGGCTTAGATGTTTTAGGTTTACCACCTCTACATGGTTGAGGTTAGAAGTAATTGGAATGAGGAAGGATTCATAAATTCTAATTATGTTTGTAGGAAAAACTTGAAGGTGAAACTGAAAATGTAAATACAAATATATTTTATTCCTCGTGATTTGGAAATAGTAACAACGACCAGGGTAATTCACATTACTTGAAACTCCTAAACAAACATTTGAGTAGGTTTTTTCTGCTTAAAACATAGAAAATTGAAATAGTAAGCACCGAAAACGTATCTAATTCAAAGGCATTTCACTGACGGTTATCCCACCAGTCTGAGAAACACTATGGGGCTACGACGGATTAAAAAAAGTCGAGGACAATTTAAAGTTGCATAAGTCTGACGCAAATTTTAACTACCTTATTGGAGGAAACTCATTACGTTACCGTTATAACAATATAATATTAACAATTTATTAAAAACGCCTATTTTTTTCTTGCTTGCAACTTCTTACAAGCTGCCAGTAATTGATCATTGACTTTACATTCGTTTTCTAAATCCCTCAAGCATTTTTCGTATGCAACCTTGTCTTCCACGAGTCCTTGCATTTCCTGCTGGAGTTTGGCAACTGAAAGGACAACAAAACAAAGTAATATGATCACTACCACGGACTAGCTCACTGCATCTATTGATGTTTTAAAATTTTAAAAGGTACCATACCAGCAAATTTTTCAGTCTGATGATGTTTTTCGACCTTAGAACAACTTTCTTTTATTGTATCGTACAGTGATGAGAGCTGCCGAGAAAAGTCCTCTCTCCCTGTTTGCGTATGGCAAGACCTAGGTAAATAATAACCATCATCAAAAATATCCGCAAACGTTTAGTACTTGTGATCTCACTAGCAATCAGAGGCTTACAATTGGTAAGAATCCACAATCGAATTAAGCAATGACAGTTCCTTTTCCAAGTACCGCTTCGTATCTTCCAAAGAGTTGTATAAACTGAAGTACTGTTTAGTCTGGCGGTGAGTTCCGGAAACTGCAATATGAAATTATTATTAACAAACCAAGTTGCGTTAAGGAACGGTCACATTGTTGATTTTCAGTGCTATTAGTTACCCTGATTGTATAGTTCTGCGAATCGAAGTCTATATTCTCTTAATTCAGTCCTGTTCGGAACCTGGTCAATTTGCCGTCTGATTGTTGCTAAATCTCGACTAATCGAGGCTAACTCACGACGACCTCCCTCCACTTTGGCCCTTGCACGATCCAGCTGTGATTGCAGTTCTTCTATAGGCGACTCCCGATCCTCTGTCATTCAATAATCATAAACAATTCATCCCAGAAACTAAACCATTCACAATCCACTCCACTCGCTAATATTTATTCGGAGAATAGTCTTGACAAATAAAACAAAAGGACAAATACCAGCTTGAGCAGACATTGCCTGTAGTCTCTCCAACTCTTCCCGACACATTTCCTTGAACTGCTTCTCATCCGATTTTAATCGTTCGTAAGTAGCGAGTAAAGACTGAATCTCTTGACTAGTTTCGTTATCCTCAGCTTTGGCGTCCGCCAGCTCATCATATTCTTCATCAATCTCCTTCAATCTCTGACGAAGTTCTTCAACAGTTACTTTCATCTCTTTTATCTGACTGTTTTTCTCTTCCTCCAACACTTCGTAGCGCTCTAATTTTGTATCCAGAGTTTTGTTGTGTTCCATTAAAGCCTCCATCAGGTTAGTCGGTGTCTGCTACATGTAAAAACAAATACACGACATAAGCTTTACATTTTTATAAGTGTGCGAACACCGTAAAAAAAACTTACGTGATCAAGCAGGTGTCATCTTAAATTAGTATTAATTTGAAATTACTCCAAATAAACTCCGAATTCTAATTCTGACTTACTTTCGATTTAGGGATCGGATCATGATGCAAGTTCCGTGTTTCCTTCAGAGAGTGCTCATCTAATATTTCGGCCATTTGTGTTGATATTACGTTCCTCTACAATCGCGATTAAGTATTTTTAATATATATGATTATAAGACAAACTTTTTATTTTTTTTACGCAATTCTCACTACTCTGAAGTTTGAATTCACTAAAACATTCGGTTACATAACACAAACAAATTCCAAATAACAGTTCAAAAATAATCGGCGGCTGGAACCCCAAAATAATTTAAACAATATTTAATACAAAATATCAACTAGATAACTTCTGTATTAATTTAACTTGAAATTCCATAATTATGTAGGATCGGAACTTTGAAGTTTGTCAGTCCTAAACAATTACTTATACATGTATATGACACAGCACATACAATGTGTATATATACAAATATATATATGCTATTAGATATACAAAAGCTTTAATCGAAGGTGAAGTGTCCAAAGGATGAGCAATTCTTTCCACCTAACCTCCTTCCTCCTTCGCCTTTAATTATATTGGATATTCCAGACGAACTTGTTGATCTTTCCTTCTTGTAGTCAAGTTTTAGAAGAGCGTCAAAATATTTTTAAGCCTCTGGTTGTACGTACAGCCGGCGTTGCTAATATTTTGTACATTGTGCAAACAGTATTTCTGGAAATTTATGTATGAAATATGCAAGTACAATTGAGATAATTTATTTAAATTTTAAGATTCTTATGTAGGATAGTTAGTAATACTCATATAGAAAGGATTAGGTTATTAGGTACTATTTTAAGTCAGTTGTAACGTATGACTATCAATGTAATTCTGGGCTTAATGCCTGAGCTTAGGAATCCCATTTCTTAAATTTATGTCAAATGTTCTTCATAATGCACACATTTATGCAGTCCATGGCCTATTCAGCTGACATGTGCACTTGTACTTTGCCCAAGACTCCGCTATATCCTAGTTGAGGTTTTAGGATTTTGACTTTCTCCATAAAGAATGTGTGCAAATGGGGGCTAGATATAGGGAAGGAGCCCATCTTTGGCGGCCACTCTATTCCAAACAGAAAACTCCACGGAACGAGAGCACTGCACAGAAATAATAGGAATAGAAACAGTGTTTAAATGTGTTTAACTGTTTCAGTCGATTTTAAACTTTGCCTGTTAGAGTTACGTAAAATCTAAATAACGTTGTCAGTGGAACTTCGTTAAATAAATCTAGCAATTACATTCAAAAAAATTGAACCAGAATGAGTTAAAGGTCTAAAAAAATATTACTAATTAAAAACCTAATTAATTACATGTAGTCAAATTAAGTTTATCCTCGACTTTCCGTGAGTTAATCCCAGTCAATTCTCAATTCAGCAATGGACCAGATGAGGATTAATTTTGGTTTACAAAAGTAAAACAATAGTTTTATGAAATCTGAAATGATATTACGCTCAAAGTTTTCAAGCTCAACCAGCGTCTGAGATAAGTGGAGGAACACTTCCGATAACATTCATCAGGGTCTGTAAAAGCCATTAATGTTTTTAAGAAACTGAATTGCGATACCATTTGATCAATACAACTCCAAGAATTGTGTTTAGAGAATGTAAATATTGTTATTAGGATTTAAGAAATGCATTATCTCGGAATGGGATGTAAAAAACCAATTTTAATTAGCTAGCTTCGAATACGAAGTATGCATTATTTCTCGAAAAATACGTGACTTGTTTACGCAATCGAATTATGATTTAAAAAATACATGTATATACAGAAATATAAATGTATTTTGTGGAAACTAAACCAGTCCACGTGTTCAGCTGTGTACGTACCTACTCAAAACCTCTTGACAGTTGTCCGTTTCACACAACTACTGATAACCAATGTATAATGAAGTGTCAACATAACATTGTCTCCCTACAACAGTGATGTAAGTACACCTGTAGTGCAAGCCATGGTAAAGTAGTGCTTGGGTGGTGAGTCTCCGGAATGAGGATGGATCGTAGGAATTGAGAACGGGTTTCCGACTCCTCATTGAAACCTTTGCGGAACTCAAAATCTCGCTTTAATTTCGGTTATTTTGAAATAAAAACTGCCTAAGATAGATTACGAAAAAAATTAAAATGATTGATCACGATCTGTTTCGCAATTTTAAACTGTTTTTTAGGGCGGCTTCAGCCCCCTTATAAGATAGTGTTGTCCGTGGGTCCGTATGTCCCCCAGTTTTCCTCCAAAATTACTTGTCCGATTTCGTTCGAAATTTTCGTAAAAATTTTTTAGGTCGAAAATTCGTATGAGTTTGTTATTGATTGTAATTGGTCGGCGTGATCGTGCGTACAAAAAAATAAAATCTGTACTTTCCGCACTTTTGCTCCAAAAATGCTCGACCGATTTTGTTTTAAAAAATTGTGAACATTCTTGAGGCCAATTCCTCGAATTATTTATTTATTGGTTGAAATCGGTCCACGTGTTCGTACGTAAAAAAAATAAAATGGAACAAAATCTTTGTTTTCTCCCGATTTGTTCCATCGACTTCAATGAAATTTGTATGTGCATACCAGTCCGTACACTCCGTACTAGTAACATAATTTTTTTTAAATTATCAAAACATCGAAACATTGAAATGAGTTAAACATAAAACAATAATGGGAGTAAGGAGAACTGGCCGTAGCTGACGCCGTCCTATGCATGTATTTTTATAAAACTTGATGTACTGGGTTAATTCGATGGGTGAATTACAGAAGTGACAGAATTTTATTGGGGAAGTGTTTCGGAGTTATGAGAGGTCAAAGGTCATGCTTCATAAACTAATTAGCTATTTAGCCTACAGCTGTTTTTTGCTTACTTTTTATATTGTTATATATTTATATATTCTTATTATTATATACATAATAATAATTATATAAGTATATAATATATATACTCATTTGATATAATTATTATATAATTACCTATCTCGATAGACACCTTGCTTAGTTACTTGAAGTGGAGTTGCTGGAAGTAGTGTAACGTTGCTTTGGTGGGGAATAGTAGCGTTACGTGTCCATCACATCAACACCACCTCACACTGAATAATAGCACACAAAGTGCGGAAGGGACTTCAAATTTGAATTTCCTGGCACTTGGCGCCTAAACATGGAGGACGAAGAAGATCCAAACTGGTGAGTAACTAATTTTGTCATAAAATATTTTCAGGTCAAGTTAGTTAAATAACTTTGAAATTTTTAGGGAACTGGCGCTTGCCTTAGAGACTGCTCTGCAAGAAGACGAGGGTCCAAATTTGGAAATTGTCCTGCAGATATGCCGTGGCAGACGTATTCCTTCCCACCTTCGGGCCCAGGTATGTACAACTAATAAGCTTAAGATGTTAGTCATGTGTTACGTTCGAAGACAGTAATTTACAAGGTTTAGAGAGGCTTGTGTCTAATAATTTCAGGGAAGGAGAGTAGCTAAATTCATTCATAATATTTTTTTGAAGTTAAAATGTGGAGATGTACACGAGCATGCTTTTATACGAACAACAACAATACTGCTTGTAGGGTGCCTCATCCACGTAACACTTTCATTTTAATGGTTAGGTCATCATTATGGGAAATGTCAACTGTCAGCAGTTGGTATGGTAAGTTTGCAATAAATTGCAGTTAGGGAACATATGTGGCTTTGGCCGTTAGGTGTATGCAATCAGCGCATAGTAAAAGTAGTACATGCGTTTGCTTATCAGCTGATAAGACTGACTTCGTATACAGTCAGACTAAAACTAATGAACCGAGAAATACATAGGACTGGGATATTTGGGAGCTTTGAAGATTAATTTGTACGGTATGTTTGTAAAGGGAAGGTTCAATGCTTTTTGGATTTGTTTAGGTGTGGCAACTCTGTCTGGGAGTAGATGAGTACACAGCGAAATTACCTGTAGGGTCGGATATTTTTGATCTACCTGAACAACAAGAACTGAGGCGAGATTGTCAATCCTTCGTGGGTAATTGGAATTTTGAATTTGAATTGGTTATTAAAGGATAGGAAAATTATTTTGATGGGTAACGATTTTTGGATAATTCTCGATTTCAGAAAAGTTTGGAAATGAAGAAGAAGACCGTGTTTCTATAGTTTCTGATTTGGAGTCAGTCTTGACAGGTTATTGCAAATCCACCCAGATCACATTTGAATCTGGTTGTGGCTGGCTTGAAGTTTTGCAACCTCTTGTTACGCTGAAAGTGTCCGGTGGCCAGCTGTATCAATGTTTCAGATCCGTGCTGAAAGATTACATTCCTAGAGATGTTAATAACCCGGAGGGGCTGCCTTTTCATATATTCCGACTTCTTCTTTTGTACCACGATCCTCAACTTTGCTCTTTCTTAGATTCTAAAAGAATTACGCCATACCTGTATTGTTCTGGATGGGTGAGGAAGTTTGTCGGTTTAGTTCTGTTATTGAAATTATTATTCAAATCTCTTGGATGTCGTTGTTATTATTGTGTTTTTGAATTTTTGATTTCAGCTCCGAACGTTGTTTTCCAATGTGTGCTCCTTGGAGGCTGTTCTAGCCCTTTGGGATGTTTACCTGCAATTTAGAGATCCGTTTTTGGTTTTTCATATGGCTCTATCACTTGTATTGAATGCCAAGTAAGAATCTTTTGTACTATCACCCACCGAAGGTTTTGTTGAAAATATTGGATTATTTTTTTCCTTGTGCTCAATATTTTACATGCTAGTAATATTATTATTTACAGAGATCGAGTCATGGAACTTCGAGATGGAGATAAATCCAAAATTATTGAGCTACTTCAATCATTACCTAGTGGGCTGGAGCCTGGTGATGTGACTGACTTTATCGCTATATCGCAACATTATTCCACGGCAACGCCTTATTCCTACCGTAGGGTATGTGATACAATTTATATATGCCAAAATTTCATAAGTGTTGTAGATCAGGTTGCTAAAGACAAATTGTTATTCCAGATGTTTGAAACAGCTTTGTTTGGATCAGAGTCTTTCCTTACTTTTGGTAATGGGGCTAGTTCAACTTCACCATCTAGAAGAGTTGCAATGCATTCTTTGTGCATGCCGATCTCAGCCTATGAATTACTTCATTCCATTCGATCCGCGCGTAGTGTGTCTTTGCAGCTCGAACCAGGTTGGAATAATGAATAAGGCTGAATTATCTTGATTTAATGAAACTGTAATAATGGAGTGAAACGATTATTTCATAAATTCACAGGTGGCGTAGAAGATGGAGTTCGTTTTTTTGTCGTGGACTGTAGACCAGCTGAGCAATACAATGCGGGTCATCTTCCTACAGCTTTTCACCTTGATTGTGGCCTAGTAATGCTTGCTCACGTACTACCACGAAATGTATTAATGCCCCTAGGAAATTACATTATTTGTAATTATTTTAGATGCTCCAAGAGCCTGTATCATTTTCAACTGCAGTCCAAGGGCTTCTGTTAGCTCAGAAAGAGGCACTGTCTGTTGGATCAGCAGCTGGAGGAGAGCATTTATGTTTCGTCGGATCGGGACGAGAAGAAGAAGACCAGTATGTGCACATGGTTGTGTCTTCTTTTTTGCAAAGAAATACTGTCAAAGTTGGCTTACTCTCTGGTGGCTACCAAGGTAAAGTCGTGATTGTGTTTTGATGTATTAATAGACATTATTTGTCTTTTTATTTACATCAGGGTATTTCCTAGGTGTTGTTGAAATTCAATATTGTTCAATTTTATACCAGCGTTGCATGAGTTACTTAGCCCCGATCCGGATGATGGTTTAACTGACCATGACTCCGCTACATGTCTTGAATGCCGAAATAACAATTCATCGTCCAGGGATTCTTCACCTGCAGAAAAACGAAATCAATCAAAGCTTGGGTTAACATCAAAGTCAATTTTGAATTCCTTCGGAAGTACACTGAAAGCTAAATACGCCCAACAAAAAGAAAAATTGATCGAGTATATTGTTAATCCCACCGGATCTCAAGAAGAACGACACGTGAAGAGTTCAGACAAAGAAAAATCAAAGCCATATCGTAATTTAGCATCAGTTTTCAGCATCGACCCTTCTGGTATGAATTACGATTTCGAACTTTCCTAAGGAATTTTAAAGAGATAAAACACCAGGTATAATGTTTTTTTACAGATGAAGAGGACATCAAGTCTGTGGATGAAAGTGTAGGAGAGAGAGTTTCCTTAAAAGCGTGGTTAAAAAAGCCAGAGATACTAGGCTCTTTTCCATGCAACGAAGTTATGGCTACTGGTGATCACTATGCAGGGTATAAAAGATGAAACAATTTATTGTGAAACATTGCATTGCTATGTGCACAGTGTGTTGAAATTAATGTAAAAAATATTTTACCACAGCTATGTTCTAGTAACTCCTACGGAAATATTTATGTTGAGAGAAACGGATGATCGGGATGTAGCAGAAGTTTCCATCCGTCGTCTTTTGTCTTCAGTCATTAAGATAACATCCAAGAAGAAACATCCGGAACTCATAACTTTTAAGTATGGTTGCTCCGAGGGAGATAATGTACTAATCACGCACTGTGATCGTTTTTTTCTGTCAACCAACTCCAAGGAATTTGTGGCTCTGGTCAAAAAGCAAATCGACACGAAAATGGCGGAAGAAACTAATCCATAACTTGAAATATGTTCCAATACTGTTTTTACTATTACTGTATTCCATTAATATACTGCTTGGTTGAGTTACCCTCGTTTCCTATGCTGTATTTTTATTTTCTCAATTCCAGCTTTATTTATTCATGATTTTAATACTATTAGTCAAGTTACAATAGAGGTGCTCCATGCTAATCAAAATATTTTAAAAGTTAGTTTGTGAACTGTCAGTTTTATAATCATACTCCTGTAATCCATCTAGTACCATTCTCTGGAAAAAAAACTCAGTTTTGCAGATATTTGTTTCTCTATAATTGCTCCCATTACTGGTTTCAGATTCGTCATTGTTAAGTTACTTATAGTCGATAACTTTTATTTTATTATCCCATAATCGTTACCGTTAAGTGCGATTCATACGTATTGTTAGCTAACCGGTCTGTAAATATTAATAAGTGCGAATGTGTTTAACGTTTCAAGATTAAAACATGCTGCACACGAACATTTAAATTGGCGAAGATAATTGAATGCAGTATCGATAATATCTTAAAGCCATTGTTATTTCTAATAGTAATTATAATAATTATGAATATGCAATTAGTGCAGGTAAATGCGAACGCTTTATGATCTATAAACGAATAAAATGAAAAATATCATAGTATAAAATCTGTTAATCCAGTATCAATTGTGTGAAATAAAATTAGCTCGTCTTCAAAATGCTACACACTCACACACGGTGCTTTTTAAATTCTGCTCGGAATTCTGGTTAGAAGTTTCCGAGTTGCATAAAATACCTGCTCCCAAACTGGATTTGAAGAAAAAATAACACATGACTTGCTACCTTGCTACCACAAAATACTAGACGTCATACAAAAACACCATCTTTTACTGTATTTCTGAAATTCGGTAACTGAATACATTCGATCCAAAAAAGTTCTTTTTGGATTGAAATAATTGTTTTTTAAGTTTACACATAATAAAGTAAAATATACTGTTATTAGTATTATTTACGCTGGTTAATGGGGTTTACTGAGAAATATTGTATTTATTTCCTGCTGGTTTGTAGTAAATTCAGTTCCAGATTTTCCGGTCAACATTTTCGCGTATACGAACCACACAAATGTTTTGCATAAAGATCGTAATTTTTTATGAATTCCCCTCTAGCTCACACAAGGGAGCCCATGAAGCGAACAACCCCCATGTATAGTTTTCTATTAAAATATGTTTCATTACATAGGTCAATATTTGGGATCACAAAGGAGAAAAGCGTGAAGCAAAGTCGGATTTTTTCAGTGATTTTAAATTTCACGTTTTTTACAACGAAAATTTCTTCGACGACCATTTCTAGGAAATTCTATGGGCTACTTAATAAGCTGTCTCACAATTAGTTGGTTATAGTTAGTCACATAGGTCCATAGTTGCAATTCCGAATTGTGGGAACGACAGGTCAATATACTAGGAGCCAAAGATGGGCCCCTTGCCTATATATAGGCCCTTTTATAGGCAAAAATTCTAGGGAGGAAACAAAAAAACAAGAATCTAGGCTAGGATATAGGCAAGGTTGAATGGGATTTATATGCAAATAAAATATTATAGGAAGTTTGGGGAATAAATATAGGCACATAGGAAATTTAGGCTAGGGGCTTTATAAGTAAATATTATATGAAGGGATCAGGTATGCTACTGATGCCGACATGCCGAGTAGGGGTATGCAACTGATGCACTGAACAATAAAACGTATGCAATATGCATATAATTTCGAAGAGGAATATATAAGTTTGCATTGGGAAATCCCTACCTTTTATACTACAACAAAATAGCAATCATTGTAAAAACGCGAAGTAAAGCATGTTATAGCACGATTGTTAGGACATCTGGTCCTAAACAATGATGTAACACATTTTCAGCGTGGAACAGACCAATAGATCAACGTAGTAATAAATAAATATAGTATTGTTAAGTACAGGATATTTCGACACACATATGCGGGGGTTTCGGTTTTCTGTAGGGATTTTAAGGGTGTACTTACAATAGGGAAGAAATAGTTTTGAACTTCCTAATAGGGTATAGTTGCATGATACTCCCAAAAGGAATATTATAAGAACATTTACAGGGATATATGTAGGAAGGCATCTCCCTGTTTCCTATATTATAGGAAGGAACTTCGTGTTGCTTTAACCTTTATAGGATTTAAGGAAGGCGTTTGGTTGAACAATTCCTTAAAAGGGGGAGATAACTTGGCAAGGATTATAATTATAGGCAAATAGGGAGGCGCATTATGCTTGTTTAATTATAGGAAGGAAATAGGCTAGGTGAATTAAAAGGCCCATCTTTGCTAGGAGCAAGGTTGGAGAGAAATTCCATGCCAGGAGTGAAAGCCATCAAGTCAAGAGACTATTACGATTATAGACTTTATTGGTGTTTCAGGTTCACACAGTACGTAATACTGGATTTCAGCAAAACATTTCAGAGTATAGTTAATCCGGCTAAAACAGTAGTAAAAAATACGGAGCAGTATAATCAACCATAAGCCATAAAGTATTTTGTGGGGAGGGAAGGGGGAGGGGCTAAAAGTGTAGTCAATTTTAGCATTAATATTTTTCACAATAAAGTTAAGTACATAAATAGCTGGGATTTGAACATTCTCAGGGAGTGAGCAAAATTAACAGCTAAGCATGTTGGTCTTTCATTCCAAAGGCCGTTCAAATGATTTATTTTTCGGTTTATGGGACCTGGCTAGGTTGTGGTTCACAGTGGAACGAGTTCTTCCTGGAGTAGCTACCACAAATAAGGCCTTCATGAATTCACACGGGAATCTGTCTTGTAAGGACTTGTAGGTAAATGGCATACAGTGATACCAGATTCTCTCCCTAATACATAGTATATCTACTTTTTCGAGCAGTCGGAATCTTGTGGCTTGACCAAAATGCATTTATTGCGTAGACAGTTCGTTAGGAATTTGTAGGGTAAATTTGTTGTTATCATGTTGGAGGACACTTAGTAGGAGACACCAGGCGCGTAGCCAAGGGGGGGGGGGCAAGGGGGGCAATTGCCCCCCCCATTCGAAATAAAATACTCTCAAATCACTCAAAAAGTTAAAAATAAATCAGTCCATACCGAGAAATGCAAACCTTTTTAGTGATTTGACAGTACAATTTTTTTTATTTGTAAAAAAAATCACTTCGAAACTCAACATATGCAGTATTCCATGTAAATATCTGTGTATAAACAGCATAACTCTAGAATCACCCATGAAATTTGCATGTTTCGTGTGAATGATTTATTACCCACGGCTCCTCCCGTCATTAATTGACCCATCCATACGCGCGAAAATCGTATCGCAATGTTTGTCCATTGCGAGAGCAAAGGATTTCTAGATCAATAAATTTCTATCGAAATGGAAAAGCATTTCGATACGATTTTCGCGAGTATGGATGGGTCAACTTTTGACGGGAAGAAGCCGTGGGTAATAAACCATGCAATAAAGAGACGTTTTGGGTGATTCTAGTGTATATTTTTATTGTGTTCATCCTTGTTTAGCGGGTGATTTGAATGCATTGCGAAATCCCGATTTCACTTTGACCTTTGCCTCGTCGATTTGACTTCAACCTTCAACGGCAACAAAAGTATGGTAACAGCGGCTTTAAATATTTTCATATTAAAAGCTTTTAGCTTCTGTAACTTACACGCATCGCTTCGAGGGAAGTTTTAAGCTCGATAGAATTATTAAATTAGTGAATTGTATTTAATTCTTCATTATGAAAAGATCAAGCACGCCTGATATCCGCAGTTTCTTTTCGAAGCAAAGACGTGTGTCACAGGAACAGTAGGTTAAGCACCAGCTGAAACGATAGAAGCGAACCGAGGTCTCGAAATTCCCCGAAATCTGATCAAGCCCAATTAAAAATCTGGTCCAAAATTATTCAAATTTGATGGAATCGTAAAACGTGGAGAATTTTAAAATCTGAAATTCAGTTTGCAAAATTTGATGCGTTTTACATTCGTGAATTGGATTTCCCATAGAATGTGTCAGTTTACATATGTACGTTCTAATTAATGTTGCCCCCCCCTTGGCCAATTCCTGGCTACGCGCCTGGGAGACACCACAGACAAAATAAGGAGTCCACAGTCAGTAATATTTAGTACAAAGACTTGATATACAGAGTGAACGTTTGAAGATCAGTGTAGCGCTTAAGCCTATTAATTACACCAATTATACTGTTAATCCGATTAAGTACGTAGACATAGTGATATTTAAATGTGAGGTTAGCATCTAGAATAATACTAAGGAGCAAATTGAGGAGGAGAAAGTTCTGATATTGCAAAATTTTTTATGCTAGATCCTACAGTTATAAAAAATGCATAATGCTGAGCTTATTGCAAATTGCATGGAGGTCGGTTGACATTTATTCCATTAGCGAAAGTCAAAAATTATACGTACAAGAGCCAGCAGATTTTTATGACGCAAAGTTTAATTGTGTAACATGATTTGTGTTAAGAAATGTTTTGTCGCTGAAAGCTTGCTTAAATAATGAATAATATTCTCCATAAAATTCTCTACAAGCTCATGCAGTACCTTAATATTGGATCATACGAATAGCGATGATTGAATGATTAACTCTAAAAATACGAATAAATAAATTATATGGTAAAAGAAAATGAATGCTCAAATGTTTCCACGGTAAACAGAAAAAATGAGCTGTTATTGCTACCTAACCTTGCGTGAACTACATGTTAAAGTACTTATTGAACTATTAAATTCCCGTGACAAACTTGCACAAGATACCGACCCGCCATTAATTGTTTTTAGAACTCTTACAAAAATGGACCTTGACCGGCTCACGCAAATCTTAATTATTATAGACTCCCATTATGCCTGACAATGAGTGCAATTGTAATTTTAAAATGCACTTCACCATATTTGCAACTATAATAGCTACTTCTATCTTTCAGAAAACTTTTCATATGCTAAAATAAATTTACCTCCCGCTAATTAAATTACTGCTTTGTACATAAACTCTCATTAATAATTAATAACAACTACCATATTATTATAGAATCATCATTAAGAAGCCGTAAATCATTTGAAGATCACTATACGTATACGTCTACGCATAAATTATGCTTCATCTTTCATTATTTAAAAATTAGTATAGCCACACCACAACAACGGAATAGCAATGATGAGCAAAACTTGTTGAAACAAAATCTAAAACATTTACGAAATGCCTAAAGACACCTTTACTTTTAGTCAAATAAAATTCATGGGGCCAAGTGAAACAGGTTTTGCCAGTATGTACATACTTACATTTGACATAAAAGTATTTTTAAATAAAATGTTTTTGTGTAAAAATGTTGGCTGCTGCTAGATGGTATGTATATGCTATGAGTATAATTAAAAACGTTATTGTTCTTACTTTTATGCTCGTTGAAGGAACTAGTTTAAATTGGACTTACTGTGCTGACAATGAGCAAACACCTATCATGAATAGATTACCATAATGATTTATTCCTGAAAAATAGGCATAAGTACTTCTCAAGTTATATATTTAAGTTCATAAGACTCCAATGCTACAAGAGCAGATTAAGTATACTGTCAGAGTACAGAGACCAATTAATTGTGCCAGCATTGTCAACAAGCAAAAGTTGCTTCTGGGCTAGGCAACATCATTTATTTACTGCAAGCTTAATACTACTACAATACGAGACCACAATTTCAAAGTGGATAATCCACACACTTACCAACTATTATCTCCCCAACAACATTATTTATAACACACCCAGATACAATACAAGTGACGGTATGACTGATTGTCAGTAAATTCACTCAACCCCTTAATATCAATATTTGTAAAATCATAAGTTGGAAAGTTTAATGGATGTTTGCAAGTCATAAAATAACTATCAGACATCACTGAGCAGCTGTGAAATTCAGACTACTTTTAGTAAATCAGTGCTAAAATCAGTACAATTATGCATACACATACAATATAGTAGGTCAGGAGCTTGAAGAGCTAGGAGTATCTATATTATTTGTAGTCAGGGAGGTATAATACTCCTTTGTTTCTTCCTGCTGCTTCTCTATCTGGTCTTCACGTTTATCCCTAATCTTTTTTAGAAAGTTGCCAAGGTCTGGGCCGTGCTTGGGAGTAGAAGTATCTCCGGGAAGTATCGTTGTTCGAGCGAACCAGTCAATGTTTCTAAAAATATTAGTTTCATTGTACAAATAGTAGAGTGTCAACGGAGTTGCCGCTGCGAGCGCATATTTAGCTACCTGGGGCCACTTGCTCATCTCGAAATAGAAATATCTTCAGAAATATCTGCAGAAAGTATGCACAAAATCAAATAAATCTAACAATGTAAAAATGTTTATAGGAACGGAATGCGTACAAGAATTTCTGTATTTTTAGCTCCATTCATATTCCTTGTCTCTCGTGATTACAAGTAGAATGCAAATAGGAAAAACTGGGAATATGCACTTGCTAGTAAAAAAATTACAATATGTACGAAAAATAAAATAAAAAAATATATCCTTCTGTATTACCTTTCAAACGAAAAGTCATCCACAAAGATTAGTCCATATGGAACAGAACAAACAGATATTGAAAAACGTGAGCTAATGAGAATTTAATTTCAATGCACAAACTATTGCTACGTTCCTATGAGCACCGACGACGACTGTTCAGTGAAACCAAGTGGTTACTAATAACTAAGTAAAGTACAGAGTTGTTGGCCTGTTGATAATGTCAGAATGACTGATAAACTTTGCCTGAAGAAGATATTTAGTTGGTTTCGTACTAATATCCAAAAGGCCGCGTATTCTAAATTTTACCCTTCTCGTTTAGCCTTCATTTAAGTTCATTTCATTACCAGTCGACAACTGTACCATCATCTAGAATCGTTACGCAATGAACGGCAGTTGGCTAAGGATTATCTTTTATATCTGCGTAAGCATAGTTTCTAGTATCAGATCAGGTACTGTCTAAAACTAATGAATGCACTTGCCACGTTCAAGTGAAATTGTCTGCCAACAAAAGTGCAGGCAACTGATCCTTGTGAACCTGTAGTGTGCATGATTTCATTGAAAGACATTATGCAGTAAGGAAACACTGAAAGCAACTTGAGCTTCGAAGTATAACTACGAGAGGCTGATAATAATGTTTATTATCATATAAAAATAAGTAACAGTAACGAAATGCAAAGCTGTAGTAGTTATTTCTGTAGACAATACTGAAGGTTTCATATTGAAGTACTATTAAAAGCCGCCTCTAGATGCTCTGCCACGTCCACCTCTGGCCCGAGTACCACTTTTAGCAGGTGTAGAAGCCCCACGACCTCCTCTTGGACCCCTTCCTCGACCGCGACCGCGAGTAGATGGTGGTGGCATTTCTTCATCGGAGTCAGACAGTGTGACTTCAAGTGTCTCATCCTAAATGATTCATAAGCTTTTATGTAAATCTTCACCGAAACCGACTAAATGTTAACAATTAAAATATGCTTAATATTAAATGTTTATTTTTGCATAGAAATAATGTGCAGTGACCGACAAGATCTAATAATATGGGATTAAACTTTGGGGTGAATAAAACAGCTAATTGTAAGATATAAGAACTTGATAGTGATAAAATGGAATCTTTACTTCATCACTATCCACACGCATTTTCGTTGGCTGACGACGATGGCCGTTTCTCGGTATGGTCCCACCAGTGTCCTCGTCTTCACTTCTTGAATTATTTACGCTGGTTGTAGACTGACCGCGTCGATTATACCGTCCAATGGCATCAAGAGCTTTGCGAGCTTCCTCAACATCCTGATCAGACCGGGCATTACGTGCTTCTCTAAAAGCTTGTAACTCTTCATCAAATGATTCCATGTCCATAACTTTACGCCTTTTCAAATGTTCTACTACTTTTTGAACTTGCTGCCTTCATGGAAAAATTAATAATTATTGCATTTTTTCATGTTTTATTGTTTTGTAAATAATAACACTACGGTATAATTTATAATACTTACTCCACTATGACAGAAATGGCATCTTTATCATTTTTGTTAACCATGGCTTTCACAGCCTCGGATAAGCCTTTTTCAGAAAGCACCTCCAAAATCTTGTCAGTCTCATTATTCCTTCTTCCTTCAATAAAAAAGTTTTCAACAATTGCTTCAACGTGCCCTTCTACGTCCAATGTTTCTTCAGCTCCCATGATCATGTCATCCAGATCTGCAACATCCATACTACCCAACTTCTCTCCTTTCTTCGGGCATTTTTTGAAAAGAATAATATCTTCATTTGCAACTTTTCCGGTGAATTTTTGAGCAAATCTAACAGTGTTAAAAAGCTCGCTCTCGTCGTTGTACCCGATGCGAACCCTTACAAGAGGTATCACAGGCTGCTTGGGATGACCGCTGAACAAGTCTGACGAATCTTCAATCAGGGTTTGAACTTGCATTTCAATGTAAGTTTCTAAAAATTTGTCGGGATTTTTTCCACTTCTGTTTCCTAACAGGATCTCACTGGTGTAAAAGTCCTTCATCACAAAGGGTCTCACAGTTTTCAAAGGTTTTTTAACCATCTTGAACTTTTTCCCGTTCACGTGCAGTATCCCAACACATTTTTTCTCAGCCTCTCCAGGGCATAATGATGTTGCTACAGAGCTTCCAGGCTGTGAAATATGACAGTAATTACCAGGATCATCCTCAGCATTAAGACTTCCAGTTACCTCCTGCTCTGGTTCAATTCTACATTCATGTTCATGGCCCCAAATGACTAAATCTAAAAAAGAAGGGAAATAATTCGGTGGAATGTAATTTGTTGGTCCATGCTTGACTCGATTTTGATGCAGTACAAAAATGTTGAACCATTTGTCCACATTATTTTCCTCTCGAAAAAACTTGACTTTCTTGTTGCGAAAAAGCCTAAATAATCGCTCATCTTTCATGCACCCCAATCCATACAAAGATAACATGGTTTGTCCTTTGCGCAGTAACACCGGGTAAATATCTACTTCATTTAGACTGTCGTACATTCCAAAATGATTTAACAGTCCCGCTGATGCCAAATAGTCTACAGCACTAGTCTTCTTGCCTCCCAGAGGATCATCGTGATTCCCATGAATAGTGAATATAGGCAGACCTATATTAATGTTAGGATTCTTATAATTCACTTCTGGATTTTCCAATCCCCTAAAGTCCTGTTTTGGGTCGCCCAAATAATCAAACTGAACAGGGCTGAAAATTATACAAATAAAACAGTTTGCATAAAAGTACTTTATTTAGTACACAACAAGCGTTATGATCAAAACTTCAGAATTGAAATGCTCCCTAATTTGTAAACTATTTCAAAGCTTTTACATTTTATTGCACGGTTAGCAACGTTTAGGACCGTGCTACTCACGTAAGAACGGTCATACTGTCATACTGCACATTACAGTGAAGAGTAGAACCAGTAAGTTTCATTGTGCAAAGAAAGGAAAAAGTCAGATTATAAATAATAGTACTATGCTACAGTGTATTTACTCAGGAATGAAATCTTGGGGACTTTTCTGACACTGTGACACAACAAGCCGCTAATTATAACAGGTGATTATGCAAAGTTTCGACTCTAAATTAAATCCGTAATGCCCAGTCCCATAACTACACAACATTTACTGACTTGAGTTAAATATATTACAAAACCCCCGGAAATAATCATGAAATCATCTATACTCACTTGTCTCCCAGAGTATACTTATGGAGCAACTCAATAGTTCGTCTTAATGTCGCAGGTTTAGGCTTGTTTTCATGGAATAAATCCCCTCCGAGCAGCACAAAGTCCACCTTTTCAGCCAGAGCCATTTGTAGCACTTCCTCGAAGGTATTAAAGCTGTCATCCTCTGAAATTGCAAAATTTTCATAAATCCGAGGCAGAACTTTCATATCATGACATGATCACTCCCACTGAACACACATTCTCAAATTCACATATTAAATCAGCTGCAAAATCTATCCCGATTCCCATCAAATTTCGTAACCACCCTTACTGTGCATTACCTCGGCCCGCATTGCTATCGCAGTACCCTAAATGAATGTCCGAAGCCACCATGATCTTGAAAGTATCCTCCTGATTCATTTCACACGTCTGCTGAACCGTAAATGGTCCCACCTCCGCATCCTCCACTTCTTCATCATCCTCCGACTCCGCCACCACCACTGGCTCTTCCACCGGCGGAAGAACCACTCCCCTGGAGCGGGTTCGTCGTGACATCCTTTAAAATCCAATTAATTAATTTGATCAAAACAAACTACACAATCAGAGCTCATCCTTTCAAAACCATCCCGCTCAATAACATATATCCAAACTGCCCACCCGTAAGCCCACATCAATTAAACTAATTTATTAATTCAACATTACATTATTATTACAAGTCACACTTACCTCCAGTACGAAAATAACCTTTTTCAATTGACAATTATTATTCCAGTAATTAAACTAATGTAAATTAATTCAAGAAAGTCTAACTTCAGCCTATTTTTAAACTCGAGAATAAATACGTGACAATTATTTGCTCTAGTGTCGATTCAGACTTTATTTTTGATGAAAAAAGAAATGTGAAATTAACTTTCTTCTGCAGGCAAACAGCTTTAAATCAATGTAACAATAAATTATTTAATTATAGATACACTTATTGCTGATGTTGCAGAGCTGAGATTATGCTATGCGACATTTAAGACCGGAGGTCCGGACAAATATATAGTACGTCCTTTGTACGACTGTCGATTGACGATATTGACCAAAGTGTTGTTTACATCCTCACCGCTAACTATAAGCACGATACGTAAGTTGTAATAGGTAAGCAACGTTCACGTCCACTCCACAGTGCTTCACGTGAAGGCCGTATGAGTAGTGTGATTTCATTTCATGACAGAGCTGTAACATTAAACCATGGTAAACCCTTCGTATAGTGTTTGAGGTTCAGAAGAAATGTAACGACATGCGGCAAAACCTTCCCGCCAAAGTAGTCGAAGGATCCTCATAGGCTAATATTCACGCAGTCAGATACATATGTACCTCTATACTGTGACCTGTGATTGTGAGCCACTAAACTTGAATTTAAGGATTCGTTTCATTTCATTATTTGCGATTTGTGCGGTTAAGTTAATTTTGGTGATTATGCAATTAATTATCTGAGGATTCATCCATTTCCGAAAGCACGATCGATCCAGGATTAATATTATTTATTCTTGAATTTACAGGGCGAGTCACCTTTGCCGGCTGACGTTGGGGCAAGTTATTAAGTGAAGAAGGTAAGAATTTATTTTTGAACCAATTTCATTTTCTCAGCCACATGTGAGTATGTAAAAGTAATAAGTAATTGTGGATTTATTTAGTTTGTAGTATTTTTAAAATAGGACAGAATGAACACCAATGATGTCAAGGCATGCAAAAGGAGACTGGAAGATCCGGAATGGGACGATGAAAGAATTCATTTTCAAAAAATTGTCCGAACTTTTGGAGCTTATGAGTAAGTTGGAGTTTAAAGGAGTAATTTGTAATTAGGATGAAGGATGTAATAAAAATTCGGTGGATGTGTTATTCTTGTAATTGGTGGCGGCAGTGATGGACCGATTGGAGTTTCTTTACTTACAGTTGCAATGTTATTTTGTATAGGCGTTACTCCCGTCACAAATTGAAACACACTGGATGCTATATAGAAACACTCCCGCCGAGACATCAAGAATTATTGAGTAATTACCGTGAGCATCTGAAGGCTATGGAGAAATGTGTGACGGAGAATCAAGAGATATTTAATTCAATAGTGAGCGAAGTGTCCCACATGTTTGAAAACCATGATGATGTGTATTCACCGGTGGGTTGTGAAACTGATAAAATGTAGAATAGGGATTTGTTTCTTAAGTAGGGGTGTTAGTGCTTAAAAGTGTGCTTGATTCGTTTTGACGTACGTGTTTTTTTTTGTGTGTAGAATGATAAGGACACCTTGCCAAAGTTACTACCAACTGTATTCGATCTGGATAAATTGCAAGCTGTGCTGAAGCAAATTTACCGAGACTGGTCTCGGGAGGGTGAGCAAGAAAGGGATTCTTGCTATACTATTATCATCGAAGAGCTAGAAAGACAATTTTCCCAGAAAAAGTAAATGGCTCGAGCTTATGCTTTTTAGTAAATAAATATTGAGGAAAATCATTTCACAAAACGAGTTTGCGGCTTTGTTATTAATACGATTTGATTTTTTTACTGGTTTAAAGGATGAAAGAAGATGTGCGAGTATTGCTACCAGGAGCTGGCTTAGGTAGACTTGCTCATGAAGTTGTACGCCGAGGGTATGTGACTGAAGGAAATGAATTTAGCCTCTTTATGCTCTTTACTTCGAACTTCATACTAAATAAGTAAGCAATTGTTCAATTGATTTTGAAACTTCAAGGCGAAGAATCTTACAAAATATGTTTAGGGTACATCCGATTTTATTTTGTAAAGATGATTTCATTGATTGTTTTTAGATGCCAAGGTGTGCTGGCACATACGGTTTACCCTTTTATTCATCAAATTACCAATAATTTAAACCACAACGATCAAATACGTCCGATTTCATTTCCCGACATCGATACCTCGGATCTTCCAAAAAATTCGAGATTTTCAATGACTGCGGGAGATTTTCTTGACGTGTATGCGACGCCTGAAAACACTGCGTCATGGGATGCTATCGTAACGTGTTTCTTTATAGATTGCGCGCATAATATTGTTGCTATGTTTGAACGGATCTATGGCTGCTTGAAACCTGGGGGTGTTTGGATAAACCTTGGACCTTTACTGTATCATTTTGCTGACATGGCCGGAGAAGACTCTATCGAACCCTCGTTTGACTTCCTAGTAGAAATAATTAAAAAGCTTGGCTTCATAATTGAGGTAAATCACTGTTTTCATGCCCTTGTGTGTTAACTCGTTTTATTCTAGTTCCTCATATTCATATGAGTGCTCTCTATAAACCATGATTTGTGGCTCAGTGATTTGTAGAATACGTATTGTAATATGTACCTGCCTGTTTCAAAATAATTTCAGAAACAATTGGAGAGGGTCCCTACTAGTTACGCAGAAAATACACAGTCCATGCTCCGCTACTCTTATCATAGTGTTTTTCTCGTTTGTAGAAAACCATGTGAACCTTTAACAACTTTAACGTAATCTAGCTATTATTATAACTCTTGTTGACCTTGTCCAATAATTATGTTCAATGATATTTTGGTACTGAATTTGTATATGTATGTAAATATTATGCTGAGGATTAATTCATAAATGACTAAATAATGTCTGCATTTTTGCGTGAAGGCGAAAAAATAAACAGTAACTGTGTTGTATGGATCACTTTCAGATATTTATGCCGTTTTTTATTACCAATATTTGTTGCATTTAACCTGCTAAAAGCACATGATATTTATCGGCCGTAGCAGCATAAGTCAGCTGTTGTACCAATGATGGTAATTAAACGACGCTCATCAAATAATTTAATCACCAAACTTGAACTGGTTTAATTGCAGAAACGGGAAGGGAATCATCTCATTTGTCAGAATAAACAACGTCAAACAACGACGTAGGTAAATATTACATCGATTGTATACACAGATCTAACAAATAGTACAGAACTATTAAAAAAAATAGGGAAAGTTCAGTCTTTATAATGTTAATGAATAGCAATATAAGTATGTATTAAATAGCATAGCAAAATTGAGTGTGATGTAAATCTGTATCCTTACCAGCATTAAAAATTTTCGTTTGACGGTACTCCTCTCAAACAATATTCACTAGAGCTGTGTAAGGTAAGTGATAAGCACCCCAAAAAATGCATTTGTAAAATTTAATACATAATTTAATTAGCAGACCAGAATTGAAGAGAATATTAAAGACACCCTTTGAGGATACGCGACTTGGCTATAAGTTGCTGGGCAAGTTGTATCTGTATCCCCAAATGTAGGTCAAGAAGTCACGAAAGGCAACGTTGACCACGGGCGTTCATTAATAAGATGCTTGATCTCGTGATTCGTGTCAGATCTTTCAAGCGTGAAGGTGCTATTTCCCTCAGCTGCTGTAGTAGTATAGATACACGTCCTGCCTTTAAAATTCTACAATTGTTTCCTCGTATGTTTGCTCTCGTAATGTGAGTTTTTAGAAGTGTCAGAGACATCAAAAACGTTTCTTACATGAAATTCACAATTATACCGTCTAGAACATCAAACATGCCAAATTAAATTTATACATCCATATAACATACTAGTTTACCACACAGAACATCGCACTAAAAATACTGTTCGCGTAAAAGTAGTCACTCCTTACTAACCACAGCCAAACGCTATGAGTATATGTGCATATGTTTGCATGTAGGTACTTAATATAAATAGTTTGTATAAACTATCATTTTAGTTTTACAGTATACGAATAAGCGAGTAGAGGCGTTTACATGATTTCAGATATTTATTTAAATTATTAATGACAATACAATTTTAGCACACTGTCTTATTGCCTTAGCTTTATGTAAGACCGGCTGCGTTGAGAAGTTTCTTTCCTATACTTTAAGCATGAAAGTTTATATGTATCTAAAAATGCGTGTGATCCTTGAGGAGAATGAGAGTAGAATAAACACCAACGCCAACTCTTTTTGCTGCAAGGCTTGTCTGGCTCTGGATACGATACGATCATGATCATGAACGTGACATTTGCGAACAAGTGAGCACTTCAAGGTCTGAACGTGTAAATTACAAGTATCTTACATTTTTATGAGTAACTTGTACGTATGCAGCAAAAGTGCGAAAAAGAAACGCTAACTTGAAGACTATTTACTAGAGTTGATTATTACTTGCAAAGTGGCCTAGCGTTACAGTCACTGCTACACTTTATGCATTTTGTTGTATGTAATATGGCAAAATATGAACTGTATAAGTGTATGTATAAGCCGACTTTATACTCGCAACAACTGTATAGGCAACTATGTGATATGTCATAGCACTGATAATTATAGCTCTGTATATATGGTTCACCATAACGGGGCTTTATAGTATGGTAGGTACTATACCTCCAAGTCACAAAATCCTGAGTTTGTGGATTAATATACAAAATGTGCGAAGATTCGACTCATGAAACCCCAAATGACCAAATGAAACGAAGAGTATGAGACATGCATACAGGTAAAGGTGAAAGTGGAAATCGCTTTGCTTTTACACAAAATCCTGTAAGTACCTTTATCCTGTAATTACAACTGAAGTAAAAAACTTCTTGCAGAACTCTATAATATATACTCGCCACCTATAAGCATGCAATATATGGTTACTAGTAACTCACCCAAGAAAAAGCTTTTGAGTCCCTGCTAACAATATGCTTCAACCTGAACAATGCTCTTTCGCATATGTAAACTGAAAGGTTGGACGTGAAAACCTGGAAGAGAAACAAAGTGATTCTATACCTTCAACCCATTCATTAGATAAAAGTTGAAACTTACAGTAACTGCATCTTCCTTTTGCTCAACTCAAGGCTTATTGGTAGTAACTGTTTTTCCCCATTTACAAAATTTTGTCTTTCAAAAAATATTTCCAGTAAGTGTCGGTGCATGTGAACATTTGAATGGAGAAATTAGCCCCACAAGTGTGTCCTGAGATTGTTTCGGTTTATCCCCAAACCGTACTATTATCTCGTGGGAGTTGTAAACCTACGCAAAAAATTAGTGAAATTTCTACAAATGTTTTAATTATTTTTCCCATCAGTGCTGCAACAGAGAGATAACTGCTTGGAAAGTTTCCCTGAAATATTCTCATTCATAATATTTCAAGGTGATTTCAAACAGTTAGCAAGGATCTCATTGTAAAATTAGTTAGATTTTTTTTGGTAAATCCGTGAAGAATGCGAACTTGTAGTGTGATTTGTGCAATACTAATTGTGTTCCCATTCATTCTGTCCCAAACCGAAGCTTTCACCAAAGTCTCGGTTCCGACTGCCTTTGTAATACTTGCTACTGCTGCCAAAATTAAAGCCATCTGGCTCAAGACTTACTTAGGCTTACGATCAATGGGTATGGAAAAATTCTAAAACCTGTAATAATTATATAAAGACTTAATTCAATTATCCTTGCATGGGGTAAACTTAAAATTAATTAGGGAATTATTTCAAGTACATTAAGTACCAAGCATTATATTTGTCTGCTTCAAACACGCAGTGAAGTATCTACATAATTGTAATTTATATGGTAACAATTAATAGTCCTCGATTAAATTATGTATTATTAAATTTACTGTTATAACAACCTATATTATTACACCCAAGTGATGATGAAACCAATAGCAAGACTACATTTTATTGAACCCTATCGAAATGGAAAGCTTGAACTACTAGTAAACAAAATTTTTGTATTGTTGGGAGATAGACCTGAAAGATAAAAATCGAGAAAACCCAAAGGATCAAACAAACTCTTTGTATTTACATGCACATGTTCAAAAATCAAGCAAAACGCATGTTGCGTGATGAGTTAATGTGCACTTTGTTCCTCCCATTAAAAAATAAAAGTTGGGAAATTATTTCATTCATGTGACACATCACAATTCAAAGGCACCTACTACTGTCTTGCCGGAACTCTGATCCAAGTGAAGTATACAAATAAATTATTGTGATAGTTTCAAATTCCCCACATAGTCGTACCTACTACACAGAGGGTTATGAAAAACTTGCTGTATGTGCTTTCCTACGGTGTACTCCCAGTTTACTGTATGACACAGTGAGAACATATGAAAGCTGTTGTATGCAAGAGAAACTGTTGAACATTTAAGGGGTATATGTATACAAGCGCATATTCGTATACAGTTTCTCCTTTTCTCTTTGTTGACTCGTGACAACTTTTACAATTTTCTTTATTGGAGACTAATTCCTCTACGAAGGCAATCGTGTACCTGTTCTTGACAACTGTAACTTTTATAAGTTACGGCTTAATTATTACACACAAAATATTTCCCTGTCCCCCAATAACTATCGCTGGTACGTCCAAATTCATAAATTGTATCACAATTCATCTCATTCCCACAGTCGAAATTAAGGCAATAATCAAATATATGTATTTAATATATGAGCAGCTTATATTTAATTACATGCTATACCTAGAGGATAAAGGAGTAGTAGAGAACAGAAAATTTTATAAAAGAGCCAGTAAATAAAATCACATTAAATGTAATGGCATTGCTTGCGATAGGCTTCAAGGTAGCAATGAATGTTAAGGTCAGGGTTACCCCAATGTTGCTTTATGGGAATGGTCAGAAGTCAGAACAAGTTCAAAACTTTTCTGTTGTTTTTATTATTATTTTGTTTTTACAGGATTTTTCCGAAACTATAGATTACCAATGGCCTATAGTGGCCCTCCACTGCATCATTACCCAAGGTACCGAAGGTCATTGTCCTCAGAATTATTTATTGATGAACAGCTACTTTCTGCTTGGCAACAACTTGAGTCTGTGTCCGGAAGAAAGCTGATATTTGATGACAGGAGCTGTTTTGTCGCGAGTAAATCTAATGGAATGCAGAAGCTGTCTACATGGAGAAAATTATTGAGCACTGAAACTATTTTGAGGTATGAAACAAGTTACATTTTGTCCGCACATGTGTCATTATTTGTATGCAATGTATATGTATATATTTAAATGTATAATTTCTGTTTCTTCTTGGTAGTCTTGGGTAACGTCCAATTTGAGCGCATTTATCCTCTGAATGTATTTTTACAGGTTAAATAATCAAGAATATTCATCCCTAGTAAGTGCTTTGATAGGCTTTATGACCAGAGATCCCGCAGCTTGCCAATTTGCAAAGATGGCAACAACCACAAATTCGATGCAATAAGTAGCTTTCTCCACAACAGCTGTATTTTGATATTCCAATGCTCCTTACAAAACTTTAACCTGTGTTCCCAGGCAATTTAACAATATAAACAGTGTTTTATTTTTTAGTAACATCACCTCATGCAACTTGTTGTTTTAAAACCTCAGATCAAACAAATAGAGACGTGATGATTATTAGCAAAGCCAAAAAGTTATTTGTTGTTAACTTTGTCATGCTGTGATAGTGTGAATGTTTTAAAATGTGAGAAATTGAATGACTGTAAAGAACGATTTAGAAGATATGTACAGATGCTACAGCAATAGGATGACATGTTTTGATTCAATGGCACAAGTTAATAAAAAACCAGTTTATTATTACAAGTTATGAGAATGAAATTATATAATTATTACAGAAACTAATTCCTACTATAAAAATACTTTGACAGTACATTTTAAAAAAAGCTACCATGTTAAATGTGTACCCTTGTAATAAATGACATTGTCCTCTGTGGATTTACCAGATGTGAACCCTTTATTATTTGACAAGAAAATAAAAGTCTACATTAATGGCCTAAGCATGCATTGCAATTTAAACGTGTAAATATCCTGAATTTCTTACCCTAAAAAGTGGATAAATTCTGGAAGGTCACATAAATAATGAGGAAAGTGAGCCTAAATCATAAGTATTCATCATAGAAAATGAGAACACTTGTTTGGGAAATAACGCAGCTACTACAAATCTAATCCAACCGTTACATGGATTCCCGCCGCATACACGTAAAGCCAAGTCAAAAAAAAGACTTCAATAATTTACAATTAGTAACGCGTGCACAGAGAAGAAACCGGAATTTTCTTTGCTCAGGAACGATGCATATAATATTTAAGCATACAAACACATAAATGAACCATATAACATTTAAAGCCTGATTTATTTGAAGTATCACTATTCTGTAGCTCCTCATGGTTCCATGTATTGATCATGACTTATACGCTGGCTAATTTAAAATGAAATTTAAAGACACCAGTTGTGCATTAATTAGTGTAAACCCCCCATTAATTAGTAGGTCAACACGATGGTTCAATTTGGTATGTATACATTATATATTGTTAGTGGCAATGACAACCTAATGCTATAAGACGGGTATGCAGGAGGAAACAATTTAAAAATGATTAACGTCTGATAAACGCGTCCAAGAACGGGTCGTAATCTCGTAATGATGTTTTAATGTGATAACGACTGCATAAAACAAACAGTAGTAGACACTATAAAACAAACCTTAACAAACACATGACCTGCCTTTGCTTATTGCTCATTCCACCATGAATTTACAACTACAATCAACTTCACCTTTGACAGCGTTCAATTCAGAGTAAAACAAATCCAAAATCTACTTTTTCAAAAATTAATGCGCTTTCAAAACTGAACTGAATCATCTCTTTGTAAATCTGGAATAATATGTTCCATTGGGATGAATTGAAATGGAATTATTTGGCTTGAACGTGCAGCTAATATAAAGGGTAATTAGGATAAAAACACCAGCCAAAAATAAGTGTGCTATTGTGCTATGCAGTCTATTCACCAGAAGGAACCACTGCAAATTACAGATAGACACAATTCCACGCTCAATAACCTTTATCCTATGAAAATGAGGTTTTGACTCCTACAAGATCAGAAACTGTCGGAGTTCGTGCATACATTTTCATGTGGTACAGATAATGAGTCCACACATAAATTATTTCCTTGATGTATTAATTTTGAAAATTCATACAACTTGCTGGTAAAAACCTGCAAACTATTGTCCGATCCGTTAATTTATCAGGAAATAAGGAAGACCAAATGCACTTTTAATTTTAAACTCTCCCAAGCCAGTAATGAACATGGGCTTGTACGTCCTTACTGTAAACGTAACCCCGATTAAAATGAAGGAAAGGAAGCATAAAATGACATATGCATGAAGAAGTGAGATGCAAACCGGCATAAGTCTATTTTTTTTCGAAATTCGTTGTATTTCATAATTAGCTGCTCTAAAGCAAGTCATTCATGGGCGAAAGGACAAAGGTCATCGGAAATGGGTACAATTATTAGTTGAGTTCAAAGTTTGATGCAAAAAGGCATAAATCCAAACGATTCTTTGGTTTAAATTGATGTACATAAATCCACAGATCAATCAACAAAATTTGTGTAAAGATTGCTTTTAAAAATTTTTAAACTACTTTATACAGGAGTCAAATCGTTTCGTTACATATATTATTTATAGATAATATTATAGATTAATAGATATTAATATTTTCGTTATTTGTCTTTACTTACTCACGAAAGCATTATGCTAATAGGAACATTGTTTAAGTTTGGTGAAAACTGGAATGTCCGTTTTTTGAAATTTTATTGAGAAATTATTTGAGAAATTATTTTGAACTTTAGAATATGAATGGGCAATGTGATTCAGAAGGTAAACTGGAATATTTTCTAACACTCCTACTAATTAAACCAACAGCTGCTACAGTGTTTTAAGTTTGTTTGAGCTACACATATTTGTAACTTATGGAGGGATGAGGGACAGACAGGGTGAGTTACAGCTTACAGCGGCCCAAATTTTTGACTATTGTTGTTGAAAAGTGTTAACGCACGTATTTTCTACGGTTCGCAAAGGTTAGAAAATATTGCGGCATTTTACTCGAAAATGATGCACGAATAAATTATTTGACCCTCCTGCGGTTAGCATGCAAATGTACTATGAATGCATATTTATGTACCAGTAAAAACTATACACACGTGTACTTTTTTCTCGATTCAATAAAGCATTACTAGTAGAATTTGTCTATTGCATTTTTGGAACCAATAATCGTGAAAACAAATAAATTTGAAAGCTACAGTTAACTAAATTTCCCAACCCTACTAATCTGTTGCGTACAAATACTGCTCGTAGACATTTTGTTACAGAAGAAAATACGAAAAATTCAGAGATTTAAGTTAAGTGAAATGAGGGCTTCAGTCATAAAAATGCATTAAATTTTTACGCACACACTGTTAACTTTTTTACTTTCGAATAAACGGTTTTTTCCATTTCAATTAACATTTACATAAAATTGTTAAGTAGGACCATGTCACGAGAACTCAATACCCGTTATGTGCTTGAAAATATGATATGTGAGGATTTTTCTATCTAATTCCTGTTTCTGTCTTGATTTTGTAATTCCTGAAGCAACACGAATTTTTAAAACGGCCCTGCCCATTCATTTTCTCCGGCTTAAAATGAAACCTGTCGTTCTAGATACACTTTAATCACTGTAACATGAAATCCTAAGAAAAATCTGTCTTCTGAAGGTTCTGTTTATCTGAATATATCAAACGCAGAGGAAGTAAGTAGATATGAGAATTCATACTTACATATGTATGCACTACAAGAGATTGCCTGTACAGAGTGTCACAAAATCTTTGTCGTCCCCATGTAAGGGACTGTAATTATGTAAAACATACAATTTTCCCATTTTCTTTTAAATTCTGTTTCACATTTTTAAATTAATTGACCTAGGTAAATGTCTGTGGTCACAGGGGTTCAAAATATGAGATAAAGTTGGAATTCTTTTCGGATTTCGAAATAACAAATTTTTCATGCTCCACAATTTTTCCAAAATTTTGGAGATGTTTTTAAAATTTTTTATGGGCTTGTCAATACGTTATGGGACAAGTCAATAGCTTTAGGATTATGGACATGCCAAATTAGGAAACAAAGCCATCCTCAGGGGTAGTCAGGGTCAGGAGCGACAATGAAGAAGAGGAAGTTTTGTAGCCATTTTTATATGCAAGATCTTGCCATTCTAAATTCTGGTCTGGTAGCAAATTTGATGTGGATTTATTTACACTTTATCAGCTCAAGTACAACATTACTGCTGCAGGAGCCAAAACTTTAACTCACAGTAATGATTTGTGTGAAACCATTCTCAGATTTAAAGAGCGTTAAAAAATGAATTTAAATTTGCTTCACGTTTGGATCCCCTTCATTTAAAAAAATTGACCTGGGTCAATGAAACAAATTTTAGAAATTTTTATTACGGGAAAACAAGAGATTTGAATATTTTATATATTATAAATTTTGCATGTATGGACTAAAGGGGAGAAGCAGTTGTGCTGTATCAATAGGTACATTTGGCAGGTATATAATTACAAACGTCAGGTCTTAATTCAGTAATGAATCTCTCTTATTCCAAATGTGCGTACGTGCAAATTAAATGATGTGTGTATGTACTATGTACCTACATCTGAAACTCAACTAATAATTGACGCTAATTTCCAAAAACGGTGAAAACAATGGAATAAAAATTTTGACATAGGAGATAAAAAAAACTTGTTTTGTATATATACCTACATATACATATCTTCTGTGTTACAAAAACAAGTAGTAAATTTAGGAAAAGTTAAATCGTAGCAAAGACCCTCTTTATATAATAATGAATATGATAGTGAGATAATCTGTCAGATAATTGCGTACGTTTGAAAACAGTTTATTGCTCGTTCTGCCAAGATCAAGATGAAGGATCATTCACAAAAACAACAATGTAATTAAGCTCATATGAGAGCGTGATGACTAATACAATTCCAATGGATGAAAGTAACATCAAAAGAGGTTCAATTAGCAAGGAAAATGTGGACTCTACACCTAGACACGTCAACTTGTACTTTTTACTTCAAAAGCAGCTTCATAAATCGAAAGCTCAAAATTCTATATGCATGGTATTAGGAATGGGATTTACTCAGGGTACAACCACCCTTCTCACGACACCACGAAAAATGAATGCAAATGGAAATCCGTACCAGTGGCAGAAAAGCATGAACGTGTCTGTGTATGCACATATCTATCGGCGATAAGGATGAGACAGGGAAAAAATTAAATGAACAACCTGTTCTGACCGAGTGACCGCAAGAGAAACTGCCATAAAATTCCTTACAAATTGTGAGTATAGTATAGTCAACAAAGATGTACGCTTGCACCTTCAGCTTCATCTTTAAAACTTTGAGTGTGCGATACTAGAATTTTTTTTTTGATTCCATATACTTCCACATAATTTTCTATATGCACATCTCGTGGGTTTACACTCTTGGATTTCTTACACTTTAATAAGGCTGTCGTGATCCCAAATGCACGGAGGAACAGTGACGGACGAGTCACCCACAGAGAAGCACATAACCCCAACGATAGTTTTGCTCTACTTTTCATATTACAAAGTTATCAAGTCATTTGTGGAAAGTTAAGAATCCTTGGCGTTATTCCACCAGAATCTTTAATTATATAGTAACATTACCTGCTCTCTGAACAGTGGACACTGGTCATGGACTTGGCTTTAGTGCTGTAATTAATCTCCGTAAAAATTTAATGTAATTCTGATTGTAACTCCGCCAGCTTTTAGTTCCATTGAAAATCCATCAGTGACAAGTAGCTTGACTTTGGCTGTAAATTCATTAGTTCATCTTAAACCTCCGGTTCATAAACACAACGCGCTCGGCTCTCAGTAAATACACTAAATACTTGTGGTCACTTTGCTCCTCGAGGTACCACACAGAGCATCAAACCAGCAAATCTTAGTTGTGGTCCAACCGCAAAAAAAAAATGCGGAAAAGTGTTTTAATTTTCGGGGTCTTCGGACTCATAATACTAGTTCAAGAGGCTGCAGGGACCTTAATGCTCGGGTCCCTTCTCATGGCTCTCAAGGGAGGCATGTTCGCTGGGAAGATGGGACTCGGAGGTTTACTTGCAATGGCGTTGGCGGGTAAGTGTCCCAGACGTGTTTTTACATTACTGTGAAATTCGGACTCTTGGGTTAGTACCTGCAAATGTACGTATGTGTGTACACTCTACAATGTATGGACACTGCCGGCATTTCCCCTCGTCCTCGTGTCTTTTTTCAATTTCCCAATTGTATAAGTCAGTAATATTTAATAGGACACGTACATACATACATCGTAGTGGGGTACAGCAGGTAACCGAGTCACAGAATACGAGTCTCACGACATTCACATTAACCTTAATTTTGAAAGAATAATTAATTAGTGTCAAGCAACACAAGTTTTTAACATTGTGTTCCTGAAGTGCGCTCAAGGTAGATACAGTATAGTAACACCTGATATAAAATATCCTAGGCACCCAAAACCAGGAAGGTATAGCAACAGGAGGAGTTTACAGTCAACGCAAACGTTCTACTCGAAGTGTGACAAGTGTCAGCGAAACGCCATTAGACCTGAAAGAGCCTCCCAATGGAACTCATTTATCCGCTGAAAATTTGGCCAACTCACTGAACAACATCAGCTTGCCATCAACCAGGCGTATGATGCGTCAGGTTGCTATTTTGGATCAATTGAGCTGCCTGCCCAAAGTCCTCTGCGGCCTCAACACCCGCACCCCAAGCTCCAAAACCAGTGTCATAAACGACTACGGATACCTGATTAAGTTCCTATTTGAGTAAGCAAAACCTCCCTGATTAGCACAAATATACAATGTTTAATTATTTGGAAATAAATATTTGAGGTAGTGTTTTTTGGATTGAGCATAAATACATGCGTTTTCAACGTGTCCGGCGGCGTTGAGAGTGTCACCGGAGATACAGGAAATAAGAGTACATAATTCTCAAACATAGTGAGTATAAATACTAGGTACTAGATTTGGAAGGGAATGTTGTAAAATTTTTGAATAATTTATCATCAAAGGCGTGACTCAGACGATGCTGACCAGGATGATGAAGAGCAGGATGATGATGACGAGAGAGACGATGAGAGGGACGACGAGAGGGACGACGATGACGATGATGATGAGGCCTTGTCAAGAGCAGAAGCATCTGTGACTAAAAAAACTAAGAAGAAAGCAAATAAGGAGAGAAAGCCCCAAGAGGATGACTACGACTCCAAAGAGGAAGACCTCACAGTTGATGATGAGGAATTTGACAAGTTATCCCCTGATGATGATCAACTTGAAGAGCAGGCTCAGGATGAACTCTTACAAAGCGAACCGGAGATGCTTTCCTATATCCTCACGGAGATGCGGCACAAAATGAAGGGTCAAGGACGCAAAGGAGGACTAGAAGCCACTCCACCCAGGCAATATGCAATTGGTAGTCCTTACCACAAAGGTGGATATCCTACATATCAACCGGACCATTCGTATCTTCCAGGGTATAACAAGGCATCTTATATGAAACACCCGGACATACGCCCTGCTTTAAATACTGATTCAGCTTCAGCGATCTTGAACGAGCCAAGTGCGTACACAAGATTGAAAGGGAATGGGTTCAAATACGGAAGTCCGAAATTTGAGTTTAAGATTGGAGCCAATGATAATGAATCGAAAGGGGGATTCCTTTCTTCTCTACTTCCTTCATTTTCCTTCTCAACTGTCAAAACTAAGGGGTCCACGTCCTCAGACAAAAATGATCCATTTGCAAATGACCCATTCTTTTCCGGGTTTAAGCGAAGAAGTCTCACGTTCCCCACAGAAACTCAGGAAACTAAAACGACAAGTTCGAAACCCGTCTCAGGCCGTGCGTTAAGTGCTCCGCGTATCAACTCCAAATTCAAGCATGTTGATACAACTTACGTTGACCTCAAACGCGAACAGATTACCAATGTAATTTAAAAATTTTAGTCATTTATTTTGTTGTATTTTACCTGAAAAATTCTCTATTTTATTTTAAAGAAATTTTATATACACGGTGACACAAAACATTCTCTCTTCTACTAGCCCACCACGGACAATGCTAAGTAATATAAAATCCCCCCCCCTTTTGTGGCAAATCATTCAGATTTTATGAAATATGTCAGGCACAGAGTTGAAAATTGTGTGAACATCATTTCAAATTTTCAGGGTTAAGAAATTCACGATTTAGCTTCACATTTTTATTTTTGTATGTCAACGACACTTTTATCAAATTCCTTGAATTTACCCAGAAATTAGAGGATTATATATTTTTTCTATCAATGGGGAAAGAAAACAGTTTTTTGGTAACCGTTAGTCTTTAATTTTCTAATTGCAAATATTAAAAACTACAAGTGATCTTGAGATAAGATTAATTTTCTATTTCCAGAGCCAGGACCCCGCGCAAAAGTACAAAATTGCAGCCGAAGTGGGACAAAAAACAAAGAGTGCTCGTCAGTGCAGAATGTTATTTGCAAAATGTCCTTACGAATATACTGAAATCATGACCATGATTGAAAATGTCAAGAAATTACTCAATACTCAGTCTCAAGTAGGAGATAAAGAAGTGACATTGAAAAAAGTAAGTTAATTAGAAATAAGCCCTAGCAAGTTATTAATGGTTTATCAATATTTTATAACAATTATTTTATAACTGTAAAGTCAACTGCCAAAATTTTATCCATTTTCTTTTCGTAATAACTACCAGTATATATTTGACAGTAGGAGTGCAACATTATTAGGATTTTATTAGTCATATTTCAAAGTGGTATTTATTGACTTTAGACAAAATACGTAACCTTTGGTAAACGGTGGGGCACTGTGATACGTTCGTAAAACTTGTCATTTGCTGTTGCTGCAGTGGGAATTGTAAGTCATTAGAATTGGACTTAGCTTGCTGGCTAAGAATTGAGAGAGAAAATCCAACAGTGCTTGTGAAATTGTGAAGAATATTTTCGAAAAATACTATGAAGTGTCACACTATGATAAACTCCGGGCTCTAAAGCTGTATGTGCTCATGGATGTTCGTCAGTATAATTACGCATTCGTAAAATTTCAAAACAAAACCAGTCAAAGTTTAAACTGTTTCAAAGGTTACAAAATTATATACAAACACGTGCATATCTGATTGAAATCATTGCTGACATAAGCGAATTACCAGAGCACATACACCCACCCCCTTTATTTCTCAGAATTTCTTCAAAGCAAGCCAGCGTAAATATAACATAAAGTCTAACAGCACACACGACCGATATAATAAAAGAATGTTGTTTATCGAGCTAGCTTTTAGGGATAAGTACAAACTCTTAATTAAGAATAGGTTCTTTCTTACGGATCTTTATTCAACTTAAGATTTTTGATCAATTAATATAATTTTAAATTTGTAAGCCAAGGATTTGTTATTTGGATTATTATAATTGGGTTTGTCCATGTTTTAGAGTTTTTTGTCATAAAATTGATACCAGGAAATTTAGAAAATACAGGCTATTCAAAATACTGGTACGAAATAATGTACTAGACGGTGCGAAACCGCATTTGAAGTACTACTGAATACATTGCACTTATGCATGGTAGCATTAATTGGCTTCAGTATTTAAGTTACAATTTAACTCATTGTAAACTACTATTGCTCTGAAAATGTTACTCGAAACATCTTTATTATAATACTAATGCTTTATAAGCTGCTAGGTCTTGACGAGAAATAAACAAAGTTTTTATCATGGCAGGCGGTAACAGCAGCGCCATCTATTTCGACTTCGTCGGATGCAAAATCACCTGTGGTAAGTACGCATTCAGGTGGTTCAACAGGGAATGTAATTAATTTGGGAACTGGAGTCAACTCCGGAGTTACATCCATTAGCCATCAGTTGGACAGTGGAGACAAAGTTGAAATCATGCTCAAATTTCAACCCAAGGTACTGTTTCAAAAACTAATGAAAAATGTAAAGTCTGAACGATTCCAAATGCTGCCCTCGAAATCTTTACTTTTGATATGTAAAATTTAAATGCTTGTATAATTTCCAGGACGAACAACAAACGAAACCAATTTTCCAAATAATTCCAGCCACATTTGAAAAATCTCCAAACAGTGATTTAATAAATGCAACACAGTCCTTGCTGGAAATGAAAAAAGCAATTCAGGCAATTCAAGCTATTAATAGACTCTATAACCGCACAGATCTACAGTTCGTTGGGCTTCCAAATCATATCTCAAGGCCAGAGTCACCCGTAGTTAGCACTCACAGACCGGAAACTACTACTTCAATATCCGACAGAATCGTTTCCCTCAAAGGCCCTGTTTCTACAGATTCCACTACCACCGACAAAAATAAACCGATCGCTGATGCGCATTCCGAGTCCGTGGAAAGTGACAGTACCAGTAAGTCTAGTGAGGAAGTAATTGTGAAGAAAAAACGAAATGGAATTAGCACGCCGGTTGAAAAGAAACCAGTGGAAGAAGATGATGACAGTTCAAGTAGGGAAGACGAGGAGGAAGATGACGATGAAGATGATGATGAGGACGAGGATGAAGAGGAAGAAGCTGTTGCTGATGACCCCGCTGCTGCAGCCCGAGCACAGGCTGCATTCCAAAGCCTTGCAAAACCTCCAGTACCCTTAGGTCATCAATCCGGGCCAGTTTCTGCATACCAAGGCCATATGTACAGAAATGACCAACCTATAATAACATCGTTTCATTTTGAAGGTCTTGAAGCCCCAAAAATACCTCCGACTCCTCAGTCACGGGGCAAAAAACGACCAGCTCCATTACCTCCAAAGCCTTCACCTTACAAAATCATCCGACCTAAACCCAAACAGCGACCAAGGACCAGGACGGAGGATACAGCTAGTACAAAAAAGCAAGCACAAAATCTAACCTCGACTACAAAGATGCCCCAACATGACACTTCAGATAAGACGACGCAACCAGAAACTGATAGCACGGCGCAAACTAAGCCTCCTCGAACCGGAACAACAAGCAAAGCAAGCGTCCGTAAATGATACATCATGCCGAGAACAATAAGTATATTTATATTCTTTAACGCCGCTTTAACGCAAATACCTTGAAGACAGAATACCAACACTGATATGGTTACATATCAGCAAGTTTGGTATTCAATTATCAGTTTAAAAAAAATGCTGACTGTTACCCCTTACATAATTCCGTTATCACTGAAGAGATGAGCAAGCTCATTATATTATGTTAGTCAGTTGTTGATCATGCTTTGACGATTTTCTACGGTTCAGGATATTTTGCGACTAACTTATTTATTCTGATGATTTTGTTATGTAGTGGATATAGCACACATGTAATATTACAAATGTGAAAGTACCAAGTATGTTACCTGTAAGGTACTAAAGACAGCTAATTGAGATTACTCAGTTTTTTGTTTTTTAGTACTTTGTTTTTACCATTTTACTATTTGAACTTAGAGCAAACTAATCATATTTCAAGCATACAGTGAGCAAGATAACAAAAAAGTATGCTAATATATCTATCGCATTAAATCAAGAAAGTTCTATTTAAAATACAAGCCATTATTTGTTATACATAATTATTGTAGACACTGTAAATTCAAACTTTAATAAACATTTTTATACAAACGTACGAAGTTGATGTGAAAATGTGCCCCGTGAATTTCGGTAGCATTCACCCAAAATTATCTAGAACGAGACATGGCGAGCTGAGTAATTGGGCATGTATTTAAGGTCAAGGTACTCAATAATGGTACGATAAAAAAACATGTTTTTTTGCCACGTAAATGCTGAAATACAGTATTTATTACCATAGTAGAAACTCGTTAATAATCAAAAATATAAGGACAGCAGTTATGCGATGAGAAAAAAACCCGTTCATTTTAAACAGATCCGGATAATCCGGAAGTACATATACAATTATAACGCCATTCATAATTATGCAACATAAAGAATACTGAATTGTTTCTGGAGAACAATCAATGTGAAAATCTATTACGTTTGAATATATGTATGCTTACAAACCTGAAAATAACGCAATTTTATTTTTTTAAACCAACATATTTGAATGACAACTGCTGAAAGAACATCAAGAAGTATTAAATAATAAATTACTACTTCGTAATTTTGGTACTGCGAACTAATTTCACATGACCTCCGACATCCCCTCTCCCTGGTGTCTTCTTTACCAGAAAGTCTTCGTTTAGTGGTTTAATTACAGCGCCTAATTTAGTGATAACTTTAGGTGCTGTCAGATTCTTCGTTGCCTTTTCAGGGAGCCAAGTGCGACCAATTGGAGCACGGATGGTCTTTTCAAAATCTTGCACTCTTTTAAAAGGAAATGGTAGATTCCGCACCTGATGTTCTCTAAATTTTGCATTAGCAGTTTCGTTAATGATGACGTGAGACAGGCGAGCATCTTTCCTACGTGGAGGTGGAGGTCCTTTCCTGAGAATTCGTTTTTGCTTTTTCTTCCGTTTGACCACATCCTTGCCACCCCAGTCACCCCAACCTGGAAGAGTTAAATCGATATCTTTCGGCTTGGAAGCATCCACCTCATCTGATTTCCTTTGTTGGAAATCAGCAACCACATCATCATCTTCAAATGCTTCAGCAATAACCATCCTCTGATCTTCTTCTTCATTTAAAACTTCCGAGTCATCTTGAAGTAACTCTGAATCAATGGTTAATTCCTTCACGGCATGAAATTTGGGATTAATAACTAAGAAATTTTTTGGGTTGATTAAATTCGCTGAAGTTAAGGAATGGTCTACTTCTGGAGCAGTTTCAGGGGTGGCCAGAGACCTCAAAGCGAGTAAATTTAAAGAACTGAATTTTTTTGAGTTGGCTAAAGTTTCAATGTTAAATTCCGAGGGGTTTATATCTAAATCCTTGACTTGATAGGCATCTCCATCCTTTTGGTGACTCTCGACTTCTTCATCTTCACTCTCATCGCTAGATACTGCCTGCTTCTGTGTCAAATCTTTACTTAACTTTAATTGCTCGGACAATGCTATTCTACTATCCTTGTCATACTTCGCTCTTGCAGCATGGCTTTTCGCCCACTTGGATGTATTCCTGTGTTTGAGGGTCATTCTTTCTCGGATTCTAGACACTTCAAGCTCTTGTAATTTCTCAATAGCGGCGCCCGGATCTTTAAGCTTGAGCTCTTCGAAGTCTTTCATTTGTTTTTTGATTTTTTCCTTTCGTAAAAGCCGGTGATACGTTTTACTTTTAATTTTACTCCTTCTCTTGGCCTTTGCCATTTCATAGGATTGCAACGCACGTAGACGAGCCATTTCTTTATGCATTTCCAACGCTTCTTCCACAGATAAATTATATGATTCATCTTCTGTTTTACCATCGTCTTTTGAGTGCAGCTCTGCTTTTTTCTTTTGCACATAATCGTCTCCATACAGAATTTTTGCCATTTCTTCTTCTAAAGGTGTTTGCGGCTAGAACAAGTAGATACCAAAAATTAACAATCATAATTTCATTCCATCAATGCTAGTGAATAACTACCGAATTTTTTTTTCAAAATACACACTAAAACCAGAACTAAAAACGAAATACTTTGCCATAATCCCCTAAACTGAACTTACCACAAATTCATCAGCAGCATCTTTAATGGATCTTTTTGATATTTTTTCTCCCGAGCGCAGCGGAAACACGAGCTGCTCAGCTGCCCGATTATGGTAAACAACAGCGTTCCATTTGCTTACATCTTTCTTTACATTTTCGTACAACGCACTACGTTTAGATCTTTCCAAAATCGGCTTTGTCATAGTGGGGTCATCCTGCATATCATCAATGAAATCTTCATCGTCACCCTCGTCTTCATCTTTGGATACTTTGCTCTTCTTCTTTTTCTTCCTGGCATCTCGTAGAGCTTTGACACCGCGAAAGGTCGGAAGCTCTCCTCTGTCATCATTGGATATAGACTGGAATTCGGTGATTTTCAAAGCCTTACCCTTCAGTCCCAAATCTCGACGCTTGCTGTAGGGCGGATAAGTCAGTATCAAATAAACGAACCGTAATTTAATAATGATAAGAGAAGTAACTGATTCATTTATCAATTTATTACAAAATGCAATTGCCAAAAAATGGAAATTGTCTTTCCATTATACTGACTCGTAAATTTTTCAAAAATGTATGTATATTAGCCAGTACAAACTATATTACAAGGTTAAGTCAATAAACCAAATGAATAAAATATCTCTTTCAAAATATTGACGATTCATACACTGACGCTGAATGCGTTGCATAAGTAATACTGAATCAATAAATTTTTCATCAAAGATTTTTTACTTACGCTCCTAAAGTCTCCAACAGTCCTGAATGGCCTACTTCGTCCTCATCCCCGCCAGCTTCACCATTACCAGCAGCTGATTCAATTGGCCCATCCGAATCATCTTCGTACGACTCGTCCTCATCCGAAAATTGTCCTTTTAGTAAACTGTAGCAAAGTATAGTGATTTTGAAATAACCATTTAATTAATTTGTTTTCAAGTAAACTTATAATACAATCAAAAATTATATGAATACAATGGGTTGGACTGCAGACTTAACCCAGGCAAAAGAAGGCACAACGTACTGACACTCACACGTGTATACTCCCTGTGTTAAATACACAGCGCGATTAAATTTACTCTCGAAAATTGACACTTTCAATTCCGGATGTAGCTTAATAAGATACTCATTCAAAGGTCTTTCGGAGCGGAGAGTTACGCACTCAGTTGACGTTGGGTGGTGAATTGATAGTTAAACACCCGAATCAGTAGTGTAAATTCCAGGAGTGTAGGAAGAATTGAATTCCCTCCATCACTGTCTAGTAAATAACCAAGCTGAAAAATTACTGATAATCACAAATTCTGATCCAAACCAAAGTACTGCCATTTTAGCTTTCTGAAATGTCCAGCATTACAATTAACTTTGCTCCACAAATCAGATCACTTCCACCACTTCAGCCCGTGACCGGCAACAGCACAGCATTTTCATTTCATACGCCTGAATTCATCGAAGGGAACATACATATTTCCCTTGTTATGGGGATCAAGCATAAATACCTTGTGACATTAATTTTTGTAGAATTTAATTCATAAAAGTATTGATTACCTTTCCATGACAAGTTGAGTGTTGTAAAGTAAGCTTTACTTCAGCCGGACACAAACTTATTTACTCCAAGTCAGAGTTGATTTACTTGAATGATTTTATATTAACACATTAACAATGGTTCTGAGCCCAATTTACCTTACTTTTACAAAATTCAGGACAACAATTTTTGCAAAACCTCAACGATTGAAATTACGATGTGATAAAATACTGAACCAAGTAATTTTTACAATTAACCATGTGCTGCGGACAGCAGTTGTTCTTTCGCACTTCGCACGCCGCGGTATATAAGGTGGAAGTGGAAGTCCTATATATAAAGTGATCCTACAAAAAAAATAAGAGCATATATATTGCACACTATACGTACATACTAAGCATACAGTTAATAGCTCACACTACCCTCGTTAGGTGTCAGAGCCCACCAATTTTTCGGACTAGTGGTACTGCCTAAAAATATCTAAACTCATAAAAACACATTCAACATTCATAGCTCACGTTTCACGTTCACACTACACACACACACCTTAGCACTCAATTTAATGGATTTTTTTAATTAGTGTTTAGGTTTAGGGCCGAGGATTAAAGGAGTAATTGCAGTGTCTGTAATAACTGAAATTATTTCCTTACAAAGATACAAAATAAATAATCGGAAATCGGTCAGGAAATAAATAAATATCATAACAGTAATGGTTTATTCAGGTCGATATATGGCCTCAACCTCAGCCAGCAATCCATGCTTACATTTATATTAGTTTGATATTATAAGCATGGAAATACCTAAATGGCACACATGTAAAATTACTTAACCCTTTGGTAGTGTGAAGTACACTTCAAGGATTAAAAAACTAAAACAGGTGCCCCCCTAGGCCCTGGAATTCTCAAGATATAGAGCTAACTTGTTAGCTGGTACTCAGTGTTGTAAGTAAGTACTTAAACATACGTAGATGTTATACAAGAATGTCAAACAGTTGAATTTATTATTGAACTCGATTGAATTTGCAGCAGGCAAAATCAAAAATGCTAACAACACTGTCATTCATAAATATATTAAAACTGTACTATTTTTGGAAATACATGCTAAATAAAATGTCTACAACAAAACAATTTACAATTAGAATTTGAGTGCTGTAAAGTGTCGGACTCTAATTTTCTGGGTTCTATAAAAACATTATAAATAATATAAACAGATTTGTTTAAAAACATGGTGGAGAGAAAATGGAAACGGTCAAAACCCATTCATACTATTCCAATCCTGAGCAACTTGAATTAAATAGTGCTTGTGGTCCTGTATCATACCCATCATTAACTTGCATTCATCCAGACTTTTTGCAATGGCTTGATTTTTTTCCGATATTACCTGGAATGAATGTGAAAAATTCTTAATTATGAAAATTAATTATAAAAACTTATTCGACACAACATGGACTGGTACGTGTAGCAGCGATACAGAAAAGTAGTCAAATAATTAAACTGCCCGGGTCACAGAGCTAACTCAAATGGTAAACTAACTGAGTTAGGATGCATGAGAAGCTTACGCGGGTTAATGTAGGGATTCCACAGCCATTCTCATCACTGTCAAATCGTTGATCACAATTTACGATCTTTTGGAAAAGAGCCTCCCAGCGTGATGACAATTTCTGTTGGAGCTGGATCTAGAATGTCATGAATACAAGATATTATTCATAAATGAAAACATTATTATGAACTCACTAATGTGTCACTTGGTCGCAACTTATGTAAAAGTATTGTCAACATAAACCTGTAAGATATAGTCACCTGTTCGTCGATATAGTTTTCTACAATTTTCAGTCTTGAGCGTGAACCAAATGGGCTGCCAGGACACATTTCCCCTCCAGAAGTGTCATCACTGGCTTCTAATTCCTCAGACGGTACATCATATCGTTCCTGCACGACTTTCTTCGAACATTTATTCGGCAGATACAAATGAGCACGGGGTTTTATGACATGGTAAGTCTTTCCAAAGGATTTTCGTTGTCTTGCTTCCTTAACCTTGGCGATGAAAGTAGCAATAATGCTTGTCTCCGCTAAAAACATTTCAAGTAACATGAAACTCCATATATATCCAATGCAAATAATGCCAACGAATCAAAAAATATGTAATCTCTAAAATTAATTAGATTTCTTACCCCTAAGTATCTCCGAACGCTCAAGCAAACCTTCACCCTCCCCTGAATCCCGACTAGGCCTCGACCGTTTGTTCGAATTGTTTTTACCGGACTCCGTGACATGTCTCTTTCCAAGGTTTGTATCTCTGCTTCGTGTCTTCGATTTCGATCGACGAGAGTCCTCCAGCTCCAAGAGCTCCTCCACCTCATCTGTGGCGTGTCCATTACTTAAACCATTCCTTTCCTCTGTACTTTCATCTTCATCAACGATTTTATCATAATCGTGATCCCCATTAACAATACTGATGTCTGGATTAGTTAGTCTAGACAACTTCAGTTTCATTAGCTCTTGCTGGGCAACAGCTTTAATAATATCCATAGGCTTAGGTGGTTCAAAGGTCGGGCTAGCATTGACTCCATTTGATTTATATCCACATGAAAGATTTAAAGGCACACTCTCTGGAGAAACGGGTTCCAGTGCTTGCGTGAATGCTTCTTCTGTAAAGGGCCCCGGGGATGACCTCGGCAGGGGCGATAAATACTCACAAACTGTTCCGTTGGAGGAGCAATTGCTGTAGGAGGATGACGACTGTTGTTGCATCGCGATGTTGAATGTTGAAGTACTTCAAACCCAAAATATAAAATCACGCAGACAAATTCCCTGGAAAAACACCTTTAATTCAATTCCCAATAATTTAGCTAACAATATTCCGCAATAACTGATAACAACATTAAGTGACTATAAATTACAGTAATTACAGAGTCCGACACAACTTCTCAACACACACAAACCAACCCAACTAGTCACCCTCTAATACTTCACACAGACAATATTCAAGACTGACCTTCACAATAGCACTAATACATTTTCAATACATTCGTACACCATGGGGAAAAAGTCTATGTATTCCGATTCCAATAATCACTTTATCAATTCATGCAAAGTTCCAGCTCTCCGACATGGGACTTCTCCAAATGGAACCTTCGTCCTAGTAATTACTTACCTGGAAACGTAGTGAGTCCAAAATGTTTTGAGAAGCCTTGCAAAACATAACATATGTAAAAATACTGGACACTTCAGTGCTGTCACATTCAATTCTGATGTCACGAAAGTTACATTTACTAAATTCTTTGCAGAAGCAAATGCAGCGTTTTCAAAGGTGGAAAAATTGGAACTTGCGTAACTTAACATATCTTGCTGTTGGCTTCAAACAGATACAACGTCGTCAACAACCATTTTATTCAAAACGACCAGCTGCATTAATAATAATTAGGTCAATTAATCAGCACCCAAGAGTATGTTTAAAGCAAATGACACATTTTTGCAACTATTTTTTTCGATAGTTTGCCGACTCAATAATGATGCATTCTAATTAAAAGTATTTTGCTTACGGTTATGTATGTACTTACAAATAATGAAACGTATACACAAAACACAATCGCTTTTGCTACGAATGGTTGAAACATTTGCAGAACAACGACTTCGTTTGCAGTTGAGTAAGCACCCGTTCACATGCACGGTAGATGGCAATAAAATGCCGACATTAGGCGAAAATATACGTGTTGTAACTTTCTGAAGACCCGTTTTTAATTAATTAAATCTAATCAGCGACGGGTGACCCAACCTGGCTCCGCCAGGGTAACAAATTTTAATGCCAGTGTAAACAATTGAGAACAAGGTTAAACACATTTTGGACCGGTAAATTTTAGGGTCACGTAAATTTAGAGCCGAAAAATGTTAGGACCAGGAACAAATTAATGGTCAAGGTAAATATTAGGGCCAAGGTAAATTTTAGGGCCAGGGTAAACAAATTTAGGGTAAGTAGATTTTCGGGCCAGGAACAAATTAAGGGTATGACGAAGTTTTAGGGCCAGGTTAAACAAAATTAGGTTCAGGATAAATTTTAAGGACAGGTTAAACAAATTTAGTTTCAGGGTAATTTTTAAGGACATGTTAAACAAATTTAGGTTCAGGGTAATTTTTAAGTACAGGTTAAGCAAATTTATGGTCGGGTCAGGTTAAACAAAATTAGTCATGGTAAGAACAGTTAGGATCAGGGTAGAAAAGGGGATGACGAAACCGTTAGATCGTATACGGAAGGCCCACCCCATCTATTTCTGCGCATTGTACCTTCAGATTGTGCTTTATGGTGCACATCAGGCGTGAAAAGTTCGTGCCATCTCGTATTGTTTTGCGCTGGAAGCCCCACCCCCATTTTAAATATTCGGTGACGTGGTAACTCCCCAGCTAGCACTGAACATCATAATGATATCCTGACGAGTCCTCAAAATTCACAATCTCTTCACATCATTGAAATGTTTTGATTCTGAAATCTTATGAATTTCAGCAAAATGTTCAATTTAGGTGGCTGCTCTAAAATGGCTCGTAAAATACTTTGAATTAGGAGATTGTTCAAAGTATGATCTGATTCTTGTCATCCAAATGAAACACCTTGGAAAGCCTTCATTTTTCCCGAACAATAATGAAATGATTCAGTGCGCAAGCTAAACTTAGGGCGCGAGACCATTGTGAGTTAACTCCATAAGTTTACTTCGGAACGGCATGGTTGTGCCAATCCGAATTGCAGTAACCAAAACCGTGACTCTGGAGATTACAATTTGTTATATAGGTAAGTAATTATAATAATTATTGTAGCAAATAAGTAAAACAATGTTAAAAATAAAGGATTCATTTTCAAGTAGACATAAACGTAGGATAATTTCCAAGTATGTGAAATCACAATTAGATAGCAAAAGTACAGATTTTCAAGGTCGGAATGTTAGCCTTAAAGCAACAAAAATACAACAAAATAACAATGCAAACATAGTTACAGGTACTACACTAGAAAGTTCTGAAAGAATCGACATTAATTTACACGAAGTGAACTCTGATTGTGAGTCTGATTATCATAGTGACGGATCCTGTAGAAGTAGCAATGTGATTAATTACACAAGTGATTCAAGTGATATCTCAAAAAACGAAAATGACAACTCTTGGCCAGATGTTTTAAAAAATTGGATCGTCAAATAGCAGCATACACAGCATAAAATATCTCATTCTGCATTGTCGGAATTATTGTCCACCTTGCGAACTCATTCGTGCTTTCACAAACTTTCAAAAGATTCTCGGACTTTATTGCAGACTCCTAAGAAGACAGTTGTAAGTGAAGTAAAACCTGGTAAATATGTTCATTTTGGCCTACGCCACTGTTTAAAAACTTTACTGGAGAACAGTAGCAACATTCCATCCACTTTGTTTCTTCAAATTAATGTCGATGGGATTCCCATTTTTAAAAGCTCTTCTGATCAATTTTGTCCTATTTTGGGAAATTTTGTTAATTTTAAAAGTGAAAATGTGTTTACCATCGGAATTTATTTAGGCAAATCCAAACCTCAGAATGTGGAAGAATATCTTCAACCATTCCTTAATGACCTTTTGGATGTCTTTCAAAATGATTTCAAACTAAATGGTGTTACAACGAAAATTAAACTGCAATGCTTTGTCTGTGATGCTCCGGCAAGAGCTTATTTGAAATGTATTAAAAGTCACAGTGGTTACAGTTCCTGCGAAAAGTGCTGTATTCGAGGTTTGTGGGAACAAAAGGTTGTTTTTAAAGAAATTGAATGTGCTCATCGATCTAATGTAAGCTTTAGAGACCAGGATGATCCGAACCATCACAATAGAAATTCCCCATTGACTCAACTTCCCATCGATTTAATAACTGCATTTCCATATGAATACATGCATTTAATATGTTAGGGAGTGACCCGTAAATTGTTACATTTATGGACAAAAGGACCTGTTTCGTCGTTTAAGATCAGTTCAGCTCAAGTAGAACAAGTGTCGGATCATTTGCGGAAGTGTTTCAACCATCCGATTTTAACAGAAAACCAAGGTCACTACGTGAATTAGATCGATGGAAAGCGACCGAGTTACATACGTACATTTTTACTCTATATCGGACCCGTGGTTTTAAAAAATGTTCTCAAAAAAGAATATTATGAACATTTTCTATGTCTGCACTTCGCAATCAGTGTTTTATGCGGTGCCAGTTTAATATCAAGATATTCGGATTATTCGGAATCACTTCTGAAGTACTTTGTAAAAACCTTTCAAACGTTGTACGGATACCGACAATGTACATACAATATACACGGACTTTTGCACATTGTAGAAGACGCACGAAATTTTGGAACACTCGATTGTTTTTCAGCGTTTAAATTTGAAAACAAACTTGGTCAGTTAAAAAGATTAATTCGAAAACCCTTATTAATATTATTAAAACCCCTTTTATACTCACCCCTGTAGTTCCGAATTAGCTCAAATACATTTAAGCGATTTAAAAATGCTGAACAAAAGTGTGTATACGGTGTCCAAAATTGATAAAAAAGCATTCGTATTGCCTCTTAATGATAAATTTATTATATTTCCAGTACTTCATACTTGTAAATATACATGATGGAGATTACCAACCACGACTACTTTGTGGTGACGTTTGTGAAGAAAAACGAAGTTGAAGCTGTGCCCAGGAAGTGGATCATAGATGAGGAAGGCAAAAGATTCTGCTACTGGCCGAATTATCCTGACATAGAAGACATTTACGCGGCTGCAAGAGATTGAGATTCTCCAAACAAAAAAACGTGGAAAAAATACACGATCCGAATAATGCACGGGTTCGGTAAATTTAGTTTTTTGATAGTAATGTTATCCCTATATGTATTTATTTCTCCTGTCTTTAGTTACTTTTTAAAATTTAAGTGTTATTTCAGAGACCTATAATTTGGCTGTTTCCAACATTCCTTACTTCTGCGAACACTTAGATTTTGAGATTCCGACTCAGAGTGAAACGGCATTGAAAATGTCTGGGGATTCTGGAAGGAAAATAAGTTCCAGCTACAATGGGCCTGCGGCAAAATTACCAAGAAAGGAAATTTTCAAACTACCTTCCCCTCCTGAATCCAACCGTCGAAACACCTAACCAGCATTAATCCCGGAATTGCATGTTAATTCTGGTGTTGGGGAAGATTCGATAGAAATAATTTCTAATCAGTATATATTTACAGCACTTGGCGCTGACCCGCATACATCGGACAATGATGAAGAATTGAATCTGCATTCAATGACACCAAAATCATCTCGGATCTTCAATATTAGCGCTGAAATACCCAGTTCAAATTATGGAGTATCAACAAGCAATTTTGATAGTTCTAATGGTGATCTAACTTTACGTGAAGAAATTAAAGGTACTTGGTAAATTGTTGAAAGTATCATTTACTACTACGTACTCTCCATAAATGAAAACTGAAATTTTGTTGTTTAGATCTGAAGGCTTTAGTTGTTCGAAACTTTGCCATTGCGAGAATCAATCATGATGCACTGACAAATTCGATTGAGGAGATGAAGACTTTGGTTTGTAACATGGATACCTTGCCGAGTATGCCATCAGCAATAATTACAGAACCCTTTCCTAATAATTTTGAACTTCCCCTTCACACAGTTGAAGAATTTGTCAATTTGGATTTGAAGTTGAGCCAGGATTTAAAATTTAAACAATCTATGGTTAGAATTTCAGTTTTAGTTTTTGGAGGATATTTTGAATATCTGCCTTATTTATATCAAGCATTTTAAATTTTAAGGTCACACACTTGGGTCTAACTGGAGGGAAAAGATTAGTAGAAAGAATAAACAGCATAATTCGAAAACTGATGACTGATGAAGTCTGTACGAATTTCACCTACTTTGGCACAGCTGCTAAGAAGCCTTTCAGTGGTTCCGAAATTAACTCCGTCTTGATAGGTTATTTACCATTACATTCGAAATATGAAATGTTTCGTCGTCATAATCAAGTAATCATGTATGTAATGCAAATTAATAGTTGCACATTTCATTAAATTATTGTTTTATAGATGCTGTGCGAAGAAGTCCAGTGACTGCAACTGCGACTGATGCTGACATTAGGAAGGCGGTGATGACATTTCTCCAGCATGCTGCAGATCGCATTAAGTACAGTTCCGGTTCTAGGAGTATCAAAAAGGTAGTGCGTTATGCAAACCAAGTTTCGTATAATGTTAGGAACTTTAATCATTTATTCCTTTTTTGTATTTTTATAGGTATTGGTTGAATCTGATCGTCCTGGAAATTAACGTGGATGATAATCTATTCCTAATTTCATCTTTGAATTGACAAAGCATTTTTTCTTAATCTCATCAGTAGGGGAGTAGGCTCATATGCCAAGGTACAGTGCTGCCCAGGTACACCGCCTATACCCAGAATCCCATGCTAAAGGATAGGGCCTGAGCTGCCCAGGTACAAGGATAGGGCCTGAGTTGCTCAGGTACAAGTATAGGGCCTGAGTTGTTCAGGTACAGCCATAGGAGCTGGGATGCGCAGGTTCAAGCAGCTGAGCTTATCCATCGGTATCACTAACCAACATACGAAATAAAAGCCTTAATAATGCAAACACATACAAGCTAAGGAGCTGAGCACACCCATACGGCTTAAAAGCCGTAATTATGCAATAAAGTATTTCATGCTTATAATAATTCCTGTGCAACTGTAGGAATTTATAAATCCTGCATATATGGTTGTGTCGTAGCTGTGTCATTGTATTAAGGCTTATAATACATATATTATACCAAAACAAACAATTGATATAATTATTGTCAAAAAGTTAATAATAAAATAGACGCACCCGTTAGCAAGGAATGGTAAAGTGGTGATTTATGTTCGGGAAGGTATGTATTCAAATGCGGGTAGGTACAAAAATATGATAATTAAGGGAATAATGCATGTATGAAAAAAATCGTGGCAACATAAGAGGGGCGTTCTAATTTTGCTAATTTAGTATTGAATTACCATTCTAACGTGCAAAATGTCAGAATTTTTTGTGTCTCTTCAGTCAAACGCGTGTTTAAATATTTTCCCGGAAAACACAGTTGGGAATTTCAAAAACAAGCTAAGCGGTGTTATAAGATTGAATTCGGATGGTTGGGAAGCTGCGCTTGTGGATTGTTCATACATATATGGACATGTAATTATCAAGGAAAATGAAAAGCTTGGTAGTATTCAGTATTTGTGGTACGACAAAATTAGTGGAGAGGCTCATTTTATTGAGTTTGATTTTCTTTCGACTATGGATATAAGAACTTTGGATGAATTGATGGAAATGATTCCAAAGGTATGCCCAATCAATAACATGAATATTGAAAGCCACATTTTTCGGTGTGAAGTTTTGCAAACGGCAAAAAGTGTGCACAAAATTTGTTTTAGCGCAAAACTGAGTGCAATTTTAGGAATTGATGATTATGATACTGGACTAATTAGTGAGCTCTTTCCAAAATCAACTCACAAGTCTGCATCGGATTATAAAGGGGTATCTATCGTATTAGAAGAGCGTGACACTTACACTACAATATCATTTGGAAATGGTCATAAAGCGCAAGATTTTAGCGTGGATGTAGCAAGTGTTTATAACTCTGAAATAAAACACAAAATATCAATTATTCCAGAAGAATCACGTGATGAAGTTGAAACATCAATCACACATCATAACACAAGTACTACACCGATGCTCATCAAAGGAACCCAGCCAGTGTTTATCAATGCGGGAAACACAAAACTGTTTCTATACTGTAATATCATTCAGCCGCAATATCTTGCAGACGTGCAGGCACCATGCCTACGAATTATACCCTATAAGGGTCTATATGGGGAAATTACTCACAACTCTTTCGCGCCTCCGCACTTTTTAAACCTCAGCGTATCGGATTTTGACATTATTCACGTTTGGATACTCACGGAGGCGGGTGAACCTGTGAACTTTGACTTTGCATCATTTTCAGTGACATTGAAATTTCGAGAAAAACGAATCTTAAAATGAATACTAGACCATTTAATTGTAATGACGATTTGGACTTATTTTATCGCCGGCTACCGCATCAAACTGGAGGCGCGATCATGCCTGACGGTCAGTTCTATTTTGCGGGTGTAAGAAGACAAAGAGGTGCCGGAATTGGTGGGATATTTGGTGCTCTAGCACGAAATATTATTCCATTTGCAAAAAAATATGTACTACCGCACGCGTTAAGCGCTTTACAAAATACGGCAGCAGATGTTAGGAACGGACGTGATTTAAAAGACGCGTTAAAGATAAATTCCGTGCAGTCACTAAAAGCTATGGGTAGGGATTATTTTAATCAGAGCGGTTCCGGACGTCGTAAGAAGCGGAAGGTTATTCGGAAACGAAAAGGGCGTATTTCAAAACGAACAACAAAAAAGAGTAGAGTATCAAAAACTCAAAAAAAGAGAAATTCTGTGGTAGGACGGAAGCGTAAGAGAAGCAGGACCAAAAAAGCTAGTATTGACTACCCATCAATCTTTCACTAAATTGCAGCACAAAAATGGCATCATCAAACAGTAAGAATCATAAACATAATTCCCCGTATACTTACGTAAGAGGTGAGACCTCATTATTCTCTGATCCTGGATATGACGTCACAAGATTGGCAACACAAATTCAAACTGTTTTTCCAGTTACAACTATTCAAGATAGACTGGCACCCATACAATTTTATGTAAAGTCTAATGACACACAGTATGTAGATCTACGTTCGACGAAACTTAAACTGAAATGCAAAATCCTTGAACCTAATAGTACGGTATTAAAGAGTGACGAAATTGTTGCGCCCGTCAATAATTGTTTGCATAGCTTATTTTCCCAAGCTTCTTGTTATCTCAACGACGTTTTAATAACCCCTCAGAGCAACTTGTATCCCTACAAAAGTTATTTGGAGACAATATTGGGCTATGGGAAAGAGTACAAAAAATCACAGCTTTCGTGCGCAATGTTTACACGGGAAAATGACCCATCCATTATAGACACAACTGCCGATGACGGGTACACTAAAAGGTACAAGAAATGCCTGAACAGTAAGGTTTTCGAACTAATAGGACGACCATTTATGGATATTTGTGCACAAACAAGTTATCTGTTACCCGGTGTTGACATACGGTTTGTCTTCACAAGATCACCCGACGAATTTTGTCTCTTCACAAATACTGATGTCAAATACAAGATTGAAATTCAAGAGGCTATTCTGTTAATTGAGAAAGTTACACTTATGCCATCTTTGGCATTGGAACATGTTCGAGAATTGGAAAAAGGAAACCATGTGTCCATGCCCATGAGACGTGTTGAAGTACGTCAGTTTACAATTTCACCCGGCGTGCATCAAATTACGAATGAAAATTTATTATCTGGTCTTGTCCCTTATCGAGTTATAATAGGATTGGTGGATAGCAAATCTTTTATTGGAGACCATAAATCGAACCCGTTTGAGTTTAACAATCATGATCTTAAATATATTAATCTCACGGCAAATGGAGAAATTATTAACACTCCGCTGGAACTAGATTTTAACAGGGACCTTTACTTGGAAGCCTACGATAATTTATTCAAAGGTTTGGACATACAAACCGAGGACGTGGGATTGGATATCAAATTTGAACAGTTTAAGTCCAGCTTTGCGTTATACGTTTATAATATTGCGCAAGTGAAGGAAGGATTTGTTCCCCCTAAGCACGGGAATGTTAAGCTGGAATTGAAATTTAACTCTCCCACGTCAAAAGCGATAACCTGTGTTTGTTATTTGGAATTTCCTGCAATTCTTCATATCGATCGTTACAAGAACGTTTTCTTCAAAGATTTTAATAATATGTTATAACTCATTACAATGGATACCAACCAAATTCGTCAGGTCCTGGATAGTGTATTTAATCCGAGGAAAGTTAACTACAACGTTATACCATGTGACTGTCTCCAATATGTAAATAAATTACTATATCCAATAGCATTAGTAGTTAATGACGAACCACAGTCAGAGCCAGGGAATCATTGGGTCAGCATATTTATACCGAAAAAGCGTGGACCAATGTATTTCTTTTGCAGTTATGGGATGGGAATTAAAGCGTATGCTAATTATTTTATACATTTTGCTAAAGTGTTAGAGTGTGAAATCATAGAGAATACAAAGTGTCTTCAGTGTTTAAATTCGAACGTGTGCGGACTATATGCAATCTATTTTTTAATAAAAATGTATCGCGGATGCTGTCTGCTAAGTGTATATCATTATTTTTCAAATGATCCTGTTAAGAATGACGAACAAATTAAACAATATATGAAACGGTATTTATTTGTGAAAACAATATCATCAAGAATTACAAAATTTCCGGCGCAATGTTGTACACCTTTTCAAATGTAATAAAATCAAAATAAAATCTAGTACTTTTCCCATTTATTGTTGATTCCACGTTGAATTCGTTTTCCATAGATGAATGATTTTGGCGTTTGACTGGTGTTTTTAGGTATCAAGTATTTCCATGTATCCTGAACATTTTTAGATATCACCTTGTAGGGTACATTTTTTTTTATAAGAATTGGAACAACATCGGAGTAGCCTATTGTCGAATCCAAATTACGACCAGTCGCCAAAGCTTTTGCTAATGCATTAACGTTAGAAAATGGAACAGGCTGGCCATTAACAACTATCTCGCCATTTTCGGTAGAGGAGATATTTGAATCTTGGAATGTTTTCATGATTACCCTTACCCTCTTGTCTGTAGGTTTTTTCACCACGTCGCTCGTTTGCAATACTTCTACTGCTAAGGGAGATTTAGCGGATATCATTGAGTCATTCTTAGTAGACCTTCGGGACGTTTTGTATTCTGCCTTCTAAATCTGGGCATTTTCAATTGTTGGTTTAGGAATGCTTCTCCTTCTCAGTGGCAACGCTGTGACAGTATTCAAATTCAGAGAGGGTCCAATTTCATCATCACCATGTTCTTTAATACTTGCATAGTTATTATTAATGCTCGGAAGTGATGACGAAACTAATACTGGTGTGGACGTGTCGATAGCACGTTGTTTTTGAAGTCTTCTGGCTGCGTCGTTATACAATAATGCTCTTATATCATCGGGAATTTTGGTATTTTCAGATAAGATGTTCATTTTATGATCTTCCAAACTACTTGCCGTAGCATGAGTCCTTTGACGTTTCACATTCATTAGGAGCTCATAATCTGATTCCGATATTAATTTCATTTTTCTGGCCATAATTTAATCGCCTATTAACTTGGATATCAGCGTGGGTAAAACTGATGCTAATATTAACGGTATGAAAGCTCCACCACCCTGTTGCACAATAACAGCTCTTTCTCTCTTTGAATATTTCTTATATTTTCGTGATGCAATTTTATTCAAAACATTCTTGTATGGTACTAGCTTTTGCACTGTCTTCTTTGGAATTCTAACGTTGCCTTTATAAACGTTCAACATGCATTCGCATAAAGCCTTTATTTCAGATTTTTCCGCGTTTTTGATACAGCTGACTCTTTGTTTCTTCCCACAATTAGCAATGTATTGGAAAAAATGTTTATGTTTCCTAAGTTTGGAATTCATTTTTTTTGAATGCGTATTGATGTTTACACTTTCGGGATTTAAATCAATCTGAAAGTCTAGCTTTGATGTCATTATTATTTAGGCGTAATACAGGTGAACATGGTCGAATCAGTCATTAGAGAGGAATATTTAAATTTAAATAAAAACGGAAGTTTTGGCGGTATTCGCCATTTTCTTGAAAATAATGATTCAAATAAAAAGTTCCATAGAAAGGACGTCGAAAATGCACTTTCAAATTTAAGTGCATACACGTATCACAAAGCGATAAGGCGAAAATTCCCACGGAGACATGTATACATTCCATGCATGAATTATCAATACTTTATCGACCTTGTTGATGTGAGAAAGTATATGAGGCAAAATAGTTTTATAACTTATTTGCTATCTTGTATAGACGGTTTTTCAAAATACGCATATATTGTTCCCTTGAAGAATAAAAAGCCTGCAACAGTCATCAGCGCACTCGAAGAAATTTTTCACACGTCTGGCGTGTATCCAAAAAAAAATTCAAAGTGATGCAGGTCTAGAGTTTACATCAAAACAAACGCAAGCATATTTTAAAAACCGCGGAATCGAACACTTTAGTACAAGCTTAAAAAGTACTAAAGCGTGTTTGGTTGAACGATTACACCGTACAATTTTTGAAAGAATATCACGTTATCTAACATTTGCAAAAAGTAAAAAATATCTCAAGATTTTACAAAAAGTTGTAAATAATTACAACAATTCCAAACATTCCAGCATTGGCATGGCTCCATCTGAAGTTACAAAATCGAATGAGGTTGAAGTGTATCGTAAACTATATGGTGATCGTGGGAAAGACATTCCAAAACCGAGGTTCAAGGTTGGTGATAAGGTTTTGCGCGTTGAATCACGCAAACTATTTCATAAAGGATATCTAGGTTCATGGGAAAAAAATATTTACACAATTACAAAAATTGGCAACACCCATCCGAGGACATACTATCTTGAGACGAGAGATAATGAACCAGTATTCGGCTGCTATTACGCGGAAGAACTACAAAAAATCAGTCATTTATAGGTTGTCGTTCAAGTATAATGTGCATATTTTCTTACTGTGCTGATATTTTTGAAGACTTTCGTAAAACCCTTTGTTCTAATTCCGCTCCTGGAATTTGCGAAAAGATTTCTTACAAGTGTAACTGTATTATTTGCAACTCTGGAATGGCCCAAGCTCAAGTAGACATGAATCTTAAGGGTTCAGTTTCTGCATCTGGCAAATCATCAAAATTATCTACAAAGCGTGAAAAGGCGTGCTGTGCATATAATACGCAAAATTCCACACAGCATATACATACGGAGGCGAAACAGATTAAGAGAAGTGCGTCCAACGCTGGTCAGAATTTCCATTCCATACCCTTGTCATTACGTATTCAAAGCACTCCCATAGAAAGACATGTCTACCCAAGAATATATTTGGAACAGGGATGGGTGTTGTATGTGGGTGGAGAGCATGGTGGTGTTGGTTCTTCCCATCTGAATCTGCGTAACGAAAAAATTAAGCTAAAGGGAGATTTGATTGACAGCGGATCCCCTTATTTTGGCATTGTAGTTCCGATTGATATGGTCTACTCACTATCAGAGGGGTTAAATCAGTTGGCAAATTACAACAGTTGTAACCACTGACACTGCTACGACTACTACTTTTATTATTATTTCTTCATAATAATATTTCTTTCTTTTCTTTCTTTTGAATTATTCAAATTATAAACAATGATTCGAAATACTTCATTTCGTGCTCCTGTAATGGAAATCGAACACACAAGATTTGATCTGAAGCGAAAAAATCAAGTTACTGGTAAGTAGATTCAACTCTTTTTAGTGGTTTCTATTTGGTTATACGTGTTGATATGTTCAATATAAGTGTCGGAATAAGCGTATTGCTAAAAAGTTATTACAAAAAAAGTTGTTTCTACTTATAGGTTTGAAATCTGCAGACGCTGCTTCAAACATCCCTTTTCGAAGGACAGCTCGTAGCGTGGATTTGATGATGGACAAACCAGGGAACAATTTGGAGAATTCGGAAAGTGATGAGGGGCTCGGACTTGCCGGTGCATCTACATCCGTCATCAGCAACTACGGTGGTCTCATTCCCAGTACGAATTTAGAGTCTTACGAGTCTACCGGAGAAGAGGCAAACGTTTTGGATTCGATATCGAATGCAATTGGAACCACGGTGGAACGAAAACATCCTTACAACGATGCTGCTGCTGCTGATGCTGCTGGTGGCGCTGCTGGTACCAGCGATGATTCGTCTCCTAAATCTTTGACGCTCGCTGTTGACAATCCTGCTAGTGTTCCTAATCAGAAGATTTTGACCTGTTATTATCTTACTGTCCCTTATGAGGGAAATGAATTGACATTTGTCTATGTCAAGAGGATGGGGAAAACAGTGAATATGAACATTAGCCGAATTCCGTGGCTCATTCAAAGATTGGTCTATTATTACAGTCTCAAAGGTGACAATATGCAGGCCTTGGGCCAGGCACTTGAAAATTGTGTTAGCACGTATGCAAACGTCGCTAGTGAAATTGACGAGGCTGAACTTGATATTTGATTTTTTTGTACTTCTGAATAAAGGTTGTGTTGTTTGTTCAATTTACATGAATTACATGGACCAATTAAAGAATTAATTATGAATGAATGTTTCTCGCAGATTGCCTTATTCATCATTAAAAGACTCATTCTAATAACATCAATGCTTTCATCTGTTCCCATGCATAAAACAAATTTTAGTACAATATCGTATTTAATCCATGTACTATTCTGAGGGTAAGATGCTTAACATGTTACGAGAGGATTAGGGGTAAGGTAGGGGAAGGAATAGAGCTTGGCTGGACCCTTTTATCCTACCCTCCCCTTCCTTCCCTTTATCCAGCCAAGCTCCTGGAGGGAGGAGGCAAAACGCAGACGCATGAAAACTAGACATAAATAATTAAACTAATTTTGAATGCACTACTGCTAATATTATTTTTGTTTGCTCTTTTCAATCTGATTCTTCAAGCATCCTAGAACAGAAACTAGTAGTTTGAGTAGTCATTTTTATCATGTCACGAATTATATTTGGATATTACAAAGCCAGCGGCATCTACTACAAGGGGCAGTACATACGATACATTTCTGATTTTTTTGGAGTCAATCCAAAATTATGGAAAGACAGTGACAATACAAGGCATTTATACCAATATCGAAAGCATTTCGACGAACCGACTCAGCAACGTGACCCGACAAAGTATTTTGAGGAAATAACAAGTTATTTACACAGTATTCTGGAAACTCCTGGAATCGGAGGCATTCTAATCCTAAATCAAGATAATGACCCAGATCTCCGGCTATTTCTATCAGTTTGTCCCACTGGGAATCTCTTCCATGGAAGTTTGTTATCAAGAGTCAACTCTAGGAACGGAAGAAGAAAGGCTTTAAAGTTTAATTCTGACCGTGAAGTTTTTGTTTGGATTGAAAGAGCTATCGACTTTATTTCTTCAAAATGGATATACTTTTCAGCATATCTTTGTACGGTTTGGTTAAAATAATTTGCCATTAATGATGAGTGCTGTCTTGTTTGAATGTATTATTATTGGCACGAAATACAACTTGTGAATTTTCGTGTTCTACAGATGGCATTGACAACCCCATCGACAAGTGCTATTTGGACATTGTCTACCAAAGCTGCATTGACAGGGGACCACAGTCTTACTATTTTGACCGAAGGAGGGAGCACCTGACTCTAATGGAGATCGAACGATGGTATTCCATAGATAGTCCTGACGGAAGGAAATCGGCTCTACCTACAGCATACAGGGTTCATCGCCAGTCACGTGGAGGTCCGTATGAATCCTTATTCATGGAAATTAATACTTATGGGGAACCCAGATGTAGCTCTCGTTGGGATTTTGGGATTCAAGAAGGTATTGAAAAATATGCGTTTGTATTTCTTGACGATCAGAGTTATCAAATCGCGCGAAGTTTCAACCCGAACGCATTTAGATGCGCCGTATTGAGTCCATTAGTAGAAATGGTCAAGGGTAATGCGCCAAGACCCATCACAGAACATACTGATTTACTTGACTCACACTTTGGACAAAGAAATTTTGATATTACTTCCAAATACTTTAAACGATTTTTCGAAGAGATTTGGAATTTGCTCGATGATCATATGTATGATTTGAATTTTATTCAGCAATTGGCAAAAGCACAAGGAGAAAACAGCTGTGTTTTTGCATATAAATGCCTGACAAAGCGTGAGATCAAATCCCGTTACTACCCTAAAATACCTGCTTATGATAGCTGCGACTTTAGCATGGACTCCGATGATCCTAACTATAATATTGCATGTCCATCCTATCCGTACGGAGGCTATGTTAAAGACGAAGGTTATCATGCTATGATTAAATACAATCCAGAGATGGATGATACAAATCTCGCAATGTATGACCGTAAAATATCTTTTCATAGTGACCAATCAACGTCAATGCGTATGAAATACAGTCCAAGCTGGTATTACCAAAGAACAGACACGTCTGATGAAGGTAGTGATCAGTGCGGGTTATGTTAAAAAATTATTTTATTATTAAATCATTTCTTTACGTAGACAGTACATTGTTTGTTTGGGAAAACACATGATCGATATCTGTGCGAATCCTTCTGTGTTGCGCTTGTGTCAATAAAAACATAACCGTGTGGTTTTGAAGTTGAATCCGTGTAAGCGGTTTCTAAAGCTTCATCTCGTTTTCCAAAATTGATCTGTCTTCCCAAAATGTTAATAAATGTCGAATCTTTGACAAATTTAAAGCATATTATGTATTTAGCATTTCTTGTTAGCACTGTGGCACCTTTCTGGTAGAAATTCTGGAGAATTAGAATAACAAACATATTACGATGATGACTCTCACGGCAAAAGAGATTCTCGACCTTTTTGCCTGTTGTTGCCTCAGTCATTAAATCGTCAATTATCACAAGCACTGGATATGTGTTACCCTCTTCCACATCATACTCTAGTCCGCGAACAAATTCGATGGAATTTTCTGCATAATTTTGCATTACTCCAAATAATACCGGTTGGTATTCAGAATAGCAATAAATTATCCTATCCACGTTTGGATGAAATATTTCATTTCGTCTTTTAATTATCTCAGATACGAGGACTGATTTCCCAGATTGGGAAGGCCCGGCAATAATTAAATTTCCAGGCACATTTAATGTATAGTCAAAATCATCACCACTCGCCATATCTTTGATTTTTTTAACTATATAATGATAACGGTTGATTTACAATAAATTGCTTTCAACTTAAAATATTTGAATTTTTTCTCTTTATTCATTCAACATTTCCAACAGCAACACCATTAATTACAACAACGACGACAACATTTTTTATGAACGATCTTATAATATGACTTCCATTACATGACTGAATTATTATAATAGATTAAACCAGTTTAAATCTAGACTTAGGTTATTCAAAGATATGTATGTCCTTATGACCGAATGCTACGCTATTGTACTTACTAAGCCAAAACTTCTTTGAGTCAAAGCTGTTCAACGCTTTCTTATTTAATTTTATAGTGTACAATTCATGTTTAAAACTACGAATTGATGTCATGGGTACGTCCCAAACCACACCCTCTTCCAACGACTTGACAAACATTTCATATGTTATTCTATTCTTACGCGCTACCTTAACTATACCCTTTGCTCTTATATAAGAAACGTTTTCACGTTCCAAATCATCGGTTTTAAGTAAACAATATAATTTAGGAGCCAGAAACACACCTTTGCATAATACACTGTTTGGCATCTCATCCTTCATCAAGCCTAAAATGCCTTTTTGATCAACATTATACAACATGTCTTTTCGCTTATCCTTACAATTCATGTATACACTGAAATCAAACCTCTTCTCATTATTGTCATAATACAGCCTTTTCAAATCATCGTACAAATCATCAGTAATAATTAAATATACAAATGAATCTGTATCCATCATGCATATTTGCGACTTATGCCCAGGATAGTACTTCTTTGTGAAGTCATAATGAAACTGATACATATGCGCTTTCGATATTTCAAGTACAGCACTTCCCGAAGAAATCATCGAATCTAACATTACAGACAATTTTTTCATATAAAAGATTACTAAGTCACCATTAAAGACAATTTCTAAACTATCTAGTGTGGGTTTATTTGCCCACTTTCTGCATTGGGATGCGCACCTGGCAAAGCGACTATTTTGATGTTTTCTTTTGTCCATGCACATCCTTCCGTAACACACATTTGGGTATATCTTCATTAATTTATTCTTATATGCAGATGTTGCCAAAGCGCGTTCTCTTGCACAAAATTCTACATAGGGTTTCATCCATTTCTTTTGTAAAAATGAAAGAATTCTGTGCACTTTTGATATTTCTATCCCTATTTTAATGTATACTTGCAGAGTTCTAAAATGAACGACATATTTTTTCTTCGGTTTTAATGAACATATTAGTTTCTCGCCCTTTATTTGATTTAATGTAATTCCCTGTCTACGAACCTGCTCTTGGGAACATGGTGATAAATCATTAAAATCAGTAAACTCCTTTTCGGGACCTGGGGGAAAATCACTTAAATAATCGTGTAGTTCTGGAGGAATGTTATAATCGACTTCAAAAAAATAACCTCTGGGATCGTCATCACTGATTGACATAATCCAATCAATTATCTCCGACTTTGTCTTGTCTAGCCAATCAGCTTGACGTACCCATTCATATCCCCCATATGGTAAACTTTGAGACATTGCATATCCATATAAATTGGTCATGTCCCAATACTGAAGGTAGCTATATGTGGCTTATCTGGGCAATATTGATTACCCATATAAGGATTGTTAACCTCAGCATGTTTTAGGCATGTCTGTGTTATTCCACCTCTAATTGACTTTTCCAAAAATAGATACATCTCAGCGTCTTGGATCAAATCAAATTCTGTCTTACTCATAATAATGCTGGCATCTTTACTCAATCCTGGCAGGCTTACATAATGTGCTGGATCTACTGAGAAAGATTCAATTGTTGTTTTTCTAAACTGTTCGAAAACGTCACATAACAATGCAACGTCGGATAATACGTACAAATCATGAAACTCGCCTATTGTTCTTATATTGAATTTACTCCAGACTGTTTGCGCATGTTCATATCCCTCCTCACTAATTGTCTCTTCCGTTAATGAAGAATAAAAATACTGTCTGGGAGGGAGCTGCACTTCATCGAATTTACTAAAATCACTCATGTATTCATAAGGATAATATTGTTTCTTGTACAATAATTCAATGTCTTCCGCAGTAAAATCATTAAAAAGATGTTGAACAGTGCTAAATATTTCTGTCCCATCTTTTCGGGCGGTATCCACAATGTTTTGGAGAGATTCGGGTAGAAATTTTAAAGATTCTACAAATCTTATGATATTTCCCTTATCAGTTTTCATAGAAATGCTCATGTGCTTTTCATGTGTCAAGGGTATTGAATTAACAGATTTAATTTTTTCATTGTCTGGTTTAATTCCTTTTAAAATAAATTGAGAGTCGTATGATAAATTGTGAAAGAATACTGGAATAAAAATACGTACTCTTGCATTTAAATTACATACTTTGTGAGCAAAGCCTATAACTTCATTCGTGATGTGATCGTGGTGAATAACTTTTGTTTCATAGTATTGAAATTCTTTTGCACAAAGACAACATTTTAAAGTAGTATCTCGAAGTACCTTTTGCTCTTCGGTCAAGTTTGGAACGTTTTTATGCATTCGCTGGCATTCCCTTAATTCCTGGAAATACGGCTCTGTTTTTTCTATAATACTCTCAATAAATCTTTCGTGTGCATCCTCACCACGATAACATTCCGAATGCATGGTTTGCCCAGAGTGGTGCTTAATTATGTAAGCATAACCACACGGAAGATGTTCAGATACTTTAACTGTATTCTGCTGATGTTCGAGTATACAGTCAACGTCTGAACAGGATTGCAGTAATGGACACTCATCCCTTTGTACTGGTTTTAAAATAGACTCAAAGTCTGCATAAATTACAAACCATTGGATCAATGTCCGATTAAAATCCATGAAATTATACTTCCTTTTAGTCGGAAATCGCGTAATTTGCGGTTTGTAAGTTATGCAGATTTCTCTATGTCTGCCTAAAGTTTCCATGCTTAAAAATCTTTGAAGACATGAATAACAATAATACTTTTGTCCTCGCCCATTTTCATTAATTAATGATGAAAGGCCGCTTGTGGGGTTCTCGTCTGATTGTTTTAGTAGTACATAATGACTGCGCTCTTCATGAGTCACTAAAAGCAAATCAATATGCTTTTCAGCATCTACATTTGAACTAACATATAATGGATACACATTGCCTCTTTTTCTATGATGCCCATATTTGGTTGTATAGTTTTCACCATTTTCCTCGTACCCTATAACATTCACTGACAACCTTACATTCTTTTGCTCAAATTTGCGAATATCTTTTATTTGTACGGGATATTTTAAAAAGCTATGATTAATTGTTTTGGCAATGTCTAGATAAGATTTTGCTTTAGTTGCCTTTTTCCTAGAACGCTCACTTCCTCTGTATAGGGGCTTTAATTCGGCTAAAATTGAATAAAGAAAGCATTTCTGATCATTTATATTCTCTACATTAACCACACAGTTCTTCGATTTTAATCCCGGTGGAATTTCAAAGAATGTACTTTCACCGCCACTTAATGGGTTAAAAGGGACCGTGGTGAACGAAAATTCCTTAATTTTAACCACACTCCAATTACTACCTCTAGTGATTAGCATTGTCAAATCATCGGACATTTTTTTTGCCATTAATTTGATTGTAGGGGTAATCATACTTTTATCCAAAATCTTATGACACATTGAATTCAGAAAAAATATTTCTTGGATATTTTCTTCAAATGTTCTTTTTTCCATTAAAATCTTTGCATGAGAAAAAAATGAGCTTGCATGTTTTTCTCGTAATATTCCTTCCATTGTCTCTCTTAAAATGTTATTGATAGTATGGAAAAGTCCATCAATTGACATAAATTCTCGATCTCCTAAGAACAGGACATATTCCTTACACGTATTAAAAGCATTGGCTTTTAATGAGAACCGTAATCCTAAATTGTTATCATTATTTCTTACGTTACCTCCTATTTGTAAACTATCTGATTCATTACCATAATATAGTGATCGATGGATTTGATATTTGTGGACATCTAAGTCAGCTCTAGTCCTAAATCTAATGGCGCATACTGTACAGAAGCGGTCCCGGTATTCTTTAATTTGATGCTGGAGTTCCTCTTCAGATGCAGCTTGTGATTGTCGTTCTTGTTCGTTGTGTAATAGATGTGGCTGTTGGTTGTATTGCTCAAGGAGAGAGATGCTGTTGGGTGTTTCTATGTGACCCAAGACATCTGTACCCTTTTCTTTTTCTGAAGAAGAAAAACCGAAAATTAATCGCTAAACCGGCATAGTCTTGATCATATTGTTTATGCATGTCATGTAATGATGCATTCGTTTATGCATTACAAGGTAAAACAATATATTACCCGTGTTTACGGTTCCTCCTCCTCCTCTTCCAAGTCCTCCGCCTCCTCCTCTGATGATGAAATTAACATCGGATTCTTCACCATCCTTCTCATTTTCGCTATAGCCATACGAAATTCGTCTACACTGGTGTCGTCGGCGGATTCTAATGCATCCGTCGTGGACTCCGGGCTCCCTTCCTTCATGTCGGAACCGGCTGATTCCGTGTCCGAGTCCATATGATGATTTGAATCGTTTGGTTCTCTCGGGGGTTCCGCTGTCATCACCATCGCTTGAGTCAAGGTCTCGTCGTCGGAAATGGTTATTAGAATCGGCTGTTGCTGACCTAGAAGAGCTCTTTCGCGTTGTTGATGATGACTGTTCAATACCAGCTGACTTGGTCCGCTCACGGCTATTTCCCCAGAAACTACATCCTGGCTGTTCATCATCTTCAGTATTTCTTGATTGTTGCATGATTTGGCCAGTGGACGATTTTCTAAAAAAGTCGCATACTTTGGCTTAGCTGAAAAAAAACGGAATTCATAACTCAATGGGATACAAATTATTAGCATTGTAATTATAGCAGGTTGCATTCAATGTGTAAATTCCTACCACTTGGCTGAGTCATCCAATTTCCCACCGTATTTGGAGGTGCATTGAAATCATAGACATGTCCTGAATCATCCGTCATCTGATCATCGATGCTAAATGTATTAGCCCTGACGGTATCCCCTTTCACATTTCCTACATTGGTAAATAATAATTACGTATTGCATAATCAGGTAGCATTAAAATCTGATTTATGCACGCATTTGTCATAAGAAATTATAATGTACGAGGCGAATTAAATACCTTGCTCTGAGTCCCCTAGATTATCATGTGTAACATGATCGGGATTTTGATTACCGTCTGGAATGCTGTGGGACACTGGTATTGCGTCACCTTCTGAAAACAGTGACATTATTTATAAAATCAATCTATCAATGCAATTACAGTGCGTCGTTGTTACAAACATATCTAGGCTAATATCTCTCGAGCTTTATATCTTCATATGTATCTATAACTACGTGCCTCACTACCTTCATACAATACATCATGCTTCATATTAATAAAAGTTAGCATTGACCATACTTCCGCTAAAATTATTCAATTATTCATTTTGTGAAAATTCATACCATCCACATTTTGCAAGATTGAAGATTCATGTAATCCAGGTTTGTCCCCAGCCTTCGAGTCTGAACCCGGTAACTCGTCTTCCATTTCGTTGCCTTGCACATCCGGCACACTCGCAATTTCTCCATTGTTACTTCTACCATTTAGCTCGGATTCTGCAAAAAAAAGAGAGTACAAAACATATATTATGTATGTAGGCTCCTAAACTTAAACATAACTCGTGAACTAGAAAGAGTAAATTAATCAGCACCGTAAAGAACACTTCAAATATATTCATTAAAAATACCTATGAATGGCTCTCGCTCAAATAATTCTGCCCAATTAATATGGAATTGGTCGTTATGATTCTCCAAGTTATCACATTCCCTACGGCAAGTAGTACACAAATTCATCTTATCACAGATACACTCTCTCACTTTTTTCTACTTAGGAATTTTAAACGGACAAATTTTGATTAAACAAAAGCAAAAAAACAAAGAGGGCAATTTGGTTAATCTCACTTGGGCTTATATCGGAAGACTGAGAGAATTCAGCTATGTCTGTCGTCCGATAGTTTTACGATGTAATAACGGGCGTCAAATTTCCAAAGCCATCGTGAGTTGATTCTCGCGAATAAAATCCTCTCTACACTCTAACTCTCCTCTAACTCTCCACACCATCCCGGATTATTTCCTCCAGTGAAATTTATCTACTTATCTAGAACCATGGTTAGCCACCCTGTGATGGAAATTGTGAAGAAAAATCTGAAAACCAGGAATGTGCAATTCATACCGTGTTTCTACATTGGTAGGGACGATGCCGTTGACCCTGCCCGATATCGAATCCAAGTTGACGAAGTTGTACGAATGGGGAAACATTTCATTTACCAGGAATCAAAATCCCGAACCGGAGCTTTTATCATTGCTCCTTTTGCGGAGACAGGGATCAAGGAAATGAATCACAAGCGATTCACGACCAAGGTTCCGCCTTTCCCCCTTTTCTTCCGAAATGGTAACGATTGGTGCTTTATGATGCACGTTTTTGAGAGTTGGGCTCGAAAGGCTTTGAACACGGACGAGAATAATATAACTCGTAATGACATCAATTACGAAAATCCACTACTGACACTCATCTCAATGTCTACAACTCTCCAGGACTTGTAAGTGTTAATTCATTTGCTATTTCTTGTGATGAATCATTTAATGAAAATTTTGATGTTATTTCTGTCGTGTTTCGTGCATCCTAATTACATTAGCATTTGTGTTGTTTTTGTTATTTACAGTCAACGACTATATCCTGACCAACGACACATGGAAGGCCTCTTTGCATGGGCCAATATTTGCATTTGTCCATACTGTGCTATGACGAATGTAAATCCTCTCCAAAACCAAATCAGAGACTTGATGTGCCATTCTGGAAGGATGTATGAACGGACACATCATCGTCGGTCAGGCTACAGAAATTGTTTCGACCTTTATCGAATGCACCTTATCTGTTCAGAGCACTATATTCAGCCGGTGGAGTCAACACCAGAAATGGGGCTGAACTCAAATATAACTGAAATGTTAAAAGTCGCAGCAATAATTGTCGAGAACATCCGGGCAAACTACCTAGGATTCGGAAAAATCCAATTTACATTCCATGTGGATCACTACAAGGACGGTCAACGACTTGATGACATTGAGATTGGAGATATGATATCTCTCCCCGTGAGTCTTTCAATCCCACTTGTCTGTCTGCAGGCCTACCTATTCAAGTTTGCTTACTACTTGATGAATGATGAACCACGTCTCAGAGAGGTTGGCCATATTTACAAGGAGCCTTTGTTTTTGGTTTCAAGGATGCAATCTTCACCAGCGTAAGTTAAATTTTGTATTTGTAAATTCTATATTTTTTTTTTGAATTTAAACTATATTCCCGATAAAATTGCATATATTTGGAATTACCTTTACAGAACCATCACGGCTGCAGCAAAACTCCGAATTATGGAATTTCGAAGCCGATTCCGTGGTCTCCATAGTGATCCAACACTTTGCTTTTCATCCCGGGAGAGGAACTTTGTGACCGAGCAGCTTGGACAACTTGGGTATGATCTTACTCCATTGAGGATGAATCATGTTGTTATTTAATCCTACATTAAATATCAAAATTCATGACTACTTAAGGATTATTCAATAAAATGATATAATCCCTGAATTAACACATTGTTGTAAAATACTAGCATATATCGTTTCATACCAACATAGTTCAATTTTGCAAGTCATAATAATTTTCTTTAAAATGCTCAATTATTTACTTTATCATTATAATCACTTCATCACGTATGCCACTACAAATTAGAATTTAAAAAATAATACTTACGTTTTCTGTCATCCATCCGATTTATCATCATGGTAAACTCATGATTTTGAAAGTTTTTGCATATTCATAAGGTGGTTACAGCACGTATAGTTTGTCATTGCAGTTCCATACATATTTGAACAATGTTTACCTTAACTTGTGAAACGGTACCGTGAGGGTATTATTTAAAGTATATATGCTAAGCATGATTGAATAGAACTGTAAGGGGAAAGGGACCGTGCGGGATTTATTTAAAGTATGTATACTTAGCATGACTGAATAGGAGTGGAAGGGAAAGAGGGCCGAGAGGGAATTAAAAGAACTAACTTTTGCTATTTTCTTGTAAAATTCCTCAGTTTCTTCAATTTACACACACTATTACACTTAATTCTGCTGGAAATGACTTTTTAGAGCTTTATTCTGTGGGAGACAAGTATAATTGAGCTTAATTACTTTAATTACGATTAACTCCAATTAAATGATTGCAATTAGCAACTTTTACACGTGAAATACGTTCAATACGGACGTACTTATGATTAGAAACAATAAAAAGTTGTAACTATGATTTGATGTTTCGGGTGGGGCTGGCACATACTGGCATTCTACTACAATGGCTGACACACGTGACTAATAGTAGAGAGGGAAATCTGTAAGGAGAGGGAAATTTTTTCATGTGTAGTATCAACCTGTTGAATTCTTTGATAAAAGGTGTCCGTACAATCATGAATTCAATTGTTGAAGCTTGGAAAGCTGAAGGTACGTCGTACTACATGTTGGAGTTGTGGTTGCAAGCAATTTGGAAGGAAACAACCGTAGGAAGAATAGACACCTTGTACTATCCTGGAGGAATTCGATTGCCCCTTGTTGCTGGCCGTGAACTGTTGACACAAGATTTGGAAAGAAGAATTAAAAGACGTCATGACAAAATCCTGATTCATCTTAACATGCTTGCGGGTGAGCACAATTTTGGAGGATTATTGCTTATTGAGATGAAGGATCTATATGTCAAGTACTATGGGGCTTACGTCAACGAAGAAGTGAAATGGAAAGTTTCAACTTTTGCAAATGAGGTGCTGAAGGCAATTGAAACTCGTGGACTGGACTGTTACACTGGAAAAGTGCAATTTCGATTTAATCAGCGTTGGAGATATCCTAAGTAAGTGTCAGATTATTGACAGGTTTAAATATTTTTTATCTTGCGCTTTAGTCATGTCAAACATTAATTATCGTGAACTTTTGTTGATTTAGTGTTCAATGCTTGGGAGGGCTTGTGACTGCATTTTACTTCCGCGAACACATGAGATGGGAGACTATCAACGATGATATCTCTGATGGTGAGATGATGAAGGTTCTGAAGGATTTTGCACGAAAGGAGCAGGATCGGGCAGAATTTAAGGCCGTCGTAGATTTCCTCAGCAACAAGAGGAGATTCAATATTTTCTGAGATTTTCCCTTATTTTTGGTATTTTTTTACATAATAAATACAAATATTTAATGAATTATGTGATGTGTCTATTTATTTACTGCGTAGGTCAGTTTTATACTGAGCGTCAGCATGTGATTAGATAATCCTGGCCGTTATGTCGTACGTCACTGTGGATGAGGTGGTGCTGGTGCTGGGGGGTGTGCATGTGTGTGTGTGAAGTGTACATGGAGTAACGGACTGATTTGCGAATCTCTCCTCCAGCCCCTCGTCCATGTACATAATTGATTCATGTGCTGGGCACAGCAGCTCAGCTCATTATGCCTGAGCAACTCAGGTCCTATTCTTGTACCTGAGCAACTCAGGACCTATCCTTGTACCTGGGCAGCTCAGGTCCTATCCTTGTACCTGAGCAGCTCAGGTCCTATCCTTTAACACGGGATTTTAGGTATAGGCGGTGTACCTGGGCAGCACCGTACCTGGGCATATGAGCCTACTCCCCTACTCTCATCTAATTAAAACGCGGACATAATGTACTTAAAGTTTTACATTTTCTTTTACCATTGAATATTATATATATTTAATTACTCATTTGTTAATAATCAATAGTTATTTCTGCAGCTTGATTTAATAAATGTTATAATTTTATAATACTTGTAAAATTTCTTATTTTTATAATATTTGGAAGCAGAAATGAATCCTTTTAATTCATAGGTGCAAGGTGGATATATTGCAGACTAGATCCTTGCGTTGACGCAAGGTGGCAGCACTGTTGACTCATAATTGTCTCATAAATCTTGCGCGAGCACGAACTATTAATGATGTCATAATGATTACTTAATGCAGCGTATAAGCGGACATTCCAGCATCATAATGATGTCTTCGCGATTTCATTTTGAATATTTGCTGTGATCATTATGATTTGAGGTTTACAGTCTGACTGATTTCATTAAGACATCATATTGTTGTTTCAGTGCTAGCTGGGTCTGTGGTCAGCCAGCTACTACCTTCCCGTTGTCATAATTGTCATGTTTACCTCACTTTGGAAAACATTTCTTCTGGTATGTAATTTATGAAATCTTGAGCGCAGCATCCCTTTTGAACAATGTTGTAAATTTTTGGCACGACTTCCGGGACAAACCAAGGTAGGATCGACAAACTTTTCTACTTTTAGGGACTTGGCCGAGCTCACTAAACTCAAATTATTATACTGGTCCGTCAGCCACGAAAAGCATATATGGTGCTATAATGTAGTGGATTGATATCGTTATAAGTAGATTTTATGTATTGTCGTTTTGTAAAAAACAACAACCACAAAACTACAATTCACAAGATTTGTAACAACAAAAGTACGACGCTAAGTAACAAATAAAGACAAAAAATTGAACATTTGGACTTCAAAACTAATTGAACACCAATTCCGGCCAATATTTAAACACGGGTTCAAACTTGAACTACGATTCTTTTTGTACGTCTTTTTTTAATACTACGATTCAAACTTGAATTTCGATAGATTCTAACTTGAATTTCGATCGATTCTAACTTGAATTTCGATCGATTCTAACTTGAATTTCGATCGATTCTAACTTGAATTTCGATCGATTCTAACTTGAATTTCGATTCTAACTTGATTTTCGATTCTAACTTGAATTTCGATTCTAACTTGATTTTCGATTCTAACTTGAATTTCGATTCTAACTTGAATTTCGATTCTAACTTGATTTTCGATTCTAACTTGAATTTCGATTCTAACTTGAATTTCGATTCTAACTTGATTTTCGATTCTAACTTGAATTTCGGATAGGGATATAGGCTAGGGTTGTACAAAGGCCCATCTTTGGCTTCCATGCTATTCAACTTAGCTGAAAACGAATTTCAGCAGCACACCTCCTGACCACGTAGATGCGCAAACCACTTCAAATTTTCCAATTTTCAAAATTTTGAAAAAAATAAGAAAAAATTCAAAATTGGTAAGTATGTTTTAAATTTGGTTTAAACTTTCCCCAGACCTCGTGAACAGTGCTGCGATCGGGTCAAGTAATTTCAAAACTTGACCATGAACTTGACTTGACCACGAAACTTCAAGTAATTTTGAAGACACAACTTGAACTTGATAACTCGCGTTCGTTTCAGAGCTTCTGCCGGGGACGGGACGTCGGGACACTCGACGGACCGGGACGGGACGTCCCCGGGGACAAAATAATTGTCCCCATGTCGTATTCGGGACGGGACGGGGACAAAAAAAAATGTCCCCATGTCGTATTCGGGACGGGACGGGGACAAAAAAAAATGTCCCCATTATATTAGGGACGGGACGGGGACAAAACAAATTGTCCCCACTATATTCGGGACGGGACGGGGACAAAAACAATTGTCCCCATTATATTCGGGACGGGACATGCTTTTTGGTCGTGTATATAACGGGACGGGACGAGCAAGCACAGCAGAACAAGGATAACGTTTCAGCTTTAATGCTCATGAGTAAACTATTCTGTGAACACTATTTCATTGAATGTAAGACATTCGATTTTAGGTTGTAGAAAATGAGGCTTGTTGCTCAAAAAGTTAAGGATGAATCTTTTAGCCACGATTCTATAAATGTGTTTTTCATGTTTTTGGTACAAATATTTTTTGTACGAAATTTTCCTCATGTTCCGATTTTCGGTAGGAGAATGTTGACAACTGTTTTCAGTAATTATCGGGACGGTACAGGAATTTTGTTCACATGCCACGATTTTCGGGACCGGGGACAATATTTTTTTTTAATTTTAGGGACGGGAATGGGGACAACGTTTTTTAAAAATTTTGGGGACGGGACCGGGGACAACGTTTTTTAAAAATTTTGGGGACGGGACGGGGACAAGATTTTTGTCCCCATGTCCCGACTTTCGGGACGGGACCGGGGACAACGTTTTTATAATTTTTTGGGGACGGGACGGGGACATGGTTTTTGTCACCGTGTCCCGATTGTCGGGACGGGACTGGGGACAAAGGTTTTGAAAAAATATCGGGACGGGGACGGGACAAGAATTTTGTCCCCAACAGAAGCTCTGGTTCGTTTAATTACTTGACTTGTCAAGTTCAAGTAATCAAGTAACTTTTGTAAGACCCGAACTTGATCAAGTAATTAAAGTTCCAAACTTGACTTGAACTTGACAATTCAAGTTAAGTATCACAAAAAATTAAAGATGGCCACAATAAGTCGAACTTACATCTGCAAATTATTTTCTTCAGACTGAAAACCAAAACGCATTCAGAAAACAATTTGGTACTACTTTTTATTTAAAACCATTCGAGGACAACTTTGAGCGTCTCCTGAATACAGTAAAAAGTTCGATATAAGGGACTATACAATTTATAAAGGAATTTCCCTTATACAAAACGTCTAAAGCATTGCGTAAATGAAAGTTGGGGTCAAACAAATGATATCGATATTTCTTTATTAGCTGAGTCCTTATAACGGACTTTCACGGTATATCTGACGAGTTTTGCATAGTGTCAAGTTTTATTTAATGTTCATATATGCATATATACATATACCTATTTGAGCATTACGAGTACTCTTAATTTAAAATTTAGTAAACTAGTATTTACTTATTTATTAAACGCTTTTTGTTAAGAGCCATCCAAGCTCATTTTATACTGGAATTTATTTACACATGCTGAAACTAATAATTCTAAGCAACAATATGAATTATCAAGATAATTCTTTCATTTCATGGAGACGCCGCTGCAACAACTAACAATGAGCAACGTCTGGTAAACAAGACCTTCATAAAACGGCCTCTGATTTTGAATTTTGTCCTTTGATTTATGGCATGTGCAAACGATATACCCTGGACACGACAGAAAACTGGATTGTGAATTTGAAATTGCTTCCGTCCTTTATGGCATACGCAATCTAAAATTACTTGAACTTGATCATGAAATCTCAAGTTCATGGTCAAGTTTTTTCTTTCCATTACTTCACCCTGAACTTGACTTGACATTCAAGTAAATTTCTCTTACTTGTACTTGAACCTGACTTGTCTTAGAATGTCATGGTCAAGCCGAGTCCGTACTTGAACTTGACCCGAAAGATTCAAGTAAAAAAATTGACCTACTTGAACTTGACCCGAACTTGAACTTGACTTGAAAACTCAAGTATTACTTGAACTTGTCCGCAGCACTGCTCGTGAATGATCAAACAACCACCGGATTTCCCAGTTTTTCAAAATTCCAAAAATTATGGGAAACTTCTAACAAACGGACTCCTGGAACGTTCTCGGCCCTGTGGCCACAAAAACTTCTATACCATTAAGCTTAGGTGAAAACAAATTTGCCCAACACAAACTCCTGACAATGTATATGTGCAAACCATTTCGAATTTTTTAATTTTTCGAAATTTTGAAAAATTTCAAAGGTGCTATTTACGATTTAAATTTGGCTTGTCCATTTCCCTGAACATGTAGCTGTGCGAACAAGAATGCAACAAATAAGAATGTTAAAGGGCACGTGACAAAGATTGGTTCTTTGGTTTGGGGCTGGGGTTTGCGGGAATGGAAGAAGCACCAGGTATTTACTTGTTATCAATTGAGGTTAAACTGGTCCTGGTAATGGAAATTCCCCTTAAGGTATATATGTACATATGTGATATCAATTGAAGTCAAACAGGTCCTTGCAATGAAGAATCCCGTAAGGTCAATGATTAGATATTAACAAGTTCTGAGTACAATCCGAATTTACGGATTTAGAAACCTAACCCGCCGTTGGAATGCGATGGAATAAGGGGGAGAGGATACAGAGCATGTCTTAGACGAGAAATATAATCTAAGAAGTAGGTTAAATAGGAAGAATTTAATACCTGGTATACCTTACGAAGATTCCTCATTGTCAGTACCAGTGAAATTTCAATTGATACCAAGTATGTATATATGTACCTGGTACATCTGGCAGTGATTCCTCATTGTCAGTACCAGTGTAACGTCAGTTAATACCATGTGTATACCTGGTACACCTTACGAGAATTTCCATAACCAGTACCAGTTTAACCTGAATTGATTATTGATACCAAGTATATACCTGGTGCAGTAAGTTTCGGGTACACTAGTATATAGTACCAGGTATTTTTCCTGGTGCACCAAACGACAGTTTGTGTAGTTCGAACCAGACGTTGTTAACCAGAAATATATCTGATGTCGTGTAACAGGATGACCAGGAGTAAACTATAGCCAAAGTGACTTCACGAACACACATCGTACTAAGTATAAAACGACACTTTGAGATTCATGATGTATGCAATGAAACGCCCCTCCATGACAACTTTCATAAAAATCCCTGGAAAGGAACCAGTTGTTTTTGGGCAACTTTCCCTTAGAGGGTAGCCGGAGAGGGTTGCTGTGGCTCGGTAGGTTGACAATTGAGGAGAGAAGGTTATTCAGCAAACGGTGCCGTGACCAGATGGGTTTTACGGTAGACGGGTGTGGGTAGTGGGTGAATATGCGTTGGCCGCAATATTTTTACGTTGATTTTCTTTGGCTACTACGCATACGAGAATGTCGGTGAGTACACATAAAACTTTCCTTAAAATGATGTGGAGGTGATATTGCTAATTATCGTAATACTGTAATTTATGACCTCATGATTGTATTTCCACGAATTTTAAGCAGAATCAGGTAATATGCAAAGTGGGAATAAACTGGTGACTCGTGGGAAGTTAAAGAGCTCCCTTAGCTACGGAAAAGTGAAGTTTCAATTGAGGGATAGCACAAACTAATCCGAAGTAATAGTTTTAAAGTTAATTGGTTGGGGTTAAGATTTTAAAATACTTTTGACTATGACCTACCAGATTAATTTTCGAAGTTAAAAGAAACTTTCGGAATCTGAATTATAACGAAAACGCACCAGCGGTGAGTGTGGATTGTGGATATTTGTTCATACAATCCTGTACATATCTGTACTGTACTGTACACTGTACATATCAGAATTGAAGTTTAAAATTATTTACCGATTTTAAATCACTACAGAAAAGGTAAGCTTTATACAATCAAGTAAGTTTACCTGTTACCTTATGACATCATTTGCAACTAGACTAACTTGAGAATACAATCATTCCAAATGGTGTAATTCTTTTGCAACCATGCTACAAGGAATCTCCAATCTTACTCAACCGTCGTGAATCGTGAAACGTTTTTTCCTATCATTCGATAATATCGAATGTCAATTTGCGTCTTACTACACTAACTAACAAGTGTTTGGAAACGAATTGAGTGCAATCTTCAACCGTCATCAGCAAAATCAACTGTATTTAATTCTACCCTTTAACTTACCATGGAATGGTGACATCTGTTTTCAGTTTTGTAAAATCGGAAATGGAAATGGTGGCTTCCTCTATTATCCTGTCTTTGTATTCTACCATCGTGCTGCTATGGATTGCATTATAGTGGCTTAAGTACTAAGAATACGTAAATGTATGATAAATAATAATCGCATTCAATTCCGAAGATCAGTATCAGTGTCTGGTAAAAGTCTGTTAGTCTGTGGTCTGCCTGTTCGCTGCGCAAGTGACGCTGGAATAAAGCATCTGGTTCTGGTTACACGCCATTTCCCATAAACGTGGTTAGTTTTTAAGTATTGTTTTAAATTTATTATGAAATGAAATGAATGTACTGCAGAATGACGTACTTTTTTAAATTCATCCGTTTAACTGAAACTAACGCAGGCTGGCTAGGGGACAGTGGTAGTGACTGTGACATGTAAGAAGGAGACTTATTTGCTCGGTTATTAATTTTCCACTGGAACTTGTACCGAGTTCATCTAATTGTAAGAACACGTTTACGATCTGAACCCAGACGTACATAGTACGTACGAAATATTTCAAGACGTATTTATTGCACTCATTTCCCGTTCAACTGTGTGTCAATGAGATGGGGTGCGGAGCCATGAAGTCTATTTTAGAGACTGCTATCGCCTGTTTTTCGGTTTTGGTAAGCTTTATAATCCCTCATATTATGTATTCATAATGGAATAATGATATTTGTCTTGTGCTATCTGTATGCAAGTATGTACCATTGTCCTGATCCCCTGATACATTCCTGTTGTAGTTGTAGAATGATTGACTTTTGGACACACACTATTAAAATCTTTTGTAAAAGAAATCATTCTTTAAATATTTTTCGTTGCTCATGCAGTTTCTGGACTTTATTTTATACGGGGAAATATTTCCACTACTTGGCCTATACTCGGGAAGTTATGTGGCAGCGTACTTCAATTTCTCATTCCTTGCTGAGCTGAGCGCTGTCGCAGGATTCTCCTTACTACTTTTCTTTTTCGCGCTGGCAGTCAGACTGGAGAAAATATTTTGGAAAAAATTATATAGCTTAGATGATTTCTACAGAATTGTACTTCATGTGAGTTCAAGAATGTGCTCTTATGCTAGTATGTTAATTGATCTGAAATAATCTATTGAAATGATGTCATTCACTAAAGGGTTAAACTCTTATGAGCTAATTTTGTTTCAACGGAAAAGGTCAGAGATTTCTGTAATGCCATCTACGTAGCGGTCTTTGTGGCCACCTTAGTGAATACTTCTTTCAATACATCCCTGTTGGCATCTGCCTTAAAAGCCAATGATAACAATATTCTGGAACATCCACTGGAAGGATTTGTTCACGTTTTGTGCTACCGCATTGAATTCTATACCCAAACAAAATTTAAGTGGTGCGAAGCTGGCAATTATAGCCAGAGTTATGAGGCTATTTATGAAGCTAAGGTTTTGTACGCTGTGGCATTCCTTTGCGTTTCTGTCGCAAAAATGCTATACTTCAATACTCTTTTCACATATCTGCAGACCCTGAAAATGTTTCGTGAGATGCAAGCTAATAGGGCTCAACAGCAAAGTGAGTGGAGTCATTTATTTACTCATGTTCTCAGATATTGGCAATTGTAACAATGATTGTATAACTGATTGAACTTTGACTGATGAAGATCCTCCTTTAAAATGATATTTTATATTTTTTACCAGCTGAAACCCAACGCCAGGCTCCTCCTCGACGAAGGCCAAGACCAAGGCCAGTTAATACTGTAGCAGGATCTGCGACCGTACCAGGTCCTCCCGCCGCTCGATTCGGTTTATCACAGCCTCGGGAAATATCGCGTTCACAGCAAGGAACTCGTGCAGTTGATGCACCGCTTGATTCAACATGAGGGTGATTGGCTTTAGGACAGGATGCAATAATGGAGGTCACAATTTAATTAAGACGCAGTTCTAAAATGCGTATACCATGATCTTGAAACATCGCAAATATTGAGAAGCATAAGTGCCATTATTTCTATTTTGCATTTGTTGTTACAAGAAACTTGTAAATACATCTGACCGGTAGTGAATTGATAGAGACGATTGATTTCAAAAACTAGATTTTTTGTGAACTACATTTATGCACATTTTAAACTTCAGTATATGGAGTCCATATAATGTAGCGTAATGAAAGTAGCCAAATAGAAAAGACAAAGTCGTGCAGCATAAGTTTAAACAATTGACTTTATTTTCAAACAGAACAGTAACAGTAACAGCACAAAAACATAAATGCAAAATCGTCTACCCCTTTCATATAAAGCTTAAACTTTAGATCATGATATAATGTGAAGCTAAGAATTACTAATATTTAGCTTAGCATACAAGACTTGACGGTTTCTGGATCAGCGTAGTTTCTCAGAACCCGATTAATAGTTTTAAGAAGAGGATGGCGCCCACAACCACAAGTATCCCTGAAGTCATCTAAATCTAAAGCCCAAATCATTCCACCACCTAATTTCATATCCTTAATGTATTGAGATTTACGAAGAATCATATTTATGTCATCATAGGACGCCCACTGATTTCCATTATAGGCGTAGGGTCCAATAGCTCCTGTTTCATCTTGTATAACTTTCCAGTTTCTAGACAAGATATTGCGACAGATCTGAGAAACAAAAATTATTTAGTGTTATTGTCAGAGTTTCATTATAATTTGTAATTAGTAAATATGTGATAGTTAAAGGTAGAAAACATATGTGACAGTCACCTCGTAGTAGGACAAGAACCCAGACTGTCTAGTAAACTCTCCAGCAGTTCCACCACCAGAGGACTTAGCATTTAAGCCATTTTGGTTGGGATCCACAAGAGTAAACGATTGTCCATACATTGGCATTCCCATAATTATCTTCTTTGGGTCAGCTCCTTGTTGAATCCAGTAGTTAATCGTGTAATTGGTGTTGAAGAAAGCGACGTCATCTTCTTCGTGGAAATACAATGGAGCCACATGTCCGGTCTTCTTATCCCACTGACCGTGGAAGTCATATGTCATCACGGATATCCAGTCCATGTATTGTGAGATTGTAGGAACGTCGTAACCTGATATCAGTAAAGAGATAATGATTTCTTATGGAATTCATGCTACCTATCAGTTTGACAATACTGATCTACATTTACACAAGAAATATATAAAAATGTCATATAAAAATGGAAATACGAAAAAGTTTTGACCAACTAACCTTCATCAATGACAGTTTTGCTAGGTGAAACAGCAGAACTCAAGAGAAGGCCACGTGGTTTAAAGGCGATGCTTATTTCTCTTACAAAGTCAGCGAAAGCTTGTTTGTCTGATGCTGGACCCTTGCTGCAATCCACTTGCCAGCATTTCGGGTACTCCCAATCTAAGTCAAGACCATCAAAGCAATGCTTCTCCAAGAACTCAATAACGTGTTGAATGAATTTCCTTCTGGCAGCGGGATTGTTCACAAGACGAGAGTATTTATCACCGGCAGAATCATTCCAGCCACCAATGGCCAAAACAACCTTCAATCCCCGAGCCTTCAGCTGAACAACTTGACGGTAGAATTTGTTATCTAAGTCAGCCCAACCATCATGAGGTCTTACGACTAAGTTCGTGGGATCCAATACAGCAAAACCGTATGCAATGTGGGTACAAAGATTGTAGTCAATGTCGCTGGGTTTGTATCTTCCTTGGCCGGGTCTAATGTTTACACACAAAAAAATGATATAATCCATAAAGCAACAAAAATTGAGAAAATGCTGCTTGCATACTTTGATATGCATGCTAGAATGGTAGAGGTTTTTAACTTACCGATACCAAGCCCAGTTGGTAAAGTAGCAGACAACTTTGTAGTCCGAAGGTGGGATATCCAATGGTCTCGCAGTGTTTGTTTCCGTTGCAGTAGCAGGTTCCCAGCCCCACTCCGGTTTAGGTGCTGATGCTGGACACTGTGGTGGTTTAAGGGGATCTTGAGGCATGGCCGGAAGTGTTGGCTGTGTTTGTGGTCTAAATGTTGTGGTTGTTGGTTGAGGCATTGGTGTAAAAGTAGAAGTTGGGTAAGTAGGTCTAAATGTTGGCCTAGAAGAAGTCTGAGGAGACATTGTTGTGGTTGTTGTTGTCATTGTTGTACCACTAGGTACATTGCCACTCGTACTCGTGCCACACGTCCAATCACAGCGATTCTGAAAACATGTTCCTAGTTTTTTATCTGAATTTACATCTTAACCTGATGAAAAAGAATGACATTTAAACAATGAAATAATGGTGCTTACCGTATTCCAGAAGGTTCCAGGAGGACATCTGTTTTCAGTATATCGTCCATACAAACATTGGTAGTATTTCGTACAGTCCGTTGGATGAGGTCTGAACGGTTCGTCACTGCAAACCTCATTTTCGATTTTGTGGACACCTTCTGCCGGTGGATGAACCACTATAGGTCTTTGTGATGGGACTTGCTGATTCGGACGTTGAGTTTGTCCAATGACGTTGGAAGGAGAAGTAGCAGGACTTAATTTACTTGAACCAAGTACGTTTCGTATGGTGGTTAGCAATGGATAATGCCCTTCTCCACATGTATTCTTGAAGTCATCCAAATCAAGTGCCCAAATCATACCACCACCCAAGCCTAAATCTCGAATGAGTTGAGACTTCTTGGCGATCATGTCCACATCATCGTAGGAAACCCATTGGTTACCTCTGTAAGCGTAAGGACCCATAGCTCCAGTAGGATCTTGTACAACCGTCCATCCTTCTCGTTGAACGTGACGACAAATTTCATAGTATGCTAAGAATCCAGAAGCTCTCGTGAATACGCCCGCAGTTCCTCCTCCGACCGAGGGAGAGTTCAGTCCGTTATTCGATGGATTGGTTAACGTAAACGATTGACCATATAATGGCATTCCCATAACTACCTTTCTTCTATCAGCACCCTTGGTGATCCAGTAATTCAAGGAATAATTAGAGTTGAAATACACAGAGTCATCTTCTTCATGGGCGAAGAGTGGAGCAACGTGTCCAGTTTTTTTATCCCACTGGCCGTGGAAATCGTAGGTCATGACAGCAATCCAATCCAAATATCTGGACATAACTGGAACATCGTAACCTGGACAAGAAAGTTTTTAATTTTAATATTAAGGAAATTACACTTCAGGACATAAGTTCTTTATGAAATTGCAAAATCGAACTGAGCATTGTTGTCTTTTATAACTCTACCTTGGTCAATTACGGTTTTACTTGGAGATACTGCAGCACTCAACAAATAACCATGCGGCATAAATGCTTCCTTCAACTCTCGGACCCATGCAGCGAAGTTAGCTTTGTCAGCTGCTGGACCTTTGTTACAATCCACTTGCCAGCACTTAGGATACTCCCAATCCAGATCAAGACCATCAAAGTTATATTTTTGGATGAATTCAACAACATGCCTATTAAATTTGGCTCGAGCACTGGGACTACTAACAAGTCGGGAATACTTATCTCCCAATGAATCATTCCATCCACCAATAGCAATAGATACTTTGATTCCTTTAGACTTTAAGGCTACAATTTGTTCATAGAATCTGTTATCAATATCTGCCCAAGGATCGAAAACTTTGATGAGGAGCTCATTGGGATCCAGTACAGCAAATCCGTAAATAACATGAGTACAGAGGTTTGAGTTGATATCTCCTGGTACATATTTGGCCATTCCTTGGCGATACCAGGCCCAGTTGGTAAAGTAGCAAACAATCTTGTAGTCACCTTCGAAAACAAAACAAATACTGTTGATTAGTAACTGGTTAGTAATGAGAGGATTAAAAAAATGGGTGCATTTATTACATTCGCATATATCAAATTAACACTAAATTAAAGAATTCTCATTACCTTTACCAGATCCTGGAAGGATATCGGAAGGTGGAGATGTTGGTCGGGGTGGTAATGTAGCGGGAGGCATAGTAGGCATCTCTGAAAATGGTGGTCTTGTGGGTGCTTCAGTCCACGGTCTGTAGGTGGTAGTACTAATTACACCAGGGGTTATCATTGGGGGACCCTGCCCTGGTCCCGTGCCTGCTCCACTGGCAGTGCAACCAGACTGAGCGGGCCAGTCACAGTTCTTACCATTCTGGTTCCAGTACAAACCTCCTTGACACTTCCGCTTGAGATTCTCGCCATGGACACAAACAAAATAAGCTTCACATTCAGTGGGGGATGCAGTGAATGTACCTTCCTCACAAGGCTGTTCACGGATGGCATTATCTAAAACGTTAAAAAAGTAAACATTACATTTTAAATAACGTACATCCTCAAGCAAAGTAACATTATTTTTACCCATAAATTATTACAACTTGTTCTGTTGAAAATGTTACCAATATTATTGTTGATGATGTGTTTGTTAATGTTGTTATTTTTGTTTATATTATTTATAACAGTCTCCTGGGGAGGTTGGGGTTGACAATTAGCTGAGCTTGGCCAGTCACAAAGTCTTTTGTCTTTATTCCAGTGCAAACCGGGACCGCATCTTTGGAGTAATTTCCTATTCTGTGTACATAAATAATAGGCATCGCATTCCTCAGCTGGTAAGTATTCACCTGAAAAAAAAAACAAATAGAAGAACGTTTTTAAAAATATTTTGAGTACATACCACCATGGCATTTAACAATGAGGCAACAAAGTATTTTGTTTAAGGAGCAAAACGATGATGCCATGGTTTGCAACCAAATTACCTTCTTTGCAACGTGATGTGTCCGCCACTGGTGACGGAGTCATAGATGGCGGGGGTGGAGCCATTGTAGTAGGTTTTGTAAACATGCTCGTGATTGTAGTGGTCCAGTGATGATTGACCGTAGTGGGATATCTTGACGTAGTGGTGGATTGATCTCTGGAACATCTTGCATTCTCTGGCCAATCGCAAGTTTGAGCGAGGGTGTTGTAATGTAAACCAGATGAACATCTTTTGACTACCAGTCTATCGTACAAGCAAATATAGTACGTGGAACAGTCGTTAGGATCCCCTTGAAGTGTGAATTTGCTGGATTCACATTGAGCACCTTCTTCGCCTGGTGGCACTTCCTGGCCTCCTGATGGGGGTGGTTGTGAAGCTGGTGGATACATTTCATTCGGTCCTAAATTAGATAAAATGCATATTATTTATCTTACAATCACATTTTTTCAGCACTACTAGTTAGTTCCAAATATCCCGATTAATATCGACAGAAACAAGTCGAGATCAGGCGAAAAGAATAACAATAGATACATACATAGGTGCATCAGGTCTACTTTACAAAAAGAGAGGAGAGTAGAAAATTACTCAGAAGAATATACACAGACTACAAATGTTCTGGAATGATACAAGAGCTACTTTCTACATGAAATATGAGTATGAAAACTACTGAGTTTCTATTTGTGTCTATAGACATTCAGACTGCATTCAATAGATATAGAAAGTAGTTGATTGAAACTGAAACTAGCATTATTTTACACGACATGAGAGCTATGTATCTATAATATTTACACATGTAACCGTCCAAGGGTAACATTATTACATTACTGCGAGTATATGTACAATGGTAAAATGTAGAGAGGAGATGAACTCCGGTAACGACAAGTATCAACATTGTTACCGTTGCTCTGTTAGAATAGATTACTTCAGCAACAGGATTAGGTACAGAGAGGAGGACTGTGTTCAAATGTAAAATGTGAGGGTACTTTGAGGAACTTGGTGTTGACACGTCAAAACAATTGTGGTAGAGGGAGGTGGTGTCTGCGTGGTAAAGCTTGGATATTTAGTTGTGCTCAAAGAAGTGGTAGTAGTGGGAGGTGTCATCGTGGTTGATGTTGTTGTTGTTGTTGTAGGCCACCAAGTGACGCTACTAGTGGGTGGTTCTCTTGGCGGTTGTGTGGATGTACTTGTCCACCAAAATGGTCTCATTGTAGTGGTTGTTTCCGGTCGCCACCAAACTGAACTCGTCGTAGGTTCAAGTTCACTACTTGGTGTTGTTGGTCTAGGAACTTTATATTGCATCATCATGTATTTATAGTAATCATGACCCACGCGATGTATACAGTGATCACTGACGTGACATGACAAAAAGCATATGCATAATTGCTGTTTATACACATGTGCTAGTTGCAGTAAAAAAATATAGTGCATACATACTTGCATAAGCGTTACATAAATACATATATGGACCTCTCTGCAAATAATGTACTCGAGTCTACGAAACCTAAAAATGTTTTCTTCAAACTTCAATAGTATCTAGATACTTGATCTACTACTGTCACATACATAAAACCAGAGTATTTCGAAGTAACAATGAGAACTACCTGTTGTTGACACCGATGGAGCAGGTGGAAGAACGGGCGGAGGTGGTGGAGTACAGTCCTGTTGCCTTGTATTAAAAGGAATGTTCAAGAGTTCACTTGCAATGGTTCTGAGTAAAGGTTGTGCCCCACCGCAGCAGTCATTATTGAAATCATCCAAATCCATTGTCCACACAAAAGCTCCACCGTAATTTTTCTGGCGAACAAAGCGAGCCTTGCGTGCCACAAAGTCAGGGTCATCGTAACCCACCCACTGCAAAGATTTTGATTCGTAGGCAATCGGGCCCCAGCTGGCTGTTCGATCTCTCACGACTGTCCACCCGCCTTGTCGAACTGTCAAAATCCAAATAATGTTTTTACAACATTAAATATAGTATTACGATCAATTATGTCAGTATTTAATTCTATTATCACCGTGATCTTACCTTTGTTACAAATCTCATAATAGGCAAGCATGCCGGGCTGTTGAGTATATTCCCCAGGTTCACCAGGACCATTGGCCTCAGTACCGACGTGAGTGCTTCCTCTTTCCTTCAAAACAAAACTCTGTCCGTACATTGGAATGCCCATAATTAACTTGGAACGGTCAGCTCCCAACGCAACGTAGTATTCCATTGTGAAATTCTGAAATTACAAATATAAACATTATTAAGCTCTCCAAACATAAGTTAGAGCAGTTGGTTACTGCTAATTTACAGAAGGAACAAAACCGTGGGGCAATTCTCACCGCATTGTAATTAGGATAATTATCAAATCCAGCAGGTCCCTGAAACAAGGGTGCAACATGACCAGTAGTGGACTCCCAGGCTCCATGGTAATCATATACCATGACGTTCATCAAGTCCAGCAATTGATTGAGCGTGGGGACATGGTATGCTACGTCAATAACCTCCTTGTAGCCGGAGAGTGTAGCCGACAATAGCAAACCTTCAGGTTGATAGACTTTCTTGAGTTCCTGTCATCAACAAACATAGAATTCATTAGTCATCTTTTTGTAATGCAATTTAAATCTACCTCATCCCTCTTCGTTTACTTATGTTTTTAACATCAATGAAAAGAATTTATCTTACTCTAAGAAGATCCCCAAATGCTACGCTATCGGAGCCAGGACCAGCATCACAGTTAGACTGCCAGCATTTTGGGTAATGCCAATCAACTGCCAATCCATCAAATCCATAGCTTTTCAAAAACTGCAAACTTTCTCTGGCAAATTTTGTTCTTGAATTATAAGAGTGGGCGAGATTGCTATATTTATCATCTCCAGAATCAGCCCATCCTCCAATGGACAGCAATACTTTCACATTCGGATTCTTTTCCTTCAGGGATACAATTCTGCTGTAAAAATCTGTAAAAAAAATACAATGGCATTATTTTCGTATATACTGAAAATACTACTCGTATATAGATACTCCTAAATAATTTGAATATAGAAAGTTCATGTGCTGCATATACTGGAAATGACTTACTGTTGGTAACATCCGTCCAGATATCACTTGGTGCAATGGTCATCTTGGCCTTGTCATATGTGGAGAAAGCATAGATGACATGTGTACAGAGCTGAGGATTGATGTGCTCCGGGTAGAAAGCCGCTTTCCCTTTCCTGTTCCAGGCCCAATTAGCGAAATAACAGACAACTTTCTTATCTCCAGGAGCATTGTAGGGAGCACTTTCATAGTCGGTCGGTTTTCCCAAATTGCCATTGGGGACCCCTTCAACAGCACCGCGATTGAAGCTACTTTCACTGGCAGAGTAGCTCTCCACCTCATCATGGTATCTTCCAGCTCCGTGGTGATTAGTACCTGGGGGTGACTCTACATGACCACGAACGAACCCACCGGAATTGCCAAGTACTCGGTCCTCGTCACCACTGTACCTGGATTGGTGAGGTTGATGAGTAGGGATTGACTCGATATTCCCTCGTTGGAAACCAGTTGGTTCATTATGAGAAGAGCTGGAGGGGTAGGATTTATCAAGTGATGAACCAAATGAAGGGTTGGCAAAGGGGAAAAAATAACTTAGTGCATCTCTTTTCGGGGATGCGTCATCTCGATTGGTACTATCATCAAAGTTCCAAATATTCCCGTGATGAACTCTTGAATATGCTAAAGGTTCATTTGGCTGTTGTGAGCCAGTCGATTGGAATGCATTAATTTGTTGGGGTGTTAGCGCAAGGAATTGTAAAGACGGTTGTGGACCCGTTGCAGGTACTTGACTAGTCAATTGTAAACCTGGTTGTCCATTGACATTTGAGTTACGAAGTGCAGGTACGGACTGTAAGTTCGACCAAAATGATAAAGGTGATAGATTGGTAGATGGGTAACCGGCTTGATAGTTTCCTGGGAACAGGAATGGTGAGTAGAATAATTGCTTTGCATTTCGTGATTCCTCTTTATTTTTCTCTGACAGGCCAGAAACAACAAGCAATAATAGTATTGCTATTTTCTCCATCTGCAATAAAATTCCAATTGAAGTCCATTAAATTTCAGAACTACATCCATAAATGTCGGTACTATTCTCAACCCCAAGTAAGACATTTTGTGTCTTATTAGCTTCTATTATCTTATTTTTGAATTCCACACACGTAGTCGAATCATACATGCATAAGTATGTTATATATGTATATATATATATATGCTATGTGATATCAATGCACTTAAATAGCCGAGCGAGTATAAAATCCTAACTTGTACCTTTTTACTGTATCAGTCATTGCTTACTTTTCCGACGCATTCTGTTAACAAGGGAATGCAATTTATTTTTAACTCATTGTTGTGATTTACTGTTGTACTAAATGTACCATGCTAGGGCACAAGTTCATTGCCACAGTAGTATGTAAGCATACACCCATTTTTAATTTTAGCATCATTTTTATTTCATTAACAAGCTTATTAATGGTCTCACTGTAACCGCACATGTAATCTACACGTTCCCCCACCCAAAGTAATTAAGGCTGGCTTGAATAGATTTTGTCGACACGTGAATTTCTGGAACCAATAAATGAATAAGAAAAGAACCAATTGTCTCGAACTAATACCTGTCCAGACAGTCTGGCAACTCAACCATGAAAAATGGTTGTGAAAGTATTCTGCCCAAATAACTTCAGCGGTTTTCACGTTGTAGCTGTCATTCCCAGAGTATACGGCAGCTTCAAAGAGGAAACCTGTCCCTCTTTGAGCTCCTGCGGTTGCCCAATACTTTCATTTAACTCCATTTTTTTTATTGCTTCGCCTATATGTCTCTGCATTGGTTTTTTAGCCCCTCGTATTTATTTAGATACTCACGTGCTTAAAACGTTACCAGGCTATAGAGAGCGGAATAACAACAGGGATCTCGGGTATCAGACGGTAGCTTGCATAAGAAATTACAGTGCTTTTCATAAGCTAATCAGAAAATTGCAAATTTCAGCTGTCACTCTCTGAGATGGTTGTAAGGAGAGGATTGGAACCAATCAAATGAAATTCTTCACACTTGGGCTCCCGGTCAAGTGTTACTTCCATATACGTATATAAACCATTTTCATAATGGTAACCTCAGGCAGTATTAACTCCCATCCTCAAAATATTTTATACAGAGTGCATACGGCAAATACAATCTTGATGCATCCATATAATAATTATTATAGTCTCGAATTTGCATAATATTTTACCTGCAAATATTTTTATTGTTAAAATCCTTAATTGAATGTCTGAATATATTTTTTATGCCTGTCAAGTAAATTCAATCAATGTACTTTACAGAAAAATAGAATGAATGGTAAATGGTAATATGGTGTGACCAAAATTTATTTAATTTCAATTTCCATAATTACATGTTTGCTCAAGCCTACGTCTGCTCTTGTACCTCCCCTTTGTCCAATAGAGTCACTGAAACCAGATGCAAACTTGAACTTATAATCCTTTCTTTTCTCTTAAGTACAGATATATATATGGTGTTGATGCATGGCAGTGATACAGATGCATAGTGCTCAGAGATAAGTTCATTCCCCATGATTTCTAATTGAAAAGGATGGAAGGAGTTGGAAGGAAGAAAAAAAAGTTGACAGTTTGACAGAAAGCAGCATGTTTTCTATTCACATGCTAAACCTGCCAATCGAGCTCAAAGGTATGGACTGTTGGAATGACTGATTGTCATGAATGAAATATTTAATAGCTACCAAACTACCAAACCACCACTCCATGCCACCCTGGTTAGCGGATAGAGGCTTCTCATGTCTCATCCCCAGACTGCATAAATGAATGTGCAGGGAAACGAGAGCAGATGCATAACAGGCAATAATTAGTCTCATCATGGCTCTCCTCAACCACATAATAAGATAATCCTTAGCACATTCTCAATCCCATTTAGCATTAAAGCGTAAAAAGAATTGAAAATCCATCCTCCCAAGTATACAAATGTAGTGCGGAGAATAAACAAAACCTTAAATTATTTTAACAAGACAAGCGAAAAAAAAACAAGCAGGAATACATAGATTCAGTCAGCTTGTTAAAACCATTTAAAAAGGTTTTATAATTATCACTGTGTTTGCAAGTCATTGTCACGCAGCTCTAATTATCATTTCTACACTGCCAAGTACCAATATTCCATGGACGATTTTGTAATCTGTCTTCCGGATTGAAAAAAGAGGTCCTTGCCCCGCTCTTCCCTCTGCCCAAAATATTATCAGCATTTTGATCTCATCTTGAGACAATAATCATTTTCTAGCATTACATCACAATTTTTTTTTTGCATAAACTATATCTACCCCTCAAGTTCGACTTCCTTCCAATGTAATTCACGCACACTTTGAATTTCTTTCCCAGTTGAATACGGGTGTTATGTCCCCTTCAAAACCTTCTGTCGTGCAAGCATCAAATGGGTTATTATTAGCAACATTAGTGGTTGTACGAGTCGTGCAAACAGAACGGGTAATGCATGAAGATTCTCCTAAATCTTGCATTTGTAATCTTACTTTAAAGAGCGAGCACTTTTTGCACAGGTTGAGAGCAAGAGGAATTTGCATACATAATCATAGCGACGGTTGTAATTTTTTAACGACAAGAGTTCATGTACATCTGGGTGAAATAAATACACTATATACATACTCGTTGGAAGTTGGACAGGGGCATATGAATAGTGGTTCCATGCGTGGCTCGACGCTCTACGAATGCTCATCAGACTTTACCTAAACACTTTATTCATTAATACTCCCTAGGTACTAGGTCTGTATCCAGGTACTTAATTCTCATCCTACTCAAGTCATTGAACGAGTGTATACATATTTTGAACGTGCATGGAAATACGTACATTAATTAATACCAGATACTACACACAAAGGAGAAGCTCAAATGAAAAAACTTATTGTTGTGTACGAAAAAATAATAAACTTATGATGCAAATATCGTACCGTCAAAAACTTGGGATTTACGGCAGACTAGTCCCAGTGTACTAATGCTTTAATCAGTTGTAATTAATGAAATAGTGGACAAGGGGAAAATGAAGAGAAAAGCACAGCAAGGCAACAAACCTATAATTTATCCATTCAGCTTGATGAGCTATTATCCCATCACTATATGCATCCCAATCCCAGCAAACTAACGATAATAGGTCCAGTCCGTGCCGTTGTGTGGACATAAGCGGACACCATATCCCTACATCAACATATCAAGAGATCTCCAATCTGTGTTGGTAACCGCTACCAACTCTATTAATTCTCTTTACCTTAAAATTAGTTTCTGTACATATAAATATGTATATATAATTAGATATAGGCGTAATTTTGCAGTTCAAGTCACTCTACTCAAATGCATGCAACTGGTCAGGGAGTTAATTCCAATCAAGATTCATGAATGCGAACCTAACACATGGGAAATTTTCATACAAAATTAGAATAATATTTATCCATCGACTGTGAAAAAAAAACCTGTTGTTTTCTCAGAAACAAAATGGATTTTTACGTCCTCCCTTTTGGCTCTTCTACGTTCCTGTGGGATGAAAAATGTTGCTTAGCTTAACCCCAATTGAACTCTTAAACAGCCCCTAACGACCCTATTAAGCCCATGACAATTGGAAAAGATGCTCTCTGATCCTTAGGACAACAAGGAGAGTAGTACCAGCAAGCTTTTTTTGCACACAAATAAATTATTATCGGTGACTAAAATCAGGTTTAAAAAAATCCTCATCTCAGTCTGGACCACCATCAGAAGCCTCTTTGAACACAGCTTGAGACCAAGCGCCCTCGGTGCTATTAGTATGCATTGAGTACTGCTAACATGTAATTCTATTAAGTCGGACGCTCGTCATTATCAACACTACATGGTAGAGATGTCCGAAAACTCCATTAAAAAATTTCATGTTAATGTGCATAAGAGGCATCATGGATGGGGATGTTGCTATGTTGAGACTGGACTGGAACCTCATAAATAATATGCAGAGGCTGTATCGTTGAAGAAAAGTGAAACAGGTTGAGCAAGGCAATGGCAGAAGACTGATTAATTTACAAGGGGTTCAAGCCATCTCCACGAGGAAAATGAACGTACAGAAGGTCATCTGATCTGCTTGATCCTACTCCATTGCTTCAAGTGCTTCCAGTTCATCGATTTCTATTGACTAATTATATAAGCTTCCACAATCGTGCAATAACTCTTGCTGATCAACAATTAGATTTTAGTTGCTGGTAGTTGCTACTACATTCCTCCAACTAGCTCATATCATAGTGTGTACATACAACGTTACAGTCGTGTTTATACACATACATAGTTGTACATGAAAAACCAAGCTAGGTTCTATTTCAGATATCACCGAGGAAAATATCTTGGCCAATTTTTTTTAATACCGGATGATTAGTTTCGTTTGAATAGCAAGAACCTAGATCAAGTCATTGCATATTAGGATTATTCAGCCTCCTTGATATTGTGCTAATAGTAAAATGGTTGGGATCAACAACATCTGACACTGATGCCAGCATCCCTTCAACCTTCTGTAATCTCGTTATTAGTCTTTTCCATCTTAGAGTCATGTATCTTACATGTTAGTTTCTGCCCCTCTGCTTCCACGTCAAAACCTATAGGTCTCATATTTTTATTGAGCTTGAATCACACAAATGTTTGTATTTCTTCCAGAACAGGTCGGAACAGTGTCAATGTCACAGTCATAGAGACAGGAGCATGACGTATACTGTTACATCAAAATCACACCTCCTGTTCTTCGAGCAATTAAACCCTTGAAGGGACAATAATAATCCAATGGGAGCTTGTGTTTAAGGGCCTCCGAGGGTCTCCGGTTGGGTTATAAAAGGTGTGAGGGGTATGTAGAGACCATTAAGCGTTCCTCATCCATCACTTCATTGCTACTTCGAGCAAATTGACCAAGCGGCACACGTTAGACAGTACACACTTGTGCATGGCTCAAGGGAACCGACAAAGTATGATTATACATAAACGATTGTAAAAATGGCTCGTCAGAACCCAAGAGCACGGTTGTATAGCAACGGTGTGAGTGCAGATTGCTGATCCACACCCAAGTTTAATTTATTCCAGAATACCTTGAACTTGTATAACTTTTGTTCGTCTTAGGAGTCTCACGTATCATGAGCGAGTCATAATCATTATGTATATGGTTAGCTAGAGCATGTACAATTATTATGAAAGGAACCATGGATTTTAATCCTTGCACGTCCCAAAAATAAAAGGTTGAAATTGAATAAAATCCTATCTGTAGATACCCGTAGGAATTCCTGAACAATCTTACTGACAAGTTTAGCTGGGATTTAAAATTCAACGAGGGATGTAAATTATTGCAATAAAACTAATGAATTGCTTGGGCCAAGTAAATAAAGTCACTTAGGTATTAAATACTGTGGGACAGATCTAAACTAATCCACCCTCGAGCTTCATACCCTGCTACATACATACATACTTAATGTACAATCAGCAACCCGCACAAATGTGACGAGAAAACTGGAGAGGTAATAGGGAACATTATTCTTCCGTCCGTAGTAATGTGCATAAGTTATGTCAGTGCTTTTATTATTGTAATGAGCCTTCCCTGGCAATTTTCAGGTGTGTCGGAATGCACCACATGTGTTCATGGCTCTTGTGCGTAAGATAATATCAACACAGTCATGTGTATTTACTTACACAGGGTCTCTCACATTTGCAATCTTCTCTGATAAGGTACGAATACCTTACACGCACTGCAAAGACACGCACTTACTATTACTACCGGTATGTACGGCCTCAAATCCATGCCTAATTATGTATACTGTCCGTATAATAATTATACTCAAGTAATCCTAAACAAAACCCATTCTTTTCGGAGAAGATAATTTATATGACATATTTTATGCACCTAATGACAGTTTAAGATGACGAGAGGGAAGATTCATAAATTCTTCAATCATGTAATCCCGGATAAAGGCGAAGAGTCAGGTAGACAACAAACAGGTAGTATCAAACAATGACTCCGAGTATTCTTATAGGAAACCAGCAAAAAAAAAGGAAGTACTTTATTCCTTACAAAGCCCATCACATCCCTGTTTTTGTCCCAAGTAAGAGCTTAACAACGTACAGTGCAGATACGGCCTGCATACATGTGTGCGTAAATGCATGAGATAAATGCGTACAATAAAACGCCTATTATGCAATAAGATAACTGACAAGCTGATAGTGATAAAGCACACTGCCTCCACTAAAGTTGCCAAGCCAAACTTGAAAAGTATCAACAAATCTAAAAACTCTTGAAGATCCTGTCATGTAGAAAATATTTTGTCCGTCCTGTCCACAATCTCCATTTCTGTTCCACAGTTTAAACCAACAAACACGTCAAAACTTACAGTGTCTCATTTTTTTTTACATATCTGTTTACCAACAAATAAGTGCAAGTGTAAGGAAAGAGAGAATGAAAGGATTACGAAGAACCTCAGGAGTACCTATGTATGTATGTATATGTAAACCCCAAAGGAAATAACTGGATACATTAAAATGACTTGCAACACTATCGCAAGGAAAGTAATCACAAAATAATGCTCACGTTTAAAACGTCTCTGTAGCTTAAAGTCGTCAACAAACAAGACATGGAGCGGAATCTTGTCATTTCCAACGGCATAAACTTGAATTTACTGGATCCATAAATGAAAGCAATCTAAATAGTTAGGGATGTCGAACGTTTAGAAGGGTCGAGTGTACATACTTTATCTTTACGTGTTACACACAGCTCGAGCTCGAGCTAGAGTAATGAACATTCTCCGTTCACTGACAATGAATGAAAATAAGGGCTGGGACCTGAGACTGCAGTTTGTGCCGAGTACTCGTTCCCTATGGTCATAAAAATGAAAAATGATCCTGTGTACTTCATTAAATAATGGCAAGATTCTCCCTCGTAGATAACAGGCATGCCTAAATTAAAGAAACAATACTTAAGACATTTATGGATGCAAATCTAATCGCGGAAAAATTATAACCAATTGAGGTTTTGACGGATACACTAAACAAGTCATTGTATTTGGATCCATAACAGACTATTTATGAGGGGAAACCACCATTCCTTCCTGACAATCCTGACTAATGACCACAACATGGAAGATGCACGTTACGAGGAGGGCTGATCATGTATGTATGTATGTAAAATCCAAAAGTACCGAAAGAGACTCAGGGATGTACAGGACAACATTTGTTTAGACACAGTATGTTGTACACACGATCTTGGGAAGTTAAAGAAAGGGCTAATTGCACTGCTTAAGTTGTTCCTTACGAATTCATTTGCCGTACACTGCCATTGAGCGTATGATTACATAACTTGGGTGCGTATGATGACTGACTGATGAAGAGACACCTCTAATATATGTTTACGTTGATTTTTTCACCACTCATCCCATGTGTGCATATGTACTTGACTTCCAGAGTGCATTGTAAATATTAACGACAGGAACATTACAATATTTTATGCATTGCCTTGCAAAGTAGCCAAAGCCTTCTCCCAGTCGTATGTACCCGTGGAGGAATCCCAATAATAAAAAAACTTTGTTGTTGTATTTTTTGTCCACACACACGTGTACGCATCTACTTAAACTTTTCAGGAGGCAGTAGGAGGAAGACTGATGACCACCGTGGCGATACGCATAATTATTCTATAACCGTATAAATCTGTCAAGTTTATATTTAATGCGAATCCTTAAATGTTGTCCTTGTATATACATTGAAAAGATTCGCTTTTCCCTAACGACACGCGGCTGCATCAGCCACAGCAAGCTGCATTTTTTTTAAATGCATGCAGCAAAAGTGCGTAACCGGAACGAAGTATGTACACACAATTGAAGAGGTTGAGCTGCATATTTGAAACTTGTATTATTTACCTGTACACCCCAAAAAATGCTACACATACGGCATGCACACATGTAAGTGGCATTACCACTACCACCATAAAAGCCCAAGAAAAATAAATATTGGGAAATGTGGGAAAAGGGTGTAATCTATGAATTCGGGAAGATTGTTTGTATGCAAATGCTAAGTGCAATCTCATCAAGTCATGTCATGACGAAAAGGAGTCGAAGCAAAGGAAGTTCATCCGAGAGTGAAATGTAATGAGGAAACTAACGACAGGAACGTCACTCACCTTTGTAAACAAGAGGATCTTCCAGTGTATATACGACGATGGAGCAGGGCAACGCACAAAACTCTGTATCTTCACACAACCAGATAGTGAAACAAGCCACGCTGGATATTATGTCATACAAAAAGCATTTAAAGGCCACGGGATTCTTTAAATTCCTGCCGGTATCATCTCCTCATCTTGCAGCGAGTCCAACAAGCTCCTAAGGGAATAATATTGTCCAATTTAATTCCATATAAATTTCCAAAATCTCAACATTAATTTCACTTGCGCTTTTTGAGTCCCTCATAAATTATTTTGACAACTTATAAACATGCGTCAGAAATTTTAACTTGGACTTATTGTCCCCTATGATTCCCCTACCATTGAAAACTTAATTGTCATTTGTATGCTTGCTTTTGGATGCTATAATAATAATTTGAATGTTTAAATAGACTTACTACTTAATAGAATCAGGTGGAAGAGCACTCACAAGGAAATGAGTGCATAGAGTAAATAAATTAAATAATAAATAAAAATTACAACACTCAGGTTTGAGTAATAGCTTGAGTACGCACATTACCTTGAATTTGTGAAGGGCAGGAATGAAATTAAACTGGTGCAGTGAAAGTAAGTTCTATTAATTGTTATATGGCACACGTACGATTGCTTTCACTATCACTTGTATTTTTACCCTCGTCAATGAAAAGCATGTCAATCAGGTCTCATGTGTAGTTTCAAATCACCAAGTCCTGAAATTCCAAGCCAGAACTTAAGACTAAGTGGTTTGGACGGACTATGCTGGATGACTGACGGTCGGATACTTGCAGAGCGGTGATGTTACTCTGCCGGTGTGAAACAGCCCGTTCAGAATGTAGGAGGACCAGTCTCAACGAAAGTCTTTTATGTGTAGCAGCAAGACAACTGCAACGTCTCAAGGGAGTTCATATGGAAGGGAGATACATAACCGCGCTAGACTCATACCCAGTTTAATACCGTATTACAAACAAGCCGTTTAGGCAGGTTGATTCCTCGGGATAAAAGACTCATACATAGATATCTACATATGTACATTGTGCATACATTTTTATTGCAAACTTGTCCATTACACAAGTGCATCTTCCATGTTTTTCGTGTCTCCTATATACATACCTCTCTCCCTCCACAGTACAGCCAACATTTTTATTCCCATTTGAAAGAGTGCACCATTCTTTAATTTCTTGTCTTCATTCAACTTGGCTAGATTCTCACATAATTTTCGTCTTAATGCTAATATGATGGATGACAAGACTCCCCCATATGCAGGGATGACTGTATCGAAAAATGCACCCACGTATTACATCAAAGGTGTACTATTCTGCAGAAAAACATTACATGGCAGTTGCTGCAGAATGAGATTTTTCCTCAAGTACGAGCCCTGTGTAGAACATGCCGTATAATTACAGAGGCTGCTGGAACTTACTTATCAGAAGCAGCAAAGGTAACACTATTCAGACTATTCCCAAGGAGTATATTCGCATCAACAGCCTGGAGGATACATATACGTTTGCAAGGAGTCTTGTATCACATTCACCCAGTATCATGTGCTCCGATTGTTCCAATTGCTCTTGAATTAACTCCTCGCTGTCGGCTATTTTTGAGTATACAGCCCAGTAGTATGGAACCTTGTCTATGTTGTCTTAAAAATTCTGGCTTCGGAAATTATAATTATACATATCATAACTACGAGCTACAGTGGGGAGATCCAGAAGTCGGTTTTTTGTCACTCCTCAAACTTTTTCCTATATGTAAAAACAACTACAGGCTCATCCTTAAATATACGTTGAGGTGTGGAGTAGGTGTCTATAGCTGTATAAGTATAACTACTACACACGTACAGACTCTTGTAAGAGCCTACTACCATGGAATAAATAATCAAATCAGATCTAAAATGAAAGATGGACCGTCCGGGCGGGAGTCCGTCCTAGACCATGTGCACCACACCCACTTTCTTCATCTACAAGAGATGTACATTGTGAGGAGTAAGCTGGTATGTTCACCTATGTTTGTCGCTCTCTGAAATCGCACTAGCATGTGTTTAAAATGATACCAGTGGATATACATATGGTTATATGTATCTATCTACTGGGAATGAGACGAGAGTCAAGTAGTAATCACACTGCATCAAGCCCACTGCCACTTGTACGTGTACGTATCTATATAGAATAGGGCCGTTGATTTGAGTTGAGTTGTTGATGATGCTGCGGTTATCGAGGAAAGATGGGCTTTATCAACCTTGACAATGGGCTCGTCGTATGTCGTATCCTCCGAAAAGGTGTTTGTCCTACGTCCTCCCTGTCCATCCAAGTAAAAGTATTTGTGTTTTTAAACTCCTGTCATCCTATAACTTCGTTCATATATCTACGGCTAGACCTTTTTTATGAGTCCACACACTCTACAACTACCACGCGGCTTCTTCTGTAACAATCATAGCACACATCTGGCCCATTGTGAACTCCTAGTTTATAAGTCCCCTTCTCTTTCTCTCTCTCTCTCTCTCTCTCTCCCATTTACTTTCTTCAGTGGGTTGCGTCTTCCGCCGGTTTCTTGTGCAGGCTCAGTAAATACAAATTCTGGGTCTTAATTAATACCAAATTATATATGTACGATGGAGGTGATACATATATGATGCAAGTAAATGATGCATGACACACAGTGTTAACTAGCCTTCATAAATATTTAGTATGGGACACCATTTGAGAGATTGTTCCGTGTGTGAACATTTAAAGCTAATGGATGGATAGGAACCAGTTAGTCAATTAACGATTCCGATTTTATTGCATAAAAAAATACAGTGGAAGTAATTATTCTGATCAAACTGCTATCAAAACATTTTAAATGATTAATGTCAGGGTTGCCATTGCTGAATTAAGGTTGACTAGACGATCTCCCGAGCATCATTTGCGTAAGTAAGGATATAAGTATATACCCTGGAAAAAATACCTGCTGGTCAGTGGTTAACCCCTCATTTACATATGAAATGAGTATATGATATGATTTTGGTCGGAACGTTTCACACGACGGGGTTTGAGCAAAATCATATGGGTTTGAGCAAACGTAATAAAAATCCCTTGGAGACCATCATCGTTAACTTACATAACAACAAATTTGGTGTCCGTATCGAATTAAAACCGATTTGTTAAACCATCAAAGAAAGTGAAGAAGCGCTATAAAAACCAGTAAAGATTACCTTGCTCTGTTGCTCATAGTAATAATCCATTTTCTTGCGGCTGAGTGATGAACTTGTTCTCAGTATTTACTTCACAGTATGAGATCAACCTACGATTACCTCTTATATATAAAATAATATTTTACGAGTATGTAGATCAAAATTTTATAACTGTTGGGATTAAAAGTATTTCGTTGTGGACCGTAGATACTGTTGAGGTGCCTCTGGAACGTTTCAACAGGTTATCTTAAATGTTTGTAATTCAATCTTTAATTCTTTAATAAAGTAAACAATAAAATCCTAATTGCATTCCCCATTATTTATGAAGGGGGAACTTGTGTCCCATGCTAAGAATGCCGATGGTCGTTCACTTTTTAATCCCAGCCAAAGGGTTTCACAAACACCCGGATTTTAAATGCTCTTATTGAAGGAGTTACCAATAGCGCACCTACAATGTCTCAACAAGTTTGAGAGTTGAAGTCCTCAGTTCTTGCGGTGGCAAGACCATAAGAATACTTCAACTGAATATTTTAAGAAACAACCGTTATAAAAATAACGTACGTTACCTTGGCCTTGGTAATGATGATATTTTCATGATCCTCCAATCACGACAGCTGGGCAGGGAACCCCAACGTGTACTAGAAAAAACTGTCAATATTACCAACCAGCTACTTAAAGCAGTAAACGGATTGTGAGTAGCCTGCATACTACTACGATCTTAGAGAAGAAAAAATTAATCTGCATATTTCCTTCATAAAAATTTAGTCATCGAAAGGGAGAGTTCAAAAACATTGCACCCAGGTTCAACAGTCCCCAAAAAATTGCGAGAATGTGAGGGAAACGTAGACAAATATTAGAGTCAAAAACAAATTCCATGGGAATCATACAGATTCTGGATTTATCTTCCGAAACAGATGGAATGGAAACAGAGGCGAAAAAAATCATGGAAATAAATTTAAAGGATTGGAGAACTCCTGCAGCGTGGAGCAGGATAGAATTTAATTATTTACCTGCCCCTAGCTCATAATGACATCAGAGTGCAGGGCAAAAAAGTCAAAGGATAAACAAAATATTGCAAGTGAGTGAGAGTCAAATGCATGTAAAATCAAAATTAAGTTGCTCAGCTCTGGGTTGGGACTAACCCTGGAGATACATATTGCGTGGGGTGAAAGGTTACCAAAAAATGAAAAGTCACTTTAAGATTCCCGTCTCTGTTTGAGTTACAATGGATATAAATAAAAATACCATTGTTATTGGTGTTATCAATTGGCACTGTCAATTTCTCCAGCAAAAGTTAGCGACAAGTGAGTCGTGGTGAACAAGCTCGCTCACTTGTTAAGGCGCTCTTTGATCTGCAGCCAAGAAAAATCTCTATAGTCAGATAGCCATTAATTAAATTTCCAGAAATCATGTTGCACTGCACACGCTAGGAAAATAATTGACAGGAACATGATCAGATTGAAAAAATTGTTATTCAAACTATTCCCAACTTATGTTTTACCACAGGTCAGGTTTTGTCCCTAATTAGTTATACACATTCGCATTCCTCATACTTTCCTTTGCTTTCCTCCCGAAGGTTTAATCCTATGGAGTGGACGGCAGAAGAAATAAATAAGGATGAAACATAACAACCCTTGAAATTCAGGGAAATATGGCAATGATACATGACTGAATGTGAATGAATATAAATGACGCCAATAAATGTAAATTCCTGAACTATTGAACCTTTGGACCATTAATTAGCATCTTGCATTGTAATAATCATCTGCTTTACATTAATACAATCGTTTGTCAATTCATGCTTTAGTAGTGGAGTGACGAGTGACTCTGCACTATAACTGTAGCAAAATAGATACACATTAATGATGTACCGAACCCACTAAAATGTCAGTGCCATTGGTGACTAACGTGTAAACATGTCAAATGTGAACAGTATTTATTTCTTACGAAAACTAAATCATTCTCCGCTTATCTCACAGAAAGAGCAAGTTTAAGTCCCTGTTAAGAAGATAGTAGAGTAGAATAAAATTTGCTGACATGAATTCGCAATTTAATATAACATGATTGTCAAAGATGAATGTAAAACATTTGTCAAGCACTGGGAAGGTGCATACATCAAGCTGTGTAAACAATTTTTGGCACACAGTAATCTCAAATTTACATGGTATCATAATGGATTTCTAATGGTTCCATTCTGCTTCCTTCCAGGCATATCGCCAACTGGTTATATCATTTTGCCTTAAGTTGGCCTGAACTCTCATCAATTGTGTGTAAGCCTGTACATATCAACATGCCTACTTAGATAGTCTAGCAGGAGGTTTTAGCTCGTCAGAAAAAAAAATTAAATTGATTGAAAACAAAAGCTCTGAAAGTTCAATGACAATTATTATCAACGAAAAAAACCAACAATTGTGGCAGTTACTCCTACGAACGTACAACAATCACGATGAAAATTGCAATCGACCATTTTTTTTGCACAAGTCAGCAAAAGCGGTGGAATAAGCAAAGAATTGGATGCTGTATTGAGAGTATGTAAATACAACAATGAAGGGGCAGACTAACCTCAGCCCTGTAACCATTGCTTGCGTTACTTTGAATCTCTCTTGATTGCATACTCACTCGGATTCTGATTAACCTGAATGGCTAATGGCAATGTAAAGGCTTGAAATCTGTCAAAGATTTGTATGCTAATTTAAGATAACTTATGACAAGGTTTGACGGAAAGAAGAAAAGGCAAGTTATTAAGGTACACAAAAGCCTACGGTCTTCGCCATAAAGCATACCAAAACTTCATTGTTAGTCTTGGGGCGATGAAAAATGGAATTCAATTTTTGAATCCTGGATTGGCAAGAATAAATGAACCATATTGCTCCTGACATAATTGCTTATATAAACTTGTTGTATCAGGAACAATACAAGGATGGTACATGAACTTTCCCCGAGCCCTCCCTCAATAAATAAATTAATGATAGCAGGATGAAAGATTCTATGATTAATGGTTTGCAAATATCTTTGGCAAAACACGAATGCTCTCTTTACGCTTACCCCCATATGTTCAACCCTGTAGCACGTAAATGCAAAATTACTTACCAGGTCTCCACACCCCAAAATTTTTATCAAGTGATTTTACAACAAGCCTCACTCAGTATCCTCATGCTTGATCTTCTCGGAAAGTGTTGTTGAAAATACCAGCCTGCGTCAAATTACAATGTACTGTCGTGTATTAATGGGTTATTATCGCGAAAGCTTTTTTACTTACTGTGAGTCCACCTGCATGAGAATAATGACAGACTAGACTCTACAGTTGTCTACTCAAACGTTTACTCATAAGCTGACTATGCTAACAATTATGTAGCTTTTAGTCTCCATATAATAATATAATGCTCAGTTAGGCTCAGATTGATATTCCAATAAATTCTTTGGTAGGAGCCTCATGAATTTGGTATGTAAGTGCTACATTTTGTCTGTAACTTCTCGGTATTTTTGACATGGTTAAAGGTGATGAGAGCCTTGGTTTTTTTCTGGATCCGAAGGAGACCACGATAAATAATAATGACTCTCCACAAATTCACCTCCCAGTTTTGTCTTACATCGTGTAAAGTCTACCGTTCCTTGGGCTCCATACGACAATGATAACTATAACTACTTGACTTGGGATTAGGATTAAGACTCAGGCGAAATATGTGATCTAAACTGGCAGTCCTTGGAAGTTCAACAATCGGTGCATTTTTTCCCTGCCCAAGTAGTGGAATTCATTACGACCGTGTAGTATGTAATTCCACCCTTCACCTTATTGTACAAGTGCTCAAAGAATGGACAAATATGCAAGACTTCATTGCTGAGCATCATCCTATATTTGTACACCTTTACGTATGTACAACAGCCCGACGTCATGTAAATTATAGTTGGTGTGTACAGTTTATTTAATGATGTATCCACTTTGACGTACGACGTAAGTACATAGCTAGATACGAATAAAGGGGAATCACAGCTTATCGTATACTTCACGTGTTTTTAACTGCAATGATTAAGACAGTAATTTATGCTTCCAGAAGATATTCACGATGAAAACAATTCATTAGGTTTAAGTACAATTATTTAACATGTATCTCTATCAATTTGCAACGAGTACTGATATCAATGCAGCTAACTATCGCATTTTTTCCCAGTTCGTAAACATCCAGAATACCAATAGTATTTGCATTTGGTTGTTGATGAATACACGGGGGAATATTATGAGTATAGCATACCATTTTTGGTATAAAGTTCATTAAAAAGTTGAACTGCAAGAACTTCTTCAGAATAAATTAGGCACTCTTCATTTAACTCAAAGTTGGTACGGTCCAGTGAAATCGTATATAAACTAATGACTGGATGAAAGACAGCAACTCAAGAATTGCACACGAGCCCATATCTGAAATAGTTTTGGCCATTACTTAAATTACTCTCTGTCAAACCAAAGGAATTTAAATAAATAGACAGTTAAAGAAGAGTGGCAATGACAGAACATTTGACATGAACTATGGGTTCAGAAGGAAATTTCTTTTCTTTTTCCATTTTTATTCCTTTTTGTGACCATTTAGCACAAAAGTGTCAACGTATAAAAATACACCTGCAGGTAGCGATGAAGTTCAATGCGGTCATTGATATTTGCAAGAACCGTGTATAGTGCCAAACGAGTTCATAATTCACTGCAGAAAGTTGATTCTAAACAATTTAACTTGTTTCGGCCCAAGCTTTTTTTTATTGCCTTTGGTAGTTTTTGCAATTGTCTAGAGTAAAAACAACAAAGGGTTGTACAAACAAAATTAAAACTAGACGCTCGTAGTATTTTCTTGAAAAATAAAACCTGCATGAAGAAGTATCGATTGCACGGATTAGACCAGAGAAATTAAAATACTTGCATCTTCATAGTTCTTATAGAGCTTAGAAGTAAATGACACTATAAGAAGTGCACTAAGTGCATTGATTTTAATTCAGCTATTTAAAACAACAACCGCAGACTTGTAATTGTTTCTAGATTGGCTGACGTTGTATATGATACCCTCTGAGGTTTCTTAACATGCATGGACGTAAAACTATGGGGTTTGCGTACGTTTATTTATGCAAGAATTTTTCACGTTTCGCATCATTCACGTACTGGTGTTTTGGCAAGTTTTTTTTTCCACATTTTGTATATTGCTACATACAGTTTTGATTTTCTGCAACATGCTATTACATCCGTGAGTAATGCACAAATCAGCATCAGTACTGGTTTATGGCTGAAATTGATAATTTCAAGGTGCGAATAGCGCAAGCTAATGAAGTGAGTATTTCACTAGGAATGTTAATTTCATAATAGGTGTGTTGTTTCATCTTCGTCTGGTTTAAAATAAAGGGAAATGTCATGATTACGTAATTTACCCACGGAAAAAATACTTGGCATGAGCTTGATTTTTCAGACGGTGCTCTCAGATTATGCACAGCAGGTGAACGCTACATATACGGTTTAGTAGAAAAAAGAACTAAAGACAACAACCTAACCGGTCTGAATTGCAATTAGTAATTACATTTTTATAATTTTCTTCGTCTACTGTATGGTTTATTGCTTATGGATCATGTATTACAATCTCATTAAACACCAATATGTGAGCCTATCATAAAACAGCTACCACCGCTTTCTTTCGTTAAAATACAATCAATTTTCAATGGTGAAATTTATGAGCTTGCAGTAAACTCGACTGCAGAGGGAAAATGCACGTTTCAACATGAAAATATAACATACTAGATATTGCACTAATAGACTTTTTTCAATTCATGCCACGTTAGTGATGATTCCAAAAATATGACCGTGCTGCTCCAAAATACTTGATTTTGATTTTTCAGGTCACGACTTATATTCAACACATCTAGAAAATAATCTGATCCGATAGGATTCATCATTTAAGTCCGTTCCGTCGGGCATACATTAAACTAATAGTATAGCACTAAAACACTGATTCTTTATTCTTTCAAGTGTCCACTGAATGATGAGGGTTTTATAACAAAGTGGTGCAAGAATAAATGGTGTATCCAGACCAGTCCACTTATCTTACAATCACTGAAAATCTTCCCAGTTCAGCATCCGTCCAGTTAATAAAACAATCTGGCTTATGTAGTTCAGATGTTAACGATGTGCAAATGTTAAATGATTTAGAGCGAAAAGAGTATTTGGATTTAAGTAACTTGATTCACTAACAACGCGTTTTTTATGCGACAATACAACAATCGAACACTGTTGCCTACATAAGTGCTGCTCCGAAGTTTTTATGTTCTTATTCACTAGTTCACTAGTACAGCCGTGGCTTCGCAAGCGGATCTGGAGATATTGAATCGTAACGCGAAAATCGTGGCCGAGGTGATCCATCATATACGTCCGGTACAGTTGATTCCTGTCTTCCAGGGTTAGAGAATTCTCTGTTGGAAAACATAGTTTATGATACTTTCTTCTAGTTTCCATAATCCAAGAGTATTAACATGTGTATATATTTATAATGTTTTTCTTAGTAATAAACACAGGAAATAAAAAATACTATTTTGAAAACAAAATATATAATGATCGGGTTGCTGAAGTCTAAGTAAATATATATGAAGGGGTAACAGAGATTGCAAATGTAATCAGAGATTTTGTTTACGTCAAGGTTGGAACAAAAACCTGAGTAGGAAAGTGAGCAAGCTACGCAGGAGGAGGCTGATGTTGCTATTTTTTCATGCAAGACTTCACCGTTCTAAAAATATTCTAAATGATGTGACAAATTCTTTCATAGTCTTTATTTACTCTTCAAATAATCGACTGTACCAAATTTTATTTTAACCGATGATTACGTGCTTAAGATGTTGGTTACCATTAATTTGCACGAGAGATAATGTTATGAATTCTGACACCTCTTGCGGCCAATCCTATACCCCATGCATGTTTAAATCTCAAACCAGAGGACGCTAGAATACCCTTTATGTAGAATTAGAGAATGTTTGTTTACCATTTGTCATTTTAATTTACCTGCTTGTGATGGCATAATGAAGTTGAGGCTTGAGGCTAAAATCGTTTTTGAAACTCTATGGAATAAACGGAAAGTGCTATAGGCTAAATAGGAGTACATTTTTTGGGAATATAGCACCTAGGGATGAGCTTCACAAGCACGACATTTGAACAAAATCTCAGACTACACTTGTAACTTCCGTTACCACTTCATATCGACTTACTTACACATTATTCTTGGTTCAATAGAGCGCGACAATAACAATGACATGTTCCTTTCATTTGTGGTAAATATTTCAGTGTCAACTAATAAAATATGGTACGTGTTATTCAAGTACTTACCGATACATTTCTCTTTTAGGCGAACGAACTGCAGGTGGTGACGCTCGACTAATTAACGGTTCAGAACGAGACTGGTGAACAGCTGGATTAGAGGTACCCAGCCCTACTGGATAAATTGGAGGCAAAGACTTCTCGCCATTGTTACTTCCAAAAGGAGACTTTTCCAAAACAATTTTAACAGTTCGTATAAGTAAAATTTGCAGACCATATTGTAATATTAGGGCTCCGAAGCCTTTATAAAGACCAGAAAAACCTTCCTCTTCCACCGTTGTGCGTACGCAATCCAATACCCCGTTATATGAAGTTATAATAGGGGTCACTTCCAAACCTGTATCAAGGCTATCGATGATAGTTCGAGTTCCTTGAAGGTGTAGCCTGTTTTTGGGATGAAACAAAGGATTAATAATACATTCCCTCACTTGGTAGCTCGTATTTGATTGTGACACCTAACCCTAAAATCATAACACAAGCAATAGCAATGTACTAGCAGACAATATGTATGGTACCAGGTGTTACTAGGACATATATGATATATCCTGATTATGTAGAATAAGTCATTTAAAACATTATTCAGGGACTTACATAAATATCGTTTGGCTTACAATTACATAGAAAAATAGTCAAGTCCGTAACACCAACTCCTTTAACTAATAGTAAACGTTTTTGAGAGGACCAAATAATGAAACAAAAATATTTACTATTAATCACTTATTGTTAGCAAACCCCCCCCTGCCCCTTTTGACACAAAAAGAAAACAGTAACCCCACGTTATTAAATAGTACACTGCGGTAATTAAGAGACTTGTGGCTAAAAAGAAAGCATAAAATAAAATGTTGTACAAGTTAATTATACCTATGCAAAATTGTCTCCAGTGGAAATAGAAGAACATCAGCTACCATGTGACCTATCAGGGATGCTGTCATCTCCATGTAGTACGATACATTCGAATCCTTGGATAACGCACCCTGCTCAAAATTGGTTAAAAATACTTTCAAACTTAACATTTATTGATTGAGGAAATTACTTAGTAAAGCTTAAAAGTAGCTACTTGTAGTTTACCTGTTTTCTTTCCTTGCTTTCTCTTACTCGTTTTATAGTAGATAACGACACTGATTTAATACTCGCATAAATAATGTAAGATAATATTCCGTGAGCCACTGTAGGGATGACTAGGATATGGAGAGGGACCATTCTTCCAGTTGAAGGCCAGGCAAGTAGTCTCCAAAATCCTTCTCGGAATACGTCGAAAAATCCAGCTGTTTCACTGGCTACCTCGCTCTGAACTGTTTCGACAAGACTTGCAGAGTAAAATGGCGTTATCACAGCCAAACTTACACTGAAATAAAAACGGCACGCATGAGTATTTTTTGGCACGAATTTCGTTGAGGAGAATAACAGGTCGGTTAGCAAGCGTATTAGTAGAAATTCCATCGTGACACTTACGATTTCAGTAGAATATGTTGCATAAATGACTTCAAGCTACCGTGACGGCTTACTTCCCTAAAAACAAGCAATGATAACGAGATTTATACAGAAATGCCTTACCTAAATTGTTTCAGAGCATACTCTAGTTTAAGAGAAAGACCAATGATGTTATCAAAATAAGGCTAAAACAACTTTAAATCAACATACTTGGGCCACGGAGTGATTTTACTTGTGACATCTTCAACGGCAAGAGTCATACCTTTGACAACAAGAGTACTTCCTAAACCTTTCCACAACACGGACATCCCTTGCCACTGACATATTTGAAACGCTGGGTAGATTAACGTGACGGGCAATAAATGGTATCTGCTGGATTGCACATGTACCTACAACATAAAAAAATTATGAGTTATGGCTAGCCAAACAAACGTCAAATTGACATACTCCATCCCGTGCAAAAGTTTTCTGCTCACTGCAGAGTAGTCGAAAACCATTAAATATTAACAAGTACAAGTTCCTGGTACTAACAAGCTCTTAGAAATTACGATTATACTAACAGTAGAAAAACTAAGCAGAACTCACTTGACACTGTCGTCTCAACACAAGTAACGGATGACTTAACAAATGGTCTGTCAGCAAACCCACCAAACCAACCCCCCTGTACACCAAGCTCTTCCCAGTTGAATCTGCTCAAACATGAATAACGTAAAAAATCACTGCACTAGTAAAAGCAAATTACACCCGTCAAATCTCAATTGATTACATACCATCCGGAGAATCTGGAGAATTATTGCTCGATGCGCTATTAAAATTTAAATGGAGGTTTCTCCTTTGAGGGAAGCTAGAAACAGTGTCTTGCGGGACTCCAGAAATTTCCGAGTCACCAAAACCACCCGAATCCCTCTGTGAGTAGGCAAGGTTTTGTCCTGAGGATGCATGGTAATCTAAATTATAGCCAAACCTATTTTGATAAAGGTCAGGGGGATTCTGCGGAAATCCTCGATAGTCACTGAATCCAGCCATTTCGGTGTAACCTTCTCTAATAACTACCTCGTCACCGAGGTCGGGCTCTGTATTAGAGAAGTTGCCAAAGAATCCGTAAATCTTGGTCTCTTCTAGATATACCAGGTACCTTTAATTTAAAAAAATACAATGAAAATTAACACAATACAGCCCACGTCTTACATTTTAAACCCATCTCACAATTACACCACTTGAGATGATCTGTCAACTTCACCATATATTTCAAATGAAATGCTAAATACATTAAATAAAATTACTTTCAGTTCGTATTTACGAATTAATTAAGAATCCCTACTGTGAATGTTTCATCTGTAACTAACTGGAATTTAGAATTCCCCTAATGCTTTACTACTACGAATTGCCGGTTTTTATAACAATTAAGTTTAAAATAATGTTAGTTCCCTCTTAATAGCTCTTGACAAATTGATTAAAACTCAATCAAGCAGCTTTAATAAATTACAATTTGTAGTTCACTGTTAATTTCATAATGACACATATTCATGTGTGTCAATGTCAAATGTCACAAAAGCCATCATTTGCGAATTAATTTGACTTTAGAATAAATACTAATTAATTCGTTTTTGTAATTTAAACAATAAGGTGAGTATAACACAGAGCTCATAATACAATCAACATTAAGTGTATATTGTATTCCATGTGGGAGCAAATATGTAATAATTACCTAATAATTAATTACCCAATAACCAAATTCCTATTTCTTCAAAATTAACACACTGTAACCACAACTAGGTCTGCAAAGTTTAGAATTAGTAGTGGATTGATAATTAAATCACGATTTCACATTTTGAACACCACAGTTATAGAAAGTATCCTTCCATCAATATGGATTTCGGGGTTTATTGCACCAACTAAAAACGGGTAAACGAAACAGTTTTTTGGCAGAAAGAAATAAAAAAATTCCAGTTCCACCCTCCCTTATATTAGCACTGCTTCATGGCCCAGTTTCGCATTTTACCACACTCACCTTGTGTGTTCATCAGTAGAGCAAGATTTAGCGGATTTTTCTTCAGAGCCAAGAACTTCAAGAGCCAATTATGGCCATGCACATTTGCCTACCCTGCTCCTTGAAGGCAACTGTCTCAAAATTGTTATTATTTTCTAAGTTGCATTGAATGCATGTACCTCGTCAGAGCTTCGGTAGAAACATGTAAAAGAAGAATATTTAAATTACTAATATTTTTCTTTTCTATGTGTTTTTGTATATGTAGTTTCAAACATGATTTAAATTACTACTGTCGTCGTAGAGCGTAATTAGTTCCAGCAATTGTTAAGATTTCATCTCCAAACCTATCAAGGTATAAGGTTTAATGATAGACTTAACTTATTTGAAGTATGTGCCTCAATTGACCCTTGACTAATTTTAGTAAGCACAAAAATATGGTTCAGAACGGAATAAACAGAAATTTGAGTTTTTAAACTTTTGAAGAGGTGTAAGCAAGAAAGGAATAAATTCGACTGATCTGGTCATTTTATGATACCGGAAATCGGAATAAAAATGTTTTCTTCTGATTATCCTAGTATGGAAATTTTTCTCGTCAGGCTAAATTATGTGTACAGCATTATTCCATGAAATTTACTATTACTGTAGGACCAGAGTTTAATCGTTGTGGGACGTTTTTTGAATGATTTGTCACATACCGGGTTTAATATTATTTGAATTATAAAATATATTTTAAAAAATCGATTTTATACATGGGCCTTGAATGGGTTTCTGTCCAGTGGAAATTTGTTTTAGCTTGAATATACATACTACTAAAAATATTAATGTAAGTGTGTCAGAGTGAGTTATTTCTAGCGTCAGTGTAGACCTTTGGATGGAGCCCAGAAAATAAAACTAGTCCCTATTACTTATTTACATTATACACGCATATGCAGACATTTGTAAAGGTGGGGACAACGGAGATTGTGGAGATTTTGGGTTTGTATGGGCAGATATTTAGTTCACTAAAAAAATTAATTAAAATATTTGCGTGATAAAAGGGCTAAAGGCTAAACCATTGTGGTTATGACATGCTCCCGATCAAGTGACAGACACGAGACGAATTATTGCTGCCGGTAGCTAGCGCATGTTGATTTTCCTGGTTAGATAAAATCATTGCCTTTTTGGCAATATTAAAATTAGTTGCTGGATTGCCTCAAGCTTTTAATATAGGTGGGGAAATCGAAAGGTTGGGTTTTTTTTGGATATCAATTGTACGATTGCAAGCAATAGTATATGGAAAGTTGGCACGACAGGAGCAGGAGAGTGAATTTAATTACACACAGGCAATGTCTTTAAAATATATTTAGGTGGAAACAAAATTAATCTTGGATTCTAAAGATCTATGGATTAGCTACTAGCTACATATGTCGGTGCTTAAACACATACATACTCGTCCACTACTCACTTGAATAAAAATATTGAGGGTTGAAAAGCTATTGGGTCAAACTTATTCTGTGGATATTGAATATTGAGATGGTATACAGCATTCAATTGAATATTAATTCAAGAACATACTCATTTGAGAAAGCGTTAACCTGGCGTCAGGTATCCCGAAAAAGGAACCCAGTCGGCAAAAAATTGTCCGGCAACATCTTTGTAACATTACATCACCAACATTGAGTACGTGTTCACCGTGAGACAAATGGCGAGGAACTACCAATGTCGCCACAGGCAACGCTAATATTCCGCTCTTCCTGCATCCTAGCACTTCCCATTTAACATCGCCCATCATTGCCCAAGCGTCGCCGGGTTGTTTAGTTTTACAAATTTCTTGAAATGTCAAATGATTATTGCCGGCGATGCAGCCAATGCATTTTTTCCACGTTAGTTAACACAACGAAGCGACCCTTAAAAATTGGATACGGTAAATATTTTTGTTTGTAGTAATTTATTACCAGTATTAGATTATGTTACTGTTTCAAATTACAATGTTTTTTAACAGCATTTGATACCATTGGTACAATAACAAAACTACCAGTAATATTTAAAGGGAGAACTAAACACTTTCGTAAAATTTCATTTTTTTTTAGAGTACGGAGTGCTGAAAACGTTACATTGGTAACTTTTACTATAGATAGTACAGTACTTTTAAATGGAATTTCAAAAAACGAGCTAAGATTAAGATATTCTTTGCACCAAATTACATTCTCACCACCATTAATTTCACCTGCTTGGACTACTTTAATCAAAGTCCCGTCAATTGTTAAAAATGTATCATCACCTTGTTTTGAACTTACTTCTGCGTCAATCGACTTACAAATGCTCATTGATTGTACCCCCGATTCAGAAATTCTACGAATAGCCTGGGATAAATAACTATGCTTACCTCTTAGCATTCGCTTCAGCATCTGCATATAATTCTCAAAATTGAAAGCACTTATAATGTCTAAGCTTCCATACAGCAATGCATCATCCGCTAAATGAATGAGATTGTGAATGTTGTAAACCAACAATTCTTCAGAGTATAATATTGAAACTAAATTAACAAAGTTTACATACATAGTACGAGCCATTGCATTCCATTCTATTACATTAGCTTTATCACTTAAAAGTATATACGTAGCAACACTTAACATCAAAAAATGATCATACTTGTCTTTAGATAAAATATTTTCTAAAACTACGCTTCCGTAGTAAAGTAAAAATGACCTCAGTTCCGTTGCTTTCCAGCGATCAATTTCTAGTAGTGATCGGGGCTTCCTATGAAATTCTCTAGGCACAAAAGGCTTTATTGCTTTCATTCTTGCATCAACTCTTTGAATTTCACTGCGACCTAAGCCCCCATCTTTCTTAGAACATTTTATCCAAATTCGCAATAATTTTTTCATTACGCCGAGACATACGAGGTGCATATAGTCTATAGGTATCTGTGAGACTAATCCGAATTGTAATTTATTAAGAGGTGAATCAGAAACATGGTGATTTTTATCTACTTGAAGCTTAAATGAAGAGTTAGTTCGTTTTCGGCAGTTAACATCTTTAAAAATTATTCGGCCTTTCCAACTACCTTTTACCACACATCTTTCGCATCCAAAATAGGAATTAAAATTTACACAACCCTTCACGAATGATCTAGCAGGAGCGTCAGCTATAATACTAAATAGATGGACTGGAATTTTTCTATCATTAATTTTTACACCATCGTTTTCTAATCTGTACATTTCCTGAACAAACTGATTAAGATAAGAGTGGATATCATTTGGTTTGTTGTTTCCGTAAAAGATGCCCACTACAAATATGAAAATTGAAACATTAACAATTATTTTTCCTAAAATCGGCCAAAATGTTTTAGAACTACTTTTGCACAGGGGCAAACCGTCAATACCAATAAACAACTGAATGGATTTTACATCTGCAAGATAGTCACAAAGTTTCTGTATAGAGGCTTCAACACCGAAATGATAATACTCTCCTCCAGATAATTTAATAATATCATAATTAGTTTGAGTTCTTAACAATGTTCTACTGTCCCTTGGTAGATATTCACCTGGATATTTTTGGGACAAAATTTTTAGCAACTCGTTCATTCCTTCTCTAGTGATGTTAAAAGATACGCACCAAATTCGCAATGCCTCTCTTAAATCCATATCATTATTTGCTTTATTCTCACTGGAAGAAATGGCAACTAATGCATCATCTGAACACGTAGGTTGGCCTAATTCAAATATTTGCTCGCTACAACTAATATCCTCATTTGAATTACTACAGCTATCTATGTGTTCATTGATAAAATACTGTTCACTAATATTACTTCCTTCACCACGCTCTGATTCATTTTCTAACAAATTGTCGTTCAAATTATTAGTTGCTAACGAATTAACATTTGCCACAATGTTATTACTTGTACTTATAACCTCATTTCCTAGTTCAATTAACATAGATTTATACAAATTAGATACTCTTCTGTAATGAGTCGACCTCGAATTTGCTGCCATTTTATGATTTATGAAGTCTTCTGGACTTGTATTCTCGCTCCTTTTCCTCCCAGATTTTCATCACTTTTTCTTGTGCGATCTACGAGTGATTCGGTCAGACGCAAACCGAAGCCAATCCATTATACAAGAGTTGATGTCAGCCTCCCGCTCGTCTTTGCACACAGTATTCTTGCGTGCAGCTCCTAATGCAAAAATTCCATTGTGAAAATCATTCAATTGACAACACAAATTATTATAATTATTACTTCTTAGCACTACAAACAAAACACTATCAAATGGATGTACTTACTTGTAAGTAACTGATTAACAGCTATAAACTTCCGAAATTCAATATGCCCTTTTCCCTTTCCTGTGAAGCTGGTTACTGCCGCTAGTTGATCAGAAATAACTCGAGAAAGAATCGAATTGACAGTTTTCTTCAAGTCCTTGCCACCAAAACTGGCTAAGTACCGCTCCTGGTAAAAAAATACAAATATAATGTCGCAGATTGAACCTAAAAACTGATTAAAGAACATAACCAATTCTACGTTTTTCGAAATTGGGATGGCAAATACGGTGGGGCATTCCCAGTAGACCAAGGTCATTTCTAACCACTCAATAATTTTCGGGACATTCGTGTCTATTAATATACATGAATATACCATGTAAATATATTTTTGCCTACATTTCTCAATAACACCTACAGATAAAATAAATAACAAAGCCATGCAATTTCTTCTGTAAAAAATCATGTATACTACAAATCTCTTGGGAAATTCCTAGACAAATATCAACAAATCAGAAAAAAACAGCTAAATTTAGTCTTTGACTTGAAAGTATCACTGATCTCGCAAAATAAATAGCTTGGATAATTTTAAGTAATTGTAATTTAATCTTAAGATTAGAATTTGTAACTTATCATATTTGAAGAATTATTATTACCAGTTTCTGGAAGTATTCTGATTCGTTTAAATTGTTTTCAAGCTCCTTTAGCTCTTCTTCAGTTGTACATGGTGTTACTGGAGGTGCAAGGTCCTCGAACACAAAGTCACTCAGCTGATTCTGTTTAATCGCAAACAGTATGCTATCCTGGTTCACTTTCAATTCGGCCAGTCGTTTAAGAACAATCTCTTCAAATTCTAATCGCAATAATGTTAAATTCATAACCATTAAAAATAAAACATTTTTATAGTCAGGAATTTGTAGTTATTAAAAGTGTAGAATTTGTTGCCACCAACTTCCATTAAAACCTCAGACATGCTCTATGCACGTAAAATTCTTACTGTTAACAATCAGAGATGTCTGTGTGGCAGCGTCTGCGGTAACACAAGGCAAAATGTCGCCAACTATTTTCCCATTTGTAGAATGGAATGTTATGTGCTGGATTTCCGACTCGTCAAACACATTAGATAACTCATTCAAATCCTGTACCTGTAAATTTTCACCAGCTTCGGGGTGGCTGATTTCATTAAGCGATTCAGTTGCTAAAAATGTGGTAGTAAATATTTAGTTAATTCAATGCAAGTTCCAGAAATTACAAACCTGTATTACTACATTCTATTAAATAATAATTTTCTAAAATGGTAAAAGAAATCGGTAAAAACCATGTATACTTGAGTAAAGCCCCACATGAGGAACTACTAATTTCAGCTGCTCAAAAGTGTGGTTTCCCTTTTCCTTCTCCGAATTTTCAGAATCACAACCTTCCGATTCCTCCTCCACCAACCGATTAGGTTTACGTCGCAACCGTCGTTTTGGACTGACTTGTTCCTCCTCACTGCTATCACTTTCAATTCCAGATGTGAACAAGGACTTTTCTTCAGCGTTACGTGCAGACGCCAGCGTTTCTAAACAAACAATATAAACTAATTACATTTGATATTTACAAAGAATCTGAAAACAGGAAAACGACTTGATCATAAATATATGAGCTTAAGATATTTTTAAAGCATGTAAGTAAGTTTACCATTCATAATTAATAGATATGCCTGTGTTCGTCTTGAAAAATAATCTTTATACTTAAATGCAATTTGCTCACAGTTCCTTCTACTCATTGTTAGTAGTAATTATTTATGAAAACTAGCACATGTAAATAGTTATTTAAATATTGCAATTATATAACTTACTGTATCTTCCAACGATGCGTGCGTTTCCAAGTTTTTCCCAAGAATCTTTAGGTGTGGAATTAGGGTTCGTGAGAATTGCACCTAAAGACGGGCCAGATACATTGGGCCAATAACACTTGCTTTGATCCGGCAAAATCCAACGAATTGGAACAATACACGTTTCCTTTTCGTTAAAAATAACCACAGCAAATTTTTTATTGCTCACCTTGCCTTTGCTGGGACCTGCCATGTTGACCGCACTCTCATTTTGGAATGACTGATGAAATTTGAGTTAGCACATGCATTCAAATACAAACGGAAAGACATGAGGTGAGCAACAGCTCCTTAATAGCGCCGCGAAGTCAGTATTAATTTACTTGTAGTTTGAATGGAACGTTGCCTCCACAATAACTTTGGGAATTCGTACATGCATCTTGTGTAACCTCGCCAAGACAGAGTTTTAACATTGCCGGGCGATGAAATGTTATAATTCACTTCTTTAGTTCCTTTAGCAGCGCCTATTATATAATTGCAGACACGAGGGCGAGGGCGAACAGTAAAACAACAAACAACAGTATAATTACACGCAGGCGAGGGTGATTTGCCGACTGGGAAAGCAGTATATTTTCGCATAATTCACATTGAGGTGGAAGAATCTTCAGAAACTTTCCGAAAAAACAGAATATAAGTTGACTATCACTTATAATTTGAATGTATTTACTAGATATAATTTCGTTGTTTATAGGTTTGGAGTTTTGGGGGGAAATGTCTTACCAGCAATAGTCTAACTGCTGTACAAAAGCATGTGCACGTTGACCATTTTGCCTCTTCAGTGAAGATATAGTCACGTCATTATGTACTTCACAAGTCAAATCGGACATTTTAATTTTCTGAATGTGAGATCGGTTCCATCTGCGCTATACACCTGCAATAAATACATCTATGTATTAGTGTGTATTAGAAAGTGGGATGGGTGGGAAGTTATTCCCACTGGAAACGTCTCTCTTCTCCCCTGCCACTTGGAACCGGACTTGCATTGTAGCAAAACTTCTTCTAATTGTGAGGGAAATGATTGGACAAAATATGTACTCACTTGTATAAGCTTAAGGGCAATGAAAATATTTTCTGAAAAGTTCACATGATGGACTTAATTGCTGGAAAGATTACTATGTGTTAGAAAGGAAAGAACGACTATAAAGTCTCAAGACTTTATTCACACACCAATGCTAAAAACTATTGGATGCATACTTTTCTCTCCAGACATACATAAATATGTAGTTGATTGCATTTGTTTCATATATATCTACATATGTACTAATATCTATGAAACAATAAGGAAATAAACGAATTGGAGTTTGGATTGGAAGTTTTTACTCGTCTCCTTGCCATTCTTGTGTTAGGAATTTCAGGATAATTAACAATTTGACAAGGGCTCGTAGAGCCTGAATTTAAGTTGTAATTCTCCTAAGGACCACGAATATAATAACTAAGCGACGTTTAAAGCTTTTACCTCCAGAGTTCAATATTGCGGAAGCAAAACAGGAAGAAAAATGGGAACGATAGTAGAATTTGTTAAAGGTATTAACATTCGTCCATTCAGCACAATTTGTTATGTCATTGACACTGACGCCTCGGGTCTTAGCCTTTGTTGTGGAGGCACTTCGTGTTGAGTGTGCCTTAAATTTTGCAGTATCAATTCCAGATTCCTTTAAAATCTGTAGGATCCACCTGGCAATAGTGGTAGTACTGACCGGGTTGTGGGGTTTTTGGTACGAAATCATCAATGTTTGACTGGACCGGAGTTTTGTCGTTCGTTGAATATATACTTTGAGACAAGATACGACACATAAATTTATATCTTGGGTGTAACAAGCGTAAAACGAGTCTTGAAGCTTAGAAGGTTTTGACGTTTTCTTGAGGTGCTTAAACTTAAATAATGCACCCTCGGGAAGATATGACAAAGTTGATAACTCTAAAGACTTAATGTCAGCACTTCTATCTGCATTAGTGAGTGCAAATAGAGTGACTAGTTTTTTAGACAATTGAGGTAAAGTTAAGTTATTGTTAGACGGAAGATTCGATAAGTAATCAACAACTTTACTGACATCCCAGGTCTCAGTGTAACGGGGCCCAGGGGGATTCGAATTAAAAATGCCTTTCATTAGGCGTAAGACCTTAGGATTTTTACCAATCGGGCAATCACCAAATGGGGGTAGATAATGTGACAAAGCGGAACGATGAACATTAATAGTGCGGTAACATAATTTCCGATCATTTTCAAGATGAGCGAGATAGTTGATCACATTGGGTACAGTGACTGAAAAAGGATCGAGTCCTTTGCTGAGACACCAGAGTTGAAAAGTCTTCCATGCACTTGAGTATGACCGCTGGGTTCCCGGTCTAATTGCTGCTGAAATAAGCTCAGTGGCTCTTGTAGATACTTCAGGCGAGTATGAGGGTCCCCTGATATTTCCCATGCTACCAGAGTTAGACGGTCCTGCATTATCAGGTGGTGTGGCTGTTGAAGAGGGTCTGTCAACAGATATGGAACTTGTGGGAGCAGAATCGGCCTGCGAACACTGTTCTGAAGTAACAGTGGGAACCAGTGTTGATTTGGCCATAAGGGAGCAATCAGCAGGATGGTTGCTTGATCCTGGAGACACTTCCGTATGCAATTCCTGACTAGACAGAATGGTGGGAAAGCGTATCCCTTCAAGTTTGTCCAAGTGACCGAAAAACTGTCGGTCCCTTCTGCACATGGGTCCATCCTCCAGCTCCAGTAACGACTGAGCTGCCGATTGTTGCGGCTTGCAAAGAGGTCTATCTCGCAAGGAACGTGAAACTTGAACAAGGCTTGAGCTATTTCGGGAAGTAACTGCCAATCGCTTGAGTCCTCGTGGTGGCGGGATTCGTAATCTGCACATAGGTTCAGACGTCCTGGCAGGTATTCTGCCGTTAACCAGATGTGTCTGGTTAGGCACCATTCCCATATTTCTAGAGCCAAGGAGTTGAGAGGAGCCGATCTGGTACCGCCCAGCTTGTTGATGTAAGCAACTGCTGACTTGTTGTCCATCCGCAGAAGAACAGAGCAATTTGTTTTTGTATTTACGTAGCATTGCAGTCCTAAGAAAGCTGCCAATAATTCTTGGTAATTTATGTGACTCCAGCGTTTCAAATCCATCGTCGACCATTTTCCTCCGGTGGATTCCGGACCGCACCGAGCACCCCATCCTGAGTTCGAAGCGTCGGTTTCGATTATAATATCGGAGACTTTCACATGAATTTCGGCAGGTGCAATTGTATTTGCATTTTCTGTCCACCACTGTAAATCACGTTTTGCCTCAAAAGTCAATTGACATGAAACATCCCAATCATTATAAGAACGTAGAGTGTTAATGAGCATTAATTGTAGTGCCCGAATGTGGAGCGGGGCTTTAGGAATACAAAGTTGCAAGGAAATAATTGTTCCGGTAAACTTTGCAACTACTCTAGGGGTCACAGATTGAGCACTTAGTAAATCATTTGCTAAAGTGACAAGTTTAACAATTTTTTCGGCAGGAGTAGAAAATGTCATAGAAAGAGAATTTATGCGAAGCCCCAGAAATTCAATACTTTGAGTTGGTTTTAGTTCCGACTTTTTAAAGTTTATCGTATAACCACAAGATACAAGCACATTAACACACAGGGATTGTTCTGTTGTCAAGGTTTCCTGAAGGCAAGACATAAGTAGTATGTCATCGAGGTATATAACAAGTCGAAGCCCAGAAAGTGTTAGGTATGACGCTACTGGTTTAAGTAACTTTGTAAAAACGTAGGGAGCTGTACTTAACCCAAAGGGAAGGGAAGAGTAAGAATATATTTTCTTATTCCAGCAAAACTGTAAGTATTTTGAATCTCCTTGTGCTATTGAAATTGAATAGTAAGCATCCTCGAGATCAATCTTACACAACCACATACCCACCTCGAGTAGATCCTTTACTGCAGTTACGCGTTCCATTTTAAAATGTTCGACTTTTAGAAACTTGTTTAGTTTCTTTAACGAAATTACAACTCGGTGTCCACCTGACTTTTTAGGAACAGTGAAAATTGGTGACAAGAAGTATACATCCTTCGTTTCAAAGACCGCACCTTTATCGAGCATCTTTTGGACTTCCTTGTCAACGGTTTCCACATGATCGAGGGGAACTGGGTTATGTGGAATAGTACGGTTTGGTGGTGGGATCGAAAGAAATGGTAGTTTATACCCCTTCACTGTATCCAGTACCCATTTGTCCGTGGTAATTGTTTTCCAAAAACCGGAGCAAAGATTTAAACGCCTTAAAGATTTAGGATTGGGAATTAAATATGTACCTGGTTTTTTCGATTGGCTTCGAGAGAAGTTCTGAGTATAAGGCTTCTTATGACTGTGGAAATTTTTGCTGTTTGTTACCATAAGTCTGATATGAACCTGAGCTGTAAGGTTGTGAAAACTTCCTGTCCGCTCGATAACCGATTCCAGATGAAAATCGGGGCTTCTTGGCTGCTGGAAGAGAACGTTCAAAGGTTGAAAGTTCCTTATTTAGTGTGATTGCATTTGTAATCTTCGTACGAATTTCATCCCCAAATAAATCGGTGTTAGTGACATCGCCAAAGTTTTTGTCAGCATAACCTTCGAGTTTGGGTTGAATAGCTTTAAGGATTAATTTTCTGCGCTCATAAATAGCCTGAGAATTCGCATTGCCTAGTAAGGCGAGGGTGGCATTAATAGTGTTGATGACCTGCTTTGGTTCCAACAAAGAGCCTTGGTTACAAGCGTCAATTGCACAGTCGTGCAGGTGAATCAGCGGACTCCAAGAATAAAGAACAGACTTCTGGATTGATTCCACTGGCGTAAGTCCAGGGATTTGTCTGGTAAACAATATTTACGCAATCATAAAACATTTCCCATTAGTTATATAGCAGGAAAAAACCATTACTATAGAAGCCCATTAGTTATATAGCAGGAAAAAACCATTACTATAGAAGCCCATTAGTTATATAGCAGGAAAAAACCATTACTATAGAAGCCCATTAGTTATATAGCAGGAAAAAACCATTACTATAGAAACCAATAGCCAACACCTACCGAATATTAATATTCTTGTTTTTCAGGTGTTGAACAAAAGAATCGTCAAGTTTTGGCTGAATAACAGCTTGTAACTCTGGAAAACGGAAAAGAACGAAAAATTTGTCGTTTCTCTCCCGGGGATAGCGACTTTTTAATAGTCGAATGGACATCTTTTGTAGTTGAATCACAAGGTATCCACTTAGATAAAGATTGGGATTTATCGGCCTCGAAATCGCCTTCAGAACCGAATTCACCATCTTCAGAATCTGAGACCCAGTCACAATCGCTGGGTCGTTTCCTGGTTGACTCAGAGTTTTTGGAAGAAGTACAGATTTCTGCGGTGAATTTTCCGTCAGAAGTACTTTCCCTTGAATTGTTAGAGCGTTGTTCAAACATTGAAGCAACTTGAGCTTCGAGAGTAGGTAAAATAGCCTTGGTTAAAGAATCAACAATCTTATCCAAGGATATCACTGAGTGGATGGTTTTCTCCGGAGGATTTTCCATGAGATTTCCACTAGTGTTACTTTTAGAGACACTCATGATATTAGTTGATGTTGCTTGAACGAGAGCTGAAAGAATACTGAAGGGTATCTATTGTTATTTTTATCCTTTCGGATATTATTATTATATGCTTTTAAACAGCTCGGTGTTGTCATGAGAACTGATAGATCGCTTAGTTATTATATGAGTGGTCCTGTCGGAGAATTAGGATTTCTTAACACTTGCCTTGCAGAAATCATCTGGAAATCAGGAATAATTTCTAGTTTTTGTTTATTGAATTCTATGTTACAGGAAAACAAATTTCATAATGAGGCTTCCTCAGAATTAAGGACTAATTTAATAGTTTTTATTCACTAACTATACGACAGTAAGTTTCTACGGGATTCCCTGCAGACGCCATGTGCTTTACATTGTCGGAGTTTAAAAGATGACGATGACTTCAAAAGAGATTACACAAAGCTTTCAGCTGCTATCACAAAGATGATTTTAAAACATTAGGTGAATCTCAAAAACCTCTGCAAAATCGATTTGTTTATTGTATTCTACAAATTTTAGGGGTTCTTCACGAACCCTATTCAGCTTTATAAACTGGTCCTCGCCGACTTTATTTTAGCGCAGGGAGCTTATTCCAACCTTGAAATTCGTGGAGCATTTGTTAAAGAATTGTTCTTTAGAAGCTACAACTTCAACCACATTTCTGCATTCAGAGACTCATATATGCTAACATTCTTACAAGATGAATAAATTCACATTAGTGATTTTTGAACTTCCAAGATTAAGACCGACTTTGATTGCACCTAAAGTTAGTACCCTACCCATAGTGGTGAACGTTTGCTCATGTTTCAACTTCCGATAACCAAGGAAGTTATCAATTATTTTGACTTCGAAATGATCCTGCTGTTATCGCTACTATCGAGTTTGAGTACTTCGTTCCTCAAACACTTTCATTGCTGCAGCAGTATTTAATCAATGATCTTGAAATCGAGAGTACTCGGTTGTTTAACCAGCTCTAAATTATTTTATTCAATTAAGCTTTCACAATAGCAAGTCGGATGAGGAAGTCACGGTGATTTTATTATGAAACACATAGCCCTACCGACACCAGCTAATCCTGGCTGACTTTGCGTTCGTGGTTTTTGTCAAAGAACTGATTCATTTCATCGTCAGAGAACTCCGAGTCCGAATCATTACTGCCAGCCAATTCGTCTTCTGTGGTGAACAAATTGAAAGCTCCTTCCGGGACTGGATTACTTGATTCTCCAGGACTGAGCTGCTTTATCAGATTCTGTTTTATTTTTAGAAGTTTGGAACTCTCATACAACTGGTAATGGAAAAAACATAGAATATAATTTGTAGTGCTACAGACTTTTTGAGGCTAGCGTTTCATGGTGTTTTAAGAATCTTACATGCTGTTCAAGCAGTTTATCAGCAGTTTTTTTAGCTTGTTCAAGTAGAGCATACTCTCTCTGCAACTTGAAACGCTGATCTTCGCACCATTTCATTTGCATTTTGCGCCTCTCAGAAGTACCCGCTTTTCTGTCCATGGACTGGGTAGCCCCTAGCTCCCCTGCCGTCTTCGTGACATTCTTGATTAATTGCTGATCCATCCTTTAATACAGAGATTCTACACTTCGGGCAAAAGAAACACAAAATTAAATTTTTTGATACAGAAGACGCGTTCTTGATAATAAATAATAATTACACCATTAGCTCTGAAACGATGTCTGCATAAAGCCTTACCGTTTAAATTCTTAAATATTTAAAAATAATTTAAACAGAGCTTCATTGTTTACGTTTTAACAGCGTCTTAATTCTTCTTAATCTTCTTTATTCCTTCTCGCTTACACTCGTGGTGTGTACGGTTGAGGGTAATAATAAAATCTTTACTAATATATCAACTTTAATACAGTAGGTTTCCCACCTCTAACAAGACAAAGACTGTGTGCATGTACACGTAAACTCAGTGAGGCCTAGCTATGGCGATGAGTATTTGTAAAAACGCACGTATAAGATACCAGAAACAGGAAAGGACAATGAGTAAAAACGACAAAACTTGGCGCAGTGTGCACGGAGAGAAAAATGTAACAAATCTTGTTTGTCAAACGGTTTTGTCTAATTTTTTCTTTAAGCAAACTGTATTAATAAAATACTAGCACTATATTTAATAAGTACTGCAACCATTGCACCAACATCCCAATTTTCTGGGGCTTATTTTTGGCTTTGATATACTAATACATATCTGTGTTGACAGTACAAGGGGTTTAAATCCAGGCTAGTATTTGTGCTTTACTGGTAACGTACAAAAGTTTATTAACTGTAGGTAAATGAAAATTAATTGAATTTGAAAGGTTTGACAGGTCAAATTTATTCAAGTCAATAATAATTTCAGCAAATTTTTTATTTACATATTAATGAAAAAGTCTTTGGTACTTCCTTGGTTGTAGTACTCCTTTCAAGCATGCACACGGGCAAAAGAGATAAAAAGTCACAGCATGTGAGTATCGTCTGGTGTGCTAGAAACCTTCGACATTTATAAGGATACCTCCAGCTCATGGATTACTGAAATACTTATTTGCTTATCTCCCTGGCTTTACAAATTGCTTGGCCCAGCTACCTGAAGTAATAAAGGGAGTCGTATGCCATACCAGTCATTTGTAATCATCTGAAAAACGAAGTTATAAGCACAAGATATAGTGATCCACATTTACTTTAGGCTTGAAAAATAAAGGAAAGATTCACGGGGATGAGTTTGAAAAACCATTGTAGATGAGCGCAAGGTTTTGTGCGATCATTGGGGGGAAGGTGACGTCGTTCAAATATAAAATCTCACCAAGAAATATGAAATACAAAACAAAATGTGGGTGTTCGTGCATTATCGTTATTAGAGATCACCCTTACAGTCAGAGCTGCGCTCAAGTTAAAGTAGTGCTTGACAAGTATCAAGTCAGGAAAAGTTCGAAGTAAGTTCGGGATCATGAGCGTTTCTACTTGGTTGAATCGGGTCAAGATCAAGTATTTGCTGGATCCGAACTTGGAACTTCAAGTTGGTTCTGGTTCAAGTGCAAGCCCACAGAATTGACTTGAACTACGGATCAAGTTCGGGTCTGGGCATGGATTTTACTTCAACCCGAACTTGCACTTTCAAGTACCGATTCAAGTATCCTATTCAGACCTGCGTTCGGGGCAAGTATTTTGATAATCCGAACTTGTACTTGACCTGCACTTGAACTTACAGCATTGTGATGAGCAACTTGTAAGGTAAAGTGCAGACAGAGGCAGAGCAGAGGAGAGCAAAAAAATCTAAGTCCGAGCTACCACTCGAGCAACCAGGCGCTACTTTTACGTCCTAGTGGAGTTTTACAAAGAATTATAAAAAAGATCCCAGGTGTCAGCAAGGAAAGTAATAATTTCGAATTTATTTGAAATCTTCCAAATTTAATGTTGGTAGTGGAAAATTAGTATAGAAGCTCATTTCGCTTGCGCATCCTTTCCAAAAATGCTTTTAATACGTTAAGTTTGCTATCAATAATATCTCCCTCTAAAACTTTACATACAGCTAAATGAGGTTTTGAGACCTTTTAATGTACCAGAAAGGAATATCTTGAAGTGGTACTGTGATTCAATGTAATTTCACTTGCAAAGAAACAACAATCCGACCAGTACCAAATAATTGAAATTATAATTTAAAACGATGTGTTCCAATTGTATGCCAGATCAACACGTGTTCCAACAATATTTTTGTCGAACTTACTCGGAATTTGTAATACCGAGACAAATTTAACCGTGCTATGAAATATTCTTGAGATTCCAACTACAAAAAAATGGGCTGTGAAAAATTCCTAGTCATTAATGAATGAGAGGAGTTGATTAGGAAAAATATTATGACGTGAACCCAATCATAAATGATACCATTGATCTCTGTCGGAAGGAAAAAAGGACAAATTTTTGGAAGTGCAAATCAAGAGTATCAGGGAAGGTCATTCGAATCGAAATTATAATTGGAATGGTTGTTTCAATCGTATTTTCTGGTATTTGGCAGAATTGGCAAATGCATTTTTTCGAATAGTTAATTATGTATTGAATCGAAAAAAAATATCCGCATTAAAATTAGTATTCGAAATATACTTCAGTAATATTGCTCAGATATTGGTAAAATCCGTGACGTATTAAAGCCAACCCCGTAAGCTCAAAAGGTAAAACTGTAGCGTTTTCTTATGACGTGTTCTTTAAAACTACTTGGAATCCAAAATTTGGCATTACGATTGTGACTCCACAAATAGTCTCAGAGTGGGCGTGCTTTTCTGAAATTGTACTCCAATCAAATCTAAGTAATCAATGGGTTACCTAACGTGGTCAAGCATTTTCAGGGGAAACAGAATGCGGACCACTTCTATAAAAATATTACGGTATCTTGAGTACTAGTTACCACCTCTAAATACATTATTGGAAAACCGCGAGTGAGGTTTTACGCGGTTATGGTACATGTGTATATTATAAACTAATGAATTCATAAAAACGGCTGGCATAGCACTCAAGATAGCAGAAAAGACATGATGGGAGGAGTCACAGGAAGGGCAACGTCGGTCTCTGTGACAGACTGTAACATTAAATGATTCACGAAAAAACGATTCCTGCGTGGCACAAGCTGAGAGGACACCGTGACTCCAAAATAATGAGAATGCCAACGAAGAAATAGCGCATGCAATAGTTACATGTGCAAATGCAGGCAGAATAATAGAACTAGATTGAAATTGTTTATAAAATATTGGAAATAATGATCACGTGCTTATTTCCTCATCACCAATCCCACTTTACCGCCTTACCAACGAAGAATGGTACATATAGCCAAGAAAACGTAGCTTTAACCTGGTATTTAAACACCATCCCAAGCCGTCTACAGTCACAATAACTTAACACTATAGTAACAAGACAACCACAAAAAGGCTCACTCACAATCAGTTACTTTGAAGCCATTGGGCTGAAAATATTTTTCACTCTTCTTGTAGCTAATCTCATCGCGAGTAAGTACCTGTTTTTTCATTTAATTTTCTTATGCCCTCTAATACAATTAAAATATTCGTTTTTGGATCAGAAATTACATCAGCAAATATCAAGTGTTTTAAAACCCATGGTTTTAAACACAAATGTTTATATAAATATTATGAAAGTTAAATGAAATTATTTAGTATGAACTGCATTTTGTTAACACTGAATATTAACCGATGAGAAATACTTTTATGTAAATCTTATGAGGATCATATACGTTTTGCCAGTGGTTTATATTAAATAGATTCGAAAACTTTGGCGAGCGTTACGTTTATATATTTGCACCAACATTTTTTAGAAGCTAGATTTCAAGTGGCAGATCTTACTATTGAAACCACTCAAACCTCGGCCGAATATCTCCTTTACTCCATGCTTTACAATGCGTCTTCAGTATATTATTTATATGTTAATTTCAAGGAAGTTTTAAAAATAACCGTGAAAATATTAGGAATGGGACTGTTCTGGTCCGGACCAGAAATTTTGGTCCGTTCTGGTCTGTTCCATGGTCTGTTCCGGTCTGTTCCCTGGTTACGAAAGGACCAAGTGTATCTGGTCCAAGAACCTTGATAGACCAATTAAACCTGGTCCAGCTCAAAGAACAGACCAGAATGTTTGGTCCTTTGTTTGGCCCAGACTATTTGGAACGTTCCAGCATGTATTTCAAATGGTCGGACCAGATTGGATAGATCACCATTAAGTATTTCCAATTCCCGCGAATAAAGTAGCATTGCTAGATTGTACAGCATGATGCGATCGATTATTCAAAACATTATCTGAATTGTCAAATGCTTGCATATTGTAATCGTATTATAAACATATTCGGTCCTAGTGATCTGGTCTGTTCTGTTCCGGTCTGGTCCGAGTTATTTTGAGGAACAGAACATATTTTCCTGTTCCAGCAATTTGTACGGACCAGATGGTTCCGGTCCTACAGTCTAAAAGACCTTATGGTCCTGGTCCGACACTGAGAACAGATCAAATGGTCTGGTCCAGGCTCAAGGACCAGACCATTCCAAGAAATCCTGGAACATTCCGGAACAGTCCCACTCCTAGAAAATATCGATTAGCCAAGGAAACTACATTTCATAATTAAGACATGGTATATTACGCATGGTAATACAATTTCTGCAGTTTGGGAATACCTACAATTTTGTAATCATACTATCGTCATACATCCAGTACGTCATGTTGTACTGTAAATATTTGCAAAACGTCTGTAAACAGCGCTGAGGCGGAAGCCGGCGTGGATAAAATCAGAGAAAGTTTCACAAATTTCAGAAGATAGCTTACGCAACGTACGCATGACACTGGAACCACCAACATAATCCTTATTCGCAAAATCGGAACAGATAATCCGGATCGTGCAGACAAAGACCGCGTAATGAGATGAGTAGAGAAGCCGTCGACTCAGAGAAATCTGCGACTTCTAGTCAACGCCTTGCAGAAATAGTCTATGAGGTTGAGGTACTCCATGTTCCATCCTTCAAAATTAATGCGCCTGATATTTCGAAGGGGTTCAATAACAATTGAAGAAATCTTATAATAAATCATAATAAATTTTTACAATAATCGGCAATCTGTTTTGAGGAAATATTCGGATTATCATTAAATCGTCATAAATTTTATTCCAATTGATTTTATCTGCAGAGTAAGTTGTATAACTTTCCAACATTTAATAAATCATCCATTATTTCAAAATTCGTTCCATTAAATATTTAGTATTTTAGTATTTCTGCAGATCGGATCAACTTCAAACATCCTTACAGCCTCAGTAATTTTTCTTGGAGTCCTTGTAGTGACGCATATATTTATTTGGATGTATCAAAACTTTAAGCAGGTACCCATTGCCTAGATTCGTTTTGAAGCAGTACATTCTTTGCTATGGAAGTTTTCACCATAAGATAAACCTTGCTAAAGACGAAATGTCAATTCCATTTCAACGGTTTTAGTTTTTTGTTGAAATACTTCATTGGCAATTTAACAATACGAGCACTGCACAGCTAGCAATTGCTGGATCAGCGAGGCAAATGTAAATAGGGAAAACAGTAAATAGTTGTATACAATAGCATAAAGGATATGCCACAAATGACGTCATGCATTTAGTCAGTCAGTCATATTGTCCGTGCAGGATTTAACATGATGTACTCAGTCAGTCCCCTCTTCATAGCATGACGTCAGTTTTCAGCACCCATTTAATTCAGATCCTTTGTTACTCTTTTAAAAAATCCCGTACGAATTCGTAAGTTTAAATACTGACTTCAGCAGCCAAAATCATTAGTACTGTCCCTATTTCACAAAGTCACAAATAGTTATATCAATAAGTAATATACGGGACAGAGTAACTGATGTTAAATCCGCTCGTAGGAGCCGGAGAGAGGTAGTAGCTGTCAGTGGCTCTCTCATCTGCCCAACCTACAATTCGAGGGACGCATAACATTCGCTAGTCTCAAAGACCCTTGGTCCTCTATGGACAGTGACTGTGGGCTGCCGAGTTGAGTGTCAGTGCCTGTGCCGGAGGATCCTCACTGACCCGGCATCTAAGGGCTAAATTCGGAGTCGGGAACTGCACAGGTAAGGTTTGCACAAACTACATACCATTTGTGTAGTGTGCCGCGACTGTATGTGTGTTGAGCGTGTACCGAATTGCTCCACCCGGGGACGCAAGACGTCCATGCAGATCGCGGCATACCTATGCAAAGTAGTTGCCTTCCTTTCCTGACTCCGGATAGGGCTGGTGTGTAAGCTCGTGCAGATCTGCATGAATCTCTCTCTGCCGTTCATGGAACATTTGACTGGGGGTAAACACCTTACGTCCGAGCTCATATAGGTTTTGGTAATCTTAGAGTTAGGAATGCTGGCGACTGATTAATGGGACGTATCTCTACGACACAATCAGTTCGTCAGTAAACCTGAAATCTTTGTATAGATTATACAAGGGCAGCTCCGACCTGCAAGAGGAGCGGTAAGATAAGGTAAACCGGACATTACGCAAATTCAAGCATGCCACACAATTCATGTGGCTATGCAATATGCAAGTCCGCAAATTAAGAAATGCAAGTATACGGGTGAGGGCAATAAGTCTGGCTTGAGCTCCTCCAAGCTGGGACCCAACTATTGGGGAGCACTTGGTCCCATCAAATACATACATACAACTGATTTTAGTTTTTTAAAACAGACAATTCAAACACAATTTAAGTAACGGTGAATTATAATTGTCTTTTAAATAAAACCTACGTATACGTCCTTCTGCCTATCAAGTTACTTTATCTGACCCACATGTTCTACCACAATCCCTCACTTCGCCTCTTTGTGATTTTGTTTATATGAAGATTTTTTTTAGAGAGAAGGCGCAAACAGGCTTAAGTTAATTTTAAAAATTTTACGGATGAAATTTTTCTTCTAATGTAAAATGTAGTTGTTACATCATTATAAAATTATTGACCGAATGAGTGATCACTTCAAATTATGTTTGTCCTATAGGGTTGTACGAATGAATTAGTACACGTACCTGGTGTTTTTTGTTTCTCACTTCTTCACAGTAGAAGCCATTGTAAATCTACTTTTATTATGCTCATTACCGATTGATAATAACAAAACATGGATTATAAAAACGAGGTAAATACAGCTTATTAATTGTTACCAATTAATAATTCTTTTCTCAAAGAAGCTCAGTTTTGAATAATAAATCTCCCTTCGTGTATACCCATGTATACATCACGTATGACGTCATATACAGTCAGTCAGCCTTCGTTGTGACGACGAATGATCATCCAGTCAGTCAGTCGTAATTTGCCAGATTTTTGGATGACGTCATTTGTGGCTTATCCCTAATAATAGCACAACCCTAGTAAAAGTGTATACGGTAAAATGATTTTTTAATTTAATTTTGCTTTAATATTTTTTAAAAATAATTCTATCTTCTAGTAATTTGAAAGAGTGGGTCGTCTTGGTAGACGGCTGCCCTTGGCAATGTTGCCGCCCTTGCTACTGAATAATGCTTTAATATTATATTTTTTTAATTTAAAAAACTGAATTTATTAATTTATTTAGCCAGTTATTGCTGGCTCAGCCAATAAAAAACAGTTTGAATCTCAAATTCGTATTACACCAAGACGAAGACGGAGACGGCCCACTCTTTCAACCTTTAGAGAGGAATATTTGATTCTCCCATATTTCTACACACGCTATAACACGCTTATTGAAACACAAAAATTCCAACTCGATGATTAAAGCCTTCAAGTCCGTTTTTACACTGACCCTAGGTACTCCAGCTTTTTTTAACGATGGTTGAACCTTGTTAGCCTCGATCGGCAAACTTTAGCAATGTCTTACAAGGAAACGAAGAAGACTTTCAAACGATCTATTTCCAGTGACGTTTCAGCTGTTCCAATCGGTTATATGCAGAATAAGAAACATGTACTCATGGAATTTATGCTTTGGGCGAACTTGAGTACACTTGTTGAAAGAAAAATATCTGTGAATCATGAAATTTTGAATTGTATTGCCGATTTTAAGGCTATAAATTTTAAAAGGGTTGTTTAAATGCATTGCTATGGTATTTCGTGTTATGAAGGCTGAGTAGGAAGGAAGACTAATTTTTTTGAAGGCTGAAGGCAGCTGGCATCCTTTCGTATTATTGCGCTCGACCTCTCCGTTGATTTAAACCTTCGCGCGTTTGTAGTACAAATTGAAGCTTCGCGCGCTCATTTCACTATATAGCAAGCCGTTATGTAGTATACTATTTCACTATATATCCAAGCAAGCCAGTGGTATATACAGCAAGCAAGCCGAGAAGCACAGCGAGCTGAAACTCTGTCGCAGAGGAGAGCTTTTTCAGCTCGCTCAGCTCGCTGTGTTTCTCGGCTATATACCAACCGGCTACAGCCTACTAGAAGCTCGCAATATTACACAATTTTATATTATCATTTGACAGGGGTCGGGTTCATGTGGGAAGACGGGAAGAATCTTCACAAGGAAAAAACATTTTTCACTGCAGGGAAATTTTCAGACGGGATTACAAACAGGAATTCTCAAATCTGTTGACCTATTTTTGGGCAGGGGTTTTTCAAATTGTTGAGTTGATTCGATGAATTTTTTTGTCAGCAGGATTTTCAAATTTGTTGGCCTTTTATTTAGCAGGGATTTTTGAAACTGTTGAGGTGTTTTACTGAAAAACATTTTGTCAACAACGATTTTTGAAATCGTTGAGGTGATTTACAGAAATCATTTATTGTCAACAGGGATTTTCGAAATTGTTGAGGTGTTTTACGGAAAGCAAATTTTGTCAACAGGGTTTTTCAAATTGGTTGACCTGTTGTCCCATAATTTTTTTACGCTGAATTGCCAGCTATCACTAAATACTATAATTTGGCCGTGCCATAAGAGAGTTTTTTAAATCTTCGCTCCCATGCTGCAGATTGATTCGGCTGGCGAATCAGGTTCAACCTGACTGATGCCACAGGCGTGAGCTGCCTGACTTTGCGCAGTGAAGTAATGATAGGAGTTGAAGCAACGGCGTGCTCTTCCTTTTAGATTGCATAGCATGGCATGTTAATAAACGGGAGAGCACGCCGTCTTTCCAACTCCTCACTTCTCATCCAGCTACTCACGAGGTATGGTTCACGACAGGGTGCTCTCCGCCTTTCAGCATTTTAGAAATTTCGGTCGCCTGCTTTCCAGCGTCATTTCTTCAACTTCATCGTTCTCCTATGCTTTAGCATTGGAGACCGATGAAGTTGAAGAGAAGACTTGAAAATTTCCAAAATTTTGAAAGGCGAGAGAGCACAGTTTGGGGCATTTGGGGGGAAAGATTATTTTTAAATGAATTTTAGGAAATTTTATTTTTGCAGAATAGGACGTGTGTGTGTGTAGGTATGTATATATACATTGTAAAAATTTTATTTTATTTTTGCAGAATAGGACGTGTGTGTGTATGTATATATACATTGTAAAAATTTTATTGTATTTTTGCAGAATAGGACATGTGTGCGTATGTATATATACATTGTAAAAATTTTATTGTATTTTTGCAGAATAGGACGTGTGTGTGTATGTATATATACATTGTAAAAATTTTATTGTATTTTTGCAGAATAGGACGTGTGTGTGTATGTATATATACATTATAAAAATTTTATTTTATTTTTGCAGTTACCTTTGTCCATCGCTTTGCCTGGTTCTTCCGTGTCCTCACCTCTGGAAAAAGTAACGTGAATTTTAGTCATTTTTTATTTTTTTTTAGAACAGGATGTGTGTGTGCGTGTGTGTACGTTCCTTCCCCTTTGTCCATCACTTCGCTTGTTATTCCGTGTCCGTTTCAACTGCTTTTATATTTTCTTTTGACTCACCTATGGAAAAAGTAACGTGACCTGCACCCAATTACACATTTTATAAATAATACTGAAATATGATTTTACTTTTGCATTGCAGGACGTGTGTATGTGAGTGTGTGTAACTATATACACTGGTCTAGGGTCAGCATTTCTCTGAAGCAATCGTCTCTGTTGAGGCAACTTATTTGCTTTATCTGACGTTCCTGTCTGTAGACATCCATCTTCAAGCTGGTGTGCTATATTTTTTTAATTTTTTTAAAGTTTCATTGTATTACTTATAAATATTTTAATGGAAGGCCAAGACTGCTACAGTGGGGTATTGCCGACTTCTCTTGGATGGCGAAAATCAGCCCAATAGGGTCATGGTTAAGGATGACGAGCTGCTGCCAAAGTTTGGATTTATTTTATTAGTCAACTCTGTAGTGTTGAGGATTTTAAATTCCAAATTGATGGTACTTTTATTTGTTTTGTTTGTTTCAGTTCATTATGTTTCGTCATGGTGGTGGTCAACCTAGAGCGCAAGGTGGTCCTGGAGGAGCTCAGGGTGCAATTCAAGGAGGTCCTCCGATGCGAAAACCAAATGTCCGGGTCAGAGGTGTATGCCGTTTCTGCATACACTGTATGCATCCAATTGCAGTGAACTGGGGTAAGATTTATGTAATTGTATTTAATTGGTTAAGTATTGATTTAGTTGTTCTTATTGGTTATAAATTTTAAATAATATTGTTTTACAGTTGCATGCCGTTACGAGTTTTGCCTCTAACCCATCGTAAATCCGGTTCCGATGCCTCCAGTCCCACCTGGCTGGAGTATCTGCATGGGGTGCCAGCTGGTTTTCATTCGAGGTAATGTACTTCTTTTTATGATACATTTGTTTATAATGTGCTCGATTTCATCAGTTTATTTTTTAATTTTTTTGTTTTTCCAGACGGGCAAAGATTCTGCGGCTTATGCCAGTGGCGTACTCCGGCAGGGACGATGTACCAACGTCTTCTAACTCAGAGAGTCAGGGCCATGATGAACCAGGCCGAGGAGATTCGCAACATGTTTGTTCCAGATCAACCGGGACAAAATCCTCCTCCAGCAGTGGTGCAACCCCCATTGAACGAAGATGCAAACCAGCAAGGAGCTGAAGATCCTTTCGGCGATGAACAACTTGAGCAAATGTTATTGGAATAATTATTCTATATTGTGTTTTGTATTTCAAATTGGAGTATTTTTTACAGTGAATTCTTTGTAGAGTATTTTTTTACAGTGAATTTATTGTAGAGTATTTTTATACAGTGGAGTTTTATACAGGGTACTTTCTTACGGTATTTTTGTAGTGAACCAATTATTGTGGACTATGTTGACCATTTATTAACTATTGGATTTATTAAATACAGATCTGTTGTGATCTGTTATTGTACTAAATAACATTTTAAATCTTCGCTCTCTCCTACGGGCTATTTTTAGGTTTGCGAGTACACATTGCCATATGGTTCATATGCGGCAAGCTCATATGTGGTAGGTTCATGTGTATATGTGGTAGGCTCGGCTCGCAACACTCTCCTAAAAAGTTTGGGGATGTGAATGGAAGTGAATTTGAACTTTGAACCAAAACTGCAAGTATGATATATACTGTTTATACGCATTGGGTATATTTTTACAGCACCGTATATAAATTCGCGGTTTATGTTCCGCGCACGTTCTCTCCTATTCCACTGAGATCAACCCAGCGCTCCTCATGCTATCCATTACACTGAGGCCAGGGAACCGCCAGCCCGCTCTCCCATTCCACTGAGCTTAGGGGATCGCTCCGCCCACTCTCCCATTCTACTGGGCTAAAACTCACGTCAGCGTGGTTTCGTACTCAACTCAAGCCACCGCTCCGCGTGCTTTCCCATTCATCTCAGCTGAGGCCACCGCTTCGCATGCTCTCATATTTCCTCCTATTCTGCTCTATTACTCTCTAACTGTCTTTTTCAAGACAATTAACTGTCTTATAACAGACAATTAACTGTCTTTTTCAAGACAATTAACTGTCTTTTTCAAGACAATTAACTGTCTTTTTCAAGGCAATTAACTGTCTTTTTCAAGACAATTAACTGTCTTTTTCAAGACAATTACCTGTCTTATAATAGACAATTAACTGTCTTTTTCAAGACAATATCCTGTCTTATTACAGACAATTAACTGTCTTTTTTAAGACAATAACCTGTCTTATTACAGACAATAACCTGTCCTACAACAGACAATAACCTGTCTTATAACAGACAATAACCTGTCTTATAACAGACAATAACCTGTCTTATAACAGATAATAAACTAATAATAAAGACAATCTGTCGTTATAACGGGACTACACTGTTTTTAAATATAATTTTGTGTGTAATAAGACAATAATCTGTCCATCGGGACAACAAACTGTCTTTTTAAAGACAAAAATCGGTTTTGTAAAGACTAACCTGTCTAATAAGGCAGACACGTCTGTTTAAAGACAATCAGTTCAATAAGAACGTTCATTAGTCTAATAAGACTCAACGTAAAAGTCAAGAGAACCATTAAAACAGGAGTGTAAAATCATGAGAACCAAGCAAACATTTAACAATGTGCTCCCGGAACTTCCAGAGGAAGTTCCCGGTACTTCAATTACTGTTCATGCACCAAGCAAAGCTCAACCCCACAATCCCGGTGGCAGCAGAAGTATAGAGTGGAGAAGTATAGAGTGGTGTATTGGTGGAGACCTGGGTCTTAAAGATCCCAACACTGTTGACAATATTGTCTCTGCAAGAATACCAGATCCTGTGAATCAACCAAAAATTTATGCAATTGTAAAGCAACACATGTTACATTGTCCATATTCATCTGCCTGCATGGAAAATGGAAAATGCAAAATGCAAAAAGCAATTTCCAAAAGATTTTCAAGAACATACAGATACCTCTGTTGACGGATTTCCTTTTACCGACGTCCCAATGATGGGCTAAAAATATTAAAAGGGGGCAAAGAGTTTACAAATCAACATGTTGTTCCTTACAATCCATTTCTGCTGCTAAAGTTTAACTGTCACATAAACGTTGAGGTTTGTTCGTCAGTAAAAGCTGTCAAATATATTTATAAATATATATATAAAGGTCACGATTGTGCTGAAATTGTTTTCAACGAAGGTCCAATTAGAGTTGATGAGATTGATCAGCATATTAATGCAAGCTACTTAAGCGCTCCTGAAGCCATGTGGCGCATTTATGGATTTTGGATGGGGGACAAATCTCATACTGTTGTCCGACTTAATGTTCATGAGCCCAACCAACAGGTTTTAGTCTATCGGGCAGGTGACGAAGAACAAGCTTTAGAAAACTTGCGTGATTCCAATCTAATGGCGTATTTTAAATTAAATTCAGTTGAAAAGGACGACTTAGCTCGAAATCTTTTATATTCGGAAATTCCGAATTATTACACATGGCAAAAAATCAATAACAACGCCGAGTTAATGGTTTTGACAACAAAGTGATTGGCAGAATGTATAATGTGTCACCATCAAGCACAGAGCGCTATGTTATAAAATTGCTACTCCTGAATAGAAAGGGAGCGATTTCCTTTGAGGATTTAAGAACCATTCACGGAGTTACATACACAAGTTTTAAGGAGGCATGTGTCAAACTTAATCTGTTGGAAAGCGATGACCAGTGGTATCATTGCATGAATGAGGCCTTAGCATATCAAATGCCACGGCAGTTAATGCAACTTTTTACAATTGTTTGCATCTTGGGATCACCAGCAAATGCATTGGAAGTTTATACTCATTTTAAGGAACATCTTATTGAAGATTTTAAACGAAATAACAGTGACACAGTATCCGATTAGTTGGCTTCAGTTGGATTTCAATCTACCAGAATGTCAAACATTTATGTCATCCTCCATGTTTGAAGTTTTTAACATAGATGAAGAAATGAACTTATTTCAACTTAACTATAACAAACTGAATGAAAGCCAAAAGTCAGTTGTCGATTTTGCTGTAGACAAAATTGTATCAGGAAGTTCTGAGAATAATTGTATTCACCTAAATGGACCCGGGGGTAGTGGGAAAACATTTGTTTACGAAACAATAATGAATTATGTACGAGGTCATTTATTTCATGACAATCAAGGGATAGCAATAGCCGTTGCATCAACAGGAATTGCTGCGGTTCTTTTGAAGGGTGGAAGAACATGCCATTCTCAGTTTTGTATTCCTCTAAATGCTAATGGCGAAAGTACATCGAATTTACGAACACATTCGGCCGAAGCTGATCGAATCCGCAAGTCTCAAGTCATTATTTGGGATGAGGGTACGATGGTTAGTAAGTTCAGTCTTGAAGTAGTTAATAGACTTCTTCAGGAAATTATGGGCAGTACTAAACCCTTTGGTGGGAAATTAATCATTTTAGGAGGAGACTTTCGACAAATTCTTAATGTAGTTCGACGTGGTAATAGAGTTTCAACAGTACAAACAAATTTAAAAAGTAGCTTGGTGTGGAAATCCTTTAAAACATTTAAGCTCACTGTCAATATGAAAGCAAGAAATGACGAATGTTTTGCAAATATGGTTTTCAAACTCGGTAATGCGGATTTAAATATGACTGTAAACAGCCGAGACGATACGATTGAGATACCCGATCATTCTTTTAGTTCAAGCAACTTAGTGAACGAAGTGTTTGGCGGTATAACTGACATCAACGTTCAGGATTACGCCAACAGTGCTATCTTATGCCCGCTTAACGAAGATTCGTTTAAAATCAACAATGACGTACTTCAATTACTGCCGAGTGACGGAACAATTTACAAAAGTGCAGATTCCATTGACTGTGCAACACGGGATGATTCCAGCTATTATCCAATTGAATATCTAAATACAATAACACCGGCTGGAAAGCCGAATCATATTTTGAAGCTTAAGGTCGGCGCAATTGTAATGCTGCTGCGAAACCTTAATACAAAGCGGGGTTTGTGCAATGGAACCCGACTAATTATTACCAAACTACAAGAAAATTTAATATTTGCGACAGTTCTGACTGGTAGAGCTGCTGGAGAAGCGTTGTTTATTCCGCGTATCACGCTTACCTCAAGTGATGGGGAATACCCATTTGTATTAAAGAGAAGACAGTTTACTATTAGAGTAAGCTTAGCAATGACCATTAACAAATCTCAAGGTCAAAGTTTTGACAAAGTTGGTATTTATTTGCCAAAACCCGTTTTTTCGCATGGTCAACTGTATGTTGCTTTTTCGAGAGGTAAGTCAAAAGAAAATATGAAGGTAGTTGTAGTGGACACCGCAGAACAAGGCGAATTGATGGGCAAAGGCGAAGGAATGTACACAAGCAATTGTGTATTTAAGGAAGTTTTGTAACGTGTAACGTTACATTTTTCATAAAAATAAAATTATAAGAATCATGAAGAATATGTAACGACAGTTCAATTTAAAAACATTTCCAAGCATAGATTTTATTATTACTAGCGGTAAATCCACTAGACTGCGTCGTACTATTTTTAGAAGCCCTGCAAACCACCGACGCAGGCGGTGGCTTTACCGCTAGTCTAAATACTATAATTTGAAGATGAGGGAAGTGGGGCATTTTTAAATCTTCGCTCTCTCCTATGCGCGCTTTGTAGGTTCGCGAGTACACACTACCATAAAGGCTAGAAAGCTTAAGGTACACCAAAGCATTGTATAGTAGCAAGTGCGGTGATATTGTCACGGGATACATATATAACAATTCAAACGTTGACTACTCATTTACATTACAGGGAAGACAGTTTCCTATTTTATTTGGGTTTTTGATTTGACGTTGACGTTTTTTATTTGTTGGATTTTTAATTATTATAAAAAATTGGAGTAATAAAGGCGTTACTAAGGCTATTGGCTTTCTTCATACTAGAATTTGAAGACGAGAGGGTGTTTAAATCTTCACTTTCTCTCTTTTATAAACGCGCTTTATTGGTTTGAGAGTAAAAATTGCAAATTTTAATAAGTTCTGTAATGTTAGATTATAATCGTACGAAAATGTATTTTAAAAGAAGCAAATGTCAATATTTAAAAAATATTCGATTTGAATTTTTATTATTTCGACAATAGAATTTTAATGCTGGGGGATCAAGCCACTATGCTGCGTTGGTGTTGTTATTGGAAAACTTGGGTTAACCACTGACGCAGGCATAGGATTGTTTCGCTATCTTTTAGCATAATTTTACGACGATGAAAATTAAATCTTCGCTATCCCTCTGTAATGGTAAAAACTCTTATCGGTTTACGATTGCGAGTACCAATTACCTTAAAGGCTAACTAACTACCCGGCTTATTTGTGGCATGTGATTGATATCCATGTACTTACAGTTGCCGTTTTTGTATTATCCATTAGAGGAGCAGATGGCAGTTTATGCATTTCATTCGCATTTCTTCTAGAATATTTTGTTAAGCCATACTTGTATTTTAAGAAAAATATTACATTGTATGTAAAGAGTAGCAATAAAGCCTCTTACTGTTACCTGTAACACGTAAGGAATATTACTTACATTTGTAAAGAAAAGAGAATCTTATTGTCTATTGTATCGTTCTCAACTATTGATTAAAAAAGGATGCTTCATCTAAGAAGCTTGGACTCTGTAGTCTGATTGGTATTAGCTCTGGAACAAGAGTAACAATGTAAATGTAACGGAAACAAAACCAGTTTGAACTGGATAATTCCTGTTTTACATCCAACCCTACCGTATATAAACCCAGCTCCTTCACAAACTCGGAGAGTCTGGCTCGGATTTTCTCCATTGTAACTTACTGTTACTCTGCCGGACTCCACTCCACTCCACTCTCCTTCTCTAGCTCTCACTCTTCCTCTCATTCTTTTTGTACACTGAATAAATATTACTATAATTGGCAATACTCTCTTAATATTCTCCCACTTTATTATTTAACTATTAGAGCTACACTCCTTTAAGGTATAAGTCCAATTAGACCTTAACAATTTATATATACCTACTGGAAAGTCAGTTATTTCAGAATCATGTGTTATGCGGCTAAACCAACAAACTGAAGACTTTCGAAGGCAGCAATAGCTGGCTGTGCAGTGCTAGTCTGTATGAAAGGAATTGTTAGTCTTACAGTTAATAGTTCACATGTCTTATATGAGATTACTTTACCCGGCGAAGCGGGACATTAATATTAAGCCTTCTCGACAGGCCTTGATCCGGGATCTATAGCCATTACGGTTTTGTGTATACTCTCACAGTTCTTAAGTAATTGCCTGTTGTAATAAGGGTCCCATGCCTTATTTTGTATATTGTGTACGTGTAATCTCAATAGTCGAATCACATGAAGTTCACATGCAAGCTAAGTACACATGAGTAATCGAATAACATGATAAGTCCTGGCCTGAACATGTTTTGATGTCACAGGGACTCATACTATTGACTTAAGTACCCACATTAATGAACATGTAATTTGGAAATGTATAAATACCAATGACTCTGAATAAAATAGTAATTAGTTGAAAAGCATCTCTCCCAGACTGAAGTTCTCTCTCCACCACCAAAAATCACAATTTTGCCCCTGTGCGAAGCACAGGGCTTTTACTAGTCCTTATAGATTAACTAGTAAAAGCCCTGTGCTTCACAGTGGAAAGTACTTGAGAATTGTGAGAGTACACAAACGTAACACCTACCTTAAATGGCCATAGACCCCATATCAAGACCCGGCGAGAAGACTATGTTAATAGCCCGCTTCGCCGGGAAAAGTAATCTCATATAAGACATGAGAACTATTAATTGCAAGACTAACAATTCGTTTCATGGAGATGGTTAGCATTACATCATCAAAAAATTATGGTAAAATTCTCCGGCCCACCAAAGTTCTCTCCCAAACTCATTATTTCGCTCTACACGTGGATTTTAACTAATCGCTTGGTCAATTTAATACCAACATTCCAGTGTTATTAAATCTTGCTGTTGCATCACTGTATGGTGCTTCGGTCCCGTCCCACAATCCTCGGGACAAAAAATTTCGTTCCGATTCAGTCCGAAATAACATGGGGACAAAACTTTGGTCCCGAAACTGTCCCGATCCCCGTCCCGTTCCGAAAACCTCGGGTCACTCAGATTATAATCCCAGTCTTAAAAGAAATGCTCCGAATTCCACTATTTTCATAAGAATACGTCCAATAATAGCGCATGTTTACTTTTAAAAGTATTCACATATAGAAAAACACATTTTAAACGCAACGATTCCCATACATATTCATTTTTACAGCAATTGTATACTGTGCAGGTACTTTTTTCTGTCCCGATCTACTGTTCCGCCCCGTCCCGAAATCTTTTGGACAAAAACGTTCGTCCTGATTCATTCCCGAAATAACATGGAGACAAAAATGTTGTCCCGAAACTGTCCCGATCCCGTCCCGAACAGAAACCCTACACTGAAAGCTCAATAGAGCGTACAATATTAAGGAATTATCTAATCTAAAATTGCTTAATATTGTACGCTCTGTTGATCTTGCATTAGATTGGCAGCAGATGGTGTATTTAACCGAGAAACACAGCGAGCTGACTCTGTCGCAGAGGAAAGCTTTTTCAGCTCGCTCAGCTCGCTGTGCTTCTCGACTTGCTTGCTGTGTATACCACCGACTTGCTTGGCTATATAGTGAAGTTGTATACTACATACGTATTGGCTTGCTATATAGTGAAATGAGCGCGCCAAGCTTTAAATTAACAGATCCCTCAGAAAGTGGCCAGTAATATAGAGATGACCTAGGCATGGAGTTTGTGGATATTAAAATTTCGCGCTCTACTCTAAAGATCAGTGCGCAAGATTTAGGCATACAGTAAGTTTGCGCGAATGGGCTTGATTTGTAAGCGGTTGAACCTCTACACTCACACTACCACCTTTCCAAGTAATTGTTCCTGTGAAGCACAGGGCTGCTACTAGTCTCTATATTATAACCGCCACTTTCTGTATGTGGCTATTAAAATTTCGCGCTCTACTGTTAAAGTAAGCGCGCAAGATTTAGGCATACAATAGGTCTCCACAACTGGGATTTATTCGTGCTCATTTCACTATACAGCAAGCCGAGAAGCGAAGCGAGCAGCGAGCTGAAACTCTGTCGCAGAGGAGAGCTTTTTCAGCTCGCTGTGCTTCTCGGCATATACCAACTGTTTGCAGCATTCTGGAAGCTCGCAATATTACGCAATTTTCGATTAACACTTAAAAGCGCTAATCATAATTATTATAAACATTAGACATAAATCATCAAAGGATTAAATTAAGTCAGGTAGTGAGAAAAACTACGTTCGGTTACAGCACTGACGAACTTGAGGAGAGGAGAATTTTAATGACAAGTTTAATTATTGCAACAGGTTTTATATATAATGTCAGATAAATTCTCAGAAATTTTTATTGCTGAAGTTATTTGCTAACTATTTTTTTAATTACAATCCTTTACATCCATACATTTGATCTTTATACCCCTAAAATTTCATTATGAATTAAGGATTGATTTGTAGGAACCATGGACTTTAGTAACAATAGCAATTGAAACGTATTGCGCTAATATGAATTCCTTTCACTTTTCCTATTTTAAATTATCAGTGCGTCCAGTGTCTGAGGCTTCAGTTGCATTATGACGGTACAACTGAGATACAATACAAATTTTAATCACATAAAAAATCATATTTGATCAGCACGTTTTGCTGATCCACTAAGGGAGTAAGCACCATACAGTGATGCAACAGCAAGATTTAATAACATTGTTCGTTGGTATTAAGTTGACCAAGCGATTAGTTAAATTCCACGTGTATAGCCAAATATTGCGTTTGGGAGAGAACTTTAGTGGGCTGGAGCGTTGTACCATAATTTTGTGATGATGAATTGCCAACTAGCTATTTGAAACGAATTGTTAGTCTTACAATTAATAGTTCACATGTCTTATATGAGATTACTTTGCCCAGCGAAGCTGGCTATTAATATTAAGCCTTCTCGACATGCCATGTATACGGGATCTATAGCAATTTACGGTTTTGTGTATATTATCACAATTCCCAAGTAATTGCCCCTGTGCGGAGCACAGGGCTTTTACTAGTTATATTAATAAGCGAAATAAGGCTGAGGGAAGGCATTGTATTTTAAAGGCTTCATTTAAAAGAAGGATGAAGAAATTCGTTTTTTCAAAAAATTGTCTTCGAAGGTTTGAAGGAAGGCTATTTCGTTTGGACATCTCCGAACTACAGTGATATCAATATCAATATATCATGTTTTCCTCCCATAAGACATTTTCAATTAATATTTTACTAAAATCCTGCTTGGCACAATATTAATTTGTGAACAAAATCGTTTTTAGCAGTGTTTTGTTGTCCAATTTGTGGAAACTATTTAACCTTGTATTCTTGCTTCTCACAAACACTTATTTATGCATGTATGTACATAAGTATCAAATTATTCGAATTACGCGTTGAATATGCATTTTAAAAAATCATTTATTTCACTGACACCTCAACAATCTTTGCCGAAAGGCACCGTAATAAATTTCTGACTTGCATCAGCAATAGTTTAATCATTATTAATCTTGATATTATTATTTTCCTTATATAATCCTCAAAATATTTTGGAATTGTCTCACACTCAAAAGCTCCAAATAACTAAACAATGACTTATATTTTTGTGAGCTCACATTTTTGGAAGTATAGAATGTATGGCATCATGATTTGCACAATATAAATAGGCATAGATGTTAAAGCAAGACTAGTTTGCACAACAAATTAATTTTCATGCTCTTGTGTTGCCCTCTCCATTGTGGTAGTCCTAATCTCCCAAAACCAGTTTGCGTATAGAATTATATTACTACATGACAACAACTATTTCTAATATAAACGCAATAAAATAAGTGCGAAGGAAAAAAAAATGATGTTCTTTTTTCTTCACAGGTGTGGCGTAGGTAAGTGCATATGTAGTTCCAATGATGGAAAATACTTATTCAAGTTCTTACAAATTCAAGAAACTGTATGAAAATAACTCAAAGTGTCTACAGCACATTCCTATAATTAGATACTTACATGCACATATGTATTCACCTTGCTATTTTCAAAATGTTTTCATCCTGGATGGGATGTGCATACATGTCCAACATCATTGCAATAACCCTTATTAACAATAAGTACGTAGACACAGATACATATTCCAATTCCAAGGTTGTATTCAAAATATCAAGATCGTAGGCTTACTTGAACGCAAGTCGAAGTAGAGGTTAGGCTATACAATCACTGTGTCAAAACCTTTAGTTCAGTTAGCAGAGCAAGGCTTTTCGCCCAAGATAACAAGAGGAATTTTAAAATTGGTTTGAAAATGTTGAAAAATCTTTCCTCTTCCATTTCATTCTTAAACATAATAATTCCCATTACAGTTTTTCTAGTTTGCTATTTGACAAATTATGAAAGAAGCCCAGTAATAGAAATTTCGACGGGGCGTGTACAAGGTTTTATTGATACTGCTCGAAATGGAAGGAAGTTCCAAAGTTTCTTTGGCATTCCTTACGCCGAACCCCCTGTTGGAAAGCTACGATTTGAGGTAGTTCTCAATTTAAATATTTATTATTTTTTTATGTAACCAATTGAATCCCAGAATATCGTAAATAAACGTTCATATAAATTTTAGTCTCCGCAACCAGCAAAAAGCTGGAATGGAACGCTAGATGCCACTATACATGCTTCAGAATGCAAGGGATACGATTTTTTATTTGTCCACCGAGTTCAAGGGGAAGAATCCTGCTTATTTTTAGACGTGCTTTCCCCAATGGTATGCATGCATAATTATTTTTCAATTACATACATCAATTCTGACTACTCTCAGAACTAATATAATTGTATAATAATCCATGAGAAAATCCTATGCATTTGATTTTCCAGAAATCTTTACAAAACTCTAAAGCACTCCTGCCAGTGATTGTTTACATTCATGGGGGTGGTTTCCAAATGGGGAGCTCACAAAAGTTTGATGGTAGGAGGTTTATGGACCAGGAAATTGTTCTAGTCGTAATTCAATATCGACTTGGAATTTTTGGTAAAATTAAAATCTGGTTTAATATGAATATTTCTATTGGTCTTCGCAAGATACTAATGCAGATACTAATTCCACATGAAAATACCATGTCCATAGTGATTGATTACTATCTTATGATTACTTCGATAATAGAAAAAAATTGTTTTGAAATGGATCTGTACTTGTGGTTACAGGGTTCCTGACGACTGGGGATGATACTGTCAAAGGGAACATGGGGCTTAAAGATCAAGTACTAGCATTAAAATGGGTGAAAACAAATATTGTGAATTTTGGGGGGAATCCAAACCAAGTAACAATCATGGGGGATTCTGCAGGGTAAACATATGAGGACCAAATTAAATGAGAAGATTACTTTTTAGAATATATACATAATTACAGAGAAATTGTAATGCAATATTCTAACGTTGATTTGAATTATAGAGGCTGCAGCGTCCACTTGTTAATGTTATCACCCATGGCCAAGGGTTTGTTTCACCGAGCGATCACCATGAACATTGTGGGAACGTCAGATATGGTGCAGTACGAGCATAGCAATAAGATAGAAACCTTAGCTGAATACTTTAAGTGCCCAAAAACATCCCAGGAATTTGTAGACTGCTTAAGGAAAATGGATGCCGACACTTTAGCGGCGTTCCAATCCAGTGCCGTAAGTTACTTTCATTTATGTATAAATACATACATACGATGAATCTATTTTTTATTAAGGAAAAAATTTGATTACTTTTAGACTTTTAAATTTTACAATACCCCATATATCATGGGTCCAAGCATTGAAAGTAACAGCACGGATACAGACGCTTTCTTAACGCAAAACCCACTGACGTTAATGAAAAATGGAGAAATCATTAGTAAAGTCCCATGGATGGTGGGAATGAATGAAAATGAAGGATTGATTTTTGTGGGAAGTATGTGACTATGCAATTATATTACCTTTAATACATGATTTTTTTAAGTCATTTCAAAGGATTTTCATTTTCATTTTTGTTACGAATACGTTCACAAAAATTTCAGTACTTTTGAAGTTCCTACAAGTAAGAAACTTGCTCCTGGATGACGATCTCTGGGCTGAATCATTGCCCCATCTTGTTTTTTATGACGCCGAAGAGAGACACGATGCTGCTAAGAAAATCAAAGAACATTTCTTTGGAGACACTACTAGTACAACGTCTTTGGATGAAACAAAAACTATTCAACAATTGGGAAATTTGATCACAGAAAAAGTATTCATGAAACCCATGGTTGAGTCAGTAAGAATGTATGCCATGGCAACATCAGCTCCAGTGTACTTTTACCAGTTTAACTACCGAGGCCTCCTCACTTCTTTTGATTTTTTGAGGTGGACTCCCCCCATTCCATTTATTCCTGCAGAGCTGACCTTGTTTTTTAATTTTATTGGAGAGACTGTTAGTAGGATCATTTATGGCAAGCCTCAGCATTATTTTGGTATACGATCATTTCTTTTGTTCAAATTACTATTCAAATGTTGTTACTATGTATTACTATAATGTTGCAGAAATTATAAAAATGCCTGTACTGTAGTTCTTGATTCTGTAAGCATGTATTTTAAATTCTAGGCCCTTCTCATGGAGACGAAATTATTTTGCTGTTTCAACTTCCCATGAGCCCTGATATTGCTATAAACTACTTTGATTTGGAAATGTCTCAATTGCTAGTGAAGACATACGCAGACTTTGCAACTTTTGAGTAAGCTTGTACTATAAAATTGCATGTTTTAAAATAATTATTGTAATAATATGTATCAATTTACGCATGCAACATTAGAAATGTTCAGAAATCGTTTACAAATTGAAAGTTAGATTTAAAAAATGTTTTATTTTTTAACATTCCAGCCAACCCACATTCCAAGGCTTGAAATGGCCTTCATTAAATCCGAACAATTCAAAGGTACCTTCTATGCAACTGAAGCCTGGTCTACCCAGTTTAATTTATGATAGTTTTCAAGACAGATTAAAATTTTGGAACGATCTCAATTTGTAAACTGCCTTTTTGCATCAATGTTGTAAGTTCTTGTTTAATTTATATTTAATGTACATTATTTTGTATAAAAAAATGATTAAAGAGAAATACGAATATATAGTTCTGCAACATTCTTCAAGGAATTATAAGGAAGCACGCTGAAGTAAAAAACTTTCTTAACAGATGATGCAACCACTCCAATTTCTTTAACTTTAATAATTATAGCCTTCGGTCACACTCATAAACTCTGCCGCTAACCGCTAATTGAAAGCAATAACATTAACACCGGAGGTGGAGTACTGCTGTTAAGAGGCGCATGTAAATGTATATATGGTGAGATGCATATACAGTGTACGATTGGTCTTCACCTGTGTATATAAGTTTCTTCTACGTTCTTGTATCAACTCAGCGCTATAATTATTTCAAATGATCTAATTAGTGTTGTCGCATCTTCCGACAGCAATATAATTAGTAATATATACATATAAAGCAATAATAATAAATTAGTTTTACCAATTAAGACATTATTCTTAAATCCTTCCTCTGTCTAGCAAATCATCCAGATTTTTGACAATTACTTAATTGTCCTAACAATAAGTGAACCTCTTCGGACTCCGTGACTGGAACTTTATTTGTTTCTACGGGCTTTGTCGAGAGACAAAAATATTTTATGGTACTTTTTACATTCATAGCTAACTAGCCCATGTGCTTTCCAACAAAAACGTGTGTAAGTGGAGGTAGTGCACAAAAGTACTTTTTACATGTACCCTGACTACTGACATTGTTTCATGCGAATTTTATGAGAAAATATAAGAACTCAACTTTTCTATCCGCTTTATAATCACACAGCAGAGTATAAAATATCCTGCTTACGTCAGAGTGTACAATCAATCAGAAGCAATATTTGAATGCTGTAAATATTACATAGAATATCACCATTCCATGAATTTACAGTATTCAAGTTCAAAAGCACTATAAAACGAATATAAGTATCTACATTTTGCCATCTTAAAAAATAATTTTCTCACAGTGCTTATATGATAAGTGATAATTACCTTGAAAAGGAAAATTTGATGACCACCTGATTTAATTCCCACTTGAAGAATAATATTCCCAGCACTAAATGTTAAAACCAATACCATTAATTATTGAGCATGCGGGATTTCCTAAAACATTTTGTTATGATTGATGGCGAAAGTCTATATAGTTACCAATTGTACAAAAAAGGGGTAACTTATACCTTGGTTGCATCCTTAACTGGTACTTATCTTCAAAAAATTAAAACATCTTCAAGGCAATTCTCGCAAACAACCCTTGATGGCTTAAGTATGAAAATTTGCAATAATCTAGTAACCAAACAGCATGTAGCCTTAATATGCACTTGTATTAGTGCACTCGTAGTTAATATTCCCACTCGTTCAATTTACCTTTTAAGTGACCAAAATTGAAAACCACATTTGCTAGGCAAGCCACGTGCAAATCGAATTGCACAGCTGGACTTTGTACCAACAATTGAATGAATGAGAGAGACATCAAAATCTAAAGTAGGTGTAACTACCTATTAAGGCAATGAAAGTTACAGCTGTGGTTTATACTACAACTTATTTAACCCTCCAATGTTTAGTACACCAGTTGAGCTCTTAAAGTTGTACCAAGCATCCTTGTCTCTATCCGCGAGCTGGCCAGAGCCTCTCTTCCGTTCATGTAGCACACAAATTTGCAACTAAACGCTTAAATGACTGACCTGTCCACTACATCTAGATAGACAATTGAAACGGTATACGTGTACTAAAGTATATGTAGTCCCTATGAAGGGCTCGCCGTCTACTAATCAAGCGAGAGTGTAGCGAGAATTAATCATGCGGAGTTATGAATAATAATCGCGTTAGAAAGTACAGAGTTGAAAACTTTCTAACTCTTGCTCATCTTGTCTTATCCTTGCTATATGTAATGTAAATTCCTTAGGACATATTGAAGGCATACAGGTAAGTACACTTTATATCCTGACTGCAGGTGTGTATAGATCTGTCTCTCTGTATTGCTTCTTGCTCTTCATGTATGATGCCACTGTGGTATGGGTGCCTGTCGTGTGCGTGCTATACGTATAATTATTACTATTAAGGTCCACTATGACTGAATTTATCCAAGAACGCATTGATAGTGCCTGCGTGCAGGTACCTCTAATTAAACCCTGCATTTCTTTTCCCTCTGACATATTTTGATCTAGCCTTATCGATGGGCAGGGGAATTAACTTACTTAGCCGGAATCATTCTCAGAACTTGAGCTATCCTCACACTCACAATGAGTGCCCAACTAATAATTGTCAGTTCCCAGCAAGTCTCGGTTTTTAGTCTTCAGGCAGGGATACCACATGCATGTTGTGAGTTTCTCTGTGAACAAAGTCCAAGTCAAAGGACCGTACACAGAACTACTACTGGGTAAACTTTTTTGTGCCGAGCACTCAGAAGTACATAACTTATACTTACATATGTACCTTCATATTACATATCACCAACCCTTCTCTACTGATCGTGAATAGTTCTTACAAACTTGTTTGCTCTTTGTGGAAAACACAAGGGGACTACAGACACAGAGAGCCAAAATAAAGGACCCCAAATGGTTAGAGCAAGTGCGTGTTACATAGTCATAGGGAATAGTGATAAAAACTAAACTCTCGGGTCCAATTTTTCCTTCATCATTCATACGTGACTTGAGCTTCTGGCTTCCGCAAAAAAAGTATAAGTGTGGTATAGTCAGCAAAATTCCCCAAATCTTTCATTTCAAATTGAAAATATTGATAACGACTCTTAAAAACTAGAGCTTGTGCAATAACGTAGCTGAATGCAATTAACCTGTTTACAAACTTCCTGGTCTGGCGTTCTTCAGTTAGCCTATAGACAAAATTGCGTAACTTTTGGGGAGAAAATTGTAGTGTCTGGTGTTTGTGCGCTTAATATTAACGTACTTTGTGCGTTCTCGTCTAATAGGCACGACTTTGATGAATTTTTCACGCCTCCAGTTGGCAGAAGTGAAGACTCGAAAATCATTTCAGTCTGACAGTTTTTGTTTTGGAAAACCAATAATTTTTTTGCGCTAAGTTTTCCTGGACATTGTGCATTATAAAAGAATAACCAGACAACAATATGTGCTTTAACAGACAATACTCCTTGTATTGACTGAGGTCTGTATTCTAACAACAGTCAAGTCCAGTGATTTCAAGAGAATTGGTTGGAAATATTGTAAATCTTCCCATTGCATTATTATTTCTAAGGAAAGGTTTTTTTTCGAGGAAGAGGAAAAATTTCCCCCGACTATAATGTGACCCACGTGTTTTTCCATGTAAGGACTTCACTTCACAGGAGTTCAGAGAAAAGCTACCTCTCATTTTGTCAGCCAGAGAGTCAAAGCCCAAAGGTTTAAAGGCAGCTGAGATTCAATTTCCCATCAGCACTGACATTAGAGACTACAGAGAAGACAGTGCTTCCTTTCATCAACTGACAATGCTCAATCTATCTAGTTGTAAGTCCAAAGGAACGTGGATTACACTTGTAACAGTTGTAGCGTCGTTCATTGGCTCTTGGCTATTGCATTATGAAAATAGTCCTGTTGTTCGGACCTCAGCGGGGGATATCCAGGGATTTGTATCTACATCTAGGAATGGGCGCAGATATTATCAGTTCCTTGGAGTCCCTTATGCACAACCACCTGTTGGAGACTTAAGGTTTCAGGTAATTTTTGTAGTTTAAATTTTTCAAGTGTGTACAGCAGTTGTAGTAATTTTAGCTACTTCTAAGAAGACTTGGAAACTTTCGTATTTACATAAATACTTAGGGAGAAAGAAATTATGTTTATCTCGCTGGGACCTCAACAGTGCTTGCGTAAAGATACGGTACAAACGTTGTATAAAAGTTACATTCATTTCTGCGTAATTACTCTAAATTTAAATTCTCGTTACTTACTATACAACTGATTATGGGTTACACTGTATGATACTCTTATAACTACAATATACTGTCTTCTGAAAGTTCATTCTTTTAAGCAGAAACGCATTACAAAATCATCAAAGAATGTAGTAATTGTACCACAGGAGCTAATTAATATGCCGATGATTTCAATGTTGGTCACATTATATTTTTGTAGAAGATAAAGGGCAGTAGGTTTCCTAGATAGCTCTCGACTTCAGTAGGTACCAAATGTCCTTGTTCCCATCTTATTGTTGAGCGTTGAGCCTATGATCAAACTCATTTTCAAACTTTTGTGGAAGCATAAAATGTCAAATCGTCTGGTTGAACAATTTCTTTTAAGCTATGTTCTTTTTCTACAACATCTTAATTCTCTTTCTTTCTTAATTCATTTGAAATTAATGTGTGCACCTGCTGATGCGTACAATTTCACTTCAAGAATAAATAATAATATAGTAATATAATATAGTAGTATAATACTATAACACTAATTTAGTTCGATTATCAATGCCTTGTAGTAAACTTCGAGCTATTTTAAAATATTTGTTTTTAGGTATGAATACTTGACTCAACAATGAATATCTAGAGCATTGAAATGAGCTGTCAGGTCAAACACTCAAAAAGAAAGTGGTGTCGTACATTCAGGAGGACATAAATGTCTCAGGAATTTCTTAATACAGAAAAATTGAATTAAAAATTTTCAGGAATAATAAAATGTTTTGCTTTTTTCTAATTTTAAAACTGCCCACTTTAAATGCAGTCTTATTGTAAAAAATCCTGTCTTATATTGTAGTCACCGGTACCTGTGGAGTCGTGGAATGGAACCTTACAAACTACTTCTTATGCAGCGGATTGCCTAGGATTCGATTTGTTTCTACTTGCTCGTCCTCAGTGGGGTGAAGAGTCCTGTCTATTCTTAAATGTCATGACTCCAAATGTAAGTTTCAGTACAAAATTACGTATGTAGGTATATCTATGTATCATGTATGTATGTAATTAATCCATTTAATGGAAACTAGCGTTATATACATAGATACAAAGTAAATTTATTGTGTGTGCATAAATTTAGTAATGCAAAACTGAAGCTCAAGATTAGCCTGGAAGGCTAATAAGTGACTAATTTATGCATAGCATTTTGTTTGAAAAAAGGTTAGACTTTGTTTAGTGGCACTTATGCTGGCACTATAATTAAAAACAAGTTCAAAGTCATTACAGGAAAACATGGCTACCATTTATATTTACAAAACAATAGTAGGAAAAAAATTATTTGAGTCTTAAAAAGAATCCAAATAATTAAGCATCGTAATATTTATAATGTAACTAATTCCCTGAAGTATTGACAATCAATGATCCACTACCCGAACCATGCCAAAAAAATACATTATATACAAAAAAGCACCTAAACAAAATTACGTTAGGATTTTTTTTTAAAATTAGTAAGAACGATTGTAAGATCATTTACTCTTGTTTATATTTGCAGACGTGAATCTTATACACTATGTTTTTAAACTTTATATATGTATATACGCTGTTGAGCACTTATATTTTCATAAGAGAATATACACACGAAAGCTTGTGTAATGCGTGAAAGATAGACAACGAGAATGTGGGAAAACCTATGACAGTACCTACGTATGTATTTAGCTGTAGTTTCAAATCTGCAGTGTATATTGAATAAGCCTTTCTTGTGTCTGTTCGTCTGTTGTTGTTTATTATGAATGCCTCATAGGTTTATGAATGAACTCCATGAGCTATAGATGATTGAAATGTGTTCTTTGTTTTTCTTTCCAGAAGTTGGGCAGTTCTGTGAGGAAACGTTTACCTGTGATCGTGTACATTCACGGAGGAGCTTTTCAAATGGGAAGTGGAAAACTTTTCCCTGGGAAATACTTTATGGACGAGGATGTTGTTTTAGTCACCATCAATTATAGACTTGGAATATTTGGTAATTTTTCTTTCTTTAACAAGGGATTCATTTCCGTTGCTGCAGAAAGTCTATATTTACAAGCAATCCTGTTCATGCTTTTGTTTGTCAATCTCGTGTGTAGGGTTTTTGACCACCGGAGATGACGTCATTAAGGGAAACATGGGTTTGAAAGATCAAGTCTTGGCATTAAAATGGGTTCAGGATAATATTGAACAATTTGGAGGTGACCCGAACCAAGTGACAGTAATGGGAGAATCTGCGGGGTATGTTGTGTTTTCGTGTTAAACAAAATCATTACCTGCACAACTCTTTGAGCGCGTAAAAAATACGCGTGTGACTAATCTCTACCTAATTACATGAAATTAATTGTAATGAGTGATACCTCGTGCTGGGGTTTGACGTGAGGATATTTCATTGACGTAGAGGTGCAAGTGTTCATTTACTGATGATGTCTCCCATGGCTAAAGGCTTGTTTCATCGTGCCATTTCCTCCAGCTGCGAAGGGATTTCCGATATTTGGCAGTTTAATCGCAGTAATTCCGAACATCTCGAGAATGTTGCTAGACATTTTAACTGCCCTTCAAGAAATACAGAGTTATTTGCTGCGTGCATTCGCGGAATTGACGCTGAAGAATTAGTTGCCTATCTGGGTGGTCAAGTGGTAGGGTTTTTCTATAATAATTATTATACGATTATATATAACAATTATTATTTATATCCATTGGAACACTGATTTAACTATTTTAATTTATGACAATTATATTATTTATGCAGACGCCAAAACTTTACCACAATTTTGCAACGTTTGGACCCACAATTGAAAATTCTGACGGGGCAGATGTGTATCTGTCAGAGGACCCTCTTACTCTGATGGAAAGGGGTCAACTAGTAAATAAAGTGCCATGGATGCTGGGGGCTAACAATAACGAAGGCTTAATTTTAGTTGCAAGTAAGTTCTAAATTATTTAATAAATGACTCTGATTATTAAATAAGCCTTTAGTCATTGCGTAATCACTGCATACATATGTAAAACAATTTCTAACGTTGCTATTTCATGCTCCGCAGAGTTCCTCCAGTTTCCAGAAACCCAGAAATTTCTCAAGGATAACAAGTTATGGGAAAAGCTAATTCCACATTTGATTTTCTACGACTCTAGTCTCCGTCCAGATGCGGCTATGAAAATACGAGACTACTATTTTGGAAATGAGACGTATGACTTGCATGATCCTGGTGTCATCAGTACTTTAGATTCCTTAGTTTCTCACAAACTATTCTTCAAACCTTTGAAAGACTCTGCCCTGGTTCAGTCTAAGCATGCTCCAGTGTACCTTTACAAATATAACTACAAGGGCTTCCTCACCTTTTTTAATTTTGTTCGATGGGGGAGACCCATGTCTTGGCTTCGGGGAGAAATTCATGTAGCATTCAATGGAGCAATAGATACTCTACAGCAGTTCCTCTTTTGGTGGAAACATCATCATTATGGTGAGTATAATAATTATTCATTTTTCATATTTTGTTTCAAAAATTATTACATAACTTCCTTATGTGTGGTGCACAATAATAATACACTGTACTCACATCAGTTTAATACAACTGATTGTGAGGTGTCTATATCTCCAGTTAAATGTAACTAATATTGTTTCTGTGCATTACAGGGGCTGCACATGGGGATGAAACGTTTCTCCTATTCGACGCTCCTATTTACAGCGAATTATTCACTAGTTTCTTTGATCTAGAGATGTCTAGACTTCTGGTGAAAACTATGGCCGATTTTGCTAACGCCAGGTACGCCATCTATAGCCATACATATATGAGATCCATACCTGATTTGTGTGACATTCGGTTTAAATTGAAATACGTTTATTCCTTTATGTGTAGAAAACCAGTGAAATTTAATAATTTATTGTGGCCATCCGTGAAGCCTGGAGAACCATTGAAAGTAATGGAACTACAGTTAGGTGATCCTAAAGTTTCAAAGGATCCATTCGAAAAGGGACTGAAATTTTGGAAGGATCTGAATTTGCCTCGAGAATGATGACTACTCCTATAAGAACTATTATTCTAGTGTTAAATATTATTAATTTCATCTATTTTTTACTACTACAAATCGTCCCTAGTCATATTATGCCTTGTGGCTTACAAAAGCTGACATGCACGTTGTTCCCTCTTGTTTAATTTATAAAAAGGTATGTATGTTATATATAAGCATTAAATTATTCTATGACAATATTATACTGTTTTATTACTGCTTAGAATATCATGCAATAGAAAGAGACCAGCATGTGTTGTGTAAGTCTGGCAAACTGCAATTATTTGAGGCGCTGAGTCTGTATATCCACACAAGATGGAATTATGGAAAGTGTGTTAATAGTTTCCTAGTTAGGCTCTTGCCAGCGGCAGGACTGATAACATGTTGGATTTTCATCTGCTTAATCTTCTGTAATTGGGTAATAGCATCGTTTCCGTTGCATGGCAATTTTTATTGTCACGCTATAGATGGAATTGCCATTGGCAACAACAACCTTGTAACTTTTTTTGCATGCTAAAACCAAATGTATCATGTATGACTGTTCGTCATTGTATCATTATTGTATTATTATCAAAAGGGACTCCGAGTATATCCTTATTTATTCGTTCTTATAAAACTACTTTTATACATGGCCTCACAGGCCTGCAATTTTTGTTCGCAAGTTTTTCCCCATTGATGTACATACATATGTACAGTATTGATGAATTCGACCACAGATTTTGGGTTTTACATTATCATGAAAATAGGAGTGGATGACTTGTAACATTCAATTTAAATTGCTCGAAGTTAGTATGTATTGCACTATAAAGCGGAAATTAGGAATTAAGGTAATAGAGAATACATACAATATTCAAACATACATATGTACATGCAAAATTTGGCCAACAATGAGTTATGAGGCTGTAAATTCCGGAAGGAATCAGTAGAACTGATATTTTATCCCTAATTTTTTTTATTGTTTGCTTTGTTGTGCAAATGCTTTTTAGCATTATAATTTACAAGGTGTTTCACATGGCTCAAATCTAGCATTCACTATTTAGGTGCAAGCCAAAGCAACAGACAGCTTAACTGATATTAGGCGAAATTGCTCAGGTGACGTGCATGCAAAAGGTGCAGACACAATAAATGATAATAATTACATAAAATCTGCGTTTATAAATAATTTGAAAAGTTCCAGTGTTTCCTTGATCATTGTACGCGGCCTCCCTTTTCTAATGAACAAACGTGTGCAGACAATTTTCCTAATGCAATGCAATGATGAGAAAACATTCAGTAGCGATAAAAATTAGACAGTTACCAGTACCAGTAAGGCAGGAAATACTTATGGGAACAGTAAATTCTCCTTGAATAAACTCCCACCCATTGGAGCACCCTAGTGACTTCATATTTCTGCAAGCAAAGTACAAGTTTTTATGCAAAGGATTGCAATCTCAGTCTAGGCCTGAAATGTGCTTTGACCAAGTATTGAGATACATATATGTGCAGATTCAGCATCATATATAGCTCACTTTATTTAGTTTCACGAGTTTTTGCATTGTGAGCTCACGTGCATAGCAATTAAATGTAATTAAACACATTTTTGTCTTGAAATTCTGAGTGTATTGCATGCTCCTCTGCATGAAATTGAGTTTCGTTATTGTGGCTCCACAGTAATACAATCAATTTTGCTTAAAGTGTCACCCCATACTCACCGTCACACCATATACATATATATAGACCCGGCTGAAATTGACAGTGAAGGCCTCTGCTCTTTTATTGCTGTCATTTATATTTACTCTCCACTGATCTGAGCTACACTTCAGTCAGACAATAATGCAAATTTGGCCCAAGCATCCAGCATGGTCTGTCGCTGTGCTTGGATTATCCGTGTACATGGTATTTAATAATCCATCTGAAGAAAATACCACGGTTCGAATCTTAAATGGAAATATTCAAGGATTTGTGAGCTGGTCTCGAATTGGGAGAAAATATTATCAGTTTCTTGGAATCCCTTACGCCAAGCCGCCGATTGGCCCTCTGAGATTTGAGGTAAGTAATACTCTTGTGTTTTTGAATTCTTTTTTGAATTACTTGCAAGTAGTGTAAATTATTCTTACATTGCAAGTTATGTTTTGTTCCCAGCCTCCAGAACCAATCGACAACTGGAATGAAACACTGTCGGCGATAAATTTTGGGTCTCCGTGTATTGGATTTGATTTCCTATTTACTGGGAGGACGGAAGGGAATGAAGACTGCTTATTTTTAAATGTTATGACTCCTAATGTGCGTACATGTTCATAGTTTAACCTTAAACTAGACTTCCATCATTGTTTTGAAAAGTTGTTGGGGTCGTACATAATGCCCAATTCTAAATCGTAAGCACTAAAATGTAAACAATTAGCTTACACCTCGAGTAGCCTTATTTCTCGCTGCATGAAAATTTTCCAAAATGTTTTTTTGGACGACTGTTTTTTGGGTGAAAAGTTGCGAGATGCAACTACTACTAATAAGGTCAAGCTTTCGTTAACACAATCAGAGTAGATGTGGGCCTTATATTTAACTTATTCTTAATTTTCCCCAAAACTGAATTTGTGAAAAATAATGTGTTTTAAGTTTCAAATTTCAAACAAGCTGTTCTTTATAATAACTCGACTTTACCATTTATTCTCCTCGTTGGTTTCAATTCCTGGTAGTGAAATCTTTATAATTTCACCGCACAAGATACTGCATGTTATTGTGCTTAAAATTCTAAATACTTATTGTGATTTGTAAATCGGCTGTATAGGAAAGTAAAATATTGATACAAAAGTAAAAATAGCTCCTATGTATATTAGTTTTATGAAAAATCCTAGCATTGCAATCTTGACTTCTGGACCAATGCAACCAAAGTATTGAAATTGCAATTATACTACATGCTACATGTACACTATATATATATATTGAAATATCAAACGAGAAAGTGAGAATGTTTTTAAAGCGTTTGGCTGTGTGAGACCCTGTATTTTGGTTAGCACAATAAAACACCAATAATTATTGTAATATTGTTAACATTTAAAATGTAAAACATTCATGTAGGACATACATCGAGTGAAGAAACGATACCCAGTGATAGTGTACATTCATGGAGGTTCCTTTGTATCTGGGAATGCTAAAAAATACAAGGGGAAGTATTTTATGGACGAAGACATTGTTTTAGTTACAATACAGTACCGCCTGGGAATTTTTGGTATGAAAAAAAATCATATATATAAATCTAAAGTTCCATATTGCAACTCTAATAATTATTGTTTGTCTTGTTCTCCTAATCCGTGTGGGAAATCTGTATGAATCCTACTTTTTTTTCGGGGAACCAAGGTCATGGCAAATGTATTCACATTTATTCTAGGATTTTTATCGACCAAAGATGGCGCCATAAAAGGAAACATGGGTCTGAAGGACCAGGTGTTGGCACTGAAATGGGTGAAGTTAAATATCCAATATTTTGGGGGTGATCCAAACCAAGTAACCATCATGGGCGAGTCTGCAGGGTATTACACAGTGTATTCAACCCAATTTCAGAACAGAAAATCCTGAAGCTAAGACTAATTGTTATAATTTCTATTTTCAGAGGTACAAGTGTGCATTATTTAATGCTGTCTCCACTGACCAAAGGGTTATTCAAACGAGCCATATCCATGAGTTGTGACAGCTCCCTGGAAGTATTTCAACCAAATTTTTATAACGTCACAAATCATTTAGCATTTTTATCAGATTATTTCAAGTGTCCAATGGAAAGCACAACAAAGTTCGCTGAATGTTTGCGGAACTTACCTGCTAAAACGTTGTCATCACTTGTCATTGAGAAATCGGTAGGTAAGATGTCTGCAAAGCATATTAATTGAAATACGAATAATTGCGTAATTAATTTTATATGGTAATCGTAGAATAAGTAAACAATCTACATAAAATAATGAATGAATAACCTTCAGAATTTGAATTACTTGGGACATGAAGCGGAATTTGGACCTACACCAGAGATAAAAGGCCCCGGAGCATTTATTACTGAGTCTCCAATATCCTTAATAACAAGAGGCGAAATTGCAAACAAGGTTCCTTGGATGACTGGCTTTAATGATAATGAAGGTTTACTATTGGTTGCAAGTACGGAAACATCTTAGTTAAATCAATTATGTTTACCCCCTAACATGCAGTTAATTTCTAATTTTTAAATTTATAAACCTGTTTTCTAGAATTGCTCCAATGTGCCTTAACCCAAAACATTTTGAGAGACGATCAAATGTGGAAGGACTTGATTCCGCATTTATTGTTTTACGATGCAAGGACCCGTCCAGATGCAGCAAATGCAATAAAAAATCATTATTTTGGTAATTCAACCCTGAAACTAGAAGATCACGGGGTTATTGCGAACCTTTCCACTTTAATTACCGAAAAATTATTTATCAGGCCTTTACTAGAATCTGTTGAGTTGCAAGGGAGTCAGATGCCTGTTTATATGTATGTTTTTACACATCGATCCTTTCTGAGCAGTTTCAATTTTATACGATGGGCCTCACTGGATTCAGTGATCCCGACAGAGCTGCATGTGTTACATAATTTGATTCAAGATGTGATAAATAAGTTATTGCTTCCTTTTGGAGAGCAAATTCACTATGGTAATTTAATTATTAAAATCTTAATAACAGAAAACTTTATGAGGTCATAAGTTACGTTATGAGATGGCAATAATAATTTAGAACTGCTTCTACATTTAGGAGCGTCACATGGCGATGAACTATTCCTCCTATTCGATATGTCTCCTGTTACCAACTTTTTTACTTACTTCTGCGAGTATAGAATGTCGGAATTGATGGTAAAGACGATAGTTGATTTTGCTAATGTCAGGTAATTATTTCAAAGTATAATTTTTTACGAGTTGACAGTGAGTCCTATAGATCTTACACTGCACTGTAACAAGTGCCTGCCTGTACATGCATTTCAAACGTGTCTCATGAATGTAAACAGAATTAATGATGCATTGCAATTGTAATGGCTAAATTGCAGGAAGTCAGTTAAGTTTAATAACTTGTCTTGGCCTGATGTGGATCCTTCCCAGCCGTTACAATTAATGAACCTCAAATCAGGTGACCCAGAACTACTAACTGACCCTTACAAAACGCGTCTGAAGTTTTGGAATGAACTTAATTTGCCAAGAGTTTGACTTGTGAGGAAGGTAGACAGGAACTAGGAAGAATGTGTGTGAATCGTGAGCATGTTATGTATGTACATAGATATGAGTCAATGCCATTAATGCATACCTTGCACTTGTGTATAATCTTGTATTGCAATCACATATGTCACCAATGACAAAAATTGTTCCTAATGTGATAATGAATTAATCAAGGACGTCAAGATAATTTTTTGTTGCAGTAAAAATGAACGATTACATGTAAAATTATGGTGGAAGACAGAGAAAATGTATTAAAATGCGGTAACTCTTGACACGTTCATGTCAGTAAATTTGGAAAAACACTAATAAATTATTATTTTTCCAAAAGCATAACCTGTTTTCCTTATGCAGCGTTAATGTATTTATTCAGTGTGGCTGGAATCGCCATAAACAATTCAGGTTAACCTTCCTTTGAATCAAATATTCACAAGAATTATTATTCTGTTACTTATGGACCAAATTGTGAGCCAGTTCACGTACTATTACGTCACAAGTCGTATATTTCTTATTTGTCCTAGTCCCAAACTTGAGGGATTGCTCATATTGCCCAAATCTACTGCCAAAAACGGAACTGGAACTTGGTGAAGTGTGATTCAGAAGTTCACAGTTGGCAGTATCAGTTATTATTTAGTGTTACTTCAAAATGAAAAAAATTTTGGAATTCGGGTCCCTGAAGATAATATTGGCACTGCTTGCTTTTGCAAATTCATTGGTTTTAATTGAGAGTGCCGAAAGCCCTATTTTTAAAATATCAAACGGATTTGTACAAGGTACTATTCATCGTTCACGAACTGGAAAGCAGTATTACAGATTCTTGGGAATTCCTTATGCTAAACCACCCATTGGTCACCTTCGATTTCAAGTAAGTTTGAGTAAATTTGACATTTTGTTAATCAAAATGAATTTTATTTTGTTGTTACATACATACATACATGTAAGCACAACGTGCCAGCCTCAAGAATCCAATAACGCAGTAATTATTACGGTAGCCCATTAATGATATAGTTTGCATACAATCTGGAAACAATTTGCCGTGGACCTAACTGCCTGGACATAACTTATTGTTTCTACAAAAAATTGGGCATTTTTGTCACATCCTGTACACTTAACTTATAAATTACAATCATACATGTTTTAACATTAATTTTGAAAAGTTCTTACAATTATTTTGAGAATATTTTTTGCCTGCTTTCAAGTAACTACTGGAAAGTTAAATTGAGGGTGTTTTCATTTTTAGACAAAAATGAAGTAGTTTAAAAAACTTTCGTGATCTAAACGTATACTATTATTTAGTCATTAAATAGTGTTCGATTGAAACTTACTGCGGAGTGTTTACGGCGGTGTTGAGATAAAATTCCTTATTATGAATATTCCAGCCACCCGAACCAGCAAGCGACTGGTCAGGGACACTCTTTGCAAGAAGGCATGGAGCATTTTGTCTAAACCACGAATTCTTCTTTTTGGATTTAACCTTCGGGAAAGAATCCTGTCTATTTTTAAACGTCATGAGTCCTGTCGTAAGTATTTTGAAAAATCCAAGTTTTCAAGCAGAATTCTTTCGCCATAATTTTAACATGAGCAACAAATAATTTCAGGAAGTTCTCCATCCCGCTAATAAAACATTGAACTACCCAGTAATAGTATTCTTTCACGGTGGACAATTTCATATGGGAAACACCAACAACTACAAAGGCAAATTCTTCATGGATGAAGAAGTTATTTTAGTAACTGTTCAATACCGACTGGGAATTTTTGGTGAGATTTTCCATGGATCGAAGTATATTATACTTCCTCATACTAGTAAGGTCATGTCTTTAGTAAGTTCCACGCTAAAAATCCACAGGTTTTCTTTCCACCAACGACGATGTCATACCAGGAAACATGGGATTAAAAGATCAAGTCATGGCATTAAGATGGGTTCAAGAAAATATCCAACAATTTGGAGGAGACCCAAACCAAGTAACGATTATGGGCCAATCTTCTGGGTAAAACATCATTTCCATACCTGCAGGATTTTTGATTTAGAGTGTACTAAAAATTGTACGAATAAAGTAGTACATCTTTAGAATGTGACTGTTTCTGACTTCAGTGGAACAAGCGTTCAACATCTAATGCTGTCTCCTCTTGCGAAAGGCCTATTTCATCGAGCTATTTCAATGAGTGGTAATAGTTTGTCTGAAGCCTACCCTTGGAATCGGAACATAACCAATCAGGTGGAGTACATTGCGAACTATTTCAAATGCCCTCTAACGAGCACCAAGGATTTTGCAAAATGTATGCAAACTATGCCTGTGATTAAATTAACGTCTTTGAAGGTTACTGCGAAGGTAAGTATGTATATTTTAATTTACAGTTTAGCATATTCTTCATGAGTGCAATGCTGTAGCTTTGATTTATGTTCAGACTATGGACTACTTGTCTCATCCAGCTTACTTTGCTCCGGTCGTGGAGCCAGAAGGACCTGATGCTTTCTTGACGGAACAGCCCATATCCCTTCTGGAATCAGGCAAAATTGCTAGTAAAGTGCCTTGGATGACTGGTTTTAATGATAATGAGGGACTGCTCATTCTTGCAAGTTAGAATTTCCAAGTTGTTTTACGGGCATGTGCATTATCAGTAACAGTTCACAAAGTGCAGCGTTTATATGAAAACTTTTACAGAGATTCTACAATTCCCGGAAAAAGACAAAATCTTGACGGATATGAATGCGTGGAATGCAATTGCGCCAAATTTTCTGTTTTACTATCCCCAACTTCGTCCTGATGCTGCTCAAAAAATATATTCTCATTATTTCGAAAACAGCACACTGAGTATTGAAAGTTACGAAGCGATTGGTATCCTGTCTAACATGATCAGCGACAGACTATTTTTTAAATCTGGAATTGAAGCAGCAAAATTCCATTCGCAAGTTGCCCCTGTTTACACGTATTACTACACTTACCATGGATTTTTAAGTTCCTTCAACTTCCTACGTTATGCCAACACAGACTTGCATTTATTCAAGAAGATTTATAGAACTGGTTTGGAACTCGCGAAGGATATTTGGAGGAAATATGCATCCAGGAGAAGGAGACAGTATCATCATTTTGGTACCGTTTACTTTGATAATCTTCTAGTTTTGCTGTGGTTGCGAGTTGCGACTACATACATAGAACCAAGGCAATACACATTAAGAAAAAATATAAATAATTCAAGATAACAAAATGTATTTGCAGGGGCTGCGCATTCAGATGAGCTATTTCTTTTATTCGACTTCACCGTTTTCACTGAATTCTTTACAAACACTTACGAAAAGGAAATGTCCCGGATTTTTATAAGAACTATAACTGACTTTGCTCATACAGAGTAAGCGTACACATTAGTGTACCTCAAAATTATGCCGAGAATCATGACACCCAACTTATGTTATGCTGGAACATTTTAGGAAACCCGTGAAATTCAATAACTTGGAATGGCCTGAACTTACATCCAACGGAACTGCACAGTTCATGAATATAAACGTTGGTAACCCTGAAATACTCGAGAATCCTGTGGCTGAAAGACTGAAATTTTGGGACGAACTGGATTTACCGCGACCTTAATATTTCTCGTGAAGTATGAAATGACTTGTTAAGTGTAATTATCTATTGAGTCTATTATACTTTATGTTCGTGGTGAAACAGTAACGGAGTAATTACTTATTTTTCTAATATTCCACGTTTTTCGTGTTGCCTAACCTTGAATTTTCGAGAAACAAGAGCTAGAAAAAATTGCAAGCAACACTCTGTCTGATAATTATTAAAGTTCACTGCTTCTTGAAAAGTTAAATACAACCTAACCTCGAGAACTTGCTAGAAATGCCAGACGGCAGAAGCTCCATTGACTTTACAACGCTAGGGTTTTCATATGTACACTTGAAGCGGTCATTTGTGCGAGTGTCTGCGTAAAAAGAAACCTTTATTTATATGTGCCTGTTATTTTTAACAGAAAAAGTTGGGAATACACAGCAGGACTAATGCACGAAGCGAAACAAGATGAATAATTTGCCCTTTTTGTATGTAGGATCGAAAAAACTAGCACGACGTGTTAGTATGAACGGGTTATTCGCATTTTTTTTAATTATTTAGATTTTTTTGTCTACGCCCAGACTATTTATGGTCTAATCCTGCTTTTGAACACACAAACATAAACATACCTGTATGCAAGGTTACAATTCTGCATAAAATGCTGCTACATGTGGTCGAAACATAATAATGTTCATAGTGACGGAAGTGGGAATGCTGAATTCAATATGAGATTTAAATGCTCGATTGTTTAGTTTGTAAAAATGGTAACTTGAGGCGAGGCTATGCCTGTTTTGCAGCTACATTGCATTGACCCGCTGGGTTTTCTCATTTTTCCAGCAAGAACCACTGTAAAAGAAATGGAATGATTTACAAAGGCAGAGACACATTTTCAATAACTAGTCATTAGACAAAAAATAAAACTTACAAATAATGATGGAAACTAAAACTTTATCCAACTCTCTCTCTTCAAGACAGAAAACATAACATAAAGAAATAATCTTACAAAAGAATACTTGACCCATAGTTTGATCTAAATATTTTGTACACATATATATTATATAACATGATCTATCATTAGATTTAACACTAGACCATAAAACAGACTCCAAATCCAACCAAAATTTGACTAAAACGTAGACCCAAAACTTTGAAAAATATCCCTAAAACTTTACCCAAAATAAGACAAACCTTGACCATGGAACTGATCAAAAGTTGAACCGAAAACGTGACCATGCCATGAAGTAGACAAAACTCGGGCTTCGACTGGAAACTGAATTAAATCATAATAATTAACCCTTAAACCAGTGCAAGGGCATATCCTGAGTATTATGAAGCTTACCTACAGTCAGAAATATATGAATGATATTCATTATTGGATATTAAATTAATTCTGTATATCAAAGTCCCATTGCCTTAATCAGTTGCTTTTCCATTTTCTGCAGATATTTTGGGACCGGCCGAAGTGTTTCTGACAGCTCAATACCAACGTGAGTATTGAAGCTACTCAGTTGTTCTTCACTCCTGCCCGAATGTCTCAGGCTCAATAGTACTTATTTTGCCAGTCATTTTTTTTTAATTTTCTAATTATTATAAATTAGTGATGTTAATTCTAATATGATTTTACCCTATTAAAATATCATTATTATATATTATATTTTGGGGACAATAAAATACTAAAATAATGATTACAAATAATTTATAGCTCAATTTTTACCGATGAAAAGTCTTCACATGAGTTTAATATTATTCTACTTTTATGGTAAGGTAAAGTACCTGTGCCTGCACGTTGATATCAACTACATCAAGTTTTACTACGTGTTTATTTCTCTCAATGAAACTATACACATATTTGATTGCAATTCCTTCGAAAAAAAACGTGTACTATGTGTGGACTTAGTTGAGAGTTACTAAAAGTAATTACGTAAATAGCAATAAGCAAAAAATATTTTTATCAGTGCGGTGAAACCGAAAGTGGGTATTACAAGTATTAGCCGCACGAGCCATCGGCCCAACCATCTTTCCATCGCTCATCAACCAGTTCACAATTAAACTCCTCCTTTCCTAATTTCCGATTGACCTCATTATGCATCTGGCACAGCCACTTCGCGAAAGCAGATCTCGTCTGTGTTTCTGGTGGATTCGTAGCTATCCTGAAAAATAAATACACGGCAAAACGAACAAAGTTCGTGAAAAAACTGAACAAACCGAATATTGACCAAAAGCATGTAGAGGCATACATAATATCCTCAATAATTTATACAAAAAATACATTTAAATCACTCACGACTCACGGAAGTCCCGAGCACAATGATCGCAAGGGTAATATTTGGAGAATAATTTCATAAACGCCGACATTTCCTTCTGTTGCATAGGCGACGGTTTCTCTGGGAAATATGCAGCCATTGTATGTAGCAATGACCATGTATTATGACCCAGCTCATCCTTGTCAAGGGGGCATTTGGAACTGTCCACAGACTCTTTAAGACTCGCTTCCTGTGACCACACAATAAAAAAATGCTGCCTCACTTATCCCATTGATACATGATGTGTAATTATTACGTAACAGACAACTATAAATTAAAAAAATAAATCTTACCTGTTGTGTAACATTTACATCTTTGTTTTTCAATTTGACCCAACTTTTGAAATCTGTACAAGCCCTGCATGGTTTTTGATTCTCATTATTACCTCCGCCCCCGAATGCATTAAAGTTGTCCATCGCAGTAGACCTGGACCGTAGTGTGACGGACTGTAATGAATTGAAACAAGACGTTAAACCGGATGCCGAATTAACGAGTCAAAAATAAAATAATAATTGCTCTTTTATCACTGATGATTGATGATTGGTAATGTTTAGTTATAGCCTCTTAACAGTAATTTACGGTTGCTGTCAGCGGGAATTAGTGAATGTTTCATCATAATTCCGGTTCAATACAGCTATTAGCACACGCATGGGCCTACCCTATTCCCGACCTGTCTCCATAACGTTTAATCAACCCGCTATTTATAAGCCGTTTTTAGAGACTAAGCAAAGCTGAAAGTGCCTATTGCGAATAGCCTGGTGTCAGCTTGTCTGTTTGAACGATATCTGACGAACCAATAGGCAATTTCAATTTTTTGTAAGTATAAGAAGCTTAGTTTTTAAAGGAGATCGGGTCATTCATTTGACCCCAGAAAATTAAATTATGTCATTTACAAACATGCAAATGCATATGCGCAGAAATTGTAAAGCTTGCGCTAGCTAGTTTAATCTCTGGTCTACATTAAATTGTCATTTCCATCAATCAGTACATGTCCCACGAACTCGTTCATGCATAATTTAATTTCGATTGAAAAACGCTTTTGAAAATTGTGATGACCAACAATTAACGTTCACAGGTATGCATTCAAACGTTTTAAAGTACATACTTGGAGCGGTACGTATACTTAGTGCTGTAAAAATGAAATGAATTTGAATCTACATTTAAGTTGGAATGAACGTTTACGATTAATGGATAAAGTTTAAAAGCTCACGAATATTTGGCGAAGTTCAAATTTTGACGTCAAATTGGCTTTCAATTTACTATTCTGGAAGTCCCAAAGTTGTACGTCTTGTATTGGTTTGTGATACTGCGTTCCAACGGTGACACCCCTACGAAAAGCCCATTTCTTTTACCCTCAATCCAATTTTTACTTTCACATATTCGTCAATTCTCAATTCCGAACGGGATAGATATTGCCCCGTTTAGCCCCATGCTTAAACAAGTTTTTATGTCCACTGGACATATGTGCAATGGGGCAGAGCTGGAGCCAAAATATTTTGCAAGAAAAAAAAATCCAGCACGGAATTTCATAAAAGAATTTAAAAACATAAAGTGTGCACTGCAAACTCAATCGTGAAGTACTTAACATTTGAAGATTCAAATTTCCTTATTACAAAGCGGAGCTGATAAATAATAAACTGACGTAATATAATAACACTTTGCTCCTCAATTGTGTTTTTTCAGAAACATCTCAAAATATTTTCGGCCTTAAAAATTATTGCTTACAATTACAAAATTATTTACAGGTCGGATTTAAAAAAAATCTGTAGTCCTTATTTACACGAAGCTGTTATGCATGCCCAGCATCTCCTAAGTACCAGGTTAATCTGTAGTCCTTGTACTAGTCACAATTCGTACCTTCACCGAATGATTTCTCCCCTTTACTTGGAAAAATGGGTTTCCAAATAGTCGAATTGAGAAATCGATTTACTTGTAGGGCAGCTGTACAGCTCTGCTGTCGTTTAGTGTTCACGTTTCAAGACGAAGGAATTTAAAAATTCCCTCGTGTATTGGACTCTGACTCTATGGTACAGAGGATTTTAAAAAGGATATTTTGATTTAGCTATTATTATGGTTTTGTGAGTGTGACGACATGAGTGAGCCAACCTGTGACTTCTAAAACTTGTATAGCGGAAATTATTTGAAAGGAGGAATATTAAAATACATAATTTTCTTTCTTACTGGAGGAACATGTTTCAATGCATGAACCTCTGATCACAGGTTGGATATTTCCGTGATTTATTCCTTTTTGCAAGGTCTTTAAAGTAAATTCGGTTACTTCCAGTCTTTTCCACAACCATGGCTACGTCGGCTCCTATTGGTTCTTCACTGTACCGCAAAAGTAAGTTTCAGTTTTAAAAAGAAATTTTGCACTCATTTTTTAATATCTATTTAAAGCTACTTTCGTGGTATTTTGTGTGTACGGACCATTCATTAAGGATTTTTGATAACCCTGTTTTTGGATGAAATTTTGTCAAAGTTAAAACAGGATGAGTAAATTGAGGGCTGATGCTGTGAAAGTATGCTGTCATTTCTAGCTTCTAAATTCAAGATTCATAAATTAGTGATTGTAGTTACAAATTACAATTATTATCATCATAGTAGGTCAGGACCGTAATGTTGAATGTTAAAAGGAGCGGAGATTCCTTACTGATCTGAGTGTCCAACACTTTTGAAAGTTTAGGATTTGCACAGTATGCTTGAACTGCGAAATGAATTGTAAAACAGTAGGTTATATTTGACCTCGTGTAGATACTTTGGAAACTGGAAGAGCCTCCTCATGGATATTACGTTTTTTACATTTAATGAAAATCTAACAGTGACTTACAATGGGCTTATACGGGTAATTTTATTTTTAGTTGCTTTCCAGTGGAAAAGAGGATGGAACGAAATTCCGGAAGTGATGGGGGCTGCTGCCATGGCGGTCGGAAGTAAGTCTTCAGCTTAATTGCAAACAGTTATTGTTTGGCGATGACACTGATTATATTTAGTTGGGATTTGGGACATTGGTTCTGTGTTGTTGTGTAAGTGTATACCGTCACTGGTGAAGCTTTCTTGCAGTTAGTGATTTAATAAGAAAGCAAAAACTCTGGACTGTCGTCTTTAAATTTGTCGTGCAGTAATTGAAACATTAAAATTATTTTTGTTTATAATAATTGCGTAGGTGCAATTGGGTTAGCGTTGTACTGGCCGTTTCAACCACCTGAAAAGGAGAATCGTCGATACAAGCGTGAATTTTATGGTACGTCACGTTTTCAAAAAGGTTTATAGCCAAATCATTGAACGTCAAGTTTTTAAACAATTACTTGTTTTTTTAGTTATGCGCTCTGATGACCCGCGTCTTGAGTTCGTCAGAAGATATCCTGACAGTCCAGAACCAACGAAAATGTAATGAATTGAAAATATGTGGAATGCTTCAAGTTAGTAGCTATACAGTTATGTACATTTAGTAAAAATTTATTGTGAATAAAATCTTGTAGATGATATGATGGCTTTCAGCCATGGAATACTACTCTATTGTCACTTTCAAAATTTGTTGTGTTAAAGTTAAAACTCCCTTAATTACATTTGAAGTGTAATTGCAAGTGTTTTGATCATTTGCATTTCTGAAGCTTATGTGATTCCATTTATCCAGGGAAGGATGGAGTGCAACTTCCTTTACATTTTCTCCGATTAGCTGAAAAGTAGGAAACATTGACTGTAGCTGTATGGAGTCTCTGAACTTCACAATTATGCCAGTATGTTCCAAAAATCTGAAACCACGGTTTTTACTGTATTCACGAATAATAGTACAAGAAGTTCGACTAACTTCGAATAAAGTTCATGATAAATCAAATTATATCCATCCAATTACTCACTTCAGAATTAATACCAATGGAGAGTCCCGGTTGTAAGAACGGGCACACATTAGCTTTTACACGCCTTATTTATTTAGTTTACGAAAAATAAAGCATGAATGTTAACTTTACCCCTTAATTGAATGAATACTATACACCCAAAAAAAGATAAAACAATAAACCTCATGGGTTTAAATCGAATGTCAATTTAGTAGGGGGTATATATGTAATTGATTCCATAATCTTTATGCTAAAGATAACTAAACATGACATTTTCCGTTCTAGTTCTCTATGTCAACCTGTAAGTACTATATGGTTATATTAGTCGTAGGGAAGGTTTGCAAAATGGGGTTGTACCGGATTAGAATAATTAATTTCGTACAGAAAATTAGATGAAGTATGCGATGTGTGGGGAAATGGAACAAACGTTTTTTGGAGTATTTTTGAACTGAAAGTTCCTGAAATATTTGTAGCAACTTTGACAAAATATTGAGCTCCGTCACCCTCCCCACCGATTGTAACGTAAGTCAACTTCATAACTAAAGTGACACATTGAAGGCACGGATATTTTTATTACGTGGATAAGCACCTGTATGTAATGATTATATGGACATATATGTATGATATATATTGTAACGATGGCAGCCACTTGTAAAAATCCTCAAAAAATTGCTACTTTTCAGTGTAACATGCACACATAAGTTTTTGTAGGACTCGGCGTTTATAGTGTACAAATACAAATATTTCAAGCATTATGCATTATATCTTATTATCTCAAGCATAACTGAATGGTAACAATGAATAACATGAATGAAAGGGAAAAACATGTAATCATCACACGTCGTAATATTTCCGCGGTTCATATTTCCATGTTTTTAAGCACATTGTTGAAAAAAAGTTGTCATGAATGTAGGATGTAAATAAAAAAATATCATTTTCATTCACAGGCATCAATGCACGCAATCACATTTTGAGGAGTGCTTATGTATCTATGTATGTATGTGCGTATGCGTGTGCAGTGTTCGTGCACATTATACCCAGCTTAGTAATTACATGTTTCTTTGATGTACGTATATGTATGTGTTGTAGTAAATAATGGTAAGGTAAGCCGTCCAGCAATTTTTTGCGTAACCTGCATCCATCAGGATAAGCCTATCCAGATGACCTTCAGTCGTAGGCAGTCATAATATTTTTCAAGTTCTCTCATGAAGTTCTCTTTCATTTGGCTGATGAGAACACAAATTAGGTGACAGGTTTAGTGAAAGCAGTTAAAATGCTATCGTTTCTACAAGACCGTAAAATTTTAATTTTAGGCGTAATTATAATTTCATACTTAATCTCAAAGTGCAGTCATAAAGAAAAAAGCCCTGTGGTTCAGCTGAAAACAGGAAAAATTCAAGGGTTTAAATCTACATCCCGAAATGGTAGGGAGTACTTAGAATTTTTGGGTATTCCTTACGCCAAACCACCCATTGGAAAACTACGGTTTGAGGTAATATTTTTGTCACTGAACTTACAAATTGATCCACAGTCAATCGCATTTATTTATTCATGGAAATAGTTGTATCTTATTTTAGTCACCTCAACCTGCGGAAAAATGGGATGGTATTCTTAGTGCAACAGAGTTCGGAGCAGAGTGCAAAGGTTTCGAATTCATGATGGAAGGCAGCATCCAAGGAGACGAATCCTGCTTGTTTTTGAATGTTATGACACCAAAGGTACAGTCAATAACATTTTATATAATACTCAGATATATGTAAATATACATACATACTTACATGCATTTGTAATATTTACTTATTAATCTTAAATACTGCATTGTGTCTCTGTGAGTGAAGCTACAAATCTCTTTCATATCATGAGAAATTCTTTCACGTTATAAAATTATTAATGTAATTTTATTGTAATTAACGTGACCGTGCATTTTTCTGCAGTTGAAAGACAATTCCAGTACCAGTGGCAAGCTGTTACCTGTTCTAGTATACATACACGGAGGAGCTTTCCACATGAGAAGTGGGAAAGGCTTCGGGGGGAAATTCTTGATGGATGAAGACATTGTTCTAGTCACAATTAACTACCGGCTTGGAATTTTCGGTAAATATTACATTAACGCTACCAAACATTGATGTTAGATCCTTAATATTTAAAATGAAGATTAATGAAATTCAGAATAACGTGATAACAGTGTATGTACGTACTACAGTCCACTCTCACTTTAAGAGACCCTATTACGTAATCATTTTAAGGGCAAATATATTTGGAGACAATCCAATTGACCCCAATAATATATATACTGTATCTCTCCTACAATATAAAAGTTTATCTTCTCGAGAGTCAAATGATGCTTTTATAGTGAGATTGTATTGAATTTTTATATAGTGTCAATTTGGCAAGTACAACTGTGTTTATGTGCATTCTTTCAAGGATTTTTAAATACTGATGATAGCGTCATCAAGGGTAATATGGGACTGAAGGATCAGGTGCTAGCATTGAAGTGGATTCAAGCCAATATTGATTTGTTTGGAGGAGATCGCAATCAAGTTACCATTATGGGGCCATCTGCTGGGTAAGATTTTGCTCTAATTTGCATAATCTTTGTTTATCTGAAATGATAAACGTTTGAGAATAACAAGCACATTCCGTAATATTCGTACGTATTCTTCATATAATTATTAATTCAGAGGTGCCAGTGTTCACATGCTGATGTTGTCTCCAATGGGGAAAGGACTATTCCACAGAGGTATTTCTACTGGTTGTGAAGCTCTTTCTGACATGTGGCAATTAAGCAGAAACAACTCAGAGCATATTGAACTTACTGGTAACTACTTCGGGTGCCCCTCTACACCTACAAAAAAATTCGCAGAATGTATGAAAAATCTTGATGCTGATACTTTGGCTACTGTCCACTCTCTCTTAATTGTAAAAATTAATTGGTATTCACTTACTTATTGTTATGTATATAAAATGTGGTTTTAATAGATTTAGTACATACATTTTTACCGTTTTCAAAAATCCAGAAATAATGCGGCCATAAAAAAAATTATTTTTATCTTTATATAAATTGATTCAGTCAACAGATCTTTTTCATAACTTTGGCTCCTTCGGACCATCAATTGAAAAGCCAGGCCCTGATAGTTTCCTCACAGAAAATCCTTTAGTGTTGTTAAAGAGTGGTCGAATAGCAAATAAGGTACCTTGGATGGCAGGGGTGAATGAAAATGAGGGCTTCGTAATTCTTGGAAGTAAGTTTTTCAACTGTCAAACACAATAATTTCAGCGTAGTAAATCAGTCATAATAATGAATGAAGTAATTACCAATTCTCAAAAATTAATTATTGTACACTTGTTCACGTTTTTAGAAATGCTCCAGTTCTTCTCATCATTGGAGCTCATGAAGGACGACGTGTGGGACAATCTGCTCCAACATATGATATTTTACAATAAAACTCTCTGGCCTGAAGTGGCATCAGCAGTCAAAAATAAATTCTTTGGCAACAAACTTCCAGCAGAAGAGCATCATCTATTAGAGACTTTGTCAGCTTTGGTTTCAGAAAAAGTCTTTTTCAAGCCTTTGGTCCAATCAGTCGAACTGCAGTCAGCATTTGCTCCTGTTCATGTTTTCTTCTACAGTTATAAAAGTTTTTTCAGCCTTTTCAACTTCCTCAAATGGTCCACACCCCACACAGCAATGCCAAGCAAACTTTCAATAGCCTATCATTCTATTATTGAACTTTTCAATAGATACATTGCATGGTGGAAGCCATATCATCAATATGGTACAATTTTTAAAAACATGAAAATTATGTCTCCTTTTTAAACTGCTGTTGTATTATTAATACGTAGGTAATTATATATAAGCATTTCTGATTGTGTTGGCAGGCGCTGCTCACGGAGACGAAAATTTTATTATATTTAACCTTGCGGATTTACCCGAATTCTTAACAAATTACTATGATTTGGAGATGTCTCGTATTATGGTTAAGACTGTAGTCAATTTTTCCAACATAAAGTAAGTAAATTCATCCGTTGTTTATATTTTATTTGTAACCATCATTGAGTTTATAAAACCTCTCACTATATTTAGAAAACCAGTAGAATTTCAAAACCTGCCTTGGCCATCTGCTCAACCTTCAAAACCAATGCCAGTAATGTTGCTGAAGAGTGGAAATCCTGAAATTTCATATGATATGTTTGATACAAGACTGAAATTTTGGAAAGAATTAAATCTTCCTCCCACGTGAACATTGTCAAATGACTATTATTTTTAAACAAATTTTAAAGATGATTTATGACTCGCAGATACTCAGAAATGAAAATAATACAACCGCGTGACAGCATTATTTGGAGTAGTACGTTTGTAATTATTTATTGTTGACATCACTTTGACCCATCAATTTGAAGAATATGGGAAGCAGGGGGTGGGGTTTACTTTGAGTTTCTCATGTACATCATAATTATAATAATATTTATAATACATTAAAGTAATAATAAGAATAACATTAAGAAGATTATTTTAATTTTCAATCTCGCAACGCCAATTTAAGGAACTCAGCCGATTCTCTTCCTCCAGTTGCATCTTTTTACCATACACTGGGCGTTGTACGGAGATTAGCTGAAAAGTAGGAAAAACTCGTCAGTAATCACAGTCTCCCAAAAAATACTCCCAAAACAGTTTTAACATTTTCAGATGGCCAGCAAAAGCAGGATATATGATAAGTATCGTGTTCTGTCCCCCTTTAAAACAACGACCTCGCCATGAAATGATCCACTACCATCAGATATCAGGACGTACTAAAATGTGTTGCACACAAGCCCAAGAAATAAAAAAAGATAATATCTTCCAAGCAGTAGCTTATTTCCCGTTGTAAAACGTATATAGCAAAGTTATGCACCACAGTTTACAACAATGTATAAATAAACTGTGTCATAAGAGTCACAGTCTTTTGTTGGAAGTTGAGAAACTGAAGTGAATGAAAAATTAATATCGTGTGAATTAAATGTTTGGATTTTCATGCGATAGAATTAATTTGGAAACCCCGTCTAGAAAGTTACAGAAAAAGAAGTTGAGTAAGCAAGAATAAATTATGGAAGGAATAAGAAAGAAATAAAGTAAAATATTAATAGAACAAGTATGTATATAGATAGAGAGCAGTGTGCGCTTTTGTTTGTCATTTGTACTGAAGATTGAAGAACTGAAAAAGAAATAGTAGCCCAGAGTTCAGCCTATATCCGCACTACAATGCAACCAACATATGAGGATACATATGCTGAGAAATATTGTTTACCATTGAATTTCGCAATCATTTAATTGTGCAGATGCTTAGAGGGGTCGTAGGGGATGACGACTCCAGACATAGTTATTCCTCACGGGTGACAAGTAACTGTTTCGTAGAGCCGATGGGTAGGTCAAAACGCTTCTAGGGATATAGGAGATGGGCTTGAGACCGTAGGCATCATACCACCATGGGTTGCGAGTAACAGCCGTCACTGGCAAGTATGGAGAGGGCTCCAACATATCCAAGTAGGGTCTGTATCTGTAACCACCTGGTGAGTACAGGTCTCCCAAGTAGGGACGAGCAGTTGGTGTGTCAGACGTATCCCAAGATGAGGGTCTCCAGTAGGACAGTGGGTACCGACTAGCATAAGGGTAATAAGCCCTTGGGTTATGTGTGTACCAGTAAGGCAAATCAGAGTCAGCCTGAGGAGGCACTGAGCTTGCCCGAATTGGTGAGGACCCACGAACTGGAGACGAAGCTCTGAATGGTGGCACAGATGGAGCTCTGAATGGTGACACAGATCTTCCACGGGGCACTGATGATCCCCTGTATGAATCGAGGTCAAATGGTGGTACTGACGATGCTCTTGGTGGGACGGAGCCTGCACGCAAGTCTTCATAGAAATTGATAGATAAAAGTACCATTTCAGTTGAACTCCCACGCTCACAAGTGATCCTAGCTTAAGAGTTTTTTTTTTTTTTTTGAAAATTGACAGTGCTCTAAGAAGATTGTCTACTCAAATAATAACAACGGGAAAACATTCCTGTTTACCGTCAAAGCCATAATAACGTGCATTCTCAACAGCAGGGCAATAATTACAAATGATAATGTTGACAGACAAAATTTTGGCACAACTGCACTGGTCATTGAAGAACTTGAAGGGTGGCCGTCTCTAAAAGGCAAAAATCGGCGGCGAGCAAAATCGGCTTGTGAGCAAAATAAAAGTAAGCAGCAGAGGCGGTTTCTTGGTACATTTAGGAAGGACTCAAAGGTTTTGCAACAAAAATGCCCGAAGTGTGATTGGAAGTATTTTGTTGTTGGTAATAATTACTTCTCTTGCTAGAGAATTTTAACTTCTCAACACAGCTGAGTCAAGGCACAAGGCAGAGCAGAATTGAAGTGGTAGGCGGTGGTTGCGGTAGTAGTAGTAAATTATAGCTGCCTTATACATAATGTACACAAAAGCTAAACATTTTTCTAGAGGGATTTCAACTAAAAATGAACTTGTAACTAATTGTAAAGAATTAACTTTTGTCAGGAGTAGTTTGTCAATATTATTGTTGTGCAAAAATGTATTAGTAAATGTATTCATTATGTGAGGTCATTGTGAGATTCGGCATCAACTTAAAAACTATTTATGTCTTGCAATAATCAAGACATTTTTTTTTTAGAGGTGCAGCACTAGTATTTTATATGCATTCCATATGTATTACAGGACAAGTGAGAATGAATTAGTCGGCATTAATTTTTGTCAGCCATATCATGAGTCACTTTCTTTTTGGGAACACCTGCTTTTGCTTTATACCAAACTGAACTTAAAAAAGCTTCAGACTTTTAAGCTCTCACTATTTTTCACTAAATACGCTAGAATTCAAAAAAAAAAAAGGTACAGGATAACATCGACGCATGTGTGTGTGTCAAGTCAGCTGGGGGAGGGGGAGTGAATTTTTTTTAGGGAACTAACCTGGTCTTGGTCTGTAGTTAGATGGCCTGTCCAAACCACTGAGATTTCTTGGAGAGTAACCGTAAGTTTCGCGGGACACCGGCAAGTATCGGTAACCTGGGGCGAAAATCCGAGTGTGAGGATCTCCAGAGTATGGGTTCAAGTCATCGAAAATGGGAGACCTAATAAATGACGGAAACTCAGAGAGAAGACGGGGTCTTGGTCGTCTGGCCAAAGAATCTTCGGCTCGCATATCATCTTGTCCTGTAAGAAGAAAAATTCCAATTTATAAAATAAATGAGGCTGTACTGATGGCTTGGAAACAGTTACACTTCCATAAGATGTTTCAGTATGGGAATAATCCTTCCTTTCATTTTAAGCCAAAAGATATATACAAACTGTTGCCAATTCCAATGAATTCCGGAATTACGTAATACTTGACTTTCTTTCATTACTATGACCTTAACTTTTCATATTGGTTTCATAGAATATTGAAAGTCAGTCTACACGTGTGCCTCCGCCTCTGCAATCCGCCCGCTGGTTTCGGAGTCCATTCTTAAAATAAAATTTCTCACCCAATCCCATATATTCCCTATGATTCACCAATCTAAACATACCCGGATAGTTTCACTTAGCCTTGAAAGACATGGAATTGGCAAGGAATTTTGTTATTCTTTCAGCGTCTGGCATGCATATGATAAAAAGTATATTTGTATGCAGAATAAAGGAAGCGTGTAAATTTTGACTCACCCTTTAAAGCTCGGACGTACGATTGCCAAAATTTGGCTTTGCGAGTCACAGGCTCATTCAGGCTGATCATGTCAAAATGTTGCTTGAACCGAGCGTCCGACATTTTGCTAAAATTTCCCTAATTTTCGACTTCGTTGACTATGAATTCGCTGTATGGGTAAAAATTAACAATTTCATTAAATTACCTCCTTCAATGGAACCGTTTCTAGGACGGTGTCTAGAACTTATATTCTAAAACTTACTCTCTCTAAAATATTACAAAAAATCAAGTCAAGGTGAAAAACGTTTTAAAATGACGAAGGAATAAATACCATTTACAAAGCAGTCATTTACGAAGTCAAATACAAATTGACAAGATAATTTCAATAATTGAAGGTATACATAAAAAAAACAACGGCAAAATCTTGGTTAATTGCAATAGCGTGCAAAATCCTCTTAAATTACTAAACCTATTGCTTTACTTCCCAATCTAATCTGGAAAGTTCCACAATTTTTCGCATTACTTTCTATGATACAGTTGGAAGCGCCTGTGGCAAAAAATTTATTATCACGGAATAATTTAATTTGAATTCCAATTCTAGTATAGACAATGGCTTGTCCTTAAAATGCAGCCGATTTCATTCTAATAATCCTTGACTACTATTCTGCGTTCAGGAAAGCAGGAGAATGTTGACAAGCTGGAAAATCTATAGTAATTCAGAGGAAATTATCGTAGCCAGATGTCTGTGGGAACTCATCTGAATCTGATAGTTAAGAGAAGTTGGCAGTTATAAGAAAATATATGGGAGCAAGTACTGTTGCTGTTCTATAGGAAATTTATGTATCCTATGGATGTAGGTCTGTATATATACTGAAGTAATCAAGGAGATAAGATACTTCCCTGAAGAAACTCTAAAGCAATGAGCGGCACACACGGAAACGATCCGACTTGTGTCAAAGGAATTTCGCAAGTTAAATTTAAATCCTATGAAACCTAAACAAGCTATACTGTTTCATCAAAAGTACTTCCCTATGATAAATAATTCTTGAAATTGCAAACATTACTTTTGTTGCCTCAAACTCATTTGTAATATCAAGCTCTACTAATTTTTAAAAGATAACAAATAATAGTTTAGATTCCTATTCAATTTACAACTTGTATGACTGTATGTTCCTCATAGAAATTTACTGACTATTTAAATGACAGTAAAGTGAACTGAAAGTCATTTAAACTACAATAATAATATTGTTGAATTGGTAGGGAAAAAAAGTGCTACTCATTTTTGAAGAACAGTCAAATTGGTAAGTTAAAAATTGGATATCACTTTGTAAAGTTCTTGTGTCACATGCATTTAGGAAATCAAACCGGTAACAAAGCAACAGTTTATGAGGATAACACAAAAGCTTTAGTGCACACAGCTTAGATATTGCCATTTATAATATCACGATAGCACACACGACACGGGCTCCACTTCTTCAAAAAACAAAAGAGAAAATTCAAAGGAAATTGAATTATTGTTGGAAATAATGAATCTTGTGTGAACACGAGCAATGCAGCGATTGGGAATGATCAAATGGAATATTATGTAGATGTGGACTCCAAACTCTCACTTAAAAAAATATATCACTCTACAAAATTTCGAATTGAAATTCGAAAAAATCACAATTTGAAAGAATGAAAATTTAAAAATTTACATGTTGTACTCTATATCCCTAGTATGAAAAATTGAAATTCGTTAATAATCTTTTTCAAAATTTCGTCCCCCTGCTTCTCTTTGAATTTTCAAGTGAAGTCAACTTGTAAACTAAAGGAGAAGGAGCGGAGCGGAGTCTTATAGTAACTTACTTCGAAGGCTGTGGGGATGCAAGAGGAAGAGAATTGTGAATTGACGCGACTTTGAGGAAGAATCTTGGAATTGAGTAGAAAATAAGTTGGGTTTTCGGGGGATTTGGGGCTTTGCCAAAAATGACAAACAAGAAACATAGGGCTAAAATTAACCAATGGAAGTTTATATAGAGCACGAGGACGGGAATCAGCCAACTCCAAATCCGCGGAAGGACCAAACAGGAGGTATATCCATTTGCTAAAATGCCCGACCCCAGCCACAGAAAAAAAACTCCCACATGCTAGAAAATCTGATCTGTGTAACCCAATTTGGGCACGAGCTCTTATTGTAATTTATTAGAAGCTTTCAGCAACCCTATGGCCCTCAGGGGTTCCCTGGCTTCAGCAACAGCGTCTCCTTCTCCCTTGTATATTTCTCAACCCGCACATTGTCATTGGGGTTCGGATAGTTTCCGCTCATGATATGACCTCAATTCAATTGTCAATGTTTCCGGATTTTCACCTTCCTCAAGATCAGCCTTTCTGCACACGCATATATGACTCCATCAGCCTTTACGAGTCTACAGCTTCTCTATTAATTTAAAACTAACAACATTGGTTAATGTCAGGTAAGTGACACAGATTGGCAAGTCAACCCGCGGAAGACACAGACAAATTGTCTCCCGTACTCCTTCGCATGCTACAAATCCTTTCCACATTCCTACATACACAAGATTTTGAAGACACACACGAAAGACAGTCTCCTTCATTCCCTCCAACCAGCACCAGCGTAACGCTCAACGTCCGCTACCAACAATAAATCAGCCAAGATAAAATGTATTGTTGGATACAAAAAGTGCAACAAGCCAAACTGTGCTGCTGAATACCATCACCATCAATAACACTCATTCATGTGGTACCTATAGCCTAAATTGTACAGGATTCATTTTAGCATGTGTGTATCATCTATACTTATGTGCTCATAAAATACAGTAAGTACGTACATATGTACATATTGCTCCTATTCTTGCAACGTCGATAAAGTGAATGGATAAAAAAAAGTTTGTAAATAAATCACTGCCTTAATTCTTTGAAAGGCTACATTCATTCCGTCAATTAAAAGATTATTGACGATGCCGTCAGATTTTGTCAGTAATTTAATACACGATCGTGTAACAGATGGTCCTCAAATTAAATCCACTCTACCTTATCCCCAAAGGTCCTTTGCACTAGGCACGTTTCTCAAAGTCATTTAAAAGGCAAAAAAGTAACTACCGACTATTTTCGTCGGACCAAGGAAATAGACAAGACAGGGGTTGACTACATTAATAAAGACATGGAGAAGCTAGTAGCTTTTCTGTACTACGAAGTTGGTTTGTTATTGTTGTTACTTGAATTAAACCATCAAATATATGGCCAAGGCCTACAATTAACCCTCACCTAAATATTTTCCCTACCCACAGAATCGTCTAAAATTGTTTTTGCAAAGAGTAACTCCGAGAGTATATTTACATTTGTTCACGACACTACTACTCCGGGACGGGAGCCTTGCAAAATCCGGTGATTGTATGCAGAAATAACATTGATAGTGACTGCAGTCATAAACTATAGCGGCTGAAGGTATAGTCTGGGACATGTGTTTACGGGAGCTATGTATATACTGTTTTTAGTATTCCTTCGTACTGTTTCCTTCCCAACCCAAATAGAGACCGAGCCGGTGTCTTCCCCGAACTAGATTCTCCTCGTTCCTCTTGGTACTTTGGCAAGGAAAGTAGGTAAATCTTTTCGCTCCGGAGACATATGAATGTACCTCCAACATGTACAATTAGAATTTGGAGGTAAGAATCACTGCGTAGGATTCTTGGGAGCAACTCCGACCAATTTATTACATTAATTTATTTATCATATCTGCCCAATCTTGCCCTCACATAAGTTATAGTCGGAGGTGGCACAATAAGTGAGTGTCAAGTCAAAAATTTGCATAATCTTTTTGGGGACATGGTAAACGGAAATGTTTAGGGCCTTCTACAGAGGACTCTCAAAGGAAGGTTGTTTAAATTGAGCTAAATATGTCACCATGTTAAATTTAGTATTTTGGGTCCATCGACGTCACTTCTAAGGAAAACTTCACTTAGCTAAATGACAAGTCTCAAAATTAATGATGAGCGAGCACTCAGTTTATACAACGGATATTGTCAAATGGATTTCCTACAGTGTCCAGATTTTTTTCAAGAAGTTAGCATCTGTGCCAATCTGGCTCATTATTTTCCAGAATCCAGTAATGGGGAGAGAGAGAGAGAGAGAGAGAAAGAGAAGAAAGCATTATTCTCATATTGTAAGCAGTAATGTTTACTTTCCCTGCCACATAAGCCAAACAGATGTTTGTGATTTCAAGACAGATTTGCAAAGAAAAATGTAAGCTAGAGTAATTTCTTGGAAACACATGAGGAAAGGTCATGACATTTACAGTCTTTGTATTTCACTTGTCAAATTTTACCGTTGAGCTAATTCGATGATGAAATCTGTTCGCAGGTATTTACACAGTTTGCAATGAGGCGCGGTGGGGCTGTCATCATGTCATTCCTACAATAGATTATTTTTAGCACCCTCTTCTCTTGGGACTTGACTAAATGCAATTTAAAAATAAATACACTAAATTCTATCAGGAGTTGTCGAAACCACGTGTGCCCATAGGAAAACAATATGTTTGCTCGGTGAAGTTGTATGAAGGACAGCTTATCACTAATGTTCGGTGTCAGTAAAAAAAGCACAATTGACGAATCATGGATCTATGATTTGAAGTAGTAGAGGATTTCTATGTCGTAGGCTGTATATGTACATATGTATATGCAGGATGGGAAAAACATTTGTACCTCCTCTATAGCTCGTATAAATAAGTAGGTGTAGTATAAAAAATTCGGTTCCCCCATTTTCAAGGGAATTTTCTTCTGTACTGTATGTTTCAAAAATAATATTAAATTAGGTCGATTAAGGTCACGACAGTCAAATATGACTGAAGCAAAGTCAGGATTTATTGTGGAAAAATGTTTATTTAGATATTTTTCAGAAAAAGTCCCGACTTTGCTTTAGTCATTCGATCATAACTGTTGACCAACAGCTACGTCTCAACAGGTACATGTTGAATGTTATATTTTTTAAATCCGAAATTAAATTATCTTTATAAAAAATGTTATATTATGCTTCCTTAGCTATGAACTTGAGGGGGGCAAATAATATTTTGTTACACCCTTAACATACAAGTATTACTCCTGTACTGCACAAGGTTTGCATACTACAGTACTAATGTAATGTTTTTTCGGGTAACGAAGCCGAAGTTTTTCATTTTTTGCGTATACATAATATGTATATATGTAAATTTAAAAAAATAATTTGTATTACACTATAAATTAATTATGGAGAACAGCACTTGTAAGAATCTCATCAGAACACCCTAATAACTAATAAATCATGTACATATAGTTACATAACTGCAAAAATGTGCACATATGGCTTAGTAAATGTACTTGGTATCAAAGGTTCATGTAAATTAGAATTCCTCGGAAATGTCATAGGTACTTATAGGTGATCAATCCAGCACTCATTTCTCATCGTACTTTCTGACGCTCATCCTCTCTTGGAAACGTCATCCAGGGTCGATGATGCACTACTTTTTTAACACATTGTTTTTCATGTTAACTGGAATTTTGCTTCGCACATTGAATAGATAATCTATTGAATATTGATACTGTACAAATTATATTGTAGTAATTATTTCAGTACAATTTTCCTTATTGTCTTAATGATCCGTCAGTTCAATAAGGAATGAATCGTTAATATAATGCCTTGTAAACTTAAAAAGTTTTTGAATGATCTGCAAAAATATTATTTAAATAGCAATTAGAATTGCATGATAACACATAGAATACTACTGTATAGCTAAGTTGTGAGTATAATAGAATCTCATTGGGGAAACATCCTACCTAACATCCATGACCATACATGAAAGTTTTCCTTGTTCATTGTACAAAACTGCCCGAGTGTAGCATCCGTACGTATTTACATAGTAACTTGTGTATGGTACAATGTGCAACTGTATAGATGAGTCTCAAATGACTAGAGTATATTGGAGAACATGTACAAACAACTTTCTCAGAATCACAAAATTGCCGAAAATAAACAATCCAGAACTTGTTCCTTGATTTGGAATCAGATTAAAGGAGAGAGATTAAAGGATTAGTACTGCTTTAATGAGAGAAGATTGTTGATGAGGAAACTGATGTCATTATTTAACTTTCCAACGTCCGGTGATAATGTTGGTTATCAAAATTTTTATTTGGACATTTTGATTAATAAAGTACTTTGCGAGTTCGTTTCGTGTATGCCACTGTCAAACTACCGCCCTTCTCTAGCATTAAGACTATATAGCTGGTGGCAGCAGTCGTGTTTCAAGGAAGCATTGCATTACGATATTATCTAAAAGGATTTGTTGGATAAATACATGGAAACTGACTACAGCGAAGACTTACAGTATTGAAAGTACAGATATTTGCATTAACAGGGTCTAGAAGAAGGGAATTCAAGTTTTCTGACTGGGTAAAGAAAGTGAGTTGATTTGTGCAGACACATCATAGCGCTTTGAATACAGTGAAGAATAAAATTTGGTGAATAAGGTTTAAAAAGTTTAAGTCAAACGTCAAACAGTTACACATTATACATGAATTGTACATCGTGTTTTACTGAAACAACAAAAGTCGTGACTCGTGACGTTGTTGCTGTCCAAGCCTGTCAAAACTTTTATGGGTACATAGTATTTAAATACACCTCAGATTAGAGGATTCAAAATTTACACGGAACTCTTGAAATCATTGCTTAACCATACATACGAACCAATGTATAATATACATATATAACCATACATATGTGCAGATGTATCCATTTATCATTCAGGAAGATCGGTCAAATTTTTATACAAAATGTGCCCACAGACCTAAATTTATAGCATGTCTTAAATTAGCAAAAGTTTAATGCTATATTCTTTAAAATATAAGGGATACAGATGCATTGTACACAGGGATTAAAGATTAAATACGGGGGAAAGTGTTACTTCGTATCGCTTCATGTGAGCGTATGAAACTTGTTATGCCAGTTGCCTGCCTCTGTATTTGCTAACGTTAGCCACATTGTATTATTATTAGCAGCAGAGGGACTAGAAATGGAACCTCGGAGTGACATCACGGAGTTAGCCCAAAAAATAGAAGCAGCTTTCATAAGGTACCATTTTACAGACTCGGTGAGATAATAGATATGTTGTCGTCAGTTCATGCAGTGACTCTTGATGTAAAGTTTTTATAGTATTTTGCTCACGTTCTTATCACATTTCGTGAACACAAGTACTCATAATTTGTGCAAACATTCGTCTATATATGACATGTTGATAAGACCTTCCAAGTATATATATTAGGGATTTTTTTCTTCTATCAAACGTGCTAGTAATTTTAATTGATATCCAGCCAGGTTCGAGAGGAAGAATTACGGGCAAAAAGAACACTGAGAGTATTACAACATCAACAAGAGCAGATTCGACGTCTGCAAAGGTTGCAACAAGTTCAACAGGTTAGTTTACTTCCATCGCCCCAGTTTCTCCATACAGCTCAAAATTCATGATCCACATTATGCACACTATCGCAACCTCACATGTCACGTACATATCAGGTACTAGGCCAAATTATGCGTTATGCAAGCTCCTAGAAGAATTCATCTTTGACTCCGTTTGAGTTCGAGTGCACAACTATTTTCCTATGCATTTCTAAGTTGACTTTATTACTGCAGCTTGACTTCCAGGACATTAGTTCTGGATTGAGTAAAGCCAGTCAAGACGCCACGGCTAATGAAAGGAAAGATGATCTCATGGAACAGATCAGACTTGATGAGCTGAGGAGGAGGAAAAGTCCCACGCAGGATGGGAATAGAGCCTGCAACAAGAAAACCTCCACAGAGGAAATATTAGAAGACAATTCAACCCACAAGGGTTTACCAAAAACATCCGAACCTCAAAACGTTCAGGTTCGTGCTCTATTTAAAGCTTCACAACTTTCGATTTCAGGTAAAAATCTTGGTAGAAATTCTTACTGTGACTAAACAAACACACTCATAATATTCAGAAAGAAATTCAGTACACGAAGGATGTTCTGCTTCGTTCAAAAGGGTAAGGTATCGGTGCCATTTGCCATTCCCATATAGACAGTATACAACTTTTTTTTATAGTTGTGAAAAATTGATATATTATACCATTGCACGATTGTTATTTTTTGTGGTAATTATTATTGCGACCGTTGTCGTTGCTACTACTATCCTCCTCTTTCTGATAATTCTATGGCATGCAAACTGGCAGTAAAATCGAGACACTTGAAAAAGCAGCATGGGGATTGGAAGGCTCAGGCAGTGAAGTGAATCTTCTGGCGGAAGAAATGTCAGGTTGGAGGTCAACCATTGACAATGCTCTACTAACCATTGAGACGACTGCTATGGTAGAAGAACGAATTTGGAAAACAGCACTTGAATTTTTTACCCCCCAAGAAGCACTGCATTTCCTAACTGCCGAGAAAATAGAGGAACGGGGACGTTGCCAACAGATCCCAACTAAGGATTGACTCCTTGTAAAGAGTCGCAAAGTAGAAAAAGTTAGCATGTAACGACTGCAATTATTACTGTAAATTACTTACTGCGGGTGAATACGACATGACAATGATAAACTCACACATCAGACCAAGAATAACTGAAGAAGTATCTACTCTGGCTTACACATGGATACTTACAATTTAGGAGATGTATCGTTTTCATTACTTCGTTAGTGAAGTATTCCAAGGCAATGTTTTGTACATACACAAATAATTATTACAGGAATTAGTGACAGTAGCAACATTTTTAGCACAGTGTTTGTGTACATAATAATTATAGATTCCAAGGATGGTACCAGAGCAAGAAGATTTGCTCACTGCTCCAGAATTTAAGTGATATTTTTTTTTACATAAATGATTACATCTTCATAATCCTGATTTTGTACTTACATACATCTAGACTTTATTCTTGAAGAGAATCGACAGAAAAATAAAATCCTTACCGTGTATGGAAAAGCTGATGTTTGATTTTAAATATAATAAAGTAACATATACATAGTTTCCATATTTATAGTTAGCACACATATTGAACTGGAATAATGTTTGACAGGGGGGAGAGGATTTAACGTTCTACAGATTTATGCATAATTAATTATATATAGTAGACCATACAACAAAAATGATTGTTATTACATACCATATCCTGGTTAAAGTCACAGATAATAATTCCCATACAAAAGATACAGGAGTACAAATAATTACAATTTACAAATACAAATTTTTTGCATCTTACAAAAAATGATACTTTTCCCAAGCAGTGTGATTGCAATCTTTCCAAAATAGTTCAATATACTTTTTTTAACTCACAATTTTCTTTAAAAATGAGGTCAATATGTCCTTAATTAAATGAGCTAATTGGAGTAAGTTACAGCGGAAAGTGTAAAGCCCACAGTCATTTCTTTCTTTCAATCACTTAAAAACATTTCTCTGCCATTCGCCCGAAAAGCAAATAGGAATGGTCACGACATCCAAATAACTGTTTTCATTTTGTTTTGAGATTAATACAAATCTATGTAATAATACTTTCACATACTGAAACTCGAAAGTTGATGTTGTCTCGTGGAGTAATAATCATTGAATGGAGTAAAATAATATAGTAACTGATTTTTTATGTGTTGACATTTTAGTACACAGTTCTAGGACTTCCTGACTGGGTCAAATTGCTCCAATGGGAAGTCATCATTAAAAATTCCTCGGCTGAATCCCAACTTCATCTCCTCTATTCTCTTATCCAAAATTTGCAGGGCACTGTCAATGGCTGCGGGCTTCGCAGCTGGTTGTTGCTGTTGAAATGAAAATTGATTCAACATGTTCATACTCATGGTGTTGGTGTTGAAGAGACCACTATTGATGTTGTTGTAGGGTGACGTTGGAGTGGTATTCGTCGTGGTCATTGTTGTGCTCTGCAGTGAAGAACTATTATTATTTCCGTTCATGACGCTCACAGATTTGATCCCATTCATGTTAGTCGTAGGATTATTGGCTGGGTTGCCCGACGAAATGGTTGGGGTGCCTGATGTGGAGAAGTTAGTCATGCCAAATGGATCTGTGGTGAAGAAAGGGTCCGAGCCAAAAATGTCAGCTGTCGAATCAGTCCCATTGGTATTCCCATTGCTCAGGATATGTGTGCTGTTGTTGTTTGTGATGTTCCCGTTCATGCTGCTCTCTATTTTCTTGCCTTTGGGTGGTGGTGGACAAACTGCACAGATACACAAGACACATGCAAAAATTACGTAAAATTTTTTACGCTTCCAGCTCAACAACATGTACCACATTCCTCAATTAATGCACAAATAAACAGTACCATTACTTGCTAACAATAAGCTAAGCGTATATGTATATATATAGAGGCATATCATTTTGCAGAAGAAACCAGCCAGCCCTTAATTTACCAGAACCACACTGCAACCCTTTTTCTGACAACCTCTATTCTCTCAGCGTGTACAATAACAGCTCTGGGCAAAACGAAAGGAAATGAAGCATGCAAAAGATGAAAAGCTTTGTTTCATGCAATTGAAAGCCGTAAATATTTCATGCTTTAACTATATACACGCGTCTTGTCAGCCATCAGTCAATGGTTGACACACAGCTCTCATCTAATGTTGACGGATTCATCCGAGAACATTATTAACTATCGTCCACAGCTTGACATTTTGCCAAAACAGTGTAAAGAGAGTGCAGGTCGATTTGAGCTGGCGGTGAGTGCTGACTTTTATCATTGCTATTTAAGTACAAACTTGCGAAAGCTTATCAAAATTCAGTGGATCTTCAACGTCTCAATTCTATACACCCTTATTTTGTTTTTAAAGGTATCCTCTAGCAGAGGCATGGTCAAACATTATTAATGATTTTGTACTCATGTATCCTACAGCTTTTGGAGTTCTTTTGGATGGATCTCCTATTTACATGGTGTATAGTTACGGGGAGTATACACACTCACGTCTGTTGAACAAGCACTGATGAAGGTATCTTGATAACGTTTCGCCGAATTAAACAAGCCACTACAAGCTCAGCGATACACACTAACGTGAAACATCCACTAGCCCATAACCCCGTTGCTCTTGATTCATTCATTCGTAATTTGTACGTTAACACCCAGAAATGTACAGTTAGAATAGAGTTGCTGAGCAGCTTAAAATTCAAAGGGCTAACTTACTTTTTGGTGGAGCCTCAAATCCCTCACGCATTTTATTGTTAGAGTCCAGCTCTTCATCTATTAACAGTATGTCCTGTTGACGACCCACATTGGCTCTCTTCTCGATTTCATTTGCAGTAATGGCAAATTCCCTGTAGAATGGAAAAAAAGCATGGTTTATTAAAACTAGACTGCATCTTTTATTCATCATGTTTGACATTTCATATTCATGTATTCGTGAAACTCTCCTTGACCTCCCTTATACTCAGAGGAGACTACAAAGATGAGGTTAGCCATTGAAACGCATTTTCTGAATTTTTAAAATTTCTTTGAAGTAGCTCTTCTATATAGGCATACTCCCAGTAGTTACACTTTGTAAGGTATAGAATATCCCTTTAATATTCCAATATGATACTACTACTCATTCAGTTCATAGAACTTTATACACCAGTCCCAGTTTTTATTTCGTGCTAAAAATAATTAACGAAAAGTGCTTCCACAGGAGAGCAACTTTGGCAAAAGCTTTAGAATTCAAATACAACTGTAAAAGTCACCCTGTCTTGAAACACCAATGATCTGAATCCCAAGGTAAATCATATTAGTTCACAAGTAGTTAAACGACTCGCGGATCTTTGTGCATGCGTTCACAAAGTGGTGATAAAAAATGGTTAGGTATACATTATGTGTGTGTGTTGTCAAGTCTTACGCAATAAGTTGATTCGCAACATTTGCAGAGCTTCTTGGGGGAACTGGTGGTGAAAAGAGAAGATCGACAGAGTCTGACATAGAAGACGTCGATGCATTTGAATTTGTTTCGGGGTTCAGCATTATTTTCTGCTTTAAGTCCGTATTCTCATTCTCGAGCTCGGCAATTCGTTTCTGTAGAACCATGATTTCTCTTTTCAATTCTAGCTCACGACCGGAAGACTCTAGGAATCTTCGATAAGCCAGATCAAATGCTTGGCCAATTGTCAAGGTTATTTCTTCAGCCTGTAAAGCATACGGAAATTATGATTCTCAATTTATAGCACTCAATGTAATCATATGTAAGTACACTCGTTTTGTTTATTCTGCCTGCAAACTCGATCGGATACCAGAGGAGCAGCCCTTCAAGAGCTTAAAAGACAGGGAAGGAAACTCCAAGAATTTAAAACATGGTCTTGCTTTCAGAATTACATCCGTAGTTAAAATTACATATAAAAGATAACTAATGTAGTTTGATTCCCTTTACATAAACTTGTTTCCTCTATATACTTGTATGTTATACAATTTTACTGGCACGCCAACAGTACAAATGAAATTAAAATGACGCTGGGAATCTAAAATATCAAAATGTTTCTAGGAGTAATATAAAATGAAATATTTTTCACAGATCCTTGTCTCTCATGAGAAAAAATTTATGATGTGGGGCAAAACTGGAAAAGAATCCCGAACATAAATTCCATACTGATAACTGACTTCAAATAACTAAAAATTAATAGCGTTGGAACGTGAAAGACATCCATATTATGAACTGAAGCTCGTAAATTTATCCACACTTCTTGAAACCGTGCGTGTGGTACATTCAAAGCAACAAGTACGCATCCATTCCCTTCCAATCCCCGATACTTCTCACTATCAGGTATTAATATTCACACTTGTATCTATGTATCTGTGTACACAGTGAGAGTGTGTGTGCACACATTGATGAGTGAGGATCTTGCAATATTAAACCACAGAGGGATATTGGCACCCTCCCAGGATCTATATTTCCTTTGCCAATTCTAAAAGAAGAGGGGAGAGAGCAGTAAATTTTAATGCATTACTGCAAGATTTCATCTCTAAGAAAGGAGGTACTTGGAAGATAACGGGGCTCACATTTGGAGCTTAAATACCATGGACAGTTTGTTTCAATCAGTTACAATCCTCAATTTGTTTGCAGATAAAATAAAAAAAAAGGAACGGTGCGGTCTCATAGTAGAGTTATAGTATGTCATGTTAGACGGAAAACATAAAGGTACAGCACACTTACAACACTCACCAATTTATCTGATGCGAAAACAAAGCATTTATTATACTCTCCTTCCTTAGCTATAAATGTAAAATATTTTTTCTCGGCTTTGTCGTCCGCGCAATAAGATATTTGGTGAAGGGGAAACTGATGAAGAATTTTCTTTCCTTTTGGCTCTTGAACTGCGACTCCATCCACGGATATCGTGACCTCCACCTAAAATTAACATCCAAGCAATAATTTTCAGGGAAGTCAAAAGGCTTGCATTCATTATATTTTGTCTTGTCATTTTAAATTCATTTCCAGTCATTCTCAACCTTTCTCAGCACAAGAACAATCATCTGCAATAAAATCCAAGTTTGTTTACCCCTTGTAATTGCAACCTCTCTCACATGATAATATACCTTTAAGTTTGCAAATGTAAACCTTATTTTATGTAATTATGTATATATTTTTTTTTCATATTATTACAGCTACCATTATTCTCATGGCAGAAATTCTAATGACAGATGCTTGAGCATGTATCACATGTGGTTTAAATTAAATGACTAATTTGGGAGTTTTTAAGGAAAGCTGGAAATAACGCTGCCACAAAAAAAAATATTAACAAATCTTGCATATTCATGACTATTTCATATTATTACAATGCTACGTGCATTCCCTACCCCCTGTTTTGAATTGTAAAGCTTTACAGTACATTTTATAACCAACTAGCTAATTACTAACATTAGTGCAGCCCTCATCCTGGAAATGTTTCCCACAAATGTCCTGTCGTGCAAATATGGTAAGTACATATTTGAGAACTTGCATCAGTCCACGGAATTGCACATGGTGGTTTGCCTGCATTTACATATGTACACAACACACACTTGAGCAAGGACGGATAGGACAAATAATTATTGCGGAAAGTATGCAAGTAAAAATATTCAAGCGTCTCCCTGACTCTATGAGTAAAAGCCTACAGACTGCAATCTTGTTGTTATAAAGTACAGGGCAAGGAAACTATGTATGTATGTATATAAGGAGAATGACAAACGTCGTCATAGCTTATTACAGTAATAACTGCAACTCCCTAGCCAATTATTATATGAGAGTTACTTGAATACGCACATAATTACAGATGACAGTTAATAATGGGGCTAGCTAAAGCGAAATGCAATCCTCAAGAAGAACGGAATTATTACACTAATCTCATTATTACATTGAAATTTACGCACTGTAAAATCCTACTTAAGTGCTGAGGATTGATGAAGCCCAAGCTACTTTCCTACACCCTCTGTATGGTCATCTCAATCCTATACTACTGTAAAAATCTCCTCAGGAAATGGAATGACAAACAATATGAAGACCCATCCAAGTAAAGTAAGTAATCCATAAGTTAAATGATATATCACAAGACTGACTCCCTCAAAGGCTCCGTATGGTTCATAACAATTAATCTTGATCTACAGGGGCCATTTGCAATGCTACAAATGTTCCTTGTAATTTTGAAATGAAGCAAACATCTCAAGCATGAGCTACTGGTAGCAAAAACCTAAGTATGTGTACACATGGATGGCTGTGGCTGTGGACAGAATCAGTAGCCACATATACATTATTGACTTACAGTATTTTAGCGTGTGAAGAAAGAACGAGCGTAAATTTTTTTCCCCTGTGGAGTATAATGGTGTGACAGTCATATGGGATTTTAAAGGAAAGTAGTCGTTATATCCGCTGAAATGAGGTCGAGTCGAAGAACCTTTAAGCATTACTTTTGGTTACGAGAACACTTTAATGCCACAACAACACATAGTCAAGTGACTGACGGAGTGTGTAAAATACACAATAATAATAATAATAAAATTACACTCTCAAAAAATTGAATACATTAAAGGCATGTGCTTGACAAAATAGAGGGAAATTAAATTGACTGTACCCTACATGTGGTCACAATCCCGAGTCAACTGACAGGATACTCAATTGTGTAGTTCAACAATTACCATTCCTCCTGACACCTTAAGTATATATCTACTTTGGCTCACACGAGAGTCTCATAATTTTTTTTTATTCTCAACCCTTCACCGAGCAGAGATCCCTCTACTCCCAGTAAGGACTTAAACTTGAGTTTATAATTTTTGCAATGAGCCAGCAGCCCTTACCTGTGCCCTAATATGTACATCCTGTCAACATCCATTAAAATTGTAGAAGTTAACTATACCATATCATAAAAAAAAGCATATGTTACAGAGATACTCTTAACTTGTCTCTTGATCAATCCTTCAAGAGGCAAGTACCTTGAAGGGTAGTCAGACCACTAATTAATTTGATAATATTAACACCACTGCTTGGAGCCTACCTCAAGTACAAAAAAATTCCTCAGCTGATAAAAAGAAGAAAATGAAAAGATCCAATGTGGGATAGCATTTTTGAACAATTCAAGCAAATGGAATGAAAACAGTGGAAAGGAGAGCAAGATATGGTAGTCACACTTTTCTTACTCAAAGAGATAAGTGCCAATGTAATAATAACACAAATTGGGGAACAAAAGCTAACTCCCAAGACGTTTGAAAGTAAAACGACATTGGGTGCTTGATATTATGAATACCATGCTGCATTTATTTTCCTGTAAATCACTCAATTACTATACAGGCCCAGCATACATTTGCCCTTACAAGACCCAGTCACCAATAGGCAGCTAATCAATGTACAATCTAAAGCTGTGGTAAAAATTAAATTCTTAGGGGTACCGAAGCAACTTCAAGCAAATTTGTCATGGATCTTCAAGAGTAGTAGCAGTACCTGAAGCACTCGCTTTGAGGAGATAGTTGGAAAACATTAGAGAGATGCAACTTGAGCTATAAATAATGCAGGGACTACAAAAAACTATAAAAGTTTTGAGGGCATATGTATGTAGAAAAGTGTATCCCTGACCTGTTCCTTCTGCAAAGGAATTTATTTTTATCAGATCACTGAGTCGAACACCATTGTACTTGAACTCGTATGTCAGAGCTACTTACCCCTTACTGTATACTTTAAGGTCCAATCAGGAATAATAAAGTATGACAAGTTATCTCATCTCATGTATAGATGGATGGGAAAGAGCTAGAAAAAATATTTACATAGACTCACATCCCATTCCACATGGCTCTTCTTATTATTTCGAGTCAAAAAATGGGAAAAGTGTGAAATTGTTCAAGTGACTTTGTTCACAAACTTTCTTTTGCTCTATTGTTACAGTGATACACATTCTTAATAGTCACAACAATAATATTCACAAGAAAATGAGAGTGAGTATATGAGTATAATTGTCAGGAGCTATTATACACTAGAGAGTGAGTCAAGTGAGTCAAGTGACTGCTGTATCAATAGACTTTTCCTCTCATCATCAACTGTAGCATTATTATCGGTATTTTCCATTCAAGGGATTCCTTTTGTTTCTTATATACTTGAGAAAGCTGACTCTGATTCACATCTCCACGACACGCGGTCATATATTCTTGATAAAGAAATGAAATGAGAGCGGTTTTCAACATCAGAAATCTACTTTGTTGATTACACACTGCATATACAGTACTTATAATAATATACAGTCCTAATCCAAAAAAAAAATACAGATGAACGAACTAAATAACTATAAGTACTGACAAACTGTTAAATTAACTTCTCTCTCCACATAAATCTCAAATGTGGTATGTACATACATCTCTATTGTGTATTATGTATTTATACTATGTCCTACCTATACCTATACATATCTATACCTCCACAGATTTTGCGGATTATTTCCCACGAAACTGAAAGGATAATCGTTTAAATGCACACAATCATTTCATTGCACCGTGAAAAACATTCTCTCCGTAAATCACTCCCTGACATTTGTTATGGATAAAGGTATGAATGCATATAAAGCTATTTTACTTCACGCCACCCCCAATCCCATGTCTGTAGTAACCATCTATAGGAGACTACTAATTAAGAATCTCATGTAATGAACATTTAACTTCAAAGTTTTACGTGTTCCACTTAAGTTTCACTCGAAAGGTTCAAAAATAAAACTTGGAAGGATATAAAAAAGATTGGATTCCCTTACGAAATCTATTTTCTAATTTTTTTTTCTTCGTACAATGCAATTCAAAAGACAATGCTGAATGGATAAACAAGCATTGAAGAACCTGATGCCCACAAGGGCAATACTCTTACTACCTTCTCGTGGTATGAGTTACGACACTTTTAGCTAAAGTCATCATTTCTAGATACTGACAATGTCTTCAGGAAAATTTCGTATTCAGAGACAGGAAAGGAGTTCAAAGACCCATAATGGAATTACCTTCGACATGATAATTGTTCCAAACGGGAAATATGAGTGCTAATTTTCCCGGAATTGCACAAATACCATGACACTCAAGTGTGAGCATGTCTCTATAGTATTTGATTGCACTTACACGGACAGTAACTTGTACTGTAGGTATGTGGTCACAAACAGATGTAGCCTATATATATATGTAATAAAATGCAAATTATTTTTCATTCGAGTACGAGTAATTGCTACTCCAACAACCCACAACATATGGATGATGGTGGCAGTGGGGGGAAAATAATTCAGGAGAATGATCCTTATGTCACTGTTATTAGATTACTTGGTAACTCCACACAAAAGGAAATTACATATAATAATAAGCTTGTCCTTTCAATGACTTAGAGGAACTACCCTAGCAAGAAGAAATTCAAGAAGGTTTTCATTTCCTTTGCCAATTCACCTCTAATAATTAATCCTTATGGAAAAACATCCCGATTGGACTACACCAATGAATGCATATTTATGAGCACTCAAGGAAATTTTAAGAGTGGAGTAGTCATGTCTAAGCTTGCAAATCCAAGTCTCCCAAGCATGACCACCCTGGCATGTTACGGAGTGAGAATGGATTAGTAAGAATTGTAAAAATTGTCGGTGACAAATTACGCTTCAAATCTAATCTTAACTTTTCATGTGTATAAGGATGCTCTTCCCAAACATACACTCATTTTTTTATGCCAACAAAGCATAGAGATGCTGCATCAAAGTACCACGTCATATCCGGAAGGAGTGAGAGAGAGAGAGAGAAACATGAAATGCAGAAAATGCTCTTGTGCTACATACCCCACGGAAAGTATGCTCTGACAATGAATCATATGCGAGTGACTGTCTGACCCGCATAAAACCATCCATTGTCAAACAAGTCCTGGTATTTTTTTTAAGGAAAAGAATATATAGTAAATATAAAATGAACACACCTTTGGTGTTTTGAGTCCTTCAGCCCTCCGGATTTCTTCATCAAGTTTCAATTTACGGATACAGTCTTTGACAACATCAATTCCTTTAGGATGCTCTGCCTCAGTCACACCCAAAAACTGAAAACATAGGGAAATTTTATTTTTAGCACTTGATTACCATTTAGCATTGTTATCATTGCATCATCCATGTATTATTGACCGAATTCAATATACCGTCACAAATTACAAGCTAGGAATGCAAACCATGCGTACGTAATTACTAATTACTACGATACTGAACACACAATCCTCATTTACACATCTTCATGGCCCAACGGCTCAAGATGATGGGAGCTTTTAGGCATATCCCGTTTAAATATATGCATTCTATAATTTTTTGTGCTCATTTACAGGTCTAGCAAATAATATTCTTCGCTCTACAGTCAACACACACACATACACACACACACATACAACACAATGTGATCCTTAATTTTGTGCTAACAAATTACTTCCATTTCAATGACACGCATTCGAACTCATTTACAAGGGGATAAATTTAGACTACTAAATAAAGCTATGTACTAAGTCAAAATATAAGCAGATTTATTTGTATTTGCTCCCATGATGGGTTGTTAGCTGAATTGTGCAAGTATTTTCCACTCTGAAAATCTTACGGCTCCTCGCACTCATAACACATTACATTGTTACTCTCGACAGAGACGTATACTGTTAAAAAAACAATGATAATTAAAGTATCTACTTGGAAGTGTACACAGTCTGGCTTCAGCTATAGATTCTTTCTCGCTTCATTTTCATTTAGGATCTCCATCCACATACTTAAGTAATAATAATTATTACGGCATAAACTTGAGGAATGTAGTAACGACAAAAACAAGGCCTGTACATACAACTACAACCTTGTCAATGCTCATAGTCCATCTGCTTTCAATTATCCCATATTTATGTTTACTTATTGCCATAAACCTTCCGAACGAGTAAACAATACAAGTGCTTAGTACAGTGCAGGCCAGGGTTAAGGATTTTTGATTCTTTGTCTATTTACTGAGTATTTAGTCGGGAATAATAAGGAGGGAGTTAATGTATGCTGCTTGTTAAGGACTCTACTTGGGACATTTTCAGCTGATTATATGGTTTTCTCATATTGACTTAAACCCTTCTTCACAGCTTGAGTACTATATAGTGACTTGATTTTTTTCCCAAACAGAAGCAGCTTTACTGTTAGCCTGCTGATTGCGTGGGTAGAACATTTCAAATTATGTTCTTATTAAGTAACCACGAAAGGAGCTTTTCTAAAGGGAAGATAAAGACTAATTTTGTCAGTAATTTAAATCCTCTCTCTCTCATGCTGCTTCAGCTTTGTTGGGGTATCGTATATCCCTCCGTCAAAAATTCTCACACATTTCTAACAACAAGTGTGGTTACAAAACAAAGTATGGAAATTTCCTTTTGAGCAGGCGGCTGCTGGCTTTAGTAGTACAATCTAGCACTGATTTGAGAAAATCGTGATGATACGATGACTCCGGTAATTTCTTTTGGTTTATTTGCAAGTGTATTTACTATATGGGACCAATGAGAAGCGTGATTTTATCAAAATCTCTGTTGTTCACAAAGGTTTTTGTGGATTACATATTGCAGTATGTACATACGTGATGTGTGTGTGTGTATGTGGACGTGGATCTGTAAAAGGTACAAATCAAGCACTTCCTCTTGAACTCCCTTTTTGTTTGACTCACATCATGGATGACTCTTAGTTTACTTCATTTCCAAGCCTCACCCACGTGTCAACCTGTCTCAACAAAGCTCATAATGACTTTGAGCTTTCCACATGCAAATAACATGTGCCGGGTGTCAGGAGAAGCCCAAAAAGGCTCTGCTGTGAATTTGCTCATCTCCTCACCAGTTTACCTTAAACAATTGTGATAGTGGTCGACTCGAGCATCAATTCTCATCCATGGGGATGAGTAAGGAAACTTGTAAGGCCTTAGGCTTTAATGATAACCCATGAACTTAACTACTTCAAGTCAAAATATGACCCTTGAGGTTGTAAATATCATGGGACTAATAATTCCTCGTGGCTCATGCATAATATGCATTCAATAGAGCCCCACTGATTGGGCAAACCAGTACAGTATCGTAAAACAGGACTTATAATCCTTCTAGAAGTCACTTCTTGGCCTTTTGGATCTTTCCCAATAATTTTCAAATGGATTTCACTTAAATGGCAATAGGGAAGAGACAGAGTGCCGGTATCATCTATGAGAACTTCTCAGAACCTTGTATTTGTATTGTTTGCCAGTTCCGTATATTTTGTACTTCTCATTGATATTCCCAAGAGACATTAACACAATATTTATTTTTACTCTCCCTACCCCCTCATTAACGCTCGGGAGGATGACATGCAAAAAGGTTTGAGGAAGCTATTATCAGATTTCAGGAAGGCTAAATTACGTTAAATTTCCATCGAGTCAATACAATCCAGTGCGGAACTATAATTGAATGACTGTGTACGCTCTCTTTATTTTTTACTGTTACTTCAAATTCTATGGTTTGGATTCCGACGGCTGTGTGGAATTATAACTACACAAATGACTAAACTCCCACACCGTAAAATCAAAAATAATAACAAATTCAAGCTCATCTTTCTTCTTGTAAAGGGAATTATTTGGGATTACACAAAAACCCATCCAAAAGTGAATCTCATGTCTTCCATACAGGAATGACATAGGAGGGAATTGCCAAGTCACGAACCAACAATGAGATAAGATTTCAGAGCAGAGTTTCGCTTGACTTAGTTTTTCAACCAAACGCACCTCAGTGCACACGATCAGCTGTTTCAAGTCGTGCTTCCGGCTCACGTATATAAGAGAGAACAATTTCATAGCTTGAGGTTGAGTCGACTAAAATTCCCTAAAAATACTTAATTTCCAACGTTTTTTCCCCGTGTATTTTTCAAAATTGTTGCAAACTAGTTAGGAATAAATATACCTATCTATTCGTCTGGGATGGAACCTTCCCACTCACATGCGTATTATATACCTACATATGGACATGCAACTTATCTCCTGGGATTAGATGGAGCTGAGAGGAGTGAGTATGTCAAATCCATAGGGAAGAAGGATCTTAATTTAGTTTTGTGGGTTAAAGTGAACGGTTCTTCAGTCTCAATTTAAAATTGAGTCTTATAATACTGCATTATTATAACCGTATAGACGGGCTCCATTTGAGGAAATTATATCCCTAACCCGAGAGAAGAGATCATTACTGATGATTAGACTTTTCCGAGAGATAAGCTCCCAAATCTAACCTTCGTTTCCAGAAAGATAAATAGGTTTAAAACTACTTTAATTATTGTACATACCGGTGCAACCAATGAATGAATTTTGTTTCCTGGATTCATTATTTTTAAATGGGACTGAAATGTCCAATGAGTTACCAAATCATACGTGCATATCTGCGGTTATCCCTATACCACTTTATTAGAATACACTTTATAAGACGAATAGCTGATGTGGTATAGAGGATTAATCCTCAAGGGAAATTCATTAGAGAGCTTTAGTACTGTATATTTCGTAACTGTAAACCCCCTTGTATTTAACCCTATTCAATGATTTATAGCATACACATCGTATAACGCGACGAGCAGAAAAAAAAACCCACACACGACTCCACTGATCCTTCGGTAAATCTTAGAATATGGAAATGAGCCGGCTACAAAATGAGACTTAACCACCCACTGAATACAATTTGTGGTAATTTAAACAAACTTGTAACACCTTCGGCGAGAAGGTCGTGAATATATTTTTTTAATTTCACCCACATTACATTCTACCAATAAATAAATACCTACACACTGGTCTGATGTCGCAAAAATTTAGCATCAATTTAATTCAAAATAATTTGAAATAGTTTTGAAAAATCAGAATTTTCAAAGGTCAGGCCTTTTGATAGTTGAAGGGAAGTTCCGGTAAAAATAGTTAATGAATGACGACACTCACGTGCCAAAAACCCACTGGCATTGAAAAAGCTTGGGATAATAGCATAGCAGTCATTTATTTGACAGTTGTCATTAAAGTTTGCATTTAAAAATATTTTGGTACCTAAATTATAGCTGGTGTTTTTCAACGCAGTGGGCAAATGAAGCATGCAACTCAAAAAGCACACGCTAGGGTCAACCTGAACGTACTACTCCTGGAATACATACAAAATGGTTATAAAAAAAAGGTATAAGAAAAAAACGCTTATGCAAAAGTATACGGTGAAGAACAACTGTGCGGGGTACAGGGTTTCATACATAAGAGTCAAATTTAAGTGGATATTACATAGCGCTATTATAGTGTAGATACTAATGACTAGTCTCAAAACTATGGGCATGAGAGTCAATTGTAAGCTCATTGTTGAATCTTTGCTTCCACGTACGTTACAATGAAGGGGGTTAAGCTCATCGTGAGGCTCTGCGAACTTTCTAGGGTGGAAAGGGTGACCTCATGGTGAGTGGTACAGAATGATACGAGACACCAGTCTTCTCAGCTAACTTGTACACGTCACTCCAGAAGTTCTAGTGGATTTTTTACACTCTTACCTCAATATACATATAGATACCTACCTGTTGACTACACCCTTCCACCTTTGCACAAGTCTCTACACACACTGCATAAATATATACAGAGAGAGAGAGAGAGAGAGAGACTCACACACACACACGCATACGTACATCCTTCTGGTCTTACCATTCTCAAATATGCCTCTTTCAATGCATCAGGTCTCAAGACAAGACACTCAACAAACAATAACAACATACACGTCATCCTCCACGAACCATCTCATATCCATTTGTTTGCGTATCCTTCTCCTTTACTTACTTAATACTAGAACTATAAGATGGAGAAAATATCCTATAAAAATCAAAGATAATTTTGAGTGTCCATCTGTACAGGAGTAATAATGTTTGGACTAACTACGTATCCCTAAATATGTAAATGCTCTCAATGTAATTTACCCATAAGGAAAACCAAAGCTGGCATCAACTGATTCGTTATTGAAGGGAGGAATTATCCTGCCGGAGGGGTTTCATTGTCAAGGCGACAGGGAACAGAGGAGAAATTAAGGCCGAAGAAAAAATACTAGAAGTAATCGACAATTCATCTAACACCTTATTGAACTATTTCATTTAATATTTGTGATGGCATAGAATTTGAGCAGACTTATCTCTCCTGTTATTCCTCACTGGTTCTAAAAGCAGGATCTGATTTAATCTAGGAGTAATATAACATTGTACAGAGACTAGCATACATATATGCAAGCTATTACCGGCATATATGACTCTACACATTGGCTACAGATAAATATCTAAAAGGTTTCAAAGTCTGGCTTGGAGGCAGGCTCGTAACAATAAACAGTCAATCAATTCAATGCTAGCACCTTCACGGGGAGAATACATGTAATGTCATTTGTCAAGACGCGTGTAGTTAAATTGAGAATCCTTGTTTAGCAAAATTGCAATTATGCAGCGTGGCAGTGGCTAATCAATTGGGAAAGTAATTGTTCTGTGGAGGTCGCCTGTGCCTAACTTGACTGAGGGAGGAAATCAAATTGCAGGCCCTGATTCAGAGTCGGATTTAAAGATTCTACTGTAAATAGCAAATCCCTTGTAGCCTTGTTTTATTTTGTACAGTCTGCACTCTGGATTTGTTCCATTGAAGTTCCGAGTGTTTTTATATTTTTATGGGAACTTTTTGAATAATTTATTTTAATTGCTAGTCCTACCTATTAAGATTTCTACTCAGGCATCTACAAATATTTTTCTAATTTATTCAAGACAGCTTAACTATTATTATTTGCAACATTCTTACTTCTCATGTTAGGTCAAGAGCTATACTATATGAAAATGTCTTGTGAGCAAATACTTGAAAAAAAAAAAACCAGAACCAAGGTTGCGAATATTATGTTCTGTTGAACATGTGCGTTTCTATCAGGACTCAAAAGACTTATGGTCACTGGGTTGCAATAGCAAATCTTGGTTGGATCATTAGACATTGACACTCATAAAGTTGTTGGTACCCCAAAACTTGTCACTGTAAAGACAGACCAATAAATCCTGAAATGACTTTGACTCACAGTCAGTCAGTGAAAGTCGTCAACTCCACAGTATTGCGGTCACCATTAACTTTCGTCTTGGTTACTGTTACACTCGGAGGATAAATAGTGTCTTTGCCTTCTGCCATTAATGTTAATCTTATACATTCAAATTTGGTCAATGTGTGTCCTTCAAAACTAACGTAATGGATTCCCTCCTTGCTCCAACTGCCTAGGTTTAGTCATTAGAGAGCCCTTAAAATAGAAGTTGGATTTTAATGATGAGCCATAAAAAATCATTTTACAGGTTTGGCTATTTTATCACCAACCTGTGCAAGCCATCCCCCGAACCTGTGGAGAGCTCTCTGGGTATGTATCGAATCAATTAAAATGGAAAGAGTTGTTTTTAACTGTTTACAGCTTCATCATCGTCACCCCCAGAAATAAATGCAATTGCACCACTTGTACAGGTAGAGGACTGGATCCAACAACACTCCGTCAGATCATTTAATATTATAATTAATACTGTATATAATGGAAACCTCCACACCATACCAGTATGGGAGGTAAAAAGAAATTGAATGGAGTGGATGTGATGGGATGAATTTAAAATACTTTTTCCTCAGTAATAAAAAAAAAATTGTTGGGGAATTTTTATCTCCCGAGGTTGTACTGTCGCTTGTCGCTCTGACGGAGAGACGCAATTTCAGTGTTTTCTTTTCCTCATCATTTAATTCGTAATACTTTTACTTATTGAATGGGAGAGCAGAGGGCTTGTGTATACTTATACCTATATATATATATATGAGAGACAACAAAGCCCCACATTGATTTTCGTGTCCCGCAGATATCTCGCACTTATTATCACGACCATTAAACGTGATCAGCTGATTGTGCCCACTTTTTGCCCGCTCTTTTCCCTTTTTTAGTGTGACTTTTAATGCCCCTACGTACACTCGGAGCATGCATATGGATCAAATGGTGTGACTGACATTATAAATCCAATTGAAATGGAGATTTTATATTAGAAATCGCTTTAAGTATCTCTCAAAAATGAAATATCTATTTGTACTATTACTGTTTTTTATTATGAAGGGTTACTAAATTCCATGACAAAAGTAATGTGAACTAGTTGAAAAACATGAGCACTAACTATATCTACATGAATAAAGATATCTACCTATGTTATGTATCTATCTGCCCATCCACAAAAAAACAGGAGTATCTCATTGGAACTCATGTAAATATTAAATATATGTACGGAGCAATGAGGAAAGCATTTCCTATAACTTTTCCTTCCTCTAATTTCGCTTTTGTTCTTTGGAGCCCCCAGCGTATGTACGCGTCAAGTCGAAAAAAAACAGCTAGTTAAATAATCAATACATTCTGACACGACAGATCACTAGTGCCAATTGGGGAATTGTATTTGGTAGTGATACTATCCCAGACCAACATTAAAATTTATAATTTTCATCCCTGTCCATCTTTATCGCTCAGTAGCACAGACGTAATTACACGCGTATGCATATGTACAAGGTAGGGAGCTACTCCTTCCATGAATAATAATTTAGTGGGAAATCATTTATGAATATTAACAACAGCGAGGGCCCGGCTGACAAAGATCAAGAACAGATTCTCTCTGATAGGTTTTTCTACTCATACGGAGAGGTATGTATGTGTATATGTACACATAAAGGAGTTACCCTCTGCTTTGTATATTTGGTTGGAGGAAGGAAGACAAAAAACAAGTGCTGATATACCCTTTTGATAAAACATGTGAATATCTTATTCGTAATTATACCCACCTCTTCTTTTATTTTAGAGTGTGTGTGTGTGTGTGTGTGTGTGTGTGTATTGGGCTGGGATCATTAGGCACTCTAGGGTTTGTTTGTTACAATCTTATAGAAAGTTGCATGTTTCGTCTTCAGGTTTCACGTCCTAAACGTAGCAGGCTCCTACCATACAGTAGAGTCATAGAGATAGATACTCAATCTGACTCAGAGATACAGACGCATATTACACTCATGTACTTACATTTTCCATACAAACTACACGCACATACACACTTTTACTTTTCAATTCCCAACCCTGGCTATCACTTTTGTGGGGAAGTGATGAGGTCTTTTTCGTAAAAATCCCTACCGAACCTTATCAAGGAAGTTCTTGTTTATATAGTTGAGACTTTTGTCATTATTAAATCCTTCATTTCCTCAACCATTATGTCTTACTGCACTCTTTAATTTACGTCTTGGAAAATTATAAGTCGTTAACCAAATCCATTCCTGAAGGGGAAAGGAAAAGCTGGGACACTCTTATAATCATTATTACTCTAGGAGCATATCTATAATATTATATGTATATATTTTATTCACAGACAAAAAAAATTGGCTCCTAAAATTCCGTCAAATCCTTTGAAGAATCAGCGACAGTTTTCCTCCCTTGAAAATTCTATGATAGAATTGCAATATGATATGGAACAAGAAAAAGTATTTTTTATTGGAAAAATTATAACCTACAGGCTGCATGCACGTTGGTCCATTGAAATGAATAAATTGTCTGAAGAAACAATGACTTTTCAATTTTTTTTATCCCCTTTCAAAAATTAGTACCTTATGATCCATCGTGATTTCTTTTACAATACTTATTTATTTTTTTATGGGCTAAACATGAAGGGGACGTACATATGTATGGTCCTTTAGTAGTCAATTCGCATTCTTATGCTCACGTGAATAAATTTTTCTTTTGTCATTGCAAATTACCATTATTGTTATATCTCAATCCATCTACTTAATATCCTTAACTCATCAAATTGCTGAGTGGGAAATCTCAAGAGGCTTTCGTAACTTTTCAGATAACTTAGAGCAACTGCATAAATAACCCAGCTATTAAGTATCCCAAGGCATACAACAACCATTTCGTATTGTTTTGGCTGGTCCTTGAGGATGAGACAGGATTGAAAGATGAATTGAGTGAGTGGAATGAATGAACGAAAGTATAATTTTTTCTTCCTCAACAATACAAGACCTACAAAAAAAAACACAAATTTTCCTCCGGGTCTCAAAAAGACTCAGGAGGAGCAGTTCCAAAATGTCAGTTTGCCCTCTGGGCTCTGGGAGTATATAGTAGCTCTATTGACAATGCAAAAGCAAATATTCAGCATATAGTCCCCGACATTCTCAATGACACTTGTTTCAATGATGATGATGATGATGATGATCACGCAAAATTTCTATAACCAAGTGTATGTCCTCACTGCTTCTTCATTTGACCTCTACATTTTTTTACAGTAAACTTTTCAACTTGTTTTTTTTGTCCTTATACATATATCTACACGCTCTATTATAATTTTTCCAAATAAATTAATTGTCCCGAAAAAAATAACCGCAACATCTTATGTGTGACTGATTGATTAGGATCTCAAAAGGAATCAAATTAAATTACGCATGACTAATCAATTTAGCTTCAGACCATGAATACACTATCCTAAATGAATAATCCGCAGACAGACAAGTGGAAAAAAAAAATCTCATAACTTATTATTTTCGCTCATGCTTTTTCCTGATGCACATATTTTCTAGGGGTACCTTTCATTTTATATATAAGCTCCCATACACATTGCATCACACACCAACATTTAATCGTGATTTACAGTACACTATCGACAGAGGCCCACTCACAACTACATACTTACATGCCTATGCAGGGAAGTCAGGACACGCTCAAAGTAAATACATACGAAATTAGTGCCACTCTGACCAGTTTCTATTTCTTCTCAACCCGGCAGTCTCCTCCATACTGGCTACAAGTGCAAGTGTACACATCTCATTATCAAATGAGGAATTTTTTTTAGTTTCTCCTGTCTAATCATCAAATTTAACTTCCACATATAATTACATTTGGACATGTGGTGGGTTGCGGGGTTCTCATAGTAAGTGAGACGTATCATCAGTTCCTACATTTATACTAAGTATGTGACTGACGGATGTGCAATAAATTACATTAACCTGTCTCTGAGTATTTGATTGATAATAATAAGAATCGTTTAAGAGAGTCGCCACGAGTGGCACACACTGTTCCCTCGGCCTTATTTACCAGAGCATACTAAGAATTGGACTCGAGCAATTTTTAAGATGAAACATTATGCCTTATGGAATGATATTTTATCGTGACCAGTAGGATAGCCAATGAAGCAGGATTTCCGTGTTTCGCTCCTCACGCTTCCCTATATTGTATATATAATTATATATATAGGTATATATACTGTAGATATACCAAATCATCAAAATACTGTACAAACAATAAAGCTCTACACATAGTCAAGGAATCCAAACAACCCAAATAATGTATTGGTACAAAAACAAAATCCCCTTTCATTCAACACTTCCCTTGTAATAATAATACTATTGTATGCGGAACATGCTGCGGGCTTAATGCAAGCACACTCTTGTAATGATTGCAAAAATGGAATGTGCTTATGATGGAGTATCTAGGTATGCTTCCATTCAAAAATGTCTGAATTCTGTCTAGATAAGTGTACATGCATTTTGTTCAATGTTATTCCTACAGGGATTAATAGGCCTTTGAATATGTGCTAAAAGTAATTCGATCACAACCAGGATGCTTTGTTGTAAGTTACAACGGTTGGAGAGATTCTTTCTCCCTGCGTCGCTCAATCCCTGACCATGAGCATTGTTTTTTTTAGTAGAATTGCAATTAGCAGCAATAAATTCTGTAATAAACTTTGTCTTTCATGCATTCTTATTAATTACACTCTGTCTCATGAGTACAGCTCAAGATCAAGCCAAGAAGCAACAAGAGCAATATGGTGCATCGACTGTGGTACTCACACAGCAAATATCACCCAATTATTGCACTCTGCAGTGCATACAAGTGTTGTTCTTGTTTTCAGAAACCGTTCTTTTCGAGTAGCACTCTTTTGTATACTTATACACACACACACACACACACACACGACTTCCTTACGGAGTTTCAACACCGACCTTACAAATACATAAAATCCACATTGTTAGGACTGAAACGGGGCTCCTGCTCTCTGCAAGCCAGAATATATGTAGGACATCCCTGTCACTCCATCATATAGTCATAATGCAGCCGGACTATTCAAGTTTAGAATCCATTGAAAGAGTCAAGAGAGACCCAGAAAAATATTTACAGAGTATACAGTATTACTGCGCATTTTTCCGAAAAAATTCCATTAGGGGTTTCAATACCCATTTACCTTTTGAAGGGATAGCCAACATTGCCTCAATCTATTATAAACTCAAGCAGAATTTTTTCAATTTCCTTTAATAGACTGATGCAATGGGGGAGAGTGGACTTTACTCTCAGACTCAAAAGGTATTTTCCATCGTGTTCCAGAAAACTATGCATTTGGAAATGTTTCGGCTTTTTCTATATATTTTCAGGCTGGGAGCCACACAGTAGACATATCACTAATGACATGAATGCTAACTCTGCCCAAGTTGGGTGTGCAAGTAGCTTCACCACGCCAACACCTTAAGGAGATGTTTGTAACCACGGGGTAGTTCACCAAACTTCTCTTACGGTATAAGGTACGTGAGTTCCAAGGAAATTCACATGGCTATATAGTTTACCTTTATTTCCAATACGTATGGAAAAAAAAGGAACCTTCTCAAACCCAACAAGTGAAATTACCTGACTCAAGGAAATAGTACATTAAAGGTGTATGAGTCATCTGATATAGCCACAAAAGTGGAATAGACCACCGAAATGAAATTTCTAAATCGAGAGCAAATGTGTGTCACTTCGTAAACTGTAAATGGTGGACTCCATGTATATCTACATACGTACTTGTGCTCATGGACAATTGGTACTTAAAAAACAATTACTTACTTTGACAAGGTAGGCTATATGGCCACTGGTCAGAGCGTCTGGAGGATGCTGCCAATTCTTTCCTGTAATTTAGAGTGTAAGGGTCATTAAAAGCATGGTAAGATCCTGTCGAGAAAACAAAACTCAAGGAGTAATGGGAGGGTGAGTTAAAAGAAAACAGCGAGTCATTTCTACAGGATTTTTTTTATGACGGCAATTATCACTACAGAAAATCCCTCATATACAGAATATTAAGCTGACTAATTTGTTTATCTATGTCTATAAAAACCACGACGGGATGACGAGAGTGAGAGAGAGAGAGAGAGAGAAGGGAAAGAACGTAACCACGTTTTCGGCTCATTTTTCTCAAGCTTGATGAGTCCTCGGTGGAAGTAGGGAAAATGTGTCAACGGCACAATGTCCACTCACAAAAGACTCTTAAAAGTCCTAGCTTAACGGGATGGGGTTGGTAATTGTGGCAATTAAATTTTTAAGTCTAAAATCCACAACTTTTGAACCAATTGTTCTCCCTGTAGACAATCCTCAGCAAAAATACTCCTGTGCTGTGGACGACTCTTCAAGACGTGTACCGCCAGCTGGGCAGGGATGTACTGTATGTACATACAATCAAATTGTTGTACAATGCAATTCCAAGAATGGAGATAGGTTTCTCAAGTCAAAATATAATACGGAAAGCAGCTGGTCATGGTAGTTTCAATCTTGCACTTTGCACTTTTCAGGTATCACGTAATGAAGCTCCAAGTGTCTTTACTGTCTTAAAATTGAGGTTATGTGAGATTTCATAGATTTTAATGGGTTTTTTCTTGTATGCATGTGTTGTGGAGCGTCTTTCAAGACCAAGACTTGTCTTGGTGTGTCTTGTCCTATACGATACCAGCTGAGCTGCTTGATTACATTCAATAGGGTTTTGTGATGTCGTGCTTTCTTGGGAAGGCTTTATGATGTTCTTCGAAGAGCGATGCTCAACGCGTACATAATACTCAGATCCTATACAACACTGTACAATAATTGTGCTGGCTCATACATAATTCTTTGTCAGGGAGCTAATGACAGATGAGGTTCTTCGAACGTATGAACTTGACACAGTTGTTGTTGTTAGTTTTATTATTGCGTCTACAGATGAAAATATTCGTCCCTCGGTGGAGTATTGCGGAGAGTAATTGAGTCCCAACAATGATCTAAGGACGGCTGGTCTCTCTCGATTGTACAAGACCTCAGTGGAATTGCCCCACACTTTTATGCGTCTCTCTCTGCTCGGGTTAGAAATTTTCCCTAAGCTCTCTAAACGAGACTTAATGAGGAGGCTTAATTTTTTTTAGTTTTAATTATTATTGTTTCTGAGTCATTTCAGCCTGACACATTGCCGACTAAATTTAAAAAGTATTTTTTATCCTGTTTAATTGCTCTCCCTAAATAGTCTGGAAGAACAAAGAAAAAGAGAATTAATTAATTTACATTTAATTTTCTGAGTCCTCATAGTCTCCTCTACTACTCAGGATAATTAAAATTACACTCCAAAGTATTAATCGTAACTTCTCACGTTTTCCTCCCAACAGTGACATATCACATGGGTTTAATTTAGTTATGAACACCAATTTTATTTGTATTTAGGAAGTTGAGTACTCTTTAAATGAGTCATTGAAAGAGAGGAAAATGTGAGACTATTGTAAACACTATTGAAATAATTGTCTTGTGAAGTTGCAGTGCAGAGTACAAATACATATATAAAGATAGCAATTCATTTTTTCCTCTATGAACTTCTGCAGTAAATACGGAATTCAAATGAAAAGCTTTTCAATGTCATATTTCCAGGGAACAAGATGTTCTTGAACCTAGAGGTTACCTGCTCAGGTGAATGTATGCACGTAAGGTTAGAAACACATACTTGGTCTCCGTAGTGTACTTTAGCTTATCCTTGAATATTACTTCTATTAGAGTAAACACTCATTGGGGCTACACACCCAAATGAAACCTACAAGACTTTTAAAAATTTCTATGCCACAATCACTACTCAAATCTATTCCCAACTGTTGAGCGTGTGTGTTATTAAAAAAAAAATGTATAATTTTAAGAAATAAAATCCACCGTAGGATACTAAATTCTATTTTTATACCACAAAATATCACAGAAAATTATTTCAAAGCTGTAGAACTTGTTAGAGGGTTTTGAAATGTATTTTTTAGTAAGAAATTAAATACTAGTTTTTGGGAGTAGGTGTCTTTGCGAGCTAGTACTAATAAAAGGTTAAATGCTAAAATAGACAATGGTCAACTCCCAGTGAAATTCCTTATCGTACTATCCGTGGACAAAATGTTATTCGATGATTTATTTAACTTGAAAATCAAGTGAAAGTTCTTGGTGAGACTTCAATATTGACTTGCAAATTTAATGACAGATTTTAAGTCTTGAAACTTCTTGGCACCGTCCGACCACGTCACAGTTGACTCTATACGAGAGAGAAGCACTTTGTCGAACTTGATCCATCAACCGAGCACTTGACAAAAAAGATTGGTTTCCCCCCCCCCCGCCCTTCCTCCGACTGATACACTTTATTTTATTTTTTTTAAATGGACGATTTTTCAATCAAATAATTGACAAATTCTCAGAGTAAATTGCTGGATGTGAGGCACTTTTGAAACCGCGACAATTATTTTACCACGTAAGTCAGGCGTGAATGACAGTGTGTAATTTGTGCAAACGATACCTTTGACATGGGAACCACAAAATGAGTTTACTACCCCACTACGTCTAATCTCCCTTAAAAATATGACTATTTTCCCTAAAATTCTTGATCACAGCGGTAACTAAAGGAAAACAATCAAATGGCTACTTAACACTTGCTTTTTACCACAACAACAACAACAACAACAACAACAACAACAGAAACTACAGCTACTGCAAAAGAAAATTTGGTGTTTAAAAATATTAAACTTTTTTTCTTCTTCTGTGAAATATAAAAACAGTAGGAAATCAAAGAGTAAAAAAATTTTTTTAGCGGAGGAGAAAAGAGCACAGAGGAGGTTAGGTTAATTTGAGAAATAAGTGGAGTATATAGTAAATTGTGAGAAATACCATTAGTGCCGTTCTTATTCTTGTGGAGAGTCCACTTGAGGAGCCCATTGTTCCTCATCATCACGGAAGTTACAACTGCCGACTGAATATCATGAAAGCTTCAACAACAGCATAACCCCAACCACATAGAATTTTACAAAAGTCTTGAGGCTATATTCCACTTCAGGTCTATGTGCTACAGTCATATAGGAGCCCGCACCTACATACAGTTAAATTCTGACTATATATGGCCCATTGTTTAGTTGTCCTTTACGTTCTTTAAATGGTAATTCAAAAAGCCAATCTTGAAGCAGCTTTCCTTCCCTCTTGGCTTCTCTCTCTCTCTCTCTCTCTCTCTCTCTCTCTCCCTCTCTCTCTCTCCTTCTCTCTCTCTCACATGAAATTTAATTCCTGTTAACTTCAACCCCTTTTCCAATGCAATAAGTCGTGATACACCATTACCGACCCATCTCCCTATAAATATTGCTTCAAGTCCTTCTTTGGGGCAGCACAACAAACACAACCTACCTGCAGTGAGCAATCGCAGCTGTGAGTTCATATCAGCCTGTGTATGTATATGTATGTATGTGTCTATACCTACAGATATGTAAAATCTCTTACCTGCTCACGTCATACTTTACATACTATTCTCATGCCTCTTTATTTACACTCGAAAATATAAGCCCATACCTTTATATAATACCCCATGGGTTTACATTGTGAAGGAATATATCCACCTGTGTACTCCACGGACTTGTAATAGTAATTGTTGCTGTGGAACCCTTCAGCAGGTATGTACAATGTACATATGTATGTGCACTTGTTATACACAGTGTGGGCAACGTGCCTGTGCATTGCCACTCTGGGCTCATGAACTATAGGCAGTAGTAGTAGACGGTGGGCCGTGCATATGGTACTGAGTGTATATAGTCACATAACTACTTTATTGTGTATGTTGTGAATTTCCATAGTTAAAAGTGCATGGGGAACATTAGAGCTTTTGTACAAAGTTGTTCCTAGCACTGAAAAAACTTTAAACCCAAATATGCGCTAAACTGAGTCTCAAATCCCAACAATACTTACCTCTGCACGTCCGGTATTTTTCCCATAAAGTATAGAAAAATTTGTCAATTGAAAACATTACCAGACTAAATTCACACACACACAAGTCCTTTTAAAAGGACTTCCCATGCTTATTACCTCCATGGATTCCTACATATCCACACGAATTCCCTTTGCTAAAGTGCTGAGGTAGTGGTGACCATAATAAAAATTCCTGCTATGGTACATTTAAAAATACATTGTGGACATATTAGGTGGAAATTGTAATGTCGGATGTGAGCACGTCATAGGGTATGTATTGACACTGTATGAGGATCCGTGGAAGACTAAGAAATGGGATATTATGTTACTCTTATTGTCTCATGCAGTTAAGGAATGCATCACTGAATTGCGGGTTTGCATTCAACTTCCCTCCTCCTCCCCTCATCTGCTAGTCTCCTTCAGGCTTGTATGACTCCAGGAGAGACACAAATACATACATGAATAATTTCATACATAACAAAACTATCACATAATGTGTATTTAACGCTATTCAAAAGCCCCTGCAAGGCTGATTGTCAATGGTTAACAACGTTCGTCATTTTCTATTCTATTTTCTTGGTCCGATGGTTTCCAAATGCTTAAAAATCCGAGGCACCTGCTCTCCCTCCGCTATTCATAGAATCCTCCTTTTGTTCCTAATTTCCTCACTAATTACAAAAGGTTACTTCTGAATGCAAAGTAATGACAGCCGGCAAGGAAAATAGTGCTTTGTGCAAAACCCCTACCTACTTTTAGTATTTGCATGGCTGAGAGACGTAATTATAGCTACAACTAAACTGGGCAAAAATGGGCATGTATGTACCTGTCTGATGAGGATGTAAACTTTAGAAGAAGGAAGAAAAAAATACGTCGAAATGTTTTCAATTCTTAAAATACTACCTACTCCTTAAACCATGGAAAGGTTCATGGACTTTTATTCCATATACTGAGTTACATTGTGTATGGACGGGTGTATACATAATTATCTACATATGGTTTCCTTAATAGAACTTGAAGATTACAATCCATCGGTCCCATTGGTGCTGGCCATTGTATTTCCCTATTGACATTTTATGAGTGGCTCATATCATATGTATGTACGTCCATTCCCCTCATGTGTAATATTATATTTCAGTGATAAAAAAATATGTATGTGGCGCATGTAGATTTGAATGACTGGGAAAAACTAACAGTACCGGACGGAAAGCAAATCTACTTAATCGTATTAAGCATTTCCTTTACGACTCTGAAACATTTGGACTTGTTTCGTGGAGTTGGACGTATTTCCTTATTTGATAAATTATCACTTCTGAGCAGCTTTTTTTTTTCTCAACTGATTTATTGAGAGTTCAACTTATTACTCAGAACTGTGGTGGAGTTTGTGAATTCAAATAAAAATTTATGACGGATATGTTCAGATGTCCAAGTCCTACAATTCAAGCAATTAAGACTGTGAGGTACTGGGGTAGCAGAGATGCTGTATGATTTCCCCGTTTGGAAAATAATATATCCTCAGTCATTGAAACTATACTCCATCCCACTTATTAGAATCACTGATGAATATAATAACAAAGGCTGGACATTTTTAAAGTAAAAACTGTATAATGACTTGGCGTTTATTGAGCCGAAAATTATGACAGAGTATATGTAATTATGTATATATTGGAGTAGGTCATAAATCCTTCCGAAGTGCATATAACCAACGTAGAGCATATATTTCTCGGATGCACCAGTTAACTGAGCATTTGCATATGGATAGCTCAATAACTCAACATGTGTGCATGATTTTGGCAGAAATTATGGGTCACATTTCCATCAATAATGAGGAAAGAGGTGCGTTTATTTTTAATGCCTGCAGTGTGTGAAGATTGATTCACGTAATTGTAATTTCAATGGAGGAGAAGATGAGTAGATAAGGGGTAATGAGCATGGGTTGCAAAATTCCATTACCCTTCGCGTTGGCAGTGTTGTTGTTATGGTACGACTGTGCATAGTCCCTCCTATATAGTTCCTCCAACTACATCTGTACATCCTTCTGCTTCAATTTTTATCTCACACACATATTGCATCCGCCGATGCAAGAAACGAGCTATTATTTATGTTACGTACTGCAATGAGCAGTTATTTGCACACAATTCATCATCGGAGAATCAAAGTTTGTCTTGAGGCTTCCGTCCATTATGACTTCAAGACTCTTCCATTCATTTCAAATCCACTATAATTATATCAGTCATACAGGAGCAATGCAACAACAGTTTCTCAAAACAAAACGAGAGTCTGAAGAATAATACTTATGCATTTACACACACATACACACACATACACACACATACACACACACACACATACATAGACAAACACATACATAATACATACAGGCTCAGACACACAAACACATAGCATATGAACCATGCAAAAGCGTACAGGACTCACAGATACAGACTACTACTACAGAGTCCTCATTAATCCTGGGTTTGCAATGCTCCACAAATGCAATTACTGTAACGTGTCTTACATAAGTAAAGGGATTGCAAACAGCCCATACCATCATTCGTACCAGTTTTACCTGTAAAAGTCCCTGCCTCCCCGCAGGTCTCCTCTAACTTGCTGTAGCACTTGGTATATCTCTGTAGGACATTTGAATTTATGTATCTATATACCCTGTCTCAGGGAAAAGCTGTAAGTCCCACAAGGGAAGGCCTGGCCGTGTCTTTCGGCTTCAAAACCATCGATAATTTTCATTTGAAAAACTTGAAAGACAGTCTAGTTGGGCCTGAATGGAAGACAACAATTGAATGGTTAACTTTATGTACATCTCATGAAAAATTCGGCATGGAACAAGTAACTGAGCATTTTCTCAGGCCATTGTGACCATGTTATATGCTGTAATCTCACACGTGAGATGAGAATCTCTCTGCCTCATCATCAACTGATCAACCATAGGATATGCCGTGGTAGGGGTTACCAAATACTAGTAAGTGAATGAGGTTTTTATTCCAGGTGCATATACATACACAGTACACACAATATTTCAGACACACAACACATACAGGAGAACTTGTCAATAGCTAAGTATGCATTTACATGAGCAATTGATGCTCAGAGCGCGGGTACACAACTTGTTACTCACAACCATATAATTTTTGTACATTACAAGGTTGAATGCAATGATTGTGTCTCCTCCGTCTTTACGTTCTCCAACTAGTAACTATATACTAGCAGCGTCTTTGAAGATTTGCGTATATATATCTACCTCCTTGAACAATTTTACATTGTGGCGTGGAAATCGAGTTGGTGGATTGGTCAGTGGTTAATGAACTGCAGGGATACAGGAGAGATAGAAAAATCACGAATGGATCAGCTCAATTGTTTCTTATAGCAAAACCGCCATTCATTATTTGCCAATAATGCAGTATGCAGTTGCAGTGAGTGTTAGCAATAAATTTTTTTTCTATGAGCCACACAGCAGATAGTCACCTCTATGTATCCCCTGCCTAAAGTAGCTAAATGAGGAGAACGTGAAATTGTCAAATGAAGCTTATTCCTACCTTTGATTCTCTGTTGGATGATCCGATAAAGAAAATGTTCATGGCATGCTGGGCAATTTCATTGGGTTCGTGTCTCTCTGTCTGTGAGGCAGGACTCATAGTTTATTGAAGGAAATTCAATAAGTCAACCAATACATAGATATGAGAGCCCACATGTACGCTATCTATAAGGCTGTAAAAACATTATAAGAAAAATTACTGCAGCCTGCAATTTTCTCATGAGGCTTTTTTTTTCTCAGAGGGAAGGCTCATAAAGCTTGGACTCTCTATAGCGCTGTTGCTCTGTATAATACAGTAACTTAACTTCATCTCGGTTTAATAGACTCAGTTGTTAGTTTTAAAAAAGCAGGACGTAGCGTGGATTGACTGCAGGAACACGGTAGGCCATTTAAATGGAACGAATCGTATTCTATGGAAATAATACCTATAAGTGACTCAATTGGCACCAATTCCTACCGTACTTTCCCCATTGTTCTAAAAACGAGAGTTTCTAAAAATATTTTTGCAAAAAAATTAATACAAGGATTAAAGCTCCGAGCCTAATTTCAACGACAGGTTACGCTCTCGCTTTAATTTGTGGAAAATCTTGCAGCTGACTCAACTTTTTAAATCCCTAAGCCCAACGAATCTTATCAAAGGAATGAACTACTTTTGCCACAGCAGCATTTCAAAAAAAAAATTACCTCAGCACAGAACAGTTCTCTCATAGAGTTTTCCAACTTCACTGGGAGCTTTTAATGTGTAGATGACTTATATTTGATTTAATATGAAAAAATTGTTAAGTCTTCTGACGCAATGTGAGGGAAATTGAGAGGCAGGACTGCGGAACGAGTTTATTTATTATTATCTAAGCTTTGCATCACTCCTAGGCTGATACGAACAAATAATTATGTACGTGTGAATAAATTACCAGAAATACCATTTAATTCACACATAAAGGTCCTTTAATGCTTCAATCTATCGTATTTTTTATGTAGAATGGTACCATGGACATCTTTGCTTTTTCCTACAATAAAATTGTATTGGTGAAGGACACAGGGAGTAATCGGAGCGAAACATTTGATGCATCATCTATCATTTTTTAAAATCATGTTTGTCAAACAGGAACCTAATTCTGAGATGAAGTAACCATTATTATACGTGCATGGACTTTGTACCACATTAGACGCACTTGGGACGTTGCTAATCTTCTGCTGGACATACGTGCAATAAAAATTAGTTGGAATAGGTTCTTTAGTTTTGAGCTTATTAGAGAATGGTTTTGAAATCCTTTCAAGCCTGCAATCTGAATAGTTGACAGATGATGATTAAAAGCAGCAGTAAATGAGTACTGGAAAATCATCTCCATTGTGGGGTAGTAGGATTTCTGGCATAGAGGAAACATACATACATGACAGATTTCTTGGGAAAACTTGTACAAGAAAACTCTGATTCATCTGCAAGTGAAGACAAATGAACATGAGACGGTCAGTCAAATTTTTCAAGTTGGGGTACTAAATGCTTACGTGGAATATATCCCTGAACAAAAAGTACATTAGATACAGATATAATTACGTATGTTTCAGGCGCAAACCAGTTTGTGATCATTTTACACGTATACAAACATTGAGTAAAACCCTTATTTATGTTTTTACAAAATGATATCCTTACTACGACTTTTTTCGCAAATTAAAATGGCCACACATTCTTCAGAAGCTTGTTTTCAAGGTGGAACCTAAGATTCCTGGAATAGGTCTGTACTTGTTATAGAAAGCTGACTCGCAGAATGGAATGGCACTTCAATACTGCTGTTGGTTTTATATTCAATTATTGTAGAAACATAATTATTACTTGAACTCTATAAAATTACAAACCTGACCCTTTAGTACACTATATATTTGTATGCATTGAAATTAGAAACTAACTTTGTCATAATATGTTCCAGGTTAGTATGCATTGCATTAGAGTGAACAAATATTACTCAGTAGTTTGTTATTATACGAATGAAATCTCTTGCACCTATCTATGCACTTAAATTGTACTGCAGTCGGAGTTTAAATATGATTTTCCAATGAAGTGACCCCAACAAACTCCTATGACTCACACTTGACGATGCCCTTCATTAATCATTGTCTGGTATCAGGTTGAATTTGCATATTCACGCTGATATTATTGTTCAAATTCTTAATTTTGGTAAGCCAAAGAAGGAGCCTAGCTTAACCGTGGGATGTCTAGAAGTTATAGAACTTCTGAACACTCAGTAGTCATATCTCATATTTTCGCCCAGTTCCTGAAACAATTTTCTGAACAATTTTCTGAACAATTATTATTGACGTTGTAAAAAGGTAGTTGGATTAATTACATAGAAATTACTCAAGTAGAACTACTGCAACACCGTGCATTTGCTTGTAGTCCCATATAAATACGCTATGCTAGAAGTTGGTACCTTTAGAATGGTTACGGATAAAAATAATAACAATATCCCCCTCAAAACTTCCATAAAAATTTAACCTTCGTTGGGAAGAAATTATAACGTATGATTGAGTAATGAGTTGATGCTAATTTTGTGGTCTCTGAAAATGCGGGCTTTTAAAAAAGCTGTAACAAGCTTACTCCAAATTATTCGTTACTCTAAAGATGAACTGTACTGATGATTTGATCTGTTTCCACGCCTCTAACTATTCCCTATGTATTGATATATCTAGAGCAAAAACCATCAGATAGCTCATGAGCCGTCATACCAATTTAAGTTATGATAGGGATGACAGCTAATTAGACACGTCACCCATCCAAAGGAAATAAGTGGTCCGAACACTTTACCAAATACAACACCCCTTCTTATTAAAGGAGGAAAATGTGACTCTTATATAGTATTCGCATGCTCTAGTAAGGTGAAGTTGAAAAGCACTATTATGCTGCAATTAACACTGCGGTAAATTGGAATGTCTCAAAATACTGGTGCTCCTACGGAGAGTATATCCTTACAAGGAAATATCTTACAGCAAGAGTGTACAGTGTACAGGAGTGTTTCAGAAAACGTTTTCCAAGCGTATCATTTATTTACTTTCTTACAATTATTATTCAATTCCTGACAGAACATATATACATAGTTAATTGAAAATAAAATAAATTGAAAAAATGACAGTCTAAGTATGATCTTTCCAAAGAAGAGTAGACCAACGTCATTAAAATGATAACCAATGTTTTACCAGCTGGATTAAAACCTGGAATGAGTCAAGGAAATAGCCAATGAAGATTATGCAACGAATATGAAACCTTAGGTCACATCCTTGGCAAATAAAAGTAACCCAGAGGAGAATTATTGAGGAACAAGCGTCACTACAGCGTAAAAATAAAGACACGTTTAGGCCCACAATTTAAATGGGTTTAAAGTTAATAAAGAATTATTTTGTGAATTTTTTAGACTATAATGACACTACTAAATAGACATTGTGTCAATAGTTTTTCAAAGTGGTGCATTGTTATCCCAAACTCATTTATACAGAAATTTCACCCTGATCATTGTCATATGTAATAATTAATACTAATGATCAAATAGCAGACGGATTACGAGTCCAAAATGGCTACTTTCATTGGAAAGCAATGACAACAATGTTCTTTACATGTGTACACGAAATATCGCACTGGATAGGTTTGTCTCCGTAGTATATTATCAAGGTCAGTATTCCGATGGTTCCGAATCCACTTCCATACTTTAATTAACTGGAACATTACATCTGTGAAAAGATCTGGGAAGAACCCACAAGAGCGAAGCTAGGGCGAGAATTAAGTGCATTGCGTAACTGTCTGAAATGGGGTGACTAAAAACTAAACTCGTGATTTTGTGAAGGTGATTTCTTTTTTATAAATGAAACGTCCCATTATATGTAGGTAAATACTAGTAATGCATTATTTTTTTTATAAAAGAGATCGCAAATAAGAAACGGCAATTTATTTCTTTTGAGGGAATTCAAGGGAATTTTTTGTTTGATGCAGATTATAATTGTACATATGCATGTAAAGGCTGTAACCATTTAATGTATTAATCAAGACACGAATCGCCCCCTTGTAATGTTATTTTTTCTCGGATCTGCCAAATTCAATTAAAGGAAATTAAAATAATACTTACAGACATTAAATTAATAGACGTGTAATAACTCCTGTGGTTTCTTTAGAATAGTTCCAGCCTTTTTAGTAGAGACTTTACTGCCCTCTACTGCTATGAGAATGGAACCGATTGTGAGGTAATGGAATTGTAAGGCAGAGGGCAAGAAAGCACTACAAGTGTACTTATATTTCAGTTGGATTTATTTAAATAGCGTCCCCGGAATTGTAACATGATATCGAATAGCCTTTATCTTACAAAATAAAATCGCTTTTGTTTTAAGGGGTTGGAAAAATACATTTACCTAAATTCTTGTAATAGTAATTACCCTATTATTTTTTGAAACTATATCCTTGCTTAAACAGCAGGCAGTTTATTTCCCATTGGAACATAATGTAGTGCATACTTATTATATACACATGCATACTTACTTTTAGGTAAATCCTTTTCATGGAAAGAGACATTCTAATTTTCTAATAAAGCGAAAGCTCGTTTAGTAATTATTCCTGGTATTGTAAGCTGGATCGGGACATTAGCCTAGAAATTAGCCCTGCGAAGGATTAAAATGCCCAGAAAGAAATATTCCCTGAAGTGCCATTCACAAAATATTCAGGAGTTCGAATTTTGAATCTACTGTATGTAACATAAAGATAGATGATGACCGTGCCCAGATACAGAAATTCTAACAAGCCCTACATAATACAAATGACTGTCGGTTCTAATTAAGCTACTACACTTTGCTTGTTTTTAGCTAGATGAATTCTCAAATGACATATCACCCATCTTATACTCAGATTAATTAATTACCAGCACAGCCTGGATTACTTGTTAAAACCTGGACAGAGACAGGATATGCATCGGCAGGCAGGTGGGGGTTATTTTTTGTAAGGAGTAGTTACTAACAAGCCAACTAGCTAGCAGTCAAAACCCTAACAACGAGCCAAGTTCAGAGCAAAATTCTGCATCAAAGATAGGAGACATTATTCCCAGAATTTTTTCTAGAATACATTTTGGTGGCAGTGGGTTGCAACTTTGGCTTTCCAGGGAGCTATCAAACAGGTCTCAACGTTGAGAATTATCAACCGGGTCAGAAAAATATAGAGCAGGGTTGGAGGAAATTCAGTCTCAAAGGTGAAAGTGAGAAAGACAGGGAAGACGAAAAATTTCGTTTAATGCCACTTTATCACATGTAAGTGATGCTTTTAGGGATTTATTTCAGACTAATATCATCCCCTGAAGTCAAAAAAGCTGTTTCAGGAACTAATCTTGTGAGACAAGGTCAGGTGAGATTTTTATAGAGTTGAAATAAACCCAGGTTTTTACTTTTAACAGTAATAAAAAGCATCTCCGATATTTTGTAAAACTTTATTAATAAATCCTCTTCAAAATGCCGGGGCTATTTCTAGTAGTAGTATCCTATAGTTGAGATAATTATTATTACATTCATTTGAATTAATTGATAACTTTAACCAAGAGAAGAAGACAATTTGGGATCCATGTATCCCACACTTTAAGTTCAATTTTAACAAGAGAAATGGAATTAATTGAACTCTACTGTAGTTCAATTAATACTAATTATACTTTAGTAATTGCATATGTATTTCTGCAAATTTTCATCAAAATCGGCCGGTGGGAAGATTTTTTAAAAACGCATATTTTAATAAATTATTGTATAAACCTATGGGAAATTTTTTGTAGAATCAACTTTATATCTCGTAAATTATTCGTGAGGAAAGTTGAGAAAAGTAATGGATTTTGAATTGCGTCATTGGCTGTAAGCGTATTACATTTGGATTATAATAAAGGGTTTAAGGTATCCTCAAATATTTATTTTTTAGGGTCCAACAAGTGCATTAGTGGCGCTTTTTTATGCGACGAATTTTCAAAAGTTTACAATTATTTTGAACTTTCCAAGTCAGTACAAAGCGTGTTTAAGCAATTAAAATTAAAGCAGCGACACAATGTAATTCCACGTGATACACCAGAGCAGACCATTGAATATATTTCTTGCAAAGCTAAATCTAGGTGATAATAAACTAATAATGATTTTAAATAAAATGTAAACATAAGTGAACATAATTACATGTGAAAAGGAATTTAAAATCCATTAAATACATAATAAAAACAAATAAACCCGATCGTTACCACTACCAGAGCGGAATTTTTTGCAGAATGTAATTCCATACAGATTTTCCCCAGAAACTATAAATAACCCTTTGTTTTTGCTGTGTAATAAATTATCACTCGAGATTCAAGAATGGTGACACTCATACGTCACATATTGATATACTGCATATAATTTCCAGGTATATTTTTGCACGATAACATAAAAACAACTACACCAACACAACAGCAATGGATGTGTAATAGCAAACCTTCATGTAATTTCCATATTTTTTACTGGCACCTTGTGAAAATTTTGGGCATTTTTGCAAGGTGCGACTTCGTCCTTGCTTGAGCTTAAAATAAGGAATTATAAATCATCAGATATCGTGACGGAAAGTCTCGGAATGGAGTCAAAATAGGCAATGATCGCCAAACTGCATAAAGTTATGAGCATGAGGCAGTTGCTGAAAATGTCAAATTAGGTAGCACGTTATGTAAAACCCCGTTGATGTTATAACCAAGGGGAAAAGTGACACGAGACAATTTTTGACTACAGATTCGCAAAATAATGGTGTGGTTGGCGTATCAAACTCTGTTCTCGGAATACGACGACCCACAGAGATCTAAAAGTGAAGATGTCAAAAATGGATAGTGTGTTGTTTTTTCTACGAACAACATTGCGTACTACCTTAACTATTTTGTTGACATTGTATTTAATTGTAAATTCTGAAGTGACGTAAACCCGGCACCGTGCTGATAATTTCATCAAAAATGGCTCAGGATTTCTTTTGCAAACGACAGGAAAGCTCTTACAATGTTTTCACATCTACAAAAATTTCAAGTAAATCTGTCATTTAAACCGAGTGGAGAAAGTGTCACAAATTAGGAACAAGGAATAACCTATTAAATGAAAACAGTTGTGAACACATCAGTAATAATTATATTGCTAGGTGTTAGTCAAGAAAATATTTAATTTTGATTTTAATTTTATGTTTTGAATGAATTATTCTGCTAATAGATTCCAGAAGTATGTGTTGAAAGTAGAGAAGCTTCGACTTAGATCGAATTTTATAAGTCGTAATTAGTCCACAATTAGTTCATTGTAAACGCACAAGGAATTATAAAATCTTCGAGTTTCAATTTGTAAAATAAACATAACTATAATAACTCTCGTCCTGAGAGTTATTCCTTATCCTATAGTAGGTTCTAATTTTAGAGTTTGATCTTCCATCTTTTCCTTTTAAATTCGGGATAAATAATCATCCTTCTGGTTATTACTTCAGTCATTGCTCAATCAATCATTGTATTCAATTATTCAAGCACGATCCGAGAATTCATCTCATTAATAAATAGTTTGGCTCTTTTAAGAGATTATTTTTGAGTAAGTCAAAAACTGCATGTGAATACACTGGGTGGCTCAAAACGACTGTACTCCCTGTAATCCATATTAGGAGTAACACACAATATTTGGTTCCCCAACTTGTAGAAAATTTTGTTACAAATTTTCGACAAAAATTTCCATTCATCTAGGTTAATTTTTACGGTCACAGGAGTCCCAACAGTGAAGAAATGTAGGGAATTTTTATGGATTAGAATTCGTTTCCGTCGGTATGAAATGTTTACAGGAATACGTTTGGATGATTGTTTGTAGGAAAATTTCTGGACTCACCAGGAGAGGCTCATGTCCACAATTCTTAACGCAGAGACTAATGAGATAGCTCCCTGGTTAACCCATAAAAGTTTTTACAACGGAGCGTCAGCGTGTTTCACCCTGTAAAATTATCAAGGCTCGTCAATATCATTTGACGCCTCTCGTTGTCACATAAGGGAATGACTTGTAAAATATTTGAGTCCCCCAGTTTGTAGCTACAAAAAAGGAATCCACAGCATTCTAAAATCTGAGGGAAGCTTTAAATACAGCAAACCCGTTTGTTCCTGATGACAACATTTTGAAATAATTCATAACCTTCCCTCACATTTTTGGATGCTGTGGGACCGATTTTTGAGTTGGACTATTGATATTTGATAAAAATGAATCCCATTGAAAATTGCGACCTACCCAGCGCCTTGAAACGTTTTTACCACGACCCGATCCTCCATTATGAAACGACAAAATCAGCAATGATTACTCATCCTCCGCATTTTGTTCAATTGCACTCTTTAAGCTTAGTTTCTCTGATCTTGCTCTCTGTCTCTTCCGGTCATGTCCGAAAGTTTCAACATACATAGGGACCTATCAAATACCTCCCCGGAAAGCCCAATAAAAGCCCGAAAAACAAGTGTCAAAATATATACTAAAACAAATTTTATATTATAATAAAAGGAATGAAGAAATTGACATTTCAAATAAATCTCAACTTTGCTTCACGTTTTTGAATCCTGTAATCTCAAATATTTACCCAGGTCTATGAAGAAAATATCAGAAAATATGGAACGAAATATGGTACAAACTGGGGGAATCAAATTGTTTATGAGTTAATCACATTTGTGGGCTAGGGGGTGGGGGCGACAATTGATTATTGATCATCCAATATGTGCCCAATAATAAAGAATTTTCAGACAGTTTTATGCCTGATATTAAAATAGGGCTTCAAAAACTCAGAACCATGTCTACCAGAACCTTATCATCTGGTAAATGAATAACGTGGAGGTTTTCTGATTTTCCATTCTGCTTTAAAGTTTTCATATTTTACGTACATAATTGATAATGCACTGGCGTTGAATTTAAAATTGGATTTTCATGTAAATGAAAATTTCCTAGATACTATGCGAGTAGGAATAATTATTACTCGTTCTTCGATATCAAGATTGTGTTGAGGACTGTGAAAATGAATACGAATACTAAATTTTTCATTCTAAATTGTAATAGAATTTAGATTTACGTATGTAATTATACAAAACTGTATTTAGATTATTGGTACAAATTACCCTTCGAGCATTGACACATTTTGTTTTAAGATTGATGAAGTAACTTATGGAAGATACAGTAATAACTATTATAAGAGTATCATACCAGATAACACATTCATTTATATACAGAATAATAATAGGGAGTAATAATTACAGCTAAAACTTTATTTACATAACATAAGGATTTTATTACTATCCAAATGCAAACACAGTAATAAATATTTAATAGACAGTGATGAAAGTTAGAACTGACTTGATTAAGCATCACATTAAATGCTTTGTACTGTAATACCATGAAAACATTCTACGGCAAGTTCAGAAATAACTTTTTTCCGCATCTTCCTCACTTTTGCTTTTGAAGCTGAATATTTCCTGTCTCCGCCTTTTTTTCGGTCATATCTATAATAATTTTCAACGTAGAGTATACCAAATAGCGCACTTGAAAACCCATAAAATTTCTTACAATATAGCGTCAACATATTTTCTGGAAAAAATTGTCCGCGAAAATCCAAAAATGAAGAAATCGATATTTAAAAAAAAAAACATTCTAAAAAAGTAAATTTCAAAAAATCTGAGAAAGTATTTGCTACAAGATGGGGGAATCAAACGTTTTATGATCTATTATTATTTTAACACTTCCTTATGGGGGTTAGAGAGGTTATAGTCACCCTTTAGTTTTGAGTTTTTTGTTTTACATAGATTAATTTTTCAGACAATATCTTCCGGGAGCTTTGGTAGTTGGGGATAATGCATGCCCTTTTGTATTCCAGGAAGCGTATTTTAATGTAATGCTTGTTGATGCTGTATTCAGTTTAAATTCCCTTTGTTCCGTACTCTCCGTCGGGTAAGGATGGTCAGGAAAGTGGTTCAAAGGAAACAATTTTACTTATATGCTTAAGCTTCAAAACTAAGTTTATCTTTTACAGAGTAGTTACCTTGAATCCCAATTTAAAGCAAAACTTACCTACAAAGTAGAACCTGAACTTATAGTTAAATCTCAGAACTTGTGCTAGTGTTGTCGAGCTCAGGGTCATACTATTTCCATTATTTCCCTGACTGATAAACATTGCAGGAAAAGTTTCCGAACGAGGTAGAAGTAAGGAATATGTACAGTATTCCACAATTTGAAATAAATCGCTAAAGTTGTAAATTGATTTCTGTGTTTATAAGTCATTATGACATGTTTGATTCATAGGTTGTGAGGATTTAAGAAATCCGTGGAATGAAATATGTGTCACTGAAACCATTATTTAGGTATTCAAGAATAATTTTCTTTGATTTTGACACAATCGTGGCTTGTTTTGGTTGCAAGCTTTGGAGGATTTATTCTACTAATGTACTAATTCAAGCTTTAGCATCTCCTCTTTCCGGGTTTTGCAAAATGTAATAATTCCCCCCTAGCTTACAATAAATTATAGAAGGCTTATTACACACTCGTTTCATAGAGAATTTTCCTGTAGATTTAAAAAAAATACAAATATTGAACTATAAGTCAACGCATAAGGTCAGACCGGACTATTAAGTGAAGCACAGTCGGAATATTTTGGGGATTTTTTGCTTCCCAACTATTATTTTAAATTCCTACAAAAACATTATTTGTTAAAAATTTTGACACTCTTGAATTTCATTGGCTTTTCAAAACCCTATCTGACTAATCTCCCCTTTGGGTTCCCCCCTGATTTCTCCAGGGGCTAATGATGTGTAAATACACGAGACACGATGACCCAGGGCAATTTTGGTTGTTCTTAAATCAGGAAGGAAATTCTATACTGAAATACGTTCACAATCTCTGTATGTATGTAAATTTTATTTACGACAAAGTGACACTGCATACTTCCCTAAAAACAGACTTTTAATAATTATTATTATTCCAGAGAATTTTCTCAAGCCGCTCCTTCTGCACATCAACACGGTAGTTTTAGAGCGGAACCAGAAGGGCATTTATGGAGAAGGTTACATGAGATCGGAAGTAAACAATGCTACATAACATAATGAAGGCACTGAGGGGCTGTAATTATTTTTGATGGTGCAAACAGTGCAAATCGAGCCGTGAGGACTGCCAAGGACGCAGTTATCATTTGCCTTTCCGTTTGATTACTGTAGATACACCAGGAAGGACTGGTGTAAATAATATCTATAGGAAGTATGTATTTGTTTACTTTCATGCTGGTATCAGTTTCTCTATTAAAATCAATATCCACAATTTAAATAAATATTTTCGATACTATACACGCCTGTAGGTGGGGAATGGTAACTCTCCTACACAGAGACTTTCTTGAGTCAGGGTGTGTTCAAGGATACAGATCAATGGGTATAGTGGGACAGTTTCATTCCTTCCAGTGGAACACTCCCTTATTGTTAGTTGGGATGGGGAGCAGAAAGTTTTTGCAAGATACTTTTTCGGATGTTGACAACTGGATTTTAAACCTTGAGGAAATTTAATTTACCCTCTTGGATACTAAATTGTACACATTTATCGCTCAAGTACATAATTACATAAACATAATGTACATGTGTGAACACTCATTTATTAAAGTGACACTTGAGTGGAAGTTAAGCCATAGACCGGAACCCTCCGTGGCTTATAGGGCACACCGGATGGACAGTATTATAGTGTCCTATATTAAATTACATATTGCATTTGAAGGAGCAAATCGAACTTGGGAACTTTCAGGTGCTCCCGAAACGACACATAATATGACGGAAGTTTGTAGGACTATCCCAATCGAGTTTCAAGTGTGACGTAATCCCAGTGCATCTTGCCCCGTTTAATATCCAAGGCCAATACGGTAATTGTCTGTATCTCTCGTACATATGTACATACTATGCAACCTTACGTTTTGCCATTATCCGGGAGACCCAGTCACAATGTTTCAAAAGCATGGGGATTTTCTTATGGGATTTAACATGTAATTATGCTAATTCCCATAGTGTTTATATGTACGATTTTGAAGGTACATAAAGTGGCAAAATACTCAAGTGTGTCTCCATAGAATCAAATGCAATCAGATTACATTCATGACAAAGGGATCAAAAGGCATATGCTATTGTGTTAATACTGTATCTGTGCATTATGAAACTCAGGCACATACATATATTCTACATATGTTAAAATCAAAAAAAAAAAATCCGAGATTTTGAAACCTTGATTGGAACGCCCGACAAACTGGATAAAAGGCACTCAAGTCACGTGGAACTCACTGGAGGTGTACCTCCTGTACAAGTAACGTTTCCTGGTACAAGTTCCTGAAGTAAATTATAAATCGGAGATGAAAACACGCTCTAAAAATTAAATGAACTTACAATAAGTAGATACTCTATGTAAGACCCGTCGAGAATGTATATTTTCTTTTCAGCAGATAAGCGAAAAGGTACGTCTTCTGGAGTATCGATTGGTCTCGTGTAAGCTTTATGTTATTTTCACATCTTCACTACCCAAGTACCTACGTACGTACTTATGTATATGTATCCTCATTGGGTGTGAAGTCCTGGGGAAAATACAATTGCTATTGCTTACAAACTTGTAATATTCTATTATTTGGAAATTCCAGTCATGAGGTTCACTGGCTTAAAGTTGTCGGATGTAAAAGATGAAAGAGACATGGTTATTGCATGTAGAGCATATGTATAGAATTGCCGGACAAGAAATCGCAGTCTAATCCCATCTCGAAACCCTCCATGAATCTTCTCCTTGAGTAACGAGCATTCAAAAGCGGAACCACGGAGTCATTCAAACTTGACCTAGACTCAATAGTTTAGCTGTGTGACATCCAATCTCGCTCGTTGTTTCACAATTTACATTATTCTGGTAGCAGTTTAATATCCTTGATGGAATATATTACCCCTTTCAGCTCAGTTCAAGGCTCTTGCCACAAGTCACAATTGAAATTTTCCCCCATCACACAAACAGCCTTCTGCAAGAAACTCGATTTGTGTCACTTGAACGGAATATTTTACAGAGCTCTGACAATAACGACCCACTAACGACACACTGGCAACCCATTCAAAGATTTAAAATCTCCTGATTTTTAATCAGCAGAGATCTGAAGTAGTACATGCCAAAAGTATCTTCCACACAGTACTATGTATAAGGCTCCATATGTGATAATAACCTTTGAAATTCAACTTTGACTTTTCCATTTGAAATTCTTCAGAAAGCCTTTTCATATGTTTGGATCGGAGGCTACTGAAAGTGCAGTGTGTCGTTTCCCCTCTCATGAAAAAATGAAGTCGTTCACTTGACGTGAGAGACCAAACGGACGGGAACGCACTCCCTAGAAGTACTTAAGAAACTATGTGTATGTTCGTCTGGGAGATTCCAGCACACGTGCAACACACATATGTATATATATTAAACTGAGCTGTCTGGAATGATTTACTGCTTAAAAAAATCATTCTATAAAGCTCAATGTTGTCACGTAAAAGTGAAATCATCCCTTTTACTATGTAAGGAAGGAGCCAGTACTCCACTCATTTTTGGATTTGGTTAAATTCCTTCAACCATCTCCGAACTCACGTACTCCTCCAGGTTTGCATTTAGCAATAGTTTCAAGTGCTTACAATAATATGTGGGATCGCTGAACCACAGGAGGAATGGGATTACTTGTCAGCAGTTTCCAATCAAAAGGCTTTTAAGTACTAGTTACGTGTAATTAAATATGTATGTAAGCATTATTTTTTTATGTAACAGAATTTATTCTTACGTAACATTTGACCCCACCCCCATATGTACATAGATACCTCGGATTATCTGCTTTCTGTCATGTTAAATACCTCTGGGATTTATTCAGATACTTTGAACAGAACCTTGTAAAAGATTAAGTGAAGCTGTTGACTATCTATGTATAGGGTTGATGACAACAGGTTCTTACAGACGATGCTTTCAAAAGTCAACAGAATACTTCGGCATATTTGAATTATTATTACTTGTATGAACATATTTGAATTACATAATATTACTTGTACATATTTTGAGTTCACATAGCAATAGTAATTAAAATATATCGAAGCATTCCGGGAGGCTGACTTTTTCCATTTTATCTTCCTAGGATTTCTCACAATACTACATAATAAATAGAATTTTAATAGTACATTTTTTTTTTAAACTAACCTTAGAATTAAAAATAAATTAATGATAAATTCGTTAAGAATTACATGATTATTTATGAACGTACATACATAATTAATTACTTGTGAATTGGAGAAAATAAACTTTTAATCCAGACTGTTTCTTAATTGAATGTCACTATGTCCAGCCAGATGGTTTGGCTATTTTGTTTACTTTTGATATTATTTGTGGATATAATTATGTGTATTTACAAATATGTATCTATGTATGTATATTATTATTACAACAGTTATTTTCAATCCGACGTGGGATAGAAGTCAAATTATAAGCTGATGTATAAATATCTACTGGAATAATTACACTTGATTATACTCATTATGTATGCAATGCGGATGTGTAGCATATCTACATATGTGAGAATTACTTTGCGGACTTCAAATGCGGTTATGATGGTCCTCGCTGGTGATCGGAACAGCAAAAAATCTATTATCCTTGGAAGATCGATTGAAAAATAAGTGACGCCTTTGTCCATAAATATTTCCCTGTGAAAATGTTTTTCTGAAGATACTTCCGTATCTTAATAATTCAAACATAACATTGGAAATCACACGATGGGATCCGGGAAATAAGATGTTATCAATGTTTACATCTTTTTAAATCCGGAATAAATTGTCCCTCCGTTTAGTCTCGCCCCTTGCCCGTATAAAAAGCAAGTGTGATATGAATAATACCAGAAAGATCTATACTCTGATTTGTAACAGACGTTACCAGCAGTCCCACCATATAACTCAGATTCATGTCCCAGGATTATTGAATCAATTCAATTGAAATGTAAAATCGATCGGGTAAAAGTTCCTTTTCTTTCACCATCCAGTAGCCCATTGATGGTGTGAAATGCCTTGAGTACTGGGGTTGAGGGAAGTATATTGCCTTTTAAAGCACGGAGGAGATGCGTAACTTACTACGTATGTAATTATATAAACCTCACCTGGGTTTATGGCACTAAATTTTCTCAATAATTAAAAAAATATATATGTATAGATATGCCTGTGACGTCACTGAAAATTCACATGCTCCTAAATAACAAAAAAACCATGGAAAGAACTCGAGTTCTAAGATAAGGCTTATGAGAATTCTACTGGAAATGCAGCTCATACTCTGTTATTTGGACCGGGTGGTAAAAATGGGAAGGAAATCGTGAGTTATAGGAAATAAAATATTGAGCAAGGTCAATGCTGAAGGTTACATCAAATAAATTAAGAATCCTGACCAGTCCCATTTGGTAAACATTAAGACCGTCGCGTTTTACCATATTTTCCCGATATCGCCCAAATGCAGGAATTTACAGTGCACTCTAAATCTCCGAGCCTCTACTGGAAAGTGATTAAAGGACTACGCGGACGAATATTTCTATGGGGTTTATTTTAATGCTTTGAGGGACGCCATTGTAAAGTAAATGTACTCTAGGATGTGTGAGGGATGACAAATCCATAAGATGTATCCTGGCGTCTTTTTAATGCAATTTTAGATTTAGTGCGGACCGTAAGATAAGTCCGGGAGGGTAAGTTATTACCCTTCGAGAATGTTTTGTGCTCCATTCGGTAGTGCCAAAGAGTATCAATTAAGGTCATATTTCATAAGCTGTCTTTTCCCACAGTTCCCATTCACGTCCGTGTAGATAGATACATATACATATGGATAGTAAGAAAAATAAACTGGCTGGAAAATGAATAGCTAATGCAGAAGCTATGTTGGTATGGTCAGGGCTCTTTCCCATCTCCCTCGGACAATAACCAAGCTTTTCTATTTTTTTTCAAAAACTCTCCCCGAATGGACTACATTCTTCAGAAATACATACATATATAACCACTAGCATATATATATATGGATTTTGAAGGGGAAAAGAAGGAGAGAATTTTCGGAGAGTGGTGCCATGGGGAGAATAAATAATCTTAGTCCATTTGTACCTCTTCGGGTAGGATCTAAACTACAGTAATGACCAACATGTGAAGTGATTTCCGGGGATTTAGTGAAAGAAAAACAAGCAGACGCCGGCTTTTATTTGATCTTTATGGGGCTCAAACCAAGGTTTGCAATCCCTTGTAATACTATTTTCACTACTGGGTGAAAAAGTTTCACTCCCGTTGTAATGGGAGGCTTCAGTAGTGAAACAAAAAAAATAAAAGAAAGGTCAAGGGGGTGCTATTCCCCTTTATGATATTGGCAGTGCAAGTAGAGTGCATCTGTAAAAATACATAGGAGCGGAGATTGATATAAAAGAAAATTGTTTCAGAGACAGTTGACATTAGTCTTCAAAAGTAAGATGCATGGGACAATTAGGGAAGGAAATTTTGCATTAAGTGAAATCGTTTTCCTCTCAACTTCTCTCAAATCAAGACTAGAGCCCTTAATGTTTGATATTTACAAAATATACTTGGAACAATTTACTTTATTTACAGGGAAGGAATTTTATGCTCACTACATATGTACATAGAGATATACAAACGTACGAGGAACAACAAGAAATCCAGGAAGCTTTCGAGAGGCAAATGAAGGAATGTGAAAAATGTAATTATGTATATATTGTGTAAATATACAAGGCCTGAGAAAAACAACTTATTTTTTTTTATAGGAGCAATGATAGACGATGATAAAGAAAAAACCAGTGGGCCCAAGGTTCAGTAGCATTTGTTCGTTTGTAGTTCGTCAGTAGCAAGGTTCGGTTGCATGTCTTACCCATCAAATTCTGCCTTGTCCCAGGCTTCACCAAGGGATTTTTCCAAGCTGCTACAACAAAAGGAAAAAGACTTACTCTACTGTAACCTGTCAGTGTGTAGAATGTATAATTGACAGACTCCCGACAACAGCACTATCAAGTGCAGCATGAAAGCAACTCCTGTATATCTCCCAGTTCAATACAATCTTCCCCAGGGATGCATAGACAGACAGGAATAGTTAAGTTTATTTTGTAGAGTCACCAGAGGAAAAGGATAAATCTCCTAAGGTTCTCAACCGGTGTTTTCACTACTTTCCCTTCATTGTTCGTCAGTATCGTATGGTGACTGTCTCCTCCTGAAATGGATCTTTGAAATCTCAATGGACAACTTTTCTATCTAGCTATAGATACAGTAGAGGGTCAATTCCAGGGAAAATCAGACCAACTGTCTCATAATGCTTATCAAATTTAATGTAAAAGCTCCGGTCTATTCACGTACTGACCTTGAGGGGAACTGGGATTGGTCAGAATCTTCCCGTAATATTTTACTATCTCAGCGGAAATTATGAGATTAAAAAGATACAATATCATGAAGGACAATATCATATGTACATACATATATAGGGATAAATAATAGACAAAGTGTACTCCAGATCTCCTCTGACAGCCTGACTCAACAGTTCTTCAGATAAGAATTTTAGGATTTGAGGGTAACTTGTCCTGATGAAGTTTTTTCAAGTTTATTTGAGCAATGCATGGAAACATTGTCAATCACATCGGATGAACTCAGATGTAATAAGATACTCAAACAGTGCTATTGTTGGGGCAGATGTCTGCAATAGTGGCAGAAACTTTCCCCTGATCTCTCTAATATGTTCACTCCGGCCTGCTCTGTTGTAAATTATTTGGTTGCGTATAGATTCTTGTACACAAGTGAGGATCTCAAGCTCTATCTTCCGTCTAAATGGACATTCATTGTAAAAGGATTACAGTTTCCGTGGAAAAGACAAGCGTTGGTATATCTATATATGTAGGAGAGTGGGAAGAAACAAATCCATTTATAGAATTGGATGGGAATTCCACTCCTTGTAGTTTTTCCCTTCCCGGTTTGAAGGAGTTGATGGAGGAAGAAGCCCTCAAGAAATAGTAAATAGCCCATGTGGATTCGGAGGAGAAAAAATGAAAAATTCGAACTGATGGTTGGGACAGATTTGAGAGGGATTCTGGAATACTGCGTGGCCTTCACAGGACTTTGACACGAGCGGGATTAAATTATGTATATAATGTCACTGTCCATTGTACATACACTCCGCAAGAAACCCTTCATATTCTTTACGCGTGTCACACCACCCAATGATTTACGGCTGACCATCGGGAAAGGACAATGCAGATCGAATGCACTCGATACTGAGCGGACAGACAAGCTGTCCTTGGATTCACGCAATTTTTTAACCCTGCCTTCAAGAAGGAACAATGTAAACAGTAAACAGTCCGAAGGAAAAGATGCTGTGCTCAGTAATAAATTTCCAATTGTTATTTTAAATTTAAATGAGGCGTAACTTTTTTCGGCACGTGCAGACAGGCCTCAAAACATCTAATCCCGTTAGTTCCTTCCCACACAACCAACATCATTTCCGACAATATGTGCACTTTACTAGAACAAAGTCAAAAATATTTTCAAAGGAATACTTATATATACTTAGAAGCCTAGACCCTTGAAACTAAACTTTTTGCCCGATCGGAACTTGATTCTTGTTCCCCAAAACTACTGGGAAATTAATACAGACTTTCCCACTTTACACTTATTATGTAGATGAAAGATCAAATGGGAACGGGGTCGTAATTCCATTAATTACTAGCCAGAAATACGAAGAAAATCGGATTGTAACCCTCTTACAGTATTTAAAACTTGAGAGCTATAAGTTCAGAAAGTATGGAAGAAATTCCGGAAATATTTTCACTCCTTAAATACTTTACTACACAAGAACATACACAGAATCATCTCAAGTCTGTAAATTACCCATTGGAAGAAGATTCATATAAAATTCAAAACAAAGATGAATTCTTCCTTTGACTGAGGCTCAACTAATTATTACGACTTTCAACTATTTGTTCCAATTTCTTAAGGAATTTTTAAGAGCCCGTGAAACAATTGAGTTTCTGGAATTTATTACAAAGTTCAATTCTCTCAAAGATCCGTCTGGGATATAATTTTCCTCCAACCTCCCCCAACCCATCGAAATATCCCCGCAGGTAAACTTTTTCCTATCAAATCATTCCGACAGGGAATTCTCTTGAAGACATCAAGTTAGGAGTGGGCTCATTTAATTTACATTGTAGATATTCAATGGACAATTTTTTCCATGTTAGATATTTGATATCTGAATTCAGTGCTAGATAATAATGGGGTCAAGTAGCCCATATTATATTCCCTCAAATTCTCAACTTTCCTAACAAGAAAAGTTCTTCATTTTGAAGCGGAAATGCACACACTTACAGTTTCCCTCAGAAATATATGATTTAGTCTACACTGGTAACTACGGGAACTTCCGATATAGAAGACCCCATGTATCAAAAGACTGTGTCACTAACTTTATTTGGATATAGAACTTTGTGGACTGATGATGGAAACATTAGTGACGTCACAAGGTTTATGTAATTGAGTAGTAAATTTATACAAGGGATATGTACGGAGAGCCTCTTTCCATCAACTCCTCATTACTACAAGGGATGGCTGTGGTCGGGGATTTTTGTCCGAATTCTCACAGTTTGCTAAGTGAACCTTTTCATTCCCCATCATCCACTTTGGTGAGCTCAATGCAACGATTCTACCCGAGTAAAGAGACGAGTAACAATAATGGTCCTGGCCAGTGTATTTGCTTAGGCTGGACAGCATAGCTGCCCACATACCTATGTATATGCTCAGTTCCTTTTCAGGAGAGACTCTGGAGGAGGGAGTGTGAAAAACAAACACCCTAATGCACCAACAATGTTTGATAAATCCGGAAACCATGCATGTCCTGGAAGAAGTGCACAACTGGGCTCAAATGCTGCAGTTAAATTGACAATAGAAACGTATACAGTGGGGATCCTCTCAGAGACGGTCGAACAACTCCCTTGCCAACTGCAGCAAGGACTTGGACATGTAATTGCATTAGAGAGGAGGCTTTTACCCATGATTTCCTCTCCAAATGATCTCATTTCCTATCTACAATGACAATCTTAAACGTAATTTTGAGATCCAGCGAAAATTGAAACCAACTTATTTTTTTCCCCCCTCTTACTTTTATCCCAATCTGGTCAGTGGATACTGGAATGGAGGAGCGGCACTATAAAAACAACCACATTTAATAGTAAAATCCCATCTGGTCAATGTCAATGACATTTACTTTCGGTTTTTTTTATCTTCCCAGGAGCCTCTAAATGATTTGCTGGATTTTCAATTGACGCATATAAATTATCTGGAAGTAGCGGAGTATGAGGGATTCAGTTGATTAGCAATGTCGTCAGCTCGGAACACCCTTCCTCTGGACCAATACACTTGTTGATAGAAGAAGGGGCCGGTCAAAGGGGATCGTTTGAAGGCTTATACTCTGTTTACACTATATTCCGTTAAAGGATTACTATGATTCATATAAAGTTAGATTAAGTTGTTTGCCTCTGAGAGCCCTAATGCTTCAGTTACAGTATTAGCATACTAATCCGGATTATGATCTCCTCTGATATTTTATGCACGGAGTCTTGCATATACGGTGGGAAGCCCAAGAGCCTTTGTGCTCGTTCGTATTATTCAATTCAAATCCATGATTGCTTTTATGGTTTATCTTCTGCCGATATTATATACATATGCTTCGAGCACATTTCCTTCTGATGAAGGGATACAAATAGAGAGTCAATTTGATCCACTGTATCTTTGATCAGTAGTGCGTATGGCGTTTAGGTATTATCATGCAAGTCCTTGCGTACTTATACTTGTCTATATCTACTCATGATATATTTGCATGTATCGAGATATGTAGATACATGGTGAGATGATTATGGAAGCATCAGCTGAGATATAATTATTGTACATGAATTTGTTCCTCATGCCACTTACTTCGAGTAACGGAGGTCATGAATGTTTTCGTGAAAATCGATATTATAATGGTAACGCTACCGATGATACTCAATATTACCATAATGTGTAGATATAGGTAATAATAGTCAAGTGAGTATAGACACTGCGTGAAGATCTTTTTCATTAGCATTAGTGAAACTAACTAATGAATATTTACATGGCTGTTTATGACATGAAACGACGGCAATGTGGCCCCATCGTCATGTGGACGAGGATTCGGTGGGTGGTGTCAAAGTCAAAGCTATCTCTGTATTTACTAACCTCACGCTGTCGTCTTAAGACTTTGTGCTTACAACAAAATAAGCGTTATTTTTTTCCCCTTCCTTACTCCACAATGCTCCTACATTGTATGTTGAGGGTTTTAAACTTCTGTCTCCTCGTCTGGTCTTGTCTCATCAATTTTGTAATCCGTTTACTCATCTGACCATGAATAGAAAAAATGATGGCTTAGTGCCAATATGCATCAAGTCAACAGAACATTGAATACAGTACCTATGTATAAGTATCTATAATGTATGTAGACTGTGACCGAGACAAACAAAGTTGATCCGTGGATTAGTCGTCAACAGGAGAAAAAGAAAGGCTCATCGGAGTCGAATTATTGAAGATGTTACCACTTACAGGAAAAAGGGTGTCTGTGGACCACAAATTACCAATCTGATGCTGCACGTATTTTCCATTGGATTATCTTGAGCTGTAGTAAAGCCTCAATTTAGTAGCGGTTGGTATTGAACAAACAGTAATTAACTTGGGAAATCATGCAATAGTTCGGGAATGCAGGCGTGACTCGGAATTACCTTAATGTCCCCTTCAAAGGTCAGCTGTCCAATCTTTATATAATTCCTATTTTCGGGACTCAAATTACGCTTATTTGGACATGTTTACAACATTCTCAATCAATTGGAAACATTACGCTGTTGTGCTGAAGCAAGGGTAAGTCAAAATTGAGGATACACGTGCTCAATGTATGTATGTATGTACACTATTTGATTTGCTTACATATCTACAGGTAGTTGATCCTAATTACCTCTCATATTTTTTTTTTCATATCAAAATTTTCCTAGCTTGCACAATATGCAACAATATTGCTGTGAATATTTCTTTCATTGAATCCATCAATTTTGAAATAATAATAAGAAACCATGAAGGAAAATTGATTCCACATGATTAGTAAGTATCGGTTGAAAAAAACAATGGGGAAAATTGTAACGACCATGTAATGTAGTTGTGTCTGTGATGGGTTGGAATTCCATATTTATGTACTTACATACACTCTAAGTGCATATACATAATTACACATCCACGTCATTTAAATTGTGTCGATCCTATGTATGTACCTAGGCGTTATTTTCAAAGGAAAATTAAAAATGGGAATTCCCTTGCTCTCCTAAAGTGTACGTAAGGCCGTTGGATTCTAGGAAATAATACAAAATTAATTTTAAACAAGTCGAGTGGGGTTCATATCTGTCTTTCCCGATCAAAAGAAAAACCCCATAGTTTATTTAATTCCAAATAATACGTACATAGTTGTAATTAACTTGGATTTACCTGTCGCATTGCTCATCATTTTAACTCGGAGCATTTACATATATGCGTGCATACCTGAATGACTCCGGATGAATAACCGGTTTCAGTAGGAATGAATTGTGAGTGTTACAGGAAAAAATCAGGGAGTCAGTTGCAGTTTTTTAACCTAATCTTGTCAGTGTGCATTCACATTACAAGTGTACCTTTGCCACCCTCATGGATTATGTTAATATTGCATCGACACTAGAATTCTGTTACTGCTCCCCGTTGATGGTGTGGAGCTATTTACTTATTCATAACCAATTATTTTCAAACTAGAATGCTCATGTATTCCTTCACGAAAGGATCTCAGTATATATTCAAATGTAACCTTTTCCCTACCTACTATGATGCTTGGGGGCAACGTGCTAACCTAAAAATAACAATCGGGACAACTTTTGCAAGCCAAATCATCTGATGGGATATGATAGGGAGATTAATTACAAATACATAATTATATAGTGTTTAGACATATGTAATTATATCCCATATCCAGTGTCAGGAAAGTAAAATTTAACATATAGGCACTCAAAATTCCTAGTAGCTGAAGGATTCATCAAGGGATGTGAGGGCTAATAATAGCAAGGATGTATTTAGCCTTCAGAGAACCTTTCCTATTTTTTTTATCTTGACGGAGGGCAGGGGTAGCTTACGGACTTGAAGTGTGTGTAAAATTCCCTCAAATTTGCAATTTTTTCCTGAAGGCTCTCTTATCATCCCTGACAGTGAGCGGACGGACGCATGTGGAATGTTCAGAGCCGAAAGACTTGTTGGACAACATGCCGCCGTCGTAGTAGCTTCAAGTCTACAACCCATAGCTTATGTGTGCGTCTGTTCTGTGAAGAGTGCTTTCAGAACTATTCCTATGAAGTCTTGGCGTATACCCCAGCTTGTCTTTCTGGTTGCAAGTCATACGGTACAGTCGTGAACTGGATCTGCGATGGTATACACTAGTTGAACTTCATCTCTCTCTCGTTTTTACTCATTGGGATACGGAACTACTGATTCTGAGGCACCTGCTAAAAAAAGGGTACTAGTCACTTCTTTGATTTTTTTTAAAACCAGAACCAGAATCTTATTGTTACTCGTTATCATATCTACAGTTTTGTAGTTTAGCATGTATAATTTGAAGGGATATTAATTTAAAGTCATATAATAACTAAATATACGTAAGTACAGTATTATTTTAATAAGACTTCAGAGTCATTGTTTAAGGAAATTGAGGAATGCAAAGGGACGTTGTAGTTTAGCTATAGGAGCATTAGCAAGATATAATTTCTTTTGTGGTCCGTTAAGGTACATTGACTACACCACTTGCTCGTATAGTATCTTAATGGTACATTCTCACGAATTTCTAGAGCTGAAGAAGTCATTTCCTCGGAAGACGTAGCGAAAGATAAGGGATTGAAGAAAATTGCGATGAGGTGAACTGTGACCACAAGGAACATAATATCACTCCTCAGTGTGTAGTATTCTCTTGGTGTTTCAACGAGCTCACTTCACAATGTTTCTGTATTTGGATAAGGAACTTTCGTGTTTTCATCCTGTCTTAACTTTCCTCAAGTCAGTTGTTCCAGAGACCCCTCTCCCCCATAAGTAAAGGAAACCTTCTGGAGACACTCCTATACAACTGACACTGTAGAACTTATTACAGTCTACGGAGGAGCAAAGTGAGCATTTTTCATCTTCTGCTGCATTCAGTGCCAAAGTGAAATATCTCCCTGGATTCTAAGTACTTCAACATTACTTACATATCCCCAGTTCCATTGTTCCTGAAGATGTATCATTCTGCCTTTATTGTCCTGAGGAGATAGATACCTTCTCTCTTGTTTTAAGCCCTCATGAGGAATGCTCATTTGGGATACTCAGGGTATTTACTCTAAAGTCAAATATTGTAGAATGGAATGTCTTGGAACCGGGAAGCTGAACCAGTCTTGAGTCCCACTTTCCCAACTATCTCCCTGTGAGGCTCCATTTGAGCTGAGTATCTCAGATTTATTGCAACTATAGATACTTGAGGAAGCAAATCCCCGAGTTTGTCTAATCATTCTTTTAATTTAAAGGGGAGGCGAGAAACTATGCCAACTATTTGAAGAAAATTTATTTTCAAAAAGTATCCATGGAAAAAATATATAATTTAGTTGTGAATCAAGTAGGGAAGCTCCAGATTGAAATTGTATGGAGGAATGAATGAGATTTTTCTATTTAATTTTGTGTAGACAAAATATAGGTATATATACGTATGTATGTAATTATATGCATTTAAATATCTATACATAGGACCACTTGAAATTCTTTGAGACTATCTTAGTATGAGTTGGAAATAAAACGGGTATTTTATGTTTATGCCTCCAGCGGCGACACTTCTGCTCAGACACTCCCGGATAACTCCTTTACGTTTGAGGAAGGCAAAGGAAGGATCCACGCAGTAGTTCCAGAGGAATTTGCAAGATTAGAGCCGTAACTCTCGGATACCAGACATCTGTGAACGAATTTGACTGTTGATTATTTCAGTGAGAATTTCATTGTGAGAGTGTCATCAGCTTTAAATAGGATATTGAATAAGAACTTGAGATTCTTTGACTTGAAAGTAGTGTCAGAGACTTATCGTACGTGATAATAACCTGATTACCCGGGGGAATAGTACTTTTGGTGATAAAAAAGGACATGCAATGCTTAACTTGTGAAAAAAAAACTCTCGGAATTGTAAGCTTTATCTGCTGGAAGTGACTTTTGGAAATAATTTTTTACGGAATAATAGTAAAGATTTCTATATTAAACAGGCCACGCAAAGAAGGGGCACGTGAGGGAAAAACTTTGTCTGGTCTGGGAGTTCTAGTGGTTTAGACGTAAGGAGTTCTTACGATTGAAAATTGGAACTCAAGTGGGTTTAAAAACTCATGGAATCACCTCTTACCCTACATACATATGTACATACATAGTACGTACTGTACATAAATATATGTATAAACTCCGACCACAGACTCACTGACGGGACTTCTGTTTTTGACTGGAAGAGACCTGGAGGGGATTTGACTTGACTCATTCCTATAATAAATTCTTGTACGGTGTACTCTCTCCATATACAACTTGCCCCGCTGGAATGTTTACTGCGATCACATATCTAACTAAATTTATCTTGAGGACCTCGGAGGCAATCAAACTCTCCTGTGTGCAGAAGTACCTCTGAATGAGTTTGATATTTACGAAAAACATCCCCAACGTCCCAGAGTAACAGCAACAGATAACATCCAATAACAAGGAGACCCAGTGACATTATAAAATAATACATTGGGAGATCTACTTTGAGATCAAACTGAAATAAAATTTGACATAATCGTAAAAGGTGATTTGTGGGATTCCGTCGTGATTAATTAACTTGGCTCGATATCTTAACTCTTAATTGAGTCATCACATTGGCTGACATTGAACGTCAGTGTCATTGCCATTGCCATATCTTGTGGAAAAAAAACAATAATTGCTGATATACATACAATCTCACAGTGCTGTACTTCCCAAGCAAGAACTTTAACCTTAATAGTTATGTTAGTCATCTCAGTGATCATATTGACACTAAGGGACAAGCTTGCTGAAAAATATGACATTAAAACCGAACTCGTGTGACTTTTAGCTTTTAAATTGAGTGAGGGATCTTTTTGTACACTTAAAGCCAAGTCATGGAGCAGGTTCTTGGTATCACTGTGAGGATGGAAGACGAAGAGTCCGATAAGGATGAGATGCTGTCCTTCGCGTCTGCACTCCACAATTTCTCCAACAGGGTAATTAATTTTCTTTATGATATACTTCAAACAATTACTTCAGTTATTGCTGCCTTATCACCATATTTTAATCCTTCTCCGTTCCTAGATATTAAATAATATTTATATTATGAGATTTCCCATACATATTTTTTTTTCTTTAACAAAATATGTTGTATTTGATGAATTAATGAGTTGTCTTGATCAAAGCAACATGCTGTGATGACCTTATGACTTATTATGCAATCAAAGTTGTTTTATTTGGAGTTAGAAAATTTCTAAATATGTTAAATATAGATATTTACTCCAACAATTTTAACCCCTACATTCTTATCATTCAAAGTGAAACATTTTGAAGCCTACGCAGCTCCCAATGTATGTAAATCGTTACCATAATTGTTGACTTGAGGACTGACGACGACGTCGTGGTCACAGTCACAAGATTTAATTTGTGGTAGGGTCATTTGCGAATGTTTTGGTGTTACATTTCTTGATTTCTCAAATCCTACCCAATCTCATTAAATAAAATAGTACCGTTGGTGCACACACAGTCCCTGTGCATGCATCTGTAGTAATTATATACAAGCGTCTCCACTGGTGTGAGCATGTTTGTTCAACTAAAATTGTCTAACTAACAACTGTCTGGTGTTCATGAAAATTGTTCTCATTTTATGGGGAGGAATTCATACACCAGATATATGTAAGTATCTACAGATAAATGAGCAAAATACATATGCGGACGTACATATCAGTATTGACATATAAATTATGCATATGCATGATGCTGAAATGTGAAGGATTGCAATAGAATGCGTAGGTATGGCAGCTTTGAGCTTACCCTCATTCACCATGTGCTACTTTATTACTAACTTGTACATAGGTAATCTCCCTCCTCTGACATTGTCTGTCAGCACAGTACATTATGCAACAGATAATAATTCATGTTATTTATTTAAGACTTAACATGCTTAAATACGACGTTTCATTAATTTCTATTGGTTGTGCATTGTCAGGCACTATCTCTACATAGATAGTTCCGGCAGTATGCATCTGCATGAGGTATAAGTACTTCAGTCAACCATGCACTATAGTGACACACTATAAAGCCCTTTTTCTCTTTCCTCATCAGCTATAATTACATAGATAGGATGTAATCTCATATGTATAATATTGTTTAGTGCTTTTCGGAGCTTGATATTACCGCCAAATTTAACAATGACCCCATTCTAGCTCAAATTAATCTAAAATGGGAAGGAACTTCCCAGATTCCAAATTTCAATGGAGGATTAGGATTTTTCTAGAAAACTGTAGTTAGTCACTATAGCAGGGACAATCCAAATAAAAATAGCAGTACATTTTTACGTTAGAGGATATTTTGCTTTTACAGTAGCGGAAGTTTTTGTTACCTAATGTACATATGTATGTAGAGCACGTATATACAAAACACTGCTGAAAATTTGAGAGGAGTACAGACGCATACATGTATAACCGTGGGATTTTACTTACGAAAATCCCAAAACTGTTCGCTGGTATTTATCTCCTCAGATGTTGTAAGTACTGCTTTCCATCAATAAACGCCTCTTTTCCTGCCACGATGAAGTGACGGAGACTGGTAAAGTCTGTGTGGTGTGAAATGTGTACAATGGCACAGGAGAGTCATTAATAATAGTTAGTATTCAACCCTCCAAACCATCTCCTAGTATTTAGTGAGGCTCAACTTCATTGAAGCTAGAATTAATCCTGTAGATTTTGATGCTTATATGTAAATAAGAATCCCAGTTTAATACAACACTGATGTTATTGTAAGTGACTATCCATGTAGTCAAATTTATTTAATTTACTCATATAATAGGGTTCAAACTTTATGAACGCAGTCTGATATTGCCACACGCCACACATACTGTATGAGGTTTTAATATTGAAGTATCTACATCATTCACGTTCACGTTCCTTGTTGGCGTCACGCATCCAGAAGCTATCGCTAGCCAAACAATCCCACAATATTGCCTTTCCTATTTTCATAGTCCCCAGTTTAACATGAGTTGAGTTGAGTATTTCCTTAGAGAGGGAAAATTATGGCCTTTCAAGAAAACTCTAATGGAAGTAATGTGGCTCCTCCTTGTTGTTGTTTCCTCAAGGTCAGCTGTACGGGAAGGAAGCCCTGGGTCCCAGTGTCTACTCTTTCTCTTATCTCTGCAATCAAGCCATTTTCTCAGAGCTAACATAGTCTGTTGCCCTCGATGAGAGCTAATGTATCTACAGATAAAAGAATTGGCAGAGATCCGGCTTCTTTTTCCTTTCTTGCGTTAAGTTTCCATATAAGTTGTTTCGAGTTATTACCATCTCTGGTTTTCCTCCAGTAACGAACCAATGATGGGTGACACGGAGCCCTCGCTTGGAAAAATCCTTGTCGCTGGTATGAGCAATTATGGGGATTTCTGCACGTGTTCAGAAATCAAGATATTCCACATAACTAGATTGTCTTATCTATATGTAGATACATACTCTGCATGAAATTTCTTAGGTAAATTAAGGATATTTTTCCGAAAAAAAAGGCTTTTTAACGTTAATGAGTGTGGGAACGGTAGTAATTCACATATTTCAAGAGACAGGTCTTGTGCGAGAAATTCCAAGTTTGGGTACATGAGGTGATGATTTCAAATTATCCTTCCCGTCCGCATGTCTGAAACTATGTTCTGGATGATTGTGCAGGCTTGAGGTAGTTTACTTCCAATGGCTTAAAATCCCCCCTGGAACATACATATATACTTGACATTCAAGGGGTCAGCATATAAAGCTCGGATTGCTTGAATTCCCAATTGATTCACACAAGAGGAGTGCTATGTAATTAGAACACTAGTGAATTAAATACACACATGTATATTAAATACTTGAGGCTTCCTCCAAAGGATCAGCTGTTAAATATTTCACATGGCACTTGTACATGTAGCGGAAGTAACTACACATGAAGAGTAGCTTGACTTTGTTTTCACAGAAAGGGACGAATTTCGATTATGAGAGACAATGAAATCCTGCTGAGCCGGCTTCACATTTGGGAAGCTGAGATAAGGCCCGGGCTCATTAGAATCTCCAAGTATATAGTAGTAACTATATATATCTATAATTACATATAGATACGTAGGTATAAACTTGTCACCACTTCAATTTCGATATTATTGTTAGTTTGCCACAGTGAGCAGGACTGTTTCCCTTGTAGGGAAATTTCTGCGGGTGTTTGGGGATCTCCGCGGTTTCCACGGGAAGCTGAAGGTTGTATCCAAAAGTAATTAAAAATAATTAATAGTGTATGTATGCACGTAGGTAGAGTCTGCTGGGAATTGTAAAACATATAGGGAGGACAATCTGATGATTTAACTTTAGTATGACGGAGCTCCGCTTCATTAAGCACTTTCAAAAGTCATCTTTCCCCGTACTTTCAACAGCCTATTTTATGAGGACCGACTAATGGACGTCGTCAGGACACCCTGGAACACCCGGGTACTTCAGCTATTCAAGGGCGCCTATGCATATCTATATATTCATATGTAGTGGAGTCTAACGCTACGTAAATGCAGTCAATTATATTTTGTTGTGTTTTTAATGAAATACGGTCCCCATTGTTGTCACGGTCATGGGTGCATTAGTGCTGAGGGAAAATATGCATATCTGGGGGAATTTGCAGGAGGAGGCAAAATATTGGTGCACTGTGTTGCCTCATACCGTAAGATTACTTGAAACTGATGGTTTCCATTGTATGAATTGTAGTGAAGCGTGGAATATCTGGGGCATTGTTCTATTGTTTTGTATTATGTGTAGATACTTGCATTAGTACATTGCACCAACCCCGACTGTGATTTCATACCCATTGCATACGTCTTTTGTGCTTCCCTTATTCTGCAATAATTAAATAGCACTCGGGAAATACAGACCTTGGCCAGGGCACCTTTACAATGTGGACAAAGCGAGGGATGTACACCTAGAATGTGGCAATGTCTTCTATCTGTAATCCGGTTTCGGGGAAATTTAAAGTCTGTTTTGGTCAAATGCATTAAGCCTATGCTCTGAGCACTTTACGTCCGCAGAGGAATCTGTTTTGCTCTTGGAATCTACAGAAACACATTTGAAAAACCATGCTACAGCGAGGGTATGTACTTGATGCTAAATCTCTGCACGTACATATTTGAGTTTCATTCATGAATTCTTGCGTTAAATTATTAAATAATCTAGCCTGTAAAACCTCATGTTCTGAACTTTCTGAATTGACATCGATTGAACGTGAACTTGAACTGAGCTTCTTACATGGATCGAAAGATTCTCAAGTACTCGAGCTGAAAAACAAACTTAAGGAAAGAAAAACTGGAGCCGTTCTATTTGTATTAGAGGGACTTTATCGAAGAAAGTATCCTTTTACAAGCTCTAAAATAGCGTGAAGGTTTCTCCATGGTATTCAATAAATTGAAAATTTGTGTTCCGAAGTTTGAAACCCATCATCCATCATTGTTCTCTAACGGATTTGACAAAGTGATACCTCATGTAATTTTACAGTCGTTTTTATGTCAATGTGTCACAAAATAGCGTTTGTTCGTATGGAATTTGACTTCAGCAACCGGTCTCTGCTCTGACGTAAACACTCAGACAATTTTGTTTGGATGACGGAGACACTCGCACTTGTCATACTTGAAAATTTTGGAGAGCCTCGTTTGAGTATAAAGTGTCGTTTGTCATCGTGTGGGTGGATGACTCTTCTCTGAGATCTTCGTGTAATTATATCTGCGAGAAGGTTGTGTTAACGTTGCAGGTCCGAATAATGCTTTATATATTACGATCAATTATTGGATTTTGTCTTAGAAATGATTTTTCCCTAATTGATATAATTAATATTTGGGTGCACTATTATTTAATTAAAAGTTTGATAAACCCTTGAGAAAAGTAGTTTATCTCATTAACTAAATTACGATTAGGGATATTTTCTTCTTTGTGGAAAATAAACCAAAGAACTAGTCATAAGTAGATAAATATCCGAATTATTACAAGCTCCTCAAGAATAAAGTTAGGCTTATCTGCTGTTCCCAGCAAAGTTTCCAGTTTCGCTCTAAGAAACTTCTGGTGGAGTCAACCAGAACGGTCTTACAATAAGGAGTTGGTTCTTTCACTGGTAATATAAAGTTATATACTTATGTACAAAGATATGCATATGTACTTTCATAAGCACATATACATAGTATGCTTTTACCATAGTAGTCTGACTTCAGGAACAGGAATCATCCATGGTCACAATTAACACATATAAATCAGAATCAAGCTCGAAGTTTGCCCCGGAGTTCCCCTTTCTCTCTCCTAGTTAAATTTATTTTGTTAAGGGCTTCCACGTTTACAATGATGAGGTAAAACGTGACTAAAGGAAGTCCCATCATGTTGTTTGTACCACCAAAATAGCTGACAGGAGTTGGACCCAGGAAAAACAGCTAAGGCGATAACTTTCTCCCGAACTTTCTTCAGAGTCCTGAGTCCTTGTTAGGACCTGCATGTCAAATTAGCATAGTGAAATACTTTCCTACCCTATGTACGTGTGCTACAATATATTAGTGGTTATTTAACCAATCATGAAAAACACGTGTAGGTGTTAACATGAACTGACGTAGATACTTATCCATCCCCCTCTACATCTCTGTTTGTCACAAAAGTTATCAAAATCTCGTATTGGAGCATTAATGATGAAGAGTGTTGGTGGAAGTAGTCTTCATTGAACCCCAGTCTTGGAAAACTTTTCCACCGTTGTTGTGGACGACAACAAGTAATGAGGTTTGGAAGAAGGGCTTTCAACTTAACGTCTAAAGAATAAAAGTTTTAAAACCAAACAGTCTAAATTGTCTCCCAGCTCTCGGGTTGTCTCTCGTCTATGCCAATATTTCCCTAAGTTTTAGATTTGCAACTAGTTATACAGTGCTGGGACGCAGCCCGTCTCATCTTAACCTAATTTGTTTAATCTGGGAAGGTGAGAGAGCAAGGTAACACATAGTAGGGGAGCGCGTATCCTACTGTATGACAAATTGATGGAATACTGCTTTTGCTTCCATGTTTTCAACCCACTACTGAGACGTGATCGTAATTATTCAGCTGCTATTACATATTGTTACCACTGGCGTTGTGACATTATTATTTTATTTATTGATCGGTGTTAGGGGGAATCTTACTCCGTGAATTTCTGCAAAGCACGGTTGCATTTGTAGTTACTACGAACGTGGTCATTCACAACCATCTACCTATTAATTGTCTCTCCTAAATAAAACCAATTACTTCCTCCCTACCTTTTTCCTACCAGTCCTTCCTCCATACCCATTTGATTCCCTGCTCATTTCCCGATTCTCCCACTCGTCCTCTAATTAAATTATAATGAAGTCAAAATTAGACCAGAGTCACAAAGAGCTTTGTCGCAATCCCTTTTATATTCGGACAAGTGATCATTTAAGCTTATGATTAATTGTCAATGTGTGTTTAGTTTAGTCAATCAATTTTATTTCCTAATGCATTTTCTCTTATAATTCAAATACTCAAGTATATGCACGTTTCCAGTGACAACCGTAGATATGTCTCACTCATGTATGAGGGGTAGTGTGGGAGCTACATCCATAAAGCAAATCTCATGTTTTTCTCACCTTCGAAGAAACGACTATGGACACTGGGTTGGATCCATTCCTCGACGGTGATAGTCGAGAGTGTTCAGTGCTAAGTAAGTGTGAGCTGCCTGGTCGTTCTTGAATAGAAGTTGATGCACAGATTGAGAGGATTTCCCACACTGATCCCTCATCTTGTATTGTGCAGATTAAAGATTTAGATGGGATCCAACCGGTGCTCACCATTGTTTGGTAGCATTCGTGTTAAAGGTGAAGGATAACTATTGGGCATGACAGTCTCCTGGAGCTAGGAGCTACTACTACTACTACTACTACTACTACTACTACTAGATACTACTACGGGATGTATTTATTACAAGGAAAAATAAGAAGAGAACTAGGAACCCTCAAAAGTTATAGTTTTGGGAAAGTTTACCAGGTTAAAGATTTGTCAAGATATCATATTCAGCGGGGGCTGCGGCAACAAAAGCAAGGATCAAAATAGACGATGTGGTTTATTTATTCCAAATAAGTACAAAAATCTGCGTATGGTACACAAATACTACATATGTAAATACGTTATCTCTGTTAGATTTGTGGTGTGGCGCCTCTGCAGGGCAAATGTCATATTTGAAATGATTACATATCGCCTTCCATATGCTGGCTCTGACTTTGGTCCCTGGTCCCAGCCTCTCTCTCTCTCTCCATAGCTTCCATTGAGTTACGGGTGTGTGGGACGTCAAGTTTGTTTATACGAAAGATTCGATCATGTAAAGAGTAAATATCTGAGTTTGGAATACAGCAGTAATGTTCATACAAATGTTTACATTCTTCCCGATGAATTATTTCCTCAAGGTATAAATAAGTTACCTGAGAGAGGAATTACATATTGTGTGAAAAGTTTTACTTTAGGAATTTCTCCCTTGAGTATAAATGTGTAACATTATAAATGGATATGTTCTGTACGGCAGACTTCGCCTTTGTTAAACTTACTAGTTGAAACTTTTTTATGATTAGGGAGATTTAATGGAAAATCAAACATACGGGGAATTACGTAACTTGAACTAAAAGTTGAGAGAGGTTGAGGAAACAGGGTGAATAACTTTTGTCCCGGTCAGGTTTCTTTTCTCTCAAAGTAGTATTTTTTGTGGATTATTACAATCCAATAATGCTAATGTGATTTCCGAGTTACAATTGTGCCGGGAAAGGTATCCGAATTCTTGGGAGTAACAAACCCGGGCGAATAAATTAAGGAAAACGCTTTCTCGGATATGATCTCATGTACCTACTCATTCAAGACAGGATGATGGGATACTTATATCCAGGCACAGTACCACTATCTGTGGGCGTTGTTGTCTCCTTTTTTAGTAACCTCTCAGTCGGATGAGCATTCCTTACCTTTCGGATTTGTGCATGGTTTTTACTGGGCAATTTAAAACTCAACTAGAAAAATCCTGGGACTCGTCCAACCTCATTCCAGTTGGCCTTTCCATTAGTCCTCATTGACTTTGTGCGAGGATAACGAGGGAAGTTGTCGGATGTTTCTGAGCGGAATGACTAGACACTCTTATCATTAGCGCTCAAATGAAGGAAATAATATCTCTATGTATTTCCCCCCCCCCACCACCTCTTCTTTCCTTCCTCAACTAACTACTTACCTAATGGGTCTAAAGTACATAAAGATTTCCATGTCTACTTGTGTGTGTGTATAATCCATGAAATTGCCATTTCCCATGGCAGGAAATGAAAACCTCCTCCATTGTTCAGTTCCAATAACTTTATTAGGAAATAATGGAAATAGGAACGGCTCCTGAGCAGAAAATTGATAGAATTGTCCTACGCGAGTGAAACCCATTACAGCTAGGAACATCAAGTTCCGTCTCATGTCATAATTTCTTAAATTACACAATAGATCCTTAGTGCCTCTCAAAATTTCGGGGAGATGAGATTTTAGCAAGCTAAATTACAAAGCTAGGTTATTCCTTTCAACTAATTTATGCGCAGTCTGATGCAGAAATTCCAGCAACAATAAGATAGCATTTCGTTTTTTAAAAAAGGAAATATTATGCTCACAGCAATAAATTCTCTTAGAAATTTTCATAAGTGTCCGGTTTTGACTGAGAAGATCAGTTTTCATGGAAATTTAAGGCTCAGGCTGTCTGGAATTCTGCTTTAAAAATCAACATAGACGAGTGTACACACAAAAGCAGGAATGCTACTTGAGTCTTGAAGACATTGCCATATTTTGTCAAATAAGGAGTATAAAAACATACATATATATTGGAACCACAAATCCTGACCTTTAGGATGAGGTTCTTCTTGAGAACCGAAAGGTTTTGGTCATAACTCATGAAAGTGATGAATAGCAAGTAGGGATGCACACGCTGATAGAGCACTTTTCATTGGATTCCTTGCGGAATGAGGAACGCCTTGACTTCCACATGGAAATTGTGGTGATACCAAGTCTGTTGTCATTTTACGGACAAAATTTGAAGACTTTGACAAGCTAGATCAAATTTATGGGTGACATAAATGAATCCCTATAAAATGCAAGGACAGAGCCGTGGCATTCCGATACCTATGCATACAAAAAGAAAACACGCCCGGCTCATCCCATGTTCCCTGGCGTTATGGGAAAGTCCAAGTTAAAGCCAAGCTCATTGGAATGACGTAACATTTTATGTCTCTTAAGTCTTCCCCCGCCTTTTTCCACACGCTCGAGGAAGCAGCTACTTAACTGAGACTACATTGAGAGAGGGCCAGGACGGTGAGGAGAAATGGGCCTTAGGATCTTACATTCCCATTTAACGTCGGGCACACTCAAGAGTAATATTTTCTCCAAATGCAGACACATTACTGTGTTGTTCCAGGGGCTTATTATGCAATCTTCCATAGTATACCTGGGATTGCTCCCAACATTACAGCTGAAGATCGAATATTTTTTCCTTACGTCTGAATACATTAGTTCAGTGCATTAACTCCTGCTCCGCTCATTTCATGTACAGTTTACCCGTGTACACGGCTCCATTAGGAAAAATTGGTTCGAATTATTGTAGCGCTTGGGGAAAAAATGCATGGAGAGAACCAGCTTTAGTACTGGGATCTCCGAGGCAGAACTTGGTGAAAGCTCGTAAAGAAAGTTAAGGAACTGCCATATATTTCAGGGGGAGCCTGTCCTCATCCATAAAGTCTGCTTGGGCTGGAAGATAATTCATTGAAAAATAATCGAGTGAACGTATCCTAAATTGGTTGAAGGACAAGAGAGGAGAGTTGATTTAATGAAAACCCCGTATGATTAAAAGTTTAATGACGGATTAATCTAGAAAGTTTTTCCCTCCAGCACAATCTCCACGGAGTTTAATTCTCCTTAACAAAAGACCTGCCTGGAGGGTAATTTTCCCAAACACACTACTTCAAACTCCAAGGGACTCACGTTCCCACGTCAAGGTCGAGGTCTTTCAATTAGGGAAATCAGCACATGGAAAAGTTTTCCTCATCTTATTATAATGTCGTCAATAATAATTTTCCAATGAAAGTACTCACTGATTGAGTTGAATTTATTAACACAGATTTTTATAGCCCTAACACATTTCAAACAACGTAGTCAAGTACTAGTCTATATCCATTCAAGTGTTAGCAATGATTAACAGTTATGCAATTATTTAAATACGCAAACATACACTAATCAAAAAAATCACTTATGAATATCCACGTAAACCCAAAAGTGATTCCATTGTAAGTTAATAAATAGATACTGCGGCTAATGAAGATGTGCAAGTGTTTCGTGAATAAGGTCTGAGAGCTATTCAAGCCTTAAGTAAAAACAACAGCTGATACTGGCGTCAGGAAGCATAACGAACGGTACTTATACTTACTGGTGCCAGTAAGGTTGGATTTACGTAATTATACGCACGTACATATGGCAGTAATTACATACCACAAATCCAACAGGCAGCCAGTGGAGTCATTAGCAAGCAAATCTGGAAGAGAAAATTTAATTATCTCTTCCTCCTTATGTATCGTGGGGTGGTAAGAAGTTTTAAAACACAATGAACATACATAGATACCATTCTGAGCTATTAGAATTTTATTCATAAATCATCTTCTCCCAGCACATCCCGGCACTTATACCGAGCAGAGTCTTGAAGATTTGGGGGATTTGCAAACAGCTTAAACTGGAGATTTATTCAATACAAAGCATAAACTGGGCTTAAATAAAAAGACTGCAAGACTACTCATGACAGTCACACTCAAAGGAATTATTTTTTTAAAGCTGGAGGAGAGATAAGGAGATCCATTCAAAGCGTATTTTGTCATTCTTATACTTTACTTGAAACTTTTCCCACTTCCTAGTTGCGGTTCTTTCAGTACTAAATAGAGTATTTGGATTAATTCTAAGTTGAAGGTTGCGGTAGCCGACGCTCTCTTTATTGATTTAATGATCACGGAGGTTCACAAATGCATACATATGTACCTATAGTTTAGCTCAAACGAGAGAACATGTGCTATGAAGGTGGTAAAAACAATGAGGGACGCACTGTACAGGGTCCCTTTAGTAAAGGGGTGGGAATTAACAATAATAGTAGGAATTTCCATTTAAATTTTATTCTACAAAAGCTATGATTTTTTAATTAGTGCATGCCTATGTGTACACTAGATACCTCCAGTACTACTCTGTGGTTGAGTACTATTCTGTGGAATTAATTTGTGGGAATATGGAGGAGGATCTGTCGCTGGGAGAGATCCATGGCTAGGGCTTTCCCCAGCCAGAGCCGAAGAATCTCTGGAATGTCGTCTGAGAAACTGACTTGGCTTTGCCCGTACTGCTGGGCCCTCTTTTCTTGAAGTTAAGTAAATGAGGGGGAGGTTCTTCACTCTGTCCGGGGGATACTCAGGGAATTCTAAAGCATCAATGTTTTTTAATTGGAACTTCTCCGCTCTCAGATTCTTGTACAAGCCCACGGAGCAGATTAAAAAATATGCATCTAGGAATAAGAAGTAATTCGAAATTGTCCCTTTGTCTAGCTTCAAGTAGAAGTAGAGTTTGAGGGTGATCTGGATAGGAATAGAAATTCCTACTGCCAGAGGCTGGCCCAGGGAAAGAAGCTCTCTCAATCGCTGTCTCTGCAGAATCCATATTCCTGTTATCAGTCAGTCGTTGTGGCAATTGCAAATGTCCAAACTCACTTACAAAATACAACTGATTGCGTTCTGCTGTATAACTCAAATGACAGATCGAAATAATATAAAGGGATCTATGGTTTGGGATTTCCTGGCATAATTACTAGAACTGTCTTTGTATGTACATCCTGCACTTGTTCTTACTATACTGGTTTTGTAGTACGCCAAGAAAGCATTTATCATTGTGAGAGTCATCCGAGCGTGAGTTGTTGCATTACAAAATCTATTGCTTCACAGCTACTACTAGTACGGTAGGGATAGATATCTATAATAGCCTCTGAAAATCAGTCAAAAGCTTTATTCCCTAACTCACAATAATTGTCATTGTTGCGATTAGGAGCATGACGTATCCACTTAACATTAAGCAGCTTATTCCCAGCTGGATTTCCAAGGTGCGTCCTAGTAATATCATAAATCATGCATAATGGTAGACGACAAATGACACCCTGGATTTAAACGTAACCACGACAATAGCTACTCATGATACTGAAAGGAATCTTACGGTAGCCCGTGTAAGTCAATTTGAATTCTTGGACGAAATTTGACGAAGGCTTGTATTGTCTATCGTAAAAGGAATGCAGAACGGCGTCATCTACTGCCAAGAGTGAAGTTGTAGCTGTCAGGATTGCTGAATAGAGGAACTATTTAGGGTCAAGACAAATCATGGAAATAAATATCAAGGCATATTGCTGACAAATTTTGAAGATTAATTATTCTTTCGTAGATAGATTGTTCTAGAATAATTATTATTCTAATCAGAGGGTTTGAAAAATGAGGGGAAGTTCCAGCAGCCTATGTATGCAGATAGAACAAAACTCACCACACCGAAAATAGCAATTCCCCTGCAACATTTGATTAAGTTACATCTACCGTCACAGTCACAACAGCAGGGATTAAATGTCTGAGGTTTAGCATTTGTTTGTAGGTGTGATGTTATTGAGTCTCTGTCTTCGGTAGGAGCAGCAGGAGGTCTCGATGTGATTGTAAATAAACTTGCTTCTGTATTCCTCTGGGTTTCATGCTCCATGGCATATGATACCAACTTGGTTTGGAAGTATATAGTAGTATATATCATAAAAAAAATACTTATTTTGTTTTCCTACTGTCTCAGTTTTCTTTCCTTGAAGACTTTCCCACTGACACGTAATGTGACTATAAATTGCCTTGACTGGGATTTACTCCTTGGGTTTTGGTACTTTAGCCAGACTGAATGAGAGTAGATAGGCGCTACACAACTCTTTTTGGTTCATAGGACAAATTGATTTCGTATTTTCCTTTTTTTTTCCTGCAAACGAAACTACTACTGAAAATATGGAAAATTATTGCTTGAGAGTGTGTAATAACTTATAAATCCTATTTTTGGGAAAGTTAGCTTTCTGCAAGTTCAAAATATGGTCTCCAAGAACAACATCGCTTGAACTTGGGCTGATTTACAACTGTTTCGGGTACTTATCTCCCAAATTGCCTTTGTCGTCTGTTGAAATAAGAGTGCCTGCTGAGAAACCAAGTACCATTGTGGAAGTTATTTTTGGATAAGAACCCGTGGGATTTCTGATGGAAAATACATATCTACATACAGATGGTTTCTGTAGTAGTGGTATGTTGAAATAAACGTATGGTTTCCGGTGTTGCCAATAACTTTATAGAATCCATTACAACGGGGTAATTAAGAACCGAAATTGTAGAGTCTACGACTATGACACAATAATTGCGTCATACAATTGCCAAATAATGGAATCCAAAGATCCTAGTGGCTCGTTAGTAGGTAGTTTATACATAACAGACTGTACGCCTGCGAAATATCCTAGTGGCTGACGGATGTGTTACACAAGCAAATGTTCTTATCCTCCCCATATGAACCAAGTAGCACAGAAAGTATCCATTACCTTACGGAATATGTTCTTAAGTGGGACACCCCATACCAACATTTATTATTACATTGCATTCTAGCTGACATTCATGCAAGGTACCATACTGCTTTCAGGTAATCCCCGAAAATGAACATTTGTTTTGGGAGGCTACATTAAGTCTACGTGGGAAAAGTTTCACTGTTCCGGTAGGAATTGCTTCCTTGCGCCAGGTTTGTTTATATGTTTGCATGGATGCTGCAAGTATTAGGTGGGAATAATTAGGGACATTATATCAATATGTATTGCACATATTCGGATGCATCTGTGTTTAGAAAGGAATATGGCACAGAAAGGCATTGCCCTATATTATGTATGCATATAATAAACAACTATACTTGATGTTGTAATTTCACTGGGAGCATTCATGCTAGGTGGTTGAAAGCTCTTGGCTCAGTCAGTGCATGTTGTTGCATGCTTTTTTATTTCCATCTGTCGGCTGGGTAAAAACACCGACACTTAATCCCCCGTGCCTGACCTGTGCTTCCCGTAAATTGTTATAGTGGTCACGAATGTCTACTTGTGAGATGTTCTCGTATCCTCTGTTGATTTGATAAATTTGATAAATGAGTGTTTTGGGGGCAGATTAATCATCCCTGAGTATTTATACATGTAAATAAATGTATATGACTTTCTTATTTAGGTTACACGAATGCGCTTTTATGGCCTGATTATCTCGGTTTTGTGGTAGTAAGTACGGGACTGCTAATTCAGTTATAACAGTTTTCCTACTCTTATTACAGAAACTAAAATACATACTCACAGGATGGGGTGTTGCCAGTGGTTACTTACCATCTGTAGAATACTGGGCTCATGAATATTTTTAATGTTCCTGAACCTAGACTCTCGTCTGAGGATTGTTACGTATAGATACTTTATTTCTATATAATAGAAGAATCACGTAGAATTTATTACTCTCCTGGAAATTGAAATACAGGTATGACATGATTTGTTTGAGCGTTTGCAGTTATGTAGGAGGTAATTAATGTGACTTGCAATTAGAGCTAGTCAAACCGGGGTGATTTGGTGTAATTATCTTTTATTTCAAGGTATAATCATTTAATTCATTTCGCCTGCCAGGACCAGAGGTAACTGCTTATCTGGTGCTCGTAAATGAAGTAATTTGCTACATGACTTGATGAATTAACCTTTGCGTCTATGCACTTATACGAAAGATAAAGATACATGATTAAGGGATGTTGAAAGCGGAAAATGAGGCTCAAAAGAAACTTCATAAAATTAACTCATCAGACTGTGAAAATGAGAAATTGTTTCTGAATGAATAAGGTGACTGGTTATTAAAAGCTTGGCAATTCCTTTAGCTTTAACTTTTAACCTCCTCCCATCTTTGCATAAATGAGAAGAGAAGCAATTGACTGTTTGATTATAACAATGTATTCCGCCTCCTTGTTCCTTTGCATAACTTCACGTTTGAGTTGTTTACATACGTCTATCCCATCATGGAATTAGTATGTGCATGTAGGGTAGATATACATATCTACAGCTAACGAAGGCCAAGACTCTTGCATGCCTTGAAAAAATCAGTGTTAGAGATTTCCCACTAGTGCCATTCAAATTCCTATATTAAATTAGTATTATTCATGTTTGACAACCTATAAAGCTGTTGTCAAGCTATAGCAGAGATGTACTTCAGTATTTTACTATATAAGTAAATACTCCATGCATATGCCACAGGAAGATCTGTCAATTGACAATTGGTCACCTGTTTCTCATTAAATTTGTATGCAGTTCAATGCACCGCCGTCTTTTTATTCATGCATGTCTGCTTGAATTGTTTTGCTTATGCTAATGCATATTCCCCGTACCAGCAACCACCATTCGTCCAATTAACGTCAAAGTTTATCCCCGAGAATAGACCTGAATAATAAATACAGTCAGGCTTTCCACACTTTCCACTTCCCTAACTTCTCATTGTAGAAATGTTGAGTGATTAAGCTTTGCACGTGATGGAATTGCTGAACATTCAGATTATTCCAGCATTGGAGGAAATGACAGCCTAAAATTCCCATTGATGAAAGTAATGACGGGTTACACATTTTTGAGCTGTTCAAATAAGGAACTGACGTATGATTTAGATCTTGCTCTGATTAATCGAGTTACATATAATTACATACATACTCCTGGAACCCCATATGGAACTGCTGGAGTGTCATTGATTATGACTAATCAATCCTAATTATGAGACTCAAGCGTGAAGAAAAAGTTGGAGTCCATTATCGTACCTTCCCAAATTCGTCTGTGGAAACCACATTGGAATTTATCCCGATATGGCAGATGAGTTTTTTCCTCCAGCAGGTAGATCAAGCTAGAAGGTTAACTTAGGAGGAAAACTAAACTCCTGCAGTAACTGTAAACTTTAAAATGCAGGTATTAAGTTTTGCAAAGTAACCATAAATTAATGCCTGCATTTTAAAGTTTCCAGCTGGGAGATGACAGATGACATTGCCCTTACAATTAGCAATTATGTAGTAATTAGTGCTATTAAACATACTGATTATGTATAGTATAGGTAATTAATTTCATAAAATAACATTAGTCCTTGCATAGTTTCAAGAATTCTCAACTTGCTAAGTTCCGGTTGCACCTGTGCATTCAGTATGAATAATTATGGGGGTAACTCTAATAATTTTTTATCCCCTGCGGTAATTGTAAGTACCCGCATGTAAACTCGAAAATATTTTTATTTTTCAAGAACTTGCAACTCTCTAGTAATTATTACTTTACCAGTTTTAGCAGCCGTACACTTTATGATTTGATTATGCAAATTATATGGTACAGCAAACATGTTCATGGAGTCATTCATGACAACGTGCAATTTACGTGTCTATAATGCATACTACTGTACATACATCAAGCCTTGACGCTGACTGTGTACTATTAGCCAGCCGGTTCAAACTAGAGGACGTATGTATGTATGTACATAAATACTAGTCTTTGTTTTGGAAACTCTCAAATGTGGGACAGTCAAGTCCCGTAAATAGAACTTGAACTAAGACTCATTAGTTTTTGAATGATTAATGTGGTTTTTTTTTGTGTGGAAACAATAGGCTTTAACCGTTGAGGACTGCGAGATGCTTGGATTGGTCAACATATCAACAAACGAGTATCATTCCCCACATCTATACAATATAACGTGTCTGGGACATGCACCGACCCTGACTCGAAGTCAACTGACCAAAGCCATCATTCTGTCTGTTATGGCCGTCTTCTCTCTGGTAGGAAATATATGGACGATGATAAGTATTCGGAAGCAGAACAGACATCGATCCGGCCACGTGTACACTATAATATATCATCTTTCCATTGCGGATCTGTGCGTTACTTTCTGGTGTATCCTGGGTGAAGCTTTCTGGTAAGTTCGGCAAAAACTAATTTATTGTTTAATACTTTATATGTAGATACTACTAGTCCGACTTTGGCAATCAACCGATAAGCTTTTGACATATATCTATATGGCATGTAATTTCAAAATTGTCAGCAGTATCTTTATCTTATTTGAATTTCTTCAGATACTCAAGATATATTGCTTAAATTAACTTTTACATGACATATCCATCATAGTAATTACAGCTGTGCTTCCAGGTATTACAGGATGCTGGTAAAGATTAGATGCATATTCCTGTCTGAAGACTTAAGGGGAAAGGCCTTATGGAGTCAAAATAATTTATTTGGGTCTTTGTTTTAATTAATTTGTTACTTTGATCAAATCACGAGGTTGTTCTATGTGTGCAACGATAGTTCTGGAAGTATCGATATGTACATATAATTATACATATGTCGGTAATTGAAGCCAAGCTCGTTCAAATTATATTCTTGTCCTTGAACAGAAGATTTGTCTGTCCTTTCATTTCATACACTGGGTTGATGGATTTTTAGGGGTTATATTTGATGTTGAGTGTGTCTACTCAAAATAAAGTGTAAATTCGAATGATACAATCCCGAAGTGAAAGTTCATTGTTGTATGTTCAAATATGTGAATACATACGTATGTACATATATAGCGATATATGTAAGTATAGGTATAGATAATCTGTTTATATCTACTTGCCAAGTTACTGGAGTTGTTTCCGGCCTTCGTTGTGGAGTCGAGAGTGGAGCAGTGTACTTGGAATATCTACTTCAGTCTAGGATACTTAATCATGAAGTTTGGATCAAATTTCCTGGAATTCGAAATTGATTTAATGGATACAAAGGCGGCTACAACTCTGTATAAGGGAAGAACATAGCTGATTGCGGGCTTATGTTGGGGATACTGGAGGTTTGATTACGTGCCAACTTCAGTTATCTTGTACCGTATCGATAGCAAGAACTGTTTCACTTCTTGTTTTAGGCTATGGTATATACTATGGTATACTACTGTATATGCTTGGTAACAGCTGGTATTAAAAAAATTCTGAAAATTATTACAATTCTTATGTATTACATTCCAGGTAATTAGGATACAAAAGAAAATTGAATGCCGCCCTTTCAGTGACTTTTCGTTGATTAAAATTTCATATCAATACCTCCCACTGATCCTTCTTAGGGATTTTGAACTGAAAAATCTCTCTGAGATTTGTTTCTTATTTGTATTCCTGGCTCTTACGAGCAAAGGAAATGTCAACAATGGAATTTTATCGCTGTAGAAACTGATACTCTCTGTAAATTCAGAGACTGTTAACTTTGAAGAAGTAGTTGTCGAAGGGGAAGAGGCTATGGACTGTCACCATGCTTTTACCCTAATGAGTTTCTACAGATGTCTTCACAGATTTCCTTTTCTCGGGGCTGACAAGTGCAACCAGGAGGTCGGTGAAATCTTTCATCCTTACAGTAACTGTGTCTTTGATCAAAACTTTTATTTCTGGTTTTCGAGCACAGCGGCCTGACTTGACTTTTCAGGCTGTCTCACCTCACCCCGTTATATTTAGATGGGCCCAGATCAATTGTACGAAGTAAGGAAGTATATGCATATGTATATATGTACATATATGTAAAGAGTTTATTAGACTGTACAAAGATATAGGTGGAGCACAAACGATTTGCATAGTGTACTGTCAATAGTCTAGTGCATTGCAGCATAGGGAAAAACGAGGAGCTATTTATATTTGATTTTGACCTAAGGTGGGAAAACCTGCCGGAAAGCATTCTCGACTTTTCCATGTTACGATTGATGTTCAAAATGAATGTTTATTTATTTGATGTGGCGCAATAATTCTTCAAAGAACCTGGAAGTGCCTCACTGCCCTCCACTTGTTTATCTAGTTCATTAGCAAAATTCACATCAGCTCAGCTTTTTGTCTCTTCCATCGTGCCTGTTTGCGATTGTCTTCTCAGACAGGGAAATTGTTGAAGGCGAATTTCCCCAGTGTTAAAAATTACTTTTACTTTTTCTTTTACTTTTCTTTGGAGTTGGGACCAAGAGTGATTTCCACGATTCCTGCTGCTCACAATCCATTCATTTGAAAATCTCTGAGAAATATCATCATAGTTTCAAACAAATGTAACAACCCTGGAATAATAGTTGACATTTTAAACCGCAGTTACATATCTGTATTTTAGACTTTTACATACAGATTCAACCCGGATTTACCTCGCTGATATTTTCTAACATCTATTTTCGGTCTTAACAATATCAGTAGAATCATTTCCCCTTTGAACTGCCACTAGTTTTTGATCTGTTTGAATGTGTATTAATGAAATTCTCATCCACCGATGTCCATTATAGTTATCATGCCTTCGGTTCCACTCACATATGAATATCATGACGGACTTTCACCACAAACTCTACACTCTTTTACTCATTTCGTAGTTTACCATTTTGAAGTGATTGTTGTTTGTTCTGCAGACGTTGCACATTATTAAATTACAGGTGCAAGAATAAATTCATCATGCAACATATATTTATTAAATTGGATTCGTTTGATACTGAAATTTAACTCAAAATTGTCCAGGGTTATTTGAAATGAATACCATAATAGAAGACTCCTATGATGGGAATTTCATGGATTCAGGGACAGGAGTAGTAAATTATAGTAAGTACACTGCATTGCGTGTAGTAGGGATCTGCTTCTTTTGAAAAAGAGCCAAACCACGGACAAGGTCAAAGAATTTGGTTCCGTGGCTTCGGTAAATGCAGTGACTTCCAAAAGTTCCAGAGTTTGCTCCACTGTTTCTCCAAATTTTCTTTTACACAAGCAATTAATTAGCACTTCGGTGTCTGCAAAGTTTGCTGCACAAAATCCAGATAACACTTTTTTATGTGATGCTACTTGATGATTGTTAATGAAGGAATTGTATAATATTTAATAATTATTGTAGATTTTTAGAGTAAGAGTTGATTAATTAGGTTTTGTGTACACAGCGGGAGTAAAAAGAAAGCTTTTTACAAAACAGCACTGCCCCATTCATTTTTTAAAAATACGGACAGCAATATTCCAAATAGGGGAACGAAATTCGGGAGATAGCACTTTTTAAGATTCTTTTTCGTTTCACAGGAATTTGTTCCTTTGGTGTATCCACATAAGAGCTAGATTCCTGATGATACATGATACAATACAAAATGTGTATAAGTTGGAACTGCTGGTTGACTTACTAAGTTGTACCGTACCATTGAAAGGGCAGCGGAGAGGAGACAGGGAGATGTTCATCCTGAAAAATTATCCTCATTACTTGAATCCTTCAAGCTAAGTTACCTCTTCCGCATGATATCTCGACATGTCATTTCCACAGAGGGATCTGAATAAAGAAGTAGTTCATGTGGAAGGCCCTATTACAAATTCCTAGATGAAGAGCTCCCATACCACCAACCCTTCCTTTACCTTGTACTATCTGCAAATTTAGCAACACTTTCATCCAGCCTGGGATAAGATCCTTTGTGCATAATTATGTAGACAAAATTATACACACTCACAAAGCTCTATATATGACCCAGCAGAGTCAAATAGCCGTACTTGTAAGTACCTGACGGAGAAAAGTTAAGGCTCTCCGAGCAAATTCAAAGAGACGACACTTTGACAAGTGCACTGCGAGGGATATTCCAGTCGAATAACATTATCAGTCATTTATTGCAAGTCAAGCATTTAAGACTGGAAAGGATGGGAAAGATAGGGAATCGTGTCTTATTTAGAAATAGATTACGTGGGTTTCCTGTGAATCCATTCACCCTAATTGGTACGCTCCTGCTCCTGGTGAATTTTTTTTTTCATCCACCGTAGTCATTCGTTTCGATTAGACAGAACAACCAACTCAGGTATTTTTCCTTCCTGACATGTTGTCAGAACCGGTGAGCAGGATTCTACCTTTTTAATTGCAAGTGCTTTAGAGCAAGCTGGAAAATCTCAATCTAGTGAAATACAGTAGGACTCACGGAATTCAGGGTATCATGGTTCATCCTAGCTTACATAATTCATATACATACTTAATGACGTAAGCAAGTCCTGTACTATAGATGATACAGGCTCACCAAAGATCCAGCAGATATTTAATGCCATACTGTGAATGTTGGGTACTCAAATTGTGCCCTAACCTATGGAACCTTCCTTCTATGTATTCCGTGAAGAAGGAATCTCAAAATCAAACCATAAGTGCTCCTTTGCAGTTTCACATGAAGTAATGAGATTGGATTGCTGTCTAGATTTTAAACACTTGTTTTCCTATTTTCTAATTTATTGGGAACTGCAAGTGGTTTCTCTTAATTTAAACTTCCGGTAGGCTTAGCTCGTTTTACTTCTGCATCAGCATTGACGCTATACCTTCATCTAATTGCAGATGCATATCTATCAGGTACATGAAATTATTTGTAAGCAAGAACAAGCACCTACATACTTACGTATGTGTGTTGTGTACTACTCGTACTACATATATGTAGATCCTAGCTTTATTCCAGCCCAACGGGTTTTGTAACAAATTAAAGCAGATGTACTGATATTGAAATGCCCAACGTACTAATGCATACTACTTATTTAATTTTAACAACTTTCGTTGCTTAACCCGAGAATACAAGGGGATTAATATGGAATTAAATTTAACGTAATGCCTAGAGAATGTATGTACATGTTTGTATGTACTCCTGTAGAATTGAAAGAACATGGGAAAGTTATCAAGGGAAGATAAAATCTTTGCACTTGCATCATCACAAGGATCATATTACAGGCCTATCTGTGTCTATGAGACGACAAGTTGTGTGCACTTCAGAAAATCCCGAGATCCATACATATTAGGGCCACACGTACGTATGTACATACATACTTCCACTACTGCACGCCCCTGATGATGGTATACGTGCGGGTCTCTCTGTGTACTTATAAATTGAAAGGGTCCTGAAATCTACCTCATTGGGATAGTGATTACATTGTCCGCACCTACATACAGAGGACAAAGTTGAGCTTCATAGAAAAGCCCCTGGCCATTTTTTATTATCTTGCCCAGGTCCAATTGCACGTCCTATGTGGGTTTGTTCAAGGACCGGATCTAACTCGTGGAGGAAATAAAATTGTGTTTGGTATAAAAATTCAATGGAGGTGGTCAACTTTGAAAATTTCAGCAGCGTTCATCCCTGAACGTGTTTCTGGTACGGAATTCCCTTCTTTTTTTTTGTCTCATCGGAAGAGCCTTTGGTGAAAGAAGTCATGAAAACAACTATTTCATATGATGAGGAAAGGAAATACTTGGAATGTCAAGAGGAGACATTTCCAAGACTGCATTTTTACAAGTAGTTTCCCTCAGTTCTTTTTCCCTTTTCAATCCTGGGGATAGAATCTTAGATACAATCTTTCCAGATATATATTTTCATATAAATAATACAGAGTAGAAACTGTAGAATGGAGCTAGTTTAGAGAATATCTAGAAATAGACGAATGAAAGGAGTAAGAATGAAAATTGAATTGTACTTTGTATAGAAATTCTGTCTTTATATTGAGCTTATGAAAAGCATGAGACAGCTCAGGCGGAGGACAATCTCTGAACTTTAAGCATTGTCTGCGGAGGAAATTTGTTCTTATCATAAGGGGTAAGAAATAGATGACATTTACAAGGACAAAAGTTGGCAAAAAGTTCATCTAAAATCCAAGAGGTACAATTTTCTCTCTCACTTTTAATATCTTTTAAACTCCTGACAAGAATCTGTTGTGGACCAAACTTTTCCAGGGATATAATAAGGCTTGTCAGTGACAATCTTCTGTATGGGACACATCCCAGTTTCCCTCTCACTCTCTCACCATGTATAAATGCATCCCATGCCATATTTGATTCCTGATGTTATTTCTGATCGAAAGTAGCCAGATTGATAAAATTCAATGACAATACTTCACTATAATATTGAGGTAGATTTTATTTCATTTTTTTTTCTTTGCTCTTCAGGAAATTGGAACAACTTTTATATTCCATCAATGTTCCATAAGTACTTTTGTAATCAAAACAAATAAATACATACAGTATGTAATAGGCTGTATTACTGTGTAAGCCCATTAAAGAGCTTTCAAAGGGTTGGGGTCGCTCACGTAAGGCTTCATAAACAGAGCGTGAGACATTTTCTAATTATTAACTTTTGGAATTTTAAAAACATTTTTGGACCTTCATTGAAAGTTGGAGCGGAGTGCACGCTCACAATGCATTTATGTCTAGGGCATTGTTTCTCAAGGAACACTTGATGTGTACGTATGGTCGTCATCCCAACCCCAACCCCAACACTACTGGAAAGGATGAATAGTGACTGAAATACCAGAAAAGTTTATATGTTATGAATACATAAATACTACATAATCATGTCAACGGAATGTTACGGTTCAGATGAACTCCTAACATGTGCATGCATTTGAATATGTATGCATGTACTTGGAAAGTTCCACACACGTGAACTGCTAATATACATAAGAAAATGTTTCCCCTGTATCCATGTACATATTATTACGGAGTGGAGTTTATTGTCAAAAAAGGACTCTTACGTCAAGATACACATGCACAACAGCGTGTCTGGAAATAATAGGAGTCTCTTAATCCCAGGAGAGAACGTTAACTTCACATCACCAGCCCACTCCATAGAAATCAACTGTGCTCGTAGATACATGTCAGTATAAAGTTTAAACTCGTTACAGGACTCGTGATAAACCGAACAGCCTGGCTTTGACATCCACGTGGTTATTTTTACCTGGAAGAGTCACTGGTTAGAATTTTCTGTCATTGAGCATTTCCACACACACACACAAAGTTGAATGAGATTAAGGGACTTAAATGTGAAATAACGTGATAAGTGCACATAATTGTATACCTGCATACATATGTACGTACCTTTCTATGATTGTCTACCCCTTCATGCAATGATCTCATGCTGTGCTGTCATTTAAACTAATTGAATAATACATAGAGTGGATTTTATATCAGCAGTTAAATTGAGCGTTTATAATTATATGTTATTATACTAAATCTGAGGTTTCCAGTAATTGACTGCAAACTTCCGGCCTAGAATCATTAGTCATAGGCACTTACATTAAGTTGATATGGAGTAAGGTCAAAATATTGTCAAATGCAAATGTAGATGTAACTTGGTGATGTAAATTAAAATTAAATAATATTACTTTCTTTCAGGTATTTTACGGTCGAATGGAAGCTGGGGAATGTGGAATGCAAAATTTTCAAATTTGCCCAAATGTTCAGCTTGTATCTGTCCACATTCATCATGGTACTCATCGCTGTGGACCGTTTCATCTGTAAGTTATCTCCTGAGTGTCAAATTCGTTTATACTTTGTAACATAAATATTTCCTTTGCCAATGCTGTCCATTACTTGTAGTCATAAATTTTTCTTTTTTAAAAAAATTTGCTAAAAATAGTTTTAAAGGGGTTTAAACAGTCGGAGGAAGAATGCGGGGGGAAATATAGACCTAGGACTCTGCACTATAAAAACTTCATTGACCTCACGCTGTGATCCATCGATTTTCACGCGTCTGGTTTTTCTGGAGACTTTTTGTCTATATATGTGCACAAACCGGACTTTTTCTAGGACTGATTTGGGTTTTATTTGGGGGAGTAGGTGCTGGGATTAGGCTCTTTTTTTTATATATGCCCTTTTTTCTCCAAAAACTTGTTGGCTTAAGTTCAAGTGCTTTTTTTTAGGAGGGTGGAACTTTTTCTTTCTTATGGCTTTGTCCCCATTGACAAAACTTGTGCATCTGGAACTTTGGCTAACCTTTGTGCCCTCCCACAATTATATTTTCATATTTGAGATTCATTATTCCTGTGTAGTTTAGGACTATTATTCTTTTGGAGGAAGAATGTGAAGAGTTGATATGTATCCAAATTTTTAAGTTTCGAATCAGTGACGCATGAAATTCCCTCGTTAAGATAAGATTAAGTATCCTATTCTTTAGTTTAAATCAGGAAATGCATAAAAATGTGACAAGGCTTGAATGTAATTTAGACCTGGATATTTTGCACCGTTATCTTTTTTTTTATGCAGTCTGGATCTAATTTTCCTTTGTTTGAGGTTCCATGAATAAAATAAGTATGTACTCATATTATTTTACTCCAGAATATACTTTCACTCCTAATATTTGTCATGGGGTGCATGCAGTGAATGCTTGAATTAGGAGATTCTGAGGAATATTATTATAATATTACATTTGTATGTACCTTATCGAAGCCTTCATTTAAAATCGGACCCAAGTTTAAAATTAACGTTGTAGGAGTTATGCTTCAATTATTATTACTTTAACTGTATGAGTTTTCATTTACCTAACACATATGTCCCGTACTTTCTTTTTACAGGGAAGTAAACTCCAAGTTTTAAAACGTAGTCAGTTGAGAATCTTAATGAAATCTTACTTCAAGTACGTAATCAGAAGAATCTTCCTCACATTTACGAATGCGGGTACATATGGCCACCGGTGGTGCAAAGTACAAATTTCACTTTTATGGTTTTTATGCGAAAAGTTGGCTATTCTGATGAATTTTTTTATGACAGTCCTCCCAAAGCTGATGCTCACCTTATCTGTGGGGAGCTTCTCACTTATGTATGGGCATTCATAATTTTACGAAACAAGTACGAACCCAAACATGTCTACTTTAAAAGTATTTATATGCACAGTTATACATACCTTGTCTTCGAAATTAAATTCAGGCCTAGGGGAAATACATCATTAACCTAGGTTAGAATTACATCATTAGTTTGAATTATTGCTGTGGTGAGGGGGTCAAAAAGAGCTTATGGAAGATACGAGAATATCTGAAAGTTTTTTTGACTCATTTATATAATTATATGTACTTAATCCAAAGATATGGATACAATTTTTATTCGTCTTTATTTTATCACGCAATCCTTATATGAATGTCTTGCTCAATAAAACCCACGTTGCGAAAGTCCTGAATGGAGGGTATTTTGGACAAATGCAGGTTACTTTCTTCCTTAGTCGTGTTCCTTGCAACTGAGGCGTCAGAGACTCCGAGCGTGAATTTATATACATATGTACTTGGTTCATATGCAATATTATATATGCAGGTTTATGTTCAGTCCTTATAGGACAGTAGTGAATTTTCTAGGAAGTAATTCCCCTTTACTTTATCGACCTTAAACTTTAAGAATTTCCCTTGAACATGTGCAATTAGATATTACTTGTATGTGACATTCCATAAATACCTTTAGGGCTACTTACCCTGACTAGCCAATGCTATTGGATGGAATTGTGAAAGTATTGTAGGTATCTCATTAAATTCCAATCCTTAGATCCTATAATATGCCCGTGGACCTTTATTGTACGGCAGGTATTACTTTTTAGTATTATGAGACTGTTCGTACAGGATCCTAATAATCTGCCGTGCATACCCCGCCGTGTTTACAATACTATGGGCCATAATATCAATGGGAATTGAGATCATAAAGTCTGTAGCAATCTAGTGGCACACACACACATGGCCCTTAAGGATATATCTACATACAAATTGCAGAGTTCAGAGAGATTATGTGTTTGCAACTCTTTTACATACAGAGGACTCTCGTTATAACAGCAGGCTAAAAGTATCCCCGTCTAGAGTCCTGGTGTCTGGCTCTTTTTTATTGTGGTTTGGGTTTATAAGGAGACAGAATATCAGCCTCGTAAATGGGAATGCATTCAGTTATATTTGTATCTTTAGAAAGTTAAATCTCTTGTAAGGGTCTCATATGTAGAGGATGCTCGCAATATGTATACATATAAAATTTGATAGCCATTTACAACGTGTTAGCATTTATTCTCCACTTGCCAATAATTTCAGCCCAGGAAACAGTTGAAAGGATTTCCTCAGAGCACTTTTTGCGGAGGAATAGCTCCTATGTTTGAATTGGAACCATTGTATGTATATGTGTTATTGTTACTTGCTGCACTCTCCTTGCTATACGCTTCTATTTCTGTGACAAATAATCATTTCTTTTCTAGTCTAGCCTGAAATCAATGGCGACAGTTCCATTAGCTATTACACAAATGTCTTGGGACATATTTCGTACAGTATGTTATACATTTTTTGTGATAATGGTAATATGTTCCTGTGACATCTTGTGTATAGAGAGAGAGAGAGAGAGTATAGTTGAAATTATATTGAAATGATAGTATCATTCCTTTTGAGCCTTTTCATTTAATATGTAGACTGCATGCATGACAATGTTTTTATGTATTATTTCCGATTTATTGATTTTGAATGGAGGTAGTGGAGATTTCTGGAACTGCATTATCATTTAATAATGCATCTGTCATCTACTTATGTATGCCAGCATTATGTCACGTAAGTGGAAAGACTGCCTCGGAAGGATCATTATTATGCAGATGTTGAGCAGGAAAATATTTTTGAGAAATAAATGTCAAGGGAAATTATTTTCTCCACGGAAATGTATGTACAGATGCTTTATGTGATTTTGCTTTGAATAATGGAATGCCGCTTCTAACATTTGTAATGTCGCATGTGGCACACTACCACGAATCCTGATAGGAGGTGAAACTTGTCATGAAGGAAGAATTTCAAGTTTTGCTAATAATTTGTAACTTGTATTGTAGAAGCTTTCATTCCCTTGTCACTACATGTCCGGCTCTTATCCACAAATGCCTGTCAAATCTGAGCACAAATGCAAGCTTGTCCATTTGTGGTTGCTCAAAAGCCATAAGAATAATAAATAGTTTTCAATACTGTCAGAGGGTAATACTACAGCAGCTATACAATTAATGCATTTCTGTTTTTTTTTTCATGCCCACTCTGGAATTGGACAGCTGTAAAATACCCTTTAAAAAGTATGTCCAGAGGAATGTGCGTGCGTCTGATAGCCGCGTGTTGGAGCTTCAGTGCTATTCTCAGTCTACCTCAAGTAAGTGAAAAACAGGATTTTTTTATTGCTATCTTCTCGTTTTAGTCCAATATCCAAGTTCAGCACTAAAAATGTAATGCACAATCGATTTCGAGATATCTGTACTACATTTGTGATGCTCGTATGCTGCACGAAACGGAAATTACACGCAGTATTTTACAAGTAGCGCTGGAACTTACATGATAATTTCTTAATCTCATGCAATACTACTCAATGTACGATTTATTCAGGAATGCTCGAATAAAGAAGCGTAATTGCTTGTACAGGAAAAAAATATGTTGGGAATATTTATTGTTCACAATGTTTTGGGTTTAGATGAATCATGTACTCAACCGCTCAAACAACCGCATTTGTGGGGTATTGGGAATCGTAGGGAACTAAAATCTTCCGGATAACAAATACGGGTAGTCTTGTTTGGACTGTTGAAATATTGCGAGTACATTGCGGGTCATTGAATTGAACTGAAATCATATGCTTAGTTTTATATGTGCGTACATAAGTTCTGGAATGTATTACTACGGGAACTGGAAGTCCCAGGATGGGGCATTTACGATCCTGTAAAAACCGTATATATTTCCCAATGGTACGAGTTGGACTAAAATTGGAAACTGGAGGTATTTTTTCATATACTCATACATACAAACCAACTACTGACAATTGTCGTTCTTTTTTTTTCCTTTGTTCAGAACTTTTGATGACTTCAGTGTGGGTTTAAACTGTGTCTGACGTTTGGAATTTCAACTGTCCAAAAGAGACACGTCCCGCCTAGGCCATAGACCTTATTACGCAAAATAATATTCTAAAGCTTCTGAGCACGGCTCAACGGCTGACCACATCAGTAATACTTTTAGGAAGTGTGGTACTTCACTTGATTGAATCTCCATTATCATGTCGTGCACAGTCATGTAGAAATAGGGATAAACGATTCTACACATGTTGCTATAATTTTCTTCCTGTGGTAATGTATGTGCATTTGGAATATTTCTTGCGTGCGATTATTACGTACCCAGTTTATGCAAGCTCAGTTACAAGTATAGTCCTTCAGTTACCTTTATGGCAAGACATTGGAGAGATGCGTACGAAAAGTAATACAGAGGTTTATTACCCCAAACCTAATCGCTCCGTGTGTACCCGTACATATGTATAATTATATAATTATGTAAATGCAGAAAAAATTGCACACGTGATTGCAAAAATGTAAGCTTGGATGTTGAATGGGGATTTCGAAATTATACAAACGATAACGGTTAGAAATGTAACACCTTGTCATGTTACACTTCCTGACGTTACGCTTCTTAGCACACTCCATCATAAAACATAGTGCAGGTAAACCAGAAATGTTACGGATTTTGAAGGTACACTAATCTGACGGTTACTTCCATCAAATTCTGAATAACCTGTAATTCTAAAACCTGCATGTTGTATGGTATGTACCTATTTTCTAACAACTATAAAAATGCAAGCACATCCTCTCATGAACCATCAATTAAAGTAATATAATAATTACAGGAATAGCGGTATCGTATGTTCGAATTTCCTAGGATACCGGAAATATTTTATTTTCTAGTATTTTACGTAAAAATGTAGAAGCATGTAACTAGACTCTGTAGTGCTTGAGGTGAGTGCAATGATATCTCTGAAAACATATGTATACTGTAGGTCACTTGAGAAACTTTTGAGTCAGGTTTTATTTTCCTGTCTGGACGTGTAATTTGAACACTACAATTTTTTGACGTGCTCATTGGCTTTTAATTGTCCTGAAAATTGCCTCCAACAATAATAATTACTGTACAAGCTTGTACAGTAGTTTGGTTTGTACTCTAAATTAAAAACACGAAAATTCCCGAGTCTATGGAGGTCACAGTATGTGCATATGCAAATTAATTATAAAGTTCTAAGACTCTAATAGGTACTTAGGTTCTAGTACTACAGTCTGTGTTTATACCTTCAGTAAACAATTTTTAATTAGTTTAACAGAATCTGCTAAACTTACTTGTAAGTACGTATTTATGTGCAGTTTTTCTCAAAGAAATATTCACTTACAAATACTTATTTCAAAAAGAAACAAACATTTCACAGCAAAGGGTTTTACGGTATTCTTAATTTTTTAAGCCAATCCAAAAATAATTAAAATTAGTGGAAAAATCCGGATTTTGTACATTTGCTCGTCGTGTTTTGGCTCACCATTCTTCCCATAATTAAAAATTCTTAAGAAGACCCAGTTCTTCAGCCTGGCATTTATCCTATGTAGCCAAGATTGCATTTTTATTCAAATCCTGGAGACAGGTAGCGAGGCACGCAGTGTAGACACTGCTCAGACCAAAGGCATTACTAATCCTCTAGGCTTCGCTAATGCTAAAACGTAATCTGTACTGGATTATTGCCCGAGGTCAAAATCAATTCAAAAACCCATTCCAAACATCCCAGTCTCTAAAGAATCTAGGAATCCAGAGATCGCATGCTGGGGTAGGGTACTTGACAGCAAGTTCTAAATTTAGCCCTCTTTTAATGGAACTTGCTCTGAAGTTTTTACAGTACAGTTGAGTGTGAGCAGCCTCGGACCGGTCTGTTTGCAAAGGCCAGGGTGAGGGAATCGAAATTTATGGACGTGTGTAACTAAGCATGTTGTAAAATCAGGGCTGAAAGCACTCATTTAACCATGTACTTGTCGTATGGTCTCTGTAAATATTTAATTTGTAGGTGTAAGAATGCATGACTCAAACACTGTTTGAGTCCTTTCCATTTTTACACTATATTTCCCTTGAAAAGCTTCCTACAGCATTTGGTACTTCAGTCCAGTGCGTACGACATTGATTGTCCTGGATCGCAACTTCGGTTTTTAGTAGATACTCCTTCAGCTGTTGATATTGCTAATTACATTTCGACATGTGATATTAGCCTTATGGCTTGATTGAGATAGATAATTATAATTACACACATGCGTCGAATTTAAGGACCGTCCTATAGTGAAAATAGTAATTATACGGACTAAATGATTCCAAATGTAAGGAGGGAGAAGTGAAAGGTAAGCAATTTTGAAATGAGGAGACTACATACAGTCTTAAAGGAAAGAAAGAGCTGCGTGATTTTCGTATGCCTTGGAAAGGGAGGATTAAAATAAGAGCATTACAAATTCTATCTCTCACCATTGACTCATTGTAATTACCAGTGCGTAAGTTGTAGGTGGGGAATTTGTAAAAAAAAGTATTAGGGTCAAATGCTACTGTAGTTCAGCTGAAGTAGCTTTTTGCTTGTGTGTAGCAGCATGTAATTGTTGGCGTGTGAAGTGTACGACGTGTGAATACAAATTATGTAAAGATTGATTATAAGCTGGTTCCTTAGGCATGTTGACGCATAATCTGTTTTGCGTCTGATATGGCTCAAGAGGTTGAAAGGCGTACTTGCGTAGGACTCACTTATACTCGGCACACGGTCAGCTAACTGACTGAGTCATTGAGAACACCCACATGACAATTTTAGTGAAAACAACAAAATTTGTAGCTGAGCTCAAGACTCTTTTTTATTTACAGTTACATGCAATTACTTGGAATAAACAATAATACTGTCTAGACATATGTATCTATGTACGTATAGATATATAAAATAACATATTACCACAGTATCTAAACAGTAAAAATATGTGGCACTCAATATGAGTAAACATTTACAAATGTTGGTCTTAACCTTGTACACAGGAGTATCGATCGAAAGCCAAGCTAAAACTCAGCTGTTTCAAGTGTTTTTTTGTGCGTTGGATACCGCAATTTTTTTTATCACAGGAATAAACGTCTAAAGGACAGTTGTTGTCCCTTCAGCTGACGGGGTTTCATTAAATGCTATTTCCTGCAGAAATGGTTTCTCAGGAATTCGATTCCATTTTTTGTTCGAGGTTGTGCTCATTGACCGAAAAATTGTTTGGCAATATTTTTATAGGTTGCATATATATGAGGTTTCTTTTTTATCCGGGAAAATGTTCCCAGGTACCATTGGCTGAGAGATTTTTGGGTAATCATAGGCCTAAAAATGGTATTCACTGTGTGACCTCATCAAAGACCCGGAATATTTTTTGAAGCTTACAATTAGCTTAGAACTAAAAGTAAACAAATTTTTGGGAGGAGTTTAACCGAGCGTAAAATTTAAATGATGTTTCTTTTCATCCTCACTTCATTACTGGAGATGGAGAGTAGTTTAGATTAATGTACATTCATATGCTTAGAAACCCCTGAAATAAATATTTACAGTACAATGGTCTGGGCAACATATTCTTGTCCCGCTCTCTCATGACAATTTTCATGATGACTATATATGATGTTTGAAAATTTGTGTATACATAGTTTTACAGTGATGGAGCCCACGGGGAAGGTTAAAGGCTTCTAGGGGCTGGAGCAGAGTTCATTCACCATCACCACCACACACTTGAATTAATTGAGGATACTTAATTATGCATTTTGAATTGAGCGCCTTCCAAAATAATTTAAGCTCGAGAAAGCATTTTGATGACAATGTTGACATTTGAATTCCACTTTTGATGTGGTCCCCAAAGATGAAGCAACTCCTTACATTTATGAAAATGTGTTATGAATGCTTTTCTACAGATATTCTACAGAGTTTGATATTATACATAGAAGCAACTCTGTGCATAGATGTACATAATTATATAAATTCACACATTCCAAACCCAAGAAGAGCAGCGACCTAGTGCATCGTCGGAATATATTTTTGTACGAGTTCCAAGTTATCTACGCCTCCTGACAATTTGTGTTTAATTGGATGTGAGAATATATCACTCCAGTTATTCTGTGTCTTGGAGAACCCTTCATATTTCTTGCCGCATATGCACTGGTGAGTACACAGTGTCAAATCATTTACATTCATTTGGAACTTTTCCGACTCAAAATGTCTTCTTCTGTGGGCTCCTCTATGTGGTATCAAGATGTATACACTGCACTTGAGTAGCGGGACCCCTGAGGACTGTTTTTGTTTAAGTTTTCTTTCAGAAAAAGGAAAGAATTCTGCAAACTCCTTTGAAAAACGAAGACTTGCATTTCTTCATAATTAGTTTCAGGCAATATGAGTAAGTTCCTTTCGTAAAATTATTACAGTCAACAAAAAGAAGGACAAGTTCAGTGGGACTTAGTCACACTTGACAGCCGAATGTTATATTCATTGTGAAAATTATCGCATCATATTTTTTTGGGAGGAGCCCGTACTTTCTGAGAATGAAAATAAACTTGGTCAACAGTCATCGTAAAATTATAATTTTCGTCAGCCTTACTCAATTCAACTCAGCGTCATGGCTCATAGTAGTTCAAAATATTACTCCGACCCAGCTGCATCTAAATTCAGTAGCTCAGCAGTTCAAGGTCCAGGGAATCAATTTCCTTTCTCCTAGTGATCTTCTCACACATGTGGTTATAGCTTTCATGGAGTTTTATTGGAAGAATTGTACATACATATGTATGTTCATCCCTGTGGGACCTGGGAACGGGGAAGGTATGGAGATGACCCCAACTTTTGTGGTAACATCAGTACATTACGTGGAACTCCTGAGCTCAGTGTAAATATCCCTTACAAATAGCAATGAGGGCAGGAGGAGAAGATCCGAGAGTTGGAGAGTATTGTGGGAATCTCAGAGAGACAATCGAATTATTATACGCATTCCTCTCTCGCACCACCTGATCTGTCCTAGGGGCAAAGGTCAGTCATGGTCGAATCAATTTAATAATAGTAAGTGGTTTGCCATTGTTAATGCCCTGCCCTTCCCTCCCATTTGTCCTTGACAGGATTTCCACTATATTCCTATCCACTAGGAAAGAGCAAGATTGCTCGGAATGACAGCAATAAAACGTGATCAAATCAAAACGTGTTCCTTGCGCAAAGGTAGGGTAAGAAATTATTTTTATGGCTGGGATTCTATTAGATTTCCCAAGCTGGGATATCTCATTTACTATCATTGAGTTTAAAATGACATTTCCCTGCGGTTTATAGATATATCTACTCCTGCTTTTTTTTAATGTAATTTGTAATTTTCTTGCCCGTTTCCAGCTGTAATCACATTTTCAGCACTCGTTTCCTCGTTGATACCTTCATGGCTTTCCCGTCTACCAAAAGTCACGTACACTGTGTCCTTGATTATTCTCAATAAATTCGTTCAGTAGTAATAAAACCACTGCATGCATGCCGTCACCTCGTTCCCTATAATTTAAATACAGCTTTGGAAGGTTAGATTTAATTCCAAAATACTAGACAGAACACTTCACCAGTTTGCAAAATTTTGACCTACTTTATGGTCTACTCTAATTTTCACAATTCCCTCACGATATTTACTTAAATGTCCCAGATTGGAATTTCCAAGAGTATGAAGATTTTTTTCACACTCACTATCAGACGATATCCTGGTACATGGTAACAATCATTTCCAATTGGGAAAGGTGAACCGAGGCAAAATGACTTCCAGGATAATTCTGTTTAATTAGTCAAGGTTTTAAATTCTTATTCCAACATTTGATTGCTGAAAGGACCAATTTCATTGTGGCATTCCCCTCCATTAACAAAATTAGAACAAACCATAGAAGTAAATTATCGTGCAATAAATATTATTTACAGTTACATTCCCTTACAACATCAGGAAATCTCTTGGGATGTAAATGAATTGAGTCACCATGCAAGCATTTCATAATTCAAATTAAAATAAAAGCAAAGGAGGGGCGGGGATTGCTATATTTTTAGTAATTTGATTTCCCCCTGTTATCCTGAGCTTAGTTTGATGAAAGTTGAAAGGGAAGCCGACAATGATCTCTGTGTATGACTTGCTTCTTGTTATAATAAATACTGCAAATATACATATATCTACATACATAATTACATATCTATATCTATGTAATTACCCAACGTACTCCTCTGCAATTCATTGAAATTAGAGGTAAGTAATTTGAGAGAAGTAATAAGATACAGGAGGATACTTGGTAGGAGATATTAGTTCTGTGTCTAGTTTGCGTTTTCCTACCTCCTCCCGCAAACGATGTAAAGGTTTCATCTCAGGATTTAATGAAAGGAGAGCCTTACGTATATCTTTGGGTTCTTTGAATCTATTATTAATTAATTTTGTAAAACTGTAAGGCCATACGTGCTATGAAAGATCTGATGTTCCTAGATTTAGGTAATCGAGATTTGTAGGATCTCAAAGGAGGAGCTCCTATTAATAAGGCCGGGTTCAATGCATTCTCTGGAAGGGGCTCAGAGAGGAAAGTGCTTTGTTCCCAAAATTTTTCTAACGACTGTCACACGATATTTGTTTACTCAGCCGTTATTCACCCGTATCTTTATGTCTGAAGGTACAATAGGGATCTGGGGAAAACCAAGATGCTTGGGAAGAAAAATAAAGAGAATCGAATCATGAAATCCTGGTTTTTCCATCTCCTCATGTTCTTTTTACTGCCCTTACTAGGTGAAAGGAAGGTTGAAAGGGATAAGGAGAGAGTTGTCAAGCCTAAGGACACTTTACAACATGCACATGAATGTACACTAAACTTACATGCTGGGTTGAGGAAGCAAAAGAATTTAATAATAGCGATTCTTTTGATTGAAGCCTCTCTTTTTTCCTTGTGAAAGAAAGGACCTTTACCTTTTTTTCCCATCTCTTCTTTGAGCCAGCAGTGCCAGGGCTCACACTCTGTAATAAATGAGGTATGTATTACATCCGAGTCTTCTCCACTCTTGTCTTTATTGTACATCCTCCTTTCACTCATTTCTCTGTAGTTTTATTTCAAATCTAGCCAACTGAGAATGCTAAAAATTTACGCTATCATAATAATTACCTTTCATGGGAAGCTTGATAAACCATCTCGTGTCATTCATAACTCCCCTTAGTAAAATCCTAACCGTATGTATGTACATACATCTGATACTATACTATAGATTGTTTGCACTCTCTGCATGACTTGCTTCCGAAATTTATTCTAACATAACTTTCTGAAGGGGATGTTTTCCCTTGTGTTTTCCATGGACTCAAGGGAGATTCCATCAGTCTGTCTTTCAAGCATGAGTTCCCCAATGAGATATTCTTTTGCGTACGCTATCGTAATTCTTTTTTGCAAGCAAACACTATACTGCGTAATTGCGCACACATTCCAGAACACAAGAAAGTGGTTGAAATTAACATCTGCATGAGTTGAGCCCTGTGAAGGTATAGTAGTCAATAGGCTGCTGGAGACATTATTTCTAGTAAATCTCCTATCCTCGAACCACGCATTCTCCCCCTGAATTTTAATCAGACGTTTTTTTTTGTTGTCACCAGATCCGTTCATTTAGGGATTTAGCTCGAGACGCCTTCACAAGTCCTAAGGTCCCTTTCCAAGATCCTGTGTATATGAAGTAGTGTATGTAGATTGTTGCTCCTTGAGGTAAAGGCATTGAAGATATCTCTTTGAGAAGAATTACTACAGAAGTATGTAGGTATTACGATCAAAGGAAAGGCACATTTTGTGTGTATCAAAGGCATTTGATTTGATTTGGACCTGGTAGACCTTGTCAGCCTCGTTGATGTGTTACACACTTCAAATGTTCGGAAGTTCAAAAGTCGGAGGGGATTTAAAGAAACACCTTTTTGAATTTTTCAATATATTAAATTGCACAAACTATTTCCTCCCGTCTTGACATTACTAAATGGAGACAGTGTAGGAGGGAGCTATTGTTATCACAGGAAATTTAGTTTAGTTTAATGACTTGTCTCGGACTCTCTTTTCCCGTTTTTAATGAGAGCTGGAGGGAAGAAGGAAAAATGTGGGAAGGAACGATTATATAAGTCTGTAAGGGATTGAAGGAAGTGCAATTTTTAAATAAATACAATTTCCTAAAAGGAAGGCAAACATAAGGTCAAATTTAATAACGTCAATGTAGGATTTTATTCCCTTGCAAGGCCAGTTGAAATGGGAAAATAAACGGATTTCCAAACCCTAGAAGGTCTAAGCGTCTATAGGCACATCTCGATGAAGGCCTCTCCTAGGAAGATTCTCTGAATTCCATCATTGATACAGTATGAAAGCATCAGAGTTCTGGAAGTACCTTGGAAATTGAAACATGAATTTTTCCTGCCTTATCTAATGTCTACTGTAGTATCTGAGTATAGATATCTATTTGTAAGAATACGTATATTATCTTTAGATTTGGAATTATTTTTTAAAATTTCAAAGAAGTATGTATGTATGTAGTATACACAATTACATACATAAGTACATACATACGTACATCTGGAGCTATTACACTAGATAGGTGTATTTCCTGAGAAAGTTTTGTCACTACAGAATTACATGGATCTGAAAATATCCGTACAAGTATGATTTCCTCTGAAGCTAAGTTTGTCTGAGGACGGAATGGATGTACGGTTAATGAATTTTCCCCGGGAATTGAGTACTCTGGAGCAGAAGCAAGTCCCTGACTGGAATAATTATGAATTTTCTCCTCCGCCTTGGCTGGTGTGAGCATGATAATTACGTATTACTTGCTATTGCACTTCCCTAGGCAAACAGATTATGGGTTGGTGAGGGTGCGGAATGAAATCAGGACCAAATTGGAAGTTCCTCTCCGTTTTTCTGCTCCACAAGAAAGAAAGTTTGGAAGAAATAGAATTTAGCCGATAGGAGGAGAAAATCAATGAAGCTTTGTGGAAAGGATGAGATCCACTGATAAAAATGTGTTGTTGACGTCAGATTGCAATCCGGATGAGGCACTGCATTAACTTGGCTCATTAAACTTAATTATACGAGTGTAGTGGTAGTTGTGCTGAGTGAAAGTGAGACCACTAACACGGAAGGACACACACACACACACACACATAGGCCTTTCCTTTTAGCTAATTTGGCTTCTGTAAAATAGCTATTTCACATTGTGCATTACATTGTACTCTCGCCCCGCCCACCCCCTTATGGATTTACGTAAGGTAACCGGAATTTCATGTCATTTATCACGAAATTGTTGTTCTCCAGCTCCGGCGGAGGAGATGCACTGCATACAAATTTGGGGATAATGTGCATTCGAATCCGTAAATCATGGAACGTTTTAATGTTTATAGAGCGAAAGTGAATAGCCATGAAAGATTTATTTTCCCTGACATTTATTTTATCGAGGACGGGTTATATGGGATACCTTTGGTTTTATTCCCGCCCGGGATATTACCCACGGAAAACATTAGTTGGCTTGTCTGAGGCTCCCGACAACCGGGAGGTACTCGGGTCTAAATTGGTGGCATGCAGTATGTGTTGACTGCAGTCTTTCAAGGGTAATGAAACTCTCGACTCCCGGATTTTATTGCTGTATCTTTTTAATACTGTGAACCACATGGTGTTTGCTCTCCTCATCATCAATTATTCTTTTGATACCGGCACCATCAGCTGGAACAGATGCAGGCCACAGCGTGTCATTTCTATTCCAGAGAAACACAAAAAAAAGTACCTTAATGTTCCGGAGGAAATGTTATGTGAAATCGGGATTCTCAGGGTTGGGCATTCGCCACGTACTGTAATCCTATGATGAATTTCCAAGCCATAATGACAGGCTTTAAGGTGACAGCCTTGGTCTTTTCACTGGATTAACTCAATACTACCGGCTCTTACTCTAGTCTCAGTAGCAATGCTAGAAAGTCAAAGTCCCATAAAGATTTTTTTCAAACATCGCAACGGGAAGGAGTGAAAGTCTGAGCCTAAAATCTAAGGGAAAGTTCTGAATGAGCATGTTATGTAGATACTAATATGGTATTGAATGAGGATTGAAATTACATCCTTCCAGTAATAGGGAATTAGCGAGATCACAATTTAATATTCGATAAGAGCTTCCAGGAAATTACAGGTAATCCCACAAAAATAAAAATCCTATTTTCACTACGTTACCTATGTATGTACATACAGAGGTACCACCCATGTGTACGTATGTATATGTACATCGCGTCATAAAGTTTTTCAACTTTCCTCACGCTTGCAATACAAAATCCACATAGGTATGTACGTATTCCCGCTATGTATGAAAGTAATTAGGATGTGACAAGCATACACTCTGCTAAAGACATATAAACCCTGGGATCATTTCCTAGACGCGCTTCTCCAAAAGGGATCTCTGCGGTCTCTGGATATGCTGGCGCAGATGGAGCGGTAGTAATGACCTGACTGTGGCAAAAAGTGTTAAAATAACGTATAAAGTGAGCGGTCCAGTTAATTACACTGAGGGGACCCGGGACGAGTCCTGTAAAAAAGAATTTCCTGCTGTTGGAAAGGGATGGGAGAGATAGGAAGATACAAACCCATGGGGAAAACCTTCCTCACTTCAATTAAGACTATGCTGTAAATCTATTAGAGCTTATTCCTTACGGAATCCCTGTTATTGCGTACCTGGCATCAGTATTTATTATTATGTAATAACCTAGTACAATAGCTAAGGAGTAGCTTGACTTTGAAGATACATTCATCCCGGTGGTCAGAGTCATCAGATATTTTGAGCATTCTCTTTGTGGATGAACAACCTCCCAGTCCAGCAACCACAGTTGAAATCCTCGGGTGATTGAGATGTTGTGGTCCTCGACCCGGCTACATAATGTCCCCACGTGGGCTAGATACAGATTTGTCTACTGTACCTTATCCATATGAATAGCAATTGCAAGATGCAGCTACAATTCACAATGCTCCTCCTGCTCTTGTCGCAAGTTAAATTTTGGAGTCCCGACGGATTAATTTAAATAGTAGCTTAATATTTAAAGTTCCGGAAAATTCTAAGTGTTTTCAGAAAATATCTCTTGAGACGTCCCACGGAAAGAGGGTTGTGTGAGAGAGGAAATGCAAATAATTTGCATAAAAATTGTATGGGCCCTGCTTATGTACATCCATAGAGTAATCTTCAGATGCTCCTCTCGTTGTCTTACCATGAGGCAATTTTCTTTTCCCTTGGCTCTGGATCTCAGGCTCCCGCTGACTCTCCACACTTGCTCGCTTCACTTCTTAGAATTATAAAGTCTTCAAGATAGGATTCATTCCTCCATAGTGGTGAGAACCACGACGGTAGGCATAGTGGTACTAACAAGGACGTTGCTCTAGTTTGACAGGGATATATGTATATACTGCTGGAGGTGTTGGGAATTCATTCTCTGGAGATTGCCCCAGTTTCAAGAGGATGCCTGGTCTTGAACTCATACTACTACACTACTGTATGGTAGGTCAATGAATAAATGGATATTCTGTAGTCACCTCACGTTCTTCCTCAGTGTACTCTATATTTTCAATTGTTATGAATTCCTGATGAGTCCAATGCTTCCTTCTTATTCATGTAAGCTTATGACGTGACCGTGCTGATAGCGAAACGATTTGAAGGAAAGCTCCAGAAATATTTTTTTTTATTTCCAGTGTAGTTTTTCAAATAGAGGATCTCCTTGAGATGGAAATGAAACTGGCATACTCGGAGAATTTTCATATGAATTTGAAATGAAATTTATAAAAGGGCCTTCCCAAAGAATGTACATTCTGTAATACCTATGGAAAATAATATTTACTTTTGATTCAAAATCTATGCATTGAGTTATATACTTTGATTTTATTTTGTTGATTTAAGATTTTGTTTTAGACTGTAGTCATCTTATTGCGTTCCAAATTTATGACAGACCTTGGCACAGAGTTAGGATAATAAAAAAAAGTATGCTCCAGATAACATTTTATGGAACTTCCCCTGATCAGGAGTTTGAAGTTGAGTATTTATAAAGCCCTGGAAAATATAGGAGATTCGAATGTGAAACCGCAGGGATTTAATCAAAGTTTTCTTCCTTTCGGCTCAAACATATGGAATATAAGGACTGAAGCCAAGCTCAACGTGACCTTTGTTAACCCACAGAGGGAAGAATTGTAGTGGCGCTTAGAGATCACAAAAGTATTTCCACTGTCAGAATGAGGTAAGCTACGGCTCAGGAAAATGTTTCCAAGGAATGGATTCTTTTTCTTGTGTAAAAGTTTTTTTTTTATCACTGAGGCAGATACAATAGGGAATATGAACAGAAGGATGATTCCTCTTCGGTTTTGTAACGCCATGAGGCTGGAGGGATCAAAATCCTGGTGAGAAATTACCGCCATAACTGTCCCAGCGTTAGAGGATCTAATTAATTTCTTTTTATTTCCCTGATTAAACCCATGCAGGTTTTTATGAGCATACATACATGCACAAGATACTCAAAATCTCGTGGATCCTGTTTAAACAATACCATAAATCCCATTTTGTGACAGTTATGTAGGTTTCCTTATTAGGGCTCTTACGACTAGACTCTTATAATCTCTCCAGTGAAGTTTTATTTCTCACTTAAAAGACACCAGGGGAAGGTTTTTGTTGTGTGGAAACATGTTTAGCTAAGAGCTTCACAGGGGTAAAGAATCCCATAATTTTTTTTTACCTCGGGAAGTCTAGGATCTTTAGGAGTGCTAAGTGATAAATTACATACTATGGACTTCTTAATTTGCTTTACTTTACAGTTGTACATACATAATTACATATTTTGCTAGTCGTGGAAAGAAACTTGCTTTTTTACAAAATAGCCTCCGTTTATTATATTACTTATTTCTATTTCATAACAACTTGTAAGGATTGGATTCACCTAGTTATAAAATACGAAGGAATCCCAAGGAATGTGGACACATATTATATACCTAAGTAATTACGTGTTAAGGAATTCATACAATTATTTTATTTTTTAGTATCTATAATATTATAGCTATAAATACGAAGGAGCTTAGAGTTGACAGCACATTATCGTACATAGATACATGTGTACATACATATATTCATTGATGAATAATTATTATGTTGTTGAAATAGATATGCAGGCATGCGTGTGTGAGATGGGTATACTTTTGTTTTTATGTTAGTCCTGCGTCCTTCACACAAAACAGTTCATGCCTGGGGAAAAAAACCAAGAAAAATTGATATGCAGCCAAGACAAATACGAAATGTTGACATTAACATTTATTCACTTTTCTATTTCAGTAAAAGTGTTGTCTTAAGATATGGTCGCTGAAGAGGGAAAATGGTCTAGTGTGCATGCTTTTGTATACAGGATTTAAATCATTTTGCCTCTTCAACGATGATATTCTTTTTATATTGTCTTAGTCTCGTATTACTGTTATAGAATGTAACGGAGCATTTCTTGGAGTTTTGGAAGCACTTGGTTGATATTCTGGGTCACTGTGGAAATGTGGCAGGCTTTATATCAACGAAAGTACGTTTGATTGTATTATGTACGATGGGAGCCAAGATCTAGGATAAATCCTTACGTTTGTTTAATATTGAATAGAGACACTTGGAAGAATAAAAAATTGGCTTCTTGGTTGGCGTATTTATTTGAGAGCGGACTCATTTTTCCCATCTCTAAAGAGCTTTCACAATGTGAAAAATGTTGAGCAGACCGGCTTGTGAAGAGAGCTAAAGATGACAGTAATCTCCCTGGAGTGAGTGATATGCAGCATCATTATTTTACATTTGGGTTGGTGTAGAGTATTACACGTAATTACTACTGCAGATGACAGTGCCGCTCCAGTTCTAGACCCACTATACTGTAAGTATCTCTACATGAGAGCATTAATCTATTTGCAAATAGCACCCTGCACTTTCCCCGGCTACATTGAATTACAGTAGTGTGAAAATCGAAAGAACGCTTTTAGTTTCATAAATATCTAAAAACCCCATCCTTGTAAACCCAACTGAGAGAAACTTGTGAGAATGTCAACCATTAAATTTTTTAAAGTGAAAGTTGTGTCAAGGCAGAGTTGATAACTTCTGACTAATTTAAGCGTCAAGGTTCCCGTCTTCGTTATCAATTTAGTGCCGAATAATTTATCATAGCATTAGTCAAGGAAGATTTCGTCTGGGGTAGATTTCTATGCTCCTACTATTTAGTATTTATTTCGTGATGGAAAGTTTCCTTACAATGTCTAATAAATAGTGCCCCTCATGGGTACAGGTTTTACCCGGGTATTTGGGTACAGGTTCAGGTACAGGTACGTATCAGGTACATACTTTTTGTACCCATCCAATTTGGGTACAGGTTCAGGTTCAGTTGTTAGATACCTGAAAATTCAGGTTCAGGTTCAGGTATGGGTACAGGTACAAAAACTACTCTTTTGGGTATAAACCCATCAGGTACGGGTACGCACTGGGTAAATACCTGAACCTGAATGTAAAATGCCTGAACTTTCAGGTATTTCTCAGTCAATAATAATTTTCCATGTTACACCTGTAAAGGTGTTGTTGAGCTTTAAAAACTCATTTCGAATTTTTTGCTTTGAAACATTAAAATTTATATGTATAAACTCAGTCATGAAAACTAATTCCACCATATAGGAACACGTGGCTAGTTACCTAGCATTAGTTGGAATGACCAGAGATCTTTTAGCACTTCCTTGAACTGGAGTTTAGATAGACTTCTCCTATGGCCCAGATCTTCTGACGCTTAAACGCTTATATAAGAGTGGGGATACGTTAGGAAATATATTTGTCTCAAAGCTTGGCTGAAGTTAAAATCTGGGGAGTCTGAATATGAAAAAATGTTTTCCATTGCGAAAGCAGATTGCAAAACAAATCCTTCATTATTTAATTTCTCGGCATTATTGAACGTTTAGAAATAATTTTATTGCAGTTGTATTGTTGCAATGAACTTAGTTATCATATCGTAGATCTTGCTATCTGTTACCTTTTCAACCTTTTTGTAATCATTTATAACTGTTGATAATTCCAGTACTTAGTCATACTTTCGAAGAATAAACAATAAAAATAAATCTAATATGATAAATACATTTATAAAGTCAAAACGTCATGGTCACAGATATTTTAATTTGTTTTTTCTGTAATATCTTTAGTAATCCTTTAAATTAGTACAACCGAAAATACCCGGGTAGGTTCAGGTACTTTTAAAATATACCCGGGTACAGGTACTTTTTTGGGTACTTTTTGGGTTCAGGTACTTTTCAGGTACAGGTACTCCTGATTTAGTTTAACTACAGGTACAGGTTCAGGAAAATTGAACCCAGGTATTCAGGTACAGGTACGGGTACAGGTTCAAAAAATCCATGTACCCATGATTCAGGTACAGGTTCAGGTCCAGGTACAACATTTTTGTACCCATGCGGGGCACTACTAATAAACATCCGCCCCCATTAGATTTTCTGCTTATGCAAGAAAATGCTGAGCATTTTGCTTTCCCCGGGAAACAGTCCCGGCATTATCATGCGAAGGGAAAGTTGTGGTAAAATTGTTTACATCCTCACGCAGTATATATGAACCTATGTGGGATGTTTTCCCTCCATGCAAGTTTATTGGACGATCTCAATGAGCCCTCTCTCATTTGATTGCTAGTCATAGGAACTAGCATTTATGGACTATTTCTACCTATTGCTACCATTACTATTAAAAGGGAGTAGAGAGGAGGATCACCAAGGGAAGGGCAATGGTGACCTTCGGAAGTTACTGCTTATCTTCAGAGGCATATAAATTTTTAGGGGGTTTCTGCGTCTTCCTTTTTCCAAGTCTCATCATGCCCCCCCCCCCGCTCATACATGAACCTTAACTGCCAGGGTTGAATTGGAAATTGGACTTATGTACATTATGCAAGTACACATGTAGATTTGTGTAAACTCCAATTCCCTGCTAATTTTCCAGCTGGTTGTGCTACTGCCGATACAACTTGATTTTGATGTAAATCAAGTTTTCCCGGGGTTGTTTTACATCTTGTTATTTTGAGATTCATTGAGTGATGATATGTTGGGTACACTGAGGGCTAAATTCTCTCAAATGTAACCTTTTACTGTAGAAGTTGATTTGATTAGAAATTCGTCTGGATCTGCACGATTGTAATCTGTATTTGTTCAAGGGTAAATTGGATCGGAGTAGACACTCCAATGACTAATTTCATAAACGAGCCTAGTAAGTGGTAATTCACATAGTCATCCCTAGAGGAATATCATTGGTAATGTTTTGCATTATGATTCCCATTTGTTTTCAGTGACTTATGTTTATTGAAATCACAAGCCCTTCTGTACAGCCTGTCCTTGCAGCTCAGTAGTTTGCTTAGATTCTGTTTTGTAAGTGTATTAGGACACTTTGTAGCTACTGTTATTTTACCATGTATGTAGATAATTACATATGTACGTACGTAAGATACCATAGAATCAATAACCATGCAGAGAATTTGCAAGTTTTGTAAAGAATCCCATTTTCTGATTCTATCTTGTTCCAACCTCATTCAAGGACACAAAGAGCTCCGAAAAAGTGTTTGTGCATATCAGTAGATATACAAGAAGCATGCTATAATAATGTATGTTTCCAATGTAAGTTTCCCTTTCCTCCATGCTGCAGACCATCCATAAGTGTGGAACTTGTGAATAGGTTTAAGGCTCACATTTCAGAATCAATCTGGAATGCTACGATGTTACCATCCCACAAATCATTTTGTAAAGTGTGGAAGTCCCTGCCTGATAAAGTGTTTTCGTTGCAAGGAGTTGCAATTTGATGCGAAAAATACTGAAGTTACTTCACGTCAAGTGCGAGGAAAGTCAAAACTTTGGTTTTCACTAGATAATTATTTTTTTAACGGAAGGATTGTGTGTAGGCTGAATAAATGTTTTCCTTTAATTCTCTAAATTTCCAAAAGAGGATTAGCATGTTCCACTGACACATCTGTTTTGTATGTATTTACAGTCCATTCCCGCTTTAGTGACACCCCGTGGGCATACATTTTTTGTAGACACGTAGGTTCTTACACATCGTAAAATCTCGGTATCCCAGTGGGTTATAATCAGGGTTGGGGGTTTTTTTGGTTTTTTTCAAAAAAACCAACCAACCAGGTTTTTTTGGTTTAAACCGGGTTTTTTTGGTTTAAACCAGGTTTTTTTGGTTTAAACAAATTTTCAATCCAAAACATTCATTAATATGCAAAAACATGTGGATTTGAACAAATTTACTTGTTTCAAAAACTCAGTAAGTATCACAAAGCATTAAATGTTTAATAATTTATATATAATTTTAACGATAAATTTGCAGCATAAACACAAGTTTGGCATTTTTCATTTTACAAACGATTCCGAATTTCTAAATGTACAAGACTAAAAGCTAATAGTATTATTTACTTCACTAAAGTTTAACTACACAATATCACAGTAACTGCACAAGTTTTGTGCACGACAAAATATAAGCATTTTGGATTGAAAATACTAAAATTTCAGGTGTTTGGTTTAAACCATTGGTTTTTATAAAAAAACCGTTTGGTTTAAACCATGGTTTAAACCATGGTTTAAATCATTTGGTTTAAACCAAACCAACCCTGGTTATAATGAATCATTACAGGGGAAATTCTCCACGTAGGGAGACTCATTATAGAGAGAGTCGACTGTGTATTTAGTTGAAGTAATCGGTTTTCGGATATGTATGCTTTTGAATGACAGCAGTCATAATTGTATTCTGAAACTTCCCTGTATCTACAGCTGGTTTTGGGCTTGAACAAGTATCTACAGGAACTACAAGAAATGGAAAATACGTGTTTTAAAAATAACATTATTCTTAACGGGGATTGATCGGAATTTCATGCTGTCATAGTGTATTATAAGTGCGTCGCCCTCTCAAATTTCCTTCCTCACCCAGAGCATATAATAATATGCTACGGACTATAAATAATATAGATAGGTACATATCTAAAAACATACAATAAGTATATTTAGTAAGCTTAGGCTTAAGGATTGTAAAAAGTACTTGGTAACTTGACATCCCACATGGGCTTACAGATAAAACGACTTGTCTGTGGACGGGAACGGAAAATTGTGTCTAAAAATCTTTGAAACCTGGGCTCTTACGGAATAATACCTAAATATGTACGTACCCATGCGTTGTATATAGTATCAAGTTCCGTTAGAATGTAGAACTGAGAACTTTTTTTTTATATTTACCTACAAATAGTTGATGTCTGGCCTGGAGGAAAACATTGGGAAGGATGTGAAAAGTATTCATCTTTTCAAACCTTTGATTCTTTCCCCTGACTTACCATATTTTGGCTACTTTTAGGGGAAGTTTCTTAAAAGCCAAGTGTATGTTAAATTTCAACTTTTCTGTGGTTCACTTTCACCTAATGCACTGTAAGTTCTGGTTTCTCAAGACCCAAACTCCACTTCTCTTTCCCGTTTGTTCTTTCACACTTTGATGGGGAGATATTTTTTGACTTCACTTTGAAGTTTTCCCAAAAATACAGTCTGCATTAAATTCGGGCAGTAGGGTTTCTTCCCTCGAGTCGCAACCCTATATAATTACATTAGGAATGCTAGGAACTGAAAGAGTGGCATGTGACATTTACATAGGATTCCCTTTTGAACTCGTTTAGGTTTTGTAAAAGCAATTAAAAGTTACCACAAAAGTTTGACAATTTTATTAAAAAATGGGTCTCATATACATACATAGCATAGTCCATTTTTCTTTCATTAGGGTTGCCACCAACCCTGGAGTAACTCTTGCCCTGACGGACTCTCTGTGGACGTTGAAGACCATCTAAGTATGCATAATTATAACTGAGGCCAATTAGTCCCGTACTTAGAACTCTATTTGCCTTGCATTTCCATGTAACAGTTAAATTCAGCTACGGAGTGCTAACAGTTAAAAATCTAAATCATCATATTGTCTCAAAGCATGATGTAGATAATTACTACACTCTTAATAAAGGAAAAAAATTAGATTTTCTTCCAAATTAAATCCTACAATTTGCTTTAGTAGTTTGAATTGTTTGAAGTCCGTGTAGGAAATATTTTATCCCCAACGGAGCTCATTGTCAATGAAGATTCAGCAGAAAATGTTTTCCAAACTGTAATTGTTTGTCAAGCGGTAGGTGGGCTGAAATATTTGAATGTGTAATCAAAAATCAAAATACATCAATTATGTAATTACTACACTCTCCTTTTTGATTCTTCTTCCCAAATTTTGTATATGACTGGCTGGCTCGGGACAAACAAAATGCATAGCTCTTTGAAGCTAAATATTGACAATGGTCCCACTTGAGCCATTTGTTAAAGTGAGAGTTGCCAGCATTTGTCAAAGATAAATTTTGGGTAATTGACAGCGTACAATGAATGGGAAATGATACAGAGAGAATAATGCTGACAGTCTCTGTGTTCATATTTCAAGTCTGTGACTTTGAATGTCAATATGTACATCCAGCCAATTAATTTCACAAAGTAATAGCCAAAAACATGATGGTTGGTTGTTTAAAGGGGAAATTCGATTGACTATGTGGAACCATCTGTAAGTAATTATGTCTGAACCGCAGTGTTCCTCAAATTGTACTAATAATTGGATGTGATTACTTCTCTCCCTACTCCTCTAATGTAATGATTATTTGTGCTTTCATGACTCAAACGCAAAACATTTTCCCGTCTACTCATCATGTTTTGATCTTTGAACATTTTGTACTGGTACTGGGTTTGTGTAGTCCGAACTCGCTTTTGGATTCAAAGCATTTTTACCATTGCATTATTTATTAAAGGCTGCTGGTTGTACATTTTATATGGATTTTATGTTGTTGAATGTCATTTGTATAGATGCATATGTACATAATTGGATTTAGATAGCTAGATGCATTTTCCACTTCTGGGAAAAGTAATGTTGACTTTTTTTTTGCACAATTTTCCTTTCCAAGTACCGTAAATACCATGCAGTTATGGAAATCCAACTTTTGAAAAAGAAGGAGGCCTTTAAAGTTCTAATCCCATGGATATAATTTATGCTGTTTCTGCCGGGCTCGCTTTACAGGAGCTTTAGAATGTTCAAGTATAATTGAATTTTTCAAACCTTTTATTTTCTGAGATGATGATGCTGAGAAGCATATAAGGATTAGACACATTGCTAGTATTTATCTACGTAACTAAATGACCGTATCCATTGGCACTAGTTTTGTGTGGGAATAGTGCAACAATTCTTGTCCCTCCTAAATTTTCTATGAATTCCGCTGATGCTGGGGCCTTGGCTCTGGGTCTTAACTTAATAACCTATATTATAATTTTGTTAATAAAAAACTGCATTTACTACTTTCCTAAAATTCCTGAAACGTGCTTAGAACCCAAATGTAATTTTTCTTCTGTCTACTCCCGAGAATATATTGCATGGGATGCAGGCATCTATTTTGCAACAACTTTAAAATAAATTCATGTGTCAGGTTACAAATGCGGTAGATTCTCGGGGCACTAAATTATTTCCTTGGAGCGGATGCAAGTAGATTTCCCAGCATTCATTAGGATCTTGGAACCCTCTTTCTCAAAATAGCTGTCTGATTACAGTCCTTTCTTTCCCTTCTGATCTGTCAGGATCGGATGGTATAAATAGTAATTACATATGTATTTTCAAACTTGTTACAAGTCTCTGATAATTATTTTCGATCATAGCAACGGTCTTGGCTTAAAGTTGTCCCATTTGAAGTGTAGGGCTAGCAGAGATGAAAGTTTTTTTTACAGGGTGGAGGTAAATTGGAAAGATATTTCTGCCCTGTAACAAATCCTTCCCCATTAAGGAAGTTTCCAGACTGCCACTAATTTTAAGAAAGATGTAAGAAGTCACGTTGAATTTCTTAAACTGGGGAGCTTGGTAATTGGTGAAAAGGGAATGGAGAAAAGTTCTCGAAAATGCTATCGTTGGGTGATACAATCTGTAATAATTATTACGGAATGGATACAACGAAGCTTCGAGCCTTCGAACCCTATAAGTAAAAAGTTGTGACAGTAGCGGAGAATGTTTCACTTTTAATTACCTATTCCAAGATCAATACTGCTTGTTTAGACTGCACTTGATCACTTGACTCACAATCAACCTGGCCACGACTCATGATTTTCTTGAGGATTGGAAGGAGAAAGTTATTTCCAGTCCTAGGTGAAAGTAGAGACGTCATAGGGAATCCAGCCCTAAGGAAAGCCAAATAGTAATGAAAAAACCTATTGTTTACTTTTTATTGACATACTGAGTCTGTTGACTGTTTCTTTCTACCTTGAGAGCCAACAGTTTAAATAGGAGCATCAATAGCTGACCATACCGAGCTCAATATCTTCCTTGAGGCTTTAACATTTTCTACAACGTCTACATACCATTCCTTAGCTTAAGATGAATTGTATAGCTGCTCAAGCATGTCAAGTTCAAAACGTGCCTTTTCCTAAATTAGAAACGTCTTGTGTCTTAGGTCTTTGTGTCAGTAGTAGTGTGCAGACCAGCCATTCATTTTATGTCAGAGAATTGAGCAGGTGCCTAACCTTTCGAAATTAGTCCCAAAGCAAGGGAGATGCTAAGATTTAGAATTTTTGGTTTTAATTACAATGCAGTTTATTCCCTCCGAGCGAAATTTGAAACGTGAGAATTGATAATAAATTATATTTTGTAATCTCCGCTCGTGGCTTCCTAAGCGTAAGAAAGGTTATTTTGGATATAAAGGTAGATAGTTAACATATCCTCCAAACGGAGTACTGTAGTAATTATTTATGTAATTATCTAATTATATCTAATTACTTCTAATATTTTTAAATAATTGGATACTAGTAATTAGTAGTTTAAAATTAAAAGTTTGGGTAACAGAATGGCATTTTCCTATTGAACTCTTCAACAAGACTATGTAATTACATAAACGCCTCTAACCCTTTCTTTTATGGCCACTGAAACGCATAAAACTTCATGAGATTTCAATTCTGGGTATCTTTTAAAAAACTCAATGAGTTTATCCACTCATTGTAATTTTATGTCAAAAATAGAAACTTTTGGAGGGTTCAATGAACTAGTTATAGTACTTAGGTGTAGATTTCTCAAGATAAAGTGTATTTAGTATTTATTGACCATTGCGGGCACATAAAATATTCGAAAAGTTTTTAGGTCATTCAGAAACATTTCATAAACAATATTTTCCGGAAAGTTTCCACATCAAATCCAGTATGTTACATATGCGTATGTCCACACGAATTTCCTAGGTGTTTCACATTTCTGCCATACTTGAGAGGAAATGGTGGTTTCTAAATTCTGATGTCCTTAAATATACACGGGCTAGGGGTAGAGTTGAGAAATTTTATGTTTTTTGAAAAGTGTGCAAGAGAAGTTTACAGGAATGCTATGAAGGGACTCCGAAGGAGCTGGTGGGAAAATCTGCAGAAGTTGTCGTGACGGAGCAGACCTTTTTGCAATAAGTAATATACATACATATGCAACATCTTGAGCTAGGTTTACATCAGATTGTATATATGTGATACAAATTCTACATCTATATTTATGCATGCGAGCTCAGGATTCTACTAGCTGCTTTTCAGTAGGTACAATTTATGATAATAACTAGATATCCTCACATAGGTTTCCACTCTGTGAAACTACATATGATTGAGGGCAGAAACGTAACGCTGGTTGTTTAGTTTGCGAAAGTGTTATGTCGCTCCTCTCCTGAAATTCAGATTCTCTGCAAGCGTCAGTTATCTTCCAGGAAATGATCGGAAGAGAATTCGAGTCAAAAGGTTTTGTTTTTTTAAAAAATGTAGATATCACAAAAACCAACTCTGTATGCATTTATATTTCAGCCTTATCACATTTGTCTCTTGTATCTTATATTTGTATTTGCTCCAGAATCTTGTAGAGAAAACTTCCAGCATGGTATGGACGAATGGGTATGTATATCTATCTGTAGATATCCAAACTTAAAAAATCTCCATGGGCATTTAGATATTTCACGGGGCACGTTTGTTACATTCCTCCACGAGTAGAATTTTCTTAGAGTCATACTGATACTCAGTCGGATTTATACTTCAGCTCCCAGCTGTTTACTTTTCCCGGTACGCTGAAGTTACTCTATTTTTTTTCATGTCAGAAGCGGACACCTGAACCTGAAGTGAGGATTTGGGTTGTCACTGGAAAGCAAGATTTGAAAGGGAGATATGTATTCATGCACATTGGGAGGGAAATCTTGGCGGAAGTGATCTTTTGAAAGTAATCGCTTGTCATCGTTAGTAAATCCCTCCTGTTGCAACCGTCCTACCTGTCATCTCACTTTTGAGCTCTTCAACGATTTTCAATTGTATGGCTTCCTCGTCACCCTTAGTAGACTCTACTTTTGCCAATTGCGTCCCCTCATGATATTTTTAGCGCCGCCTCAAACCTGCCAAATGCTCCGGGTTTTCAAAGCTCACTCTCAATTTCCTTGCTTTCATGACCATGGAAGTGAAACTGGAAAGATACCAGAGTTGTCATGATTTCTATTGACGATGAAAAATTGAGCATCTGCCAGTATGTATGTACTACATCATTCAAAATTTAATTTAGTGCTCAACTTTAGAGGAAGTGAAAGTGAATGTAAATCAAAACAATTTTTCCATTAAAACAACTCAAAAATGTGACAAGGAGCAGAGAAAAGTCAATTTTATTTTGGAGTAATATCCAATTATGTCAATATACACATGTTTTCTAGCCAAAATCCTCATATAGTTTAAACTTTATTACTATTGAATGGTAGTTGAGCAATATTTCTAGACGAGCATGAAAACTTTTTTGCCTCCAGTAATTGCGCGGGGGATTGGGTTAACTATGACGTGACATCAATATCATAACTTTGAAGTTTTATTGAAGCCTGGCAGTAATAGCAAGTCCCAATCCAGTATGTTTTAACAAGTCAAGTACTTATCGTTTGAATGAAATGTCTACTACTTTTCTTTCTATTAGCTTATGCAACAACCATTGAATGCATGCCTGAACCAATATGTAAATGTATGAAAATATGAAAATATGATGTTTAAGAAGAACAGAAATTTCGATTTGATTGATAATATCCATTTGCTCATATTCACACACACGATCCAGTAGAAGAGGTTATAGTTTATTCATGAGTTTACATACTGTTCCATTACTGATGCATTAATGACATTTTTTTGCATCAAATATTCATGTTAGGGACAACGATCAGATAGATAGATACATTTCATTATGACGTCGTTTCCGAATGAACTATTTTTAGGCTTGATTTAATGCATGTAGTAGTGACGGGGGCAAAAAGTAATTTGAACATTGACAGTGTCGAGCAGAAATTTTGACTCTTTTGTAATTATATTAAGGTAAATAGGCGTACACGAAAGTAATTTCCTATTTATGGAGTTTAGGAATGACTCTTGACAGGTGAAATATAAATATTGATCGGGATTGCGGAAGGGACCTGTCCTAACTTTAGAAATGCGGTACATTGCATAACGCAGATTTGAAAAGTGTGTGTACATACAATATTCCATTTATGAGTATGATTCTAACTGTAGAATTATAGAAGGTAGGTGTGTCACGCTTTCTCCTATGTCAACATTTATTTCAGCACATAGAAAAATCGGAAATTTACTAGAGTGAATAAACAAAAGGAAGCTTTTAGTTTAAATGAACTTTAGGGTCTTTTATTTAGTAATTAAAAAAGTTTGGGATGCGCTACGCATCCCAAACTTTTAAAATGGAATTAGAAGCAATTACGTTTCCCAATTTCGGTTTCCCTCCCGAACTCCTGTCTATTTAAGTAATTACAAAGAAAATGGTCCAGTGCTTAATTTTGGATTGGAACTCACATGTAATATTTATTTTGTTTCAGACCGTGATATTTCACGTGAGCAAAGGACCATTCCAAGAGATCTTCTATCAATGTGTGACTCACGGCTTCTACACTCAAGACTGGCAGGAGCAACTCTACGCCACATTTACGCTCATCTTCATGTTCATCCTTCCACTCATCATCCTCTGTGTTACGTACTTAAAGACTATCACGACACTTCATCGTGAGTGGAGAATTTCATTTTTTGTCTGTCTGTCTCTCTCTCATGTATGCTTTTAAATGAACACTACATCTGTACAATTTGGCTGGCTTTTGCATACACACTTATTATTATATTTGCAGCATGTTTGGAATTGTATTATAATTATATGCACTACATATCTGTAAACATTCAATTTGTACGAGCTTGAGTGGTTTTACAAATTTCATTTTTGATGGGTGTAAGTTCAAGCCTATCTAGATTTGAGGATTCAACATGGAGACTCGTAGGGGGTGAAACGTACATGTGATTGCATATCTTGAAAATAATTAATTATGTGACAGTATCTATGTAATTATATGTAGCAGAGAATGGAAGGAGGTACTACAGTTCTGTGGACTTTTCTCATGAGGGATTTCCATACGTTACATTTTTTGATTTTGTGTGATTGTGTTGCCGTGAAGATCCTATTATGCAAATACCGACAACATGACATCTTCCACACTAGAATTGGAATGATCTTGTCAGTAGCTAGTCTTGTTCAGTGAGATGTGATATTTGATTTCAGTGGCTTGGCAATTGCTTGAGTGTTTACATTAGGTATTCTACTAGATCTCATGTACTTGAAATACTAGAGATACTGTACACATGTATATATTTTCTATGTGGAACTCAACTGAAGCTGAGAAACTGAGTTTTGCCACATCAGGATTTTAACTTAGGACTCGGGAGGATCGATCTGCATTCTTATTCCCACACTAGACACTTCCCTCCCGTTTTGCTATTTGCAAGGTTGAGCAGCATGAAAATACTAAATTCACTCCAACTGATAGAAGAAGCCTGAAGTAAGAAACAAAAACCCTTTTATGAAAATCTCTCGAGATTTGAACTCATTTCAAAAGTTGCATTTTTAAGCGAAACTTTTCAGTTCGTAGTTGTTCCTCTCCACTTTTCCAGGAAATATCTGAGATCCCTGGAAACTTTAGTCTTTCATCTTACATCCCTTAATTTTTAGGAATTTTCTCCGTCTAGAATAAAATTGTTTTTGCTTAACTGATTACGTAAGTTTTTGTAATTGCATCACAGTTTAAGTTCCCTTCAGGAGACAATAGTGTTATGTAAAATTTTTTGCAAATCCAAATTTTGCAAATCCATAGACACTTTAGGATATTTTAATTTTACTGCCTAACCACCCATTTAACCCACCTAACAAATATTTTTGAAGCCAATTTTGAAAACAATATTTTTGATAACCACAAAACCCATGTACGGCTCAAGAGGTAGATAAAACATGATTAATTTTTTTGGTAATTACCTAGCTCAGACTATTAGCTCACACATCTTTGGATGAACACGTGCCCAGATCTAAATTAAGTATCTGAGTATACAGGACCGCGGCCTCCTCAATTATTCCTCCAAGCCATCCGTTTGCCTCGGTGTCTCATGGTTAATTATGTACAGAGTTAAAGTAGGTGAAAGTGTGGTTTCTCCCTCCTTTCACACCCACACTCCTGTAGTCTGTCAAGGAGAGTGTGAGACTGGGAGAGATGTGTAAGGAATACTTTTTAATGGAGCATTTGTCCTGCCTTTGTCACCACAAGCAGTCACGTTATAGTAACACCACCCATACGTGATATGCTCCTGGGTTGGCGTCAAAAGTGTTTACACACGAGAAAGTACTTTAGTGTTAATGGTTAAGTTATACAAGAACAGACAATCAATTGTAATTGTGGGGATATACAGGAGCGGAGCAGTCAACCTACTTAGTCAAGTACCTTTTGTGTAGTATTTACATTTTTCTCTTAAAACCAACTGCGGATTCTCTGAATGTACATAATTACGCTCCTGTTTACTTTGTGTACCATCACATGGACCGCTCACTTGCTAAAACCCCTGTTCCCTCTCCACGTGCAGGCACACTTATACTCGAGCAATTCCCAAGTCCTTGGTTTACCGAGAGGTGTACGCACGTACGTATGTACATACATATGTACGTACATAATATTACACATGCATGGAGGAAATGTTGGCTTTCTTAAAGTCTTGGTTTTCCTTTTACAGGGGAATGGTATCATACGATCCGGGTAGTAGTAGTAGTAGTAGTAGTAGTATGAAGGAGAGGATATGCAAATGATTCAACTTTTTCACACTTGAGTGAATGTTACACTTAATTATTCCGCACAGTGTGAGGGTGCACGTTAGGCATGCACACAATTTTATTTCTAGGATTGACGACTCCACGGGAAGAAAGTAGTTGCTTCACTGTAGCCGCATGTATGTACATACATACGTCCATAGGATAAAAGCACTTGCAAGCGAATACTAAATAGACTTTGCTTTTCCTATATCCATCCAGTTGTAGATATATTGGATATAAAATTATGTACGCATGTACATACATACATAGATACGGCAGGCACAAAAGTAAATCTACAAGGCAGAAGCCCTCAGCGCTTTTGGCCTGTTGGCATGCATGCTACTGGAGATTTACTATTCCTTGTGTGCCTGAATAATCCAAGTGGTTATTTGCAGCAAGGAAAGTAGCGAGAAAGAGTTTTTGCATACAATTTCATCTGTATAAATCTCAAGGTACACAGAAGAGAAGCAGCAGGTGTACTCCGTTCTCCCTTTATCAAATCAATTTCACAGATATTTTCATTCCTTCTAAATTTCCTTTTACCCCTAACAATATCCAATGAACTCAGGCTCTCCTATGAGTTGACATACTGGAATTTGCCTATCCTGTGCGTTAGGACTTGGGTAATAGTGACATCCTAAGGACGTAGTACATAATATGTATATCTACAGGGAGGGCGTATGCATGTGAGAATTTTATTTGAATCAGATATGCAAATTTCAGGGAATTACGGTAGTATCCAGTAAGAAGCAAAGTAAATATTTGGAGTAACTACGCAAAGTGAATCAACTCTGCTCAAAGTAGGAATGAGTTCAGTTTAGTAAATCGCTCACACCGCCACACTCACTTGAAATAACAACGTAGGTAATTCGGATTAAATGAGTGTATTTAGATGATGTAAGTAAGCAATTAATTGGAGGAAAAACTGAAACTCCAACGCAGTTGTGGTCATAGGGAGGAAAATAGGGCAAGGATAATTTCGTAGAGCAGATGTGAAGCAATATCCCCAAATATTTACCACTTGATTTGTATTTACTACTTCAAATTACTAATACGTACGGTAAACTTGGTTTCATTTATATTGTTTTTTTTACGTTGGGCAATTATTCATGAAAGTGAGAAATTATGTTAAACTTCAGAGGGAAAAACAGGTTTGTTACTCCTTTTGAATTGATGTCCTGTTATTCCTTTGGTGGGCTGGCGAGGAAGTGGTTTGGCAAGAGATGTAATGATCCGTGTGTGTGTACACACTGTGTAGGACACAACCACTTGTGATATACATAGTAAAGGCCCACATAAAAAATGCATTAGGACCAAATAGTTAGACTAAATTTTGTCGCGAGATCCGTTTCAGATGGCGTTTACAGGAAGTACTGTGGGGAAGGTTTCATGGAAACCGTGTGGTGCAATATGTAATGCACAGGGCAGAGTTACTTATGATGTGTGAGACAGTGCTCAGTCACTCCGGGAGGTCCATGCAAGTAGGATATTGAGCAAAGGGGATTTTACCGTTAGAAACGCCTCCAAGGTAGAGAGTGTTAATATCCTGCTTTTTGTAAATACCGATAAATAAACTTCCTATACTTTGGGATGTTAAGGAAATGACCATTACAGTATTTGTGGGAGGACTGTACTCAATCCAGTCTGGATTATCAAAAGGAGATTTTCACGGAGAAGCAATATCGTTCTAGTATATGACAATATAGAGACACTAAACCCAAATAGAAATGGTAGATACTGGAAGGGCTATAAAGATTTATCGATCTTCTCTTTTTTTTTGAAATTATTTCTATTAATACTTTTTTTTTATAACACGGTCTTTTTACTCTCAAAAGAGTTTTTTACATTATTAATATTTGGCACTGCTGCGCTGGCAGGCAGTCCAATGGAGGCCTGGAGGTGCTTTTATTGAAAAGCGACAGATAATATCAGATGGGAAAATGGCACGGAATGCAATGTCTGAATTTAATTTGTACAATAGACTAACATAACGTCAAAAATTATGCAGTGTAATATGATTCCTCTTTTAGGAGTCGTATATCACATTGTATAAAAGTTTAGTTCCGTTTTTGTAGCAGTGAAATTTAGTTTGACTAATTAGGCGCCTTACGAATTTTTTCCTGGTAATAAATTCAAATTTCCCTTTCAAGCAATTGTGCTCTCAGAATACTAATTGGTAGACACAGTTACAAATGCATGGATGTGTGTCACATAGGGGTGCATATAATTACTTATACTTTATAATAAGCATTTTAAATATGGGTAGGCAGTAGGCACTCAGACCATTTGGGCTGTACGCCGTATCGTCCCGTAACTTGAGGAATCCCAGGCGAAAGCAAAACCAAAAAAATACTTGATATATATATGTATCTAATTGGTGACAATACGAGAAAGGTGCATTGTAGGAATTTGGATGTCGAATCTCATCGTTCAAGAACCTGTCGACGCCAGTGTATCCACAGTACCAATGTATGTCATTGCATTCGCAGTAATCTAAAATCACCTTCCAGAGAGTAAACAGGTACATTTGTTATCCAAAGGGAAAAATAAAATTGAAGTTTTAAAAAACAAGTTCCCTGTAATTATATCTAAATGTTATCCATACGTTCTTTTAAAGTTTTTAAAAAAATTCACTGTTAAAAAAATGCATGAGTAATTGGCACGCATGTACACGAGCGGATGAAATTTTGTAATTATTTAATATTTCCATACGATGTCCTTTCGTGTCCTTGTAATGTCAAAACTAGTTACAATTAGAAAATGATTGTTGAGATGGAAGCTTTTATACTCGCGTATCACGTTCTTCCAGTCTACAGCAAACGTTTAGATGTTTCAATTGACTCGTGTTGAAATTTCCAGTGAGTTTTTCTTCAAAATTTGTTTAATTTTTATCATCTCTTTAATTTACATATTCAAAGATAAGAACCAGTTGAATTTTAAAATTAAGACATTTCAATTGGTAAATTATTCTGTAAGAACACGGATACTTGGAATTGAATTTGTCTTCAGTCAAGTTTTGCATTTTAATGATTACGATATCATCCTGTATTTTTTTAGGTTAAAGTGACATTTTAATCTTAAAAGGAGATGTCTCATGGAGTCAGACAATTTTTATAGTCTGTCTTGTGTTTGGTTAAAATCAAATTATATTCCATATAAATGTAGACATTGTGTTCTGGAATTTTGTCTCTTTGAGACTCACGTAGGAGGACATTCTTCAAAATCCTGGGGAAAATATGTCATATTTATTTGTGTCTCATATGATACATATGGACTTATCTTGCAGAGCAGAACTTGAATCAGCTAGAAAAAAGACTTGTTTCATTTTACTTTGTAGTTTGTATTGTTTGCTTCTACAGATATGCTACTACCTACAGACTACATGACATATATGTATGCAGACATGTATTTTTATAGTTTATCTCTGTTTATTTAATGCTACAATAGTTTCAAAATTAAATTGGATTGAAGTTGGAAGGGTGGTTAGATCGAATTCCTTTTGTAACTTTGAAAGAGTCGATCAGGTTGCAGTCACATTACGAATTGAATTGTAAGGTGTAAAACGAGGCAGAGGGATTTGAAAGAACCCTTTTGTTTTTCCTACCAAAATGACGCTGGAAAAAGGAAGAAAGAATCTGATAACATTTGAGAGTACACACACGTGAAGACACATAGACACTTCCAATCTTACAATCAACAGAACTGGGAACTTAACCAAAGAAGCCGCTTACAGTGCACAATAGTGGCACAGTACAATTTGAAATGAGACGTTGATGAAATATTATCTGGAAATTTCCTTTCATGCTCTACATATGTTACACACGGATACATACATATACAATTTCAGTATGAACACATAATGATGTAGTTCTCTCATTCCTACACACATACAAATGTACCATGCACATACAAGATTGACACGCATAAATACAAGTATTTTTAGCTTATTTATTTAGATGCCCTTCACTTTCCCGTCCGATGTGCGTCTTCTCGTAGTAATAAATTAAGCTTTAGTTAGTTACATATATGAGTGTGCATAGTTCCTAAATTCCAAACTACATAGACTTTATCGTACTGAGAAACTTTCTCTCGTATAAATGCTATAACACTTTGAGGGAAGGAACCGCTCGGGTAAGAAGTAAGAACCAACAACCCTTCGTATGTTTCAGCATTATAAAAATTATATGGAATCTCTTATTTCCTCGTTACAGAAGCAATTTCAGATATTTTTATTATTCCTTTTTTGCCTCGTCCTTTCTGGGCCGAGGGAAGTTCCACGTGCTCGTTTTCATAAAAAAGCCTTTTACAACTCAGTAACCTCAATTTGAATGACGGTCATACATAAAAGTCCATACGAGTGGAATAAATTCTCTGAAAATTACAAACCACTTAGTAACGTATTACCCACGAAATTCATTTTAGTGTCTGGTCTAATATCTGGTGAACTCAGTTGTGTATGAATTCATGTAGTACTACTACATACATATGTACTCTACATAGATACGAATAATAATAATAATAGGGGCAGTGGCAGTACATCCTATTACTACACTTGTCATTGTGCTTCATAAATGTGTGATTCCTCTTCCCTCTTCCTGATGATTAAATTTCAGTGTTGCTGAGGAAGAGCGATACAATTCAGAATTCAATGATCTTGATTTACTCCCCTATAGACTTAACGACTTGCTTTTCACACCCGGTCCCTTTTCATGGGAAATTTTTAACTGCAATAGTTTATGTAATCTGTAGCCGCTCCAGTGTCTATATCTACAATAATTATAAGTTACATGGAAAATTTTGTTTATACTTTTATTTTCAAAATTGGTATGTACTGTATGTACCACTAATGTTTTAGTCTCTCCTATGTGAGCATGTGTAAGTATACAGTACCTTATAATAATTGAGTCTAAATATAAGTCCACAAGATCACGAAATAAGGGAGAACCAGTGTCCTGGATACCAAAGAGCGTAATATGGAAGCTAAAACAGAACTGTCGGGCGGACAAGTGTCTGTGACATTTTAATGTCACTTTCTCGCTAAAGCCATTTTTATTTTGAACGACTAGTCCGTGATATTTACAATAAGCGGGCTATACCAGGAAGGCGAAACTCCAGACGGGTTTTAAAATCTCAACTGTTCCTTGTATCTTACTCTTTTACTGTTTTATTTTACTGTATTGTTTGTAGTCAAGAATCTATAGGATTTGTTTTACCCGGGAATCTGTACATATGTTTCGGAGTTTTACACGTGTTACAATTTTTTTTGTCTTTTCAAGGGTAAAAAATGTTGATTTGATTCTAACAGAGGGGAAAATTCAAGACAACGTTTGAACTTCGGTTTGAGAATTCGAGGAAGGTTGTCATCAGTCATTGACAGTTGGAACCGAGGAGGGTTAGTAGGTCGGTATGGATGGTATTCTGGAGCAATAAGTCGGGACTCCTGAAAACCTGCTATTGACATATTAGTGGGAGAGAAATGTAACTGTCATTGGCACCATAAACATCGATAGATTTGGAAATACAGATGGCTTGGAAATCGTGTGAGAGGGAAATATTAGGGGATCCTTTTGCTACTTAATTGTATGTGCGTTGAGTTGCATTCGACAGAGGTATTTACGAACGCACTCTATAATCTCCTAGCTTTCACTAGCAGGTCATTTACTCCCGCATTGACCGAATATCAAGTTCAGTGATCCGTGCACGCATTGAAGGGAAAAAATGTTACTTAAAATTCCAACCTTCTTCTTTTCAAGTGGTCTTCCCAAGTTATCATCGGTGGTGCTCGATGAGGAGATAAATCAGCGGAGAGAGCGATGTGAAGATTGACCTCAATATTATGAAGACACATGCATAACACATTTACTTAGAGGCGCGTGCCTTCTCATCCTCAATTTGTTCCGTTCATTTTTGTCCCCCTACTTTATGGTTGTTCTTGTCATAAAATCAGTGTTTTTACAACCATTAGACACCGCATCTGATCATTTTCCCCGAGGAACCCTCGTCAAAGAACTGGTTTTCAAGTGACTGCTCTCACTTAAGAATGTTATTTTATTACATTTACTTTCTGGTGTAATAACAGCTTCGGAGGGAAAGACAAGAAAAAGGCTTTCTCACGCAGGGTATATCTACTAGTAGTACTAGTACAGTATTTTAGATACAGAGTAGAATCTACCTTCCTCATAACATGCAAACCCGTAATATTAAGTGTCCTCACTCGTGACACTTCCCAGAGCTCCCACTCCTGCCAAGGAATCAAGGAATCTGAAATACTCACTGAGTGAGTGCAAAATATTTTTTGGTACATTCACAGCTTATGATTTGCGTACATACAGTAGGAACTATAGATAGGGAATACTGCACTTATGCATATTTACCCACTCATGTACATGTATGTAAGTGTAATAAGGAGGTGGGTACATGTATGTATATCCCTTAAAACATACAACTTACATTTTACACTGTAGGCTATATTTCAAGAAGATCTTCTTGGAGAAAGGCATTCCAAGTGGGAAATGAATTCTGGTAAAAGGGAAGATATGAAATGGTTGTTTAGATGTCAAATCTTGCATTAAAAGTGAACCAAATTGAGTCGATACTCTTTTTTTTGCCATTGAGGCGTGCGTAAATTGTACGAGGAATGGAGAAAATTGCGTCCGTTCTATACTCAGGGATGAGGAAATTTGAAGAAGTAGGACGACATTAGATGAACCGTTTAGCTTAGTTGTTTGATTTATCCTTGAAAGATACGTAATACCTTATTGAGTAACCTTAGCTACCTTTTTCCAGTCCTACCCACAGTATTGCCTTTTGACAATTATACGCTTGAAAAAATCAACTTGATTCCCTTTTTTCCCTCCTTATAAATATTCCACTGACAAATCTACAGCCCTCTCAGCGTAATCTTAAATTAAATCCTCTATCTTCAATGAGCACCGAGCAGAGTCTAGAGTTTTTTCATATATTAGGATTTATGGATTTTACCATGTCACCAGCTCTGTCTTAAAGGCTTTCAATGCATTCTCTTAAAACAATACATTATCAATTGACGCACGTTGTTGAGAAGATAGCTGGGAAATTGGGGGCTGAAAAGAGCAAGGTGTATTGCGTGAGGCTCGTTCTATTTCTACCTTGTTATTTTTGTCAAGTAAAATAGCCCATGAAAATAATACATAGATATACTCAAAAACCAGTGGCTGGCACACTGATAGTGAAAGTTTCTGAACCATTTGAGAAAATACCCAATGTTTATATGGACTGGAAGAGTCTTGAACCATTCCACGCTGTTTAGACATCTAATGGATTTTTCCGGTTTCCGTACACCAACTAGGACGCAGACGGTTTTGGTGGTATTTACAGAATAGCATGATAAAAACAAAGGGCCATGACTACTATATTCCATGATAGAAAGCCGAGGTTGACTCTCAGTCCGTACGGTTCTGCTGGAGAGCTGTTCAGAGAGTAAAGTTTTCCTTCATCATTCATTTCATGTTGAGATTTTTGTGTAGACATATTCTCAAGCCCCATAATTTGTAAACACGTAAAATGAGCATTCATAGCTTGTACGCATAAAGCAACAAGCATTCAGAGTTTAGGGGAAACATTTACACATTGCTGTACAACCAGCTGAAATTGTGTGTATTAATAATGATGCATTAACATGAGTAAGTTCTATAGTTTAGGGTCTTGGGACACTGTGGGCTTGGAAAAGGTCATTGTAGACTTTCAAGCATAATACGATGGTAATAACCTGAGCACTGGGATTTTGAGTAGGAGTTTATAGGGAAGTAGCGAGGAGTAGTGCGTGCTCCAACTTGACTTGTTAGCTGAAGCTAAATTATTATTCCACTTGTTTTCCAAATGTTGTATAAATTGTTCCTACATGAGCAGAGGATTAGAGAGGCATGGGGATTTGTCTCATAAAAATAAATATACAGTTATTATTTTTTCCGGCGTTCTTGTAGGGAACAGGAAGCACGATAGTGTTCAAGCATTCAGCACTTCTTTCTTACTAATTGAACTTGAGTCTTTCCTATTGTCATATGTATGTATTAATAGTATACTATGTACGGAACAAATTGCATTCCTTAGATTTCACTTTCTCTCCCACTCACGCCTCACGCCTTGGATTGCTTCCGTATGTGCTTGAGTCTGAGGAAGGTTTTAAAGGGACTGTAATAAAAACATAAATTATTTGGAGGAAGGACTTCCATAGGAAGTAATTCTTGGGGTTGTTTCCAGCATATTTTTGTCATTAATGAAATGGTGTATTGAGCATCGGGGCAATCGGGTGTATTGGCATCGGGAAAAATTAGTGGGAGTGCTGATGACGCCTACATTTTCCCTGTAACAAGGGACATGAGGAAGTCATTAAATTCAGTGCAGGCGGTTGAGCTATAACTTCCCCGTATGAAAGTACATATTTTTATGATGTTAGCCATGTGTGGTTTTACTATTGGTAAAATAAAGGACATCGAAAACGTTATCCATGTGACATCGGGGCGGCCTGTAGGAGGCTGAATGTGTACTAGACATACATATCTAAATATATGGGAGTGTCGGGAATAAATATATCTTTACGGGATCCCTCAAGCCTTCGCATGTGCGTGTGTTTATGAGAGGCGGATGGTAAAATTCTGGGAGCGTATTTAAGAATGTAATGGTACAGTCTGTAATAAATCCAATGGTGCGTCCCTGTCCATGGGACGGAAAAAGAACCACATTCATATACAGATATAAGAGTTATCTGGAGAAGACACCAAGATGTGTTTTTATCTGTCCTTATGGACGCACGCAATCATGTCCTTAAATGGACTCGATACAAAATTCTCCGTCAACCACATCTTAAAGTATTTGATTAAATGTTCATGGAGGAACTCTCCTTGGACTTCACTTGAGTCCACGCGGGAGATGACCTCAATGGAAAGCAATCTTTCCCGCTCGACACATTACTTCAACTGGTCAAGTGTAACAAGTTCCTCTTTTTATCGCTCATGGCCAGGCTCCCACTCTCTTACATATCTGTACTTCCTTACGTAGGATGTTTACATAATTCACATTCCATCTATACCTAAGCACTATTACAACATACATAGATACATACATATGTACTTACATACGTACTGATTGTCAGAGTACGACACATTAAGGAGTCTTTAAGGAGCTATTCGAGGAACGTCAAAATCTTTCACCTGTAATCACCCTCCATGTCGGAGCCAAATAGTAAATTATGGAAATGTAATTTACCCAATAGCAGAAGCATTCAAACATCCGATTTCATTGGAAATTTAATAAAACTTTGAGAAATTACTTTCATAGGGGGAGATTTTGGAGGCAGGGAAGTAATATTTTACGGTGTTATTCATGAAAACTGTTTACCCTCAATCTCGTATTGTCTGGTCGTTGAACTTCCTAAGTTTCCCGGGAATGAGTTGAATTTCATAGTTATTCAGAAACACATATTTGTCAAAGTTGAGACCATGAGCAAGTTTCAGGGTAGATTCTGAATAGGGGGATTTGGATCGTACAGTTATTCATTATTGCTTGTTACAAATTAATACTTATTCCTTTTGTAAATTGCCAAGCTACTTATGCTTACGAGACTGATTTCATTTCCAAAACATTTGAAACACGTTTCCAGAGGAGGCATTGTCGGGGATTAAAGCATGAGGAGAAATTACAGGCTCTGACAAGTCCAAAACAATGGCATTATCTGCTATTCTTGTTTCCTTTTTTTAATCAACCTACGAAAGTTTTGTACAATCTGCTCAGTTTCATTTCGACAGAAAATACTAAATTACAGTTTGTGCAAGTTTCTACTTGTTATCCCGACAAAGTGAGGAATATTTAACGTGGTTACATATAATTACCCAGTTCCAAGAAAACAATTAAACGAGAAGAAAAATAGGATCTGAACAAAGTCTAATTGTACGAATGCTATTGCCTATTTAAGTAACTGGTTTTGGGTACTTTTCCATACAAGGAAGTGAAGGAAGTAATTTTTAATACAGAATGTTGTCCAAGTTGTTCCCTACAACTTTTTTTCAATTCGCAAATGGATTAATTAATAGTCTCGTTGTACAGTCAAATGACCTGCCGTCATTACATTGGAATCATTACTAACCAATGGATTTGAGCATGAATAGGTAAATATTTATGTGCCTTTGCATTGTCCAACCAACACAGACGGGTTGTTTTGTCCTTGTGGATTATTTGTATTGAATACACTCCAGAGGGGATCTCTGGTTGTTTGTCAGTCATGAATAAATAGGTTACAGGATTAGTTATAAATTGCAAGCATACCAATTAAATTATGTTGTATAATCAACTGATCCTTTAATTTTGCTTTTAGACCTTCAACTTGGGACGCACTCATTCAGAGCGATTAAGTCAAAACCAGAAATTAAGCAAGGTTCGAAATCTTGTTATAACAATCTGAATTCTGATCTTCTCTCTGTGCTGTCTCTGAGTATACTGGCCCTGCCTACATGCTACTCAACTGACATGACTAACATGTATTGCCCTACTTCTGTCTAATATGCCCTCGTCAAAGTTGCTAATAAGCATTTGTATAGATACTCTCTCAGTCGGTGTTGTGACTTGGCGTATTTATTGTTCATTACTACATTATTAAGCCATTTCTAAGTACTTATAAGACATATTAAATTAATAATTGCTGCTGCTCCTGCTGCTGCTGGTGCTAGTAACTATTATGTTGACACATTGTTCCATCCTAAATTGAACTGGGTGGATTTACATATTGTTTTGTTAAAATACTGAGCATCAGGGTAGCACTATGAGAGTCATTTCAATGATTAATTGGAATTTGAACTTGCTTGCATATGTCTCCAGCCATTGCTCTTGTTATGTATTTTAAGGCTATGATTACATTCAAATTCCTGCAATTTCTCAATGAATTGTTTCATTAGTTCGTTCACAGTAAGGGAGATATTAGATAGAGATCAGTGAAATGAATCCCATTTCTTAACTTAACAAAATTTCCTTTCACTTGTACATCATTTTGAATGGAGCTTCTCTTGCTTGCTTGCACGCAGTACGGGTGTGTAGACTATAGAGTGTGAAAGACGTGAAAGTCACTCCTGGGATGTGGGGAAAAGGATGTCATGGGATTGAAAAAACTGGAATCGGCTCGCATCACTTGTAATAAAAGTCTACTGCATGCCCATTTTGAAGGGAAGTTTGGAAGTTAGGACAAAAGATTTTATTAAAATTATTACAATGGCTTTGTTACTTTTCCCTCTGTGGGCTCTTGGATTTGTTCAATTTGGAAACCACTCTGGAAGCCCACTGTGTCCATAATCATGAAATAAGGATTGCAATCTTGCCTATTGCGTATAAAAAGGCAGTCAGATCCACACTATTTCTGTATGCGTGTGCTTGCTCCTACTAGTGAAAAAATAAATGACATTCAAAATATGAAATGCAAAGTGTGAGCTGCATACGTACATACGTACTTTAATTTCAGCCGGACTTATTTGTAGGAGTTTTTAAACCTGTTATTTGTACACTGGAATTATTGAGCTGTTTTTATTTAAATGTACACACTTGTAGATACTTTCCCAACTGGAAACCATTATGCATGATAAGGGAGTTTTTTTTATTATTTTAATATAATTTTTGGTTTTATTCGGCTTATGGTAAATTATAGTGAAAATAAAGCTTGAAACAAATTAAAAAGTTCTACAAGTAGTTGCATGCACGAGGGTTCCTTTTACGTTCGGGGGAGTTCAAAGCCCGTTAGAAAGAAGGACAGCATTAGGAGTCGCTCCAGTGGTGGGTGTTAAGGATGATAAAAAGTTACTGGAACATGGCGTTAAGAGCATATTTTTTCCAGTTCCGCCAAATTTAATGGTTACATGTATGGGGTTGAATGGAGCAAATATGCGTAAGCCCCGACGCAACATCAGCTGTATATGGATTTCAAGTGTGTTTTGTGAATACGTAATAATGTTCTAGCTCTGTTGAGCTAGTTTCCGCATAAAAAGTTACTGCGACTGGAGAATGAACTCATTGTATCGAGAAATGAGATTGGAAAAGTGTGCGTGCAGATATTTTGGAAGGTCCTTTGCCTTCCGCCTAGTCACACGACCAGTTCTAAGTAAAGATACGCGTAACTAGTAGTTTTCAATGAGGTTTTCACGCTATTAGACTTTCTCATTTTGTCTGGTTAACAGTAACTATAATATGGTGAGTGAGAGCGGGGAGAGAGAGAGAGAGAGAGAGGGTGAAAATGTTGTATGCAAAACAGCAACAAACTATTTCACGTGGTGGCCTTAAAAAAATTTAGGCCAAACTACTACTACTACACAAACGACGAGGATTTCCGTGCAAGCCTACAGTTTACAATATCAAAATGTATGCTTCAAATACGATCCTTGTTCTTATTCATTAGAAACGGAAGAAGCTAGATGAGGAGGAGGATTGAGGAAGAAAAATCCGTTTTCCCAATTTTTCGCCCGAATAAAGCTCGTAAATGTAAATCCTTGTCCACATGCGACGCTTGTTTGTCTTCCTCGTCAGGATTAATTTCTTGGAGACAGCACTTAAAATTAGAAATTAGACCCCGTTCAATGTTTTTCCTCTCTTAGATTACCCTGTCATGAGATTATTGTTTGATCGATAATAACATTCCGGTTCTCATTGCAGCCTTTCCATCCCTTCCAAGATTCCTCCAACATCTCTTACAATTCCAGAACGGATTAATAGGAGAAGCTCCAATAAATACGCACAATTTTTCGGGAATTGATTTTTTATAAGTAGTTCTCGGAGATACTGGAGTGCGTCTGCTTATTATTCTTTTCCTAAGTCCTATTTTTGTCATCAGATGAACGTCATGTGATGTCTCAGGATCCCTAGGGAAACCAGTAGAACCAAATTTTTCGTAGTGGGGATGGTCGACGTACCAAAATAAAAATAAATGAGCCCAGGATCGATGGAGTCTGGGCTGGCTTGATGAAATTCAATTTAATTTACTCAATGTAGACAGTTCATCGTGACATTCTTGTGTTCATGGTTACGTATAATAATTGCGGAACACAACGAAGTAGTGAGGCAAGAGTTACATTTGTACTAAAACTATGAAATGTAGAACATATACACAGTTCTATAAAATCTACAAATATTTAATTACCTGATATATGTTTCTTCCAAACCAAATTTTGAAAATCATTGCCATTACTGTTCTAGACTAGCGCTGCTACGATATTTGCGATAACTTAAGAAGAAGATATTATTTTGCCTATTCGCTCAGCCTATATCATATGCTGTAACAAACAAGCTTAATATTCCTAGTTAAAGGTATTCGAATTGTACATTAATATCCGAAATAATTACAATAATTTTGCTTGAAAGTTTCATTTCCTTGCACTCAATGCAAATGTAGCTAGACATTGTGGCCTGGTTATAAATCCTGACATTGCAATGTTTTCCGGCAAACTTTGTCACTTGCAAGACTGGTACGGCATTTTATGTGGGGACACTAAATAAATTGCATGATTAATCACTGTAATTGCTCTTGCTTTCTACAACATGCTATGATTTTTAAAATATGAGCTCAACTTAAACTCTGAAAGCCACTAATCATCTCAATAATGATGACTGTGGAAAGGACGGGGGTTTCGGTCTGGCTAAGCGTATCTTGTCTTATGTATGTATGTATCTGTGTACAGTATATATCCACAATTATGATTTCATTCTACATGTTTATCAAATGTTGTAAGCCTTCGGGCTCCAGGGTGTCACTTTTATCTACAATGATTTTAATTGAAATATTTACGAGCTCATTCTACTTTGTGTGTGAATTGCGTTGAATTGGTGCTAATATTCTTACGGAGGAAGCTGGGGTATAAATACTCTGTCCTTTATAATGTTGTTTGCAATTTTGGTGAATTCTTCCAAACACTAAGTTCCATCTATTCTTTTGGGCCTCCAGCATTCCAAAAATGAGTATCAGAATCGATTATTTCCACTACACAACTGTGTATACCCCACAGTCATGCCAACAGAGCATTACATTTTTCTGGCTCGTCTAAGCGTATCCAAAACTTTTTTGAGATGAAACTTTCCTATTTTGCTTAGTTTATGGAAAATTCTAATCTAGGGTTGGAAGAATGAAATGCTTGGAGTTACACATGTACCTCTTATGAACGTACCTGATTGTATGCACGTAAGCTTATTTTTGCTACTATAATTAAGAAGCAATTCCACTGCTATCGAATTATTCATAAAAATAGCTTTTATCCTTCCGAAATCGTCTTTTTGAAATAATCATCTCACGTTCAAGAGTGTTTTTCTATAAGGCCTCACCACCAATATCTGCGGTACATTTGTGTTCAGTTTCATAAACCATTGGATGTGTATGGTACTAGTGAAACATAAATGCTTGGCACAATTCTGGAATAATTACACATCATTGGTCCGTGCTTTCAGTGAGATTTCAGATGGTCCCTATTTATGTAATTAAGCGTTCCTTATTGGGAAGTTAGATCCTTTTCAGATGTTATATCACAGAATCCGATTCGTTTCACTAACTCCGGATTCGGATCAATTGCACGATTTCAATAGGCAATAACTTACAAATGTGTTATGTGTGAAGACTGTAACAATTACAGTAGTATGTACTTATACTATTTTTAGTAATTAATTAATTATTCGCTAAAAAATTTTGTTTCCAGCTTCAATCCCAAATTCCAACTGAAGCTCTCGATGTCACTCAAGTCCTCCCAATTCCTTCTCTCTCATTTACATTCCTTGAGTTTCTTAATTTATTGAAATACCGTTCCTCTAGGAGCATCACAACTTTGAACCTAGTATTCCTATGATTGAGCACGAGTTCAATTCTCGACAGTAGTTCCACGAATGCATTATAACTACATATGTATAGAGCCTGCTTCCGCTCTCCTAGTATGTAGATGACTAGATTGACTATTAGCTTCTTAGAAGTACATACATTTTGTGTGGTTCATGAACTGAAGATCGATGAAAGTCCTGTACCTGGAAACTTCTCAATTATTTCCACGTCCACGTACATGTGCGTATTATTTGCTGCCTTTACTGTATCATGTACATATGTATGTACTAAGTATGTTGTCATTTTCTTTTGCCGGAGCTCGGTGTTGTTGGTAGAAACTCACCAGGAAGTAACGCACGTGCTCCCTGGGTAAACCAAATTTCCTTGTGCGATTTTGTATTGTTTGTGGAAACTAATCCGTAAATCGCTTCTTTGTCATCCCACCCAGCATATATGTACATCGTACTTTTGGTTTTTCCATGGAATATTTGTTGTGAAGAGATTTCCAAGCATTTACGTCTAACGGATTCAAAATCTTACATTTCGGCTATCTACATACAATTAAAAAGGAAATCAAATGAACTTGCTCGTAATGATGTGTGTAGATGAGCAGCTTTGAATGAGATAATACGGCTAACAATTTCACATTCATAGAGAAATGTTATAAGGTTGTGGGACATGTGCATTTGACGGAGCTTGCAATTAGTATCTTCCCCGTCTAGGAACTTGATATGCTCTAATTATTTTGAATTGTATGTTTTAGGTAATGAAGAGTTTGTGGATCACTCAGGCTCGTGTCGTACATTGATTGATCCAAACCGGCGTAAACTTATTCGGAGAGCCAAGATGAAGTCCCTGAGGATTTCCGTTGCCATCACTGTCACTTTCCTCTGCTGTTGGACACCCTACTATGTGATGATGATCGTTGCCGTCTACATTGGAGGACATGTAAGCTCGACCACGATGCCTATAATTAATTTCTCACTTTCTTAATTACTATCAAGTTGTCTCAGGCTATAAATACGTATACAACCTCTTGTGAGAATGAGTGCCTGCGTACTTGATGAAACCAGGATTTCATGGAATTTGAAATATGATACTAGAAACTACTTTCAACACAGTGGGGCTAATAGTTGCCAACTTGTAATTTGAGATTAATATTCGGAATGTATCCGCCTATTTATGCAGAGTTTTACATGGAATCTAACAGTTTCTGTGCAGATATGTCTGTGGCGTACGTATGTACATACTTGGGGCGGACATATGTATACTGCCAGCTCCGTATGTAAGTTTAGTTCCTGTGCTCTCATTAGTCTCACTAACTAGGCTGGTAATTTCTTTTGGACAGGAACCTTATTTTTGATTTCCTTTTTGAGATCTCACTCTCTCTCTCTCTGTTGGATACTTAATACAAACGCGGGATGAGGCATTGACCTGATATTTCCCTGTGACTTGCTATATTTTGTAATGATATATCTAATTATACAGTATGTACATACGCAATATGCTCAGTTCGAAAAACTAAGTTGACTGCTGTATTTAGGCCAGCTTAAAGGGGTTGATCTCGAGGCTGAAAATAATAACAGAGTGAGTCATCAAGAGTTAGTCGTCAGTTTTGTATAAAATGACTAATCAGCCTTTCACTCTTCAAATGTTTTTCCTCTTCAATGACTTAGTCTGGTTTTCATAAATGCTTGTAATCGGGTGGGGATGCTTTCCTAATTGCATGCTTTACAATTGCTTTCTAGTGCGTAAGGATCCAACAGCGAGATCCATTCATTACCATGAAACTTTATTTATCCCTGTCTGTGTGTGTATTGAGAATTTGAACGCGTAATAACCAAATTGGTCTGAAGGAAGCTCCGTTTCCCCTCAAACCCCAGACTCTAGACTTTGAGATATTTGCAAATGAATGTTACTCTATGAATTACCGAAACAGTTGCCTCTTCCCAAAAGTTTGGGATTTGGACAAAAGTCATCTTTCTAAGCAGAGAGCTTTTTTGGTCAAGGTACTACTTCCTTTGAATGTAGCTCATGAAAAGCCTATTTATACTGAAGGAATGAAGTCTTTTTGATATTACTTAAATGCGTATGGACGAGGAAGGAACAGACGTAAGCATGCTCTTTCAAGCCCCCTCTCCCGAACTGATGGGCATTAACATTTTTATTATCTCTCACAATTTTTGTAAACAAGAAGGGCTTTACTGTTATTTTATACATGTATTCACGTGGGCTTTTTGATGTACACATCGACGGAAGTCATGCCATATTTGAGCCATATGGGTTGCTGTCGGTCCCCAGATTCCAATGATGTATGTCAAGGAGTCATCACTGAAGAGTGCATACACTGTAAGCAAGTACTACGTACACACTGGCTGACCACAGAAGAGTGTTTTTCTTTATGTGAGGGATAGAGTTGAGAGCGGTTAAGAGACACTGATGGAGAGCCACATTAAATTCGGACGACAAATCTTCCGTCATCAAATTCGTATGTACATATGTACATACATTACTTTCCCAACCGAGGGCAAATCAATTTTCTCTCTGATGCTTTCCCTCAGGGAGAGTTTTAGCTTTTGTGACTTATTGCACACTATACATGTGAAGTCAGAACGCCTTGAAAATAAACGCACTTATATTTGTCAGTCTATGGGTGTAATTTACTTGACTCCCTGGAAAGCAGTCCCAATGTATCTATATATAAGGGCATTTCCCAGGAAATTCACCGAGGAAAGAGTCAGTTCAGCGTGTGCACTCATCAGAACGAGGATGTTACCGGGGAGGATGAGAAATAGAAAAATTGTCAATGGTCCCTGAACCTATGGGATGTGTCAAAGGATCCGTATGCATTTTGGGCTTTAACGTGATAAACGCAAGTACGTTTTCACGTGAGGGAATTCCATTCAAATTGTGTCGACCTTATGTACCCAATGTATAGTCACCAGCTACCATCAATGTACAAAGAATTATACCTTCGATATTTCGATTTAACTTCTTCAAATCATCCTCCATGACTTTAATTTAAATCATATCCTTTTGAAGTTCAGGAAGCTCGGCTGAGAATTGGAAAATTGAAGCATTAAATTGTATGGTCCATGAGTGCTGGTTCGTGCAAAATTTAGTGTGTAGCATGAAAATGCCTACAATGAGTGTATCTATCTATATATTCTCTTTGAGAAGGTGGTAGCCATTGTCAGTCGAACGTCCTCTCTCCTTGTCTCCAATCCCATCTGCTTACAGTCATGATTATTTTTCTAGTATCTGGATAGGATCGAAGTTCTGTTATCCGTTTGTTCAGTCGAGACTTGTTAGTCCTAGAGGAAATAATGACAGGGAGTTTTATCATTTACGTGTAGGATTTGTGTGAGCAGAATTAAGACTGAAGAAATTCCTCTGTCACTGTGCATTCTCAAAGTATGTGAGTTACCTCAAATAATAGATTGAATTGACTCAATTCCCTTTTCCCAGACTGTGTCCCTCACCACCATCGTCTCCAAATTATGCGACGGTTCCGGAGGGAGAGAATCCGACAGTCCTGCAATTTTGTCGGGTGACTAGTACATGAAAAAGATTTCTCTTCCAATTCTCCCACATTCAGATAGAGAAGTGTATGCATTTGCAAGCGAAGGATAAAATTCAGGGTGGCGTGTTTTTAAAGCGAGAAATAAATATTCAATTTTTTTTTGTAGAGTCTTCGTTCGAGACTGGAGATTTACACTTCCCACCCAGCCCTTTCCTTGCTTTCCCTGACCTTGAAATCTTCTAATAATTCAACATGCTGTGTCTATCCCTCATGATATTTTTCTTGGTTTGAAGGCTACTCTATTTTGTGATAATTTCTTGTAAGGCTTTCAATTTGATGTATGTACATATGTCTTATGCGAGTAGTGACAATCCGTATCCGTAGTGACAGTGAGCTTCTTGTGAATGCAATACTTAAATGTAAATAATTTAAACGTCAGAATTCCCTCAGTCCCAACATCCAGTCCCATAATCCGTTCAGACGTGAGGAAACCGACTTGTGGTTGAATACAAAATATAAACTGTCAGAATCAGCTTTAAAATGATATTCCACAAAAACCATAATTAATTCTACGTAGTATTACGCTATCAGAATGTTTAAAACTCTAGCCCTAACGTTACACTGTACGTTGATGGCTTTGGTTTGGACTGATTTGATTGTGACAAATGCAAATGAGTAAGATTGAATCTCCGAGCAGTTTGTGAAAAGGAATGCTTGATGAGCAAATAAAAGTGAACTGTTTTCTTCTGTACATATAAATAATTTATGCTAAAGTTTCTTCTTCCAGTTAGTATTTGGTACTATCCTGTAAGGAGAATTTCAATTGGTTTGATGGTCGGAATTGCAAAAAGAGTCCATAATTTTCCAGGGAATGTGTCACTATGTATAGCAATGGTTCAGATTGTTGTGCTGAGTTTATTATTATTTTCTTGAATCATCTTCCAAGTATCTCAATGTGGTTATCTACTATTTCTATGACATATGCCCCCTCTTATTATTTTTTAGGCACATGAAGACCTCCAGTCTGCTATATTTTTCTTCGGGATGTCAAACAGCGTCTTCAATCCTCTCATTTACGGAATCTTCCATTTGTACCGACCGAGGCGAAAGGATCTTACAAGGTACTTCAATTACTACCAGAACGTTCGTTTGCAATATTCTTGAGCACTACAGAGGAATACTGATTTCGTTATATGAACTCAATTCATGTGGCATTAATTTGATGATATTATGTATCTACACATCCACTACTCTACGTGGGTACATACTCTACATAATTATACATATGTGCCTAGTAATGAAACAGTACAGAATCTCAGAGTTATGTACTACCTGGACCTACCTAATATTTCCTGTGAAGGTCATTATGGTTGAAAAGTGGTAGTCCTGCTGTAATGATACATGCATATGTACAAGTCATTCACGTTAAAATTGATCTGCCCTGCATTCTGTACAATCTATTTTAAATTGTGATTTCAGGGGTAACTCAAGCAAAAAGACTCTCCTGACGAATCTGAGCTTACATGGTCACCGTTCGACAACTCTTCAGTCAAATGGATCCATGGTTACAATGGATCTTCATTCACATTCGATAATCCGTGAAAATGGGAAAACTAAGAATTCCTCCCCAAAATCAAAACTTGCACAGTGGCAGAATGGCTCCATTGCCGTCACGGAAGGACACACGGTCATGTAAATAATGTGAGTTTTGGTGTAGAACATTTGTTTTTATTATCCAATTGTACCCGTCTCTCCTCACGTCCATGTATCTTCTCCATTTTAGTCATTTTCTTCATCCATCCGAGCTGCATTTCATGGCTTGCATGCATATGCCTGCTTAACTTATATGGTAGATGAAAGTTGTAGTATGTATGTACTATGTATGTAGATGCTGGGAGATCAACGTTCGTCCTTTTGTGTTGTGAGCCCCACCACTTATTCATCTAACCTTAAATTCGATTAACTGTTGAAGCTGAAAAATTTCTCCTTCCTCCAGCGTCTTTCCTTCCCATGTCTACTGTGTGAACGGATAAATTCCTATCTATATATGCCCTAACTAGGAGGATTGTTTTTTATGCACATATGTACGCATGTATATGTATATAGGTGGTTATGTGTAGGAAAATAATATTTCATGGATTTATTTTTGAAGGTTATTCAAGAGAGACGAGTGAGCTGATCTCTGGATGGATCCTACTATTAGCTTCCACGTATACTATAACTACATGAGTGTGTTTGATAGCTTTAGGCAAAGAAGCAAAGAACTGTAGAGTCCTATAGAGGTCCAAAAGTTACCGTAAGCCAAACGTTGTCCTTGAACAACTAATTTCACTAAGTGATTGTTTGGTATTATCTAACGACCAACCCACCAGAAACGTCAAAACGTCATGTTGACTTTCTCCAAGGTTCTGAAAAGCACTGAAGCAGACGAATGATATCCAACACTATATCTTGTATATATAATTATATATACAGTTGGAAGGTTATACAGCCAGCCAGACCAACACGCATCAATGTCTGCGGTGATGCAAACAACTTGAGATTGTCTTTGTCTTTTAGTTGAAAGAAATATTGGTGAAAACTCTTCCTCAAGAAGCTCCGCTCTCGACGTATTATTTTTCTAGTCACTTGTATATTTTTTTTTCTCAAAAATATCCTTATATTGTCTGAGTACAAACTAAATGTTAACTATATATTTAATTACTATACATTTGATGTGGATGATGTGAGGGATTGTAGACACAGGCTAAAAAGCATTAACTTATTGTATATCAACTTGTTGTGTGCAATAATTGCGCGTTTGGCTACAGTACGCGTAGGGAAGGGCGGAAAATGATACTCATTTACTTTACTTAAGTTCCACACTGTATCTTTTTGTTGGCTGGGTTAAAAGGCAATTCCTAATCATTTTCATTGAAATTGAGTTGGAGATACATATGTGTAGAGTGTTTCTGTATAAATAGACGATTATGTTACTTTCGGTGTAGTTGCGTTATAGTTATGACAATGTATTTATGTACCTGGATGTGTGGTATATGAAGGATCTACATACATATAATTATACCAGTCTTGAGGGGACGGATGAACTTGCCAGTATATCCATGGAATGGGCGACTGAAATTAATTCAGCAACTTTGGATTACCAGTTCTTTGACGTCGGTGTCAGTAGTTGCAGAGTATATGCAGCGAACTTTTCTCGCAATCGTACTTACATATATTCTCTAATCTTTTGTCTGTTTGGTCATTTGAAACTTATGTATATCAATGTTATTATTTGGATGTACCCGTAAACATGCCTGTAATAAAAACATATTTTATAATAAAACTTTCTCTCAATTGTCAATTGTTGTTATCATATGCTACAGCAAGCTTGCTAATATTATTGAATATGAAAATATGGCTAAATGAGAAAAATATTCATTACGATTTATGATAATGCGAACATGAAGGTAGAATAAAGGTAATGTGCACATTCACATATTAGTTATTTCAACATTATATTGTATTTTTGTGTAAAGCCAAGAGACTCGTCTCTGCGGCAGCATTGACAAACATAGTAGCTGAAATAAATGAAGGTTCATTAAATATTGACTTAGTTCTCAAATATGTACCTTATAGCTGTTCTTCATCACATACGTGGGCCTGGAGACGATATCATATTGCAATAATTACCATTTAATTTATGGCACCCGTTGGAGAACTACTTGGAATCAATTTGCTTGGTGCACCAGAGAACTTTTTTTTTTAAAAAAAGCTTGTTCCTTAATGTATACATTAATTTTTCCCTTTGACTTGCTAATTGTTGCATTCATCTACTAAATGTGACACAAATGATAAATGCTGAAAACACATATGCATGTAATTAATCATTAAGCTTTTATAATATTAATAATATTAACAGTTCGTAATTTCTCAACTTCAAATGAACTTCACGTTCAAATGGGAAACGAGCCTTTTTTTCTAATAATTTAGCTACTAGATACATGAAAGAATATTTCAGGGACAAGTAAATAAAAGGAGGAGGGAGAAGCTCTATAAATATATATGCATGTGTATAGGATAAAAGGAATGAAAAATCAAATCAGTGACATTTTCAATTGCTCATACAATTTTTATACAGCAAAAATCAATCCTGTCATGCCATGACTAGCGCAGTCAACTAAGAGAAAGGCATGACATGCAATTGTAATGCTTTCTTAGCATTGCATTTCCCATCGCTGTGTTGTAGGGTATTAATAATTACTATAATTGCTATACGTGTTACAACGAATATTAAATTTAAATGTGCTGGGGGCTATTACAGTCAACCCACACACTTAGGTACATTAAGTAATATGTAACACTAACCCGCCAACCAAATTCAACGTGTAATTGAGTTATCAACACAGTTCATAAGTTCCTTACAATTTTCTCCCATTACGTCAGTCAACGTTTCCTTTCTATCATGAGGAGTGCAAGGCCAAGCACGGAAGATTATATGTACTCTACTTAATAAACTAATTGAAATGAAATAGTAAACATCACGTATTTTTATGAGTACAAATAATAGCTATGGGATAGTCTCTGTAATTTACAAAGAATTAATTACCTTTTTCAGATCATGAGGGATTAGAGAGATTATTGTTAGGGAAAGAGAAGTAGTCATGACAAATGTACCAATGAAACCTCTTCATGACACTCTAAAAAATTGTTTCGTGTCTACGATGATGACAAAAGGGATTCCAGTAAATTAAATCATATGTCTATTTATTTTGTTAAAACCCCAATCCTGGGGAGTCAGGCTGCTCATTTTAAATCATGCTCATCCTTGACACGCACGCAGCAGGAGTGTACTTAACGGTCATGAGTAATTATATATAAATACCGATGTGCATATTATGTGCACATATGTGTGAAGTGATAAACTTTATACATTTACTTTTGATGGAAATACTTAAAAAGTAGTAAATTTAGAAACGTATTAAATTAATTGTGCGGGTCAAAATTGGCCTCATGGATTTTGAGATGGGTTCTATTTGAAGCTGTTACTTTCAAAAATGTATGAAAATAATAAATTTATTATTACAATAATTTTTGAAATGGTAAGTATATGCACAAGTACAGAGCAGGATGTGCGAAATGTTTGTGAGTTGCATGGTTTCATTTACCTGCCACATCTGCCTGCTTAGATTCTTGGTGACTACATACATACATTCAAGGGAGCACATTATTAGCAGACTGCTCTGGGTTTTATAGACACACGATATAAGATAAAAACACTGAGAAACTTCAAACAAGCACTGCATTCTATTATAATATTGTTTTATTTATTTAGTCCTGATCGAGCCCGTGGTGGTATTTTAATGTTCCTAATACAGAAATAAAAGAAGATAATATGGAAACAAATAAAAAATATGTACATATGTTTATTGCAGCTCTTTAAAACAATTCATAAACTTTGGCTCACATTCTTAGGCCCAGACACCGTATTTTTTGATTTAGAAAGATATCATCAGACTCAAATGAATACCCATAAAATTTGCTAAGAATTTAAGTAAAGATATTTTGAAATAGGTATTATTTTGAATTCAAGTCATTCATGCAAAAATGCCGAGATCAGAATTTTGTTTGCGCATCACTGTCACTTTTGCTCCTGCAGCTAAATTTTCTCAACCTTACTCTCTACCTTACCATGTCCACAATTATCAACGTAGACTTGTGTGATCCTGGCCAGGTCTCAAAATTGTCTACAAACTAGCGTGAAAACATTTTCATAGTTGAGAAAATATTTAATGGTGAAATGCAAATAAGCAACTGCTGAATACAAAATCCGTAAAAAAAATCAATTTTGGTTCAAGTTCGTTAACCCTGTGACCCGCAAAAGTTAACCAAGATTTATGAAAGAAATTTTACAAAATAATTATAGAAAAGAAGTTATTACAAACGAGGGAATCAAATATTTTATGAGTCACTCGTTTATGTGGGCCAGGGGGGAGAAAAGGATAAAAAATATCCTACACTTGTACCTAAGTTTAATTATCTGCCGTTTCTTTCTAACATAATAATGCGCCAAAAGAAATCTTCTGAATTTATATGATACTTGTTATTAATTATTTTGTGCGACTCCAACAGGGGAATATTTCAAAACCCTTCCGCCAGACTTACCCAGTTCAAAGCCGCACACCTGTCTGCACGTTTTCCCCTTTAACCCGTTCCTAGCTTGCTCGCCCATCTCTGTGTCTTGCAAGAAAATGTATTTATCTTTGAGTATGTGGATACCAAATTGCTATTGCGTACTCTACAATTGGCCATACATATATATTAATTGCCTCTTTTGACGGATTAAAGATGAGATTCAACGATTTCGATATCATACACAGAAGTTCACTTGCCTTGTAATTAATCTGATTAGCGTGGTTTGTAGTCTTTAGATTACCACTCACAAAAATCTAAAAATCCCCAGGTCGCGTACCTTCCGGGAAAGAAATTACGTGACCCCCAAAACAATAGCTTGGCTTGTGAGAACACTTTTATTTGAGAATCTCGTCATATTTGCCAAGATTGGTCCTCTTGCCGCTTTCATTAGACCAATCATAGACTAATGATATTCTAAACTTATCTCAAGTTCGCCAGATTTTGAATTCTTCTAAAAAGCTTTAGGTCACGTGCAGGTGCAAGTCGGGTGATCATCTCTTCTGATTATTCAAGGAGATTATGAATGAATACGACGAAATAGGTAGAACACCGTAATAAACAAGCCGCTAATTTCTATCTCACACAGCTTGTTCACTAGGAGAGTTATTATCATCCATAACTTCACCGTTGGAAACATGTGACCGGCATCACGATGTTCTGGTCTAATACACATTGTTTTAAATTGGTACGGTCCACAATTTTAACCAGAGAAAAACAAATGGTCCAACACGCCTAAAGTTTTACTAATCACGTTTTATTCAGCTAATTGATTAGTATATCGAAACAAACCCCTGAGTGACTTGTATTCTACCCTAGAGCCAACGTTCAGATTGTGGGAATATTTTTTAAGACGATGTTTTTGAGTATCCCGAACTAAGATATAATATTGTCAATTTTTATTGTTTTGCAAATATTTTATTTTACAATGAGTTCTTAACTTATCACACAAAGCCAAAGCAAGCCAATACTACAGATAAGATGACTTTTTATCTGCAAAATAATGATGAAATCTTGGTAATAAGATCGTTGAATTCGAATACCCCGCCCAAATTTTCACTAGGATTTCAAAATTTTGGTCGAAATGATTTGAAGATTTAAAACAATAATGAGAACTAATAATAAAATTAATGAGATATTATTGACCGGGGTGCGACATCCAAGTCAAGCTGTATCACTGTTTTTCGAATTTCACATTCGCTCCCAAATTGTGCTTTTTCAAAATTTACAACATCATTGAACATAAACTTGAATTCTTGGCAATTCGTACAATAACTTCAACGAAAGACAATTTGTCCTGAGTGGGGGCCAAGTCTCAGATGATTTCTTCTCGGGGAAAATAAATTTTGAAATTTTGGTGAATTTGAATATTCCGCCGATATTTTGACAAGGATTTTTAAATTTCGACTGACATTACTTTAACTTGTAGAGCAATTAAATATATTTTCAATGAGCTAACATCGACCCAGATGCGCCTTGCGAGACCAAAGTTATTTCAGTTTTTTGAAAGTACTTGGAAGCCTCAAAATCGGCTTTTTCAAAATTTTGAATCCCAGTCGATATGAATTTAAAAAAAAAATTATTATTGAAAAACTACGTTATAAGCCAATTTGTCCTGATGGGTGGCCAGGTCTCAGATGATTCCTTCCAGGCAAACAAAAATGTCATGTCAAAACTCATGGTTTTTTCAAAATTCCCCAGACAAAATTTTGAACATCCGTAATTGAATGCAAAGACCTGAGTTAAGGTTCAAACGAGGTATTTCACTTGGTTTTACGGTAAATGTACCAGAAAACCACGGAGGTGATCCGAAATAATAGGTTAAAATTTACGGTTAAAAAAATCCCGGTCAAAACATTGAAAACTCGTAAATTGAAATCAAAATTTGATTCCGACAGTTCGAACAAGGTATCTATCTTGATTCTATTCTTAGTACTTTTGGACTTATATTGAAGTTTTCTTAGTAGGGAAACAAAAATGATGTTTTACAGATATTCAATGGGATTTATTAAATTTTAATTTTCAATATTATATAGTTTTAGAGCCATGGGATGGTCTGATACTCATATGTTTGGGACCAATGAAATATGGATCGGTCCCATTGTCACTCCATACCGGACCGGACCACTGGCATTGGTTCCTTGTAGTGTGGCATAATGGATTACCCACAAATTAAATGGATCATATAGCTTATGTAAAGTCGTCGGCAAGGCATGGCGTACTGGATTTATTTTAATAGTGAGTAAATCCGCACTAAGCGTTACTACGACCTCCCAGTGTGTCATCGTCAACGTGCCTGCTCATTTTACACAGATCCGTTCGTGTATTTATGCAAGGCTTGAACTACGACTTTAGCCTCTAGTGTCCCATGGTGCGAATTCAGTGAACCGAAAATGTCGAAAGGTCAACCCATTTTTTAAATCAAATAAGCACAAAAAGGTGTCATTTTGAAAATCTCAAAATAAGACAAACTTAGGCGAGCTCCGCCTAATAACCAAATGCGTGCATAAATAGATTTACCTTTTGGCATTTTCAGTTTACCTGCATGTGGTACCGTGGGGCAAATTTTTAGGTTAAAATTAAAGTTCAGTTTCTGAATTAATAAATACAGTGTGTCCCATATCCTTTCTGCTCTCCCTAGCCCATATAAGAAATGGGCAACAAAATTCCCCAGTTTGAAGAAAATTCTTTTCCAGATTTTTACAAATTTGTTCCATTGACCTAGGTAAACAATTGAGGTCACAATGCTCAAGAACGTGAAAGGAAGTCGAAATTTTTTGAGGATTGCCACTATTACAAATTTTTGCTCACCGGCAAAATGTTTTCTGAAATTTCTTTTGACGTTCGTTTGTAGGAAATGTAATTGACTTTCAATGCAGATATCCAACGTGTCTCTAAGTTGAGAAATGTGGCAAAGTTTATTAATTGTTTCAAAAAGCTGCAATAAATATAAATATTTAGGTCACATGCTTGGCCCATGTGAGCATGTGACCGTAATTTTTGACACAAGAAGGTAATTTCAGGCTCAAATAATCTCCAATGAAATTTGATACTAGCACAGTATTTTGAAATATTTTTATAAACGATAGAATGTTTCCCTGAAAAAATAGCAAAGTCTGAAACTCTTCTCTTCCGCATCTCAATTTCCCCAACCTTGCTCAGTTCTTACGGGTCATGTTCACAATAATTGTACATGCATCCCGTACATGGACGGATCTGTGTCAATAAGCAGGACCCGTTTGAGTTAATTTTCCTCCCGATGTCCGCCCTAGAGGCGTTAAAATTTCGTCAGCCCGCCCGTGGTCCGAAGAATTACATGTACAGATATTTTGCTCTGTCCGACCAGTAACTATCAATGTGCTTGAAAACATTACCCGTGCTTGTTCGTCCCTAAGTACGAAATAATGAAACCCATCCATGACAGCCCGCTGGCATTTGAGAGTATCCGCGGGCAAGATCTAATAAATTAGATCTAATCTAAATAAATAGAACCGGTGCCTTTTCCTGGAAAGCTATTATATTTGTTGCGGTATATAAATCCAAGCAAAATTAAAAGATCTATTTTTGTTTTAATTTTGTACCAATTCATAGACGTATTTTTTGACTTGCTTATTATGTTTTTCCGGTCTTTCCCAAAAATTTTAACTCAGGAACTTTAGTAAATTTTTAAATATATGTATTTGCTAAAACCTGAGGGACATATGTACATGTTGTTTATAATTCCTGTTATATTAACTACAGTTAGTGCTGTAATTTGTTGTTGTGCTTTTAACAAAACGAGTTCAGTTTCGATCGCTTGAACTTCGATTCAATTTAAAGAATAAACTAACAAAACCGACAGTGCCTCTAAAAAACAAAGAAAAAGCAAAACGATCCGTCGGTCATCTCGAGGTAGTGATCCATCCGATCCTGGGTACTAATAGTAATTACTCATGTGAGTATGTATGTATGTATTTAAATGTCCTTCTGACCCAAAGATCTTTGCAACTCACCTCTCCAGTCAAGTTCAAAAATATACATACTATAGTAAGTACATACTAAAATAGTTGAGGTTACTGATTCCTCGGATGAATTGCAGGCAGTGTATACCGACGTGGTTATTGAGCTAGCATATAGTTTCGTTGTAGTTTTGTTTTACTGTATTTATGTATCTTACGCTTGTTATTGGCAGCATTAATGTCATTGTTATCTCCGCTAACTGCCTTTAATCTGCTCACCTAAAGTTTTCTTAGTATTAAAGCCATTTGAAGTGATTTGATCACATTCTAAACCGAATGTGATTTCCAGTGACTGGCCGATAATTTATTATGTACATTTAGCTAGGTTATGTAAGCATGTTGTGTAGTACCTTACCTACTCGTTTAATTTTACTACATTTAAGCATGGCTGGTTTACACGGTGAGCTTTATGTCAATTCCCACGTATTTTAGGACACAATTTGGAATCACATAACTTCCAGACCTGTCTTTACTCACGTTAAAAATAATAATAAATTAAGTTACAAATTAAAAATACATACACATAAATTGTCATAAATGTAAAAAACTGTTATCTCTGATCCCTCACTAATTTCATGCGTATACATTAAGAGTTAAATATGTTTCCTGTAGCCGAGGCCAGATAGAAAGACTTTTGGAGACAGTTAATATTACCAATGTTACTAATGTTCAAATTACTGCATTATTACATTACAATGCAATGTTCAAAATTGTCAGATTACATGTTCAAATTACATTACTAGTAATACTCAAATCATGCATGAACCTATATAAATAATTACATAAACAGTTAATTGTACAATGTAGCTGACATTGTTGATGATAGTAGCAGTTGTATTTCTATCTAGTAGCGTTACATGCCACTTTTATTTAAATGTGCTCCTCCAGTACTGCATCAATGACTGGAAGTCCCTGGGAAGATGAGAAGTAAATGCATAATGACTATCAAACGTATTTCAATTTGTACATGTTCCAGTGTTTTTATAAATTTTCTTTGAGGAAGGATTTTCTCGGGGGTATATTTCATTGATTTATGACTTCATAACAGACATTATGCGTACGCCTCAATGAGTAGGAAGTACTTATAGCTTTGAAAAATTGATTTAGCTATTTGTTGGAATTGGAAATTTGGTTGGTGATATTGTTAGCTGGAGTTGTTTACTCCAAACCAAATATATTGTTTAGGTTGCGCAAGTTGTGCATTGTGCAATGACAGACATCACAGAACTTCCGTTCAGATTAGCTTCCTTCATTAGCTTTAAAGTGGTAGTGGCTCATCATTTTATCATTAAGGGAGCCGTTCTGACGATTGTAACTAGTTTGTTGTGTTTACGTATTGCTCTGTGTTGATATGAGCATGGTCGGAATTGGTGCTGCCTGCGATATTCAATAATGACAATTCCAAGATTTTTCAGCCCCACCCACCCATTTTTCACAGTGTTATAATTTTAATTGTTGCTCAGCGTAAGTGAACAACCGCACTAATTACTTTCCCGTATCTTAATGAGCTCAGCTCTACAAAATTTCAATGAATTATCCAGTGTGAACCTCATAACTTGATAGGACCAACCTTTATGTAAAAGCCTGATAATGCTCACTTATTTATTCAACAAGTTCTTCCTCCTCTCATTGTCATTACGGCTGACGGAATTGTGCAAGAAATGAGTCCCCAACGAACGTGTGTTACAAACTCAAGAGAGCATTTTCAAAGTGTGATACATTTCAAAGATAACCTATACTTGAAGCAGCAAAATAGAAAGGTGAATTTTGTCTGTTTCTTGTATGGGTAACCTTTGAGTTCACCAAGCATCTTCATTCCTTTTTCTTCATTACTCCGACGACGAACCCTAGCCAATAAGCTCCACATTGACGATTAGAGTGCTCATTAATTTATACATTTATCAATAACAATGCAGATTGGGCTCAAACAGTGTGCATGGAATGACAGCTCCGCTATATTACAGTCATTCTGAACACGAGCTGCTATTTTGTGCACACCGTACGAACTAAATCTGAATGCATTTTCTATTTGTCTGACTACTCTCACTCCTCAAGAATACATAATATGCTGGGTGCGTGATCGTCTTATTTATGTAATAAACTGTGGGCAGAGATTAGTAACAACGTGAGATGTTACTTCGTCATCGTAAACCCTTACTGTCAGTTTTTCTCATATAAAGGAATTTGTCGACAGTAGCAACATGTGGTTCTGTGCTTGCCTCACGTCTCACACCTTCGGACATTGGATTTGTTTGGACATCGTGTGGTAAATATAGCTATTTATCTATATATGAAGGTTTTACAGAGAAATATGTGGTGAGGAGGCCTAAAATTAGTGTTGTTTAGTAATCATATTGTTTTGAAAATAAGTAAACCCTACCTATTGGTTTCAAAGTAGGAAAGGAAGTATGAAGTTAAAATACAAGCCAGAATTTAATACACGAGTACTTGTATAGAGTAATGTTATTTCTTGTACGTAACTCTGGCAAGGTATTATTTATAGCTAATTATGTTTTTAAATTTTTGTGAGGCAGGACTACATCAGCTTTATTGTTTATATTGTTCTTTTTTTCTTCATTAAAATTATGTCCAGCCTATAATGTTCATGTGTTTACAAAATTAATTCCAAAGAGTATAGTATGTTTAATTATGTCGTGGATTGTTAAGGACAATTTTACCAGTAGTAGACTCTGGAGACTCATGACACATGACGGTCAAAAGGGTTTATTGGTGCATGGTAATAAAATGCCGCGTTCTTGTGCAGTCAGATCTAACCTACACCTACGCGTCATTTCATTGCCTTGAACCAGACTCTTACGTGCAGCAAATGCTCCCTGGGATTTAAATTTAAATTTGAAATAAATATGTTCCAAAATAATTTAAATAATATTAAACTGGCTACGTGACAAACAAGTAGAAACAAATTCCAATAAGGTTGATTGAACTCTGGTCATCACCGTGAAATTTACTAGACACCTTGTTAGCCACAACACAACCATTTGTTTGACAAACAAGTTGTTACAATTTACAGAATGAATTATAATCTGAACTCATGCATAAAATATTATGTAATTATCTATTACCTTGCAGGATGCAATATTATATGTTGTTTGAGTTTCTATCACAGATTTGCATTTTGAGCGTGCACGTAAAGCAGCAGCTGATTGTAACAACAATGAGCTTCAGCTTCTGCTTTGCGAGCATCACTCATACGCAATTTTTCTACCAGGTGATAATGGAATTAGGACATCCAGCGTTGACTTAATGAAAGATGGATGACAGGGAGATTCCCCTCCAGTCATCCGGATGATCAAAGTTTTTCGAGAGTGAAGCAGCGCATTGTTCGATGTTGCTAAAAGGATTCCGATAAATCGTATTATGGAATCCCGGTTAAACTTATTTGAAGTTGTGTTACATTTGTTGTTGCCGTACTGGTCCCTTGTTCAAATACGGATGAGAACTGGGTTTGGACTCTTGTGCTGATTTAGGAAAGTTCCTTAACCTTAGGTTATACTGTAGATTACTATACAGTGAATGTATATGTGCAGCACACTTTAGTGAATGGTGAAGGATGCAAAATTTAATCATCTGAAGATTATCTACGTTGTGCCCTCCATATGAACTGTAAAAATAGCTGGACTGGAATCATCTCGTGAAACCTTGATTGTGTAGGAGTAAAACATCAAAGCTAGGAAAAGTGAAAGGGAATGGGAGTAACGTATAAGGACTGGGTGAAAGGCTCAAGTTCTTTCTCCCTGTCTATAATGGGAAATTTATACCTAATGATTAAATTTGGTGCTCACTTCACTACTTTCACAGTCAGGCTTACTGTATTATCAAATTAACTAGAAATTGTAGAATTTATTCTATTACTTTGATGTTTATATCTACATATTATAAGTATACATTTATATGTACAATATAGTAGTCATTACATATGCAGTTTCAAAATATTGCGCTCTAGATTATTAGATTTATCTAGGTAATTGCTTTGAAAACATCACTTACCGGGACGAGGAGAATTTTCATAGTATTGTTTGGGGCATACACATCATCTGGAAGGAACATAAGTAATAGGTGTGGGTAATCATTTGTTAAGGATAATGCGTCATTCACTTCTATGTTTGTTTCAATAGGGATTATACTGATTCTGCATGTCTGCTTGTATATCAGTAATGAAGTACAAGGTGTTCCATATCTATTTTCTTCCCCTCTAGTTCATATAAGAGATAATGAAATAATACATGTGATTCCCCCGTTTTGAAGAAAACTATTTTCCAAATTCTCTGAAATTTGTATCATTCAACCAAATCAAAAATTGAGGTCACAGTCCTCAAGAATTTGAAGTAAAGTTTATGAATTGTTTTAAAAAGTTGCAATAAAAATTAAATTTTTCCTTTGTAGTAATCTTGCTTCACATTCTTAGTTCCCTAGAGCGCAATTTTTGATCTAAGAAAGTAATGCTATGTTCAAATTAATCCGCATGAAATCAGATACGAGGTGAGTCTTTTGATATATTTTTATGAAAGGCAAACCGTCCATGAAAAAAGGGCAAGTTCAGAAACTTCTTTCTGTATCTTTACTCCCGAAGAAGAATTTCTGCAACCTTGACTTGTTCTTTCACGTCATTTCCATAATTCTCAACGTAGAGACCATTAGATAGCTTCCCGGAAATCAGATAAAATTTCCTACAAATGAGCATCAAAGGAAATTACAGAAATGTTTTTGACTGCGATCAAAAATTTATAATGTCGACAATCTCCAAAAAACTTCGACTTTGCTTCATGTTCTTGAGGACCATGACCTCAATTTTTGACCTAGACCAATGAAACAAATTTCAGAGAACCTGGAAAAGAGTTTTCTTTAAAATGGGGGAATCACATGGATTATTTCAGTACCTTATATGAACTAGAGGGTGACAAATCAGATTAGGGATTCCCTGAACATTTGCCTACACTTTACCATGTTTACCAGTACAGAATCTCTACCGAGAAAAAACTCATTCATACGTTTTCAATTTAATACAGACATAATATCATTGCTTAGAACTTTTAAACTTTTCAAGCATGCCTATATCTGGTGACAATATGTGATTTTTTTAACTAATGATACCATCACATCCTCTTTTTGCCAGGTACTCATATTTAGTAATACTACTTAGTAACCTGAACCTGTGACCTTCGGCAACAGTATGCAAATTTGCAATCATATTGATGAGAGCCGCTGCGCTGCTGTATTACGAAGTTGGGTCATGAAAATACGGTTGCCAACCTTAATGCACCCTCTGGAGATTATTTGAAGAGTTCTGGTCCACATATCTTGAGCCAAGCGTGACATTCGTGCCAGCTATTTTTGATGGACATACGAAGAATCCTAAATCAGCTTTACAAAGTTTACTTTGACTTGATAGGACTTACATCTTACGTGACCTCCTGATATGATGTTAACCCGTGTTTTTACCGTACGCCTTGCTTCAGTCTTCGTCATGAATCTGGCCGGGGATTATTTACTTCAAAGTTTCCCAGCTCGGAGACTTAAATGCCTGGGTTATGGAAGCTCTAGTTCTTTTTTAACCAATGCTAACCCCTCCTGTGGGTTTTAGCGGCAGACACTGATAGTAAAAAATCCTAAGTTGGGTATATGTTTATTATATAATTTTATTATACCTTTTCGTGAAAAAAGATTATCCAAGAATTCAGCTTGTACCATATTTCATTCGAATTTAGTTTTATTACTGTATATATTAACAGCGCATCCAAAAATAAAAAGAAGGGTTGATCAATTTCTCAAAACGTAATAATAATAAAATTAGAGGCACAATAGTTTTGCTTTATTTAAATCTTCCCACAGAAATTAAATTGTTTTGGCCCCAATTTGTCAGATGAACTGCTGATATTTGATGAAAATGAATTACAATGAAAACCACAAGCCCAGTGCTTTGAAAGTCTGTATTGTAGCCAGGTCTGCTACAATAAAATGACATCAAAAATTCCTTCTCCGGTGAATTTTATTTATTTTGCACTCCTCAAACATAATTTCTCTACCCTTGTTTTCTGTCTCTCCCCGTCATGTCCACATTTTTCGACGTAGAGACCTTTCAAATAACTTAATGGAAAACCAATAAAATTGCCTACAAACTAGCGTCAAAACATTTTGACATTGTGTCATAGTAAAACAAATAGGATTAAAAAACAAACCTTGTAATCTCAAATTTTGATCCGGGTCAATGAAGTAAATTTTAGAAAATCTGGAACTAAATTTGCTACAAAATGGAATCAAATATTGTACTAGTTATTCCCTTATGTGGGTTAAGAGGAATGGTAAATGATTATGGTCACAATGTAAAACACCTCCTTGAAAAACAACAAAGGTTGCACTAATATTTCCAACTAACAATGAGTGATACCAGCCTACCAGTGCACAATTGTCCTAAATATCCTACAAGCGGCGATTCGTTTTTCCTAAAATAATGTTACTAAATTTCTTTGAACTCATTTTCCAAAATGCCATCTTGAAAAATGTTTTTCTGCAAAATATTTTTGCTCCAGTTGTAATACGTTGCTTAGGATTCCACTGTCAGTAAATTGCTTAAGCAGGGGGTCGAACGGGGCGACATCTATCACGAGAACTCGGATTGCTGTTCCATTTCGACAACCATAGTAAACGTAAAATTCGGTTTTAGTAGCAAAAATAGTGGGCTTTTTCGTTGAGGTGCGGTCGTTACTAGCTTTGATCCTAAATAGTTTGCTGGATAGTTGCCATATGTTTTAGCTTTAATTGCTTTGGTTTAAATTTCCAAATCCTGTGACCAATTTGTATATTCCTCTTCATTTGGTGCACTGGAGTCCACAATGTTTTCCAAATACTATCCCATATTTCGAAACAATTGCGATATTCTATTCTATCTACAACAATCCTGCTTAATATAAAAAATAGATTCTGTATTTGTAACATTAATCCAGTTTTTAGAATTAAAATAAAGGAACATTTTACACGTCTCAGTCACAAGGCTTATCCCTGCAGGATCGCCAATTTGTAGCGTTTTCCTCACTAACCAAGGTATCAGGACAAGTCTATCAGTGAAGATTGTGATAATAAGTGTAGAGCCTCATCACTAGAGAACAAAGTGACGTTGTAGTCTTTATTAAATTTCAGTTTAGAACAATTAGTCCTTAAAGCTTCAATAATCCAAGACTAATTTCTAATAGTTAGTTAGTTACGAATGCAACCTCGGTAGAGCCGAGTTGCACTATTAAACCTCATAACGAGTCGGATAAGATATTAACATAGTTCACATTATGCATAATTACGTATACATACCTTCATTATGAATGGTATTCTTAACCTACATGCATCAGAATCTACTGAAACTATCCATGTTAAAATGCATTTAAAAATCGCTATTTAGAATAATTTTATTCCCGTAAAATCACGCGATGTGTTGGTAACGACCGCACCCCTACGACAAAACCCATGAGCTTTGTTTACTAAAACCGAATTTTACATTTACTATATTTGTTAAAACGGAGCAGCAATCCGACATCTCGTGATGGATGTCGCTCCGTTTTTGATCCTGTGTTTAAGCAATTTATTTACAGTAGAATCGTGAGCAACGTTTTACAACTGGAACAAAAATATTTTGTAGAAGGACATTTTTCAAGAAGGTATTTCGGAAAATTAAACATTTTAAATTAAACATTTTTTATTAAAAGAAACTTATAGCTCCATTTTAGGTCAAACACGAAGTACCCCTTTTAGGGCACTTTGGACAAGTGCGCAGTGTTAAATGAAGGCATCATCGACCTCTTATTAATTAGGATATTACGTAATTACTTAAATGAAACATTGCACTTAGTTTAGTTAACTGTAAATTAGTTGTTTCGCAGCATAATTATTTTTAGCTTACAAGGAAACTCAGAGTCACAAGACACAACTTACAATCAGACTATCCTTTGTTGCTGTGTTTCATGAAACAAATTGAAAGAAATGTCTACAAAAAGAATTCATTGTTCAAATACATGCATCAATAAGGAAACTTCAGAAGAACACTTTTTTCAAGTTGATTGACCAGAAAAGAGAAGTGCTGCACATACATACATAATTACTAGATACGTATGAATAACCCATAGAATCACACTGAGTTTACTGCTGTACATTACTTAACCTTATCGCTAAATTGCTTCTTACGTATATTTCTATCTATTTATTGTATATGTGGCAAACGTACTTTGATAGTTGTGTGGGCTGTTCATCTACAATCAGCTTGAACTGTCATTGCAATTTTTTGTCTTCGCGACAACTTTTTAAGAATTTGTTTGGAGTATTGACATGACTATGCAAATGCAATGCACTATGGTCATTACAGTAAATATGTACATTGTTCTCAAAGCAGCAGTCACAAGAAAATAAATTGAGGAATGTAAAAATTCTGCTGATAATGAGAATAGCTGTTATACTGGTGGTCCAGACTGCTAAAGGGTACAAGGGATGATTCCATTTCAACTGTAGCCATAACCACTGAAGTGTCTTGTAAGTCAAAGGAATGTCAGGGTAACCAATTAAAATGAAAATAATCCTCATCCTGATTTCTTTCTCAATTCACTTTTTCATAAGGCAATGCACACTTCAAAATTTTCACATGATCCAGTGCTTTGTCTTCGATGAGGGCAAAACAGGAAGAATATATTGTTTGCATTTAAAAATAGAACGGCAGATATGACGAGGTTACTACAACTCCCGGAGACATGTACATAAACTCATCACAGACCTGGTGACGTGCTGTCTACTGCAATCCCATTAAAAACTTCGGAAAGTATCATATTGACAACTGCAAACATTTTCAGACTGCCTCTGTGATGAAACCAAAAACGACGAATTTACTTTTAATGAAAAACTAGGAAGTGTGTACTCGGTGTGGAAGGTACACATGTGAACCAGACAACGTGTACTGACGTATGAATGACATGGATTTATTTGACCGTTGATATCCAATAACCTCACACAAAAGTGCATATTGTATACCCTTTCTATCAATAAATGAATCATCTATATAACTCCGACCGGCCTGCAGCGTAGTTTTCGGATGTCTACTTTTCTTATCGAAATGAAACTGAAGGATTCAAAACATGATAACGTTCAAGTTTATTTGCAGTTTATGTATCTTGGGATTATTGGGTGTATGGGCGACACGTTACACGATGTATGATTACACTGGCATTACTTAGAAAGCTACCCTTAACTTCTCACAATGTTTCCAAAACAAGTGTATTATATTAATGATGTATCCCCACATTGTAAATTTAAACGTCTCTAGTAATAAGGGATGAGCACAAATATTAATACAGTTTCTGTCATACTTCAGGTGAGCAAGTCCAAATTATATTTTTAATAAAACCATTAGTGTTCGAATATAATAATTACAACAACATAATTTTTATATTTAACCATCATACTGTCAACGTGATATGTGTGAAGGGTTTAGTACCATTGTCAATAATAATAATACAGGGCACGCACGCGTTCCGATCCCAAATAAATTTAAGTAGCTTCAAGGCTTTCTGCGAAATGATGTATGTATGCATTACGTTTGTACAATTGTTGACAATAATATGACTGGTGAACCGTAATCGGCTGATTAAATGTCGCACATGTGTTTCAAATGTACATTTGCTGTACATGCTTTACAAGAGTTTCACAATAACAAGTGAAAGGTTTTCCTCATTCGTCATCAATCACCCATATAATTTTGTACATGTAGATAGACATACAAAGTATTTAATTACGGGCATATTTCCCGACATCCGTTCGGGGCTTGAAGTCAGAAAAATACTTGACACGACATGTGCTCACTATAATATTATAACTACTTATAAATTACATATGTGTATATTTTTAGATATGCATCACAATTGTTATAGTTTGAAACTCAAAGTGAACTTTTGTCATACGAGCCCACATCTTCGTGCAAATAATTACAAGTACATTATTATTTTATTGAGGTACTTAAGTACTTATAATTACTTATAATTATTAAGTTTAATAACAAATATGCTCTTACATGGCCAATGAAAACTCGAAGCTCATTTTTATTGCAATTAAATTGCTTTGTAAATAAATTCAAGTGTATAATCTGATAACATTTTTGTTCGGAATAAAAAGAAGTTATTTGAAGTATGTACACATATACTTAAATAGATACTAATTATATATACCACGAAAAGATTTTTTTCACCTCGTGCTTTTTTCTTACACAAGAAGCTGATGAACTTGGCTTGAAGACGCACCTTAGAATTGTAGCGATGAGTAATTTACTGTCCCTTGTGAGTTTAAGCTTGCTCAATAGACTCAATGTGCAGTAATTAAAAGTTTCTTTTGGCACAATACGGACAGCGGACAGCGTGCCTTTATGTACAGTATGTTGCGTTGCAGGTTGGAAGGTTTTAAGAGGAGCTTTTGCTGATGGATGTCCTAGTCCTAATCAACTTTACATTGAAAAACAAGTTCCCCAAAAGTTATATTGTGGAACAAACAGAGTTGAGTCAGCTTAACAACAGCAAAATATATGACATCAGCTCACTTCTTGTATATTCCCAGAATAAATGAGGTGATCATAATATACTCGTACGAGTAGTAAATTGCAACTTGCAATGTGTAAACTGTCAAATGTATTGTACTTGTAGCTCCCATGGTTCCATGATATTGCAAAATCTCCGTTGATACATTATCTCGCACGCCTTTGCAATTTTGAGGAGTTTATGACCACTGCTTATTGTGTATCAAATTACCTATCAAAATTTTACTCATCTCATTGCATCCGTAGTGGATATACTATGAATGTGTTCCACCAAATATTTGCTTTGACAGGATTTATTTATTAAGTGGTACATACAAGACACAATACATTATGACACATAGGACAGTGGCATGACGAAATGTTGACAATATAATTGCGACTTGCAGTATGTTACACACTTGCTACAACGCACATAATAGTATGCATTGATGGACAAGATGTACACATATACATATGTCTATAGTCATGTTCACGTCAAATAGATAAGCCGAAATAAAAATGTTGTTGCTGGTCTTTATCGTAACATAGATTCATTGCTGTGTATGTGTATACATAGGCAGATCTTGAATTCTTAAGCAATTCCTCTGTAGGGTACATCAGCTACTACTATATGTCCATATACTAAGAATTGCTCACAATACGCAATTATCCTGTTATTCTGTTGCAAAAATTACGTCGCGAATCAGTGAGAATTCGCAAAACTGCAAGTATGTAGATATATGTAACTAACCCTTATCCCGTATAGAGGACAATGATGTGTAAATTAAGTACATTCAAAGTATAATTGATACTTTTGCACCCATCCCCATCAAAGTTTTCTTAGCCCAGAGTGCCGTACACGTGTACACATAGATACATATGTACATACATGAGCAGAGCACATATGACAGCATAAACGTCAGTGGGAAAAACAGCAAAATCATAGTGTAGTTTTTGTTTGCTTCTAATTTCCCTTTACCGTCATAACAGCCGTGTAAATACATTTATGCGATTGATTATAGAGAATTTTACCACGTGCAGTTGTAGTTCTGTAGTAAGTACCTGAAAATGTTATGTACACGTCAGCTCAGTTCGCTCACATTTCATTTTGCATCCCAATTAATCCCCTAACTTGACTCAGACGGAGTAAAACGTTTAGGGCATTTTGAGATAAAGCGAACACTTAACATTGATAGTTCTATACTGAACGCCTTGTCCATAAACCAATACCATACTCATTTTCACAGTACAGAAGCTCACAATCAGAAAATAAAGTTTCTGTGTCGTTTGGCCCGCAGATATTCTAGCAGTAAGTGGAATCATTTGTGGTTACTGTCTGCGTGTGAGTGAACTGTAAAATCATACGTCTGCTGAATGTTTCGGACTGATAATTTGATTAAAATTATATAAAACAAGTTTTTGTCCGCCAACTGACTGTCTCTCAACTGTAGTGCAGGAAATTGCAACTGACAAAAATCAACACGTTTTAACATTAATAATTATTGCACTTAACTGTAGCAAACTAACTATACTACACAACAACTGTTGTCTCTGTGCTTGTGTGTGTCTCGTGGTCTCTTGCGACATTTGTGGAACAAGGTCCTTGTGAGATAGACTTTGAGTAAAATAATTAGTACGCAAAAATTTGCATTACTCAGAGTAGCTATATATCTCTGGAATCTTCCAATTCGAAGCATGTTGTCAACCTCCAAGAGTGAATAACTGATAGCAGCCCTTTCCAGCAAACTCAAAGTGGGTAAACTGTAGGAGAGACGTGTGAACTTCTGCTGTGGATAAAAGAGGTCAATACCTTTTTATCCTTGTCATATAAATTATAATCTACGAGTAATATGCATTTAACAGGTGCAAACTCTGTAATTCTGATTCTCTATAGCAAGCTCATATCACAATGATCCTAGGAATGTTAATTAGTGATTTCCAACGTCAAGGGTTTAACCCTTGGCTTTTTGCACAGTTTCACCTTCTCCTCTAAAACTAGCCCTCAGTCTACATACTATATACATAATTACCTAAACGCTCATGATAAAGGGTGTACGTGTAGACGTGTCGAGATTTGCTAAAAGTAATTTATATATTTTTAAATGCCATCGTAAAGCACATCACTTGAACTCTGCTACCGTTTTTGTATATACAGTAGCCTATGCTACACGTTGAAAAAGAGACCCTGCTGCTTACTTGAGCTCAAACTAAAATAATTATCTATTTTTTTAACAAAATGCTGAACTGACAAAATTCATACAACGTATGCTAAAGGTAGCTAGAAAATATTAAGTACGTTGCTATCCATCAGGAAGAAGTTAACCACCCAAAATCGGAATTAATTGTACTCTATTGTCTATTGTCTACACGAGATGTTGGTATGCAGTTCATTGCATTTCCAACGTTAACATAAGCTACAGTATGTCAGGATTTTTTGTTTATTTTGCTACTTGCTTTCGTGATCGTGAGATGCCTGTGATCTTTATTTTATTCTTTATTGTAGGTAGATTGCATGTATTGTGAAGTAGCTGCACCTACTGCACAATTATCCACATGCTGTTGGTCCTTATTCACCAGTTGCTTTTTGTATTGTAGATTTGTTTGTTATATTGCAAAATTAACCTTTCCTATAGAGATTTATCGTTCTGCACGTATACAGATATAAGTAAGAATGGCACCTAACAACCCTAACAGAAAATTATAATAATTATACAAAACTGCAACAGAGCACTTATATACATACGTATATAAAATACAATGGCAAAAAATATTTCAACCTACAAGCCTCTTGCATTTACTTCAACTAATTGATATACGAAGCATTTTTTTTTCATTTACAATTATTTCTGAAACACCTTTCAATATCATTAATTTTCACACTTAAATTCTATTTCTGAGTGAACAGGCACTTAATAATACTTACGCCCCTTGACATAATTATAAAAACAACCGTTAAGTCTAATCCTCCTCTAATTGTAAGTCAACAAGACAAATACACAAACAATAGTATTGTATTGTTCAAAAATTTTAATCGCTCCCCAGCATGTCATTAGCATCAAAGGAAACAACAACTAAGTTTATTTAAACAGGCACAAAGTAACGTTGTGTGTTATTATGTGGGCGTCAGATATTAGCAAGTTTATTATTCCATGGGTAAAGCAAATGCTTCTTCGCTTTTTTTACTCTAGAATTATGTTACTATTTATTACACTGTTGTGGCTATTTTTAACCATCCTGGTTTTGTTCATGTTTTTCTACATTCGAAATTTCATTAAATTCCATATTCTTAGCATTGTTTATGTAAATAAAGCACAAAGCACACGGATATTCAAATAACATAATTTTGATAAAAGCCTTTCAGCTCCAGCTGAAGCACTATACTAGTTTAGTATACATATCCCAAGTTGCTTTTATTGGACAGGGAAGGGAATTTTTGAAGTTATGCAAAATACTAAGCTCTCCTTTAATCTATTAAATAGATTGCAGAAAAAAAATTATTAAAAGCCGTCCAAGTTCCACCTTCCTCTTCCTGGGAGTACCTAAAACACCCCATAACTTGCACCTTACAATAATTAGGCTAGACCATAACGGCTGCCCATGTTTCTACTTATTAATTTACAATTATATTGTCTTTCCGAATCACAGTAAATTACACCTAATATTTCATTAGTTAGCTATTCAAAAGTTACTTCAAATCCGTAAAAAAATTTCCCTTGAACGAGATTCATTTCAACGTGTACAGCATCCAGTGTGGTCGAGACTACTTAAAACTTTTGATTTTTCCTCCATTTCTATTACTTTAAAAAATATTTTAAACAAAAATCTAATAAAGGGCTATTTACTAACTACGACTATATGCACAGACAAGTTTAGAAATCCTACAAAAGCATATGCATAAAATATGAGGCACAAAGCCAATTACATATAAGGATGAGTCTCATCCCAAGGTAGGCATATTGTCCCGTGCATGTTTGATCCCTCATATAAGGGAGCGTTCACAAATGACGTCATCGAAAATACTGGTTTTTAGGCACCCAATCACACACTTGTCATCAATCATCATCATTTGATGAAACGACGCACCCACCCCATGTAATGACGTCATCATCACCAGGGTTGCACAATTGAAAATGCCCTGGGTTTTATGCCGAATTTGTGGGTCTTATCGAAAAAACCGGGGCAAAAATGCCCAAAATGTCTGCAGTAGGCTGAATATGCCCAAAATTATCAAAAAGCCAAAAATGCACAAACTTCCATGGCATTTTCAATTGTGCAACCCATGATGGGTGACGATGAAGTTTTCGGAATTCATTTAATTCACGCGAGGCTGCATTAGTTAGATTTGTTTTCAGCTTCCTTTTATTATACTGGAATTATGGTGGTACTTTTAAAGGAATAAAGGATTGTACCGAATGTTATATAGAATCTCCCGAATTTTTCGTACTAGGATGTCCTAAAAACGGTTTCCTGGATAGTGTGAAACGGTGTATCGGTACACTTTAGGCTTGTAGTTTGAATTTCTAATTCTTTTTAAAGCGATTATTTTAAATTGCCTATTCACACAAGTTTATGTCAAGTAAGGTTGATTCAAACGACCAAAACTTTTAACGGTTAAGCAAAACAAGCGTTGGTAACATTCGTCGGTTGATGACGTCATCATTTGGCCAAATCCACCCTACCACTGCGTCATCAACATCATCATCTCCCGTTAGCACCCACCCACTATCTTGATGACGTCATTTGTGAACGCTCCCTAAACAAATACCATGTGCTTACAAATCCATTTCTCATCGAACAAAAAAAAATACTTGACTCAATGATATATTTTTTCTCTGAATGTTACAGATTCACAAAAAAGTTTTTGATGAGAAACTCTTCCTGGATTCTGCTCCTCGTCCACAAATTACAACGTTATAAAAGTCACTTGAAGATAAGCTGTTAAAAGGGAAAAAACTGAACGTGTTCTATTGTGAAAAACTTTGGTATTAAATTCTGAGGTGTACATATATGTTGTGCAGTGGTGTGTGTGTTTGTGTGTACATGTATAGTGTGAGTATATAGTAAGTGTGAATAATATACGACGAAGGCAGAGGCAGAGGAGCTTTTAACATTATACAGTGAGAGAGATAGAGATAGGACAAAGCGCGAAAGGCTAGGAGGAAAGATTGTTGTTATTTTGTATGGTTCTGCATGTGGAGGTCACATGTTGTGTGATTTGAAGGAGGGAGGGGATGAAGTTTTGTGAGAGGAACGGAGTGAAACATTTTTGTTCTGTATAGTATTTAGTGAGTAGATTCCAGAAAGGATGGGAGAGAAAGTTTTGTACGTCCAATTTAACCAGGACTTTTCGTCACTGGGAGTCGGGACAGGTCAGGGTTGGTCACTTGAGTCAGTCACTAGTGTTGATAAATTAGAGAGGATTCATGAAGCCCAGGCCTCGGATGGGGTTCGAATTGTTGAAAGACTTTTTTCATCGTCCTTAGTGGCCATTGTGTCCTCACAGAGTCCACGGAAACTTCGTGTTTGTCATTTCAAAAAAGGAAATGAAATTTGCAACTATTCCTATGCAAATACCATCCTGGCTGTTCGACTCAATCGGGCCGTAAGTTTTTAATTATTATAATAATTGTATTTTGTTTTCAAATTGTCTCTTATGTAATTATGTGAGTTGAGTGAAGTGACTTTTGGGGTTTCATTAATTTTTTTGCTTTGTAATTTTTTGTCCATCAGCCCAGTGATATGTAGTGAGTGTGAATGGTTAGTTTATGTATAGCCTTCGGATTTGGTCTGGGGACCCCCTCCAACAACTAAATACAAAAATATGAGATTATTTTTCTGGTACTAAACAAAGAGCGAGCAGCTTTTAGGCCTTCGTCAGTCATCGTCATGTGTAATGTAGACTTTCTATAGGAGTCACTATTAAATATGTGTATCCTCATGAGGGTTTTGAGGTCAAGTTATTTACAATTCTGTTTCCTATATCTATATTGTACACACTCGGCGCCTTGCTCATTTTTTTTTATTTGATTTGATTGTCATGTCATTTCTGTAGTGTGTTTACTCATCTTGCAACTTTTCCCATTTCCCTTTCGTATTTTATGTGCTGTTAATTAAATCCTGAAGGAGCTTGCCCTATGTGTTTGTAGTAATGTACTTTGTAGTTGGTGTGCTGGCTTGTTATTATGGTGGAGCAGCAGCTTGGATTGGAGACAGTCACTGTTGAGGGGGATAAGGAACGTTCAACCTTAAACATTAACTTTCTATAATTTATACTTTTGGTGTTGGTGTACTGTAGATGGGTATGTGCGTGTGGATGGTCAACGGTAGAGTGCTGTAAATGCTGGGAATAGGTTTGTCTGTACCTGGTGACAAGAGGACTGCCATTGGGGGTTGATTATTGTTTTGTGATGGGATTTAGTTATTGTTATTATTTGAGTTATTTTAGTGCTGGGATATATTTTTGATGATTATAACAGATTAATGCAATAATTAGGGATGATATGGGTTTGTCGTTGGTTGATTTTGTAGGGGAGATTTTGTATTAGGATTTTGGGACATCCCTTTAAATTATTACGTGTGTATCATTCTTTCCTTCAAAACAAAAGTCGAAGAACAAAATTCTGTGAGGCAAGTGGGACAATAACAGGAGTATAGTCAGTGACTAGGACAGTATATATGGGTAGGGATATGTAAACAGATGGAAGTATGTAATGTTGATTCCCCCTTATTTGTTTCGTATCTATCCTTCCATCCCTTCCTCTTCTTATGGCGTAGCCTTAAAGCTGGGTGACCTTTAAAACCTTTCTTTTCGTAAACAAAGGTTTTATGTTGATGTATAGGAAATATACACTTTAAAAGGTCTTGTTCGATGTGGACATGGGTATGTTATGCTCGATGTGATGTGTTATTTTTTCAAGATGCTAACTCTGGTATAATTGTAAGAATTGACAGAGTATGTATGTATGTTTGTGTGAGTGTGGACACTGTGTGAGGGAAGTATAATTATGTAGTTTGTATACTTTAATGAGCAGGATGCAGTCATGCAGGATACAATGGAGGATTCATTGTTTGAATATGCGTTTTAGCAAAAATAATCTCTAAAATGATAAGTGATAATTGTAAATGAAGGGAATTTCTTGGATAATAATTTTTTCGTCATTTCTTTCCCCAAAAGTCACTTGCTCATGGACAAAAAATTATTGTCACACTTTTGGGATTTGTACATGTTGCGAAAAATATTTCCTTGTTGATGGCTCACAATCAGTAGTATAAACACTACTTTGAGCTGATTACTCATCAGCTGCTCATGAACTTGAGTGTAATCAAAAGGAAAGTATGATTTGATCCCTCAACGTTAGGTTTTAAATTGAGTAGCATTTTAGTACATTTAATGAAATTTTTGTCGCCTTGCTTTTGTGCTAACTTCTTTTTTTTTCGTTCGAGTAATCTTCCCTTGTTTTGTATTGATCTTTACGACTTCACGCAGTGTCAAGGGTGATATTGAAAAATACGAGCAGACTGTTAATTCAAGGCAACTTGTAATGACTTTTACGGTATTTTCCTTGTTAATACATCATCGTAGTTTCTCCCCTCATGTATCATAATTGTAGCATTGAATCAAATTGGAGTTGTTTCTAGTTATTATGCTGCACAGAAAGGTTACATATTTCTTCTTTACATGAGGCAACCGTGATTTGAAAACCTAAATAGATGAAGCTCGTCATAACATGAATAATTATTATTGCCTGTATCCTCGGGTTGGATTACAATATTTTGACTCGCACTTAACCTTTAGTAAAAATAATATTGAGCACTGACAGAAGTGTACGGCACAGTGTAGGTGTGGAAAAGAATGCGGTTATTCATAATTTAACTTTTATCCTGTCTACTTAAGTTATATATAACGGTTTGCTGTAGTCTTGACACATAAATATCGACACAATGATTCGTTCCTTTTTGTGTTTTGTGTAACACTGTATAGAATCTTTAGCACGTAGATTGATGAGGTAATTTCCAGGGCCTTATCTGTAAAATGTTGGCCTCTGCATGTACGCTGTAGTTTGGTGTGCTATACAGAAATGCTATTGTTGTATACCTGGTTCTGTCAAGGGTGGAAGTTTGTGCAAAGAATTGTATTTGTACGGAAAATTATTAAAAAGCTTTATCTTGTATCATCAGCTGGATTGAAGTTTTTCTCGACATAAATAAATAAATCCTGCAGATGTATTTGTATTGGAGATCTTTGACCTGTTATAAAGAATAGGGCTTTATGCGTTTCATTTGCAAGTGCAGAGTAGAGTAGCATGATAAGAATATATGGATGAATGTTTGAGTTAGTGGGAGTGATCAATATGCCAGAGGGTTTATCTATTTGATATCAATGTAATCTCTCTACTTAAGTACCTGCTATGGGGACGCAGGTTTTTGATCAATGATTTGATAACAAATAAGTGAGAAAATATTGATTTCCAGGAGATATTAACTAGATATTTGCTGGGAAGAAAGAATGGTTTTGAAATGATGTATTTTATTTACTGGGTAAACAGCTCAGGTGTTTGCGATGTTAATGAAAAAGGAAAATTAATGTGGAGTCTTTACGGATTGGTTTATGCAGAGACTGGTGGTATGTCTTGAGGAGATGCTGTACATCCACAACATCCGGGACATGAAGATTTTGCATACCATTAGGGATACGCCACCTAATCCAAACGGAATCCTGGGGCTTTCTGTGAATGCTGACAATTCATATTTGGCATATCCAGGCTCTGCTACAACCGGCCAGGTGCAAGTTTTCGATGCGTTCAACTTGCAGGCCAAGATTGTGATCCATGCACACGCCTCTCCGTTGGCATCGCTCGCTTTCAACATGTCGGGTACATTGTTGGCTACGGCCTCGGAAAAGGGAACAGTCATCCGAATCTTCCGTACTGACGATGGTTCTCGACTCTTCGAGTTCCGGCGTGGAATGAGAAGATGTGCTTCTATTTACTCCATTGCTTTCTCACCGGATGACGCCTTCCTTGCTGTTTCTTCCAACACTGAAACCGTACATGTCTTTCAGCTTCAGCAGCCCCAGTAGGAAGGATTAGAATTTGTTTCATTCAAAACTTTTACGTTGACATGTATGAAAATATTTTTATTAATCATGCTTTTTTCCACACAGAGAAGTCAGGGAAGAAGCACCCTCAAATTCCTGGATGGATTGGATGAAGGCTTCGCTACCTTCCCAAGTGACTGAAGTTTGGGCCCAAGGTAGAGCTTTCGCTACGATTACTACACCATTCCAAGGAACTCAGAGCGTGGTAGCTGTCACTAGCGTGAGTGGTACGGATGGCCCCAAGTTCCGGGTTCTCGTCGCCTCCTACGATGGATTCCTTTATATTTACGGTCTTAACACTCAGGAAGGAGGCGAGTGTACCCTGCTGAAGCAACACAGGTAAGCTCCACTCTCATCTTTCATCAGATATAGTTTTCGTGTGGGCTCTCTACGTATTTTTCCTACATGTTTGCCTTATTCTTCAGGTACCCAAGGTATTGTACAAGCGCCGTGACACTTCTCCCCTTCATTTGTCTCTATCTGGTCCATAGATATAGACGATAATTGCCCATCTTTAATATCTGTCGCATTCTTTTATTTTTTTCTCTTATCTGCAGCTCGGATTGTTCTAATGTACCCAATGGGAGGAATTGTTTATTTGATTTTTCTTTGTTAAAGTTGCGTGCAATTAATACTGCTCACTAACCCTTTATTAAAAGTTGGCTTCTCATAGAAATACATATGCCAGATCTTTGGCGTACGTAAATAAGCAAGAAACGCTTGCTTTTTTGCAATATGAACCTGTCTTCTGTAAATATTGTAAATATGTATTTTGTGTCGTGCTGCTCAATGCAATTAAATAAGTATTCGTGTATGTGTGATCACAGGCTAACGGGCGACGCGGACTCAAAGAACAAATCGCCGACCAACGTTGGATCTGCTAGCTACGCAGGAATTGTGAAAGGTCGCTCTCCTCAATGCATGTCAGGTGTCCCCCGAATCCCCCTACATTTAAAATTTGCAACCCAAACCCTGCAACTAGTCTTCTGTCGGTGGAACTCTATTAAATGGTAAAAATGTTTTATTGTAAATTCATATAGATTCTGACAAAATGGCTGAAATGAGGAATGCTGTCAACCAGTCCACTGCCCCTACCAATGAAAATGAATTTCCAACGCTGCAGTGATCGCATCAACCCGACGAATATATGTGTGCTTTGATAAGGCGCAGGAATGGATGGAGGATTAAAATTCTGAAAATGGACTTTCAGTCAAGAAGAGAATTATGATTTGCCTCATAAGAACTTCTAAATTACAACAAACAAGGACGAGAACGCTACTACAATTCTCAACCAATCAAGCTGTAATAAATATCAACTGTTTGCAAATGGCGACGTTTTTGTCGTTTATTTTACGCTACTATTAATACTACTGTTACATACAAAATATTTAATTTTTATCACGAGCAAAAAATACTAAAATCTCCAAAAATTCCAGCTTACATAGCATAGTAATTAATAAAACTGAGATAAGATTATAAGTATTGTAATAATTTCAGATATACTTAAGTCCTCTTGCGCAGTGTGTCTAATTATTGTCGTTAGAAATAATTTAGTGGTGTAAAACGTTTAGGAATCATTGACCCCTACAATATTATACTAAACTGGAAAAAGGTTTAGCCTTTAGTTGAGTGTTTGTCCAGTTGAACAAGCTCCTTTGCATGTTAAACTGAAGCAAATGTAGATCTATGTTACATTTATATAAATGCTTACCCTTCAGTTTTAGGAAATATATTGACTCCAATGAAAAGTCCAAATATTGTTGGTAGGGTTTGCTAAACCTTATCGGGAAATGCAAGTTCTGCTAAAATGCTGTGTTTTAGTCTGTAATAATTTTGAAAGTACCTTCGTTTAAACATTATGAAAAGAAACAAATACAAAGACTCGGTATTATTATTATTATTATTTTACAAACATTCGATTTTTTCATAGTTTCGAAAATAACTTTAGAGTATGCACACATGATGTGCTTTTTGTTTTACTTTTGCTCTAAAACGAGTATCTATATATAGCGCCCTATTTGTGGAAGTTCTTTTAGAATCAGTTGACCCAGAGACAGGTAGCTGCAGTTAAATCATCTATTGAGTCTTACAATTAGCTCTATTATTTTTTGTGCCTATGCTTCATTGAAAACGTAACGATGCTTATAATCTACGTTGCTAGCAATATTTAAAGGTCCTTTTCAAGGTTCTCTTATATGAAAAATAAATTGTAGAAAAATCATTACGAAGCTTGATTTGTAACAAACAACATCTTATAGATATTCATGATCATGAGTTTAAAACATCAAAATATCTACTTGTAGCTGTATTAGATTAGAATGCCATTCGTGTGCGGAAACTGACATGTACAATTTTCCTAAATAGCTCTAGTTATGTATCAAATTATGTGAAATCAACGTTCGAATGAGTGTGTGAAGACGTTGATGAACGAATGTAATGAAGGGAAAATATTGTGAAAATTGCTAAAAGAATATTTGAGAGTGCTAAACTTAAACGGAACTGAATAAGCGTTTTATTCGAAAAAAAATCGTTAAAAAATAAATGCAAACATGGAATGAAAAGAGGATTTCTCTCTTGTTTTAATCTGTCAATATTCTTTCCACACCCACTCCCCCGACTTTAATTATACAAGTATGCAATATGCGCTTGAATAATCCTGGAATTGTGATCACATGAAATTTGTATTACACCTCATTAATTCCCACATCAGTTTGTCACTCCTATAAAAACGATAATGCTTTTAAATATCTACATAACTGTACTTACGAATAATAACTACAAATAACTACATACAACCTACAGGTGGATTCTGAAAAACCATGTTCATACGCACTTACGCATAAAATTAAATAATTTTAGCGTCTTAAATCTTTAAAAGTTCGACTTATAGACCAGTCTACAGAAGAGCCTAGAGTCAGTCTTCTAAACCCCTACTTTTAGTCTAATGTTTAGTGATTCATTGCTGAATTCAACTGAACGAAGCAAGCTGTGAACTCCAGGATTTAATGTTCAATTTTAAGACTTCTTTAAAATCACTACTGATTCATGAAGTTCGAGGACAATACGCTAAGTAATTCTTACTGGTCGTGGAATAATCCATAATGTCTGGCTAATAACAACCCGAATTTTGGATTGCAAGCAGGTAGTTATTCGAAGCTATTTCCCCAGTTTAATATTATCTCCAGTCATCACATCACTCACAGTTAGCTCATCACCCCATCACTCATCCCAAAAACATTTATGCAAGGCAAATATGAAATATGCGCAAGCTTTTAATATTACCTAATTACCGTCAGTCTCACCCAATCAGTCATTTATACTTCATTCAACTTGAAATTAAACATACATTATTACGAATCCGTTTTTTTTTAGAGGAAATGATTTTTTTGAAAAAGGACTAAGTAATTCCTGTAATTGCGTCTGCTTATCCAATGCTGGGTGAATCACGGTTCGAACGACATATTACCGAAGTTAAATGTTATGACTAGAAATAAGTAATTTAATTAAGTAGATACATTAGGCCGTCCTCTATAGTAGAAATACCAATACTAATTAAATACTAAGCAGCTTTAAAGACCTTTTGCTGGTAGACGCCTAGTTCAAAGGCACACACGAGGTGGAGGGAGGGAGGTTAGAGTGAATCCTTTTTGCGTTGAATGAAACACAAACACTATGTACATAAAGACATCGCGTACACAGGCATACACAATCATTGCGCTTCAGCATTGGAAGTTTTTTTATTATAATTTAGGAACAGATGTTGTTAGACGATCATTGAACATTCACTTTTGTGCTTTGATGTGTATTTTAAGCATGTAGTGTGTTGTTAATAGTGTGACAGAAGTGAAATCAGATTATTAATTAAATTCAAAGTTCAAGCTCATTCGTGACTATGTAAATTGTATACGGAATTTTTGACAAGTGTCGAATCGAAAGTGGATACATACACACAGTCATCTTCACTTCAGAAATCATTTATTGTTTCCGTTCTTCAAAGTATTATGTAATTATACTTTACATATCTGGACAGTTATTTAAGATTGTGTGTGTGTGTGTGTCTTCTTGCAAGTCGTTTGTAATTTGTGTTGTGTGACAAGTGAACGATCGAATTGAAGCTGTTGTCAACGAGTGAATTATTATATCGGTTTAACTAAAATTTGAAAGTACATTGGAGTTCATTGATGAATTATTGTTGAACGGAATCTAGAGAGATTTGTGATTTGTGCCTGTCAGTGTCAGTTGTTGCCAATAAATTGGTGGTAATCATAAAATTAGTTACGAGGACCAGACTTCCGTATTTGATTGTTTCTGTGTTAAATAAAGACAGTATTAGTTGGACAGCCCATCGTAGGAGAAATCATTGATACTTCCATATTTTTGGTAAATTTTGGTGTAATTTTGAAATTGAGGAATTCATTGGAAATCATGGGATTTTGTTGTTTTTTAATTGAGGCATGTCAGGTCCAGATTTGGTGGGTGACATGGATTAATATTAGATGATGGTGGAAGTGGGGAAGTTTTTGTCATGTGTTTGTTTGTGGGTGGTGGAGGTGGGAGGGTATTCTATTGGGTTTGGGTGCAGTGAGTAATTATATCGTTTGAATGGAATTGACATTAAGGCTTGGGTTGACTGAGTTTGTTATAGGAGGATATTTGATATCTGTTTATTCATTATTGTACGGAGATAATTTGAAGAGTAAGATTGTGATTATGTCAGCACTTGCCTCGGCTGCCTCTGCATGGAAGGATTTTTGATGATACAATGTATGTTTTGGAAGGGATGACATTCCAAAATCCAATGTCATATATTTAATCTTTATTTATAACCCGTAATTACTTTTAATTGACCGTATTTTGCGGGATACTTAAAGATTTAACGAGACATTTTAAAAATTTAGAATTGGGTAGATTTGAGAGTAAAAATCGTTTTGTATCAAATGCTGCATTCAGATGTGTGTGTCATACTCGTGGCGTATATTTAAAATGACAGTGATGATAGTAATTATTTTTTCTGTTTTAGTAACCACATGTGAAGATGCTTATCCTGGATGAATTCTCAGAATTGAAGGAATTGTCGCAGTGACTTGTATAGTTACAGCTACGTTGCATTGGAACAGAGCGTTGAATCTTTGTGCTTGTTGAGATTACGAGTTGAGGAAAATTCAAATGAAAATGGATATTCCGGAGAATAATCCTTATAGAAATGGATTACTATTTGTGGGCTTCAATCAGGATCAAGGTAATTGATTTTGTACTGGCTTTTTAAACAATCACGGAGTATAATTAACAAAGGAAATATGTTAACAGGGTATGAGACTGTGTGTAATGATGTTCTGACAGTTTAAACTTTACTAACCATGTAGGTTGTTTTGCCTGTGGAACTGAAGGTGGATTTCGAGTTTTTAATTGCGATCCCTTAAAAGAAAAAGAACGTCATGACTTTGATGGGGAAGGTTTGGGAAGAGTGGAGATGTTGTTTCGGTGCAATTACTTAGCTCTTGTTGGAGGTGGACAAAGGCCAAAGTACTTGCCAAATAAAGGTGATGATACCTGTCATGAATGACCGTTTGTCGTAATAATAATCAGTACCGGGAGTTTGTTATCCGTGGTTAATTGTCAATATAATGAAATAAGGACATTTTCGTTGTTGCAGTGATGATATGGGATGATCTTAAGAAACGCCATGTTATTGAAATGGAATTTTCTTCGGAAGTTCGATCTGTAAAACTACGGAGAGATCGAATTGTGGTTGCTCTGGATAATTTGATAAAAGTTTACACTTTCACCCAGACTCCTCAGCAGTTGCATGTATTTGAAACGTGTGCCAATCCAAAAGGTATCAAATTCTGGTATTTTGCAAGCTTCTTGATTATGGGTTCATTCAGAAACCATGTTCTAGATTTTAGTTCTTCAACTTCTCGAGGATGTTCCTTGATTTAAGTAACAAGTAGTTACGCCAATTGTTTTAGGTTTATGTGTCCTATGCCCCTCCTCAACAAATTCCCTGCTTGCGTTTCCTGGACAAAACGCTGGACAGGTCGACATAATTGATTTGGGGAATACCGAAAAAGGGTCCACTACAGTATCTGCTCATGAAACATCGTTGTCTTGTATATCTATGAATTTGCAGGTAAGACAATGCGGAAACAATCAAGAGCATTGAATGTCACTTTTATGGTGTGTGAAAGAAACCGTAATCTTAAAAATTGTTAATTTTAAATATTTAGGGAACCCTGCTGGCCACAGCATCTGAGAAAGGAACTTTGATACGAATTTTTGAAACATTTAACGGTACGATGGTTAATGAATTAAGACGAGGGTCGCACGCAGCTCTCATTTATTGTATTAACTTCAATCACGATTCCTCTCTATTATGCGTATCATCTGATCACGGAACAATCCACATTTTTGCTGTCGATGATCACAAAAAGAACCGATCATCATCGTAAGTGATATAATTTTTTATAGGAAAAGGGTACTTAGATTTTCATTTTAAATACGTATAATAATAATCAGTCTCCTAATTCGTTTGTATTTAATTTATACAGCTTTGCGTCGGCTTCATTCCTGCCAAAATACTTCAGCTCTAAATGGAGTTTTACAAAATTCCAAGTCACCAGTAACGCCCCATGTCTTTGTGCCTTTGGTCATACTGACCCCAACTCTGTTATAGGTAAGCCTTGCATTTGTGTTTCGGAAAGGTCAAGTAGAAGTGAACGTATTTTAATTATTCAATGCTTTGGTCTGTTTCAGTTGTGTGCGGTGATGGAAGCTATCACAAATTTGGTTTTAACCCTCAAGGAAATTGTACTCGGGAAATTTACGCGAACTTTTTAGAACTGGGACAGTCGGGAACGGATTAATGGTCAGTTATTTCGACGTATAATTTCGGATAAAAAGTCTGATAGTTTTTGTTTCTGTGTAATACCATTGAATGTGTGATAGAAGGATATTCGTTCACATAACGTTTTTCTGAACAAAGGAACATTTACTTAAACCGTGAAAAATTAATATAATTATTGCATTTATAATTGCAAGTATAGTGTGTATATAAAGTTCTACCGTTTAGCAACTAAGTGTCTGTTTTATGAAGAATGTGTACAAAACCATAAAAAGTCGAAGCGGTATAAGAAAGTTTAATATTTATGACATTTTGTATGAATTCATAATGTGTATATCGATATCAGTATAGATATTATATGATTGATAATGTAGATTTTTTTCTACTATTTTAATTTAATCCAAAACATAGTAAAGGTGATTGTATGTGTAAGGATTTGAAATTATGTAAGTAAAGACACTTGATTAGTTTTACAGAAATGAATTTCTTTTGTGGAATCCTTTGCTTGATATTGATTGTAATGATTGTATACAATACTTACATCACTAGTAATTATTTAGCAAGTAAATTTTATCTGTGAAAAATATTTTGTTGTATAATTTGTGTGTATAAGTTCATGTAATTAAATGGTTAGTTCTATTAAGACCTTAGTCTTTTAAACAAACACTGCGCCTAAATCCTATTTTTGTCTTTATGAGGCTATTTAATTTCTCAAAAGGTTAATTAATAATAAAACCTAAAATTGGCGTGAAAACAACAATCCAGATTGATTATATCACATTCATTATGGATTCTCTGTTCCTTATCCGCAGACACCGTCAACGCCTTAATCGTAACTATTATTTGCACGAGACTTGTCCCAGTATAATTCAGTAACAAGTAATACACTTTGTGGAACGTACTTAAGTGCAAGCCCTCTCTTGCAAATCACATTTGTCATATTTATAAAATCCAAATTAAATGAACAAAAAAAATTAAATATCTCCAAAATTAGGACGGATAATTGCAGATAGCATATTTTTCAGCACCTCCATGTGAGCTGGCATTATTCAGCGTATCTCATGTTGTTTATCCAACTCGTCCACTCAAAGTAAACAGTTGATACTAACTCTTGACCCAAAAAACTCTGCACAGTTATTAATACAAAGTGAATATGGTGTGGCATACACAACTCCTTTATGTTAAAATTATTACTGTTCTCATCCCTTTGTCGGCCATGCATCAAAGGCCGTCTCCAGCTTCGTTGTCAGTTTTCCCGTGCAACCTGTAGTAATAGGAGTTTCACTCGACGCTCTCGGTCTGAAAATTTGGTCTCTACAATTATAACACAAAAGCAAAAATGCTGCGTGTTTTATTTCAGCTAATTCTTGCTTCCTTCATTATGTCCAAAATCCGTAATACTGTTGGAAACCTTATTGATGGAGGGGCATATCGAATGCAAAACGTTGCCAGCGGTTTGGTAAGTTGGTGTTTTGACGTCAACATTGCAGGTTTACAAATTGCAGTCTGGTCCCTGCACTGTCGCCCCACAAACCATGGCGATAACATTTTCCCCTTTTAATTAAAATGATCGTTAAATGAAGAATTTTAAGCGTTATTTAAAAAAAAATTGTGCTCACTTAAGGTAGATCTTGTAACCATTGTGATGGAAATTTACGATGAACATTTTAATTTCCTGAAATTAAGGGAATCATGTGCTGTCTCTTCCAGTTTGTGTTCTCCCTTCATGGATTTTGAGTCCATGTTTCCATCAATGTATTTCTCATTTCGATTATCTAAATTACGATTTGCAATCCATTTTCAGATCAGTTCTACTAATTGGTAATGCTAAAAGGGGAGTACTAATAACTTATCAATCTTTAAGGTTTCTGTTAAGGTCAATTCTCATAGTCATTGGTTAAAACTATAGCTTAATTGTAACCAAAAGCAAAATGCCTAACAGTAATCTATAATAGAATATCTCACCCGGTGATCTATTTTCTAGTATATGACAACGCAACCGTCTTTGGGAGGAAATATCAGGCTTGCCTATGTCAAAACAGATACCTGGGTCAACTCCAAGGAGCAAAACTGGGGCATTGAGTTTTACTGTAAACAAGCAAAGTTAACTATTAAATAAGAAGCACAAAATAACAAAATTCTTGTAAAATTATTAATGCATGCCTAAAATATTATCCTATTGATTTCGGATCTCTTTCAGCTAACGATAGGACAATGACACCTGCAAGCATTCGTGAAAACAACGTGACATTGGAAACTAATCCCGGTTCTTCTTTCTTAACTTCCGTTCTGTATCACATTACCCCTGTGAGCTCCGTCGAGTACCAAATAAAGAACAAGAAGAAACAACTTTGCTTGATCGAGTAAGTGAAAATCTAAAGAAATACATTCCTCAGATTCAGACAATAAATTTGTTTATGCAATATTGCAGTAAGTTATACTTGGTAGTAAATAATTAAAACAAATTACGTTTCAAAAACTTCATTCACATTAACCTTTTACAATTTTTTTCAGTTTGGCAGGAGTAGTCAGTCTGAGTGTTTGCGAGGGCCAGTCTTCAATCTGGAAATTTTACAGAAACGGTTGACCTAACCTTCTTATACGATAAATATTATTTATAAGGGACTCGCAAAGAATTTTAGATCTTTGTCCCTTATAAAAACAAACCCTTAAATGTAGCACTTTGTTAAGCAGTGTTTGGATTGTGTCATTGTGTGACCTATCAAAGGAATCCCTGATAATATAAGCCCCTATATATAAACCGATCCCTAAATAACATTTTGCTGTAATAAAAGCGACACACAGTCATTCGTAAGTCATAAACCATTTGTAAAACATAGTACTTAAATACTTTGTTTAGATATTTATTCTTATAAATGTACTGTAGAAAATACTTTGAATGAAATAACTCCCAAGTAAAAAGTGCATACAAGCTTCTATTACTGAAGTACATTATTTTACAATATTCATTCACGAATGATATTATCTTTACGATTTACAATTGGCTTTAACCTGGTGTGGCTATCATAGTCATATACACAATCGCTGTCATATGACATCCAGTACATATATACAGATAGTAGATTAAATTGTAGCGCACCTGAGTTCACACAATTTTTACGGGCGAAGTAAAGCTGAGTCCCTATTACTCCCTATTGTGAATTGAGAATAACGTCGTGTCTGGTTGTCCAGCAGTCTGTCTGGACCATAACAGCTGAAACAATGACACTATAGGCAACTTAAATTTTTTGTTGGGGTAGACGAGATGAAAAGTGAGATGTCTATGATTTTTGAAGGACATCGGGTCATCCGTTTGACCTCAGAAAATTAAATGAGGTCACTTTTAATTCTTCATTTCTTCTGTAAAATTGTGCAACTGGTTGTTTGGATTGTACCTCGTCATATGTAAATGAATAGTAGAACAGCAGAAAATTGTTTCAAATAATTACTTGAACATACATATATGAAATGTGAACCAAAAAATACCACCTGTTAACGCTTTTGAGACCACGCGTGAATCTAGACAAGACGTATGCTTAACCCTTTGTATTCTATATAATTTTTTAAGCGGAGAAATTATAATGGTATTTATGTATATTTTCAAAACGTTTTACTACCAAGACCAATAGCAAACTACGTTCGATGTTACTTTTCTTATAGAATAGCAAGTTTTTAGATTCAACTCTTCAAATTCCTTCAGAAACCTCCCAGTGTCTCCTGTATAAGTCTATAAAATCATCATTTCACATAAAAACGACACTTAAGCGGTACAACAGAGGCTGAAGCATGGTACTGCTCATAACTGTGTTTACGAATTATGAGAACATGAATCTTAACTGCAACAACCTATGACTCTAAATATTTTCATTTATTTATTGTTATTATTCGTGCTAATGGAATTACAATGGGGGAAAATAGCTAAAAACTATTTAGCCCCAGATCTTCAGGTTAAGGTTAAGCCCTTATTTGAAATCCATAAAAATCCGTCGTTCCATAACAATGGTATTCGACGTCACCAACGTATTTTCCGGCTCCAACAGAAGACATTACATATTTGTAATAACTCGTAGTATCTGATTCTAATGTTGGCTTGTTCAAAACCATCATTGTCAATGACATCGCCATGAAGAAAGACGCCGCCAATGCTGTTAGTAAGTATATCAAAATTGAAGTCTTAGATGACTCTCCATTTGTAGTTGCACCAATCAGTGTTGCTAATAATGTCAGTAACGAGGTCATTATACCCCACGTGTTGGCTGCCAAGAAACTGGGATAAAAATGTACTATCGCTGCAACCATTGCAAAATTTTTGAAGCTGAAGACCATGGATGCTAATTTAACGTATGACCTGATGAGCCACAGGGCCGCGAGTAAAGCCACGTAAGTCAGCAGAATAATACTTTGATTCCATGATCGCTTCGAGCAAAACAACCAGTGTGTGATGACTACCATAGGAAATATTATCCATAGGGTTGCACAAATGGATAGTCCAATTCCGTAAATGTGAGGACTTTTAGGAGCTATGTTCGGGAGTAAGTACATTTCAACCGTTGTCAAGAGGTAACATATAAGAATGACGGTAACTGCACAGTAGAGGAAGAAGTATATCCAGCTGATATCACCGATTGGAATGTTACGAATATTTTTTGTGATCCACCATATTCGGAGTCCTAAAGGAATCAATAGTAGTCGAAAAATCCGCACAAAAATTCCATTCATGTTTTGTCACTTGTGTTCAATCCGAATATATCGACTTTGAGCTGCTATTAGACGCTTCCTTGGGACCACGCACCAATGAAAGGAATGTAGACCACACGTACTTTTAGGACAGCTAGCAGCGTGGCAACTGGCAACAGTGGCAACTGTAGATCTGTAAATATTTTCCCTGGTTTTAAATATTTAATCCGGTTTAAGGCTTCGCTAACAAAGTTTATTTCGATCCTCTATGGTTATAAATATGTAGAACTAATAAGTAGTTGAAGCCTGCTTTACTAAAACGTAAAACTATTAAATATTCGCTAAAAAGATTAAAATCGAGATATTTTTGCTGTCTTAAAAGTATAGTATAGTAGACTTTAGGACATAAGAAGGAAAAGGTATTATAAGTTTATTACAATTAAAAACTATTGATACAACATTGATAAAAATTAAACCATCGAAGGTATTTTTAATAATTTAACAAAGCTTAACTATGACTACGCAGATTTTAAGAATGTGAAATAAGTTGGTTAAAAAATTAATAGTTAAAAAAGCTTAAAAAGAGAAGTTGCTTTTGCGCCCTCAAAAGTTGAAAACAAGTTTTCTGGTAGATGCTTTTAGAATAAATTAAACATTGCAGTGTGAATCATCTTAACACTAAATTCAACATGTTATTTTGATGACGTCGCTTTTCATAAATTATTTTTTTTAATCGTTTTAATACCATTAGGTTTGATAAATTAATTCTCATGTACATTATAAAGTACTCAAGGGACTAGATAAGGGCCTGTAACTTATTTGGTCAAAAGTGCACACTGTGAGCTTTTTCAACCGCGGAGTCAAGAGCATAGAGTTCCATCATGGAAATGCATTAATTGATAAGTAATAGTACGGCCGGTATGGCATAGCGAGAAATCGCCTAAGTTTCCAGCCACTGCCTGCCTGCAAAGTCAGGTTTTACGTCCTAGTTGCCATTCCAGCTTATGAATAAATTGGTTAGGTCATTCCTGGTGTAGCTCTTCACCTAACTTGACCTGTCTTTACTATATACTCTCTACCACTGAGCCACCCTACACTATTTCACTCATATACATTTTACATCATTACAATCAGGGATGGGAATGGATTATTAATCCGGGATTAAATTAATCCCGGATTACAAAATTTTTCAAAAATAATTAATCCCAATCCCAATCCAAGTGTTGGGGAAACTTGAATATAATCCTTAATCCTCAATCCCGGTTCAAGGCTTTCATTTTAATCTATTAGTTTAATCCAATTATTTACATGGCGACGAATTAATCCCCAATCCGAAACCAAAACTTGGTGAATTATTCGGTCAATCCTAATCCCAAAATCCACTGCTGTCAGAAGTTTGGATTGGATTATATCTCCTGCTATGTCATTGCTACATTTTGCTCACGTTTTTCAACATCTAGCGGTTCCATAATGAACATGTAGCTTGTGTTTGTTGACATGTTACAATTCCAAGGCTAGCGATTTTAAACAGGAATCATGCCGTTTTAGTTTGTAGAAATATAAATCTGAGAAAAGAATTTGGGAGCATAGTAGGAGCTTTAAGCTTTTTTGTACTAATTCCAGAGTAACAAATTTTCTTTAAGTTTGCCTCAAATATGTGCATATTTTGATTACTAGTATTTCAGCTGTTTTATATAATAAACTAAATGTGTATCATAAATATGTAAGTTGGAAATGCGATTTGACCTATATCTTTCTATTTTAAGCAGACTATTCCTGGTTCTTGTCCAACCACAATAATTTACTGCCTACTAATGTCTTTGAATAAATAGGACCAACCTTGTAATTTGAACCAACTATTAGGATATTTGCTTCAACACATTATCCCAATATGAATTACCGATGTGCTAATCCATTAGAGATTTTTTGATTTTGTTCATCAATCCTTAATATCTGCATCTTTATTGGAAATCCAATGTACATTTTATTCATCAAACCTTTAATCTAATGTAAAGTTTGGAGTTTTCCCGTCAATCCAAGTGATTGGAATTTTTTCCCTCAATCCCTTAATCCAATCTAGGCGACGAGAAATTTTTGCTTTAATCCATTAATCCAATCCAGGTGATCGGAATTTTTTGCTTTAATCCGTCAATCCAATCCAGGTGATCGGAATTTTTACTTTTAATCCGTTAATCCAATCCAAGTGATCGGAATTTTTACCTTTAATCCGTTAATCCAATCCAAGTGATCGGAATGTTTCGCTTTATTCCGTTAATCCAATCCAAGTGATCGAAAGTTTTCACTTTAATCAGTTAATCCAATCCAAGTGATCAAAAGTTTTCCCTTTAATCCGTTAATCCAATCCTGCAGGTAGTCTGTGTAAATTTCCCATCCCTGATTACAATATACATAATAATTATTCCCAGCATACATAAATTGCAGAATTCTCTCCCCCCCCCGAAATATGCAGCCTACATACAATTGCCTATCGAATATTAGAAAATTTGGGTGGTTGCTAATTTATATCACAGTATCACAATATCACAATATCACAATATCACAATATCACAGTATCACAATATCACAGTATCACAATATCACAATATCACAATATCACAACATCACGATATCACGATATCACAATATCATAATATCACAATATCACGATATCACAATATCACAACATCACGATATCACAATATTTAAAAAAAAATATGTGTATATATTATTATTATTATCATTATATATTGTACGATATATACTATATTTACATCTATAAAATATCTGCAAAAAATTGTATATATGTACATAATTTTATATAAACTATAATATCGATATATTAGTATTATTATTATAGATGCTGAATTATATATATATTATTATTATATATTATACTATATATATATTATATTTATAATTTTTTTATAGATATTTTATAGATGTAAATATTATATATATAGTACAATATATAATAATAATAATAATATATACATATATGTATATTTTTTAATATTGTGATACTGTGATATCGTGATGTTGTGATATCGTGATATTGTGATGTTGTGATGTTGTGATATTGTGATACTGTGATACTGTGATATTGTGATACTGTGATATTGTGATACTGTGATATTGTGATACTGCGATACTGCGATACTGTGATACTGTGATATTGTGATATAAATTAGCAACCACCGAAAATTTGTGCATAGCCTACAATTTTACATGTGGGGTAAAACATGTTTAGGGTATGCGCCCAGCTTTGTATTTATACTTCGTACTTTTACGATTCATCTGTTCATCTGCTGGAGTGGTCATTTGTCCTTCGTTGTGTCCAAGATATGTTGACACGTATGTTTAAATTAATTAATTATTTTAATAATTAACACAACATTATTCTCACTGATGCAGAAATAGCTATGAAAAAGTTGGTTTACAATGAATACTGAATTTATCAGTTTTGAGATGGAAGTTGGAAATTGTTAATTATTAATACCACGGTATAAGATAAGAATGGTAAAAGCACAACTCAATTGTAGAGCCAAGGCGGTCAAAGCGTTACGCTGTAACCTTGCCGAAGATGGCAGCACTGCATATGTCGTAAGATTTCCCTATCGAATCAATAATAAAGGTGGGATTATAAAACTTTAATGCAGTTTAAGTACGTTAACAAACTTTACAAACTACTTTCAAATGTCCGGGAGTTGTTATTACACAGGTTGTGATTCCGGATATATTAAAGGGTAAGCTGTGCATTTGTTTTTAGGTCCGAAGGACTTACAATTAAAGCAGCAATGGAAGAAAAATATTCCTCCTTGTGCAGATAAACAGTGGGATGACAAAGTGTCTCGATTGTGTCATTTAAATTTTGACGACCGGTATCTAATTAAAGAAAACACTACAATTAAAAGGTCAAATAATTGCAAGAAAGGAAAGAAAGAGGTGGAAGGTTTCTAAAGATGTACTTCCTACAATACTCTCGAATAGACTTGTCCTGAATTATTTCGACCACAATATCAGAAAGCGAAAGAACCCTGCAAGTCAAAAACAAGATATGAACTCGTCGAAGGTGTTGAAGAATAAGGTAGGTTATTATAGGTTTTTTTAATTTCTGAATGTAAAACGGTATTTAAAAAAAATATAACTTTGTAGATTCTCCACCCTTGTGATTGAATGCGTGAGTTGTTTTATTTCGGATCTTCCTCATCTGACAAAATATATGCGCAATAACATGCTTAATAAAGACAGCGTAAAGGTAATAAATTTGAAATTATATTTTGTCTTACAGTGATCTAATTACATTTTTTTTATATTAATTTAATGGGACAGACGTAAAATTCAGCCATTATAGTATATTGCATTTGGAGGACAAGCAATCCGTGATCAGAGTCGCTCCAAAGTTCCCAAATGCAACGCATTTACAGCCAAACCCATTTCAAAAAATGAGAGCATCCTTTGCGGTTCAGGCTAGCAAAAATATATTTAAAAATTATTTTGTCTAATCTAATTTAATCATTTCAAAATTCTCGTGAAAGCAGATTGTTAACAAATCAGTAGCTGACGCGATCCAATTCTATCGTAAGCAAGGGTTAGTTGGACTTGAGAACAGTGAAGGCACGGAATTATTTACTAGAACAATTAACGACGTTTTTGATGCTCTAAACATTCGATTCAAAGGAATTACGACAGATTCAATCGACATAAAGGTGCTGAAGGAAACGGAAATATTATTTTATATTTGATTTATTCTAGTTTGATTATTGTAAATGGGTGGCTCCTAATAATTATTTTCAGGTTCTCCAGCAGTTTTTAAATGTACTCAGTAAACCTAAGGGCACCAACACTTTCGCTGCAAATCCTACATTATCAGGGTTGAGGGTAACTTGCGCCAGCACTTTGGACTTGATTTATTATCTAGTCAAGACAATTGGATTTAAGTATGTACTCACGGCCAAATTTAATCAAGATTGTTTGGAGGTTGGACTCGCATGTAGTAATGTCAATAATGTTTCCCGTAAACCCATTTCAAATTATTGGTGGGCTTTATCAAAGTGTTGTATTTTTTCTAGAATGTTTTTGGTCTTGTTCGATCTTTTTGCGGAAGTGAAGATCATCCAACAATAAGTAGCTTTTGCTAGATTTACAGGCTTGTAAGCTTGTATTCTCCCATAGCAAAGCTGGCCAAGGGTAACGTTTTGGACAAGGACTGTAACCTAGTTCCTATTCAGTCCTTCATCTCTTGTCTAACTTCAATGAGAAATGAAAAACTCAATCAGAAAAAGGATCAGAAACATACCTTTTCAACAATTTTGAAAAGTAAAATAGTCAGGAATCAGGAAGACTTACAATTGTGTGAATTGGAGTCAGCAAATAGTGAATGTAGGCTTTATTACTTACTTTACTGACATAAGGTCAAGAGGTGGACTTTTGTATCCGTCGCAATCATTTTTTAATGTAGTTAAATCTGTAGAAGCAAAAATTGAATCCATCTTAAAGACACGAGAGTTGTCAGGTAAACTAGTCTTTAAGATCATTAATGCAATTGATGCTCTTAATTTATGTGGAATCGGGTGTAATGCTGAAGATCATGCCATTGATTCAGTTTGTAACCTCATATCCTACTATGTTTCCGTTCGTATGTACTTCTTCGAAAGGGTTTTCAACAGGGAGCAATCTACTGTTACAGCTAAAGCCAAGCAGGATCGAAAAAATCGAAACTTCACTAATTGTTACACCTCAATATGTTGGTGATATGTAAGTACAGTTTTCATAATGAATAAATTAGTTTGAATTATTACGAACTAATTATTCTTATTTCTTTATCACGAATCAATCATAAGTTTTAAGCAATTAGACAATATTATTAAAATTCATTGAAAATGAAGCTTGTAAAATAAATAATTTCCTATTGTGTACGTTCTGAAGCGGAAATATTTTACGACATACTGACGTGGCGCCTCTAGTGGCTGGTTACACATTTGATTCCACTTTCTCTAGACGGTGTAACTCTACCATTCTTATCTTATACCGTGTTAATACTATTGAAAGAGTATTCAAGGAGGAATTATCCATCGTGGCGTTGCTTTTCGTCATTTCAAGAGTTTACATCATTTTGAATAAACTATGGGGGTTTATTCTAAAAGCATCTACCAGAAAACTTGTTTTCAACTTTTGAGGGCGCAAAAGCAACTTCTCTTTTTAAGCTTTTTTAACTCTTAATTTTTTAACCAACTTATTTCAATACATTCTTAACATCTGCGTAGTCATAGTTAAGCTTTGTTAAATTATTAAAAATACCTTCGATACTTTCTATCATCGATGCATTTCGTCTCGCGCGAATCTTTTCGTTTCGTCAAAGGAGTTTCGAATCGAGTTGAGTTTACTGTTTTGGCTTGTTTTCATTAATTTTATTCTTAAATTGAACTTAAACTGTTTGTACGAAGTAGTCTTAATTGTTTTACCTAAGGAGTTTCTTTATTCTACAGTAATTTTGTGCAATTGCCCGCGTATTTTCCGATTTAAGTATTTTATTTGCCAGAACCACAATAATATTTGCATTAGGGTTTGTTTTTTTTTCAAAGCGGACAGTGCAAGGTTGAACGTTTTTTAAATGTAAAGTACATGTTATGTACATACATGTATTTCGAATGTCGTGGTCAACCCTCACACCAATTTTGATTGGTGTAGGACCAATCATGTAAAACATATAATAAGAAATAAGTGGGACTATTTTGCGTGACGGAAGAACGAACGCGGAGCTGCGCCATGCGGTTGTTTGTGTACATGTAAGGGCTACGTACTCGTTACGGTACACGACAGCGCGCCTCTCACCTCCACAAGACAATCCTGCGTGTGTACGTATAAATACACTTGCATGACCCTTTATGTGTATATGCATATGAAGTACCTGTTGCGGCTTGGCAGGATCAACGTTTCCTCCTTCGATAGCCCAACAACACTCTATGACTTAATGGCGGCTATAATTGAATTTGACTTCGTTTTGACTCAGGCAGTCTCCGGAGCGACTGAAGTGACATGCACCAGTAATTATTATAGCGACTCAAGGTAGGTTATGGCAGTGTTCAATAATTAATTGATAGCATTTCCTTGATTTAATAAAATAAATTAACAAGTGCTTTATTCGAAATATCGTGAAAACGGTGAAAATACTGTGCCTTTGCACAGGAACAAGTGCTCGAACCAAAGCTCAAGCAATAATGATTGAGCCAATTCAATTTCAACATATCCAATAAATGTGGAAAATAATGTGATGTAATACAATATTATGGTGCAAATAAATAATTCTTTTTGTTTGATTTACAGATCTTCAATAAATTTTGTCGTCATGGGTTACTCCGTAACATAATCCCCCCAGTCAAGTCTCCAACTGACTTCACTCACTTTTGCAAACGTCGAGAATAATTAACTTGGCTACGGGACGTCGGTTAACGCCAGTAGAAGTTTTGACTTCGACCACTCTAATTCGACCATCTTTTCCGGGAAAGACAGCAACCACTATTCCTTTAGTCCAAGAGTTTCTTGGCATGGCATCGTCAGTGAGTATCACAACATCAGAAACCTTTAAAGGCCGCTCTTCTCGATTCCATTTCTTTCGTCTTAGTAAGGTTGGTAAATATTCTGCCTTCCATCTTCTCCAGAACTGATCCGCTAACTTTTGGAAAAATTGCCACTGTCTCCTCAGGAACCTGTCATCATCAGTGAATTCTCCTAGGATTGGATTCGGACTTGAAGAGCCAATGAGGAAATGTTTCGGAGTTAGTGCGTCTGGATCATCATAATCAACTGAAACATGGGTAAGAGGACGTGAATTAATTACATTTTCAGTTTCACAAAACAAAGTTTGAAGAACTTCTTCACGGGGACATCTTTCCTTCAAAGTAATTTCGAGAGCTATTTTGACAGACTTTAAAAGTCTTTCCCAGGCTCCTCCAAAATGCGGTGATCTTGGAGGAATAAATTTCCAGTCTATTCCACTTGTTGTGAGTTTGGACTAGATTTTATTTTTATCCCATTTATTCAGAGCTTCTTTTATTTCTTTTGATGCTCCTTTAAAGTTGGTGCCATTGTCTGAATAAAAGCAGGTGGGATGACCTCTTCTGCTTATGAATCTTCGAATTCCTAGAATGGCGGAATCCGTTGACAAGCTGTGAAGTAATTCCAGGTGGACAGCCCTCGTGCTAAGACAGGCTAATATTAATCCGTAGCGCTTCTCCACTCTCCTTCCGATCTTCACACCCATCGACCCAAAACCATCCATTCCTGTATGCATAAAGGCTCTGGTCTGAATTGTCACTCGCGGCTCCGGCAGATCCGCCATCATAGGTGGGTGAGGCTTTGCACGGTAATTCTTACAGTACTGGCATTCACTCCAACTTCGTTTTACTGCAGCTCGTAAATTGTAAATATAATATTTCTGTCTCAATTCATTAACTAATAGTTCCTGTCCGTGGTGATCAATTCTTTTATGATGCCAAAGGATCAATAATCGTGTAAGGCTGCGCTGAGTTTCCAGGATAATTGGCATTTTGACATTTATTTCTAGCTCAGCTCTTTGAATTCTGCTCATTACTCGAAGTATTCCATTGTCATCAAGAACTGGCGTTAATGGGTTCAATTTACTTAATTTTGGAATTTCTTTTTTCATTTTTAGGCATTGAATTTCTTCTTGGAAGTACTGTTGCTGTACCGTCTTGATCCATAGATGTTCCGCCTTTTCTAATTCTTCCGGAAGAAGTTCGTCCGTTGGGGTTGGACGCTTGCGAGATTTTTTAATGAAACGAAGACACCATGCTGTACTTCGAATTAACCTCATCCAATTTGAAAATCGATTACAGCATGGCAGTGAAATTTCTTCTTTAATGACGTGACATTGACCAAAACATGTTTAATTTCTAGATCACCTTCATTTACTTCTTCTTTTCTTAATTTTAAATCTTGTGGCCATTGTTCTTCTGATTTTTTCAGGAATGAAGGACCTTGAAGCCAACGACATTGTGATGATAAGTCTGCTGGAACGTTATTACGTGTGGTATCATCGGCAACATTTTCTTTAGTCGGGACCCATCTCCACTGACTGGCATTTGTCGTTTCTTCAATTTCCCCAATTCGATTAGCTACAAAGGACTTGAATCGGCGAGCATCTGATCGAAGCCAACACATGACTGTGGTAGAATCTGTCCAGAATTGTACTTTTGGGAATTTTAATCTATGACCCTCTTGAACTGCAGTTGCTACTCTTGTTGCCATCACCGCTGCCTGAAGTTCCAATCTCGGGATACTGACAGGTTTTAACGGAGTGACTTTCGATTTTCCCAAAATGAATGTAGTTTTAATATTCTCATTGTGTTTAATCCTTAAGTATATGCTACTGAAGAAAAGGCTTTTTCGCTGGCGTCACATAAGACATTGAGTTGAAGTTCGGATTCAATTTGATTTTCGAAACCATACCATCTCGGGATCCTTTTACTGGACAACTTTGGTAAATCAGTAATCCAGGAAGTCCAGTTTTTAAATATTTCGTCCGAAATTTCGTCATCCCACTCCACCCCAATTCTCCAAACATCTTGATTGAGAATTTTAGCTTGTACAGTATAGTGTGAGAGGAAACCTAAAGGGTCGTAAATTGACATTACTAATTGCAAGATTTCTCGCTTAGTCGGACGTCTTCCCTGATTGAGTACATCATTCGGAACTTTGTGGAATTTAATTTCAAAATGAAGTTCATCATTGCCAGGATCCCACCTAATTCCCAATACTCGTTCATCTGGCAGAGTGGCAATTTTCAGATCCGTTAGTTCTGGAGCTCGAAGTGATGGCTCAATTGACTGTAAGACGTTTCGTGAATTACTGACCCAATTGCAAATCTGGAAACCCCCTCGGCGATGAACTTCTATAACAGCGGCAGATATTTTTCAGCTTCATCCTCTGTTGAGCAGCTATCAAGATAATCATCCATATAGTGATTATGGACGATGGCCTCGTAAGCCTTGGGAAATTCCGTTTTAAATTCTGTCGCATTGAAATTCTTTACGAACTGAACAGAAGCTGGGGATGAAACAGATCCGAAAATCATCGACGTCATTTCGTAAACTCCAGGCTCGCTATTTCTTTCTTGACCTCTCCATAGGAATCTCTGGGCTGCAGAATCTTCCGATCGGATTTTAATTTGAGGGAACATCTCTTTGATGTCGGCGCCGATTGCGATTCTGTTTTCCCGGAACATGAAAAGAATTTCTGGTAAAGAGTTGTAGAGATCGGGACCGGTAAGCAGATGATCGTTCAGGCTTAGTCCTTGGCTCTTTGCTGCGGCGTTAAAGACAATTCTCATTTTCCCGGGCTTATTTGGGTTAATTACAGGGAAATGATAAAGATAAAATGTTTTTGGATTTTCAATCATCTCCTTGTCTGTGCTTAATTTTCTAGCGTAGCCTTTAACATGTATTCTAATTTTTCAGAATATTTTTGGCCAAATTCAAGTGAAGCATCCATTTTCTTTTCGACTGATCGGAGTTTACGAAAAGCCTGTGCTTTACTTGTGGGTAGTTGAACGATGTCGGATTTCCAAAGAAGCCCAGTCTCGAATCGATCTCCAATTCGTTTGGTAGTTTTCCTCAAAATATCATTGGCTCGCACATGCTCTTTTGACATGATTTTATCTGCACAGATTTTAACACCAAAGGATTCTAAAGAGTAATGTTGCTTTAGTTCATGAAGATCTTCATCTCTACGGCTGACTTCCGACAACAATACAACTTTTGGTTCAATTCTTCCTTTGGTCAGTGAATTGTTTCCGTGTATCACCCAGCCCAACTTGGTCTTGCTTAGCATTGGATCATGCTTTGGTCCCTCAATTAATTCCCGAATGACAATTAAATCTGCATTATCTTCACCAATAAGGATTACCGGCTTCGCATTCACCAGAGATTCCAAGTCAATTTCTGCAAGATGGCTACAATTTCCTTTAATTTGGTGCATATTGACAGAATGCGCTGGTAACTGCAAGTCTTTCACGGTGATGACATTTTGAAGAGGAAATTCTTGTGATGATACCTTGCTGATGATTGTCAGATCAACACTTTTTTTTGAGATTTCAGAGTACCTGACTTTTCTTCGTACCTTGTATCTTTACAGTTTCTGATGGACCATCTAAACCCAACTCTCGTGCGATGGTATCGTCAACCAATGTGGCTGTTGCAGCATCATCTAATAAAGCACACGTTTCCAGGCTGGCTTTTGATCCTACCAATGTCACAGGAACAACTTTCAGGAGAATTGTCGAAGATTCTGCTACGTGGGATAGCATAACGTTGACTTGTTCTGGCGCTTTTCGTGTTTCATCATGAAGCAGAACGTGATGCGGTCTTCGACAATTATTTACCCCACAGGATTTCCGTGCTTTACAAGTTGTGAGTAAGTGTCCTTTTCTAAGGCAGTTGAAACAAACCTTGGCTTCCTTCACAACCTTCCAACGGTCATCAAGACTCATTGATTTGACTTTACTGCATTCTTCACTTCAATATAGCATATAGCAATAACTTTCGTCGTCATGGGTTACTCCGTAACATTACCCGCTTAGATTTTCACGATTTTGAAGACGGGCCAACTCTAATGTGACACAGTTTAAAATTTTAAATTGTGGTACCAATGCAGACTCGTCGTTTAAGCTTCTAAAAATGATCACATTAGAGTGGGCCCGTAGTGAAAAAAAATCTTGAATGTGAACAAATTTACATTGCAATTTTTCTGAAAAAACCGAAATATTAATGCCTTGATCCGGAAAAAATCGTGAGGTGACCTTCCTTTGCGACAAAAAATTTAAGATATGCAGTTTGTCTTTGAATATTAAATTATGGATGTAAAAAATTACTTTAGTTTTCGGGGTTTTTCGGTTTTTTGACCTTCAAACTCGTTTTTACAAAAAAACATTGTCTACAATTTTTTTCACATCGCTCTGCATTGAAGTACTTATACGAAAATATTGTTTAAAAAAGTGACTTTCGTCGCTGTCCGCTTTGAAAAAAAACCCATTAGTAAACACAGAAAAAGATTGATTATAATCTAGTAAACATTAGTTAAGACCTAACTACTACGATGCTGGGAGAGGTAAAACTCGATAAAAACATTATTATCACACTATTACAAGCAGCTGTGGCATCGAACTATTTTCAAAGTTTACTCTTATAATTTGGTTAAAACAAAAATAAGATAAGCGATTTCCATAATAATTATGGGAATAACTATAAATTATGGTTATAGTAGCAGTTATATACTTTCTGCAATTTGTAAAATTTAACCCTTTTTTCTGATTTTGTTGACATAAGGCAGGTGAACAGAACTGACGGGACTAGAAGTTTTATTTTTATTTACTAATTTCAATATTTTAATATTCAGCAGGTTGACGATCTTTCCGTGGGAACCGATTCAGTGGTGGCTGAAGAATCAAAGTCGCTAGATGCTGAGGTATTTTTGTAACTTTGCTCGTAATTTTTTCAGATGTTATTTTATAATTTACTTTTATAATATTTGCAACTTGTGTGTAATTTTAATACAGGTTTCAAAACAGGAAAAGTGTAGACTCGAACAGAAACGACGGAGAAACACTGAATCAGGCCGTATTACTCAGCATCAGCGGCGTAATTTTCAGAGTTACAAGAGGAAGAATTCGAAAAGTGTCATAAAAATCAAGCATAATTTAATTTAATTGTAACAAACATTATAGGTAAGTACTATACTTAATTATAATAAAAGATAGAACTAATGATGTTAATGGGTGGTTCACAATGGAAATATTATTACTGTAATGGTAGTTGTGTTTACTGTCCAGTGGTACCAGTCTTACAAATGCATGATGGGACTGAAATGTCGTGGTCAAAGTCATGGTATGTAAGTCTACAGGAAAAACTCGATATAACGGATGGCTCTACAACGGATATTTAGTTACACCGGACAGATTTATTTGTCCCGGCAAGGCTCCCATATAACCAATGCTAAAAATATTGCATACAACGGACATTTGTATACCGGAAAATTAGTTATAACGGACACACTTTGAAGCCCTTTGGAAACATTTTGCATGCATATAACGGATTTTAAGCCGAAATTTATTACAAAATATTCGATTGGCTCCCTTTAACATGTAATCGTTAGCCAAGGCAATTCAAACGTTTGTTACTCATATATGTATGTAGCATGAATGGTCATATTGGGACCAAATTGTTGCACATACATTTTGGTTGAATGAATAAGAACTCTTGAACACTTACGTGTTTCATCTGATTAGTTTGGATTTATGTCTTGCAACTTGTTCACAGTGCTAAAATGTCCGAAAAATCAAACCGAGAGTTTAAATTTAGGAGAAAACGCAAGTATTATATTTGAAATTCAAAGTGGGAACTTTTAAACTCAACTATGCAAAGATCGTGCTCTAGCATCAACCAGAGTGAATGATATTTGGAAGAAATTGTTTAAGTGTTCACGTAAAAATGGACTTATTAAATTATTGCACTTCTATATTTAATCAATTCAATGTTTCTACTGTTGAATAATTATTATTATATTATTAGTCTGATGTTTCCATGTTGTATTTCGATGAATTTAAGTCAATATTCCTAATCAGCCTTGTTTGTCATTTCGGAAATTATATAACGGATAAAATCCGTTATGTACATACAACGGAAATTTTGTATATCGGACAAATTTTACCGGTCCCCTGGAAATCCGTTATATCGAGTTTTTCCTGTATATGTAAATAATAATTGTAAGTTTATTCGTACTAGTACTTGCAGTTGACATAGCACAGGTCGTTTATGGGTAAAGCTGCCAGATGCCTGCTATTTTAGTAGACTAGTCCTGCACGCACGCCTCTAATTTAGTATAAACGTCTAGCTTCATCGGCAGAGGATATATTGTATTTACATACGATGAAACAGGATTGTTCTCGCTAGGAATCATGTTTCTAGCATATATTTAGAATTTAGGAAACTTTTTTAGGCTTATATTAAAATTATATGATTTTAGGCTGAGATAAGATTGCACGGCTATTCAGTGAACATGTAGCATATTGCAAAGTGTGGCTTTTATACTGCGTAGAGTAATTGTGATAGTTGTAGTGTTCCCAGCCACTGCCAGCCTTCAAAGTCAGGTTTTACGTCCTAGTGGAATGGCATAAGCTACTGTTAAGCATGGTATTATTCATCGGTTGTTTTCCTTTATAATAATAAAAAGCATTAATTCTAGAACTTATAATAATTGTTTGACTAATAATAAATAGTTTCAACTATAGTTATTTTAATAATATCATAACAATATACAGGAAAAAGGTATATAGGTAATACCGTTAAAACGTAGGTGTGTATTACGGCTTCAGAATGGAGTGTGTAAGTTGTTACTAGAATGGTTGTATAAGTTTATTTGTTTGTAAAATAGCTGTTAAGCAATAATTGTTTGAGTTTGTATGAAGACTGTAAGTAAGGAGCTACAAATATTTGGAGGAAATTAAGAAGAATGGCCCTTAATTTCGCGTCAATACAACCGTACAACTCAGACATGCGGCCTGACCGATGATGAGAATATGGTAAGTTTGGAGAAGGCGTTGAAGAGTAGCTCGAAATTCATCGCAGAGAAATGAGATAAGTACTGCACGCACAAGGTATTGTTGACGGTGGCAATGGTGAAATGTACTTACAAAGTATACTACAAGTAAAGGAGCTTGTCCAGGGCATAGATGCACACCCTCATGAGGGATGAGGGCAACGCTCACGCTCACTTGGATGAGGGCAACGTTGTAATCACTGTATGAGGGTGAGTGGTTGCATATTTGTTATGCACTCATTAAAATGAGCGTGAGGGCAATATGCACTCATATTGTAATCACCAGTGAGTGTGAGAGAGATTTATCGCACTCAAGGCACAGCCAAACGCGGAAATAAATACATATAATGCAATCTAGTATGATCCACATGTATAATTACCTGTGCAGCGTTTTTCTTTGGCAAAAAGTGAAATACCAGTTGCGTATTATTATCAATGTCCTAGAGAATTGTCCTCAAGTTCTACGAATTGCATGTAGACGAGTCACGTTAATTTAAGAAAAAAGCATTTCGGTTTTGAAAATGAGTGCAGCAAATCAAAAACAACACATCGCAACAACTTTGAACAACCGAATCCAACGAAAATCCACTGTGAAAAACAAACTCTCGGTTTCAAAAAGGAAACCAAGCTCAAACAAAAAATATTATGGAAAGATTCAAACGCCAGCTTGCACAACTTTATGAAAATCACCTGCAATACACCCAGAAAAGGAGCAAATGTGTGAGAATGAGCTAGAAATATTTGAGAATTCCGAAGATAATTCTGAAAGCTGCATAGAAAGTTCTTTAGACAACCGGGAGTTGATCATAAAAAATGAAACACAGAAGAAGCTCACATTCTTCCAACTCCCAGCCGATATTAAAAAATAATATAGATACGAAGGACATTTTAAGCCAGAGAAGGATAGTAAAAGAGAATCAATAATGATGACCTGTTTGTTATGTGAAACTTACTATCAATAATTGCCGAAAAAGTCAGCCAAAATATCAGGGTCGCCGTTCTATAAATTTAAACGTCATTTAGAGGTATAAAAGCTAAATAATATTGTACAATTATTTAAAAATCTCCCGAATTAAAAATTGTAAACCATAGTTTTACGTATGAAGATGTTATTTAACAGCTTATTCATCCGGAGGAATTTGGATCTGAAGAACCATTAGCTGGAGCGAGCTCAAAACTTTCTGGAAATTACTCCCCTATTACAGATTTGTTTGCTAAGTGCAAGTAGACGAGCCCGAGTAATAGTGGTTCCTATTCCAGTACACATCCAGTCCAGTTCAGATTTATTCAAGATCTCATCGATTGCATTTGTATTGACTGTTTACCGTTGGATTTAATTAAACGGCCATCATTTATCAAGCTTATTCGTATTTTAAACAGTCAGATTCGCCTTGTTTCACGAACAACTCTAAGTTGAAAAATTCGAACACAATTTAAAACGGAGGTTCAGATTTATATTCGACTATTTATAACGTCGTTGTCAAATATAATTATGATTTGTAATAATCATGGTTTTAATTGTGCTTTTAATTTCAGGTCCAGGAGAAACTCAAAAACGTTTTTCGTAAATTTGAAAATAGATGTTTGCATGTTATGCTGGACTTGTGGACGGATCGTCAGAAGCAATCTATACTTGGAATTAAAGTCCAGTTCATTACTAAAGATGGAAAATCCAAATTACACAATTGGCTTCAGGCACTTTACTCATCGCCATGATGCACCCTGTATTAGACGAGTATTTGACAGTGTTTCGCCTGACGCATATGGAATCAAAACTGAAAATGTAAATTTCAACTTGAATGTAAAATGTACGCGATTTGTTATGTACATACTGATTGTGCATACATATTGCTAGGTCGGATTCATCGTTGGAGACAACGCAAGCAACATGATTGCAGCTTTCAAAAGTGACTATCCTCCGGAGTTTCCTTTACACGATGTGGACGAAATGTCTGATGATACCGATTAGTGGGAAGACATGGAAGAGTTTTTGGATGATGAGGATTGTCATAATACTGATATTGAAGATAAAATCCTAACCAATGTTATTACAGAGCTTCAAAAAAATTTAAATCGTCGCTCACAAAACATCCTTGCTTCTGCCATCTTTTGCAGTTGGTTATAAAAGATTCCATATTGTCCAACACTTCCGTTAAAGAATTAGTCAAAAGTTTGAGGACTTTGAAGTCATTTTTCCATAATTCGCCATTTTGGCACAGCAAATTTAAAGCTATTGCTGGTAAAGGATTAGTGAATCAAGCTGACACAAGGTGGAATGCTGTAAAAATGTTATGGAGCGCCTCATCGATTTAATGAATTTTTAAAAAGTTCTCTAACCATTAACTCCCTTAAAATCATTCATTATTTACCATTCTTATATTTATGTACGCTAATGTCTTTGATTTTAGCCCAAAGTTTGAGAAGCACTTGACACTGTTTTACGAGAGACGATGGCAACCAAAATGACCCGTAAAGTTTCATTTTCATGTTTCGATTACAATAAAATGGGAATTATGTCAAACCTGCTTTCAACACTTACGGAAGCCATAAACGTACTTCAAGCTAATCATGTAACTTCTTTGATAATTCCAGTTTTGACGCGTGCCTACAAAGGTATGTTAATTACAAGCATAAATAATGATTCATAATTACTAGAAATATTTAAATATATTTACAAGGTATTTCTCGTCGCAATTTATTTTTTAAATTCAATCAATATACAGCTATTCTGGATGTAAATGTCGAAGGTGATGCGGACATGCAGGAATTAAAACAGACCTTATTATCAAGCATGCAAGACAGATTCGGATTTACAATATCCAATTCAACCGAAAAATCTAAAAAACTAACTATTGTGAGGCACTCTATTTACTCGGATGAAAATTTATTACTTGCAACAATGTTAGGCCACCGTTTAAATCTATTTGCTTTAATGGTTTACAAGTATTTAATTAATAGCGTCAATTGGTTGAATTTATCAATAGTTTATTGGTTAGTATTTCTGTAAACAATTAATCTTTTGACACCCTAAGGGGAACACATGTTAAATGGCGGTCAAATCTCGGCAGTACTTGCTACAAAAATATTGGAGGAAAAATATCAAATGGAGAAAGGAAAACTCGATACTGCAGTTGCCCAAACTGTTGAAAATGTTGCAGAAAACCCTGCAACGAAGTCCAAGTCGCTCTTGAATCACATTAGAGGAGAAACTTAAAAAATCAGTTCAGCAGTCACAGGAAGCAGCTAAGAATGAATTGCTAAGATATTTGGAGCTGCCGTTTGAAAGTGAAGATGCTGACCCGTTATTGTTTTGGAAAGCTAATGATAAACAATTTCCAATTTTCAGTCAACTTGCTAGAACATATCTAGATTTTCCAGCTTCTTCCGGAGCGGTTGAGCGGCTTTTTAGCATTGCAGGTGCATTGCAGAATCGCATTTCCAATTTGTTCAATTAAACCAGAACTAAAATTCAACTACAGCAGCATTCATAATTAATCAGTGTATGACCTTTTGTTTCTGATTTTATCCTTATACGTTGACTGATAGGAGCCTAGTAGTAAAATGAGTACATATATGTACATGGAAAATTTCAATAAATAGCATACAACTAAACTAGCCGAGCCCAATGTACGTGTCGATTGAATGAGTGCCCTCATGAGTGCGAGGGTGAGCGTATAATTGTTTCTTGGTGGGCTCATGAGCGTGAGGGCGATTAAAAAATGTAAACAAAATTGTGAGGTGCAGTGAGGCGATGGATGCATGATTCATGGGCAATGAGCGTGAGTTGAGGGTGAGCGAGATTAAAATATGCATCTATGGTCCAGGGAGCCCGGGTTAATCATGTAAGGCTTATACCATTTATGTATATTCTCTCATTTAATCGCGCTACCGAAGGCACATTAGAAATAGAGCTGCTTTCAGGTATCAAAAAATAAGGTTTCTCACCAGACTCATGCCTGAAATTTTAGGTACAAATTTTCCTCGACCCGAATTTGCCCAGTCGGATCCGAGCAAATACTTTAGTTGTCAGGTATTTTTTATCGGGTATTGCTATAATGGCAGTACCTGAAAAAATATCTGAAGTTCGGGTCCGATGTTATTTCGACGAACCGAACCTGAACCCGCACTCAGGGGTCGGATTTTTGTAAATCTCCCTGGAAGATTATTTCTGAATCTCCCAGATGATAATTATATCCCATTGTGAGGTCCTCAACGACTTCAAAAATCGGTCAACGATTTTCAAAATCCCTGTTGGCAAAAAATCCCGTGGAAGACGTAAAATTCCTGCCAAATTTGACTAATCAATCTAATAATCCCTGTTTGTATTACAAATTTCCCTGAAACACATCAACAAATTTGAAATTCCCTACCAAAAAGGTCAACGATTATAAAAATCCCTGTTCGTAAAAATAAATACCTTCCCTTTGAGATTTTCCCTGCCAAAAATATTTTTTCCCTGGGAAGAATCTTCCCGTCTTCCCACAAAAATCCTACCCCTGCCCGCACTTGACTTTCAGGTATTTCATGAGACTGAGTTAATGCTAATCTTATCTATAGTTCTACATGTATGTTCTATGATATGCTTTCACGTTTAAGATATTTCGTGTACCTGGAAGCCTTCACGATCTTAGAGGGCTAATATATAGGAACCCTTCCTTCAAAATACTTCATTCCCAGTTTTTGTGAAGGCTTCCTTCAGTCTTCAGAAAAAGTATCACAATCCTTCGATTTCTTCTGTAACGTTAAGAAAGTTGTCATAATTATATTGAATTATGTATGCTAACCTAGTAATTATAAATTAAACTAACATTATGAAAAGGAAAAAATACTTACCTGACTTACTCCTGCTCCCACACACACAGTACAATTCAAAGTACTATACTTACCGCGAGGGCGTAGCTACCCTTTTCCCCATCCACTCACCTCTTGCTCACACATCCTCCACATAACCCTACCTAATCCCTGCCATTCCATTACATACATCATATCCAGCTCCATTCTCTCTTCACAAGTGCCTGCCCCAACTACATCTCTACCTATTTTCGGCATAATCCTACTCTCATTGGTAAGAACCCTTCTATGATTTCTTCTCAATCATTTTATTAGGGTATGCCGTTTGGTAGGATATGAAGAGTCGTACCTACCTACTTGACTTTTTTATATTTGCAGGTACGATTCTCCATACCCTGTCCTGTTGGATTTCTCTCAAGCAGGAAATCTTCATAGGTACGACCTGGGCATTTATACTTACCTACCCTATATATTATTCTATATTGCTGCTAGCTTTATTAGCCTTGCTATATTGTTGCAGCATATTTATTTTTCGTATATTGGCTCTATATTAAATTATTATGAAATCTATCCTATGCGTATATGCCACTATATTCTCGGTTGTGTGCTGTATAAGTCCCTAGCCACTTCCACGGCGTATATTAGCCTACAGGTACCATCTTTCCCGTACTTGTGGGATAGGGTCCGGCTCTGATAGGACTCTACACTCTCGTTAGAGGTGCAGAGTAGGGCCTCCTCTTAGGTTTAGGGCATTCTGCCGAGGAAAACTTCTTCCAGGGATATAATAGGTAATTAATTAAGGATGAGTCCGTATCTTTAACGTGAGCCCAATATAATTGTCAGAACTTGTAAAACTACCACAAGTGTGAGTCCTCACTATTATACTGATCATTGTCTCTAATTATTACTAATATCAGAGCTATACCGAGTTAATAAGGGATGTAAGTGTGATCTAGGGAAGACGTCAGTCGTATTGTATATATTTATTTGCGCCTCTACCTCACGGTAAATGGTTCCTGGGTAATTTATTATAACTCATTCGCTGGGATACTTGAATAAAACCGACTATATTTATTCAGACTTTTGTATATGCTACTACCATTATTACATAGCACAGGTAATAAGCTAGGTGGTTCATTACAAGTGGCGATCCTGCCAGGATTGAGTTATTTTTCTGTGCTGTCTCTATCTCACAGATAGATTAGTTAGTTTAGATTTATTTAGCTACTTTTATTGAAGTAGGATCTAGATTAAGAGTTAGGTTAAGTACTTCTAATTAATCTAGGATTGGGGTTAAGTAATTAGGCTAGCTACGTTCACGAGTAGGTGTATTTTAGTCCACTCTCTTAGCACGGCCACCTAGCGAATATTATCTCAAGTAGTCTTCGTTAGGGCTATAGATTGTGGGGCCATCTCTTGCTTGCAGGAAGAGATAGGATTTTGTCCACAACTCTCACGAGCTCCCTGGGCAGTGGATTTTGTGTAGTTGCTTCCTCACGGTTGCTCTACGGTATAGTAGTCACTCCCTCACGGTTTTGGCTGCTGTCTAGTTTATTTTAGTCTGATTGGCCTCCTTCACGGGTCGCCGTCTAGTATTTCTTTTTGTTTTGTAAGCTTTCCCTACGTACCCAGTATGTCAGGACGAGGTAGGAGAAATGCTGCGGCTGAAGCAGAAGGGGCATCCGGCCAGGTAGACGGTCCCCAAATTACACTTGTGTCCATTACTGAATCTATTATGCAGCAGTTTATGAACGCGGACATGCATGCTCCGTTTTGGACACTCTTGTCCGATAGACTTAATGCGGAAAACCAACTACGCATAGAGCAGCTCCGACAAGAATTAGCCAGAGCTACAGCTGCTTCGGCAGTCCCTTCTAATGCTGCCAATGCTGCTGCCGCTGCAGCCAATCGGGGCCAAGCCCATGCTACAGGGGCTCATGCAGCCCAACCACAGATAGACCGAGGGTCTCCCCTACTACGCACATGTGACATTAAGATCCCCGAATACAGTGGAGCCTCCGATAGAAAGACTCCCTTTGATTATATGGAGGAGCTTGAACGCTACCAGATTGCAGTCGGATATTCTGATGCCGACATGCTGGCTAAAAATTTGCCCCTTTCTCTCGACGGTCCTGCCTATCGTTGGCTTAAATTCTTAGGACCTTTTGCTACACTCGACGCTTTTAAAGTAGCGCTTAGGCGAGAGTTCCAAGCTGTGGGCTATTCAGTAGAATTAAGGAAAGAGCTAGAAGAGCGCTACCAGGGTCCCGATGAGCCCCTCACTTCTTTTATTCAAGCTATTAATTGTTACTATATGCGGCTTGAACCTAATGCTAGTGACGACGTTAAGGTAGCCAAGATTATTTCCCTCATGCACCCAAAGTACAGGTTCTACGTCATGAACCGCACTTTCCGCACCATGCGGGAACTCGCCAGCGCTGCACACGTTATTCAGGAGCAAATTAAGCACACTCGAGACTATAAGCTCCCTCGGGAATTCGAGCAATCTCTGGAGCCGTCATGCGCTTGGGTTCCTGCCCGCTCCATTAAATCTTCAGGGATCGTCGAGTCACATTTGACTACACCAGGCCAACCGACTGAGGCCGACCTCAAGTTAAAGTTCCCGGCTATTGATCCGTTCCGCTATTTTCATAACTCAGGAACTAGCCGTACCTCTAGGGATAGATCTCGAGAAAGCTTACGAGAAGACTCTCGAAATGCGTCCGGGAATCGCTTTCGGTCAAGCTCCCGTGAGAGCACCCATCGTTCTACTAGCCCTGGGCCCCGAGGCCGACCCCAGCCGAGCCGTAGCCCTTCTCCTAAACGGCCGGTAGACATGTCCACAATCACATGCTACAAATGCAAGGAGACTGGCCACTACAAATCGAACTGTCCTTCCCTTAAGGGAAACGGCCAATAGCCGAGACTCTGTACCTTTCAGACTCTCGGCCTATCGAACTACTCCTCTCACGACCGGATAATATCCCGCTTGTAAATATTGCCTTCTTCGCCACAGCCTACTCTGGGCTTTTAGATACAGGGAGCACCTGTAGTTCTATAAGTAATAAAGTTTATTCTAATGTTAAGTCTCGTTCTCTTGTTCGGTTGAATGATACCCCCATTATTCTTGCGCAGGGCTCTTGCTCTGCAATTGGGGAAGTTCTGCTTAGATTTACGTTTTATGGCAAAGCATGCTGCCGAAAATTTCTAATTATTCCCAGTTTACCTAGAGATGTTATTCTTGGTAGAGATTTCATTTCTTCACTTAAGATAGTTATAGATGTAGAAAGCATTAATTGGCACTTTAGAGACTTCCACGATGTACAATGGGCGTTTGAGAATTTCCCACTCCGGAATGAAATATGTATGTTCACGGATGTCCCACTAGATGTAGATAGGCTCTCTGGGTCAGAGTTCTTTTCGACCCCCGATAGAGTCCGTTGTAGATCTCTTCTATTGAAATACCGACACGTTTTCTCCGCCCGCCCGGGCTTATGTACTCTATATGAGCATGAGATTGACACAGGTAATGCTAAACCTATCTATCAGAAGCCCCGCTTCATGAACGAGGCTAAAAAGACAATTCTAACCAACACTGTTAACGAGTGGTTAGACCTAGGCTTAATTAAACCATGCACTGGGCCCTGGGCTTTCAATACAGTTATACGCCCCAAATCTGACGGTACTTTTAGAGTTACCGTAGATTATTCCGAACTAAACGACGTCACTATTAAAGATCGTTACCCTATTGCCCGCATCGATCAGATCCTCTGTAGCCTAGCTGAAGGGATTTATTTCATTAAGTCAGATTTAGTAAAGGCCTATCACCAGATCAAAATACGGGAAGAGGATCAGGTGAAAACTGCTTTCTTGACCCCCCGTGGATTATACATGAATACCACACTAATTGATGGTCTTTGTAATGCCCCATCCTCTTTCCACCGTATAACCGATAAAGTATTCGGGGATCTCAAACAGACTCATAGTCCTACTTATTTCGACGACATAATTACACTAGGTCGCCAAATCCCCGCACTATTAGACAACTACGAGGAGATTCTAGAACGGCTTGCTAACGCGAAGTTTACTCTCCATCCAAACAAGGTTGAGATAGGTATTAAACGAGTGAAAGTTTTAGGATTCATAGTTGAGGGAGGAAAAGTATTTCCTGATCCCGAATATATCGAGGCCATCACTAATTTCCCCGTACCTAAAACAGTGAAGGCTATTCAGCGATTTATTGGCTTCGTCGGTTGGTACCGATTATTTATCCCTGATTACAGTCAAACCTGCAAACCCATTACCAACCTATTGAAATCTAAAACTCCTTTTTCCTGGGGACCCCCCCAACAAGATGCATTCGCTCGAATAACCTCAAGTATTACCGACATTACTCAACTTCACCTCCCTGATCTTCGTAGACCCTTCACGATCACTACAGATGGTAGCGCCACCGGTCTTGGCGCTGTATTGCAACAAGAGCATGAAGGGATCCGATATCCGGTCAGGTTCATCAGTAGACTCCTCAAAGATGCAGAGACCCGGTATAGCGCCAGTGAGATTGAGTGCTTAGCCGTCATATGGGCTGTTAGGAAATTTCAGGGCTATATCGAGTTTACACATTTTACTATCGAGACTGATCACAGAGCGTTAACCTGGCTAATGAAGTTAAAGGAGCCAACCGGTAGATTAGGACGATGGAAGATGGAACTTCTAGGTTATGACTTCGACATAGTTTATCGTAAGGGAAAATCCAACATCGTTGCTGATGCTCTCTCACGCAGCTCGGAACTCTTTTATATCCGATCTAGTCAGGCTATCCCAACTTCCTCTATGATCTCCGAGCAGAAAAAGTGTCGCGAATTAGGTTTAGTCTATACCTATCTACTTGATAACTCTCTCCCAACTGACACTACTCTAATTCAGCGAGTTACTAAATTAGCAAAAGATGCTACCCTACATGATGGAATGCTTATGAAGTACGTTGGTCCTAGAGGTAAACCTTGGGAGAGCGAAGCTAGGTTTTGGAAGGTTTGGGTTCCAGCCTCGCTCCGTCAGAAGACGCTTGAGATTTTTCATAGCAGTCCTATATCCGGCCATTTTGGTATTAGTTAAACTTATAAAGCCGTTGAGGACCGATGTTATTGGCGAACCTTACGTAGAGATGTGGCTAAATTTAATTTTCACTGTACCACGTACAAGAAAACTAAGATTCCCCGAAAGAAACCCGCTGGTCATGCCACCTCACCTTTTGCAGATGCTCCGTGGGAGCTACTAAGTATTGATTTGATGGGCCCGTATACTACGTCAGGACAGCAAAACAAATACCTTTTTGTAGTTCTAGATTATTTCACTAAGTGGGTAGAGATTTTTCCTATCAGGTCAGCCACCACTAACCAGGTTATATCTAGGTTCTGGGAAGTATTCTGTCGTTGGGGCTTACCCAAAGCTATAATGTCTGACCAGGGCAGTCAATTCACGTCCCGACAGTATCTACGGTTCTGCTCTGAGTTAAGTATTAGGTCTTTCCACACTACTGCGTTTCACCCCCAGAGCAATGCTGTCGAAGCCTACCACAAGACGATAAAGTCAATAATTATTGCCATAACGGAACGTATGAAAGACTGGGATAAATGTGTAAAGGAGATAGCCTTAGCGATTCACTCAAACGTAAATGAGTCTACACAGTTTACCCCCGCCTATTTAAATTTTGGCCACGAGTTGAGAACTCCATTTGATAACTTTAAATTTACAACTACCAGGTATTAGCCCTAGAAATAATTTCGCCGAACGTATGGCTCTCCTTCGTTCTATTGCAAGGGAGAATATTATTGCTGCTCAGGAACACTATCAAAAGTATTATAATGAGAGACACACTAAAGTAGCCTATAAAGTTGGCGACTCAGTTATGCTACGGACTCATCCTCTTTCTAACGCTAGTAAAGGTATTACCGCCAGCCTCACCCCTAGATTTGAAGGAACTTTCACCATCAAAACCCTCGTAACTGATAATATTGTTGAGCTAGATATTCCCCCTGGCCGATACCAACACTTTAACAATATATACCATGTCTGTGAACTAAAACTTTGTTCCTCTGACTCTGTTTTAGATCTCAATCCCGGCTCTGAACAAAATGCGGCCTCTCTTACCAACGCCCAATTACCCGCATCCGCCCATGGCTCTGATCCACTTCCAGGCCATTCACAGACCTCGAGCGACTCACCCACGCCAGATGGTCCCGAACCTTATGCACCCTCCGAGATCCGTGCCCTCACTGATGTCCCATCGTCGGCCCGCCCCGCCTACTGCTCCAAATCAGTCACCTGGGCCAGCCCGCTTATCCAACATGAATGTCGACCCCGCTCCGACTCTGACTCTTCAATTATTACCCACCACAGAAGAGACCCAACACCTGCGGGTGAAATTGCAGCGGCATCGGTATGGCCCGAAGGAATTACCCGACCTAACTATGACCCACTACAACTTGAACACCCGGGACGCAGAAGCGTACTGCAACAATCCCCAACCTTATCAGCGGAACTTTCACCAGTTCGAGTGGCAGCAAGGGAGGAACTACCCTCCGGTGAAGAAGCTGACAGTTCCGAAATCGTTCCGCCTTCACCATTATTGGAACGGGACCTTGATTCAGACAGACCCAGCCCTGTCCATCGATATAATACCCGATATCGGGGGACCGGGAAACTTCCGGACTTTCGGCGCTATGACTGACCCCCCAGGAGAGATCGACTGTCCGTCGCTGTCAGAAATTGGGCATCATGTTTGGTCTCCCTCACAAATTCTAGTCACCATTCGAACTCACTGGGGATCCAGCTCCCGCTCGTTTCATGTCCCGCGTCACCTGGAACCTGAATCTCGTGTCTTACCCATACCACCTTACGAACCACCTGCTGCGAAGGGAATGCCTGTAGACCATGTTTTCCATGTTATCGCTTCTCTACCTCCGACTATGTGCCAAAACGGTCGCCTTACTGGGTCCACTACACACCCCTTACCTAAGGACACTGGAAGTCTGTGCCATCTAAAAGGTAAATCCGTGCGGCACCAGTCGACCTCCGCACCTCACCAAATACCCATTCTATACGTCGATGGGATCAAGTCTAAGCGTGCCGACGTAACGAAACAAGCCCTCCGACAAACGAGCTTCTACCAGCGACTTGATCAACGTGCCGCTACCAAACAAGACCCTGATGCTTCTAGTGAACCTCTTTTTGATCCTCCATCTAAAATTTTGCAAGCTTCCGTCAAAAGCACTCGGTGGGACCTTCCATTACTTCAAAACCCCCTTCAATATGTTCCAGCTCAAGTCTTTCCTGAGGCTAGGCTGCGCAAGTCACCTGCTATTATTCCAACGGATGGCCCTACTGGCCGTGATCCCAGAAGCTTTAAGCGATCTCCATCAACCAAACGAACGTTAGCTCCGATTGTATCTCCTGTCCGTAAACGCGCCTCTCCCCCACCGACTATAAAAAAACCGGGATTGATTGTGGAACTTATCGGATCTTCCGACGATGACAGGGACTTAGAAGATCCAGGTACAGACGGTGCAAAAGGACAAGAGACTCGAAACTCTGACACCTCCGAGGGTGAGGATTCCGACAGCTCAAGTAGCTCCGATTCCACTGTTACATCAACCTATGACTCTGACCCCAGTGTACAGATCGACCCTCGGCGCGCCAAACCGACTGTCTCGCCTGCTCCTATGGGAATACTATCTTCGCCGAATTCCCCTCTTGCAAGTCCGTCGTCTCCAACAGATCCGCCTTCCGCCATCGATGTCCATGCAATCGCCGTGAAATTTTTTGCTGGTGTCTATGATTTCAACCTAGATGACTGTGATCGAAAGGCTACCGAATTCTGTGACTGGTATCAGACAGCTAACCTTGCTAATCGTGATTTAAGTCAGTGTTTAGCTAGTTTCTTGGTTGAATCCAATTCTCCTGATCACGACTAACTCTCATTCTTCCTTATTGTGCCAATTATGTTTTTGGTATCTAGTCCTCAATTATACATAGGATGTTACTATGTAACCGGTGATTGTTCCCTACGATTATTATAATTGCTCTTATACAGATTATCGTGTTCTTTGAGACAGATGTTTTGTGTGATTGTTCTCTTCGATAACCATATTTGTTTTCCTCAGACTGAATTATCGTGTTCATATGATATAAGATATTTTTGATGTGTGTTCTCTACCTTACGGGATTATTGTGTTCTTCTAGAATGAATCAAGTTACTCTGTTTGCTCTCTATGAATTATATTATCACTCTTATGAATATTTATTGTGTTCATCCAGACTGATGTGTTTAATGGTCATATACAGTAGTCCTACTCCCATTAAAAGGGGAGAATTGTCATAATTTTATTGAATTATGTATGCTTACCTAGTAATTATAAATTAAACTAACATTATGAAAAGGAAAAAATACTTACCTGACTTACTCCTGCTCCCACACACACAGTACAATTCAAAGTACTACACTTACCGCGAGGGCGGAGCTACCCTTTTCCCCATCCACTCACCTCTTGCTCACACATCCTCCACATAACCCTACCTAATCCCTGCCATTCCATTACATACATCATATCCAGCTCCATTCTCTCTTCACAAGTGCCTGCCCCAACTACATCTCTACCTATTTTCGGCATAATCCTACTCTCATTGGTAAGAACCCTTCTATGATTTCTTCTCAATCATTTTATTAGGGTATGCCGTTTGGTAGGATATGAAGAGTCGTACCTACCTACTTGACTTTTTTATATTTGCAGGTACGATTCTCCATACCCTGTCCTGTTGGATTTCTCTCAAGTAGGAAATCTTCATAGGTACGACCTGGGAATTTATACTTACCTACCCTATATATTATTCTATATTGCTGCTAGCTTTATTAGCCTTGCTATATTGTTGCAGCATATTTATTTTTCGTATATTGGCTCTATATTAAATTATTATGAAATCTATCCTATGCGTATATGCCACTATATTCTCGGTTGTGTGCTGTATAAGTCCCTAGCCACTTCCACGGCGTATATTAGCCTACAGGTACCATCTTTCCCGTACTTGTGGGATAGGGTCCGGCTCTGATAGGACTCTACACTCTCGCTAGAGGTGCAGAGTAGGGCCTCCTCTTAGGTTTAGGGCATTCTGCCGAGGAAAACTTCTTCCAGGGATATAATAGGTAATTAATTAAGGATGAGTCCGTATCTTTAACGTGAGCCCAATATAATTGTCAGAACTTGTAAAACTACCACAAGTGTGAGTCCTCACTATTATACTGATCATTGTCTCTAATTATTACTAATATCAGAGCTATACCGAGTTAATAAGGGATGTAAGTGTGATCTAGGGAAGACGTCAGTCGTATTGTATATATTTATTTGCGCCTCTACCTCACGGTAAATGGTTCCTGGGTAATTTATTATAACTCATTCGCTGGGATACTTGAATAAAACCAACTATATTTATTCAGACTTTTGTATATGCTACTACCATTATTACATAGCACAGGTAATAAGCTAGGTGGTTCATTACAAAGTTACCTTTCCGCCTTGAAGGAAGTCTTCTTGGAAGGCTGCGCATCTCTGCTGAAAACTGTTCCGAAATCAGAAATGTTCAAGTATTTTCCATGTGTACATACTACAGGCATGTAGCATGTAGTTTGGTTTGGTTGGGGCTTCAACAACATGAGGGATAGTGTGATGGCAGCATGACTCATGAAAATGCGGGTTGGGATGCGGGATCACTCAATATAACACATAAATATAACATCCCGCTATCCTGCATTTTATTGAATCCCTGTCGTTTGTAATCTGCATAAAATGCGGCTGCGTTGGGTTACTTTGGGTGGGTAGTGGTGATTGATACATTAGCTTTACAGAGTTGGGTGGTAGAACATTTTACTGAAATTTTGCATGACATAATACTTAACCCTTAGCCTCTCAAGCTATTTATGGTCCGGGAAATAAAATTTTAGCCGACATCCGAAATTGTCGGCGAGAATCCACCGACATTGTCGAGATTTGTATGGATTTTAGCCGACTTGTGTCGGGTGAAAGTGGATTTTAGCCGATACGTTATTTTTTACAATTCTAGACGACATCTGACAAAATGTTGATTTTATCCGACATCCGACATATGAGTCGAGTGATTTTACCCGCCATGATTTTTTCTGCTTCCGACATCCGACATGTCGGGAGATTTTACTCGACATGAAAATTTGTTTCTTCTTCCGACATCTGACATATGTCGACAGATTTTAGCCGACATTAATTTTTTTTTCTTCTGACATCCGACATGTCGGGAGATTTTACCCGACACGAAATTTTTCTTCCTCCGCAATCGGGAATATGTCGGGAGATGAGAGCCGACATGATTTTTTTCTTCTTCTGACATCCGAAATATGTCTGGAGATTTCAGCCGACATGAAAAAATTGGTTTTCTTCCGACATTCGAAATAATATGTCTGGAGATTTCAGCCGACATAAAAATAGTTTATCTTCCGACATGTTGGATGACGTTCAACTATTATTTTGAAGAGGTAAAACTGGGAAAACATATGTTTTCACATTTCTATCGTGTTAACCATTGTCGTTGGATATGAAAACTGATTTTCCCTTTTAAGAAAAACAGTCTAAGGGTATTTTCCTGGGACCGCCCTTTTACACTCCTCGATCATTATTTTCCGAAGCATTTGCATTTGAACCACTTTGGCCCAAACATTTTGTGCTACAGTAATCGAAACGCATAAATTTTAAGGAATATAGCATTAGTGACGTAGGAAGGTTATGCTATTCTATCATTTAAGTTACCACAATGACCTCTTACAATTCCCGGGGATAATTCACTGTGAACCGGGTAGTACAGGAAATGTCAGATCATCATGGTCAAACACCTTCAAGGTCTTCTCAAAACTCATGTAAGGGGGATTAGCCTCAACGGAAAGGTTTCAAACGGCCCTAACAAGATGCAGTATGCAGTCAGTTTTACCTTAAGAGGGACTACTGTTATGTATCCAAACTCCAGGTCTAGCATTAACGCTGACACCCGAATTTGCCACAAAAGCTTCGCTGACATTGACCAGTTCTGTACGAAAAATCGGTGTATCCGTTCGCGAAGTGCGGGTATTGCATTATTGGGTATCTATACCCGTACCCATACCCAAGTATCCGGGTTAGGGACATCCCGAGGTTTTCGGGACGGGATCGGGACAGTTTCGGGACAGAATTGTTGTCTCCATGTTATTTCGGGACTGAATCGGGACGAATTTTTTTGTCCCGAGGATTTCGGAACGGGACGGAACAATAGTTCGGGACAGAAAAAAATACATATAGTATACTATTGCTGTAAAAATGAATATGTATGGAAATTGTTCAGTTTAAAATTTGTTGTACTACATGTAAATATTTTTTAAAGTAAATTATTGGAGGTATTCTTATAGAAATGATGGAATTTGGAGCATTTCATAAGACTGATATTATAACGAGGACGGGACGTCCCGAGGTTTTCGGGACCGGGATCGGGACAGTTTCGGGCCAAAATTTTGTCCCGATGTAATTTCGGGACTGAATCGGGACGATTTTTTTTGTCCCGAGGATTTCGGGACTGGACAGAATTGTCGACGGGACAAAAATATTGTCCCCAGTAGATACCCTAATCCGGGTACACATTTTTCATACCCGTAACCGAAATGTAATCTCAAACTATGTACCTGTACCAGCATTGTACCCGTACCGGAAAAAACTCGAACATTGTAATTGTTATTGTAATTAACATTGCAATATTTGATATTGTATATTTTCATCCAAGATTAAAAAAAATTAGAAGCGTTGTCGAGTAGAAATAAAAATAACTTCAAACTTGCATACTAGCAGATCCATTAAAAGATTACGCACAAAATCGTTTAAAAATCAAAAATAGAATGGAAGAGGTCAAGATCTTTAAATTAAATTGAATTACAACATAGTATCACGTTTTATTAGACGGCACGCATGCAATAAGTACTTGCAAATAGTAGAACATTCCCGTCATCAGCACAGGAGTAAATGTAAAATAAATACAGTTTTTTCTATCATGTTATCACGTAATCCAGTTTTAAATTATTAAAATTATAGTTTTTTCCAATATTCTTAACTTACATGCGTTTTGAGGCGACTATTTTCATGTCGGCTGAAATCTCCCGACATATGTCGGATGTCGGCTAGAATTGTAAAAAATAACGTGTCGGCTAAAATCTACTTTCTCGCGACACAAGTCGGCTAAAATCACCCGACATGTCGGCTAAAATCCATACAAATCCCGACAATGTCGCTGGATTCTCGCCGACAATGTCGGATATCGGCTACTATCTCGAAATGTCTCGTCGGCTAGAAACGTTTCCGCGTCGGATGTCGGCCAAAATCGCCCGACATTGTCGTCCGACAATTGTCGGCTAAAATCTCCCGACACATGTCGAATGTCGGCTAAAATTTTACTTCATTATGGTCCGTAGTATCCCAATGTGTACAGCACTGTCAGCGAACTTGTAACTTCTCTATGTATTGTTGCATGAAGTACAGCAATCAAGAAATTAGATGATTTGAAATTTTGGTACACGTTGTACTGATAGAGTTACGCAAAAAATATATGGGGTGTATACACAGGGTACAACATTTAATACCACAATTGCGTTCGTTATTTGATTTTAAACGTAAACGCATTTTATTTGGTAAAAATCGGTATCAAAAACTTGGTATACTTGGTTCGGCAGTGCACCGCTTTGGTGTGTACAAAAATTCTGTACGTGGGCATGGACCCAAATATGTAGGTACTACCCTTACCCATGCGATGCATTGTTAGTCGCAAAATATGATGACAAAGATTTAGAACCTGAGCTCAACATATCTGATTGTAGAACATTTTTGAAAATTGGTACAAAGAAATATAAAAACAGGATTCAGAGATATCCCCGGTTACAGCTACCGAAAATTGACGGGCTAATGGAGCACCAAAATATTAAAACGGTGAAAATTAACAACTAAAAATCAAAAATAGCAACTCATCTAGAAATGATATAACTCGAAAATGTTTTCAGAAAATTTATGGACTTAGTCTTACTTTTGTCAATACCAGTGTTTGGCTCTGGGTACATAAAATTGATACATATACCCCTATCCGTACCCGAAATGCACTATTGTAGTATCTGGTATCTATACCCGCACCAATACTCGAGTTTTCGGGAACCAATTTTTCATACCCGGTTAAGGTTATATTAACACATTATATTAAACTGGATTTAAATTCATTCCTTTGTTTGTATGTTAGTATAACACGTCTTTAAATTTGTTAATAATTCGGTATATGATTCTAAGTAGAGCATCACAACGTGGGATATTTTAGGCCCGTGCCATCCCGCGGCTCGTAAATTATTACCCGTGCCCGCCCGGCCCGAAATTAAAGTTCAACGATAAAGCCCGGCCCGGCCCGTAAAATTTAAAAAAGCCCGTAGCCCGCCCGCTAATACTAGTTCAGCTTGCAAATCCGTAACTATAGACCCAGAACAATTTGCTTATTCTATCTTCCATTTCCGTCTTTTTTAAATGAAATTGGTAAGACCTGGGGTTGCTTCCAATGAAGAATTCTTACCATTATGTTTGAACAGAGTTGATGTCCGTCCTTGGCGCGATTGCCTGCTAAAAAATTCCTGCACTCATTGCACTTCACATAATTTATGGAAACATATAGTCAACCAGTATCTGGTTAAATGTTTTCCAAACTTAAGATTTTCTGGCTATTTCAAGTAACTTAGTTCGTTGACATTGAATGTTAAGGCGTTTTTTAATGGCAAAATTACAAACGTTTGAAAATCGCTTCATGTTTTTAAGCCAATCTACTTTTACAACCCCTGATCCCGCATGCACCTCATGAATTTTGTCACGGGTTTTTACGGGCTTACCCGCAAATTTTAACCGCCCGAGATGCTCTAATTCTAAGGGTAAGCTGTTACTTATTGCATACTGGTCAATTTGTTTATACACAGGTTACACTCTGCAAAAATCATATAGATATAGATATAGTTCATTGAATATTATTTACTATTTTGACTCATTGCGTAGTGGTGAATTTTTTGGTACACAACATGTAACATTCTGGACAAAAACAGTGTAATGCAAGCGTGGACGGCCGAGAAGAGGAAAAGCGAAAGTCTGCTGCTACTTTAGAGCAACCTATTCCTGTTTTTACGTGCTAGTCCTCAACATGTGCTACATGGAACTGTGCAATCAGCGTGAGCCTTTTCATGTCAATTTCCACGTTTGTCGAGCACACCTGATGAAAACTTTGGTGTTGGAGCTTCGTGCGCACTATCCATAACAGTCAGACGAAGTTCACGATCTGAAGTACTTGCTGAAGAAGTAGTTGATGTCCACAACAACGGGAAAAGCGTTGTATTACGTCAGGAAAGTACTGACCCTTTGTGTACGCGAGTACCATACGCTGCACGTGGACAACACACTGACAACTATACATCACACATTTCCTCTAGGTGATAATAATGGTAGGACACAAAAGCTGGTGACGGTTTGCTTGTTTGTAGTGGAACCGTTGCTTGACATTGGGCAATTTTGTTATATTTTTTTTCAATTAAATTTTAATTAATTCCTTCTCATTCTGTGCTCTTGGTGTTGCCCGAGCGACTGGTATTATCGAAAAAACTCCAATATATAAGTCGACATGTTTCGGTATTTTTTTCCAACATAAGTTTATCACAGTATGATAAATTTATCAGAGTAGAAAAGGGAAGGTTGAGCAGGAAACACGTATTCGATATGTAGTACTCCGAATCCGAGATGGTTGGCAACGCACTAAATGATATCCTGCGTGCCTTGAGGAAGCTTCCACGTGCCCAGACCATGCCGTAACAACGCCACTAGCTACAGGTCAATATTGGCAGAAGATCACTGCAAAGATCGTCGCCAACATGAACGGCTAGGAAAAGCCCGCACGAAGGTTGCACAGATCAGCTTGTTTCTCAACGTTTACAGTAACAAACACTGTACGACCCCGATCCAAGTGTGGTACTGAGTTCAACAATGGGTACCGACAGCTGCTAGCGCGGAACCAAGTCCCATGTTCCCCTACAAATCAACGTGTGTCATAAATTGTACAAGTTAGCTGCAGAGCCCTTGATTCAAAACCATCCGAACCATTACTTCAGTGTTTCCATGGGAAGGAGAGTTACAAGTGTACAGCAGCTTGATAAATGACCACATGCCGTCGTATCCGAGTTCCCTGACGCTTGGAAGGCTACCAAGCCTCACGCAGAGACGGGCACTAATTCGGATGGCCAACCGCCTGGGGTAATGTGTCTTGTCCGTTGTTATAAAGTATCTTCGAAAGCTACTGCAGACGAGCTAATGCTTCGTATTTATCCTGTAATGTAGGTCCTCTGCCTAATTTTATCACCTGTCAGCCTGGGTAAGAATATGACACCAGGCTTAAGGGGAGTGACACAAATGACATCATCACAGTTGAAGGCATTTTGCTACTCCCCTACCCCTACATCATTGGGTATCAATTTTTAGTCCAGCCACCCACCCTCCTTGGATTGTGATATCATGAATGAGCTTTGTATGTTTGAAATGTTGTAGTAGCCGGTAATTTTGAATCCACGTGGATTGATAATTTGCAAGCGTAAAAATAAACAATGCCTTCCACTTTAGCGTCCATCTATTTTTAAAAAACTTTTGAGAAAGGAATAGGATTTCGGGATTTCATCTCTTAATTAGACCACAGTTACCATTGATCGGCTCAAAGTTCATGAACGAGGAAAACAACTTATGATTTTTTTATCATTATAGTTAATACATTAGGGCATTATTTTATTTCCCGAAAATGTTTGTTAAAAATTTATTGTAGTGAGTAATGCAGATATTTGACGAAATACAACGATGACATCATGTAACGAAAAATTTATCCACCTACTATGTCACTTGAGGTCCCTATATCCCGGTTTAACCTACCTACTGCGCTGGCGATATCATTTGTGTTACTTCCCTAATAGTGACATAATGAAAGTGTTGGAAAAGGGGCGATAAGCGAAGGTTGCCTGGGTCCTGTAGACTACCTTCGGGGGATATCCTTCCATTCGGGCAGATCGGTAAGAAACTATTGCGAAACAATGAACAGGGGTGGAGTTATACATTTACATCTCTTCGTTATCTTGTAATGATTATTCTAGTTTGAGAGAGTGCCAATTCAAGACTGGAGGGAATTACAAAAAGAAAAGAAAGGATCCGAACGACGGCAAGATGAAAAACGTAGGCGCGAAAGATTGTACGAGAAAAGAGTGACCAGGGCGGAAGAAAAGAAAAGAAGGGTAGTCTTCGTCAACGGAGTCGGGTGAAGAACTAATACATTCAACAAACTAACTATTCAGCAAATCAAAGACAGTGAACTACGTAAACTAAATAGTTTTGGGTATTAACATTTGAGTATTAATGTAATGAAATATCCAAATAAGTGTTACACCAAGCTGATTATAGTTCATTTCAAGTTCAGTTGACTGGACCTACTCGGCCATTTAATCATTTTGCCAAAATTCATATTTGTTAAAAGATATGACGTTTTTAGTGAATCAAGTCGAAACAATTCAGTCCAACTCTGGTACCGACTAGTTTACACCAAGCTGATCACAGTTTATTTCAAGTTCATATGACTAGACCTACTCGGTCATGTAATCATTTTGCCGAAACTCGATATGACGCGAGAAAAAATTCTAAGTGGGTGCTAGTGTGGATGTTGAACCAGTGGGTGCTAAGTCCGTTCTCATTTGTTGCATGTCCAGCATGCCACAAAATAATTAATAGAGCAATAAAACTCAGTCATTAAGCATTAGGCATGTTCATTACGATAAGACGATATGATATTCTCGTTAATAGCGTCCATTTTTGAGTAACGATCTTGGATGATAATTATCGTTCTGTCCAAACGATTTATCGTAGTATTACGATATCGTTCGCTATAGATGTGGACATAAAAACTATGCAGTTTTGTGGTCTCCAAAACGCTCGAGGATGCAGAAACTCATGCATGCCTTTGTTACTGTTAATAGAAAAGCAGTTAGCACTCCTCAGTGCAGTATACCATCTCCCCGTGGGATATTTTAGGACCGTGGCCGCGCTGGCCCGTAAATTTTAACCCGTACCCGCCTGACTGGTGTGGAAAATACATGAAATTTACTATTGAAATACAAAATACAAATACATTTTCAGAAAAGTTAAAATACAAATATAAAATACAAATATCCGGAATCATTTGGGCAAGATGCAAAATAAAATACTTTGCTTTCAACAAAAGGAGAAAATATGAAATAAAAATACCGTATTTGAAATACGAAATACATATTGAAAATACTCTCGAATTTATCACAGAGTACATATCTGAGATGTAACTAAAGTTTATTCTCTCACAGTATTTTGTATAATTCGGTCAAATAATACGATATTTAAAAATGAATCAACTTACGTAAGGTAACTGCATGGTATTAGATTTTAGAGTTGTGCATTTGTGTATTAAAGTAAATTAAAATGGCCCCAAGTACAGAATATTTTTCCTTTAAAAAAATAATCTTATAACTTCTGGGTAATGTATTTATATTCACGTCACTAATTTAGCTAACTTTATGGTTCTCAGATACATTGAATTTTATGTAGTTATCCAGTAAGTAAGTTCTTCAAACCCGCCAAACAAGTTTCAAAAACTGGTTTCAAAACGTTTTAAATTAGTGCTTTTACATCTGAAAATATTTAATTGAGCATGTTTTAGAGACGACAGTTGCCAGAGTCATGTATTTTAAAACTATATTTTGTATTCAAAATAAGGGGTGGGTAAATTTTACAAGATAAATAAATACAAAATGCTGTCACGCTCGTAATCCTCAAAATACGAATTACAAAATACAGTGGACAAGTTGGTGCTGACAAAATACGAAATACAAAATACCTTACACAATTTTCGGCTGAAAAAATACCAAATACTACATGCATTTCAAATACTATTTCAAATACAATATTTCAAAATAGTCCACACCTGCTGGTCTTTAACTACACACATTGCCTGCAAGTAGACTGTTCCTTTTATTGAAATTGCATGTAGACGTGGGTTGAATATGCAATAGACAATTTAGTCTCTTTAATGGCGATGATCTTGTAAGGGCATGTATTAAATGTGTGTAAATGCATTTAATTACCTTATACGTTTGGACGATAATACGTTTATAAAGCCTATACGTTTAGCCGATTATGCGTTTAGATACCTTATACGTATATATCATATAGGGTGGCCTTGGACTCCTTGGCCACCCAAGTCATCCAACAGCAAATGAAACATTCCATATCGTCACTGAAGAGGCAAAATGGACTAAGTGCAATTTTGATTAGAAGCAAAATGGTCTACATGCATTTTCCTTTAAGGCAAAACGGAATAGTTGCAAGCTTTCCTGAAAGCAAAATGAACTACATGAGGTTTTCACTAAAAGCAAAATGGTCTACATGCACGTATACTTTCATAATGGCCATTCTACTTTAAAGCAAAATTGTATGTAGACCATTTTGCTTTTAGACGAAATTGTAAGTAGACCATATTGCTTTTAGAACTTGATGCATCTATTCCATTTTACATTTAGTAAAACTGCATGTAGACCATTTTGATTTTAATCGAAAATGCATGTATTCCATTTTGCCTCTTCAGCGACGATATGGTAAAACGGTTCCGTGACTTGTCATGTGAGATTTGAACAATTCCTGTCTGCTGAAACCAGGATAAATGGTTACTTTCACATGATTAGCCATATAGCCATGACATTTTCAAAGCATTTATATTTTGCTAACAGTTTAAATGATAATATTTCGGTTATTAGGACATTCATTCCAGCCAGCGTAATTGAGTATGAAACGCCCGCCACGCTGTACCAAAAACGTAATTACCATTGTGATGCAGGGCTTTCTGCGAGTAGTATAAAGCTCTCGCTGCCTAATCGTTGTCATCATCGTCAACGTCTACGGAACTCGGACCCACACAGAATACGAGGAAACACGAGGATTCTTGTCTTCACTCACGTGTACCAAGATTTTATGAAAGTACAGGATTACAGTAGCAACCTTTGCAATGTTGCAGCTGAAAGGGAATTAACCTTTACACTGTAATAATTGTAAAAATTCGGGATGAGGTATAGATATTCGATTATTATTTACTTTTTGAAAGAGGTATCTGTGCGGTAAGGAAAGTCTTCATAGTTAAGATTTATTTTTAAACGGCAGTTATGTCTGCACAGTAAGTCTTCTGTAAGTGTGTATATGTGTTTGAAATGCAGAAGAATTATTATGTTTTGTAATTCTCGTCGAATCATTTACTGCGACTGGAAGTTGCATAAATGTTTAGTTACATGTAACGGTGTTACATAATTAGAAATAAGGATCAATGTACAAAAAACTGCTCTTGTTTTGAAAGCACCAGACTTCAGCAATGTGAAAAATGAAAAAATTAAATATAGATTTTTTTATCTTTGCAGTTTTGTTGGAATTAAGGACTCAAAATAACAATGCTGACGAAGGAATACCGAATACCGATGCCGATTACTGCGGAGGAGGTTCATAATGTTTTTGTATTTGTTCTTGTTAAAAGCTGGAAAGTATATCACTTACACGAAGCAGACCGTAATGAGAGGACTTGTTGTGGGGATGATTATGGAGGTTTGTTGTGTTCACTGAATTTTTTAGTATCAAATCGGACAGCTATTCATGATCGCTAAGCACAGTCACGAACAGTCCGATGCTGGGGAAGGAGTTGAAGTAATACTAAATGTTCCCCATACGGATCCTGTTCATGGGGAAGGACGGTATACTGAAAAACAGATACACCTCTCAAGGTGAGTCTTTTATGTGAGTCTTGATAAGTTAGCTGGGATGAGGGGCGGAAATGTATACTGAAATTCCAAATAAGTCATTACTTTTTATGTATTATTTTTTATTCGTAGTACTAATTTAACTGATAAACGCGTTTGAATTTATTTTTTGTGTCCTAATGGCATCATGTATTCGTTTTTTTTGTTGCTGCTTTAGCCGCTTACCAGATTGGCTGCAATCTTTTATTCCCCGGTTGTTCTGTGTAACAGAAAAGGCTTGGAATTACTATCCCTACACCGAAACGGAGTACACTTGCTCGTTCTTGCCGAAGTTCAATATATTCATCAAAACAAAATACGAAAACAATTCTGGAACAACAGAGAATGTGTGTATAGATAATGTTTCTGTATAATTTAAGTTTGTAACGTTTTTGGTGAAATAAACAATAAATTGGAGTATAAAATGTTATTTGACAGTGTCTGGGTCTCTCTCCGGAAGAGCTTGCAAATCGAATAGTGGAACATGTAGATATTGTTTATGACGAAGTTGCTCCAAAACATTACAAAGAAACCGAAGATCCGAAATTTTTTAAATCAAAGAAAACTAATCGTGGACCATTAATAAACGGGTGGCAGGAAACATTTGAATCCATCATGTGTATCTACAAACTTGTAAATGTCAGTTTTGAAGTCTGGGGTTTACAGACGAAAGTTGAAGATTATGCTCACAAGGTAAAATAGTTAATTTTTTCGATCAATGTTCTTGTGCTTTCTTCTATTCTTAATCTGCCCAACTTTTTGGTATTTTAGGCAATTCGTGATATCCTGTTACTGGGTCATCGCCAAGCATTTGCATGGATCGATGAGTGGTATGGCATGACTATTGAAGATGTTCGTGAGTATGAAGTGAAAATGCAAGAAGAAACCAACAAAAAAGTATTGAAACGAAGTGAAGCTGTGGAAATTAGCCAGGACGCCGGTGCTGGGGCTATAGAAGTAGAAGAAGGAAATGATGAAGAAGGAAATCCTATCTGCAAAAATCTCAAAGAGAAAGCATTTAAAGATGCTGAAAAGGAGAAAGACAACAATGAAGGTAAGGACGCGAACCGTCTACCCCTGCCGTAACGAATCCCCTAACCTGATCACTAAGTATTGCCAGTTGTTGCAAGTAATAAGGAATATGGATTAACTTTACGTGAATCTCCTGTCCCAGGAGCATATATATGGCAAATATATGCACGCCACTTGTTTTGAAATCATAATAAAGCGCAAAAGGAGCCAAAGGCTCGACCTCGAAAAGCCTAGAGTTCTGGATACATGTATCTAAATGCATACGGTACCAAAATGCTTTTCAGATTTTTTAATTTTTTTTCATTGACCTAGGTCAAAAATTGAGGTCAGAAATGTCAGTATATACAGGGTGTTTGACATACTTTGTTTCCCCTTTGACCGTATAAGGAACAGTGACTCAGGTCGGAATATGTAATTCTTCCATTTTCAAGCAAATTCTTTCCAGTCCAGATTATTTGAGGATTGTAGACATATAAAATTTTGTCCCCGGCCGATATTGTTTCTCAATTATCTTTTGACGCTGTTTTGTAGAAAATTTCATTGGTTTTCTGGGGAGAAACTCAACAGATCCCTTGGTTGGGAATTGTGGGAGTGACTCACAAGCAGAGCTCGGCACGGGTTGAGTAATTTTTGATACAGAACTTGAACCGGAACCGTACTTGAATTTTCGGGTAAAAGCAGAGTCAGATCCGGTCTTGCTCGTTCAAGCACGAGTACAAAATCCGGTACTCTGAGTGCGGGTAAAAGTACAATGCAGGCGTACTCGTACTCTGACCGAATTTTCAAGTATTTTTTAAAAACCGGACCGACCCGTACTTGAACTCGTGCTTGGACCGTACTCGTGGTTCTTTTCTTTTTCAATTACTTTTGTAAGTTTTAGTTTACAAAAGTTAGCCGCAATTAATTTAGCAGAATAAAATTATTCACTATTTTTGCTTTTATAGAGTACGCGTATCTTAAACGAGCAAAATGATTTGTTTTGCTGAAAATTTTCAAGTAATTTATCGTCTGACATCACTACCTGTACGTATCTGATGTGGTGGCAATTCTTTACTTGAGCTAATGATAGTTAGCTCTAATTGAGTTTTATCTATGAAATTTTTGCAGCAACTAGACGATAGTGACATAGTTTCAGAACTGCCAGCTGTGACATTGAAAAGTTGATATTAAAATCTTTCTTATCCGTAATATTTTTAAGTATTACCATTAATTCGTTTCCAGTGTTTTCTGTGCATTTTCGCAACTCGCCACAATCGCTTATATAAACATACACAATGGCTTAATGAAAAGCCTGCACAATTTTCGATCAACTAGTGTTATAACGTATTATTTGTATGTACTTCAAACACTGAATATTTTGAAAAACATGTCAAATTTTTAAAAGCCGACATTGTTTTAATTTTTGGAACGACCTCAGATAAATGAGTAAATTTAAAGATATCTAGAATGAAATTTCCCATATTACCATGGCAATGCAGTAGTGTTTCTTTTCGGTATCGGCAATTCCCGAGGTTTCCTCTCGGATATTCGGATATTTCGGTCCGGTTTCTGGTCAACAGTTTAAAGAACCGTTAAATTTCGGACATTTGAAAAGGGGGCCCAATTTTGACATCCATAAAAATGAATCCTAAACATTTTTTGCCTTTTCGGAAAGAAACCGGTTCGGGAAACGGTTTTATTTTCCGGATCGGTTCCGGGAAGGCAAAAATGTTCCGGACTCGAACCGGTTCAGATTTCGGTATCAGAAATGTGACTTTCTTCGGTTCCGGAAAACGAGTCGGGTCGAGTCCATGTTTTGGTACCGTTCAGAAACACTACAATGAAGTCTGCCCCTGTAAACTGATTGTGAACTAAAGCTTCAATACTGTAGCGGTTAGAGTTCTATATACCGTACAACGCCTTCGTTGTTTTTTCAGTAATTTCATTGAAGTATAACATTAAATATGTAGAAGTGCTGTACAAGACCACTCTCGGCTCACATCAAAATAGCAGCCAATGATACAGGATTTAAGGCATGACTTTTCTATGCATGATTAGGTGGAAGTACTCGAGTACTTTTTGCATTTCAAGTACGAGTACCAAGTAATTTCAAATTCAATACTTGTACTCGTATCTTGCTTCGAGTATTTTTCCGAACTCGTACTTGTTATGATACTCGGTTCAAAATTACTCAAATACAAGTACGCATGGAATTACTTGACCCGACAGTACGAGTACATAATTTGCTGTGACTCCGTACTCGACCCGTACTTGTACTCGTACTTGAAACTCGAGTAGGTACTCGAAACCGTGCGGAGCTCTGCTCACAAGAATATATAGAAAGGTTGGGGAAATTCATCTCCACCAGTAAACGTGCAGAAAGAATAGTTTCTCATCTTTCTCTCAGTTTTACAACTGCAGTCTGCCGTTCAGGAAATTATTTTGGAACTTTGTTTGTAGCGAATTGCAAGGGGATTCATTCGAACCTAATACCATGTTCCCATGTCAAAAATTGCTGTCTCGGGAATTGAAAATATGAGGCAAGGTATATGACTTTGTTTGTTTTTTTTTTGTTTCTTAGTTCCAGTCTTGTCGTACATGTTTAGTTCCTTCGGGCCAAAATTTTGATCTGCGAAGATTATTTTAGGCTCAAATGAATTCCCTTGCAATTTCAACTTTGCTACAAACTTAAAAACACAATAGTTTTAAAACATTTTTCTGAACGACAGACTCCTATTGCAGAAAGGACGTCGCCATAAGCTCTCCTTTCCGTATCTTACAATTAGCTCCTCAAGATGAATTTCCCTAACATTTGCCCCCGTTGTAAAGAGTCATGCCCGCAATTCTTAATTTACAATTATTAGAGATTAGAGAACTGTGTGATAGCTTCCTAGGAAGTTCATACCAGCGCCAAAATATAATTTAAAAAAGAACTTGAAACTTGAGTAAATAATTCAGCGTTGAAGTTTATCCAAGTTTAGTTCATACTTGCAAAGATTGTTAATTAATATTTGTATTATTTTAATTTCATATAAGTAATTATCTGAAAACTTTTGTATTATTTATGTAACTTTGGGGTACCTATTGTTTAAATGAGTTGTGAAATAATCATGGGTGCCAAAGGGTCATTATTTTTAGATATGAGCAAATATGAAGATGATTACCACATGCCGAAACCACAGTCCAAGACTGGCTCTGTCGGGAAAAGGTTGGTCAAACTAGAATTTAAGCATTACATAAGTGCTTCGTCAAAAAATACGCTGGTTGCTGGAATATTAACGCTGGTTCTATCTGACGCTCGTACTTTATTTAGTATTCTGGTGGAAAGCAACATATTCAAAATCGATATACAACATGGTGAGGATCATGTGTTTGTGTATGCTGTTTACTTCGATTTGGAAGAGGTTCTAGAGTATCGCAAGTTGTCTGTTGAAAGTGTGAGGGCGAGAATCGGGAACACTTACTTGTACGATGGAACGTTCTTATATTCCTTGGGGAAACTGCCAAAATGTGTAAGATGATTATAGAATACTTACTGATGATGTTTTACTATAGTTATTGTAATTAGCTAATTGTAGTTCGGAGGCTAATTGTGAACTTACCTTGGTTGAGTGTTACACTAATGTATGATTTAAGGCCCCGTTAAAGTTATGTATACTTTTTTATATAAAATAATCCAACTGCGTTTTATAATTTTTACAGGTTATGAAATTTAGAATTCCTCATCCCATGAAACCCGAAATTGTTCTGAAGTTCAAAGTAATGTATCGTTCCAAATCTAAGCTTGGAAAATGTCAGGGGTTGCTGAAGCATCTTATTACCACTTTGCCAGAGTTTCTTGGATGTAAACCACATCATAGGATTTTTTACAGCCCGGGTATTTGTAAGAAGGTTCCTAATTCAGAGTGAGCTCTTGTTTGATTACAGATATGTATATCTTTGATTACTTCCTATTGAATGGTGGGGTGTATAATGAGTGTTCTTTTGTAAATATTTGTTTCTTTTCGTGCGAACAGCATTGAAGTATATGGTGCCTACAGATTACGCGTTGCTCAGGCTGAGCTTTCTCCAACTATAATCGTTGACGTTATCCATTGCCTTCAACGAGGACGGACGATTGCTAATATGTTGTAAGTATTAAAATACTATGCTAATTGTAAGTATTATTTGCCGTGGATAGTGATTATGGTAGATTCTTACATGCTAATATTAGTTACAACACAACAAAGGTATAGTTGAATATTCTTAATTCTATATTTTCTAAATTATCATCAAGCACTGTTACTAAAATTAGATCAAGTTTTGGGTGTTCGTTTTAAGTCACGGTGTGCTTTAATATTTCAAAAATAATACTCCGGTGAATATTTAGACGTTACATTGTGATCATTGAATTTTTAATTATAGCACAACCTTTAATGGACAGCTGGAAGATAAACTGTTGAAGTTGAAAAATTATTGCTTAGGGAAGTTCGCAGCTGACATTGCACACAACGTAGTGGTTAAGGTCGGTGATGTGTACATGAAAGATGTAAGTTGACTTACTAGTGAAGTTTCTAATACTTTGTGCATAACAAAGAATAATCATCATCAGGATACATTTCTCTCTATAATGAATTTGTTGTTTCTCTATAATTATATTTTGACTTAATATAGATTGCGATACCCTGGCTCAAAGTTTGGACGAAATCTCACCCAGAGAAAAAGGTAGCGTCTTACTTAAAGTTTTTCTGTCGTCAATTCATTGGTCTTATACATTCATTGGTCGTTTTGAAGATTCGGTTACCTCAGAGCAAGTGGCAGGGGTGAATTTGTTCCAGCAGGGGTCGGATTTTTGTAAATCTCCCTGGAAGATCATTTCTGAATCTCCCTGCTGAGTTTTATGTCCCTGCAGGGAGGTCCTCAACGATTTAAAAAATCCTTGCTGAAAAAAAGGTCAACGATTTTAAAAATTCCTGATGGCAAAAATAATTGCCCTACGCCTACAAGACGGGAAATCCCTGCCAAATAAGGTCAACCATTCTAAAAATCCGTTTGTATATCAAAACCTGAAACGCGCTTACAAATTTGAAAATCCCTGCCAAAAAAAGGTCACCGATTTTAAAAATCCCTGTTCGCAAAAAAAATCTCTTTCCCTTGAGGTTTTCCCTGCCAGAAATATTTTTTCCCTGGGAAGAATCTTCCAGTCTTCCCACAAAAATCCGACCACAGTGTTCCCTTCTTTAACTTTTTAAAAATGGCCTTTTTTGAAGTGGTCCTGGAATGAAAGTGGCCGCTTCAAAAGTACGCAATCAAAAATTCCAAAAGAAATGTATGTGTGGGTACTTCCTTGGGATGTTGCGATATCCAGGATAATTGGCGCTAGGGCTGAAAAAAAATCCATCAAATTTGCTACAGCCTATAGGCATTTTGAATTATTTTTGCAACCTTCCATTCAGAACTGACGCGATTAGAAATTTTCCCATCTTCAGGTTTTCCTTTAAGTTTCGGTCCTTAATGCCTTGTTTACTGCCGGCAATTTTTTTCACTTCACTCGATAATTCTTGCGTTTTCACGAATGGTTCGTGTTTATAGTCGCATTCGCGAAAATGTTTTTGTTCGAGTTTCACGCCACTTTCATTTCACTACATTTTTACGAGTTGTCCCAATTTACAGTCTAAAGTGACATGAAAATTTTCACTCAGTTTTCCTTTTCGCCAAAGTTGAAACAGTTTCAACTTTTCGGAAAGTGAAAATGGAATTAAATCGTGAAACTATAAAGTGAGTGGGATTTATTACAGTTATGTCCCACATTAATTAGAATTAAATAATTTCTCTACTAAATATTGAGCGATATCATTATTAACACGTTATTTATATTTAAATTTATCATTATGGAAATTATTTTCTAACCGACTTTATAGTTATCTTGGAGTAAAATGTTGTAAAAATTATGACCCGATTATTCGTGCACGATGACGCAGACTGTAAATGCAGGAAATAACACAGTAAAATTTTCTGAAAAATAAAGTAAATTGAAAAGTAAATGAAATATCTGCTGGACTATAAACAAGGCATGAGACTGAGTACATATCTCCCAACCTTGCTCCTTTTATTTCAGGCTCATGGTTTCAATTACCAACTTAGAGACCAAATCTAGAGACCAATGAATCTCTAGTTAAAATAAAATTTCCTACAAATCAACACCAAAAGATATTCGACGGGCCGAGATCAATGAGACACTTTTTAGGAATCTGAAAAACAAATCGCTACAAAGTAGGGGAGTCAAATATTTAATTATCCACTTATACCCGGGGGGCAGCAATCGTTTATTGCAACTATACTGTACCTACATAGTACTTAAATGTGCATCGTTTTTGAAACTTGGTCCCCTACTTACCCCACTTTTGTATACTATACGGGGGATTATGAATGGTTGTCACTTCAGAATTTGCAGCAGTAGAGCGCTGTATTGGGTAAACGTTCTTTATTCTACGTATTTTAAATAACAGCCGGTTAGTAAGTTTAGGCAACGGTATAAGCCATATTGAATGTATCGAGCTAATTTGGAAATAACTTGAATATCGGAATTAAATTAATTTTCGAATGTTTGATTAGCTACCAAACCGCTGCGAAGAATGCCTGACTGTTAGCTCAAGCTCTTATTCCCTGCTTGTGAATCGGAATGGCGTGACGCCATCATCGTCTGAAAAAACTAATATCACGAAGTTCACAAAAGTGTCACCTAACGTCCGTGTAAAGTGCATTCAGCGTTTTGTGGAAGCTGTTCATGGTGAATATTCATTGCCGTTTATGTAACTATTGTGTCCAATAGTTTAAGCATATTTTGGATAGTGAGTTAGTGTGTACCTCAATTATTTGATGTTGACCATTTGTTGATACTAACTACTGGCAGTTTAATACTTTCCCCTAGGACTAAATTTGGGTTCGAACACCAACGTTTGCATGTAAACTCAGATTGATCCTAAATTTTTCGGATCAAAACAGTTGTGACTCCAATTCCAAAAAAATTTTAAATGACATTTAATATTACAAAATCAACATGGGGGGTAGCTGCCAAAAAAATATGCTTACGAATCTTCCTAATGTAAATTTTTCTGTAAATCCCCACATGGTCAAGGTGTGTCAAAAGTGGTTTCTTGGCTTCAAATATATGTACCAATAGGGATGTACAGCTGTAACACTACATAAAACTGAGAATTGTATTTTAGTGGCCTCGGAATGTCTCTTATTGAACACAAGTAGTTCCGTCGCCTCGGATTGACCACTATTGGTCACAACTTGTTGCATAGCGTAGTATTGGCACGTATTGGTCAACATAAGGGATAAATGGTTTCTTGACTTAGCCGGCAATCACTTCAAGTGGTTCCATTATCGCTGACTGATTATTATTGAACATACGCGATTCCATGCCATCAGATTGGTCGGTATTAATTTTGAAACTGATTCCACTACCTCAGATTGGGAGTTTAGCCTCAGCAGGATCCTCAAATAATTTAAATCGAAAAAAAAGTCCAATAATGTAAATGTTTGCAAATGTAACACTTGCAAAATGGTGGACAGTTCAAACCTCTGGGGTTCTTCTTTCTTTGGATTGGATGGAGTTTAAGATTGTACACTGGCAGTTAAGATACACTTGTCGGAACATGATTCTCTTAACAAGATTGCTGGAACATTAATTGATCATTCGACGGCCATGTAACCGCTTTGGATGATTATCGGCCAAGAAGCCACTTTTTTCTTATGTTGAGCGATACTAGGCTTTGGAACCAATTGTGACCAATAGAGGTCAACCCGAGGCTAAGGAAACACTTCCACTTGTGTTGAATAGTTGTCAATTTGTTTTCGTGATATTGTTATAATACGACCATTTCGACAACCCTTGGCAGTTGGGGTGTTTACGTTATTCAATAGAATATTTGTTTTAAGTAGCAATTTAATTTTAAATTTTAAAATTCGATCCGAAAAATGTCGACGTCAATCCGAGGTTGAAAGCGAGCGTCAGTGACGGGGTTGGTCAAAACCATAATATAATGCTTTTAAGTGTTCAACTTATTATTGAAAGTAATTGTATTGTCTTTAGGGAATATCGAATGTACAGATTTTCTACGGCAATGGAAAATAATTTTAAATCCGAAGCCTGTGACAGTACGTGCTCGTGTAATACCCTCACCTTGTGTTAGTTTTGGGGGCGAAGTGCAGATTCAGAACAGTCGGTTATTTTGGAATCCAAAGGAAGATGCCCCGACTAAAATGGTTTTAGATCCAGTTATTAAAAAAATACTACTTCCTAATTAATTTGATACAGTCAGTTTAGGTGTATTAATTTAATAAATTTGACTTACCTGTACGTGTTTTTGTGCAGATTGAATTGCATACGTGGTCGCTATTTTGTTTAGAAAATGTGGTTCCATTAGCTCAGAAATTGTTGGCTTCGCTTTTTTTTGAGAGCAAAAGCCTCGGTGTAATAATTGGCAGAGGAAGCCTTGAAATTGTAAAAATGAAGCACAGGCGGCCTTTAGTATCACTGCTCGCTGAAAAAATGTTGCGAAAAATTAACGCTGGTGTAAGTAAGCCTTTCTTTATTTAAGCGTGAAGCTGATTTTACAGAACTTAAATAATTAGTTACTCTTGTTTTGTTTTGGTAGACGAGATTTGTTATAGTGATTTTGCCAAACACCTCCGGGGCATTCGAAGCAAAAGAAGTTTACAGTCAATTGAAGAAAATATGCATGGTTAGCTGTAGAGTTCTTTCTCAAATGATCAATACTAAAACTCTCAAATCTAGAGCAAAGAGTGCTAAAACATGGAATGCCTTTGTAGGAGGTGTTATATCCGGGATGGTGTGTAAACTAGGTGGTTCACTATGGTGTGTACATGTTCCTTTGGTAAGCTCGAATGCTAAACATTTTCTAATTAAATTGATGATGGAAAACCGTAATTTCTTTGAGCCTTCGAGATTGACTGGTATTTACTTTTGCAGAAAGAGAAGGTCATGTTCGTCGGAATGGATGTATGGCACGGCTCTAATAACGAAGTATTTTCAGTCGGAGGTTTGATTTTTTCTCTTGACACCAATTTGTTGAAAATTTATTCCGCAGCTGTTTTACACGAGTGGCGACAAGAAATATTTAATTCTATTAGGGATCATTTCGTATTGGCTCTGAAAGCTTTCGTGGAAGTAAAGTCATACGTTTGTATTCCTTGTTATTACTAAAATAACTAATACATTAATCTTGTCTTGTGGTATTTAGTATTTATTAGCTTTCTGTGCTGTTAAAGGAAAACAAACAACTTCCTGATAGAGTAATGATCTACCGAGATGGAGTTCTCCGACGAGATTACAAAACCTTGTTATTGCATGAACTGAAGCAGTATATGGAAGTAATTGATATGTTGTACGTGGGTAGGCGCCCTTTTTTATCCATGGTGGTTGTTCAGAAAAGAGTATACGAACGCTTTTTTGCGAAACTGGAGGTAATCAGAGTTTAATGAGCTTATGTTTACACCAGCATTGCATAGTAAGTGTCTTACAGTATATTATCATATAGTAGTCAATGTAATGCTGAACTTTGGGTCTTTGCAGACGGGCAAGTATGTTAACTCACCCCCTGGAACAGTTATTGATCATGACATGACAAGGAAGAGGTGCTATGATTTTTTCTTGAACTCGATGTATCGAAAGAAGGTAAATCCTTTTTGTTATTTTTGGATCTAAGCATCGTTGACATTACAGTATTGTATTTAATTATTTTTTAAATTGTTGCACCCTTTCATGAATATAAATTTTATAGGGTACGACGATTCCAACACATTACGTGATGGTTTATGACAATTCCAATATGTCGCCAGATGTATTTCATCAAGTTACGTATTCACTCTGTTACTCGTATTTCAATTGGCCAGGTACTTTCTACGTTCCATCTGTTGTACAGGTTAGTAAAAGTAGTCTTATCTTATTAAATCTTGTTGGTACTTTGGTAGACTCTATGGAGTAAATTAAACACCACCAACATTTTTGGGTTAAATCTTTGGTCTAAGCTCAATAATAATGGTTTGTTTTGTTGATTCTACTATTACAGTATGCACACAAATTGGCATCTCATGTTGGTAAGGTTGGTGTTATCCCTCCTGTTAATCTTTCAAAGCTTCTCCATTTCTTGTAAAGACACGAACATACAATTACATTAGGTACAAAGAAACCAGAGTACTTGTTGAGAGTGTTTACAACAATCTTGTTTTAGTATTACGAAAATATACGACTCTGAAGCGAAACATTTTATGGCTCTTTAAGTGTTGTTATTGATTTCTTATTATGTTTTGTCATTCAGTAAATCGTTAAAAGTTTAGTGTCTACATCTTCAGTTAAGGCCCTTATTTTAAATTCATAAAAATTTGTCGTTCCCTAGCAGTGGTATTCAGCGTCCCCAATGTTTTTTTCTGCTCCAACACAAACCAAATATTTTTGTTTAGTAATTTGTTTTATATTTTGACATTACAAAAATTACTGGTTTACACCGAGTCACACAACCTTATATATCTAGTTTATGATTATTTAAACTTGTAGTTTTATCTGTGGTATGATGGAGAAATATAAATCATCTTCTAACCAGAGACCTGATTAGTAATGAGATGAATTTAAACAAGGGAATAGTAACGTGTTTGATTTCAGTCTAACTGTCTGACCGACTCATTTCAAAAATATACTAACAATCAATGGTGACGATTCCAATAATGTTACTTGAGTCAGTTTTTCACGAGAACTAATTAAGTAAAAAGAAACTCCATTGCGATGGTTCTAATCAAACCCTGCGTATTTGCACCGCGGGTTAACGACGTTTTTACGTTCTCTAATATTGTATTGTATTTTACATTCATAAATGCAAAATTAATCAGATTCGGTGATGATAAACGTAAGTAAGGTTCTTCCTTCCTCAAAATGTAATACATGTATCTAAATCTGCAATCCTTCTTGTACATTCCTTCTACAATATCATAGCTATTTGTTAAAAATAAACGAATGAATCAAATACTACTCCTCGAGTCCTACTCCTGGCCATTACGTGCATATAATAATCATGACATGACATGACCTTCCGAGATTTCAACAGCCAGTTAATAATTTTCCATGGGAACTAAAACCGTAAGGCGAGATTTAAAATAAAATATTTACTAGTTACAACAATAATAATTTTTCATAACACTTGTCTGACGTCTTCAGTAAGTTCCTTGGACAGCTATTTTTTATTTGGGTACATGAAACATTAAACTCAAAAGAATCCCCATCAAATAATTTGCTACAATCACAGTGTGCAATGGGGCGGGGGTCGGATTTTTGTGGGAAGACGGGAAGATTTTTCCCAGGGAAAAAATATTTCTGGCACGGAAAATCTCAAAGGGAAGGGTTTTATTTTTACGAACAGGGATTTTGAAAATCGTTGGTCTTTTTTTGGCAGGGATTTTTGAAATCGTTGAGGACCTCCCAGCAGGTAAATTCAAAAATGATCTTCCAGGGAGATTTACAAAAATCCGACCCCTACAAGGGGGAATGCTGCTAATACACATTTTTTTCAGATTTGTTGTCGAAAATAAACTTCACATTTCAGTACCACATCTACATACACCGCATCTATGACATTGCATATGAATTTAAAAATGAATTAACTTGAATACCTGAAAAACATTAACGGTTGATTGGAATTGCTCCATACATGTTGTAATATTTTTTTTGTACCACAATCGACAGTGAAATTTATTGGAGTTTGAGCTTAAATTGAGTAGGGAAGAGGAGTTGCTTCAAGATCACTTACTTCTAGAGAAATGGCTGAATGGCCGTTGAAAATAATAAAGGAAGTTCTTTTTTTATTCGCGCTATGTTGGCGCCATGTTCATGCCTAATAAATGTCATGGATGCAGTTGATCCATGACACGTGGTACTGAAATGTAGTGTACAAAATTTATTTTCGACTTATCAACAAATCTGCAAAAAAAAGTGTGTTAGCAGCATTCCCCCCTCATACACAGTATTTTGAAATATTTATTTTTAGAAACGGTGAAAAAATGGCAAAATGAGAAACGCACTTCTCCCGCATCTTTGCTCCTAAAAATGAATATCCCCAACCTGGCTGGATGGTTTTACGGGTGATGCCCACAATCCTCAACCCTCAACATAAGGGTTTGCACAATAATTCCCCGGAAAAGTTTACGACACTACGACACATTAGACAACCCTGCGTCAAAATATATTCGAAAAAAAAATAAAAATTGAGTAAACAATTTTCAACAATCCCAAAAAAAAGTCTTCCTTGCCTGCTGACAGATACTAAAGGCAGGGAGGGGTCCGATTCCTGCATTCATCCCTGGACCAGGAATTTTCAACAATCCCTGATTCAAAGATTTAATCCCTGTTTTTGAATAGATGATCCCTCATTGATTTAATAGGGAAATTTTGTTTAAATATAATCGTTCATGGGACCATCCCTGATTTTTTTGCGCAAATATTTTGAAAATATCCCTGCCTTTGTTACTTCAGAATACAAGCGTTTTTTTAAAAATCCTTGTTTTTAAAGTGCTGATCCACGGATCTCTGATTTTCTTGAGCAAACAAACAAACTTTTGAATAAAAATCCTGTTTTTTGAAAAAAAAAACCTTCCTCATGAACGAAATCCCTGGGACCGGCAGTCCCACAGAAACAGACTCCTTGTCGGGGTGATGAAATTTTTTTTATAAAAATCTGGATTTGCTAAATCATGGGGAAGTTGAAAATTCATTGTTCCTTAAACGGGCAAGGGGTCAGGGGCATTTCGGTTCCTGACACCTTGTACACTGTACATGCTACCTCAAACACCTATAGTATTTTTAACGACAAAATTTCATTCCGTTCGGGTGTCGTCACATGGAAAGTCGTCTCTTTACTAAAACAATTTTAATCAGCTATGTTTACTTTCTAATCTAATTGCAAGGAATCCCCAGCAGTCAGGAATTCATATCTTACAATTAGAAGAGCTATCAAAGAATGTGCAAGTATGAATGCTTGAACGTGATCGCCATCTACCTTCAACGCCGCACGGTCTACTGACAGTGTGTTAGAGTTAAGTATTGAGTGCATGTAAGTCACGCGGAGAGGCTGAGTGTATTGAGACCGCGCTTGAGAAGTATTTAAACACCCAGTTGATGTGTATGTACATAGCAGGTCCATAGTCCATAGTACTGTCGGGGCCTATGTTATCACTGCAGTCTCACTTCAGTCACTCTTCTTCTCACTTCTGTCTCGCGCTCATACACACAACCCACTCCGTACATAATACAATGTATAAGTTCCATGCGTAATGCGTGTGAGAATAGTCGTCCAGAAATAAGTGTTGTTGATTGACTACATATTACTTACTACATGTGTTCAAAGGATTTAATACAAAGATTACGTAATAACTCGTAGCCGTAGTATTATAGTGAGCAGAGCTGAGAGTTGTGGAGCATTACGTCAGTGTAAATAACCATGCTGCTGTGGAAGTGAGACAATTCAGGGATATAAAATATAAAACTCGCTTCCTCCTCGTATACGAAAATCCCCGGATCAATAGAGGACATAGGAATTCTCAGGATTTCTATATATGTGTACCAAGATTTTGTGAAATAAAAGGATTTTCAGACACTTCCAATTGCACCTCCAAGGGAAGGGACCACTGACTTGTAGTGTAGTTGTGAAAAGTCGGGAGAAGGTATATTCCATTATTTTTTTGACTGTTTTGAAAAAGGTGAATTTGTATACAAATTGTATATTCAATGGAGTCTTCACAATTTGGAATTTATTTTGAAGGGATTAGTTTCTTCAGGTGTATATTTAAAATCCGGAAGAGTTATGTTGTTTGTGTTGGATTATTTGATTGAAGCGGAAATTGCATAGTTGGGTAATTGTCATTAGTGTGCAATTGGAAGTACGAAGATTATTTGTACAAACAAAGGACGGCCCGTGTTTGGCATGCAAGTGTAGCAGGGATGTAGGGTGAACGAACATAAAAATAAATATTGATTTTCTTATCTTCGCAGTTGTTGGAATTAAGGACTTACAATGCTGACGAAGGAATACCGAGTGGCGATGCCGATTACGGTGGAGGAGGTAGTGCTTTCGGATTATTCTCTTTTGTGAAGTGTTGGAAAGTGAATTACTTACACGAAGCATTCAGTAATGATATGACTTGTTGTCGGGATGATTATGGAGGTTTGTTGTGTTCCCTGAATTTTTTAGTATCAAATCGGACAGCTATTCATGATCGCTAAGCACAGTCACGAACAGTCCGATGCTGGGGAAGGAGTTGAAGTAATCCATAATGTTCCCCATACGGATCCTGTTCATGGGGAAGGACGGTATACGGAAAAACAGATACACCTCTCTAGGTGAGTCTTTGATGAGAGTCTTGATAAGTTAGATATGGGATGAGGGGCGGAAATATTTTTTTTGTAATTGGTAGAATCTAAAGGGTGTGAAGGGATTGATTGTACTTGTTGTATTTTATTGATATGGATTTATTTTTACTTTAGCCGTTTACCATACTGGCTGCAATCTATTATTCCCCGGGTGTTCTATGTGACCGAAAAGGCTTGGAATTACTATCCCTACACGGAAACTGAGTATACTTGTTCCTTCTTGCCGAAATTCAATATATTCATCAAAACAAAATATGAAAACAATTCTGGAACCACAGATAATGTGCGTATAGATAATGTTTCTGGTTTTAAGTTTGTGACGTTTTTGACGTTGGGTGAAGTGAAAGGGTAGATGATAAAATTTATAAAATGTTATTTGACAGTGTCTGGGTCTTTCTCCGGAAGAGCTTGCAAATCGGATAGTGGAACATGTAGATATTGCTTATGACGAAGTTGCTCCAAAACATTACAAAGAATCTGAAGATCCGAAATTTTTCAAATCAAAGAAAACTAATCGTGGACCATTAATAAATGGGTGGCAGGAAACATTTGAACCCATCATGTGTTCCTATAAACTTGTAAATGTCAGTTTTGAAGTCTGGGGTTTACAGACAAAAGTTGAAGATTATGCTCAAAAGGTAAATAGTTTATTTTTTTCCGACTTTATTCTTGTGCTTTCTTCTATCCTTCATCTGTCCAACTTTTTGGTATTTTTAGGCAATTCGCGATATCCTCTTACTGGGTCATCGCCAAGCATTTGCATGGATCGACGAATGGTATGGCATGACTGTTGACGATGTTCGTGAATATGAAGCGAAAATGCAAGAAGAAACCAACAAAAAAGTATTGAAGCAAAGTGAAGCTGTGGAAATTAGCCAGGACGCCGGTGCTGGTGCTGGAGAAGTAGAAGAAGAAAAGGATGAAGAAGGAAATCCTACCGACAAAAATCTCAAAGAGAAAGCGTTTAAAGACGATGAAAAGGAGAAAGATACCAGTGAAGGTAAGGGCGACGAACCGTCTACCCCTGCCACCACGGGTCTCCGAGCCTGGTTACCGTGGTCGTGAATAAAATTATTGTTAATTCTGTCATCCGAGTCATTAGGCAAGGAGTACGAGTAGGGAGTAGCATCTTCGCTAATTTTCTTAGAACATTCACGACTCGTTGCTCTGTATTATAGTTTGACGATATTTAACTTAAATATGTAGCTTCAATATTTTGCTTCCTGTGATATATTGTGAGCCATACAGTAGTACCGCAAACAAACAATCCCGTAAATTATGTATCCTGGCTGGATTCAAGTATAATTACTTGAAATTCAAATAGAAATAAACTTTTAGGTTAGTAAGCGACAACAATCCTGCAAAATAGAACCTTGTTAATGGAACTTTTGTTATTACCTATTATTCTTAGCTATAATCTTGGTTTGTATCATTTTGGATAATTTTGGGTTTCCTAAATCTTGTTAAGGAGGAAATTCATATACGTATTAGAATAGAAATTTCGGAGGGTTTCTTGTTAGAGTTAATTGTCCTAATTAGTTATCCTGATGTTGTAGGTACCTGCAAAAGCACACCTTTTGGGTTACTTTGTTCCGATCTATTGGAGAGAATTTAAGCGGGATCATTTGTGTGACAATAATTGGTCCACTAAATTCGGTGCTTTGTTACCTGTTTATGTAATTTATCAATGACCTTTCATAATTTTCCTGTACATACTAAATTGAACCTCCATGTTTGATCAGTAGCTAGCCTTTTCAGTATCAACTACATCGGAAATCTCATACCACATTATTGGCTTGAATTTGGCTGCTTTTAAAAACTAAACATTTAAATTTTTTACGACTGATTTACACTGATTTACGAATTTATTCTAGCATAGCAACTCGCCTGACTTTGTGACACTCATGTATCATTTCAGGGACTCCAATTAAATTGAAATAGTTGTGTGTTTTGTACAAATAAATGTACAAAGTAGTAAAATGACAAAATATCTTGACATCACTTTTATAATATGAAATAGGTTATTACTTATGTACCCACCGCACAGCGCAGAGCCAGTGTTAAATAACGTAGCTTGCTTTGGGAAATCTCGCACTCCATTAAATCTCCACATCCGCAGCACTATTGTCAATTCTTGTTAATTATTCGGCTAGTATTGCCGTCATCAAGGGAACTTAATTAGATAGTAAAAAACAAGACAATTTTGGGAGTGTGTTTGGCAAGGTTGTTGATTATTTGTTGAAAGTACCTACATTTATAAAAGTACATACAAATGTCAAAATGAAATCTATTGCTCACTTTTTTATGTAGAAGCATCCATAACAATTATGTGAAATTATTTTCAATACTTAGTTAATGAATATCTGCCCGGTTAAGATGAATCGAGGGAGAAATGCAGAATGAATCTGTTCCGCCCTGCTAGTAACATTACAGAGTGTTACTTATATGTAAATAAAAGCAATTATTTTACACTTGTTTGCTTCTGCAGGGCACAAGCCCTTTTTTAGATGAAATGAAATATTTAATTGAGCTCTTTCATGTGATTTTTATTATAATTTATGTATTAAAACTTGTTGAGATGTATACCGACCAGTACATGCTGATTTGACAAAGCGCAGGTAGAAGATACATTTATAAATACGTACTTAATTCTAAAAACAAATGACATACCACGTCTATTTAAATACAAATAGGAATATGAAAATCATTGTAGCGGATAGCAGTAGCGATACTTTATGCATTTAAAATCTATGTACATATCTAAATTCAGCATGCAAGTACATTTGTACATACTACTGCTACCTAAGTAGCATGTAAATATGTAGGATACATCGATGGATGTAGATTCTACACCTAAATTTTAAGAGTTTGCTGTTACTCAGTATTATTAGACTGATGTGTAGCAACATGATCTAATAGCGATGGTAATTTGGTCTCATTGACTGTAGTTCCTTTGTGATTTGATTTGATTTAATGTCCTGAGATTTATTGTATCGTAGCGTAGTAATACTCTGAGCCATGTAATTTCATTTTTCAGTATGCCGTGTCTGGTGTATTTTTGTTGTAGTAACAATAAAAGTCATAACTACAAGTAAAATTATTCACGAGCTTTAAATGGCATTTCGGGTTATAAAATAGTTTCGGTGCGACGGCTAGAGATGCTTTGCTTATTTCTTCTTTGCCTTTAGTAGCTTTGCAGCAACTTTTGAGTAGCATTGACTATTCTCATGCTAATACCTGCATACATTTGAATTCATCTTTTAATTTCGATTATTTATATTGAGTTGCAGTAAGACCAGAATAACTATGAAAAGATCGTTACGTGGTTTGGCTACAGACAGCACCAGCATGCAGTGAGCGAGTGACACTGTGTATACAATAGGCTTTTAAATAAACTCAGTACAGTTGTATTTACAGAAATATGTCCTTTACATTACAAATAACAATCAATCTAATAAGGTTTAATTCATGAGATTGTTATATATAGACTAGCTTCAGATTTAAATTCCTAAATTAGAAACGACAATGATTTTCTGTCGAAAGAAGTTTAAAAAACGTATAGGCTGTACAACTATGTTGCATTTTTTTCACATCAGTTCTGCACTTAACCAGCTGCAAGTTTTACCATTCTCATAATTTTAAACCATTCTTATTTACTTTTTACTTCCCCTCCGTTTTTTATCCTGTAATATAAATGTAATATGTTTACCTATAGCTGTCACAGCTGCTATTGCAGTAGCATATTTGATGCTCTGTTAAAATGTCATTTTGTGTATCTACAGAATTCTACAGATGCGATCTTATTGACTTGTGGTCGCACATACATACATATGTATGTAGTTATTGGCGATCGTCTGCATATTTTATACCTATTATGACGAGTCTAAAAATAGCTTCAAACTAAATAAGAAAGGCAGCTTACAAATAATGTGCAGTAGACGTCGACAACATTCTTTCTACGAATGATTAACGAGCAAGCTGATCAGAGATATGACCAACAAGAACGTTTCATCGACAGAGTTTAATTGCCAATAGTACATATGTATGTATGTACATCTTTTTTGCATACCGGGTATTCACATGCTGCTCACAATTAGTGTCTATCTATTGCAGTCCTTTAATTTTCAATGGACTGAAAGCACTCCCCTGATGCAGAATATTACCAAATTGAAGAAATTACTTTCAGTCATATTTTTAATCCTATGGCTTCACAGCAAGTTAATACATTCCGCTTCTTTGAGTATACTCAAGGTAAAAAATTTAACCTGGTACCGATCCATTCAAGATACAGATAAATATATCTTTCGGTAAGCAGGATTTATGGATACAGACATTTTCAAAACATTTGTGAAATTCCGAAAAATAATTCATATCGTCAGTGAAGAGACAAAAGAGCCTAGATATATTTTCAATTAAAAGCAAAATAGTCTATCTTCACCATCAATAAGTAAGCATACTTTGCTTATTCTGGTAGGGTTAAATGTACAAGTCAGAACAGGGAAACATGATGTATTTTTATGTGTTTGAATCATTTAATATATTGTTGTTGTATTTTTTTTAATTTCTCATTTAAAGTGGCAACATACATATATTTTTTGTTTGGAGCTTAAAATCTCTAATCTCTTCTTGTACAGTATACAGATAGTGTACTTGTCATGTTTGTTTGGACAACTTATTATAAGATACTTCTGACTCATTCAAGATAATACAAAGGAGCTTATTAATACTGCTTCACTCGCTGACATCGCTGGTCATGGATTATATGGTAATTTCTTGTCTGTTGAAGAAGTACAGTTACAGCAAAGCCCCACTTTGCCGTCGTTCCTGTTTGTTTTCCTACTTCTCCACAGTTAGTTTCTCATCAAATATTGTCCTTGTGAATGCTCAACTGACACATGAGAGATTACACTCTGCTTGTCTTTTCCTTCCTTATACTTTCTTTCCGCATGTTCAAGAAAGAAAATCTTACATGATGTCTGGGCTCCAGGGAACATCCAACCTCTGACGCTACCGGAAAAGTAGACTGGGTCTCAAGTTTCATTACCGTATCTTATTGTCCTTGACGGGGCATTATCGTACTAATGCGGACTAGCAGCCCTGATGTTCGTTCCCATAGGTTTCTTACAAAAGGAAATCCTCAAGCAATAATCAGTTAGCAGGTTATTCTATGATTTAGTAGCCCTTTCGAAACCACTCAAGGAAGGATTACTAAACAATGAATAACTTTTCATGTCAATATGTGCGGACGCTTCTGTTTTTCCTTGCATTTGATTTGGAGAAGATGCATTTTCCTGATAGCCTTTTAAAAGCCACCAAGTGCATACTTTGATTAGATCATGCTATATTTTGTACTATCTTCGATTTGAATATTCTGAAAAAAACGACTAGTGTGTAAAAATATTGGGGGAACTCGTCTATACTAGTTTGAACATCTTCATTCCAGTTTTGGGAATTTATATATTTTTCTAACACCGGTAGAGTACACGTACACAAACAAACATATCATGTAAGAGCGTATGTATATATGTACATAATTACGTATGTACATTTAAAGCCGATCTTCCGGTGCCTGGAGATATTTTCAGAGAAAATTTATCTTCTGCTCGTTGCTTCCATTTTTCGGGGACCGGTTATATGTATTCATGTAAATTTGATATTTGTTATCGGAATTTTGATTTGTTGCTGTATGCAAAATCATTGTGAAAATTGTTAGCAAGTATTGAGGTTATAAATAACGTACTATGAATTCTGATTACGAAGTATATTGTAACGTGATGCATAGGAAAGTCATCGTTAGTCTTGACTGGAAGCAAAAAGTTTTTCAATATGAGCTGTCCGTTGGAATCCAGCACGCTCTGTAGAATTTTAATTCGAGGAATACGTACGTGGAAAGTCTTGACTGTGGAAACAATGATGGTTGTGGGCCTTAGTCTTAAAATTAGACATTGAGATGTTGGCCGTCCCATTAGATTTTTAAAACAATGCAGTTCCCCATTGTAAGAGTGAGAGTTTTGAGACATTTTGGTTTTTGGTTACTTTTGAATTAAAGTTATTTATATGAAGGAATGATCCTTAGGATTAATGCAGATGTAAAGTCAGATTATGTAACCAAGGGAGTCGTCACACGTAACTCCAGATGTAAAGCACATATGATTGGTACTGTCTTATTGCGACACGGGTAACTTCACGAAATGAGTAGCAAAGCACAATTATCAAAATTGGAATAAAATATGAAAGTATCTTTGAAGTAGATTTATATTTTCAGTATTTAATATTTAATGTTTCTATTACTTCTAAAACTTTTCTATACAAATTCTCAAGAGCTTTTCGAATGTATTAATCGCCCTGAGTCCAAAATCCCACTTCGCTCTCCTTTACAGTCGAGCCTCAGTGTTACCTTTTTCTCCTTATCGCAGTTCCAACACGGCATCTTACTATTGGCTTTCCTTACCTGATGCCATTTCTCAAATCCAATCAGATCCTTATTCTAATTAACAAAGATCCGAAATATCCTTATTCATTATGGAAATATCATAACCTCTAATCATAAACCTTGAACCTAGTCCTTCAGGACCATTTATTAAATGTAAAATACATTATGTGAATGTATGTCAGATTCTAACCGTGACACACCCCCTACGTACAGAAGATTTCGACCCCGAAATCCAATGTGACAAAAATAGAAGTGTGGTCATTGAAGAGAAAAAAAAATGTGTAGGTATACAAACATTCATTCGTATTTTTAGATCAGTAAATAAGTCGATGTAAATAAGAGATATAATTAACGTAAATCATAATTATTTCCTTAGGAGAGAAACAAAAATTAGTGTAAACGAAACAGAAAAAAAACTTAAAACTATGAATCAGAGATTTTAAAAACAAATCTTGACAAAATTTAGTAATAATAATTAATTATTAAGTATATTAATTAAATAAGTATTAATTAAATAATATTTTCAACTATTACAAGCACGACATAAGCAAAGGTGTTACCTAATTTACATGAAAATGACAACTGGAGGAAAGAATAGTTTTTTTTTTTTTTTTTATTCTTTGTAAAATTCTTGTGGCTTGACTGCAGCACGACGCTTTGGACGTTGTAAAACTTCGTCTCCATCAAAACGTGTGGCTTGCCTGAGAAGAGCTAACGATTCTCCTGTGGCAGAGAGACGTCTCTTCTTTGTCAAAGTCTCCGACTCCTGACTTGGCAACGCGGCCTCAAAAACCTCCCCATCACCCAACACTACGGGTTGTGATGGGCAATGTGCTGTCTTCTTACTTGTATGCGGTGTATCTTCAATGTTCCTGACTGGAGCACTAAATATTCTTTTACGGTCTAAGCGCTTGCGGATATCTACTAGAGTTTTAACAGCAGGTATTGTAATTACAGAGTTTACAGTAGATACTTCCTCTAATGTATGTACATTGACTTTGACTGGTAATGCTTTACAAGCTTCTGGTTCTATTCTAATACGACATTTCTTAACCATACCTTTGTATGTGTATTGAACAGTTTCTGGATCAACCGTTGGGTAAGATGATATTTCTTTTTGTGGTAATTTGGTTGTAGCTTTTTGAACTTTTCCTGTAGGAATTAAATTATTAACTGTGACTTTAGGAGTTTTTAATTTTCTCTTAGGAACTTTAGGACGTTTGTGAGTGTCATTAACGGAAGTGTGTACAGGAGTAACATTTGTAGGGTGAAAAATAGGAATTGCAGGATTTAATCTTTGCGAAGTGTACATATCTACTTGTTGCGTAGGAGTGTCACTTTCACGGGTTGACAACTGTAACATTTTTGAATAGCGTAGTTCCATGGTAGAAGAAAAAACTGGAGAAAAAATATTAAGTGATTGTTCATAATAGTCTGCATTTAAATTCAGTTCCTTTAGGAAAACATTGTGTCTTTCTTTAATTAATATTTTTTCAATTTTGTCAAAAATAATATTTGGGAAGGATCTATATAAGTGGTTAATTGTAACGGGTTCGTGTTCATAACTTTTGCATGTGGTTATAACATCGTGTTCATTACTATCTGATAATTGACTGGATTCAAATAGACTGTCAAGTTGTGTGGACAGCTGAATATGATTTTCCTCTAGGATGAGTTCGTGATCAACATTTCTATATGTTGCAGCAGTACTTATGGGAGTTGAAGTCGAAGGTAAGTTTAAAAATTCCTGACTATCACTTGAGATTGAAGTGTCTGAGATATGTTCTCGTATATCACTGATAATTGAAAGGATAGATAATCTTGAGCGGTCTTGTGCAGCAAGATATTCATTCATTGCGTCTTGAATAGCAGGTTCGTTTCTCGTTAGCATTTGATCTTGAGCAAATCTTGAAGAATCTGGATTATTGTAAGCTACAATGTCACTTTCGACGGAACTGATGTGACTTCCCTCAGAAGAATTGTTAGAAGAAACACGTGATTGTTCACGGTAATTTGAGAAAAAGTCTGTCGCTGGAATAAAGTTTTCCATATCTTGTACCTCAGGATGAATTCGTTGAAAGTTTCCGAATAAATCCATTTGAGCGATAGGGAAAATAGGGTTTCTTTGTTGTGGTTGTACTGTAGATCTGATTGGCAAAGTACCATATATGTCATTCTGAGCTTCCATAATTTCTTGTATAGCTGCTATACTGTGGTCAGTATTGTCATTCTCAATTTGGTGTGAGTTTCCATCTTCATTAGTATTTATTTCTTGAATTCCAATATCTGAATCTGGTTGTGATTGTACATCTTCTATTTGCATAATAACTCTTTCAGTATGAGACGGTTCAGGCATAGTATAAATATGATGTGATTGTGTAATATTAGTAAGTCCAACATTAATTTGTGGAATAACATTATCTAAAGCTTCCATATTTGCATTTCCTTCAGGATAATTATTAGTATTATGAACGATTTCGTCATTTGTGTTTACATTAAATTCATTCATTATCTGTGCATTTGGGTTGATATTGATATTAAAATTCACAACAGGACTTGAAGTTGATTCATCTGGATCGTTGACTCTGACAGGTCGGTTATCGAACAACTGTGGCGGAGCAATCGTATCTGGATTAAGTCTTCTTCTTGGTCTCGTAGTAACGGGTAATTCTAAAATTTCTCTCACAGGACGTCTACTGCGAGTATTCATGTAAGGACCTGAGTTAGTTTCACTTGATCTTGTAATATTATTAATGTTTTCCCTAGGAGGACAAGGAGTGGCCAGCTCTTGATCTTGTGTCCTATAGAAAATTCTATCAGTGCGTGTATCTGGATTAAAAGGTGTTATATTTGTCGCTATCATACTTTGTCGGAAATTATTTTGAGGAATATGTATCTGTCTTGCTGATTCTAAAGATGAAGAGTAATATGAAGTATTAGTTCTTGCATTCAGATTTCTACTTCCTGAGGCGTGCACTTCCTCTTGAGCAGAACTTCGTGTATGATGTTGAGGGGAAGACATATTCGGAGCTGTGGGATAGGTCATGAGGCTATCCCTCACCTCACTAATGTGATCTCGGGCTACACTACTATCAGTAGAGTTAGAACAATTCGGCTGACGAAATAAAGTAGTTTCAGTGTGATGATAGTTTATGGGTTGGTGAAATACGTCTTGTTCCATAAGAACAGATCCAGCTGATGCAGTGATACTCAGATTTCTATTTGACAATCCCTCAGGGATAATTAAAGGAAATTCAGCAGTCCATGCTTCAGGCTGTATATAAGGAGCGATGTTATGGATATGTACATTTCTTGTTTTATTGCCCATGGTAAGTAGTACTGGTTTAACCTCAAAAGATTGTGGTGAAATGACTTTGATAATTTCATATGGGCCAATCCATTTTGGTCCCAATTGATGTGGATTCTGATCCTTCAATTTGATAAAATCTCCAACTAAGTACACATGATCTTTGCGGTTAGCATTGAATTTTGCGTCTCTTTTCTGTTGGTCTTGAATTGTGACTTGTATTGCATCTTGAGTTGCATTCTTGAGATTCTCTGCTGTCTCCTCAGGGGAAAGAGTAATGTCTGAGATTAAAACTGGGGTAAGTAAATCTAATCTTGTGAGTGGATCTCTTCCATGAAAAAGAAAGTATGGTGAGTAGTTTGTGCCTTCATTAACATGAAAATTATGAGCACGCACAGCCAAAGGTAGTAATGAATCCCATTTAGCGTATGATGTTTCCTTTTCAATATATTTCTTGATAAATGTCTTTAATGATTTGTTTTGACGCTCCACTATACCCATACTTTGTGGACTGTTAGGCATGACAATATGGTGTTTAATTCCATTAGCTTTCAGCCATTCGGGAAATTCTCCGTGAGCAAAGTGTGGGCCACCATCTGTTAATACCTCTCGTGGAAAATGATGGTTATTAATGATTACATTTTTTAAAATTCTGAGTGAATCATTGGAAGTGTGAGTTCTAGATGCGCCAGCAAAAACATATCGAGTTGTACAGTCAATCATGATGAGTGCATACTTGTTTCCTTTAGGAGATGTTGGAAGTGGACCAATCCAATCTAAAGCAATACGTTGTAAAGGTTTAGAAGGTGGTGGAATCGTGTGTCTGTGTCCCATATTTGCAGTATTTCTGGGATTATGCATTTGGCATGTTTCGCAGGATTGTAAGTACTTATGCACATCGCGGAACATATTCATCCAATAATATCGTGAGTATAAAGCTGAGAAAGTTTTATAAATGCCAGCATGGCCTCCTTCAGGATCGGTGTGGAAAAGATGCATTATGTCATTCCTTAGGGATCTGGGAATGACTAGCCTCCAAGGGTTAGCAGTGAGACCTTGGTCGACTCTGTACAGAAGTCCATGTATAAGTGCGTAATTTTTACCAAATACATGCGGAGGGTCACTCTGGTGATCTCCTTCCTTAATAAGCTTTTTAATTATTGTTTGTAATTTCTCATCTTCTGTCTGTTTCTGTTGGAATAATTCAGAATTTCCACCTGTTGTTGTCATAATAGCTCTGTCTTCTTGTCCAACTTCAACGTGTGTGCTGTCTAGTAAGGTATTGGAAAGTCTGCGAATAATTTCACGTGATAAGCAATCTGCGTGTGCATTCTTATTTCCAGGAACATGTTGAACTGACATAGGTTGAGCTGCGAGTTTCATAGTCCATCTGGCTATGCGATTATGAGGATCTTTGAGAGTCATTATATGTTGCAAGCTGTGGTGATCCGTTCGTATGTGTACCATTTTTCCGTACACATACTGGCGAAATTTCTCTAGTCCCCAAACGATAGCTAGACATTCTCGCTCTCTTGCGTCCCATTTCTGTTCTGCTTCTGTTAATGCCCGTGATGCATAGTGAATAGGATGGATATTCTTTCCATCTGTACTTTGATGTAAAATAGCGCCAATACCATAGGCACTAGCGTCTGTGTATAAGTATAAGTCTGCATCTGGATTAAAGAATTGTAGTACAGGAGCTGATACAAGCGCTTTCTTTAATTTTCTTACGGCTTCGTCGCATTCCTCAGTCCAGGTAAATTTTACAGCTGCTTTCTTCAAATCATTGAGTGGTTTGGCTATTTTCGCATAATCAGCTATGAATTGTCTGTACCATTCGGTCATTCCTAAGAAACTCCTTAGGGATTTAATACTCTTTGAAGGGTCCATGTTCATAATGGGTTCAAGTTTGGTGTCTATAGGTTGTTTGCCTTCAGCATTGATTAATAACCCTAGGAATTCAATTTCTTGAAAACCAAAACAACATTTCTTGAGTTTAAAAGTCAGACCAAATAGTTTAGCACGTTGTAATACTAGTTCAAATCTTCGTAATAACTCCTCAAAGGTTCCAGCGTATACTAAAACGTCATCAATGTATACGAGTACAATGGAATATCTTAATGCCCCTAAGATATCGTCCATCATCTGCTGGAATTCCCCCGGTGAATTTCTATATCCAAAAGGAAGTCTGTTCATACAGAACTTTCCATCATTAGTAGTAAATGCCATTTTTAATCTGGATTTAGCGTCGAGCATACGTTGCAAAAATCCTTGAATCGCGTCTAGAGATATAAACCATCTTGCGCCATAAAGTCTGTCAAATTGATCTTGTGGAATTGGTAATGGGTAAGTATTCTTCACAACGTTCGGGTTAAATTTCCTTAGGTCAAGTACGTATCTGGGAGTACCATCAGCTTTCTTAACCAGGAGTACAGGATTATTCCATGGTGAGTCACAAGGAGAAACAATACCTTGTTCAATATGTTGATTAACCAAGTTGCGTAATTGCTCTTGTTCAGTAAATGATAATCTATATTGGGGAGTATACACAGGTTTGGTATCTCCCGTGTCAATGGTGACATATTTATAATTAATGCAACCAAATTCCGTGTCATCTTTTGCAAAGCAGTTTCTGTACTTGTTGATTGTTGATAAGATTTGTTGTTTCTGGTTAGGAGTAAGTGTAGGACCAAATTTGCAATCCGTCAGTGAAAGTGGTGAAAGTTTCTTGAAAGTAGTCTTGGGAATTTCTTCCTTAGGAACGTTTGGAGTGACATCAACTCCGTTGAAATGATCAATATTTCCGAATCTGCGTAAGGGTTGTAATATTGTTGTATGTTTGGATGGATTCCAAACTAAACTGTAAGTTCTTCCATCGTCCATTGGACAAATAGTATCTCCAAAAAATAAATCTTGTCTGTGTTTTCTAATTGGTGAAATTATTACGTTTCCGGTGTATTTGCTGTCGTTGAAGAGATCTACTCTGGTCCACGAGCGAGGTAACAGCTCGTAAGGACGAGTAGACCGGACACATATCATTCTACGGACGTTCGGCAACTGTGAAGATGCGCTCGTTAGAGACGGTGAATCTTCCGAAGAAGAGTACTCGGAAGGCAGGCACTGAGACCGTTCCGTAACAGTGCCCTCCAACTTTTCCTCAAAATTATTGTTGAATGTTACCGAATCGGGGTCGAATGTAAGCGTCGCATGATGTTTACGGAGAAAATTTCCCCCTAAGAGTAATACTGTATTTGCATTGGGAAGGATGACAAAATTATGTGAATGGAGTTGTCCATTGATGTAATAATGTAGAATTGCTGTTTGATGATAATGAACAGTAGAATTGTTCGTAACTTGACATATAGCTTTAGGTTGATGTTGAAGTACTTTGATTCCCTCAGGACTATTCTTCTGTATTTCATATACGCATGATTTAGAGATGGTGGAAATACCTCCCCCATTATCAATAATAGCTTGAACGTGGAAGTTGCGTTTGCCAAAAATATGTAAATCCCATAAGAGATCAGTAGCATTAGCTTGTGTTCTTAAAAGATTATGATAATCTGCACTAAGTGCGGAGGATGATTGTGAGTGAGTTGCTGTGTATGTGAGGGACATTGAATCCTCACTAGGAATATGTTGTTGAATTTTCTTTATATGTACTTCCTTAGGAAGACTTGAATTTTTTTGTTGTTGAATATTTGTATTATGTGAAGTAGGCTTGCTTGTAGTCTGAGTAGTATTTACATTATTTACAGTTGAATTCTTCGTCAGTTTGTCCCGTAACAACTGACTTATTAGTTTAAAGCATTGGGATGAGTGTTCGCAGAATTCTCTTGTAAATTCTGAGAGCGCTGAGCTGGATTACCCATCAGGGCGAGGACGGAAGTCAACAATTGACGATCATTGCTTGAATTGTGCTGTTGGTTGTTTCTTGGGAAATTATTGTTGTGATTATAACCTCGACCATTATTGTTGTAGAAATTCTGATTATTGTTTTGGTAACCACCACGATTGTAACCTCTGTTGAAACCTCGTCTCGTTTGATTATCAAACCCGCGATAATTATTTCCTTGGAAATTTTGATTACTGTTGTAATACGTCCTTGATTCATGTTGTTGGGTGCTGTTAGCACCACGCCCTTGGCCTCGGTGAGTGAAATTGCCCCGAGAAGAACCTCCTCTAGGAGTAAATCCTCCTCGGTTGTTGTTGAAATTTCCTTCATAAGGGTTACTATTAATCTGATAGCAAGTTGTTGCAGTATGCCCCTTTTTGTTACAATATTGACAAGTTTCTTTGAAATTGCGAACCTTGGATGTTTCCTCTTTAGGCTCATTGGCTTTCTTGTCAATTTTCTTTTCTTCCTTAGGAAGTGTGGATGGAATAGATACAGTTGGTAAAGATGCCTTTGCATTTTTCTGTGTTAATTCACATTCTCCCTCAACAATGCTCTGAAGCCTTGCCGAAAAGACGGACAAATTGGCTCGATCTGGATCAAAGATGAATCTCGCGAACTCATAAGGAATTTTTCTAATCATGTGGCTGATTTTCTTTCGTTCAGTGAAGGTGCCGTCAATTTGTGATAATAGGTCGCATGCTTCGATGACGAAAGTACTAATTGGTTTCTTCTCATCAAAGACATATTTGTCCCATGCTTTCTGTGCGACTTCCTCTCTTTTATCATTTTTGAAATGAGCTACAAATTGTTCGCTAAATCTGTTCAAGATTTCCATAGGGTGTAGATCTGTACGCCAGGTCTGAATAGTACTTTCCATGCTCTCAAACCAAGCAACTACTATTTTTGATTTGGAAGTTTTGAAGAAACAATGCAAGAGTGGTACTAGGAAATTGGTGTCTATTTCTAAATCATCGCATTCTTGCTGAAAATTATTTTGCCAAACTGACGCGTCTACCTTAACATCATACGGTAAAATACGTTCTTTGAGTACCTTAAAAAGTTTCTGATTCCTCTGAATGTGTGTCAGCGTGTCAGTGGAAGACTGTTTCGCATCCTCAGGAGCTTTAGACGGTCGCCTCTGCGTGGTGTAAATATTACCGAATAGTGATGATCCCATACGATGTACAAACGGAACTTTCGTCTTGGGTGGATCGTTACGGCCCATTGTAGTTGATGTGTGTGCTGTAGGCTGTGCAGTTGTAGTCTGTGGGTCCACATTGCATGTCATTTTCCCCCGTAAACGACGAATGTTGTCTTGTTCTGCCTCGCGTTTGCTTTCGTAATATTCAAGTTGTTCTTCTGCCAAGCGTAATTCCTCAGCGGTGTCCGTTGTGTTGTCCTCATCAGCGGCTCCGGTAAGAACATCCACTGGAACATTAGCTGTGTCTAATGTCTCGGCCATGGTATTAGAGCACCCCAAATATGGAAGAAATATAGTGAAGTATTGTGAGTTTATTTGGCAACTAATGCACTTTACTATTCAAAAGACAAAGTTTCGTATGTTCGCACAGGTAAAGAGTTGCTGGCATTTCGGTCTGCGTGCACTGCACACAGGTTCGTATATTTCAATAGAGTAATGAGTTAAGATTCGCTATGTAAACGAGATAAGGATCACTGAATAGGTTTTATCAAGTTCGCCGATAAGAGATGGCTTATGTGGAAGATCAAAACGGCATGGTCCAAAATGGCTACCATGAAGTGAGATTAGTTTTTATATAATTATAACTTTTCAGGATTCTTAAAAATTGCACTTTTCACCTCGTGAGAAAACCCGGGAATCGGTTTCGCACCTCCACCAGTGAGACATTTTGGTTTTTGGTTACTTTTGAATTAAAGTTATTTATATGAAGGAATGATCCTTAGGATTAATGCAGATGTAAAGTCAGATTATGTAACCAAGGGAGTCGTCACACGTAACTCCAGATGTAAAGCACATATGATTGGTACTGTCTTATTGCGACACGGGTAACTTCACGAAATGAGTAGCAAAGCACAATTATCAAAATTGGAATAAAATATGAAAGTATCTTTGAAGTAGATTTATATTTTCAGTATTTAATATTTAATGTTTCTATTACTTCTAAAACTTTTCTATACAAATTCTCAAGAGCTTTTCGAATGTATTAATCGCCCTGAGTCCAAAATCCCACTTCGCTCTCCTTTACAGTCGAGCCTCAGTGTTACCTTTTTCTCCTTATCGCAGTTCCAACACGGCATCTTACTATTGGCTTTCCTTACCTGATGCCATTTCTCAAATCCAATCAGATCCTTATTCTAATTAACAAAGATCCGAAATATCCTTATTCATTATGGAAATATCATAACCTCTAATCATAAACCTTGAACCTAGTCCTTCAGGACCATTTATTAAATGTAAAATACATTATGTGAATGTATGTCAGATTCTAACCGTGACAGTTTCATCTGCACGTGCATTTTTTGTGGACATGGCATGAACTGTATTAATTATTAGGGATATTATTTAACGTTCGGGTAATAAAAGTTAACACTCAGTCAGAGGCTGCATTCGTGGAACTAAGTACCCACGCAGCAAGCATAAATGAGTGTGTGAAAGCTCATCTCTGAAATGATTACATCTTTTACTTATCTTTGTTCTGATCCTATGATGCTTGTTTGCTTTGCTTTTTCCCTTCCAAGTTTCCCTAGAGGTTTCATTGAAAATGGTGGGGTGTATTTACAGTCTCGAACCGTTTCGTAAGCTTTTCTAAGAGAGAATCCTTGTGTTTACTCAAGATGTAGTTCTCAGGGAACTTTCTATTAATCGTTAATGCACAGCAATGTGACACTTGAAACTGTTCAGGTTTCAACAGCAGACTTGGTCTAATCATGTATTTCATTATTCGTTAAAATAAGTGGGAGAAAAGTGTGCCTAAGTGGGCGACACACATAAATATAATTATATATATATGTATATATAGCCCATGCAAAAAATATCTCTGTTGGGGGTAAAAACCCAGAGGTTTATAATGGAACTGAATCATAATGTGGAAGGTCAGTTCATTGCTGGTGGCGTCAATTTTCTGAGGCCTTACAACACTTGATATATATTCGTTAAATATACATATGTGCTAGAAAAATTAAAGTACTCAGTTATAGAACTAATTGAAAAGCATCCGGATGAATGTTCACGAACATTAGTACGAATGTTTGTTCCTTTAGAGAATCGCATACTTATGCATGTAACACGTTGATGTATATTTTTAATCATTCAGAATCTAGATATAAATTGAAGGCATTTAGCTAGAATGAGTCAAGGTAACTCAAAACATAAACAAAACACAAGTCTGTGGTTGGAGCCAGCTTGTTTGAATACGTACATATGTATATTATGCATACATATGTATAACTATCCCCTTGTCTAGTTTCAAACCAAGTTCAAAGTCCATGTTGTGGTCTTTTTTGCTAATGAGGAAAAACTGTAGTGGACATCAATGGGAAACATTGTGGTCTTTCCTCCGTACTACCTTAACATGTCATTTGAGATTGATTTTTCTTGCCTTTTGAGATTTCCCCTCTTGAATGTAACATAGGATGGAGCACAACTACATGTACGTTATCCAATTATACGATGTTTATTCATTTAGTCTGCATAAGCTAAGCTATTGCCTCAGGAATTCAGCAAATGATACAGTACATTTAGAGCAGCATGCCTTCAGATTGAAATCAAAACAAACAAGTGTGCAAACAAAAACAAAGGTGTAGCTATTACAGCTTATAATCATTATCCATAGGTTTATAAATCTCCCCATTGTTTTGATCCATAAGGCAAATCAAAATGAGCATTCAAATTAAAGGTGTAATAAATGGTTGTAGAAACATATGTAAGTATACCAGTTCATTCAAAACTTTTCCTCACTGCAATGCATTCCTTCGTAGTTTTTACTTTGCAAATTTTTTCTGCTATATGATTCCCGAGTAGGCATGAAAATTTAATAATACAATATTTTCTTCAGTATAGTTAATAACTTCAATATGTGGAAAATATACTAGTACAATTTATAGAACAGAGTGCACGTATAAGTAAAATAATTCCTCCGCCTACAAGTAGCTCCAGGGGTAAGAGCTAAGGCGCAGTTTGAAAAAAAAATGTAGTTAATATTGAAATCGCCGGAATCAAATATCGATCAGTCCCCGTGGAGGAACCGTGAAAATAAATAACAAAAACTAAAATAATAAAATTTCAATTTTCTCAGCATTCATACGCAAACTTAATTTTACAATCATATGTGTGTACTTTCCGAGCCACTGCACTGTTGTATCAGGGAGCTGAAATTGTAAGCAAAGTTCATGAACTGAAGCCGAAGCCTGAATCCAATAGTAAATGTTTTAGCTTCTGTAGAAGCAACCTTATTCAAATCGCAGAGCCCCCAAAAAAACACTACAAAAAATGAGAACGCACTTCCTGTACCGGATTGTGCGTTCATATTAACTTGACTCTCTATGCACAACCTGCACCTGATACTCCTAAACTCCCAATACTGAATAGTCCGGCCCATATGCTTTTTCATACATGTGTACACTTAATATATTGTATCCCTTAAACAAAAGCTATTAATATTCATTGACTGAGCAGCCTACATAGAAACTGGAAACCTTTCCCTAAATAGCAGACGTATTTACTTGGGATTAAGTGAATCTTTAACCTAGGGGTTTAATTAAAAAAAAGTAACACAGCGACAGCGCATCAACCCGTATCCTGTAGAACGGTTCTAGAAACCTCTATGGGGGCATGTCATTCCCAGCTTGAGTCAACCCCTTCGTATTTTTTGTTTAGATTGCTCTTCAAATTTGAGTATGTTCACATATCAGGATGTAGTTACGCAAGCCCACCTCTGAGTAAATATATTCTATCATCACGGAAAGAATTTTTGTAATAACTACTTTCATAATTATTAAACTAAAAGTTCATAAATATGTACGTGACAAATCTCCATCCCAGCTGTCACAATTACAGGGGATCATTAAAAAGCCCTCAATCTCCATTTTGCACAACAACAGGAGTAAAAGTGTAGGCTGAGCTTTTAATCCCCTACAGTCCATCGTAATCACCACCTGGATTTTCGGGCTGATACTCAGTCATTTTATCAAGTTTGAGTTATATAATGTAGCAAATCTGCATGTAATAATTATATATCATCAGATCATGAAATGCAAGTTTTCCAGTGAATTATACTCTTTTAATGTAACAACCACCAGAATTGTAACCCTGCGTCTTTGTCACTCATCTGCAGAAAACGCGTCGGAATGACAAAGGGATTAGTAGCCCAAAGCCTTTGATTACAGTTTTAGTGACACAAGCAACCGAAATAATTGACACTTTTCTAGTGTCAAGTGTCAACGAATCTTTTCTCCTTGCACGTGATGCTAAATGATTGGGTACAGGAATAATTATACTTTAAAACTTACGGCTACTTATAAATTATGCATATACGTACAAAAAGTTTTGTAAAGTAGAATAATCTCCAAAGTCATAAACAGCAGAATATACATAATTTAGATCCCACAAAAAAAAATAGGAAAATGTTAGTTCCAAAGGGAGAAACTATAAAATAGTATCTCCTGTCACAAGGATTACAGTGATGGCCCATTTACCTCAACGTTTGCTTTTGGCAGTGTACCGACACCTGTTCCATATAGTTGCAATGCCATCAACGTCAAAGAATCATGCCATTAGGAATTGCATGTGGGCCTTTATTGCAAGTTTTGAAGAGTTGGAATTCAGATCTTGATCTTGTTGAAGGTTCTGCTCCAGTTTTCTTATTATGGGTAAAGATAAAAGTAAACTACGAACCGCAAAAAAAAAACCGGCCTACTCTGAGCTGTCATTCTTCAAATGCTTGGACAACACGAGTTTATCAGGAGTTCCTCAAAGGACGAACATATAACAATTCAAAATAATTGCCAAGTAAAATTGCAACGAAACGGTGATAAATGAAAGGGAAACATAGTGATTTAAAAACGTGAGTGTGTTCAATTATGTTGCTAGAAGCCGAGATTCGGCAATTGCGTAACAAGTTACAGTATCTACCATTTGGATACATACGGACAGATTCTATGCGAAATGCTTGTGCATGAAAACAACGTGTTGTAGTAAAGTAGTACTCAGTTGGTAACTGGCATGCTGCCGACGAGGACAGCCTTACTTCAGTCGTTCACTCTTCATAATACATCTTGCTGAGAGGGAGAGAGTATAAGAACATTTAACACATTGAAAAATATCACTAGTGAGCTTTTTGTCTACCCCTTTTTGCTCGAGTCGTACACAACACAGGATCTACTAAAAGCTAGTCCACCTTGTTAAGATATATCTGTAGCCTTCCAAAACTGGTAACGTGATTTTTTTTTGTGAAAGGTTTACCATTTTATTCTTAACTTCCTCACAGTTTCAGAATTACTTCTGGCGCAGAGGGTGTGTACTGTATTCTTGGAATATTACTTATTTTTTTTTACAATTACATACCTCAAAAATATACGTACGACGTGAAAAGCCGGGTCTTGTTTTTCTCTTGAGGCAAGGAATGATCCAAGTTGCTTTTTAGCAGCAAATATTCCCTGAACACTTAGCCACATACTCCAAGCAAATTCCATTCTTTATTTTCGATTGTATTCTTACATAATAGCATCTGTGGTCCGGAAGGTTTCTACTTTAAAAAGAAGTGTGTGTGCACCCACCAAAGACTGCCATGTAAGCAATGCTTACCGCACCCGTCAACTCCCAGTTTTGTATACATTCACCGCAGAAGTTCAAGGGTTAAAAGGAAACAGGCTTCCATTGTGAACTTCTCAACTGGAAAGTTTAGCACTGGTATAGAAAAATCCCATTGACATTTTATAACACCTACCCGGGGGTACATCACAAGTCTGTCAAGATTACTATCAAGACGGGGTCCAACTTAAGTGTAAATCAAGCGTCAAAATTGTCGTGAAGTCAAGTCGTAAATGCTCACTGAACCTTCCTCAAGCACTCAATTGAAAATTGGAATTGAACTTGTTCACCTGTGTCCCCTGCCCCATACAAAATTTGACACATCAATTGATCCAAGACTAAACATCGCACTGAAAGACTCTGTTATCGGATCGTTATTGACTATATCCCCCCTCTATATCTACCCCCTACACACACCTCATCAAGATACACTTTAAACATCCCTTTGGAACTTGGACATGTAAAGACTGTTGATGTTTTCGGTTCTCTTCACTTAATAAAAGCCTCCTCGTGGAGTCACTCACTTTCCCTGACCGAGTCGGAAGAAAATAACTGTCGGGTAAGGAGATATTCAGATTTCCCTTTCGTTTCTTATGTAATTAAGCTTCTGCATTTCTTAGCTAATTTCAATTACTCTGTCACATCCGAGATTCCTCATCTTCTCAGTTTGAGCGTACTCCCATCAAATACTTCCATCAAATACTCACTAACTGAATTCATTAGCTGGCGGAGTCGAGCCTAACTCCAAGTGCTTCTTTCCATACCGTTTTTAGGGGATTTTATTAAAATTAAATGGAAGGGCAAACGTAGTTTATGTAAATAATTTCGAGGAGGCTAATTTAATTCAGTTGGGAAGGAAGCTCAAATAGATTTGGGCATCTAATTAAAAGTTATTACTTCCGGTTAGCCCAACTGACTCCTCGTCTGTAGAGCGGAGTTGACAGAGGCTTCATAGCCGATTGAGCACGTTCAAGTATATTATTTACTTGCCCTAGGGTATGATTACTCGTCAATTTCAACGGCTCCCCAATCATTATACATATACAGTAGACGTTGACTCTACTATGACTTCAGTATATTAAATCCACTCAGGCAGCCCCTAACCATTTTCTTCATTAAAGAATCACTCTCACAAGTATTTTTGCCTCAAGATCATGTTACACTTCAGACAAGTTCATTCGTGATCTTTTTAATCTGCTCAAATTCATTATATACATGAAACCAACGACAGTATTGGCTTTATGTTGAGATACTCAAACAATAGCACTTTGACAATATGCATGTAGTAGGAGTCCTTATGATCGATTAATTGCGGATATTTGATACTAATTTGTAAAATTTGAGACCTGTCACGTTGAAAATAATTAATTTTCCAGGAATTAATCTCATAACATCCCCATCCCATGGAACTGAGATTCTCTCAGTATGCATGTGTGCTGATTGGAGTTGACTCCAAAATCTAAATGGAGGTAATACGGCTATAATGCTCTGTCGGACTGAGGCACGACATCACGGCTGACACCACTCATCTGATTAATGTAGACAGATTTCTAATTGGCATACTTAATTTCCCGTAAATTGAGCAGTAACGGAGATGACTTAGTCAGGGTTTAACTCTATGTATTATACCTTCTATCAGCTCTGACGCACACAGAAATACATCTAGTAACAGTATGCATTTTTAATTCAGAATGGAATCAGTAGACAGTCCTGTATTGGTTCTGCTGGTTCGTATTTAATATCCAGGATTAATAATAATAATTATTATTATGGTGCGGTTTAATAATTTATCTGCGTTTTCGGCGCCATAAGAATTGTTTGTACATATGTAGGTATGTGTACGTTATGTGTAGAGACATAAATAAGTACACCTTGGCTTGAAGTTCTTACTATGAATATGTAACGCATGAGGAAACGAATAATAATTGTAACATATTGTAAGCAGTAAGGATTGCAGCTACGATTTAATTTTTTTTATATGCCTTCCAGGTTGATTTAAAAGATTGTTGAAGTTACAACAACAACAACATCAAGAAGATGCTGCTTTGATATTAGCTTAAATACAACCACGATACACCGTAGCATTACAAGAGCCTTCGCCTTGGAAGTTTCCTCATCAATTTTTACCTCCTCACGAGTCTCATGTGAATCAAAAACAGTTGAGCTGGGGGACTGCAATAGTTGATGAATTGAATGTGACGTAATCGCAAAAAGTTGTTTGCCATCTACATTTGACTTAAGCTATAATTTTCAAATTCGATTAACACAATAACCAATGGGACTTTCTAGTGAAGCCTGCTGTTCAGAAACAAAAAAAAAACATAATCAAAGTGGGTTAATAAGTCTCAATGAACTCGCACACAAATAATACCCCACACACACACACACTATGAAATAACCTTGAGAGGTGTGTCTGGGAGTAAGTATCATATGGCAATTTAACGGACGGATCCAGCGTATAATTCTTCTGAGGCACTACGCATTTTAATACTTGGGAGTCTCCAGTTCTTCCCCCGTCTATTAAAATTCCCAATTCTACAAAAAACAAAAATCCTAAAATGTCCCTCCAACAAGTTGGTAGAAAGTCTCGCCCAAATTCTATTCTCTTCCTCGCCCTATTTTTCCTCGTAAACACACTGACATGTTTATCCTCCATGTACGTAGATAGCATTGATATTGAGACGGTAAATGGGACGGCTTTAAGTCCAACCCAGATTTATTCCGGGAGCAACGTACCTAGTGAGCAAATACCAAAGGCTCTGTCCCTCAAGCAAATGAATAAACAATCGTTAGTAAAAATTGATGGTAAATCTAACTTCAGACAAATCGTAGACCCATACCCATCCGAAGGAACCATGAATTTGAATAAATTCTGTCAAGTGGATGAATCCTTGGAAAAAATCATCTGCACCGGAATCAAATGGAAGGAAGATTTGGCGGAAGCCAAAAATTATTTTCAAGACGTTCGTGAAGCCATCTTTATAAATTTAACCAGCTCCGGTGAGTCGGAAGACTTGAACATTCGAGATGTCCATGAGGCATTTCCTGAACTGGTGGTATTGAGTATTATTGATAGTGCCGACACTGGAGGGGGAAGAGGCATCCTATCATCTTTCCCTCAGAAAGGCGAAGAGTATTTTATTTGGGAGTCCATCCGCATCCTCAATCTTTCTGGTAATGGTTTACCCACCGAATGGATTCCCAATTCTTTACTGGATGTTTTCCCCAATATGGAGGAGTTGGACCTCTCCCGAAATAACATCACTCGATTGTCGTTGAAATCAGGGGATGACTTTCTCCACCTTCCCTTCGTCGATCTATCAGGTGAGTTTCTCTCAGCAGAGTCAGTCACTCTCAATATTTTCCCTGTCGCTTCCTCTCCCAGTTACTGCAACGTCAGTGCTTTCTTACAATAAGAGAATGTGTTAGTTCCATCCATGTCTCACTCTGAAAGAAAGTGTTTCCGTCTGATTTACTCTTACGAGCGGAGATTGAAAGGACAGAGTACTGTATGGGTAGGAACTAATGAAATTATTTTCTCTTCAGCCTCAAAAAAGCTGTTTTTGATACAATATCCTCTCAGCTCGTAGAAAGAAGTGATTTGAAAATTCATAAAGTTAAAGTTTATAATGGGAAAATTTCATATGCAAATCCTCGGGGGATTCCACACCACTACAAATGCACAGGAGCTTTGTGGGTCGACGAACCGACTCCTATGTACATACGTATGTGGAGCAGATATTTCCCACTGTTTAGTACTTATAGAAAGTATTCATAACTCTTACATAAAACTTTCCCCGCTTTTCTCTGTTGAGACTCATCATTGAATGGTAACAAAAGCACCAACTTTTAATTGGCTATCGCCTTTTGCTCAAATGTATATGATCCTAGTTCGCTCAAGTTAATTTTCTCAGGCGGATCTCGCCTCACAACCAGACCGAAGCCGAGTTTACATTCCAAAGTCCCATGTGCCTACATATGAGGAATCCAAACAAGGTTAATAGTACATAGGAGGTGGATGTAGGATAGCTTGGACATAAATACACGTACAATAAATATAAGGAAAAAGTCATAATTAAACTTCTGGCATGAATAATCAATTTACTATTCCTTCCCAACCAACGCAATCGTGTACATTCAAGTTTTTTTTCCCCTGAGACTTTTTTTTTACCATACAACTCATACAAGACACTACTGAGTTCAGTGCAGCATCAGCCGCTTCTTTAGCATACCCACGATAATTTATCCTGTTTTTCATATTCTGTATGTATACAATTACGTACATTATTTTGCATTAGATGCATGTAGTAAATATGTACATATGTATCTACGCTGAATAGTTTAAATCAGTACTAATCTTCAATATGACGGTGTCAGTATTTTTATATAACTATTACCAATTGTTTGAGATTTTTTCAAGCCCCAATCCTAAAGCAGTCTATTTATCGTGTTTTGTAGGTATTGTACTTACTTGGAACTCATTTTCAGGCATTTTACTATATACAGGTATTTATTTATCTATAGATATACAATCCCATATGCAAACAGCTCGTTCCACTGTCAAAATTCATATAATTTAAGCCTTTGAGAAGGAAGTACCGCATCTGAAATTATATTTTTCTGCCTGACTTCATTCAATTGTCACATATCATTGTTGAGTATCCTTGACTATGAGAATCTCATTTCTACTCACGCAGTACGCAACGTGGATGGCGCCGATGATTTTCAGCTCTGTCAGATGAAGACATGTTGTTCGTGTATGTAGCTCCACGGGATGACACAAAGGTTTATTACCTTTACTGGATTCACTGTCTCGATCTTCTTTTGAAGATTCCAGAATGTATCCATTTAATTGGCAGTATTAGCAATAGGAGTAACTATATACTGGAAGTTTAAAAGCACTTCCCATGGTACCAATTCCTCCTGAAATCCTCCCTTTGTCCCTTCAACACTGTCTAGTACCTAATACCTTCTAGGCCTATATCATTTATATTTTTAAAATAGTCAAAATTATACCGTACATATTATTATTCATTCAGAAGATTATTAACAATGACGAAAAAATTGACTGCTGAATGAGCGAACATATAAATACATGATGTATTGGCAAGGATTCAGCCAACCAGCAGAATATGATATTAGAAAAGGGCTTTTGGGGATGAAGGGGAGCTAGACGACAGATTTATGGGAGCCAAAAGACGGTGATGGTGATGGGAGTCGTATTTAGTTTCAAGGAAAGCGAATATTTTTTTAGCCGTTATCTTCCATTATAGTTTGAGACAACCCACGCCCGAGAGCCTTTGTTGCTAAAAATCATGAATTTCATTAGTGGCCCAGATTGAGCATCTCTGAGCGATTTGCAGTCACGTCGTGACTCTTGAAGACTAAAATTTTGATTATATGGAGCCCATATAATAACATTGAGGAAAGATGGACTGAATGTGTATAATTTTAAGAAAAAATCGATAGGAAGACAGTACCATCTTATGCAATTTCTCAGTCTACCCACATTATGAGCGATGAGTATGCGAGTTTACTTTGATGAAATGAGCTTTCCAAAGATTTCCAGCTGCATGCACTCTCTCAGTGACTGGAGTAGAGACTCCTTTTATTTTATACATACGTAACATACAACACAATTGCAGTCCGGACAGTCAGAATGCATGTGGCTTCACAAATGTAGATACATGTAGATACCTTACACTGGAATACACCTGTTGGACTAGATTTCTCGTTTATGCATTGGGCTCCATAACGTGAGCTCGTTCCAGATCTTGAGTAGGCTAATTTAGACTATTAATTTAAAAAAACGGGGGGAACATAAATATAAATGTATGGGCCGTGAAATATAATTATCTACACTTTGTTACAAGGAAGGTTTTAGAGGAAAATTAAGATGCTTGTAATAATTCAAGTGTGATGTGGAATATTTTCTGGAAAAAAAAGTTTAATTTTCTTGAAGTTGGCCTTAAAGCTACGGAGAATGTGTAATGCATTTTTGTCTGTATGTACGTCTCTATTCGCTACTGTTCTGGAGTCTATTCCAGCATTAATTCCATCTCCAGCACAAGTAGCATTGCTTTGATGGGCTTATTGCCAGAGAAAAGCTTTTAAAAGGAAATAGGGAGATACATACGTCCATGGTCTTACATTTACAGTACTGTAGCCTGGAATGAGACTAGGCACCCAAGAAACTTTATTCTACTGTGGGATGTTTCTATTCTCCATTTCCTATCTCTGAACTACAATCTGTTGAATATTGTATTCTCGAGTAATGCTCTCTTTCAGTCCAAGGAGTTAAAGTGCTTGCTTTTTCGGTATTTCGATGCCGCTTGGTTTTTTTTAATTTTTGAGAGCAATGTCCGAGATACTCGTTCGGGTAACAGAGAGAGAGAGAGAGAGTGATGATCGTTTGTTTGAGCGGATGACCCCGGGTGAATCTAAATATATGAGGTCGAAGTGTCATTCAAATTGAAGAATTGATTTCTGACTGGGTCTCCTGGCTTTGAAAGGAGGATGATTGAATTGGACTCCTATGAAATTACACATGGTGACCAAAGGCAGTTCCAAGAATTGGGCAAATCGGGAGAACAATGGACCTTACTTTGCAAATACTTGGTTAGTTCTGCCTGGAGTAATTTCATTCATATAGATTATATAGTAAGCATGTGCACAAATATAGTACAGAGACAAGGTAGGTACGTAATATGAGAGACCGAGATACGGGATTTTAAGAATTTCTTTGACAGGTTCACGATACTCCAATCCAAGCCAGCATAGTAAGGACTTACGGACGTCATCATCAAAGGGGTTAATGTTTTATTAATTTAGCTCCCCACGATCTATCATCATAACTTGTCTGTGCAATCATGCATTATGTCAGAATATCAAGTTTAAGGTCTAAACATGGTTCTTTGAGTGATCCTATACATCCACAGTTCAGACCCCGGACCCCCCCCCCTGTGATGGTTATTTTTAGGTTTACATGATAAATTCAAGATCACGTAGAAGGATATGCTTCAGTCATCAATTTGCATAAAGCTAATAAAAGATTTTAAAGCAGCCTTCTAAAAGACTGGACTCTTAGATCGTTCCAATTCGAGCACTACTACTGCAATAATTATTTTGTTCGGCAATTTGACGTAAATGGTATGAGAGTATAGAGCCAAAACGGCGTACGTTCTTTATACAAAATATCGGAAGGATGAAAAACTTCTCAATTCAAAACCGTTGTGAATTTCAATCCACTAGTGAATTTAGGAAGTAATCAAGCAACAACATCTTGATTTTTCTTACTATTGCCAAAAATCTCAGTCCATAGATTACTAAAAATATAATTACGCCTTTTGGTCAAAAGTGAACGTTGTCCGTTTAGTATAAAAAATTAAGTTATAGTAATTAATAATTTCAGTCGTCGCGTTGGGGCCTAATACGTTTTGCATCCCTTGCGTTTTTGACCAATTATTCAGCCCACTTCTGGTGAACTTTGACCATTAGGATTTTACCCCTGAATGACCCTGATTCTGGAGTATTTTTATGAAATCAAACGAATTTCGAAACAAGGAGCTTAGGCCGCTTTGGTTCAATGCTATTTTGTAAGTAGATATATCTGTCTATAATTAGTATAGCACAAAGCTCAGTGTTTACACACACAGTTACCACTTATATGCCACGTCTTCAATTAAGTGTCAAATTGAGGTCTGATGATGCTGTAGTTGTAATTTATTCACTAATACAAAACAGATGATCCGAAACCTGTTAATAAACGCACATCTATAGTTAGATTTGTCTGTGTAGCTGGAAATTGTTTTTTCCAGTGTAAACTAGTGTCAACTTGTTGAGGGGATTCACTGGGAATAAATAATCTCCTTTGACTTTTAGCTCATGAGCACAGTGCCCCTAGTAGGCTAGAAATTCTAGTTTGTCAACTATTATCTCTAAGACGCACAACAGATTTATATATGTGGTGAGTGGTCCGTTAAAGACTCTATTTTTTATTTTGAATTAGTACTTAATTTAAGACGCCGTGTTAAACTGGTATTCGCTCACTTGAGTAAAATCAAGAGCTTCTTCAGGGCAGTCCCAATTATTGTGGGGTTGGAGGCGCAAAAAAGTAACATTTGAGAGACTCTCAGAGTCAGGAGACCTTACACACAGTAGCGTTAGTTCTAATAAGTAGCTCATCAGATAAGTCGATTTAGAAGACGAAAGACAGGCTGATGATCCGTGGTTAACTTTATGGGATCATTTTTCACAATGTGTTCCAGTTACAAACTTCTGCAGCAGCCAGGACTTGCAGATATGGATATTCTTAATGTAGCTATGTACATATGATCGTGTAACAAATTATGTACTTTTATAAAGCTCAGAGGAGACTTCACAAGTAAGCAACTATACATTTCGTACATAACTATTTTTAATATAAATGGGTGGGCTCATCCTTTAGAAATCTAATGATGTCTAAGCTTACCCCTTCAAGTTTGATTGAGATGGATGGTTCATTTGCATATGTACATACATACGAAATGTGGAGAGAGTTCTTCTGCACCCATGAATTCCAATATTTGGAACCATTTCTGTTATTTCTGACACACTGAAAAATGTTCATCAAAATTTAAAGGTTGGGTTGTTTTCTTTCAGGAGTGGTAAAAGCATTTCGTACATTATGGACAAATTGTGCATCATTTGTGCACTGATACGAAGTGAGGGAAGGAATATGGTTAGTGCTTTCAGTGCCATTGATGTTACCGAAATAGCCTTCATAAATCTGTGGGTTTTTCGGACTGAGCACACACTCTTGAAGCATCTATATAATGTCGGAAACTTTGTCGACATGAATCCAGAAAATACTCCTTTAGCAGTAGGGCTACAGGCTACACATTACATTTTGAGCTATATGACATTCTTGAGAGCTAACTTTAGCGTAATTGTGCTTACATAAACCTGTCTGCATTGATGCGCACGGAAAAAAACAGTCCTAAATATAGATTTTACTGATTGGGAGTTGTAAAATTTTTTTTGACTTAGCACATTTATGAGTCTCGTATATGATTGGCGTGGTACATAAGTACATAGATATCTACTTATATAAACAAGTTTCATGTGAGGATTGCCGTTGACTTCTCCCTCAGCACATTCTAAAATCTTAATATACATAGGGATTTTACGACCGTGAACTATGGTCATTGTAGGTACTTATGCATTTTTCGCGCGTTCCGCTTACATTATTTCTAAGCTCGCTTAACTCCCTCAGCAAATCTGTTTATATTTATATTCAATCATGTTGCTTTGAATTGACAAAATGTTCAACTAACACTTTCCAGAAGTACTCAGTTCCCAGTGCCAGGGACTCTGCGCACGTACTTCGGTTTTAGTAAGTGAAGACAGTGGGCTCGACTAAAAGTTTTCGGAAATGAGTATGTAAATGTAAAGAGACGAATTTGCAAAATAATGACTACCATGCTCAATTTAGCGTCATTAGGCTAAACTTAAAATTAAAAAGGGACGAGGAGGATGCAATTAATGCACAAAGACTCCTCGCTAGTTTTTTTCCCTGGAATTTTTTCTAGAGACAGAAACAGAAAGTCAGATATGTATTGGAGAGGCACGTCTTTTAACAAGTGAACAACGTTTGGAGCTTCGTACTTTAAAATATTGTAAATTGTTCTGCATTGCAATTAGCACAAGACAGACATGTAAATGAAAAGCATATAGGGAACTTGAACACGAGTAACCTTGAGTGTCATAATGTATGCAACGAAGTAATAGAATATAATTTTTTGTCGCTACTCTGTCGTAATTAGAATATTTAGACTCCAAAATGTAATTCATCTGTAGGCACAAATATTCAGCAGGTAGTCGAATATTTCTGAAGGGGGTGTGTATATCATTATCTTTCAATCTGTGCTTCATCATCACACTGTATGCCCGCCGTTATTGAGTGCTCATCACATACTTACACAAAACCCAGCAAATGACGATCTGATAACTACCACCCAGCAATGACAAGAAAATGAATAGTTTGCATCACAATGAGCTCACGAGTAAATGGTGAGAAAGGGAATGTTTTTTTATGAGCACATTACTTACACAGATTTGAGCAGGGAATTTTTGTCCGAACTGCATATTTTAGCGAGAAGTGTAACTACATACATATGGATTTGATTGTTTACCTCGCACATGTGTGCACTTGGAATTTACTATACATGAACTGACACATGGAATACTCCTGAACAAGCCCACACAATTATTTGTGGGCACTACTACTGACATGTATCCAGGGACGGGTAACTTAGCATTCCACCAGACCTGTCAGCTTTTGTTCTCATTCCATTGTACACATGTAAAAATCAAATGTGCTGCAACACACTCAACGAGTAACAAGGTGCTTTCATGAGGAAACAAAAACTGATGAGGTTTGACAGAATCGATCCTCCTATTCTTTGGCCGAGTCTTCGGCAAACATGACACTGGGTGAAGGAAAAACCGCTAACCACGACCGCAAATGTCTCTCCTAGAAATGTGACTCCTATTCCGCTCCCAGCTGTGATGGAAGAATTTGAATTAAAATTTGCTTACGACTAGATCTACACACATAGATAAAGCCGTCAAAACCCACTTGTACCAATTGTTACTCGGAGGTATGTATTTTATTTGATCTTCTCCAAATATGGGGCACATGTGAGTCCATGTGGCATTTAGTGAGTACAAATGTCGAGATTCATCGGTGGGAACTGGCTGTCTTCATTTTCCTGGCTAGTTCCAAATAGTTTGTCTAAAAGTATCTACATTTAATAAAAGTAAACTTCTCGGAAAAATTCCCTTGTGAGCATTACCCAAGAAAAGATTGAAAATAAAAACAAAAAAAATAGTTGGGGGATGGGCATTGCTGCAAGCTACAACGAAAAAGGTTCTCTCGTATGAGAAAATCTGTCAATATTTTCTACCAGATTTTCAAAAGGAAGTTTAAACACAATTTACATGAATAGATATATTTATCTACATGTGTATAGATGGGTGCAAGAAGTGCAGAGTAGAGAAAAAGTTGTTTTTGTTTGGGATGTTTCCAGCCCCATATAGCATTATTGGTTACTGCTCGTGTGAGATTTCTAAACTTTAGTCGTCTCTCTCCTTCATTGTGTACATGCATATGTACACAAGGAAGATACTTGAGAAACTTGAAAATCAAATTGACAGTAGGAAACTTGCATATATAGCTATTTGCATGGTCGGTAGTGCTAGGGGGGTTTGATGACTCTATTCGATCCATCTTGCTAAATTTTGATAGTTGACTCGAATCCTTTTGGAACAGTCTTTTATGCTTGTAGGGAGAATTGCAAAGTTGAGTGTATAAAGTTTCTACAAGTTGTGTGAAAGTCTCATAAATTTTGAACGGTATTCTTTTCCAAGCGTAGCATTTCTTTGACTGCTCGTAATGAGACAAGTTTCAGTTTTCATGTCATCATGCCTTTCAACCCTCGCCTCTGTTTCACTTTACTGGAGAAATATTTTCAATAGCAAGTTCTGGTTTTACAGTACTGTAGCTATTCCAATGCATTAAAAAATAAGTGTAGTAGTTTGAATATTTACATATATTCTTATAAAGATATGTTTACTCAGTTTATTTAATAGTCAATCCTCTGCTTGTTCAAGTATTTATGAGTGTGTGTATTCCTGCCTTTGTATGTGCTAATCTATCTATATAATATTATGAGTACACGCCCCAGTTCGTACATATTTATTCACATGTGTGAATAGCTCTTGTAAAACATCAGAGGCAGTCTCAGGTTTGAATGAGATATAATTAGACTAGACTATTGATACAGGTTTCTACTTTCAAGAAAATCGACAGAACTGTAAACATGAAAGACACTCTCATGAAATTGTTGAGTCGTTGGAGAGTGCGTCAGGGCAAATGTAGCTAGTCGATCGCTATCTACAGTAAACATGAATGGGATTGTTATTTGAGAAGTGACTCTCAAATGCTCAAATTGTAGGCACAATTGAGCGAAGCTCTTTGACTTAATAGGCTTGTCAAATTATGTATGAAAGGAAAAGGTGTGAAGATGCATTTGAGTATTTTTGCATACTGGGGGCGTCAAGTTTATCATGTATTTTTCTACTACGGAAGAATTCTCTGTTTGAACTATGTATCAATGGGACTAGGTGTCAATGTCAATGTAGTTACCTTTTGTTTGTCTTCCAAGCACTACACTACTTCCACTTCCGTTGCCAACTATTTTCCTTCGCTTGAATAAACTTGTACTAGGACATTGTAAAGGAAATATACTCTCTGAGAGGAACGGTTGAAGTTGAAACACGACAGAACCTAAAACCTGAATGATGGGGGTTGTGCACTTAAATCTAAACAATTTTTTATAAAAGTTAAATACAAAATAATAGAACCACGTATGAATAATTTGCTAATGCATTTGGCTTGTAATTTCAGATTGGATTCATACTTTATAGACACTTTATATATGCTCTTTGGTCAGTGACAAGTACCATTCGTGAGAGTTCTCTTCACTCCCTTCTCAACCTGCCCTGACCATGAGTGTGTCTACCACATGTACTGTGTAATCTCATTACTTGCCTTAATGTATGTACATAGCTGACAATTAGGGCTCCGTCAGGGAACTTAATTACATAGTATTTTGCAAAGTTACCCCTTGTTTTCATATAGAAAATATCTTGATGATTTAATACAATAATCACTGACTACATCACTGTCCAAGTACGAAAATTCCATGAATTTCTGATTTTAAGTACCTGCTCATATGATCATATGCGATGGACGGTCTTTGACTGATTGATGTTTACAAGAGTTGAGACAAACGGAGGACCTCATACTCTCTCTGAGAGCGTTCCCACTCACACAAGGACAAAGTTCTTACAAACTTAATTGTTTTTATTAAGAGAGAATAGCGCTGACTGTCAGTTCATAACCTTTCTTACCGGTGCACATGTTGATCAATAACCTTCTCTCAATTATTACTTGCGTCAAGTAAGGTAAACTTACCTACGTGTATATATGTATATAAATGTACAGGCATGCAATTATTCCGCATACTTCAATAGCGGTAACGTCTCTGACTGTGAGAGAGAAGTTCTCTCTGTTTTTCCTTCCACTTTAGAGACTCGTACATATCTTCGTTCTGCTTCTCTTGTACTTACTTTATTCGGCTAAATAATTAAATTATCAGTGCTCAACCACATTTGCAATGATTGCATTTGAGCTAGTGCTCCTCCATTGACAACCATAGTCTACATAATTGCGGAAGTTGTTTCCTTTCAAATCTTATTTTCACCTTTCATCAACCCTTGGAAGCCTTGGACTATTACCGTGTAATTGCTATCATTAGGGATTTTTTGCCATTCCGAAGGTATCTCGTAAATTTAAATTTAGGAATTGAAAGAATTTTCTTATTTAGGCCAGGAGTGGGGTGGTAAACCACTGACCTGAATTGTATTTCAGCTAATTTCGAAGCTGTCATAATCTTCAACCTTTTGATGACGCGTGATAACAACTCATGCCATTATTTATAAGTATTGTATAATTTTCTTTTCGGCTTTACTAAAGTCTTGCAAAGAATTACATGCACAGTAATCACCATAGTTTTTTTTATTTGCCTTGAAACAATGTCCTTTACTAAACCTACTTTTCAGAGGCTGCCACCAGTAGTGTAGATACATATGTGCATACGTTATGCTGGGTAATATCCAGCACTAATTTATTCAACGTAGCGTTAAGACAACAGGGCCGCTTCTGTGCATCTACAGATTCAGCGGCGATACCTTTGTCGGGCGAATGCATGTGTACTTAAGGGACTGATTTTGTTTAATGGGTATACATATGTATGTACTGGAGGGAAGGAGTTTCCCAGGAAAAGTTTTAATAAGCGGGCACAAAGAAAGCAAATTTCTTAGAAATGATCATTAGCGTGTTCAAATTTAATAAATTCTTCACAATAGTCAAGGCAGAGGGACGTAATTTATAATTACAAGTAAATCCGCTTTGAAGTCCAACTTTCAAGGAAAAACTAGGAAAGTTCAAACTTAGGATACATTTTGTTAGGGCAGATTCTCTGCAATGAGAGTACCTCAAAACGACATAAAACTAATAAAAATTTTACTAAAGAGTTCAAGTAAGGTTATCTATATGATAAGTCATTGCAAGCGAGCTTAAATCAATTTTGGTAGACACTAACAGTGAGCTCATATGAATTTGATGCCCAGCTAGAAAAAATTGTGAAGTGGGCCCCCAGACGCGTTGCTGTTACTATAGCACCAGCACTGTTTACCATCCGATTTACGAAACTGAACAGATTCTACAAATTTGTTTACCTTATGTGGACTAAATGTATGTAACCTTCCATGCGATACAGTAATAATCACATCATACAAAATTCTAACAGACGAACTGCTGGAAGGAGTATTAAAATGCGTGCTCGATGAAATGAATGGAATTTGATTTCCCATGGAAGAAAATATTGAGACCGTGAGCCTGAGGGTGTGGAGATACAAATACATATGTACATATGTAGGTACTGGAAATGGATATCTTCCGAACCAGGCAACATTGAACAAGAAATTTATTTACCATCCCTCATTTCAGCAACTGTGATTCCAAATATCATTAGAGTGACTCCGAATTTTACAAACTTTCAGTTTTATTAGCTTTGACTTTGACTACATCATGTGGTTGGCCCAGTCAGCGCTATTGGAATTATGCAAATACGATTCCCTAAAACAAGGCTCGCTTTGTGTTATTTGGCACGCCTGTTCAGTACTTGTTAAAATATACAACTCAAAGTGTGCAAACGAGTTTTCAGGTTACATTTTGGGCTGTTTCATGTTGTGAAGTCAAAGTTTTTGGTATTTGTGGTTGGGCTTGTAATATTGTCATAGTCACCATCTGTTTGCCAGCTACGAGCAATGTGATATATGCCTTATTAGGGATATTTTGTTCCATTCCTCATTGAAACCATTACCACTGCTGACGTCAATATCATCCTCTCAAATACATTGACCCATTGCTCTGTCGTAAATTTACGTAACTGGGACACTTAAATGATATCTGCGATTATAGCTTTCATATAATTATGCTGTATTTATGAGGAAGATTAAATATAGTATTTAATGTTTCTGAATTGCGGAAGGGAATTAAATAGGATTAAGATTGACTTTCCAGCATATTTTACTCAGATAAAAAGCTAATAAAAGAACCATAAGTATTTCCAGCTGAGCCTCTTGAACATTTTCATGAGATTTACAACAGAATCAAGCTGACTGGAACATTTAATGTGTTTACTTGCTTTTAACTTTAGCTAAATCCTCTTTATAGAATATGAAACGATCCTTCAGTATGGATACGAGATTACGACGGTTATCTGTTTGCAAGCAAAAGTCGCACTTCTTTGCTGCTATTTTAGATTGCATTTTTGCCATCCTTAAAAGTTGAATCTCTAATAATTCTTACTCTTGCGTATAAATAAATTGTTCTAGTATTGAAATGAACTCTATGCAATCAACATATTGTATGGTTTATGAGTAATGTACAAGCTAGACATAAATTTATTTTTTGAAGTGCATGCGGGCGCTGAACACTAAGACAAAGGCGGAAGCTTTTTAAGCAAGCAAATTTATTAAATACATAAATTATGCAATATTCTAAACTTTCATTCGCAAGCTAGCTTCAAACTTGTCTAAAGTAATAATTAATTAGCGTGCTGCAAATAGTTATGTCAGTTACTGTGACGCTTTACCCGTCCGGATTAATACCTTTCGTTTCAACTCATGCACTAAATTAACGAACCGAAAAAGGCTGGCTGAATTTTTTAAAAACTTTGCAATGTAGGAAACTTGACTGGATTGTTGCAACTGAAACGAGAGAAAAATTGTTTCATCACTCTCATGTCCCTAGTTTGCACTACCGTACTCGAATTCTCCATTAAAACATTCGATAAAAAAATAAGTACTCCCCGAACCCATGGATGCAATTTAACGGGTCCCACGAGCATTCTCATTTATTTAAGAATATATCTTCCAATGCCTCCTAATCCTTGCCTTGACCATTTGTTTTGAAGTCTCAAGAAAAAGGATGTTAAGTACGTACGTGATGTCTGTAATTACTTGAAGCAACCACGTAACATTGCAATTAATGTACATACATAACTCAAAGCTCAATGTCACGGTTATCCAAATGACATAAAAAACGGGTGTTCGTATTTACGATCTAAATGAAGATTCGAAATAAATTGTTCCAAACTCAAGTTTTATGTAATTCAATCTTGAAACACACCTTCTTAAAAAATACTTTGGATCTCAATCACGTTACTCATAAGTACATTCCACATTTCACTAAGCATAGTGTTAAATGGGGCAACATGACACGCCGAGCTGCTGTTCATTGTCGATAAATAATTATTTATAGTGAAAGTAAAATTTGAATTTAGTAAAAAAAATGATGGGCTTTCTCGTAAGAATGCGAATGCCACCAATAACCGCATCACAATTTTGCGGTTTTTCGATCAAGCTTAGAATTTTGATGCTAAATGACAATACTTTGCGTAAACATATTCATGCAATATTCTAATTTCCATTGGAAAATCTAATGTAATTTCCCGAAGATCAAAACTAGTCCAAGATTCAAATTGCTGATTTTAAAATGGACTTTAACAGGATAATTTTCTGTGAGAAAGGCTTTTGCTAGTCTGTCAGCAAGAATAAACCAATCTCACTCAATCAGCAAATGTAAACAGACTGGGAGAAGCTCTGCTAGAATCCTTTATATTCCAGACAAATTCAATGTCAAGTATTACGGATTTATGTATGTAGATCCAACTATGTCAGGGGATTTGTTTACCATGAAACTTGCCACCTGTAGTTAATATTTTCCTTTCTCATGTATGTAAAGTTTGTTTTTGTGCTGATGGTACTAACACAAACTCTCCCGTTCAATGCGACGATGCTCTGGTGAAATAAATCACTGAGTCTGCATCCCTGTCTCCTATTGGCAGACATGACAGAACGTTTCCTATTACGAGACCTGGGTAATCAGTGTTGGAATAAAAGGAATCCTCGGAGAAACGTTATTGAATTGAGGAATGGTAGAATGGCCATCAAACTTGAAAATGAACGGACTAAATGTATTGACTGTCACTCTGTGTAAACACTTGCGCTTACTTTCCAATCCAACTCTTTCATCAACTCTTGAGGATAAATATACATTTGAGATCTTTAGCTGTGGCACGAACTGAGCGTAAGCAATTAAAGAAGAGCTACAAAACCTGCTCAAGGAATGCAATAGTAACTCAAGTGTTTACTTGGGACTAGGCCTGAGAGTAATCTAATTTCATTCTTACAACCTCTTTATCTTGTAGGAAATCCTCTGGATTGTACAACGGATTTTGATTGGATTGAAACGCCGAAGATGAAACTACTCCATCCCGAGACTACTGTTTGCGAAGTACCTGCCCATCAGAATAAGCCAAAGCCCATTCTGAAAGTTTATCCTCTGGTAAAAGTAAGTTTTCGCAACTTAAGCCAATTAGCAGCGATAGCATCATGTCTTAAGATTTTCCCTGGATTTATACATTTGTGAGAACCAAATCTCTATATATTTTGTTTATAATTATTAGATATGCATGTATGAGAACTGTAGGCATATTAAAAACATAACAAGTAAGGATAGTATAAATTATAACTATCATAAAGTTGGATCCCAAGAAAGAAGCATCAAAAGTTTTGGGAAATATGACTGCATCCATTGGAATAATTACAGACACCTTTCCTACAATTTATGCAAATTTCTGACCAAGAGGCATGTCATTAGCACTCCTGCATAATAATTCGATTAAATGAAAAGAGTAGTGCAGTTAATAAGCCGAAATCAATGTTGTAGAAGGAAAGATAAGGAAGTGGTTGACAGTCTTAGAATAATTATAGGATTTGTGATAAACACAGCTCGGAAACTGGGTTGGGCAGAGATAAAATTCTCTGTAAACGGTCTTAAAAAACTATCAAAATATTATTAATTTCAAGGACTCAGCTTTCTAATAATATAAATGCTAGCTTTGTGAGCATAAAAATTAGGGTATTAGATTGTTAGCTTAGCTTCTTTGACACACTTTTAAATAGACCTGTTTTTTTTTGTCCTAGCAGAGGGGATTAGGAAACGCTAGGCCCACAAATTGTGGACTATATAAGTAACAACTTATAGTTTCTGGAGTATACGCATAAATAAATATAACATTTGAAAGCACATACAGAAAATTAGGTAGGCAAATCAAGTTGTATAAACTTTTATGTAAGTGTGTACGTATGTATGTATCTACATATGTGCAGTACTATGGAAGAACTTAAACTTTTTACTTGCAGCTGACATTGCAATAATATTTGCTCAAAGACATATCAACTACATTACAATAATATTTGCTCACAGACACAACAAGTAATGTACATTACAATATTTACATACATATGTACCGTATAAGCAACTAGAGAATCATGGAAATAAATATTGAACATCCCAATTGACAATGGTTGGTTTGAAGTTATATGTATGTATGAAGGTTATAGTTATATGGTGCTTTACATAAGCAATCAATCGACTTACAATAAAGTCTCTGCAAAACTTTCTTGGAACAACTCATCACGTATCCTTCAATTTGCTGTAGTCGTTCCTTTTCCTGACTCTTACTTGTTAGAGGAATTCCCCAATTATAGCCAATTCATTCTGAAATATTTCCCCATTACAAGAGACACTGTCGGGCGCGTTTTTAATTTAGTTGTTTATGGAGGTTTTACGAGCATCTGTCCTTAGTTCTAAATTGTGACCGTCCTAAATTTCAGAAAGTTCGAGAAGAATGTCGTCTAAATTGCAGTTGCTTCGTTGACTACATATTCGAAAAAGGGGGAACCATCCATTCAAAGACAACTGTCAATTGCTCTCATCGCAACCTGATTGATTTTCCCGACCCTGACATGATGCCTCATCCCACTGATACTCTCGACCTGAGTCACAACCAGGTAACACTTATTTCAATTACCTTGACGTGCACAAGGTTAAGTTATTGTCTTGCTCCTGTTTTTAGAAAATATAAAAAGAATCGTAAGTTCTACATGACAAAATACTATGGATTCTGTCTGTTTCTTCAGCCGAAAGAGTACCATTTTAACTCCACTGAGGACACATTTGAAATCTCTCGTCTTGCGATTAGAGAACTTGAGTCTTGCTGGTTAGCAACTACGGGGAAAGTTTGTTCGGTTCAACCGCAATATTAGCTTATAGTCTCCTGTAACTCAATTTGGACAATAATGTTTGTGGTGCTTTCAATTTAATTGGCACTTTCTCGTACGACTGGCAATGCTGTGACTAGAAATGTTAGCATGGGCAATTACATATATATATGGAGTACTGTATAGTGCGCCTAGACTTTCTTTCCTTATGTATGTAGTTATTCCAGCAACCTATTGAGGGGCCGCTCTCTCATCTCTTTCCTCAGACCAATAATTTTACAATTTTCTCAACGCATTTGTCTTGAACCCCACAAAGGACGAATCTGAACTGGTGATTTAGTCTAGAGATTGCTCTTACCTCCAAGTCTACTTTCGTCGAGCACTTTCTCCGTCATTGCTTCAGGCCATTTGCACGATGCCCCAAATGTAGCGTGAACCTACACTGACGACAGACATGACATGGGCAGACACTTTAGACCTTTGTAAAGAGAGAGAGTACCAAAGGGAGTGCTGCAGATAAGGTTTCTTGCATTTTACAATTTTGTGAAATACGGAAAAGTTTCTACCGATTCTACAGGGGAAATCCTAACGCGTACGATGAACTCCATGTTGAATCCTCAGAGTAGTGCATTTGCAGGTAAATAGTCTAAAAGCACTTTCAAAAGTGAATGCAACGATAATGAAACATAATGATTGCATTATTTATCTTGTAAGGCTAAAGCTCTTTAAATGAGGAGTAAAGCCTTGTTCGACTGTATACATCTACCAGATCACGTTCAAAAGGGTTGCGTATTTGTGTAAAGTTGCTCTGAGGAAATTCTACATGTTCTTTTCACAAAATTAGAGGCCACAAGGGATGAAATCCTTTTGGTTTCACAAAAGTGTGAATGATGAAACTTGAGAAGCAGTAATGCTCCTCGCAGTCTTTCCGTTAAATCCAGCCCCTCTCTTTGAAGTGCTTGTAAAGCGTGGGATAATGCTTGATTCTATAGGTATACATATACCAAGACTAGACTTACCAGATTACCACATCATAGTCCTTTTTCAGGCAGTTCAGATCAAAAAGAGTTATTATGGTTAAAAAGGAAATAAAATAAGGAGCCTGGAAACGCGAAGCGTTGATGTGTATGTAATATCTAAATGTATTTATACATATGTAGCTTGGATTACGGTGTCAATTGGAACTCTTACGATTAGAAGAGCGTAACTCATAATACTAATTTATATTCCTCTTTATCGTGAGCAGATAAGTACCCTGGACCGCTTCGTGGAAGATGAGAGCTTCCTAAAGTTGCACATCATGAACTTGTATTTAAATGACAATAGTATCACCACAATACACTCCTTGGACAATACCGGATGGCTTTTTAATTTCCAGGCGTTGAGCTTAAGGAACAATAATTTGACAAATGTGAGAATCCAATTACTGTAATCTTGTTTCCACTGAGTATTAAAAACCATTAAATGTAGTTGCAATTATTTACGATTATAAAATAATTGAAATGAATTAACTCAGCCAAATTATTTTCGCAGGCACCAGTTTATCTATTGGAAAAAATTTTAAGGGAAAACAAGAGGCTTTATAAAATGGACTTGAGCAACAACAATTGGAAATGTGATTGTCACACTGTATCAAGTTTCAAGGTACGTTTGAACTGACTAAAATTCGAGGATTCATTTTTAAAGTCATTTATTGCTGTACTAATAATTTGAAATGTTATTTAATATGGGTATTTCATTTAATGGCTTTCAGTTATGGCTTCTTCGCTACCACGAGTACGTAAAAAACATTGAGGAAGTTCGATGTTCACAGACAAATGAGCAGGTACAACATTTAAGTCAGTTTTATGAGCTCACTAAATTTGTAAGTTATGATTTAACAAGAAAGAATGCATTCACTATTGAAAACAGGTGCGCTACATGAAGGTGGAAGAATGGTGCCAGATGGATGACGAAGCCCCAATCATTGAGATTCTGGATTTAGTTAGCATAACTCTAGCATTCCTCATAGTTGCCATCATTTGCAAAGTTTACTATGACTACTGGAATTACAAAAAGCATGGCAGGTTGCCTTGGCTGGTGAGTAAAATGTGATAAGCAGCTATAGTTGTTCCAGTTCCAGGTCTAGTGCCCGGAAGCCTGAGCCATGTAACAAGCCTGAGTGTGAGAGAGCGACAAAGCTTAAAGTTTCAGTTTACCTGTTCAGCTACTGAATAAGTACCTACTTTTGAAATATCATTTGCATTGAAAAAAGCTTCTGTCGACTCATGAGCATTGCTGTGTCAAGTCAAATGTAAGTACAAACGTTATTTCGATGTACTACTGTAAACTGTAAATGTTACTTGTTCATAGAACCATTGTACAGAAGTTGTTAAATTATTTGTGAAATTAGTTCGTGAAAACCTTCCTTACTTTAGTATGTACATGCGTATCATGCGAATCTCTGTAGCATCAGATGTCACATGAAAGTTGTTCCGAAAAATTCGAGACTGAATAAATGGGCTGGTTTCTTTTAAGCACTTGAAGATTTCTACTTAATTACTGTATTTAAGTTTTGAAAGTTTGTCATCGGTAACAAGGAGTATAAATTCGGAGAAGAGTTAAAACGAATGAGGTGCATTTTCTACTGAAATCATAGTGATCCACTTGCATATATATTCGCTTAAAACCAAAATTGTTTAGATACTTCGGTTGAAATAAAAATGACCAACTGTAATTTTCACTTAATTCAAAAAGAATGAAGTACAGTAAATGATAAAAACTAAAGGGATAAAGTGCATTTTAATTGCCGTCAAAACAAGATGTAATAATTTCTGGAAAAATTGCACGAATCACACAAAGTGTAGGAACTTGGTACGATTTGATACTCCTGACAATCACATTTGGTCTATGCCGATTTAAGAAACTATTTAAGAAACGAATAAACCAGATTCATTTGACCTTTCAATGAAAACGCATCTGGTCTGTTTCACCTTCTCATCAATGACATATTATATGTAGAAATAATCTAAAGCTACTCCATAATGCATCATGAGATCTGCATAAACTTTACTTGAACTCAGTTGAATACGATTTTTTGTAAATGCACAAACAACAGTAGATTATGTCACTAGGGAAGAAACTAGAGCAAGCTGCGAGTCATACTATACATCTGTACAATTGCGCACCTGGATGAAACATATCGTATGTGGCATACCTTTTAATACTTTTGTGAAATATGGGCTGCGTATGTGCATAAAATTATTCGAAATGATTTGTAGTACCAAAAAATTAAAATGGCTTTTCAACTAATTATCATTGAATTCTCAATTACGTTATACTGTAAGGACAGGGTTCAGCATTAGCAATATCTCGTAGGGCTCTGTAAACGTTGTCGGGATAATGGTCCATCATCATTTTAGGGGTTACTTTTACTTCGCAAAATTCAGATCTGTGTGCCCACCTGTACTGGTACCTTGGACCATCAATTAAATCAGGCCTGAAACATAGACACACAATTTTAGAAACGACTTTTACTCCTTGTCATAAATACTTCCCAACAAAATCCTGTAGTAAATATTTACCTTGACGCAAAAATAGGTCGTTCTGTTACATGTAGAATTCTCCCAGGAGGAAACATAGGACAGTTTGTCACCGATTCTCTTTGTCTTCTGTGACTAACTTCTGCTAGAGATACCTAGAATTAATTTGGACATAAATATTTTAAAAATAATATATAAAATGTTTCAAAGCTGCAAAAAGCAGTTTTCAGAACTTCCTGTGCAAGTTTGGATGTTAGAAGTTAGAATGTTGTTTAACTTAAACAGTAGTTTGTTGTTTCAACATTTCAACCTAGTTTTCACTTACGTAAGTGTGATAATTAGGTGGCTCAATGGCAGATGCCAAGAGATTGGTGTCACTTGATGTTGTTCTTTGTGTTTCCTCACGAGTATCCCCATAAACAAGATTTGGAGAACCTCCCATCAAGACATAAAAACATCCGCCAACAAGAATGCGATACTAGATCAAGAATGTAATACAATATAGACATACATTTTTATAGCTATTTAAAGGGAAATAATTTCAAAAATTGATAACCCACAGCTGTTAGATAAATAACGTCATTATTACCTTTGGCGTCCGACATTGATTAATGGCACTTTCTAATGTTTTCTTGAACTTTTCAAAACTGGGAACACTCAGCCGTCCAACAATGTCGTCACCTACTATTACAGAAGTGACAAAATCTTCGCAATACTGCGCTCCCTCCATTGTCAACAGGCCTCCTACAAATTTTGCCAACGAAATTTACAAATAACTGTTTTTGATCTAGGGTGATGGAAATGATTTGTTAACATTTAATTACCAGGTGCAGAGTACGCATAGCACCGAAGATTAGGATACTGGCTCTTTAGAAGTATACTAAGTATTGTCGCAGTACCCGCACCAAGACTGTGTCCGGCTATAACTAAAGTATAATCTGGGTTATTAACAAACGCTTGACCCAGTAAATTTAAGCTCTCTAGTTTCTTTAAAACATTTTTAGCTGCAAGAATCATGCCATTATGAGCCTGAAAATATAAATAAAATCATAGGTAGAGTAGAACATTATTTGAGGGTTTTCAGCAACACTACTCTTTGATTAGTTAATCAATACTGCTTTTACCTTAACTTCTTGTGGAATATCCGGGCTATCAAGTGTCTTTGCTTCTGCCGTTAAATCAGTTAGCGCGTCTCTAAGGGACATTGTTCCTCGTATTGCTACCACCACTGATTTAGTGGAATGATCCAAAGACACAAAGAATGGCGTCTCATAAACTGGAACATTTAGACAAAATATTTCATACGAAGGAACTATTTCACACACCGTAACATTCTCTGAATCATATATTCCAGAAAACAGACCTTGATTTTTGAAAGAAGCATAAATCAAATCTCGTTCCTGAACTTTTATCGTGTCTTTCAATGCTGAGGTATTACAATAACAGCAGTTGTCACCCTCTATTGCACAAGGATGATTTCTAGAATTAATAAAAACAACAATAAATACTTAAATCTTAACAGAAGGTTGCTAATGGAATGACTTCAATTATTACAGTCATGCATTACACACATTCTTAAGAACCGAACAGAAAAAAGCAAAGTAAGTAAAAATTCAACGTATTTTAGCATTACATGCAGCAGCCGCAACACAGAAGATTCTCCCACAAACGGCAAATGCCTGTTTTCATGTGAGCAATGACGTACCAAGGCCAACCATAAGATCCTAGAGCAAACTTCATAAAATGAGCAATATACTGGGGAGAATTCCATTTATCCGATGGTGTAGAAACAGAATTTTCAATATCATCCATAAAAGGCTCTTGTGTAATTACTGAGTCTCCGTTTCTCTCTTTATCATAAGAAATATTTCTCAAAGCACTAGCTTCAGCTTGAGTTTTGAGGTGCAAAATTATTAACCCCGCAGCTAAATCGGACGGAACGAAATCCACATCTTCCACTAAATAACTCATGATCTCTACATCCCACCAAAAACAAACCAATGTATACACACCAATATGCAATAAATCACCCATGGCAGCAACACAAATATCAATATCTTACTTCCAACTTCCTTAAAGGCATCTCGACTAAATTCATCGTTTCCGGTGCAAGAGCATAAAAGCAGTCGACAACGTCGTTCCCAAACCCGGTGGTTTTTGCTCCAAACACCAGTTTGAAATCTCTCATACCCTGCATGCTCCAGTGTAGCTGATGAGGATCCATGTGGGTCAAAGACAAGAGCAATGACGAATATCATTACGACAACGAGTACCCAGTTGCAAATTATTAGGCCTGTACCCACATCACAAATCCATTACATTTCAACCCAATACTCTCAAAAGTCATTTTCTCCGTTGAATCTTAGTCCAAGTAAATCCATTTAAAACTACCCAGTTCAAATACCTTTAATAAGAAAGACGGCTTGCGGGGCTTCTTCGCACCCCAGAGTTTCACCGAACACCCATATTGTTCCCATAATATTCCATCCAATCTCAGGGATTTCAAATGTCAGTCTACAAAACAAAAAAGTCCGATCCAATATCATACACCATTCTCATCACAATTCAATTAGGAAAACCACCAAAAATTACCCACACAAATTACATCCCAACATACAGTATATATAACTATAGTTTCAAAACATCAATTGAAATAAAGCACCTTAAATAAAGGCATGGGACGACATATTTTCTGGACTCCTGATCCACGATATATCCCGCCATACTGTTCTGGATCAGAGCAATATCCGCAAACACCACTGACAGAAGAACTACAAAATTTCCATACAAGTAATATCTCAAAAAATTCCCCCCAGGACAGTCCAAGTTGATATCATGCTTCCAAAATATAATACAGCCCGCTATCAACCTACAAAACACAAAACAGTTAACAATTACCGCAACATGTGCTTAATTCAAATGCATGTGCCGCCTTCGTATTTCCACAAAACAAACATATTAAATATACATATTTCATATTAAAAAAACAATAATACCCTCAAACACTTGACCTGTCAAAAGGCTACAAAGTACGTCACTCACCATGAAACTCTCACCAAAAGGTCAATAAAACCCGGAAAGACAAAATCGTCACTCGCGATTTGCCATCTCCGTCCGAAAGCCACGAGAGCTGGCATTGTGTTAAAAAAATGTTATTTTTACTTTTAACTGGGAGAAATTTCGCCGGAATTTCAATAAATTTCAATTAATACACATTAAAAATAATCTCCTTTCAACTTTGAACTCCTGTCGTTACTCAACAACATTCTGATGAACTTGAGATTAACTCGAGTTTAAATAAAACTCAACTGCTCACAGCTCAAAGTCCCAGCAAGTGAATTAAAGGATTTATTATTAAAAATTAAAACAGTGGTAAAAGTTACATTTTAATCTCAAAAAATTACACTGTTCACTTTCAGTCTTAGCCCTCAAGCTTCATGTGTCTATGCATTTACTCTGTGTGTGTGTGTGTGTGTGTGTGTGGGTTGTTTATCAACACGAACTAAAGAATTAGCCCTTTAAACTCTAGTGTCCTACCCTGTGTCCTGCAGTCTGAGTTTCGTACGTGTATGTTTTCCAATGTTATTAACTGTCACTATCAAAAACCTACTTTACAATTATAGACACACTGGCCATAGTCGAACTTTCCGCCTCACTCTCTCTAGACCGACGTAAAGGACTGGCCAAGTATCTCGTAACGTAAACAAAATGGTATTTCTGTTACTCATGCTCTTATTTTGCCATTCCCACCCTGTTAACTGTAACTTACCATTCCTGAGCCTAAAATATTTAAATCCTTATTTATCTTCCAGAAAAAAGTATTTATAATAGTCAAGGAACCCTTAATAATTTGAAAATGTATCCAGGCTCTGTCGCTGAATTCTACTCTCAGTATGTTTTTTTTTAAATTAATAATCCCGGATTCATTAGTTTTTTAAAAATTAATAATCCCGGATTCATTAGTTTTTTTAAAATTAATAATCCCGGATTCATTAGTTTTTTTAAAATTAATAATCCCGGATTCATTAGTTTTTATGTGGTCCTTGGGATTGGGGATATGGAGTGGGGACAACAAGTTTTGAATGAACAAAAGTAAATACAGTTTTAGGTTTAAAAACATGATGCCTGGAGATTTAACTACTAATTTTTGTAAATTCGTACCATGCCTCTATAAATGTAGTGTTTTAATGTTAAAGTAATTTTAATTTAGTTGGTTATTAGAGAATAAAAAACTGATAGAAGCAATAGTTAAGAAATACTTGGATTGTGGTTTTGTTATTAAAATTTCCTGTATTTAAAAATATTGTGATCCTTCAAATTTATCACGTCAAAACGTTCCATTGAAATAGCAGTACAAGGGTAAGTGACCAAAGAGGGAAACATTGGAGAGATACTGTCGGTTACAGAAAGTTAGCATAAAAGTACGAGTTGGTTATAAAATGTGTACTTATCAACGATTTTGAAGGTTATTTTTGAATTATTTGTGAATATATTGGAAAATCAGGTATACACTGTTTTAATGAAAATTGATAGTTGTGGTAGCTGATAACTGCAGTTAGTACCCTCATGGGATTTTATAATTAGCCTAGATTTTACCGGTCTGTTACATGTGACGAGTCTCTAAGAAGATAGGACTTTCACAATATTTTGCATTGGTGCAAAGTTGTGCGCCTACTGTAAGGGTGGACTCAGATCATAGTTATGTTGCTGAAGATCAGAGGATACTCAAACACTTGTGTATTGTAACGATGGATCAACTGTCTGGTACTGTATTGATTTTGCTGCTTGTTGTATTCAGACTGACCAGGCTTCCAACATAGTTTCGGCTTTATATCCTAGAAATCCTAGAAGATGCACAGTCTATTTATAAAACGATACTTGTACTCTCGTGAGTATGGCAGGGGCAAGGGAAGGCATTTCGTTTCGCACATCTTTGTGTTGAAATAGTACAGATCAGGTTGTGGTATGCAAAAGCCAGAGCAGAGCAGTCTGTACTAGTTGCTTTGTTAAACTGGTCGAATCTGTTTTGCTCAATGAGTCACTAGGGAATTTAACTTTTCCCTATTCGAAAATTATCTCAAACATTCCCTATTTTCCTGCACAGGTGTATGTCTGAATACTTCCAGCCAAATTAACGTGAACATGATACTATGAGAATTCACCATACCCACTTATTTGGTTTTGACTATATGTCAGATAAATATTCTGTATATGCATGTATGTATGTTCCACTGGAAGTGCCTGTTATCACACAGTTTTATTACTCATGGAGAATGCAGGGTTTTCTCATAATCTTATCTTATTCTCATAATTTTCTGCCTGATACATAATATGGCATTGTGAAAACCCACGAATAAAGTCAGCACGTATGTATGGTGTCACTCACGAGCATTTTAGCAGTGCGGATGATATTTTCCTATGCAGCAAAATCAACAACGATTCAATGTACAGTAAGTTTGAAGTTATAGAAAAACCTATTTGTTCCTATATGACGAGATTTTCACAACACGGAATCCCCAGGTATTTGTACAACGTGACTCTCATACCATTATCAGCCCCCCACCCGCCCACAATTTAGCCCGTATAAGGGAGTGATCATCCGTAATTAAGTCCTGCATTTTGAAACACAATTTCTAAAAAATAAAGATTCTTAAAAAAATTCAAATTATTATCTTGCTAGAAAAAGTTATTATGTACCAATAAAAGCTTGTGGAATATTTTAAACAAATTTTCTTAACCTTTCGGTTGATTGTTTTCTTTTTAACTGTAAGTCTCAATTATAAATAATATTTACACTGGATCAAAAGTCAACTACAAAATACCGTTAAAATATTTCTAAAATGTTTTTAGTACGGTAAGAAAAACTTTGACACGTTTTTGGCCCCAATGACCGCCTATTTAGCCTAAAAATAATTATTCGATTTTATCAAATGTGGGCTCCGGAGGTAAATGGTATTGGTCACCCAGAACATGGTAGATACACATGTGTGCATTGAAGTGTATGTTATTTTTACTAGGATAGGCAAAAAATGTATTCAACAGGACTCTCGGTATTTCATGTCCTTCTCGTATTTCGTAAACCTGCAAAAATTACGAAGGTCCCCTTATAAAAGTATTTTCTGTACAACTTCAAAAAAAGCATTTGTTTTAGGCATACTCTCATAATTAGACAGCAGCGTATATATGTTTTGTCCAAGTGGCAACGTGAATCATTTTTTATTGAGATCGTGGTAACAAAGTAAATTTGTTCACAACTGTCATTATTTCACCTTGAAATTCAAGTGATTCCTTTTGTAAGAACTATATTAATTACAAAGATAGCTGTACGTAATTTCACAATATTGAGTTTCTACAACTGGTTCGGATATAATGTGACATTTTAATAGTACAGACAGTGTTATTAATCAACTGTAGCGAGGTAGATGTAGCTGTAGTGTGAGATGGAGTTAAAAAGCTATTTTCAATTTTAATTTGTTTTTTATATGTAGGTGTGTCATTATTACAATGTAAATTCAAGGCAGAGAATGGAATACTGTATTCCTTGACATCTACTTCCTTCAGTTTCTTCCTGATCTGATGCAAACATAATAAATTGTACAATAATTATACGCCTATACAGATGTACATAACTCGGATTTGTATTTGCATGGCATGGGCCTCTTGTGGAAGGATGTAAAAAATTCCGGATGCTTCACGTGCACAGTCCCTACATTTTCTTGTAATTATGCAATTTTATTATAACACTGATACTATCAAATTTAAAAGCTTGATATTTTTATAACAGTTTATTTTGAAAAGGAACACTTCTGTAAATTGTTTAATATTTGCATAGAGATGCATAAATATCGTTCTATAGCATATGATTAGTTCATGAGAGTTTATTGTAGACTATTTCCAGGGGCAATGACATTCCGAGACAACAACAACCTCATGGTCATATATTTAATTTAATATTTTGAGTAAATGTCATTAGAAAACCACAAGGGGTGAATATACATACCTACCCTTATCATATGCATTTTCATGTTTTAATTTGTTTTCAAATAATCTTAGGATTTGGAATGCAGGAAAAGTGTTATCTATTTGACTGTAAACAATAAATACAAAAAACAAGAATATAACAACAAATACACAAACACGAATTCCAAAATGATATCATCACGAATATTTTAGAAAAACAACGGCGATCTTTATCAGGCAGCGGATTATTGCAGTCTTCTGATTTTAGCCCTTCATGGTTTGAAGCAGTTAACCAAACATTCTGTTATGCGGAAGAGTGCTGATGAATAATTATTGTTATGATTATATATTGAAGACATCGGTAACCTTGCTGACCAGCCTTGCATATCTAGTATTGAAAAACCTTAGCTTTATTTTGTTTACAAATGAGTTACATAACATAGATATTTTTTCAGCATTCCATTATTGGCTTGGTAAAATCAACACTGATTTATTTCCAATACCTTTCTTGGAAATCATAACTTTTAACCACCAGCCGCAGCAGTTGCAGTAGCTATAACCGTAACTGCTTGAGCGAGGGCTATAATTGGGCCTGATGTTTCTTTCAAGGTAGCTGTGAAGTTGTTAAAGTGATGGGCTAGCCATCTTCCGAAGCGTCTATACCAAGGCAGTCTCTCCATCTTCTTTTCGAGATTTTGCAGTTCATTTTCCTGGAGAGCATGTCCAACTCGAGCCTCTTCGCTCTTCACTGCAGTCATTATTTTATCCACGTCTTCCATGACTTCCTCGGGTGATAATTCGGCTGAAAGATCAGCTTGACGACGTTCATGCTGATATCCCTGAGTCTAATAAAAATATTAACAAGAATTTATTGAGAGTATAATGTGACAAAGAGTTAACGAAGAAGCAAATTCAGTGTAGACTCCCTCTGTAAGAGAATCCTGTAGAGAGCTGCTTCTCCATGGGATCAGATTGGACTCCTTGCTATTTATTATATTTATTTTTTTCCTTATATCCGTAGTAATTTTAAATAGCAAAAGACATTGTATAGGAATTAAATATTTTCTCCATTCAGGGATGCTCCCATAGGGAGAATGAATGAGCTGTTGACTGGTTCACTCTTGAGCCCTATTCAGTTTAAAGAAGGTAAAGCAATATTAAATAGTTACTGCACTTCTTGAGTACCTGTAATGTTGAGCGTTTATAGTGCCTCGGGAGAGATGAACAGCTCTGAAGAACAACGGCAGTAACCACAAGGGTACTAAAAAGGATCAATCCATTCGCCATTTTTTTTAATTGATACACTACACAGCAGTAGTCAAGAGTTCTGAAATATAATCTGTCGCGAAATCAGTTCAATCAGTGTATAAGTATTATTGTCTCTCGGGAATTTATAAAGGTCAAGTCAGGAAGTGATGTTACTAGGAGGATAATGAAATAAAGTGAAAAACCACATACCACATCCCTTAAACATTCTTCTTCCTTAATCCTTGTTACACAAATAGTTGTTATAGCATGGCACTACTATTGTAACACCAGGAATAAAATCCTGATAATTATTATGATTTGAAGTATATAAGGTGTATATATAACACATCGTCATTTGTCGCCAATCCAATATCACCACTCAAAGCGCCATGACATTCTCAGCAAATTAATCTAAAAAACATTTTCATAAAATTAGGTCAAGTACAAACTATTCGCATTCGACAGTGGCCAAAATAAGACTGAAATATTGTTACAAGATGCCCTAAACATTACGGGCAAGGAATACTGCAGCATTTGATGAATTCGTGTTAACAATGATTGCAGGTTTTGGCATGTTGCAAGATTCCAAATAATTTTTCAAGATAATTTCAAGAATTTTCAAGAATGTCGGAAATAGTTTACTTCTGTCATTTTACTGCTGTGACTTTATTTTTGACCAGCTGTTTGTAATTTTGGAAGATCTACAAAAAATGTATCTTGAAGAATTCTTATAGGAATTGAAATGTTTTTTTGGCTCGAGTAATTACACAAAGTATAGAGGGAATTCGAAAGTTTTGTGATACTCTGTACAATGTAAATTGTGTGTTTACTGATGACAGGAAGGATGATGTGACTGAGGTTCATGTACCTCTCATTTTACTTATCGATTGAGCATATTCCACGGAATTTCAGGCTACCTCAAACTCAAACATATCAAATTATTTTATTGTCGTACTTAAAACAAATAATTGCATGTATGTAGATAGTCAGATAGATAGATTTATGAAGGGTCGATTTAGCCTTAGCCCTTGCAATTCGCTCATGATCGAACGTGTTACAAGAAACTTTTTATAAGTCTTACACTGTGTAATAAAAAGGTTCCCTGTTAATAACAGGCTGTTATAAAAATGTTCAGCAAAAATCTCTACAGCTGTTTTTTCTTCCAAAAAGGTAATATACGTTGCACACATAGTGGAGCAGGAGTCGGATACAAGTGTTCAGCACACCATCAATATTTAAATTTTAGTAGAATATATATAGTGCACTCATATCAAGAGCAGTCATGCAGAATTTTATCTGCAATAAAATGAAATAATTTGCACATAATACCAGTTAATTGTTACTAATACTAATTGCAAGTAAGAATATTATATGATAACAAAAATTTCGCGTGTATTTTTCCCAGTAGTGATCATATCATGTAATTCACCCCCTTATGGCTCAATTACGGGTTAAATTTACTCCTACAATGATATACAGATATGATTACAATGGCGCACACTAAAAAGTTTAAATGAGGGACAGTTTCCTTGAAATCAAGCGGAAGGAGCACGTACTATTAATATTAATTCATGTTAAAAGAATTTGGACATGAATTTTTAGTGAGAGGTTTACCTGCTTGTGGCTCAATTAAGACTAATTTAGTTTTAAGATTAAGCATGGGAAAATGTCAAAATGTGGGACCATTCCCCTGAAATCAAGCGGAAGGCCCTAATAGTCATAATTCTAAAATTATTATTCTTGATGAAAAAAAATGTGCGCATGTATTTATCTCCGTAGTGACCCAGCAAAGTGGATCACTCGCTTGTGGTCCTTTACGGGTTTACAAGTATACAGACACATGCTAACATGTCAATTATGGGGATGGACAATTCCCCGGAAATCAAGCGGAAGGAACCCCACAGTCTGTTTCCACAAACTATGTTTTCATGAATCATGCGATAGTTTCAGTGAAACCCACAGCAAAAACCTACATAATTTTGTTTGAGCTTCCTTTCCACGAAACATTTATAACGTTCCATTGCTCTGGAAGGTTAGTGGATTGAACGACTGGAAGCAAGATATTGTTACGACACGAAAAATGGCAAAGTTTACTATTTTCGTACCTTTTCTAATTATTGCCGTTTCTGTAATAATTCAGGAAAGTTCAACAAGGTCAATCCGGTCGGAACCTCCATGGGTGATTTAAATTGCATATATTTTTATAATTTTTCAAAACTGACTTTACTTCAAAAGTAACACCGTTTGAAGTAAATTATGATTAAAAATTATAAGTCATTTAGTTAAATTTTGCCTATACTTGTTTAGAGACAAAACAGAGATACTGAAAACCGCAGTGGACTTATCGACACGGAATTCAAGCAAGATTTTGAAGAGACTTTTAGAGTTGTTGAAGAGCTGGAGCAAAAATATGGGAGGTCTCTGGTAGTCGAAGAACTACAAGCGCTTGAAAAGCAACTTGAGAAGGATCCAAAATATTACAAGTTTGCGAAGTTTGTTACAAGTCAGTATAACTCCTTAAAGGGTCCTGTCAGAGATTCTCTGAGAAAGCGTCAATCTCTAGATGCGGAAGGGGAAGGACGATTTGTGCGATATCCTCAATATTACTATTTTTATCAATGAAACGGCAGTGAAATTTAAAAATCTGCATGGAATAGCTGGTCAGCTTGAAGTACTTTTGTATATATGTACATATCTACTCTTGATTCAAATATTTAATTTTCTAATTTTTTAGAGAGAAATTTCACTCTAGCATGATTTTAGCCCTTATGACACAACAATGCGTATACTCAATGTATTATTAAATTACATTTTTTGAAACCATGAATTTGATTGTTATAATTTGTATAGATGATATCTTGCAAGAACCTGTTATATACTAGCTATTGCAATTTCGTCTATAATGTTGTCAGTAGGCTAAATCTATGTAGGCATTTTGGAAGAAACGTACGCAAGGGTTATAAAATTGCTTCCTTTCGTTACAGTATTCACCTTCTGCTAGCTGTTTTGAAGACTTCAAAAATACTAATAATGCAATAATATTTTTATCCAAGCAGTCATATGTATTTACATATAAAAAAAGATGCAAAATATATGTCATATGCAAGTTACGTTACAATAATAAACTGCCAAGATTATACAATTTTATTGTCTCATAATTAAGTGAATTTTAAACATTAATAGTTACAAGTCACAACCCCATTAGAATTTATTATTAATAAACTCATTACCCCCTCTCCCCATCTACCAAAAGGGATTATCCCTTATGTTTGGATACCATTAAATTCTTAGCCAAATGTATTTATTTAATAGTAAATTTTTACGGCCCTTGTTAAAACGGATTCTTTTTAACCATATTTGTGTGTTTCGTTCCTCCGATCATCGCACAGAAAGAACGTGATTCGGAGGAAAATATTTTGTGTAAGTACCTTAAGAAGAATACATTATTCCTACATTTACAACAAATACAATTTTTAGGCATGAGTTTTAAATCCCCTCCGGGCACTATTTCATAATAATGTAATCCAATATTGACAAATCAGAAATTTATTATAGCATTTTACCACGTAATTGCATCGTAAAAATAATTAACAATTTCTACATTTTCATTCCATGGGAGTGGAATGGGAATTGGGTTAGAATTACAAGCTGCATGATTATGATTTATAAAGGAAAATGTCAAACGCACTGCCGTCAGACAGTCAGACCACATCCTTACACAGCGATTCTTTTAAAGGAAACTGCTGCCAAAAGGTCCTGAATTTAAAAGGTATTACATTAAAGGGTGATAAATGTATGCAGTATGTTGCAAATTCAAATCATAACACCAGTATTATTTTTTGACAATACTTCTGGGACATGGGCAGTAACGAGTGACGAGATACTCCCGCAACCCGGAACAAAGCTAGTAAAACCTGCAACTGGACTGGAAGTGAGGCATACACAAATGTAGCACTCAATTAACATTAATAAAACAATAATTCATTTATAATTATTATTCTAAAAAATATCTCTATCATTATACACACCTAAATACCTGTCTATCCTATATTATTGAAGTCATGTAGGTGAATCACACGCATATTATTTTTTTATGCTACCTCTCGTGCTCTCGTGTTGTGCCTTTTGGCCGCGTAGGATTTTCGGGCCACCGAGGATTACATGACAAATGTATGGATAGTTATAGATACACGTATAATGCACGTAATTATAAATACCTGCACGTACATATGCAGCCCGGAAAGAATAATATGGTATAAGCAGCACTCATAGCTTAATTTCCAGGGAAAAGGAAAGCCCGGAAGCGTAATTTAAATTTTTACCAACTGCCAAAATTATGACGAAAAAGTACGCGGTTGCGAAAGTGTAAAGGGCAGTAATATTCAGAAACCAATGCATGTACATACATAAATAGATAGATATGTATTCAGACAATCTGCAGCAAATGCGTGATATTCCTCGAATTAGCTGATTAGAATGAAGTAATAACTTCCCACATGTTTTGGAGTACGACATACATATGTACGTATGTATGCACCAAATCAGCAGAAACTATAAGTTTCCAAGAAAAAGTCAAAATCTTTAATCATTTGTGTTTTGCCTATGACTATTTTCTAAATACTGAAAATTGACTGGAAGTGTATGTAAAACAGAAAACATTTCCTGTCAACACCAGTACTCATTACAGTGTATTAATAATTTCCTAAATATAAATCATGCTGTCACTTGTATTTAGATGATCATGAAAAATGCCAGCTACGCTATTAGCTTCAGTGAATTGAAAGCAGTACGAAGGGAGGGATTAAATTTGACCAAAAAAAGACAATGAAAATGACCACCAAAACACGCTATAAACTAAAGAAATAAGTCACAAAGAGGCGGAGTGTCACAGTCATACAAATGAGATCCCCGAGAGTCCTTGCATGGCTGCACCTGGTATTGCACCAAGTCAATAAAAGCGGAGTACTGGGAACTTAAAATCGGTTTATACATACATATGTAATTAATTATATGCACACGCAACACCCACAGAAAAATAATAGATTGCCACGAATTAAAATTGTATGTGGATTAATGGGCTCATATTGGTTAGCACAGGTTTACGAGACAAAAAGGGTGGTCCGCGATTGTAGACCCACTTTTAGAATCTGTATTTTTGGGGGTAAGATAACTGATAAATTCTATCAGTGATTTTACTGTCTTCGATAAAAACGAAGATTCCGCGATCTGTGTCAGTGACATGGGTTCATTCCATTTTTCAGCAAACGCTTCAAAAATCCGCCTTTTCCAAATTTTACCAAAATTCTTCTAAAGTATCCCAAAAGTAAGCTAAAAAACCCAAAGGAAATACTTAGTTTCTTGCCGCCATGTGATGTCTTATTAACTATATATATGATAGGTGTAGCGACTCTGGAATGTAGTCTCAAAGAAAATCTTTCGTAATCGAGAATACTTCAAAGAAACAGTCAACAACGTCAAGTACTGTTGAGGTTTCTTCTCACAAATAAACAGAACTTCCTGTAGACACTGATGCGTTGACATCATGGGGCGAGATTACAAAAAATTTGGTCTCATCATCTACTCCTGACGGAGTTCGAACTTTTAGCCTGGTGGTCAAGTCCCAAAGTATCGAACAAATTCAATTCTAAACATCTGTTTCGGGCCAAAAGATGATTCTCGGGTACAACTGACCTGCCATATGTAAGCGTTTTTATTGAAGCAAAGAAGTAAAGCACTAATGCTCGGATGTAGCACATTGTCAAATAAAGTTGTAAGCTTTTAAGCAACAATTCTAAGCAACAGCACCAGTGTTTTCTATTAATATTTACTTTCAAAATCTCAAGCTAGTCGGAAAATTCCCTAAATTCACAAAGAAAATGCTCCACCTACGTTGACTACAAAACATTATTATTTAAGGTCTGGCACATTTTCTTCTCCTTCTCAATTTATATAATTTAAGGAGGCCTACCTGGAGTTTATGAATATAAATGTTCACTATTCCAGTTAGGTCTTCCATTTACTCAAATTATTCAACTATCAGCAGTGGTCACAGTGTCTTGTATAGAGAAGACAAGCAGTCACTTTATGTCACATTATTTACATTCAGGAGGCTCACATGAAGTCAGTAGAATTGCATCCACAGTATCTGTACTTCAGTTGGGGCTTCCTATGTAATTATACAAAATTTTACTTTATCTACAGTGACTCCTGTGTCCTTGGGAGACACAGTAGTCGCTGCCTATCCTAATTGACATTAAGAGTAAAATGTTGAAATCAATGTATGTTGGATGTACATTTATGTACATATGTACAACCAGCATATACTAATATTTTCGAGCCTAGATTTGTGTATACATACATATAAAAGCCTTGAGATTGAGGTTTGCTCACAAAATCTCTGACAGGACCCTTCGACGAACTACACCGGATTGTAATAAATACATGCTGGGCTTGTAGCAAATTTGATTGAGATTTATTGGGTTACTTTTATTAAGTTATTACCCAAACAGGAAAAAGAGGTGTAAATAGAAAGATAATAATGTTAAGTTTAGAAAGTTAATTAATAATTATATATTGTTTCCGATGAAAACATTTCGAAACAACCAATAGCCCTTTGTCACATTTATGGAAAGAGAATATTAGACTCAAAATTTTTATTAAATTTGTTACCAGCTCAGAGTTTAGTACTAATATTACAAAGGGGTACATTTAACATGAAAAACGAATGTACCTAATTAGAAATTTTCCCTTCTACGGGTATTACTCAGTATCGATCCTGAAACTGAATTTCTCCTAAATTTGCCCCATTTGTTTAAGGCTCATGACGACAATTCTCAACTTCGAGACCTAAGAGATATCTCCCTGGAAAGCCCATAAATTTCCTATTAAAGAGCATCAAAAGATGTTGAGAAAAAAAATGTTTTGCTACACAACCAATTTTGAATTCCCAATAACCAAGTAATCGGGTAGGAGATCTCTGTGACCGCATATTGACCGAGGTCAATGAAACTTTTCGAAAATCTGGAAAAGAATTTGGTACAGAAAAAGGGAATCATTTCATAAGTTAAAGTTAGTTCACACACATACATACATGTACGCATTTGTGTCGGTTAATAGTATTATATTTATAAACCATTTTTATTCCTCTTTAAGCTTGATAGAATAGTTTCGTTTGTTTTTGGAGTTCCGAAATTTTCGAAAGTATCAACTTGCCCCGTAGAAGAATTTGTTTCTGTTGTTTGTCAGGAAGTCATAATATTTTCATCATTTGAGAATGTTTGGAAACAAAAATAATTTCATGAGGAAATGAGATCCTTAAATATGTGCAACGAAGGTATACAGATAGTTAGCATAAGAATTAATTAAGAAAAAATATGAAGGTAAGCTCATCAAACTGAAGCATTTAAACTCTCAAATAGCATACAGAAACGGGGCCTGAACGCATCACGGAATTACATGGTGTTCAACACAAGTGGGTTGACATGGGTCGCTGGAAACGGACCGACTCTCCCAGGATTGATGTCCCTCAAACCACCACTATCAATACACATACAAATCAGTTTTTAAGCGTAAATAACATTGTTTTTTGTCTTGACGACTGCTATCTTCATATGTATGTGTTCATTACATTAAACAACGCGATTTAGTACAATTGCATTAAGAAGCAAAGTACATGGTACTACAGGACAGAACGAGGGATGCATGCGTTATTACGCCATTGGACTAGAGCAAGAAAAATACATTTGCATCTTAACTAGTTCTAAAACATGTGTAACAATAGTGCTTGCGTAAATGCATATCTACAGTTCCTGAAAAATTAAATCTTGATAAAAAAAATTAACGCACGCATATTTCCCCGTAGTAATCAAGCAATATGATTCACCCGCTTGCGGCTTAATGGCGGGTTTATTTTACTCCCACAGTAATACGAGTACAATTGCGCACATGAAAATCCTTAAATTATGGACATTTCCTGTGATATGAAGTAGAAGGAATAAATACTTATAAAGTTAATTCATGATAAAAACAACTTACGCATTTACTTTTCCCGAAGTGATTAAACAATGTGGTTCACCTGCATGTGGTTCGAATACGGACTTAATAAGACTAATCCCATGAAAATTCCGAACAATTCCCCTGAAATCAAGCGGAAGGAACTAATACTCTAATAATTCCAAGTCATGATAAAAACAAATTTGGTGATGTATATTTCTCCTCTTCGCAGTGATCAAGCAATGTGGCTCACCCGCTTGTGGCTCTACTACGAGTTTTAAAGTATAGTAGTAAGCACATGATAAAAATATGACAATTATGGACTATTCCTCTGAAATCAAGCGGAAGGAACTCCACAGTCTGTTTGCCCAAGCAATATTTCCACGAATCATGCGATAGTTTCAGCGACACCCACAAGAAAAATCTATATAATCTTGTTTGAGCTTCCCTTTCACTAAACATTTATAACGTTCCCTTGCTCTGGAAGGTTAGTGCATTGAACGACTGGGAGCAAGATATTGTTGCGACAAGAAAAATGGCAAAGTTTACTATTTTCGTACCTTTTCTAATTATTATTGCCGTTTCTGTAATAATTCAGGAAAGTTCAGCAAGGTCAATCCGGTCGGAACCTCCATGGGTGATTTAAATTGCATATTTTTATAATTTATCAAAACTGACTTTAGTACTTCAAAAGTAACATCGTTTGTAATAAATTAAGATTACAATTTATAAGTAATTAATTTAATTTAATTTTCCTTATGCTTGTTTAGAGACAAAACGGAGAAACCGAAAATCCCAGTGGGCTCATTGACAAGGAATTCAAGCAAGATTTTGAAGAGGCTTTTAGAGTTGTTGAAGAGCTGGAGCAAAAATATGGGCGGTCTCTGGTCGTCGAAGAACTCCAAGCGCTTGAAAAGCAACTTGAGAAGGATCCAAAATATTACAAGTTTGCGAAGTTTGTTACAAGTCAGTATAACTCCTCGAATGGTCCTGTCAGAGATTCTCTGAGCAAACGTCAATCTCCTACTGATGGTACTGAAGCAGTAAAGCGGCGTTATCCAGAATATTATCCGGTAAACAGGAGGGCAATATAAAAATTCGCTTGGATATGCTTGTAGTTTTAGTCTTTCAATTATGCAAATGTATATAATTATATTTGTATACATATAATTACACACTTGATTAAAATTGCTAATTTTGGACGTACCAACTAACTCACACAAAACAGTATTAACAATAATATAATGTTTATCCAAGCAGCCACACCTGAGCATAAGTATACATAAAGATCTATGGCATATAGTATATTTGACACATATATATGGCAAATGCGAGTTATAGTAATACAGATAAACTTTCGTAGAATATTTGTAATTTCAAGTACTAATAGTTTCAAGTCACAACCCAAGTAGAATTATGATTAATAAACGCATTACCCCCGTCTACCAAAATGCTTTAAAAAAATTCCTGGTAATATTTTCCCTTATCTTTGGATGTCATTAAATTTTTAGACAAATGTATTTATTTAATAGTAAATGTTCACGGCACTTGTTATACCGGGTTCTTTTTTTACCATATTTTTGCGTAACCGAAAAGTTTCATTCGCCGCACAAAGCACAGAAAGAACTTGATTCGGAGGACAGTCTTCTATGTTAGTTCGTACTGGAGGATATCTACATTATTTTCATGTGAACAAATTACATTTTTAGACACGAGTTCTAAATCCCTACGGGACTTCATTTCATACTACGTTTATCTGTACTGTAATTCATTATTGGCAAATCAGAAATTATAGCATTTTATCACGTATATGTAATTACATCGTAAAATTAATTAAATATCTACATTTGCATTCATTGATAGTGGAATTATAGTAGAATTATTACAAAGCAAAGGTGCCCAAAATTATTAGCCTACCGTGTCCGTCGTATTTGTATTACCACCCGGAAAACTGCCACAAACACAACTGCCAAACGTAACTACCTCTTGGATTACTGCCACATTTACTAGTTTGCCACTTGAACGTCTGCCGTCTTTCTAAAAATAATTTGCTCTTAGGAAAAGGTAGTTATAAATTAAAGTTGATCCAATTAGCATGTCATTGTGAAACTTATCAAATCATTCTACTGTGAAACTTAGCATATCAGTGTAGTGTGGAACTTGAAATTAGCATATTCTACTATGGAACTTAGCCTGTTATATGATTATGACAACCGGTGGCAGATTGTTTTGTGGCAGTTGATACCAGCTGAGTTTTTGTAAATAGAGCAGATAATATTGTGCTTAGGGCAGTTCGCCGGAGAGCAGTTATGAATTTGGCGTTTGTGGGGGTAGCAGTACGCCTAGAATCCTAAATTTCTATCTATTTTAAAAAATCCCGAGCTGCAATCGATGAATCGATAGCGATTGAAGCGAAGCGCTCTTGTCTAGCTAGTAGAGCATCACCCCGTGGGATATTTTAGGCCCGTACCCGCCCGCGGCCCGTTAATGTTTACCCGTGCCCGCCCGGCCCGAAATTAAAGTTCAACAATAAAGCCTGGCCCGGCCCGTAAAATTTAAAAAAGCCCGTAGCCCGCCCGCTAATACCAGTGCAGCTTGTAAATCCATAGCTATAGACCCAAAACAATTTTTTAATTCGATTTTTCATTTTCGCCTTTTTTTGAATGAAATTGGTAAGAGCTGGTGTTGCTTCCACTGTAGAATTCTTACAATTATGTTTGGCCAGAGTTGACGTACATCCTTAGCGCGATTGCCTGATTAAATGTCCCTGCACTCATACATTCACATAATTTATGGAAACCTATATTGAACTAGTACGTGTTTAAATGATTTCCAAACTTGCAATCTTCCGACTGTTTCCTGCAATTTAATTCGTTGACATTTAATGTCAAGTCTTTTTTAAAGATAAAATTACAAACGTTCGAAAATTGTTCCATGTATTCAAGTAAATGTACTTTTACAACCCCTGATCCAGCATGAACCACACATGAATTTTTCCACGGGCTTTCACGGTATTTTTCAACCGCATTGAAAAGACCGTACTCGCCCGTAGCCCGTCAAGTGTAATAAATTTTACCCGTACCCGCCTACCGTTTTTACGGGCTTACCCGCAAATTTCAACCGCCCGAGATGCTCTAGTATACATCATTACATGGGGCAGGTGGGTTGCCAGGAAAAGAAGATAATTTATAACAAGTTCAACAAACAGTTGTGAAAATTATTTTTCGCGACCGCAGTGAAAACGGAATTAATTTTTGAAGTCAAATTAGATTTTTATGCAAGTTTGATTTTTTTTCGAAATTCCATGAAATTTCAGAAATTGGAAAACTGAAGGCGGGTGACAACAGTACAAGACCCAAGACGTCGGTTTGCGTTAGTTCTGTCGTTGTAACGCATGCTGTGCGAAAGCCTTAGCTGTCACAAAAATATATATCCCCAGCTCGCATCATGAAAGTCTTATATCCAGGTCTTTGTGTGGAAGGTATTTTATACCTTGACATCATCGAAATCATTTCCATGGTAACAACGAAATTTTAACTGTAAAGTTTGAAATTTCACTGCACTGACCGTGTTATTTGTTCATTATGTTGCCAATACACGAATGCTGTGGCGGGGAACGTATTTTCCACGTCATTTTAAATCAAGGAATTCGTTTCTGTGGTTAAATCTGGTTTCTACATAAATTCGGAGTTTCTTCGAAAGGTATTTTTCACAACTTTAATAATTAACGAATTCGTTTGTGCGGTTAAATCAGATTTCAGGGGCTGGTCCGGTCGTTGTAACTCGTCCCGTGCCTTTCGCTTTCGTGAGACAAAATCAAAAACGAGCAATTTTACAAAAGCGTGTCGCTTTAAAAATTAGGTGGACCCTATACCTAAAAAGCCTTTTCAATTTTCAAAAGGTAGATAATCTACCCTTTTTCCTACGTATTTGCAGCTATGATATTGTAGCCTATAAATGCATATTTATTAGCCTACGAATAACTATTTATTAGTCTATAAAGACCTATTTATTTGCCTATTAATTAACTAGTTTTGGATCGACAACACTTGGTTTATTTTTTTAATGACTTGATGACAAGCGATAGCTCATTTAAAAAAATTTCCTGGATATTCGAGGGATTCGAAATACTTTTTTATCTTTTTTCTTTTCATTGATCTTCTGAGGTTGATTGGTATCACTTTCAGTTCGAATGTTCGAACCTTTTTTACTCAAAATGTCATAAGCTATAATGTCACATCTTCTGTTGGTTCCATTTGTATCCTGAAAATGAATTTCTTCTACTACTTTCCACCCTGAATGTTTTAGTTCTCCTGCAATTAGGGATCTTACAGAGTGTTGAGGGTTATTTCTTAAAAGTTCACCTGTAGGACATTTGCCAAGAATGTGCCATAATTTTCAAACTCGTTGCAAACTAAACAAATAAAATTGAACTAATACTAAACATGGCTTAACAAAATCAACAAGTTCTAAATACCAAAGTGGTGTGATGAGTGAATTGACAATAATAATTTCTCTCTCTCTATTTAAAATGCATAATTAGTTTTAAGCTGAAACCCAGCCTAATCCAAAACAGGAAGCCGTGTAGTCAGTCAAAAACATAATGAAATATTTTAGGTGACCTCAGCCTACAACTGCTCTACTTCTCATAAAACGGAAACAAGATTTCAGGTGAAAAAAAAAGATCTTTCAGATTCATACTCAACTCACCAAACTTATACCCAGTGCACCAATTTTTATTAAAAACTGAAAATATAGGCTCTACCAAATACTGTATACAGTATTACCATAAATTCTAACCAACTCCTATTGGATATGATAAGCGAACGAATTGCAATCGTTGGTACGCTTATTAATGTTTGTTTAAGTTCCGTTTTCACTGTTAGAGAGACATTATTCCTAAGCGCTGTTATTTAATGCAAAATGCACAATGAAAATACAACATCCCCTAAATCATTGATTGTTTTTTAATTCGAAAACTGCCTGCACTGCCCCCTATAAAAAGAACGAGTTCTTGCAGCTCTTACATATATTGCAAGATTTATTTTGGCGGTAATTACTGCACGCTTTTTTATTCCCTACAGTTACTTTGATTTTACATCCTGCCTTTTTTATCCTGTAAAAAGACCTACAAATCGAATAGGCGGTATCTTTGATGAAGCATGATGATTGGGGGCCGATATTCTGTTTCTGGTAAGTGGTAAGTAGTACATACTACGATGGGAGAGTCAGATTATTTAAGACTCAAAACCACATTTATGTAGAATTTCTAGTTAAAATGTTTCAGTACTACGCCTTTTTACTAAAAATCTTGCTTTGCGTTAGATACACAACTTCATATGATATATTATAAAACATCAGCGTTTAGAAGTTCGACTTCTGGTGGCTGTACCCCCTGAAGCCTTGTAAGTAAAAATTTTTAGGGTGAAAACGAAGTTCCCTACTGTGGATGGCGCTATCAGTTTGTCTGCTATCTAGTCAACACGGTAACTGCCGAATCAGTGCTGCAAAACAATTCAAACAATGGCACGTTGCCTATTAATTCTGGAGGAGATTCAGTCTTCCGTTCAACATCAGGAACTTCCATGAGAACCCATATAAACACATGCTAATGCATATGTCTCCGCCAGGTGTCAGGTCCACCAGATGACGGGCAATACAAACTTTTGACAGCGAGGTTAAAATTCAGACCCCGGGCAGGGATGCAAAATGGGACCAGATAATCTGTACACCACATTCTCTTATTTCAAAAAATCAGCGACTACAGGACTATGTTCTGCTTGTATTCAAGAAGAACCCAGAACAATATTAATCGTATTACGCTGTATCTTTTATAATTCGTAAGGAAACGTTTTTTCTGCAGGGTACATGACAGAGTCGCTATACCTGTCAGCAGGGAGATATAAAGACCCCAAGAAATTGTCCAAACGTATTTCCTTTGTATTTTCGGAGCATTTTGGTAAAATCTAGACTAGAGCTTCCAATGTGTTCAACATTTTTGTTCCGTAGGAAATTCCGTTCCGTTCCGAAACCTACTAATGATATTGGTCCCGGTTCCGTTCCGGCTGTCGGGACATCGGAACATTTGAACTGACACCGTTCGGAACAAAGAAGTAAAGTATTTTTTCCGTTACAGGTTCTGTTCCGTTCCGTATTATGCTAGTTTTTCCGTTCCGAACCCGTTCCGTTCCGAAATATACCGGAATTTTTCACAACATACATGATACACATAATTTTAATAGATTGGATGCTAGGGAAGGGAACGATACTCGCATTACATATCTGCAGCTTTGCGAGCTTCATGAGCATTTGCGTAAATTAAATCTAACTCTGTTCAATCAATTTCGTTATTTTGGCAAAAAACTGCTTACAAGCCAGAGCGATAAGAAATGTGTTTCCATTCTAGTTGAACGATGGCGCGACACTTCAGAAATTGTACCGGGGTCGGTTCGGAACGGAACAGAACAATTCCGCTTTTCGATGACATAAATTATATGTGACTTTTTTCGTTCCGATGCTCTGAACCGTCCCGGTCCCAATATCATCGGTACAAGTGCTCATGTTCCGGTTTTGTCCCGATTCAATGACGGAACCAAAAAGAACGTTCCGAAATTGTTCCGTTCCGTTTCCGAACACGGAACTTCGGGATTTCGGAAACCCGAAGGAAGCTCTAATCTAGACAAGATTGATTTGGAAACACTAAATGAAGAAGTGAAGCGTGATCACCCCTGCCACGGATACTGAGGTCACAGAATCTTGAAAACGAAGATTATATGAGTTCGAAAACTCAATACATTGAATATTAAAATTACTCAAAATATTTTCAATTATGATATTCCAAAAAATACCACTTTAACAAGTGTGTCTGGAATCACGGGTCACCTGTTACGTCTCGTAAACCTTTGCTAACCATTATGAGTTCGCAGGTCAACCTTTTACTCCGTTTTACTGAGTTGACACACCACCAGGTGGAGCCATGAAAGTCTAATCTGTCATTTTCCATCATTGTACGGTGTCGCATTCCTCACCTTTGTGACAAAGTATTTGGTGGTAATCATCTATGATTTTTATTAATTGAAATATCCGTCCTAAAACTTTCAATCTAGAGAAATTTGCGTATACTGTGATCTCGTAAAAAATCCCTCCCTGCTGTTTACTTCTCTGAGTTGACTGAGGCACAAGCAGGGTTGGCATTAGGTATATCTAACTACAACTGACAGTGTTGAGAAGTGAAATGGCATAGTTTTGCTACTGTGTAGCAGTAGTAATTGTTACTGCTATTAGTTTTAATTGAAGAAAGTGAAATTATTTTATTTAGCTATTTTTGTCATTTCTAAGTTATTTGACAATAGCAAAAGTATTGAATATTACTTTCATAGTAATAATTGTAAGGCAAGTATTATGAATGTAGCATAGCAAGCGCATGTAAGTATTAGTACATTGATCTGGTTAAGATGCAATGATGACTAGCGCTTGTAACAGAATGCATTAAGACACGGAACTGTTAACATCTCAATAAATACTCTTGTTAATCTTTAGAATAGTAATTCTTGTATTCGGGCAAGTCAATTACTTAATTACACGTGCAATCTGCAACTTTCATAGTAAATCAAACTCAATCGGGATTTTACTATTTATCAGTCACACACACCTCAACAGACAGTATGATTGTGATTGCATCGGTTGATCGACAGCTCGATGAGCGAAGCAATTGGAGTCGTACGCTTGTTGTGGTAGCGCAATTTGTTTTGTATGAGCGAATTTCTTTCTGAACGTTTCCAAAGTTCTCAGAAACTGAAAAATGTGAACTGGTTTGTATCTACGCATGCTGAAATGTTGAAGAGAAGTTTAAAATGAAATCCCAGTTTGTATGATATCTCTATATTTTCTGTGACGGCCAGAATGAATGAGAGAGAGAGTGAGGAGCAGAGGCGAGCTATGCCAGAATGAATGAGAGAGTGAGGTGCAGAGGCGAGCTGTACTTTAGTCAATGACACGAAGTATTTCTTGTTTTGAGAATTACCATGGCATTGTTTGTTTGTATTAAAATTTACCTTAGCATTGATTATATATAAGAATGTAATTGATTGGTAAAAATGTACTGGAGATGAATGTTTGACGCGAAAAGAGAGGAAGTGTGATAAAAATGGCATGGCAATCTTTGGTGTGAATGAGTAAGGATTGAATTTAAATAAAGCTTGTGTTACGTTAAAAAACTGATTGTTTCCTGCTAAAACTCTTGTACAATCATTCACACTGGGTAGCAAAGGCTACCATTAGTACTTTAGTTCGTTGAAAGTAGGAAATAGAGAAAAGTCTAAGTGCACTGCAACGGGTAGTGCTGGTCCTTCGTAGAATTGAAACCAACATACAGAGTTGGAGGTTATTCGAAACCATTATCACTACAGCTACTCTGAGGCTGTAACATTTTCAAAGTTCCGAGAATTGAAAATTCGAAGTGGTTTGCACAACAACGTGTTCAGGGAAATGTGCAATCAATATTTAAAACGTAAATAATGTTTTTGAAATTTTTCAAACATTCTCGAAATATCGAAAAATTTGAAATGCATTACACTTGCATCCTCTACATGGTCAGGAAACCTTTGTGTCGACAAGTTCAAAACCGAGATCGTTCCAGGTTTACGTTTGTTGACAAGGTCTCCATAGTTTGTGGAGAACTGAAAAATTCGAAGTGCTGGTTCGATAATTTACGAGGTCAGGAAAAAGTGTAAGCCAAATTTTATAAGCAAATAGCGCTTTTGAAATTTTTTCGAAAGTGAAAAATGAAAAAGTTCGTAGTGGTCATGAGTTTTTATGGGCAAATTTTTTTCACCAAAGCTTAATGGTATAGAAGCCTTTGTGTCCACAAGGTCAAAACCGAGATAGCTCCAGGATTGCGTTTGTTGACAAGTTTCCCATAATTTTTGGAATTTTGGAAAACTGGACAATTGACAACTGGCAAAGTTGCTGTTTGAACATACACGAGATCAGGGGAACGCGTAAACTAAATTTGGAGGGTTTTGAATTTTTTCGAAATGCCGAAAATAGAAAAATTTGGAGTGGTTTGCACAGGAGGTTGTGCTGCTGAAAGTGGTTTCCAGCTAAGTTGAATAGCACGAAATCCTTTGTGTTCACAAGGTCACAACCGAGATCATTCTATTATATTGCTTCGCTCATACTGTAAAAAGCAAGTTTAATGCGTAGCATTTTTATTAATACATTATTAAAAAATAAACACTAAACGACAGTAATATGGGCAAATTCGCTCTGAATCCAGTCAGCTACATTTCCAATGACTTCCATCGGTGAGTCCGACGAATCCTCCGCTACACGTGCTGCGGAAAACTGCATTTAATAATTTCGAACAACAAATTCAATGCTTTTCGAGATACTTTCTAACGAAAATTCTATGAGCACTCTTTAGTGGGATTAATATGCAATTTTGCTAACAAAATAGTGATTGCTTATGTGTATATGGTAGGTTTGGCTTTCAAGATTGTCTTGAATGTTGGGGCAGTAGTAGACATAGGGGATAGTTTCCAGTCATTTACTAGCACGACACCATGCGACAAACCTCCAAAGTAGGCAGATGAATCGTCCGGATGACAAATACGAACTCCAAAAACATCCTGCTTAAATAGTGAGAAACTTCGATATTAAAACTTTGTCGAAGTTGCATCGCCAAGGGCGACAGCAACTGGGATCATGAGAACTAATCATTTGCAAAACATACTGAGATTGACGGACGGACGTGACTTTGTGTAGCCATTCCTGCATAAGCCAAGAGATTTCGGAATGCTCATGGTTGTCAGAGATTTGGACTTATGTATGGTTTACAAATTAAAATGCATCAGTGGTCTTTAAGAAATAAAATTTTGTTACTAAAAGCATTGGGTCTAACCATTTTCCCGGTTTATTCCTTACATTTTAGTGAGAATCGGCGAAACATCATCATCAAGATTGCCTATATCACCCTAAGATTAAATTTATTTTGAATGGTGTATACATGGGTCACCAATTATTGGGTGGTAGAAACTTGGTAGATGGTTATGAGCTAGACAGTCAAAAGTTAAGCTGACATTTAATAACTCTTTCCTGCACCAAAAGTTGGAATAAATTGTTCTTGTACTGGAACAAGATCAATCAAAAATAAAATTATTGTTCTTTTTCTGGAGCTAGAGCTTCTACTGGGGACAGAAATTCCGTACCGTCCCGTCCCGACTATCTATGGGGACAATATTTTTGTCCCCAGGTCGTCTCGTCCTGGTCCCGTCCTGTGTCCGGCGGGACGTCACTGTCCTCGGTAGAAGCTCTATATTGAACAAGAACAACGGAACAATAATAAGCATTACTCTAAAACATGGGAGAAGCTATTACTTCATTCTAATCAGCTAATTCGAGGAAGATCACGCATTTGCTGTCGATTGTCTGAATACATGTCTATTTATATGTACATATGTACATGCATTGGTTTCTGAATATTACTGTCCTTTACATTTTCGGAACTGCATACTTTGTCGTCATTTTTTGGAACTTTGATGGAGCTTACATTTATGCTTCCAGGCTTTCCTAATCCCTGGAAATTAAGCTATGAGTGCTGCTTGTACCATATTATGCTATAGGGCTGCATTCGCGTAGGTATCTATAATCACATTCATTATATATGTATATATCTACATATAACTATCTATACGTTTGTCATGTAATGATGTAATTCTCGGCGGCCCGAAAATTCTATGCGGTTAAATAGCACAGCACGAGAGGTAGCATGTTTATAATCTCCTGTTTTACGGACATAAGTTGGGGGAAAAAATTAAATTGAATACTCTTGAATGGGACTTGAATAATATAGGATAGGTACGTATTTGTGCATGTAATGACAGGCATATTTTTAGGAATAATTGCAAATCAATTATTGCTTTATTAATGTTAACTCGCAGTGATTATGTAGTTTTTATATGTAAACATCCTGGTTTTGCTAGTTCTGTTCCGGGTTGCGGCAATACCTCGTCACTGCCCATATCCCAGAAATACTGTCCAAGAATAATACTGGCATTATGATATGCATTACCAACATACTTCGTACATTTTGTATACTGTATGTAAGACTTTTGAAACTCAGGACCTTGTGGTAGCAGTTTCCTTTAAAAGAATCGTTTTGAAAGGATGTGGTCTTCTGACGGTAGTGCGTTTGATATAAATTTCCTTTATAAATCTCCATTTTCTCCGTGGAACTATTCTATAGCTAATTATTTGTAAATTTAAACTTCCCGTAATTACATGGTTTATTTTAACGTTTCATCCTTACCAACCGTCACCTGTATAAGGATGGCCAGGAAATGGACCATGGCTGCAATAGCAGTTACAATTCTTTGCCTTGCAATTCAACCTGGTTATGCATTCCGAATTTTGCGCCAATCAGAGGTAACATCTCTTTAAATATTTTAAGTGCTTTAGAGTTACATACAGTATCTAAATCCAAAAATAAAATATTATTATGACTAATGTAGTAACAATTTTTAAATGCATTATGATTTTGTACCAATAGTCAGTGTCGTTGGGAAGTCAAAACAAAGATTATTATGGTGCATCCGAGGAAGAGTCAATTCACCCCGGAACCACAACTGAATTACCAGAGGAAATCAAGCAAGACATCGCAAAAATTGTTGAAATTGTTGAAAAAGAGGAAAAACAGATTGGTCGTGTAGTAACCAAAGAAGAGATGCAGGAAATAGAAAAGCAACTGCAGGAAGCTCCATGGTACCAAAAATTCAGTCACTGGCTGCGTGGTGCGTACCGATCGACCAAAAATGCGGTTGAAGGTATATTTTCGAGTCAACAAGGAACTAGAGAGGCCAGGGGCTACCAAGATTTTTATGATTTTTACTCCAACTAAAAACTGGGGTCTTTTAGGGAGAATCCAGGAAGTCATATAAGAAAAAGTTACATATTATGATTATGTTATCTCTTATTGTAGCAACGCTTTAAGGTGGCTTCCTTGAGTAGTTGAAAATTCAAATGAGTCATATAAAAGAACTCACATACTTATGAAATATCTATTTAATAAATTCGGAGACACACATATGTATATAAGTATTAACTGATTGTTTTGTAATTATCGCCTTCCCTTAAAACTCACCATATACTTCGTCATATGTGTACATACCTATGTATGAGTTCTTACTAATATGAATTATTATGCATGATCATTCGTACCTTGATTCTGTATCTATAACTAAAGGAGTTGATATAACCAGTATTAATTTTATTTATACCTACAAACTATATTTGTTACGGTTTTAAACTCATGCAAAAATTTTGGTTAAATCGGATGATAATGTGAAACTTAATGACATTTGTAATGAACTTGGTGACCTCTTGGCGTGGAGTCGTGCAAATGTTTGTCAACCTAAGCCCCCCAAATCCAAACTTTTATGAAACTGGTCTGACCAGACCAGACCAAGGAAAATAGTCCGGACCATGGACAAGAAAACCATTAAGAGTAATTAAATAATCACGTTTTATTCAATGGAATTCTGATTTTATCCCCAAAAATGACATTTTTAACATTCATAACATCCATGGGATTTTATTAATTCATAAATTTTTATTTTGCAAGCTTTTAGGACCATATAGTCCTTTGGTCTGGTCTGGTCCTGATACTGGACCAATTGCATCTGGTCTGGTTAAACACTTGAACCAGATCGGACCAGACCAGTAATAGACCATTATAAATGGTCCGGACCAGACCTTTAGAATCCCTGAAGCATCACCACGCTAACTGCTGCCACCTTTAGAACAGCAAGATGCTCACTAATCTCCTGTGATTACATACGCAGAGATTGCATGAATATGTCAACAGCATATATGAACTTATTGACGAGTTCACATGGTGGAGCAAATGTGGGTTGAAAGATGTACCAAACTCGTTCTTCATATCGTCACTGAAGAGGCAAAATGGTCTGGCAAAAAAGTGCTGTACAAAAGCATGCGCACGTAGACCATTTTTCCTCTTCAGCGACGATATTCTTGTTTGTATTCTAATATTAAAGATTCTCTACATCAAATGGGACTATATCTGGTCATAATTTTAATAAGTGAACAAACTTTTAATAGTTATTTGAGAACTTGTATGACATACATACATACGTATGTATATGGTGTGGTCAGTCCACACCATTTTATTTTCACAAATTTTTAATCTATGTACATACAAATGTTGTTATATCTAGATATATGTACAGGAACTGAAGTATTCTAATATTATGTGGATTTAGTAAAAAGGACCGTACAAAAAATAGCAGTTTCACAAATCATGAAGGGCAACAAAACCGAGTAATAATTACATACGTCTCATACTAATACTAGTTTAATCTATAATAATTGCCAATGAATATGCACTTTAAATAAGAGTAAGTACAAAATATAGCTAGTCAACAATATGCATAATTAATCATCTGTAACCGGGAATGCTACGAAAAATTCCAAATATTCCCTAAATATGATGATTTGGTAGCCTTCTCAAACCCACCTGGGGTTCAAAATCGATTAAAACCACTGAGCGGAAACTGCTGCATGAAAAATGGTTGTTTCTGCTGGAATGGTCTGAAATTATTGTTGTAGTTGACCTGGTTTGCAAATGCATTAGCATTAGCTTGTGATGAGGAGAAGAGAGGATTCGATTGCTGAGAGGACGCGGCATTTGCTCCGGATGAGCTGAATCCACTCGGCCCTATATTATTCGATAAAGAATTGCTCTGACTAAAACCAAAATTGTTTCCGAAAGGAGACTCCGCGTTTAAAGCTGCTGAATGGCTTCCTCCAAAACTTGCACCCTAAAAGTTGAACATATGATTTTATGTGGCAAGCTAGCTGGTACTAAACACCACCCAGTAATTTATTGACGTATTGGAAATAACCATGTGTAAATACTGTCTTACGTTTGGCCCGACGCTAAAAGTTTGCGAGGCTCCAAATGCACCATTGGTTCCTGGCCCATTCAGAGCATGGGAAAACCCAAAAGACCCCGAGACACTGCCATCTGGATTCCTTTGATAGTCTAATCCTGGAACCTTTGGTCTATTCTTAGGTACATTAATCGAAACAAATGGTCAAAACATTTTATCTCACTCTATCGTATGATAAGCTCATGTACAGCTCATCAAATATAGCGGTCGAGGGATCTATAACTACAAAATTAAAAGGGAACTTATTTCTCGGAGGTGTTGACGCGGGAGTAATATTATTTATTTATTAGTAAATAATGCGAAATAATTTAAGTAATAGTAAATAATTTCCTGAAAATGTTTTTAATACAATAATGGCAAAAATAAAATTAAGACTGAAATCTTACAGTAGGCAACGCCGAAATAATTTGGATTGTTATTACGAAGACAACACAAGAACAGATGAGGGTGTTCATGATGATACTTTGGAATTACTTCACTTTAGATTACTTCTGGAAACACTTCTGCCAAAGCTCGAGATTAGAGTGAGCAGAACCAGGTGAAGTGATTCGTATTTGTAGCTCAAACGCTGGCTTTATTTGGTAATTAAGGAAACGATAAGATTTTTTTGCCATGAATGGTACCACATATGTATGTTGACAGATGCTCATATCCTCTCATTTTGAATCTGCTTCTACAAATGAATGTAATTACATAGATTTTTGCATGTACTACCCATTAGGTAGTTCATATCCATTCCTGAATAAATCAATGTATCCTTAACTTGTTCCAAAATACTGCTTGAGGCTAGAGATCCTTTATGAATATTTTACCACTGAGGTCATTGGTCATTTGTGTTATAAATAGCAGGGGAATTTTGTACACAAGACATGGAAAACCTGCCCTGGTCTGACGCAAAAGATACAGATCCTGCTCTCTTTTTAAGAACAATAAAGTTCTACTTGCAATCTTTTATTTCAACCGTAGTTAATATAAATTCCTTTGCATGTAGTGATTCGTCTTTGACCTTGTATACACATATTGTGTGCTTTGTTAGCAAAAGATGAAGGTACAGGTGAGTATCCCATCACTAACCTTGTAAGGAAATGAACTTAGCTGGAAATTACTGTTATTCAATTCCTGGTACTCTGTTATTTAGATTGTGTGACAAGACAAACGTCATCAGATTTAAGATCTGGGGTCTGAAATGATAAAACAATTGCTTGTTCAGGTACTGTCTCAAGTCTCGGTCCTGCGTTTGCACCTTATATTCACAAGACAAATTGGTACCTCATCTACAGTGCATCCGTGTATAGTAAAGTTAAGCTACGTTATTATTATTTCGTAATTACATTTGAGCAAAGGATTTGAAGGTAATTGCTGCTAATTTCCTACCAAGACTGAGAGAGAAGTCATAGGAATGTCTTTTATTAAGATAGCGTCCTATGTACTTGCTTACTTATTATTAAATTACATGTTAATTAATTCCACCTCAATGATATTCAACATGATACTGATGTAACTTTGCATCCGTGTTATATTGGGGCTTTCCATGTTTCAGCCAATATTTTCCATGGAGATGGACCTTTGTATAATTGTGTCCTAGACGCTGGTTTACTTTTAATTGCTGTCTTACATTTATCCGTTTGGGCTGCGTTCTCTGATGAGCCAAACAATATGTCTGTACTCGTGTCCTCCTTAGCACCTCTTTATATTTACTTTCATAATTTTCAAAAGCTTGAGGAATAGACACGGTCGTTGATTCCTGTGAACCAAATGCAATGTAATAATGCGTAATCGATTGTGTTTGTTTATATTTTATATTAAGGAACCTATGCGTAGATACTTTGTGAATCTAGATATCATATCTCCGAGACGTTGCAATGCTATAGAAAAGGAAAAGTGTACCCAAACATTACAATCAAAAGAGTTGTTCGTCGTGTATGACGGTAACAGATTAAATTTTGCGTCAATTGAGTCTGAGACGTAAGTGCCTCTAGTTTGGAATTTTTCATTTACAATAAAATGTTTGTCTCTAAAATGTTAGCATTAGATTTTGCTATAAGTGTAAATCTACTTACACTAATTTTCGAGGGGTTTTTGGTTTTTATTACCCACGGTTTCCTTTTACATAGTATGAATAACATTTCCGGGTCGGGCCTGCAAATATTAGCCGAATGTGATTCATTTCTTTTTTTGTTTGTATTTCACTAATTTTACTGTAAGGATATCTTTGCCATGAAAAAGCAGCCGGAAGTATTTTAAAAAGTAGGAATTTCCGTCGGTATATAGTATAATACAGTATGTGGGATTTTTAAGGTGGAGGATGAAATCATAAATATTTAATTTTCCTTATCAAACGAATTGAAAGTTTTACCATCAAATGTAGAATATAAGATTCAGTCAATACACGTCGGTCCTTCCTCTTACACGAGAAATAAGGGTTTCTGAATTTCGTGCAACTTTTGTAAAGAGTAATATTTGAGTATGGCTGGGGAAATAGCAAGGGCTTTGATAACAGCTCTTTTGTTTGTTGCAATTTCAGGGGGATTCGCATTCCCAAGAGTTTTGCGCCAATCCGTACTGGTATTTCAATTTTTACATTTATTATTACTTTGCAATGGGGTCTCCTTACAAAGTATCTAACATTAAATTCTTTACCTTCCCAATAGGAAGCAAACCAAAACCCCCCTGATGTTATTGAGTATGACTATGATCAGTCTTCGCCGGAGCCGGATGGTACAACCCCATCAGTGTTTTTGGAGCTCTCAACGGCAACAGCCCTACCAGAAGAGGTTAAAGAAGACCTCAATAAACTCGCTGTGATTGTTGAAAAGGAAGAGAGAGAACGTGGGCATCACATGACAAGATCCGAGTTACAAGAGGTTGAGAAGCAACTGGAGGAAGTCCCTTGGTACAAGCGATTAGGGAATTGGATTCATAAAGCTTACCATTCCACCAAAAATGCAATCAAAAACGTATTTTCAGGAGACAACGCCAGAAGAGACCAGAGGGGCTTCCACGCCTATTTTATTGAATAGAAACGATGGTTGATATGACAAGGACAAGACGATACTAGTTCCCACTGCTGGTGTCCCCACTCGGCTCAAAATTCTAACTGCTTCTGCTTTAAATCTTTCTCGGTCATAAATTATTAGAGTATGTACGGCAATAAGGAATTTTTAGTACTTTTTTGGGCTCGGGTTGCCAGGAATTTTCAGATTCAAATGAAATAAAAACTGCACGATATGTATCACTCCTTCTAAAATAAACTCCCTCCGTAATAAAATATTCTGTAAAATATTATTTTGAAAAAGTTACTTTAACATGTTCTTGCAAAACTTTGAATATACAAGTAATTAAAAATGCCACTTTAAACTTTTGTTTAAACTAAATTAACTTCATAATATCATTGGTGACTTTCTTCGCCCTACAAAAATGGTCTCATGTCAAGGTATGATCTCGAAGTACAGAAAGAATATTTTCCATTGATAGTTACCAGTTGGATTTAGTTTACTATTTTGGAGGATACATAGTGGACACCTGCAAAGTATTGTTATATTAACTACCATTGGAAATTATTATTGATTCTAAATTCTAATGTGTTCTACAAAAGTACAATCGCTATATGAATGAATGCACAATGAATGAGTTAAGCCAAAATAGCCCCTGAATAGCACTAAGCACCCTTACAACCACTGATTAATTAATTAAAAGATTCCTATTGTGCATATAAGCTGTCAGTTCTTAAATAGACTATAAAAATATATATCGCGCACTCATGAGTACAAAAATGGTCTCTGGCGTTAGGTTTTGTTCATCTTGTAGATCACTTTCCCCCAGAAGCGGTACATATTTTTGATTTCTTCATCCTGTGGGTTATCTCCTATTTGTCTATTGCTCTTCGATAACTTGACGTTTTCCAGATATTTTTGCCTTTCTGATCTGTAGAAGTCACAATCGAGATGTTGTGGGGAATATGCTCGTTCTCTATTATACATTTCTGGCACATCGTCGTGACATTATGTTCATTTAACCATCTACCCAACATGACATTGAGGTTGGTGATTCTGTTGGCTACGCAAACCCTTTTGGTTCTCCTAGTCTCATATTTTAAGTAAACTTTTCGAGAGTCCAGCTGTATCCTCGATCGTACAGCGTATCTTTGGTTGAGTGTGTTTTCATTGTGGTGTAATAAAATTGTTGTTCTCCCAGATATTGTTTTCTAGGACAGTAAGTTTCTGCGACCTTAACTTTATTTTAAAGCTTATGGAAGCATTTAAAAATATGCAGTTTTATGGCTAGTAGTTCTAAGGACAAGGAGTGGTGCTGCAAATTATACACAGGATATCCGACAAACCGATGATGATTCACTTATTTTACTTGCGGCAGCAATATCCTCATGATTAACGTCACTTACAATTAGCCGAAAGATGTGGTTTTTTGAGAGTGGTTTTAAGGGAGATCCCGAATAAAAATCCAGTTTCCTTGATTTCCGTTCTACAGTTTGGAAGTAAATAGCCTCTAAATAAATAGCCTCTAACCTAACTGAAACAGTAAATTGCTTTGACTTCAACAGTATAATTACTTTAATCCTACAACTGTGTTCCAACTCCAGGACTAGAAGCTGCTACTGTAAATGGTTGGAATTGGAAGCGTACCCAAAATGCTGTTTCTTGCAAGTCTTGCGGGATTTACTATTCCCGTAGTATTACTTTACGTGGAGGTAGAAATAATAAATTAGTATTGCTAACTTTATATTTGATACTTTTCAAATTTGAGTTTCATTTTTAGCAAATAATTCTCCCTAGGCCTCTCCGGGATTAGCCGTCAAGTATGATCCCTTGTCCAAGAAAGAAGCTGATCTTTCGAAGCAGCCATATTTCAAAGAGTTGGTAACAGAACCTCCAGGAATAGATAATAATGAAAAAAATTTCGAGAATTTTGAACCAGAAAAACGTGACATTTGGATCCCTGAAGGACAAAAGTTGCAACTGGAGGATATTCCATGGTACAATAGATTTGGGAATTGGCTACAAGGGACGTACCACTCAGCCAAAACTGGCGTGCATAAGTTTTTTTCTATGCAGGATACGGAAAGAACCGGAGGGCAACCGGGTGGGTATCCAGATTTTTACAGTTTTAATTATTGAAATTTTTAATCAAATCCAACCATAATTTTGACTCCCTCAAAAGGGAATGAAAATAATTTTGCGAATTTTGATGTTATGAATAAATAGTTTCTATGTTATACTAATATTTGCGTCTCATTTTAATTCAATGACATATACCACATGAAGAGCAACCTTGAAATTTAATAAATACTTAATAACTGAAGTTACCCATCAAACATTTCTAGTTTAATAAAATTTTCAAATCTTTATTCATACAGAAAGAATACTCATGTACATACATACGAAAGCAACGAACTTATGGAAGAATTGCTTGTAAAAACATATTTTAACATTTTTCAGCTGTCATAAACCTTCTTACAACTTCAATTTTATTGATGGTACTTATACTAATTATGCAAATTAATTCAGCACCGGAAGTGATGACAGATGTCAAACCATAAATTCTCGACGTGATCGAATAATTATATTCCACACGAGACAAAAGTCATTGCTTGTTGTCTCTACACAAAGCTTGTCTTTCAATGAATCATATAATTACATATGCCTACCAGTTGAACTTTTGAAAAACGAGTCACGATTCACAATCCATGCAAAGTCCTCAAACTCAAAAGTTTAAAGTGTAATTATATATTTGCAATTTCATGACTAATGAAAGGAACAGCTGCAAAAAGGTTCATTGATTAATGATATACTGTACATGTAGCAACATCAATTTAAAAGTTGCTTTACTTTAGTGAAAGTCTATTATTGAATCATTAAATAATCCTGCATGAAAATATGATAAGGTTTGCTCCACTATTTGATTCTCAATTGGTCCTAACAATCCACTACTCATAAATACAATTACGTATGTAATTACTATACTATTTATTCTGAATCTCTTAATTTACATGAAGTAACTATCTACAGAACTAAAGCCATTGGGGATACAACAATAATTTATTGTTGTAGCAGTCATGATTTTAAAATTACTTCATAGATCTAGAAGTGGTTACATCAAGCCTGGCTTGCATAAATAAGCAAATTCTGTTTAGCCATGTCCCACGCCTGATTTATTATATAATATCAGCGTCGGATTTAGGGTTCCATCCCACGCTCATAAACCATGAGCATCAGAATTTCCATGAGTCTTTTAAAATTCCTGACCTTGTCTTCTTGTGTGACCCTGGGTTTCAGTGATGATACTTATTTTAAGTCTTGCCCCAAATTGCGGGGCATGAGGAGTTTCAACATCTCGGAGGTAATTTCTCTTGGGGCTTAACCTAAGCCTATCTGTAAATACGTACGTTGCAGGCATTTCAGTGTCTACATTAGATTTGTTTTTTGCGTTTAAGGCCAAAGGAAAATGGTATGAGGTAGGACGTTTCGGGGCACTGCCTGAGTATGCAGGCACTTGCGTTCACATCGACTTCCAAGAAACAAATGCAGTTGATAGTTTTTCTACTCACGTATACCATCAACATCTTGGGTAAGTATTTACATTATGGACAAATATACTGATTGTGAGTCAGTGCACAGTAAAGGATGTAATTGAAACATCGAATAACTTTCGCAAAGTTCAATCTTTTAATATTCCCTATTATGGAATTCATGTATTAAATAGGGGTTGGAGTAAATGGCACACTATAGGAACATCGAAGTTCCGGTACCCGGAAAAAACTGCAGATTTCAAGTTGGTTGTTGACATGCGTCTACTTTCATCGAGTGGGTTTTTATCCAATGAATCTTTTTTCAAAATTCTGCAGGTTTTTCTTGTCCTTCAAAAATTATATGTTCTTGTGGAAAAAGCAAGGATCATAAAATTCATGCTGCACCATTCAAGCATTATTTTGAGTAGATATGTATCTGCGCATGTAGTGTGTATGGTAATTATTTTAAACTTGGATTTAATAAAAATCTTTCCCGTATGTATAGTTCCACTTGAGTACTCCATTCTTGAAATGGACTACAAAAACGTTGGGATAATCTGGACCTGCCTAGAAAAATCTCCGGGTATTCACAATGGTAAGATGTCTATCAAGATCAAAAGACCTATTAAAATATTTAAAATAAATTAACATATCGCAGGATAGACAATGTGCTCGTGGTCATGTCGTTATGCTTGCAAACATCTTAATTTCAGAGGGCTTATGGATTATCGCAAGGACTCCACAGCCGTCTTCAGAAGACAGTAATAAAGTCCGTATGAAATTGAGGACATTAGGTCTAGATCCTCAGCAACTGAAAGAGATTGTCAATAACAACTGTTGAGTCAATTATTGTAAATCAGTTCATACATACATATAATTATATGTATATAATGTACATACTTACGTATCCAAAAGTTCATAAATATGCATGTAGACCTCTTAATTTATTCAATGCAAATATGCGTGAGATTTTTAAACCATTATGTCAAAGCTCAGAAGACAACATGTTCATAGCTATTGATATTGCCTTTACAATCTGTACCAGGTAAATGAGGGTTCCAGGTAAAAAGGAGCATAACGGAAAACATACCATCAGGCAAGTCAAGAACCAAACTCTCGGGCGAATCATAGATAATTAGTTATATTATTTTAATGATTGCAAAAATTATAATTCTGTAAATATATAAATACGATATAACACGGAAACTAAGAAAAATTCTGTACACATTAAGCTTTGATACTCAAAATTTACATATATCTTTCGTTAAGCAGGAGGTTCATGAAACTTACTACCACTAATCCCCTATTCAATAAGACCCCAATCGGAGAAAAACTGCACACTGTCTTCAGCATAATTCCTTGTTGTACCTCACCTGCAACTGAGTGAGGATAATTGCAATTGTCGTCGTCACAAAAGCAGGCTTGAATATTATCGATTTGGTTTCCATCAGTAGTTGTACCACTTTGTATTCTTTCGCATGTAAGTACATCGTCATCATATTTTGAATCACTGGTTTCGTTTCCATTTTCGGAGTACGCAAGACCCAAGGAACAGGTGCGATGAAGTGCTGCAAACTTTTCGTACCCTTTCTTGTAGCATCCCCACGCTATTTCACAGTAATTGTATAATTCCGTATTTCCTGTTTTAATAAACTTGTGCTCAACTTGGTTTTTACCACATCATGTTAATTCAACGTAAACGAGTGATAAGCTCAGATTGGTATTTTAGAGAATCTTAAATTAAATAAATTGTAAATGTGGAAAGCAAAATGATACCATTCTCTTTCTCATATTTTTCCGTACAATCTACTTGGAAATTGGATACGTTTTTTCTTGCGTATAAGCAGTAATTGTCTGTGAGGCTTTCTACGTACACACATTCCAGGCATTTAATTCCTGTCGTAAAGAGACAAATCAAAAATTAATATTCAACTACAAAATTAAGATATTTTCGAATCTGAAAATCGTTCGTGCCCAGTGAGATTAGAGTAGTTGGTAAATTTTCCAAAAGTGTAGCACAAAATTAGTTTTAGAACTTTCCAATTTCTTACCTTGGGAGTATTCCAACAGTAGCGTCATGAAGAAAAAATTCAAGAGTACAGAAATGTATCTCATTTTCAAATATATAAGTATTTTGACACTAATCAGGTATTTTAGCGACTAACCAATAAAACTGCTGGAATTATCATTTTATTAAGTACCAATTTATGTGAGAGAAAATTGGCAAGGCTTGGTAAGGTGTACAGTCAGACTTGACCATTCAGTTTTCAATCTACCCGGTTTTCAAATTTTAATAATTTTCAAAAATATTTCTATCCGTATATATTTTTTAAAGTAAAATGCAGAAACATCTAAATCATCTCAAGTTATTTGTAAATATTGTTACAACCAACTGCACATCTTAGTGTCAATACCAGTGCAACATCAACCGTTGCTCATCTTTGGGAATCAAAACTAAAACGTTAAAGCATGCAGTATGCACATATTTGTAGTTACATGTAATTAGATATGTACTTAAATGAAAACTTAAATGTAGTTACTTTTTAATGAACGGCTCATTTTTACTGGTTATCTTTGGGAACCCTGGTCAATTTCGAATCATTATAGTCATATAAATTCACAACGATCGTGACAAAATCTGTACAATGGATACTTTACTTACGACATAATGCATCCTCACTTTATCAATAATACGATAAGTGTATGCCAAAACCTCAAAGAACTCCCCCGAGAAGTTACTTATGTACGTATGACTTGCTGTGGCATCTATTTATGCGAAATACGAAGTGTCGTAATCATTAATTAACGCTTTATTTAAAGTAATTACCCTTAAGGGCTAAGTCATCTGGTATTGAAAATGAATCACAATCGGCCCCGATGGCAAAGCAAAAAATATGCACAAACGCATATATGTACATACCTACTTTATATAAAACTTGAACCACGTATAACTACAAATTATTAAAAGAATTTTGAATGTGGAATGCAAGTTTAGTGGCAAAATAGACAGATTTTGGTATGTCTTCAAAGTACGTTCCTCCCCGTAAAGTTGTCTTTAATCAGACATTATTTTTCGATATTGGACTTGATCCTCTACCATCTTCAAAAACACTTGATATTTCTTGTCATGGTATCTATATACAGAGGAAAACCCTTTCAAAATACTTGGCTTTCTTTTACATTCGAAATTTGATGTAGGTTATAAACACTGAAATATTATTATTATTTATCTTTTACGTTTTATCTTCTCTCCTTGGCTGAACTTTCGTACATCCGCCAGCCATTCTAGCAACCACATCGATCAGTGTCAAGTCTGATGAAGCTGCAGCAGCTGCTGACATGGCAGCACCCAAAAGTACAGGTTCAGTACATGCTGGAATAACAACTGGGAGGTCAAGGATATCCGCATGCATTTGAACAAACAATTTAGACTTGATTAGTCCTCCACATAGAACAAGTTCTGTGAACTTATGGCCTGCTTTCTCCATAACGTCCTTGATATGACGACTCCCGTACTGCAATTTTCAACAAAACTTGTTACAGCAGCCATTAATAAAACAGAAAGTAAACTAAATTACTTTATCCGATACATAAGCTACAGTTAACGTAAAGACACATACCGCTAATGCTTGGATTGTAGCAAGGTACACAACTGCCAAGTCTTCCACAGAAGTTGAAAGCGTCAATCCAGAAACCTACATATGTAATTATATGTATGTATGTAGTAAATAATTATTACCACTTTTGCTTATTATCACTTGGATACTATCAATACATTTTCTACCAGTGAAATAAAAATACTGACAAAATGCACCTCATAAATCACTTACCATTCCTTTAAGCGTAGGGTTTGCCAGCGGAGATCTATTTCCATGGAAATCTGGCCATATGTGCAGATCAGAGGTCAAGGTAGCAATTTCGTTCTGATTAGCAGCAATCGTACTCAATAAACCCTCCAATTTACTCAAAACTTTCCTGCAAGAATATCATTATTTCAATATTGAAGTTACTCAGAAAATAAAATACTGGTCATCTCCCAATCAGCATTTAGTTCAATACAAACTCAGAAAAGGAAAACTAACCCATGGCTTCCAACCGCCTCCAAAAGAGCAGGGTAAGCTGTATGTGACATAACAACATGGTCCAGCAATTTCCCCGCAGCACTCTGCCCACCCTCACTTAGGTAGAAATCATTGAGAATGACTCCATAGTATGGACCCCATACCCCAGGAACCAACATAGATTTCCTATTCAATGCCATATGACAATTGGAAGTACCACAAATAATACTCAATCTTTCAGCAGCATCCGTCAACCCTGAGTCTAAATCCTCCTGATTATGACAACCTAACATTCCCAGCACACCTGAGTGAGCATCAATCATTGAAAATCCCACTTTGGTGAACCGGCTCAAGCCCAAAGTTGCTGCTGCATCCAAAGAAATTTGGTCAGTGTCACCAGGGAAGGAGATAGTGACTCCAATTTTGGGAAGAACATCCTCAATGCCTATCTCACGGAAGTAACTCTCATCCCATGAGCTTCCTGTGGGACTGTTTACAAAAGTCCACTTGCATCCAAGACAGCAGACTGATCGGCGGAGAGAGCCTGTGGCTTTCCAACGGAGAAAATCCCCCAAATCAAAGAAATGTCGGGTATTGTTGTAACGAGAAGGCAAATTCTTCTTGAGCCAAAGTAACTTGGGAGTTTCCATTTCCAATGAGATGGATCCTCCAACATATTGCAGGACATTGTGACCGGTACTATTGATAAAATCTGCTTCGTCATGAGCTCTGTGGTCCATCCACATGACAATGTTCCATTCGGAGGAGTCATCATCTGTGAATTACAGCAGTGTACATATGTCAGTGAAAGAAATGAATCCATTGGTTATCTCATTTGTTTACATTTACAAACATAAAACTCCACGGTGGAGTGGGAATTGATAAGGCAGACTCCTGAGGAATGAAGGGTTTAATCTATTTTTGAAAAATCGATTTTCTGTATATTTATAGCTGCTTATAGCAAGTAGAAATAAACTTTCCAAAATTAGGATTTTATTTTCGGGGATTTTCGACTGCAATTAGAATTGCTTACATTTGAGTGAAAAATAGACTTCTATATTAAAGCTCAGTAAAAATAACCGCTTTGGTTTCCGGTACTGCTATTTCCTACTGGGACTATGTGTGCTCTCCCATATGACTGGGTTCCTCCGCGTTCTTCAGGGGCTGCAGTGGATGTTGATGTCTTCACAATGGTGATGGTCTAGCTATATTAGGAATACCAATGTGGGAGTGGGGCTAAACTCAAAACGCGCCTTGAGTACTATTTTCACTTGGATGCTTTTAGCTCCTTCTTGTATTCTTACCACGGAGTTCTTATTTTGTCACCTCCACTCCAACTCAAACGCTGATTTTAAATTTTCTATTTCTTGGTCCGACTAAATTAAGACTAAACTTACTATTTTAAAACTTTCTCCTCCAAATATTATTCTCTTTTAGATTTTATGCTATTTCCGTTCAACACGGAATTACCTAAGTGCCATAAATACGAACCCGCAGACTCTCCCTTTATAACTATTACATTTTTACACATTCCGGAGAAATTATTTTCAGAGAGCTTTTGTATTTATAGACTTTATGTCAAGTACTTATATTTAACATTTTCCCAGCACACACACACTTTATTTCTACAGTAGATATCATTATATGCCATGGGTTATTTATATTTACCTTTATTAATAGAAACAGGTTTATTTGTTTCCCCGATTGCAACTAGAGAGCACGTTGCACAGAATGAAATGCTCGCAATTTTTTCTTCATCCACATTTTTTGTCACCTCCTGGAATCAGAAAACATTTTGTGTTCCATTCAGTCTATAATAATTATACATAGTTGCGTATACATGTCTACATAAGTTTAGATAAATGACAGTTTTTTTAAGGAAAGAATTCAAAGAAAAACCAAGGGTTGTCGGAAACCAAAATGAGGGAATTAAAAGATTTTTTTCTGCATCCTGTTTTTGTGACTCAATGAATTACTGTAATAATGACATAAATAAGGTGTATTACAAACCTTCACTGTGTATGCAACAGCATTCCAGATCTCATCGCTACTTTGCTCATAATACCCCGGTTCAGGATTATTTATACGAATTTCTTTGACCGCTACATGTTGAAGATCTCCTGAAGCAGTGAATAGTCCCGCACGCACACTTCCAGAACCAACATCAACACCAATGTATAGGGAATCCATCGTTCACGGAATGTTAGCAGTAAAAATATGGAGCACGCACAAGGAAATAAAAACTGGCCTTGGATTTATTGATTTGTATGCACCCTCACACGCGCAAAGGAGTATGACCAAACAATTCAACAAAAATGTGGGGAATTAAGGCGGAATAAGAGGAATTATCCCTTTCACCTTTTTGCTTTCCTGAATTACTAAAAATAATAGAGGTTGTTGGAAGTCCAGAAAGGAATTAGAAATTAAAGCTTACATAGATAATACGCAGGATAAAACAGTAACTAAACTTGTTGCTAACTAACATTAAGAAACGAGAGATTATACAATCGTGGGGTTCTGTGTAGTGTATGGGCGGGGAGAAAAATGATTATTAGCATTGCTGCATGAATAAATCCCAAGGTCATTTCCTTCCAGAAGATCTTCCAGACCTGCTGAAGACCTTCACTCGGCCAGTACTTTGATGTGGCCAAGCCACGATGGATTTTATCTTGCAGTGTATGTTCTCAGCTATGCATATTGCATAGACTAACAATTTATAGAAACTGGGCGGGATCCCATATTATGGCCTGATATCCAATGTCATATAATTAATGCCTTTTTATCCATTTTATCATGAGCATGGAAAAAATCACTCATGGTAGGTTAAATAAAGATAATATTCAGATTATTATTAATGGATACCCAAACTACATACCATGGCTAAGTTTAAAATCATTGCAAAGAATTAAATATAATAGTGAATGTTGCTGCTTTGTATTAAAGGCCTGTGCTTAACCGATTGGAACATCTTCGTGGATTTATATGTACATAAGTAGTACGTAAGTACGTATAGGACAACCCGTCAGCACTTTACTCGCAGACTCCCCTGATAAAAATTGTCTGGAAATCACATTCTATCTCAATTGTTGCAAATTAACTTCAAAGCAAAAGATATGACAAATCTACTTGAGTACACGTTTAATAAACCCGTAACGCTTTTATTAGAATTAGAAATGGCCCCATATGCAGTTTTCATATTGCATTGCTTCAAGCTTCAAAGGCAACGAAGGAAATGCATTACTTATTTAGAACTTATACAGAGCAAGAGAGAGATCAATGCCATTTTTAGCTAATCAGCTGTAGCAAATGTACAAAAATCCAAGAAATAAAATGCTGCAAAGGATTAAAATATCATGTCAGAAAAATAAAGAGAGAGTATAGAACAATAATAATTTTTATTATTACATATAAACCCATACTAGTCAACTATAATTATTTCACTCTTAAATATTAAGTACGATTATTACAAAAATGTCAATCATGAACATTAAATAATAAAATTACAAATATATACCTTACTCATTTTCTATTAGTTTACAAAGCCCTGGGAAAAATATTTTGGCTTCCACTACACAGTGGACAGTCCATTTTGAAAAAACGGACATTTCAATTATCGACGAAACTCGACGTACTGACTTTGAAGAAGTAACATTCAAACATGTCAAAAGTCCATAAATATTCATGGATGTAAAGGAAGGTCGGGCATGGAAATGAAACATTGTTCAGATTTTCATACACTTCTTGGAATCAACAATTTTTTGGATTTTGTCCCCTCTCATATAAAGCAGAGATGTCCGGGTTCCTTCAAGCCTTCAAAGGCCAATTTATTTAAAATAATCCCTCCTTCTTCCTAACAATGAATGAAGCCTTTAAAATTATTTGCCTTCCTTCAGTCATTCTTCAGTTTTTAAATGAATTTTACCCTCCCTTTAGCCTTTCTCCAAAAATCCTTTATCTCGAGCCTTCATTAATTGCGAAATTTTAGAAACTTATTGTCACATATGAATGTATGACAAATAAAACTTCATCCAAATATTGAGTATCATTCATACTTCTGCCTTGTATTTTATCCATAAGACATCATCTGCATGAAATCTTTAATACACCCGAAAGCCACTTCTTACACGTCCTTATTCGACTATCATTTTTGGTAAATTTTATGACGCCTTCCCTCAACCTTCGCGTAAAAATTCAGCCTATCTTCCATATTAATTCAATCGGGAGAAAAATCGGTCTGCTGCCTTCAATAAAGCCTTCGAAGACTGAATAAGTCTGAAATAAAATGATAATAAAAACTGGATAATTTTTCTTTAAATATTCTTCTATGTATTATTTAATTATTTGATACTTATGTTCTTCTAGATTCGGGGAATCACTGCGTCCGTCGATTGACAACATAATATCGTCAGGCGTATGTAACTTCCCCATTTATTTAAATGTCATTGCTAATTGAAACAGTAAAGTGTCCCGTTTCAATCAAAGGTCTTCATGCCTGCAATTCAATTGCATGCACTTGATGTCCAATGCACGCACATACATATGTATATGTACGCAGATGGTTCCCTTCCAACACCACTACTGTGAGCGAGTGAGCGTATACTGTACATTATGTCCCGCATTTGATAGCAGTGACATACATATTATACGGTGGGCAAGATGTGCTAAATCAACTTCCTAATTGTACAAAACCTGCATTTAAAATAAATGTTTACAAGTGTATATTTGTGTGTATAAACATCAAACGGGTATTTTTTTCTACTTTCGGGAGGCCAGTTTATTTTCAGAGGTAATTATCCTTTCCCTTGCAAATACCTATTCTTGTTTTTTTGTTTTCGCTAGGTTTGATCCATGATTTAAATATATTATTTCACGTTAATTCCACTTTTGACTTTCGTTTGGATGAAAATCACAATAATAATTATTCCTAATGTTTCATTATTACAGTAAATCCTGCTGTTGAGGGCTTCTTCAAGATTTAGTTGAACATCCGAATCCAATATATTTAATTGATTACTTTTATTTCACAAGGTCGATAAGCCCAACTTGAGCACGTCTGGTGGTTCCTTGTGACAGAGGTAAAAGAAATTTAGCAATAATTATTTATTGCATACTGAATATCTTTATAGATGTCTAAAGAATGTTTGTTTAAAGTTAAATATTCGCAAAAGTTGTAATTTACCAGTCGACTACCAATTCCACTTCCCACCATGAACTGGCAAGTTCATCCATTACATCAAGATCCACTGGGACAGGGAAGAAATCCAGGAAGCAGAGCAGGTCCATCAAGGAATTCAGGTCATGAAAGTGTCACTGAGACAAACGAACTGTTGGCATTCTGTAAGGAACTTCCTCATGGAGAAATACTAACTTCACAGCTCGTTCAGCATTTAGGTGTAGGAAAGAAAAGAATAACTCTGTCGGCTCAGCCTGTTTCACAGAATTCTTCCGGATCGAACGAGCATGCCAGTGTTATTTCCGTCGAAAATTCCCCATTGACTTCAGAATAATATGAAGATCGCTCTTAAGTGCTGCTACTATGTTTAAAACCACATGTCTTCCACCAAATCAGTATTTTTTAGGCGTCAATCAGTTCTCACACATGGCTTTCCTTTTCCAGCTAATTATTAACTTTCTTTATTACATTTGATCACATGACCACAAAATCATTTATTGTTAATAAAAGTAAGAATAAGGATTAACATTAGAAACTTATAAGTATTCTCCGATTGTACAAATTTCCCAACTCATATAAATATCATGTCTCACAGTCTGCCGACCCGAGCTTTACGAGAGATCTTCATCATCAAATAAGTCACCAAAATCTGGAACAACAACAAACACAACGGCGTGAATAGTACAGTAGTTACGCTAACATTATAAAATAATATTCAATCGAAAATAACGTGATCCTCTACACATTATTACTATTACCGTTATTAAAATCGGCGTGAACACCGTCTCTATTCGTATCCACGATAATACCTCCAGCAACCATCTGATAAAAAAAAATACAAATTAACAGTATTCCCATTGAAATTGACATTACCAAGTTAGCAGATGATTACACAGTTTGTCGACAATAGAATCATCCTAATAAATTCATACGGATCCTCTCAAGTTTAACAATAATTCACGATAATTTTTTAACACCCTTCCATCCTTCACCAAACTAATTCAAAAAACTTTAATAATTAATGCACTATCGCCCTGATGAAGAATAAAACTCACGTCATCGTCCATGTAGGTTCCGACACCTTCGGAGAACATTTCATCTGCTGCGGGACTGGGTTTCATCATAAAGCCAGCTAAAATTTTGTAGAATTTCGTCGAGAGAGAGATAATGGACTGGATCTAGATGACAAACCCTGAATAATTTTTTCAACGGGTGTAACGTCCCTTATTGTGAGTTAACGCTTTAATGTTGCTAATTGTTGATGTTATTTACTTCAATATTTACCACGACGCAGGGACAGATAAACAAGAAATGTTTCTTTAAATTTTGAATGAATTTAATTTCGCGTTTTTGCATACGTACTAGCTGAGATCTGATGATGAGTATGAAGCTAATATTTAGAATTTTGTACTTCCCCCCACCCTGAACTACTAACAAATACGTTAAAGATGCTCCCTCCCGCCGTTAGAGGCCTTGTCCATCGCTATTCTAATAGTAGACGTGAGAAAATACTTCTCGAACCTTAACCTTATGCAAAATTGCAAATCTTATAATTATCAAATAGTAGCAGCTTTAAGCGTCATTTTAAATAGTTTCAATTAACATTAAGGGCACCCTGGTGATACTAAAGCTGTTGGAAACTGAACCATTTGAAGAAATATAGCAATGAAGGAAATATAATGTTCAGGCTTAGGCGCAACTTGCAGGGATTAATTATTGTTAATACAGGGATGCATAACGATTATTGAAACGCTTTTATGGAAAGGATGTATTTTATGGGGATAACATAATTGAAAAATTTGTTCAGTAATTTTAAAGTGTACTATTGTCATGTTTCAAAACTTATGGAATCTTCCTTTTGCAGATTCCGTGACCTCCGAGCACATGGCAGAGAGCCCTGGAGACAAAATTCTTGTTCAAAAATCGAAGATGTTGAAGTTGAAATACCCCTTTTGAGAAGAAGCTATATGACACATGTGTGTTAATATGGAAAGGATTTTAAAGCGTAATATTATAGTATACACAGTGTTTTTATGTCTACTGCACAATCATACGTAAATGAAAATATGACGAGCTTTAATTAAATTAAAGTTAACTGACTTACGTGCTGCCTGTCTGTGAAGCGTACACAATACAGAACACATTTGTGTATGCACAAAAAGTAATGAAGTTAGCAGAGTATGGAATAAATGAGTTAAGAGGGATTGTAATTTTATTATTAGGAGCGTGCAGTATGATTGTGAGTTAATCTTGTGAGGGGCACTAACTTGAGGAATTATGTATGTTTCCTTTATAGTTGTGCACAGTTAAGAATATTGAAAGGGCAATAGTCTTATTGTTAGTGCGCTATGAAACTTGAGACAGGCATAAAAATCTCACTATACCCCATTATAAGGGAATTTTTTTTATTGGTAAAACAAAATATTTTGACAGATTCCAATTTGATGGTGTTAATTTGTCTTTGTATAGGAGCATTTTTACCCTCCGTATATAAAAATCAAAGCTTCTCTAAGATTGCAGCTAGTGTTTATAGTGATCTTTCAGATGACTGGAGGTTTACATACATGTAGTTTTAATATCTACATCTATACGTGTCAAGTAATTTGATCGAATGTCACATTTGTTGGTTATAATAGATAACTCACATTATTGCTGCTTCATCACATTAATTGATGGGTATGAATTCCAATTCAATATGTAATTATATTTAGGAATTCAATATGTATTCGAGAGCGAGTAGTGAAAATGTCTTGTGGAGTAGGGAATTAGTAAAGGGTGCAATTTTGCAGGGTGGGGAGATTTTGAAGTTTTTTCCATTTGAAATAATCACTGCTGCTCATTTTCAATACTTGGGGTCGAAAATAAATAAAAAATACATTTTTCAATGCATAACCCTGCCTGGGCAGTAAATGTATTTACATTTACATGAATAGTTATTGTATCTCCTTGTAACATGGTACTTAAATAAAAAGGAAATATCGAAGGTCAGTGTGTGTGTAATCAGCCACCTTTGACTTACAACTTGGATGTATTTTCCCAGAAAGGAGAGCGGGTACTGAGCATGTAAAAAAATATTAAAGCAGAAATGGCGAAAATAACATTAACAAAAAGTAGTCGGTTTGTGCCTTTTCAAAATGTTGTCGGCAGTAGTTTTACAAATACTTGTCAGGGATGGTTTTTGTGGTACGAATACTTTTACAAAGTAATACGCAGTCTATTTCTTCGCCAATATTCAAAAAAGTAGTCTCGAGCACTTACAGTAATGTCTGATAAATGCTGAATATTTCTATAATCCAAAACATAATAATTTTTGTACCTAACTACGGTGGTGTAAAAATGTGTTGGTTGGGCACTCCCTCCCGAGCTACACCTTGTTTATCAACAAGATAATCTACAAGGATGTTCTCATAATTCCCTTAATCCTGACTAATTACTGGTTGTAATTTACTATATATATATTTGCAAACCAAAATTCCAATGACGGGAAGGAAAAAAGTCTTGCTTTACTAAACTCAAGGTCGTTATTCGAAGTATCGCAAAGAAATAATTTCACACTATGCAAGATCGGCTTCGTATGCACCTTAGAAGACATATGCACATATGTATGTAATTCTAATCTGCGTGTACTCCATTCCTTTTGTACTATATGTACATACTTCCTGTCGTACAACAAAAGTGTAAAAAAGTAGACAATTCCCAATTCATTCGACCTGCCAAGACTGTCAACCGCTATGCATGCAATTATGGATACGGAACGAAATGCATTTTATTTTCATATAGCGAAAGAGTAGGACTAAATCTTTACATGCATGAAAATTCACAAGTAAACAATAAGTCATAACTCATCGTTGGTGTGACTGACGACCAAGTGTCAGGTTCCCAAAGGAATAATAATGACTTCAAAAATATATTTATATGTTATCTACTTGCACGGGTTAGAGAGTAGAGACTTCTTGAAAATATTTGTGCTTTTGACTTCTGGAAGACACTTGCATTTAATTTGACATTATCAAAGTTATTTACATTGTACGACTGAAAGCCCGTAACTTGATATTGATTTCAATTAATTGTGTTTAACAATAATCTGAATTATTATTATTCGACTTTTTTAAACCATTTAAAAGTTAGTTTTAAGTAATTAGCTAAACGACATACATATGTACATAAATAGGTCACAGTTGCTATCTGACGCTTAGTGCAAGTACATATACTCTGCGGAATGTTTTGAGACTTGTTATTTGTAAACAAACTGGGTTTTAAGACAATGAGGTGCTGTAACATTACTAGCACTTGGTTTACAAAACTGATATTATCAATTGTGATTATTTTCCCTGGAAGAAGCTTAACATATCCAAGCTCTCTGCAAGAGGTAAGTTTTTTATGCGCTGTTTAAAAATATGCAAATATCTTAATAAATTAGTGAGAAAGTTATTGTCGATGATAACTTCGTCCTATCATATGAAGTTCTCACGAATATCGGGCATTGACATATTACTGAACAAAGATACGGAAGCATTTTCATGTTATCACAGGAATCCTTACTCAACTCTGATTACAAGCAAATAGCAGACACACGTTCTACAGAGCAGTCAAGGGATGACTCGAACTTCTTCTCGTCTCCGGGTGAAAGTTCAGGAGGTTAATATGTTCATTCACTGTTATCAACAGCGGTCAGATTTCCTCCATGGCATTATGTATATGTAACATGCTAAAAATGATGTTATTTTATCATTACAGGCGAAGGCGCAATTCTGTCTGTACAAACGGCAACCACTAGATCAAATGATGATGGATTATTCTCCTCACCGCATCTGAACAGAAGGGAACCTTTCTTGATTTCATTGAAGCACTTTTTGTTGGACCAGATACGAGGAGAAGGCAGGTCTGATAATGAGATTCCATGGCATAAAAGACTAGGTCGAATTATATTGAGTGTAATTCAATATGGGGTAGATAAGCTCCAGGCCCGTTATGGCAATCGTACTAGTGATCTTCCCCAGGCCCAGGGCATCATCAATGGGAATTTAATAAGTTCTTAAACTATAAAGTTAATGACTTTTGCAACTTTCCAGCATTACATTTAAGTAATGTACACATGACGGATATCGAATGTATACGCAAAGTTTAACATTTGAACTATAACTGCTTTTATTTTATCATTTCATTTTTACTAGTTCCGTTTTCAAATAAGGTTTATGTTTCACCTTTAACCTTTTTGTACATTTGTAAGCAAATAGTAATGTCGTGGTTACAGTCATTCTAGAAAATAGTAGAAGTTTATATCACAGAGGTTCACAAAGGCATCTGCTAAATAAAGTCATCCTTTGGAAAAAAATCTACTCACAGTCCCATAGTAAAATGTCCGGAGAAGCCCTTTCATACCCGCTGGGCTTGATGTCATTAGTTTCCCAATAATAGTGGAACCCACAGTAACATTATAGTACATTAGTCACTCGCAGGTGACGACAGCCTTAATTACTATGTATGTACTATATATGTAGTTACTAATAATAAAAACTGGAATCAATGCAGTATTCTCAATGGCAAAAGGCATTCTGCAAGGGACATTGGCGCTTTACGATCAGTAAAGTGTCGTAATTAATAGGTACACAATCATAACAATTAATTGAGCGTAGGTTGGGGCCCAACCTGCAGTTGAGTATCAACTATGACTTGTAACGCTTTCTGCATTCTGTAGGGTAAATGGTCCCACACCATTCTCTCATGGATGATTACTTCTTTAAATTCCTTTCGATCGGCCCATCTCATTCTCCAACGAGAACTTCCTTTGTAGCCTTTTATGCTGTGTCTGTACATACGTAAATGAAACCACATTTATTCCGTTACTAAAAGCTACCAAACTATCAAAGGTAAACCAATGCTATGCAAACTGTAACAGTACTGTATATCTGTCTGTACGTTATGTATTTAATAATTTGGTCAAAAGAACCTTACCCACTACGGAAGTGAACAGTTTCTGTTATGTAAATTATTCTTCCTGGTGGCCACATATCGCCACAAGGTAACCATAGCTTGTCATCCTCATTTAACGATTGTTCTTCATCTTGAATATTTAGAACAGTCATCTGTACAGAAAAAATTAACATTTTAGCTTAATACTATTCACAATGCACTAGTTGATTCCACATGAACCTTGCACTACTCACACTATCACAGTTGTTATTTTTTGTCTGTTGTGAAATTTCTTCCTTTTCAGAATCCGCCACTATTAACTGAGCCTTGCTTTTCCGTCTGTTCGAAGTCTCAGTTTCACGATCAGGGGATATTACTTGGTCGCAATAACTAGCTTTTGGTTTTATGCCTGCCAACAGTGTGATTCCTCCCAGGAGTATACGATACTAAAAAAATCATAAAAGTTTCAAAATTAGAGAGTTGACTGTAGGATAAACAAATGTGTTTTTTTAAAATAGGCTTGTTAGAGATGTATGGGAATACCTTCGGAGTTTTTGTTTGTTTAAGAATATCTAGAACAGAATATTTCAGCTTTTCAATGGTACGGATACCCAAACGAGGGATTATATCATTCCCATAAATGCAGGATTGCACGAAGTCATTGGTGTATTCCGCAAGTTCCAGAGTTAGTAACCCACCTAAAAATAAGACGACGGAATTTATTTTTCAAATGAAATATCATCTAAACGCAACTCCACACATCACCATGAAAGAAAATAGATATTACCTGGAGGGGCAAAAGCATAGCATTTGACTTGAGGATACTGCTTTCTCAGGAGGATACTTAATATTGCTGATACTCCAGCTCCTAGACTCGTTCCTAAAATAGATCACAGTCATCATTGCCAAAAGTCTCTATGCTGTATTGAATACTAATTGTGTATACATACAGCTGCATTATGGATAATCTGAACTGTAGTGAAGTTATTTATCGATAAGCTGATGACATTTAAATCGAACTTCTTACCAGTTGTAACGAGACCGTAACCTTGGTGTTCATCAAGTACCTGAGGAAGAATTTTCAATGCTTCTAATTTCTCCTTTACGCGAATTGCACTCGTTAGCATTCCATTGTGAGCCTTTAAGAATTGAATGACTATGGTTAGGTCACAGTAAAATATCAATACCTACAGCATTGTCTATTTCTGATCCATTGTCTCTGTCAGTCTATAAAGCCCAAGATATATAAGTATTTGCGTACTTTGAAAGTCGGAGGATACTCCGATCCGATCTGAGTAGGCCACCCAGACAAATCAGTGAGAACATCATCCATAGACATCGTACCCCGAATAGAAATCACAATTGTTTTGGTCTCCTCATCCTTAACCACGAAGAACGGATTTCCGTAAACTTTGTTGACAAAGTCCAAGTGGATAAAATCTTCGTCAGCAATTCCAGCAAAGCCTGCAACATGTCTGACCCCAGCAGTCCTAAAGAAACAGCAACTGTCCCCTTCAACGTTCAGAGGATGTTTTCTCCCTCTGAAATAAGAATAGCATTTAATTTTTTTTCAGGTATGACACCAAGTCAAAACATACTTCACTTTAGTTTTTACTATACCACTTACGGTATACATCCGCAAATAAATGATTTCTGGCATAATTTTCCAACTGCATTTGGTTTGGAATCAAAGCAAACCAGAGGCCAGTTGTAAGATGCCATTGCAAATACGTGATACTTGGGAAGCAGTCGTGGATGACGCCAGTCTTGTTGCAGTAGATCTGACAGTGGTATCTGTGTACTAGGTTGGCTGACAATTGGAGTCTTCTCGGAAACTGGAAGTGTCTCTTGAAGGGCAGACTCTTCTTTATTTGCACATCTGCTTCTCAAGGATAAAAGTATGAGCCCAGCAGCAAAATCAGTTGGCACAATGTCAATATTTATGAAAGAAGAGCCCAGTAGAACTGTCAAATTCAAAAGTAGTCTTTTATAATTTCCAAAATCATAGTACAAGTCTCTCATCGAAAAATATAGAAATATTTAAAACATACGTCCGGCCTGATTAAGGGCCCATTTTGTGGAGGATGAAGTAGTAAACGGGGACAGACAGTACCTCCGTAGTCTTCCTGACCAGATTTTCCCATGGCGATTTTCACGTAACTGAGCAAATTCAATGCTGTCAGAGCCAGCTACTGGAAAGCAGTTTTCATTTGCTTGAAGTGTTTTTTGACTGGTTCCAAATGGATCAAATATTATAAATATTCCTACCACTTCACAACAGACTATGATCCAGTTGCATATTATAAAACCTAAAAACAATAAATTATAATGGTAATTCATTATTAAAAGACTCAAATAATTTTTGGAAAATTATTCCCACGTATGTAGTTTTTACGAGGAAATAACATTATAAAAATGAATACAGACATATCACAGCATATTACATACCTACTACTAAAGTAACAATTTCAGGGGCCATGGGACAGGAAAGAGTTCCGTCGAACGCCCAAACCGAGCCTAAAGTATTCCAGCTGATTACAAAGGCTTGTAAAAGGATTCTGGAAATGGTCATTAAAAAAATGCATGAGCCCATGAGATTATCAGGAGGGAGAAGCACCCCATGTGAGAATATTTTGAGGAAGAAAAATCCATATATTATTAAAGCAATCATGCTGTTTACGCTGCACTTGCATCTGAATATAATTACATATCTGGATTAAATAGAAAATTATTTGTAAATAGTTTACCTAACATATAAACATAATGGCACATGACGTCTGGCTTCCACATCCATTATACTTCCAGCTTTGCTATAATATACTAAAGCCGCACTTGTTATGATAATTAAATGTAGTATTGCGAAGACTCCGTAAACATAGATCCGCATGTCTTGATTTCCCGAGCAGTCCATGTAAGAGTCATTTTTCCAGTAGACTATCACAGATGCAATTAACCTGGAACAACATGAAATCTTAGTTACGAGCGTGAGAGAAATAGTAAGTGTTAATTGTTTCAGCATGCTTGAACCAGCTACTTCATACGTGATTTCCCAGTTGTTTCTTAACTTTATTCTCCCACAGTCACATTTTAAACCAAATTATCCTCAATCAACATGTTATTAAATTTTAAATATGCTTGCAATATTGCAGTGATGATTTACTGCACCTCAAGCCATTGGTATGGTTATGAATACAGTATACTTCACACCGTTGTTCTTTCATTTCGTGCTCGAACATTTCCTTGATAATGATATCTAACTGCATGATAGCAATAATAATAAAGCATTAAAATTACTTGCAGGCAAGAATCCAAAGCCAATAGACATAGACACATTAACAGTTCACGTCGTATATCCTATATCCTAGACTACATGTAATACTCAACTATATAATTCTGCCTTCTTGTTTCAATAAAAATAAAATTTGGAAACTCGCGTTGCAATTTTTGGACGAGTTTGATTTTGTGTACCTTACACTATAAACCCCGTATTTTGTCAGTAAAAAGCATTTATCGCATTGCCCCTTAACTATATGGACGAAAAGATTTAAAATGCAAGTCTTTTGTAATGCTTAGATAATATTTACCTAATTGTATGCATGAGCTCATTTGTACATAATTATGCTTAGAGTATAGTTACAAACTTGAAATCCAATACATATACATTAGATATACAAATAATGACAGTATCCAAGCATGTAAAAGCTGTTTCTTCCACGTGTCAATACATTCATGTGTCTTCTACACGTGTAAAATAAATCCGGACTTTCCAGAGTCTATCTCTTGATTTTGATCTGTCTAATATCTGTACGTGCTAATCTACATGCATATTATATATTTACAGACCTACATGTTATGAAGGTCTTTAAATATGCATATATGGAGTACTGGGGAATTATTTAAGATCAGAATCTTTAATATAATAGCAATGCGGCACCTATCCTGTACGAAATAGGAACTATCTAAACCTGTTTAATTGCAGAAAAGTATTTCCAGGTGTCCTCGGTAATTCCAAGTTCGTGAGACTTTGCCCTCTGATATACACAAGGGTTACAAACTAATTGATGTTATTTAAGGTGGGGGTTGTATTTTCATCAAGACTGTGGTTGGGAAATCAGTGACGTCTATGCTTCCAGAATATAAAAAATATAGCCGCAATCAAGAAATTATTCTCCCTTTGTGTTAAAAGTCAAGAGCAAGAAAGCAATAGGAAAAATGAACTTGAGAAGAGTCTTAAGCATTTTATAAACTATAAGCACCTGTCATATTCTGTAAATTCCCCATATACAGGTAAGTGGCAATGCTCACCTATCAGTTTTTTATATCGTTCAGATGACACTGGATTGCATTATATTTTTTATATTTATTAACATGTATTATATTTTCCTTAACTACACGTATTATAAAATTACATATGGCAATAATAGTTATGCAAAAACAGAGATAAATGCGAGAAAAAACAAACCATTATAGCTGGAAAAAGCTATAAAGTTCTTGTTGTTTGTAGTAAGAAAAAATAAACTTGAACTTTGTTGGGAAACATGCTATCAAAACGTGAGAATTAACTTCATTACCATATAACCGAGATGAGAAGATCAATGAGACCGGGGAAGACAAAGTCATCACTTCCAACTCTCCACGTTCTTCCAAATAAATGTAAGGCCGGCATTCTGGCTAAAATGGTTCACCGTCAGTATATTCCTTCTGGATCCTTTTAATTCTCCTTACTGTTTTTTGTCTCTCCTCAGCATGCAAAGCTCCTCTTGTTAATAACTGGATGAGACAATGGAATAATAAATAACGTCAAGTAACCATAACTTACTGCCCAGTGTCTGCCATCAAAGTGAACGGAGAATGTCGAAAACTTCGACTAAAGCTACACAACCCGTAGCACATATTTCGGTAGTAAATTTAGCTCTAACCATAATCACTATCACAAAAAAAACCACGTTCACAAGAAGTGTTTACGACCGCATTTTAAGAACAATAAACTATTTCAACGCTCACAATACAATCCCTCAAAGAAAGACTAATCACACGTTGTTAGTTAAAATAATCAAAAACGCACGTAGATTTTGGTGAACTCGTCAACACATGTTTTTTTGTCACCATTATTTTTGTTTTGATCGTGTGTATACAAATCCAATCGGAAATTATGACATGATATGGTTAAAAATTTTTTTTATTGAATTCCAAAGACCAAAATCAACTCGGCGTCATCTCGAGCTGTTGACGCTCTCAACTAAAATGTTCTTGCATTTTGAAGAATCTTGCACAAGGTGCACCTGAGAGCGAAGTTATCATGAAGCTGTAAATTGCATTGTTCATGCTGTCTGAATCCTTTCAAGGCTGAAGCAAAGGAAATTTAAGGCAAGATGTACCAATATTTTATACGCATGTTGGCTCACGACACATTCTCTCCATTTAATTTTTGCCTTTTCATAAAATAAATGGAAACCTTGAATCATCGCCGGCAGGAGTACATGCACCTTTAAAATTGTCAATTTATCCCTTAACCAGCGTCATTATTTTAGGACATTAGCACATTCCTAATTTTAATAACCAGACTTTTAATTTCGAATGTTCACATTCAAATAGATCAAGGTAGACAATGCTTAAAGTGCATGCATCAAAAATACTAAGTCTATATTTGGTTAAACACGTGGTCCTCAACTTCTATAACTTTGTTTACAGGCTTGCCAATATGGCAATAAGCATATCGTAAGAGCCTGTCGATTGAGTTCAAGATTACCCATTCCTATTTTATTAACACAAATGCCTACTTTATGACTCACAAGTGCAAATGCCACCCAATTGTCCTTACATACATAAAATGCATATATACATACATCACAAATTGATAATACAGAGTACAAGTGTCACGCTGCAATAAATGAATTGTAGGGTCCTTCAAAAATAGAACGAACAATTATTACCTAGCACATTTTTAAGGAATTGTAAAAACCAAAGAGACTTACTGTTATTTTAAATTATCTGCAGTAGCCATACCAAGGAATTCATACTAGTCAAATGATACAATCTTTGGAAGGGGAGTTGCGAGGTGGTCAGTTGTAATGTTTAAATAATTACACGGAGCCGAATAGCATTAAAGGAAATTATAAACAATTAAAAGTGACAGTGACTTGTCATTTGTGGTATCCTTTCTTGAGGTTGAGACTTGAGACCAGTCATGAATTGCGTACAAAATCGTCTCGTATTGACGGAATGAATGGCTAGGCGTAGTTATACCACTCACGACTACGACTGTCAGAATTGTATTATTCTGACAATAAGTAAACTTGTGCGGAAAATTGGAGTGAAAAATAATCCCGTTCAGTGAACGTAAACAAAGCTGAAAAATTTTGCACTTTTTAACACAGAATGATACAATGTTTTTCCGCTCAACACTATTACAATATGATTGGTACTGTCTCGTAAATTTTGTAGTTACATCACATCCGAACACTACACTGATCCTTCATACATATAAATACAAAGTGCCTTTTGGAGTCACGAAAAAAGTTGGGCAACACACATCTCAAAAAGCTTTCCAGTCCTCTGAAAAATCCTTGAGCAAGGACAACTTTCAAGCATTTTACAAAAAAAAAATACACTCCAATAATACAAGTGGGTATGCAAAACGGCCGCACACCTGGACAGAACAAACGTTACTGGCAACACGTACTTCGCTCCAAGTCCTCCACACTTTGGTTACCGTAGATGCATAAAATCAAAACTAGTTTCTGATTGTGAGTTTAGGCTTGACTAGGTTGGAAAATACCCCAAGGCTTCACTGCTGGAACTTGCTCGCCAAAATCAACATTTGATTTGCAGATTGAAACTTGGGTTTCTTTCACTTTTTCTTTCCAATATCTGTAGCTTGTTAGATTTTTGAAAAAAAAAACACGAACTTGTTTCTTAACTTGTTATTGAGAGTATAAATAGGGAGGTGTATTTATTTTCAGTTTAAAAATTTTTATAGACCCGGTGCAAATGTACTTTCCACGTTGTGGGGAGACACTTATGTGAGCATGGTTGGATTTTATGGAGTCTTTACCTATTTGAAACAAAGCAGTAAATACTTGCTGGGTTGTTGGATCTTGGTGGACGGTGAAGTTTAGTTGGTGGATGGGGATGTGACGGTAGGTTGAACGGTTGAAGACAGGGGAAAAACTTGATGTTTAGTGTGTACAGTATCTTCAAGTTACAGAAGTTACTGACTTGGCAATTCTTGTTGCAAATTATTTTTTCCGGTTCAGGAGTAGATACATACTTACATTCTGGCACCGCTAATATCCATGCATATAGTCTTGTAGTCTAAGCAATAAGCATATCTATACTATTGTATCTACATACACACATCACATTAAAGTCAACCTTTAAAGGAAGTGAAGAAGAATCTGGCATTTATGTATATATGTACATACATACAGAGACTCCTGTTTTTTCCCAAAACATGGGGTAAGTCGCTTCCCATCCTTGTCATATTCTGATGGATAATCTCTAACCCCATAGTCCCTGTGTTGTGCCGGACTTCCCTCCCAGTCAGTCTTACAGTATTTATTAGTATGTATACAGATCCAGACTTTCAAAGTGGTGTAACTCGTTTCTGAGTGAGTACAAAGTTCAATATGACGCGTTTTCATTTAAGTACTTTTACATCTTAAATATATAATATTTAATAGATTTAAGCATGTGCTCGAGGATTGCTATTATGACTTGAGGGGTTGCTTCAACGTTTCAATGCCAAAATCGCTTGTGTGATTGCCATTATATTCACGCAGGAGGAAGAGCAAAAGTGCTGAACTTATGCCTGTTTGAATATGTGAATATATGTAGGTACATGTCCAATGTCCACGTACAACGCAAAAAGTCAAGTTCTTGAGAATGAGGATCTGATACATTCACAGAGTATTACATACAGTTACATTCTCCAATAACCAGCCAAACCACCCTGTAGTTACTTATGTATAAGAATGCAGTCAAACAACTATTTACTTATACTGTGCCTACAGATATGAAATTACATACATACATACAGGCGACGTACACATCAATCCATCCATGATAATTTTTTGCATACATTTGTACCCAGGATTTTTACCTCCTTATAACTCCTTTCCTCCCCACCTGTGCAGAGTAATTCCTGCGTAAAGATACCTACAAAAAGTCTGCACAGACAGCTTTGAGAGACTTACTATAGATGGAAAAATACAGGGCGAAAATTGAGGAGGCAGTGTGAGCTTACGGGATCCAATCTCATATCCTCAATGATGTTATGTCATTGAAAAAATCTTAACAATTTATGAAGACAATAACGAAAGTAGAGACAACACCTATGTATATAACTCAAGTACTGGGCGCCCATTATTTTTATTCTACGACATATATATACACCAAAGTCAATGCACATAATCCTTGCAAGAGGAGGATTCAATCACTTCATGCCGCCTTGAAACTAACCCCCATGCAGCACAATTCACATGCAGCAATGTCAATTTAATTAGAAGAGCACAGAAATTTGCCATTGTGCCACAAAACTAATATTGCACGGAATAAGTACACTCGGTATCACACTCACAACTTATCGGAAAACATGCAAACAATAACTTTTACAAAAAGATTAATGGGATTTTAAAATGAATTTCTATAGAAGGTTTCAGCCGATTCTCATACTTGTCCACGGAACTACCACCCGCAGTTCACGCGTATTGAAAAAGTAATAATAATTATTATCTAGACATGCTAACTCACCATGTATGGCTTTTAGAGACGTACGTAATAATTAAAAGTCGACCGTATATTTTGAAAGGGTGGTAAACGATGAGCTTTTATTCGAAAGCTTCTATTGAAATGTTAGAAAAACCCAACATGTTGGTTTAACTCAATTGTAGCTTTGAATAATTATTTGTAATCATGTATGTAGCAATGTACATGCTCATTTACGCATGGACACAGAATTAAGTAAGCTAAGAATATAGCTCAACCAAATTACCCAAACATATCCTGGAAAAACTGGAAATTGCTAAAAACTCCATAAGTGAAAATCTAGATTATAACCTGATAACTGTTATTCCTTCCTAAGGTAAACTTCATTCTTGGGTAGTCAGGAGGAAATGGGAAAATAAACAGAAAATTATAACCTAGCTTACAATTTTCCATTTCCGAACTCCCTGCGTTAACATGCGTTGTACATTACTAGCTTTAATTCTTCCCACACTACTATTATTATCGCATCCTTAATTATCTACGTAGTTTGACTGAGATCCTCCATAAATGCAACCCCGGAACTCCAACTTGATACATGACTATTTAACTGTACGCTTAGTAGAGTGGAAGTCATTCAACACAAAACTTGTACGAAATTAACCTTGGAAAGTTACCTAAAGTTCAAGTACATTTACGCAAGACATGTAAAGAGAGTTGTAATAAAAAAGCAGATTCTTCTTCAAATACTTGCGTAATCAAATATGATTGGAAAAAGCTACCATTGGAAGTTTCCAATACTTCAGAAATTGATTAGTGGCAGTCCTACATACTAGAATTTGATTGACGTTATAATTATGAAAAAATAATCACTGCTTCAGTAAGGTAAACTTTGACCCTTTAAGGTGACTTTGAGTGAATATGTAAAACTATAACGACTCATTGTTACCCAAATCATTTTTACTCGTCACACGTACGACCGATTACATATATTATCCTCTGCAAATAAAACCAAATCAAGCAAGGATTATAGCGGACCAAGTTTTGGATTAGAATGCCTCAGTATTTAGAAAGTAGTTTCCCTTCAAATTCCTCACGCAGGATGTTGCAAATAAAATACAGAGGATAGGCACGGATTGCCTAACTACCAAATACAAGTACATACACTTTAGAGTATCGGCGTCTTTTATGCAATCACTTCAACGTGCTGGGCACTGAGATAATTATTGTAAATAATAAAAAGAGTGCTAAAATTAAAATCAGATTTTAACACAAAATGGGTCATAACTCACGACATTCACTGTCAAGTTTTGCAAGCCCTACTGTCTACTTGCATCAACAACCAGCAATTTAGTAGACATATAATTTACACTATTATTTTTTTACAGAAAATAATCGCTGGAATGATGTTACGTGACATGTTTCAAAGTAGGAATGAAAGCCATTCTAACAGTTTTGTGAACACTCAATTTCGCGTGTCTAACACGCTGTGTATTCAAAAATATAAGAAGCTAATCCAATAATAATAATTTTATCCAAGTGAATTTTAATGAGGTAACTACAAGAACATTGTTGTTTTATAAAATTCGGATTATTACTTATATTGCTTGTACGTAGGTATTTAGCCCGGTAATAGTAACAAGTGGTTCCAGGTGGCCTGACCCTCATATATGTACATAATTATATACTACATTTACAAAACGCTGAAAACATACAGGATTCATATCGGGTACTTTTATCTTTGTGTGCATACAAATTTAAAAGCCTAAGCCTATAAAATCTAAGACTACGTAGATACTATCAAAGATCCTTGCCATACAAATTAAGAGCTGAAGTAAAAAATGCAATCCATACAACAACTTGATATTTGATAATTTTTTGTCACATTACTTTCATAGGAAAATTTGAGAATTTAAGAGAAAAACACAATTCCTAAACGCATGAACAAGTAGCACATTCTAATTGACTTATCTTGCATGAGTCTTCTATGCATTAAGAGCACAAAAAAACAGCGAGCCTGACATGAAAACAAATTAATGGGAAAAGCAGGAGATATTGTTTACTGCTGTTTGCGCAATGGCTGTAAAGTTATCACATCATAATACATACCTATATATACACCCTTCGAAAAATACATATCTGAGTAATATACATAGGTAATGGCGCTGTCCCTTGGAGAAGCAACAAAGCAAATAAAATATTACAACCACTAGCAGAATAACAGGAAAAGGGAACACATTTTGGAGCTGCAAAATGCAATATATCAATGAACTTCCATTTTAAACACACTTCTTAGGCATAAATTTACACTGTATACGTCAAGTGTACCAAGGTTAAGGCCAGCAACTTCTGTCTTAATTTTCTGGCTATTTATTTTGAATTCGTGGTTATAGGCTAATAGGCTAAGTTACAGTAAAGTTGACAATTTCCTTGCAAATGACAACAGATTTTCATACGAACACCGCCTCATAATAAATAAAGAATACAAGAGGGAGATCTTGATTAGTGACTTTTGATAACCTGGGACAAATCAAGGTGATTTTTCCACTGCTACTGGCTGTCTGTAATCTGTAAGCAAACCAATGTCAGCTGCAAGCGAGCTACAACACTGTCAGGCAGACACATACTAATGCACAAATGAATAAACTTTAGCACGTCCATATTACAGTGTTAAATGTTTAGAATATTAGTTCCTGATAAAAAGTATGCTTCACGGTAATCTGCATTCAGACAACTTAGGAGCCCATTATTTCCCTGCGCATCATAAATACATCTTTACTATTACTCAATGTGCTCTTAATGTGCAAGCATATTCCTTTTCTCATAATCTGTCGAGAACCGCAATCTAGATACTACAAATTGCCTAACTTTGTAATACAGGTTTACAACAGAATGAGCTAACTTCGTTCTTATGTAATCTGAAGCTTTCGACAAAGTACGGTTTTAAGATGTACTGTAAAAGTAACTACGCAAATACAATTTCTTAGAAAATGATTAATTAACTAGAGTGAATAGTTTTATTAACAACCAAATGCAACAATTTTGTGGTTTTCCTTTTAGTATCCAAAAGCCTCTTTTTAGTTCATAAATTATTGTATTTTTTCCACCCACGCACAGATAGTATGCATGCATACCATTACAAGGTACAACGTGATTATAAACTGACATAAGTTGAGGCATAAACTGGTAATAATTAATTTTAAAGTATATTCATCTTTTATGATCAGACATGCAATGGACAACCTTGCATGCAACACAATTAACTTCTGGCGATGGTTAGGTATATGGACAAGGGAGGAAGAGGAAATCACTGGTACACCCTTCAACAGAAATGCGGAACATACATGAATGTAAATGAATCCTCAACATTTAATTAAAAAGTATCTAACACGCTTAATGATTAACTTAATTACGAAGCGTATAAAAATAATCGAATGATAAAATAATTATTGTTGCCATTATTTAACGGTAGATGTATTTGTTTGCATAAGAACACTGTATCACTGAATGCATAACACAGTGAGTATGATTACTAGTTACACAGGCATGAAAGTGTTCATTCGGGATCAATTTCAGCTAAAAATAAATCAGATCGTCTACTTCTACTTCGCTGTAACCCAACGTTGAGATCAGAATCGACAGTAACAAGTCTGGTGCTGGTAATTACTGCTGACGTATCCACACATGCGGTCTTCTATAAGTTCCAAGTAGAGATACAAGCAGCTTACATACGCACTTATGGCATGGTTTCATTGCTTCAACAACATAACCTACCATTTGGCCTCGGAGTGCTGCCTTCATGCATTACAATACCATTGAGTTTTACCGGATTCTGCAAAGCATGCTATAAAAACAAAAGAAAAATAAATACAGTTCAAAATCAATTGATTTGATTATTCCCGTACAGTTCGACAGTAAAATTTCGAATTACCTTATTATTTGATGGAGCTAACCTTGTCTCACTCTTCCTAAACAAACTAAATTGATCTTTAGTAATTTCTGGTACACCAAACCCCTCAGTGATCAACTTCTCATTCAACATCAGTCTTCCCTCTTTACTATTCACGTAAACATTAACTTCTGGCACTAATGCTGCATCATCCGTATCATATAATGGTTCCCCCAACTCAACATATGAAAACTGATGTTTCAGCTCCTTCCGGCATGCTGCAATGTCCAGATGAACAATCCCTTTTAAATGACACTTGAGCAGTATGGACGGAAAGCGGGCATAGTTGACATCAATTTTACTCGCATCATAAACGTCATAAATTTTTATCCTCGCATCGATGCCAACATCCATGAAATTGACCAGGACCTCATTCTTCCCATAAATCATCTTCCTAATTTTGATCCGCTGTAGAGACTTGTCCACAGAGCAGCGAGTTACATACACAGAGTTACTCAGTTGAGTTTCTGTTTTAAGCATTAGACTATCTCGAGTTTCAGGGGACGGCAGACTTTTAAACTTCCAATAGTTCAGTAAACGCTCACGAAATGGCAGAAACGATTGGAAAACCAAATCCCCATTTTCGCTAGCTGTCATAAATATGGCTTCCTTAGCTTCATTCAAATAATTCGAGTAGTACATCGAAATTTGACGATGGATCTCTAGCTGCATCTGTAGATTAACGTAAACCCTTCCATGAGGGAAGTCTTGGTAGATCTTCAACACTCTCGGGTGGAGAGTAGGTGATCGGTGGCCTGAATCCCGAGTATCGCGACATTTCCCAGACTCCATTATGTAAGCATTTCCCCAGGACCAGTTTTTCAAAAAATCTTCGAGGAATGTCGTCCCAGAGTAGAACTGAAGCTCATCCAGCTCAAACTCAACCACATTTTGGATATTATCAGGGTCGAAGTTAACCACGACGAAACCTTTCTCCGTGACACTGACAACGCTGCCCACTGTCCCTTCCGCATAGTTATGGCAGTTTTCTTCCCTGGGCTCGCTCATCACATTATCAACACCTTGTTTGTCACACGGCTCCTATTCACACGAATAAATAATCCATTAAATAAACCATAAAGGTAACAACTATAAAAATACAGGAAACACCAAGAATTTTTATTCCAATTCCCAATAAATCTGCTCTAACACTTCAAGACTACACCTTCGAAATTGACAATAAAATCACAACAAACAAATGGGCTAAGGAATCGTGACCTTCCCCTCGATCGAAATGTGTACTGACAATGAACTCAAGACAACATTAGCAAATTCAAGAGAAAAACATAAAAATGTAAGTACGGCACAATAAAATATTAATTACCAAGGATTTTGTTGACAATGAGTAGGTCCTTCCAAGAGGACAGATATTCATGTTTTCGTCCAAGGGCATTCTAAATCACAGAGTTCAGAAAGACAAATGATTTGGCGACTTTCAGAAAATAATATTCAAATTTTATAAAACTATAACCACTTCGAATTGGACATGGATTGCATGATCAGTGATCAGGCAGGATCAGTAACTACTTACAATTAGTAGTGGCTTTGGTAGAAAATTACACTTGTCTAACGCTCCATATATTTGAATAAATACTTGGTGAATGGTAACTGGTAACGGTCCTTAACCAATTGAATTAATTGCCACACCTCCAATGCAGGAGGGAGTTACGTTTAAGTACCTAGAATTACATAAACCGCAGGGTCATTCCAAGCATAACTATTTCAAAATCCTTACGCAGCATTGACCACTCTCTAATTTCTTGTGTCTCTGGTACAAGTCTCCCAAACGGCTTAATGAGTAAATACCAAGTCCGCGCTCACTTACTGATCTCGTAAAAACTTGAAAAGGAGTGCAGGGGTCTGATTCCTACTAGGAAAAAAAAATTTGACATGGAAAATTTAAAAAAGTACAAGTCTTGTTAAATCAGAGGATTTTTTAATTCGTTGAACTTTTGCGGCAGGGATTCACAAATTCGTTGACATTTTTTTGCAGAGATTACCAGAATCGGTTGTGTCTTTCAGGAAAATGTTACTTATGAACAACGATTTTCAAATTCGTCAAAATTGTTTTAGCAGGGTAGTGACTTCTTGTAGGGAAAATGTTTTTATGAAAGGGGTTTTAGTGTTCTTGACATTTGTTGACCTGCAGCAGCAGCCCTGTTAGCAGAACGGATTCCTGAAATTGTTGACGACTTCCCGGCAGGGACATAAGATTCAGCAGGGTAAATCAAAAATGATCTTCCAAGAAGATTTATAAAAATCCGACCCATGAGTGAAACATTTAACATCCTCATTACTAAAAGGTCCTTTGTAAAATTGCCTCTTCAACCCAGTATGTTCAAAAACGTGTATGTGAACTGGTATTACTGGGTTTGTTTGAATATTTGCTATAATGATATTATCTACCGTGAATAAATTTTAAACTTATATGCAACCTATACTAGCAAAAACGAACGGTTCCGAATCATTATAAATAGACGCTTCAACAGCCCAAACTGGTCCAATGTGTGTGAGACGCTTTACACTGTGCTCTTCGAAAGAAATAATTATGATATGCTACAAAGCAAAAGACATGAATAATTACGGGCAACAGGGTACTTCAATATAAAACAACCAGACCAACCTGTATTTTGTGATGCCATAGGTGAATACCATTGCAACGATCATTTTAATTTTATGGAGCTACCCGCAATATTTTAATTTTGTAAAAGTTGAAAATAATATATGCATAAAATGTAGTATTACACTGCTAGTGATAAAAGCAAAAATTTGACAATCAGTCTAAAAAATCACAATTTAATTCGAGGTTACCCCGACGGTTTGTATATGCCGAATATTTCCGGAGTGACATCGAGTTAAACTTAATTCCCCTAAAGTATATAGTAGTTGGGGAAACGAAACAAAACTAACATCTGAAGCATGTCAGAGACAACATGGGGCCTTAAAAAAGGAGATTACTATGTTGAGAAAATGAAAAATAAAGTAAACTATAACGCATAACGTGAATGAATTTTTTTTCATGTCGATTTTTTTCGGAATGTCCTATTTGATGGCTTTTTATTGAATCGTTATAGGAAGAGTTAGAGAGTCGACTGAAATACGAAAACCACCTCACAAGACAACCTCATCTGCTAATGGCAAGGCTAGCTGAACCATGTTAAAATTTGATGCATTAATAATTATCACCAAACAAACAATTTGTATTATCCATAATATTATTTTATAGTAGCCTGAGGTATCTTTCTTTTGTTTTAATAAAAATCTGAAACCCTTGTTACCCTTTTTTACACTATCTACACCCGAATGGCTTTGCAGACTTTTCTGCCCTTTAACCAGCCCAGTCGTTTAAAGGTTTATAAACACTGATTTACAGCAAGTAATACCCTGAACTCAAAACTTAGTTAAATGCAGCAGTTCTCAGGTTCTCACAGGGTTTTTGATAAACTAACTATGGGTGTTGAATGACAAAAATTGAGATGCAAATCGTACGGAAGTAGGCTAATTGTAAGCTAACGAAACGACTCTTACTTTGGGATGTGTTTATAAGACAAAATATAACAAGGTGGTAAATAGTATTTACAATAGCTGGGAAAATATTTTTGACCCTGGCCTTGAGATAAATGTTCTTATACGGGGATCTGCTCCACAGAAAGTTCATATTGTATAGGGATTGGGAATTCCGGACTAATTATTGGCGGTTTAGCGATCGTCGTAATTGTTTTTTTACAACTAAACTTTATTAAATGCCTTACGTCCGTTTCCAACATATATAGAATAATAACAAAATACAAAGTTCAGTTACCACATGTACCAAACTATTGCGACTCAAGCCTGCAGCCAAACAATAAAAGAAAAGTATAAGTGATACATATCCAATATTATAGAAAGTTATGACAACTTCCAGTGAGCACTTTTAAGAAAGCGATGAGAGCCTTCAGGATGACTGTCTTGAAAAATCCCTTTACATTAAATTAATAGTAATGGAGTCCCGATTAGCTACAACGAATTCATGCAGAGCTTTTTGCATTCGAAAATGCATGTGATCTTTGAACATTCTCGGGGACACTATGATCTCCCCAAATTCTGCTCTATCTGCCCACCGCATCTGCCATCGAAGTCCTCCTTGAAGTTCTGACCAGCTGAAAAACGTAATATTTTTTATTAATTCTCTAATACGACGAGTCAAACTGCGAAAATTTCTCGAAGTATATAGCACACATTTATGGAAAAAATAAATTAACAGGTTTACTTTAATCTTTCAGTAATGTGAAGGATTCTTCCTGGAATAAACATGGGATAGGTCAGGACGTTACTTTTCTCCCGCCCTCTTGCGCAGTGCTTAGGAACTTCGGGTTTCCCGATGAATTTACCCTACAAGATGGAAGATATTCAGAAATTCTAGATTGAGATTACTTCAAACTCAATACTTCCAGTATTTTTATTGAACAAATTTTAAAAGTATCTTCCAGTATTATATTAGAAAAGGTTTTAAAAGTAATATAATATTTTGCTCACGCTAATGTGGGTGTGATTCGCACTATTATTTTCTTCACAGAATTTTATTTTTGAATCTGCTCCGCAGAAGAGACGAGACAGCCCTTTGAGTAATATTTGGTACTTGAATTTGAAAATAAATAAATTGAAATTAGTTGCATAGATACATATAAGACTAACATTGGTTATAGAGTTTGAGAGTTGTATATGTTCTTCGGATGGTCTAGAAAATACATCATGATTTATTCATACTCTATTGCTGAAGATTACCTTCGGAGTTCTGCAATCCAAGATTGTATTAATAATTTTATTTTTCAGTTCATCTATGGCAGGTAGGGACAGTCGGGGTATTAGATCATCCCCGTATACAATCGACATTGTAAAGCTTTCACAGAACTTCGCTGCTTCTAATGACAATAGTCCTCCTATTTTGTAAACGATAAACATTTTGAGACGATTTTGAGGAATATTTGTAGGTACAAAAAGTACAAGAATTATTGTTTTAAACGTATATGATTTTGAAGGACATTTCAAATTAAAATACAGAAGCAAAAGAATCTTCTTCGTACCAATTGGTGAAATAGCAAAAACTTTGAGTGTTGGAAACTGTTGCAAGTACATCATCCCGAGGATAGTGGCGACCCCTGCACCCAAACTTGCCCCTTTGAAATAAAAATCGCTGTAAAACTTCCCTCAATGGCAATTGTTAAAAATGGAGTAAGTTCTTTTTTAATTTCTTAAAACTCACCAACAAAAACCAAGTTATAATCTGGATATTTGACCATTAGTTCTTGGAAAATGTTCTCCTCTGTAAGAGTCTTTTTGACATTTGTGGCACACAGGACAACACCATGATAAGCCTTTGGAACAAAATTTATATTGAAAATACATACTCATAGGTTTTACATAGATTGTAATGAATAATGGCCGAAAATTGATTCACATGTGTATTGTGCTACAGAGAATAAAATGGACCTTGTAATTAGGAGGAATCCCTGGTGCATCGATAGTTATGGGCAGAATTGTTAAATCTGCCACTATATCTTCAAGTGATAAAGTGCCACGAATAGAGACCACGATCGATTTAGTTTTATGGTCCGTCGCCACGTAGAATATAGGCTCATAAATTTTATTCTTAAAGGATGCATAATATAAATCCTCGGGTGTAAGGCTAGCGGTTTCTTTGATGGCAGCTGTGTTACATAGACAGCAATTGTCACCAACAACTTTAAAACTATGAGATCTGGAAATCAAAAAGGATATAGTTAGTTACATGTCATGATACTTTTTACCACGTACTGGCGAACCACACAGTAGCTATACAATATACTTATGTACATTAGCATGCAATAAATGATTTTGTTTACCTGAAGCAGCTGCAAAACTGAATTTGCTGCCAAAGTCTTCTTACAGCTCTATTTTTATAATAATTGGACACAAATCCCATCCACCCATAAGATCCAAGAACAAAATTTAAATAATGATTGACTAATACAATATCTTCAATAGCATCTGAGGATAAACTCCTACTATAATCATCGTAATCTTCAGTGACAATACTCAAATTTTTCATCATCAAAGTAAATTGCTGCTTTTGAACACCCGGCTGCCTTGCAATGATTCGATGATGATTCTCATTGTCAATAGATTGCACAAGTTTTTTATAATTATCTTCCAAACTATTTTCATTAGCGTCTCCCTGCAGTCTTTTTTCTTGCTCCCGTTGAAATAATCCAATAAAGCCAGACATCACATCTGTTGAGACGAAGTCATGATCTCTCAACACCATTGAAAACACTTCTGGAAAAATCAAGTACAATGTCCCAATATTCAGTTCCAATTTTATGTGATATAATTTTATTTTGCATGTCTTCTTGTAATTGGAAATGCTTAAAGTTTATATAAGGTATATACGTAAACATGTACTAACTTCCAATTTCTTGGAAACCTTCATCAATGGTTTCCTTATCACCTCCGCCCAAGTAGCAGCAACACCTCTTCCACTTGTTTGACCATGCACTCTCATGCTTTTGATAAAAACTTTGGTAAGACAGATTCAGTGGATCCCGATTACTGTCAATGGTTTTCGTTCCTCCAAGAGGATCAAATAACCAGAACATGAATAGAGCTAAAACCCCCAGTGACATCCAGTTGCAGATTATAAATCCTAAAATAATTTAAAAGCATACATAAATGAGTGAACATTAAAAAAACACATTTTGAAGCATGCACATATGTCATTTGCTTAATTACATTGCACAAACACAGATCTGATTTGTAAATAAATATTAAATTATAATTAACATATAGCAGCTTTGATAAATTTTACAGCCGACTTCGTGGCTTTATAATACTACAAATAATTATTATAACCAAAATTAAAAGTATTAAATCATAATAGTCTTCGTTTACTTTTGATAAAAGCTAAAGCTTCAGGTGCTTCATTGCAGTTTATGGTTCCTCCATAAACCCAAATAGTCCCGAGAAGGTTCCAGCAAACGTCTGCTGCTTCACAGCAAAGTCTAAAATGTAAAAATGGATAATAAAAATATAGTCATTAACCGTATTACATATGTGCATGAGCACGAGAACTATTGACGGAAGTGCATTTGGTCAGCCACAGCAGGAGATAACGAGGTACAAGATTTACATATACATACACAACTATGGCATAACTGATTTTAGCTAAAGATTAGAAAACAAGAGCGTAAATTATGCAACCTTATTCTTCATCGGTAGCAAAACAATATTGATTTAAGACTAACATATATACTTAATTAAAGCAATTTAATATTTACATACATGTAACACACAAGCAAAAAATTAATATAAAGTTGGTAAAAAACTATTTTCAGTGCAGTTGACATTGAGACTACAACAAACAAATTGAGGTTTTTACCTAATATAAATGCATGGAGCAAGGAATCGTCGGGCCTCTGTATCCATGATGTAGCTTGTCATTGTAGTTTTCATGGCTACCAAGTCCACCAACATAATTACCAGAAGGGAAACAAATATCCCATAAATGTAGATCCTCATGTGACGCCCACTCGGACATTCCAAATAAGTGTCATTTTTCACATAAATAATTACCGCTGCCACAAACCTACACAATACCAGATAAACGTTTACAAATTAAACATTCATTATTTTTGAAGCACACACTCATATCATATAAAAGAATAGAAATTCCTACAGTTCAAAAATAATAACGTCTTATTGTTAGTTTGTTCAACACTGATGAACAACATACAAAAAATAAACTTTTATTACCAGCAAAATTTGAGAGAAACGTCAATGAGACCAGGTAAAACAAAATCATCACTTCCGACTTTCCACCTCCTACCAAATGCAACTAAAGCGGGCATCAGTCTAAAAATACTCCGGGAAACTTTCCAAAAAAATAACTATCAACTTGGAATTGAGCACTTCCTAAAATATTCTTCGTTTCCTCCTGCCTTTCACTGAAATAAAGCACCCTGTGTACTTGTATTCCAAAATAGCACTAGAATTCTCACTCATTATATAATTTCCTAAAACATCGAGGGTTAGAGGAACGGTTGGAATTCTCACAGTGTGCTGATTATATTTGGAGGATTTTTAAGTCCAACAAGGAATCACTTCACGCCTCATTGCCCGGATTGGGAAATATATTTTCACACGTGTGTGCGTGCAGAGTTGTGCATGTGTAGAGATACGTTCAGCGATAATAATTTACTGTTATGGGATAGATAGGCAGAACCTTTTTTTACTTGTTGGGTAATCACTCTCGTGCTACTAATACACTTTTGACTCGGACCGCATTCAAAAATAAAGATTTGGTTTTTCTGCCCATTCCTTATTTCTTCCAATTCTCATAATACAGGGCTCTGGGGTGTAACGCTACGTCAATATGAATTTAATGATACACATTGACTGACACTGACCAAGAAATTTGAGGGTAGGATTCGTTTCGGATAATTTTCTAAGGCACACTTCCTATATACCTTTGACCAAAAATTCCACTTGCTAACACGACCACCGTTACGGTACAACTCACTGCACTGAAGAATCGTTTCTTTCATTCACTCCTGTCCCCAGGAAAAATTAAATTAAGCTACTATTCAAAAGTAGGAATGTGTATATAAACGCTATCTTCACACCTCCATATCCCGGTTCCGTATATTTGCACACAGAAACTGTCCGTATCGACCAAACAATTTTATTACGTGTGTGTCAACAACTTCACATTATATCAAATCCGAGGGAGTGTGAGACCAAACGGTTATGTATGTGTAAAGGGTAAACTCACTACTATTCGTAAATGTTCATTCCTCCACAACTTCCATGAAAGAATGTCACACAGTCAGACTCACAGTGCTCCGTAAGGTTGTACAGAGAATAGTAAGTAAGAAATTTCATAAACCAAAACGCTTTAACAATCCAAATCACATAATTTCTCACACCATACCCAGTCCAAGGGGTGGAATCACGTGAAACTTAATCAGGTTAAATTCTAGTATGGCTGGAGTTAATTTCTAAAATATATCCTATTGAAATTCTTTCCAAGCACAGTTTGTACGTAAGAAACTACCTACAAGGAGAAGAACAACTAAGCCGATAGAATATTCAAGAGCAGATTTTTTAGTGGTCAGTAGTGAGTGATTCAAGTCCTGTCTAGGTTAGTAAACGAAAGTTATGACTGACTTGTGTATGCTTTGCAAGAATTAGAAAGCCAGTGCAAAACTTGCGGTTGGGCTGAAAGGCTTGCTACACGTCTCGCAATTCAGTATTAATAACAAGTGTAATTTACGTATGTACGTACTTTCGTGTACATACATATGTAGTAGTAGTAGTGGCTCAACGTAAATTTCAACAATGGAGATGTGTGTACTTATATAGAGACTTATATCTTTGAAGTATCTCTGAGGAGGTATATTAGATGGTTGATATAGGCACGTGTTTTTTAATTTCATTAAAAGGTACTACATAGATCCGTAGATACCTGTGCATCCTCTTCAGTAGGGGATTTAAGCATTATGTACATACACTTTTCTTGCAGTTGTTGGCGAGAGTATTCCTAACTTGTCATGCATGTTTCCTATTCCCAATGAGTACAACAGGGTGTAAGAACATCTATGCATATACAGATGTGCAAAGCTCAATTTTTTTTATTAAACCTCACCTTGTATGTTTACCATAATAATCTTTACAACAGCATCGAATCAAGATTCCCGACTAAGCTTTATGTCTCCTCACAGTCGTCGTCCGCAGCCCTTGCAATTTTTTCATAATTCACGACAAAATTTTGCAAGTATTTTTTAATCTTGGAGATAGTCTTTTACGCGTGCCTCTACATTTTCGCGTACTATAAAACAAATGGCATGACTGGACTTGAGGACACATTAACTTTTGAACTTTTCCATTAACTTGATATAAAAGGGGTGAAACTGTGGAAATTAGTCGGCTTCACAACATTAAAAAACGTTTTAAGACGAGAAAGTAAAAGAAACATGAGATCGTAATCAGCATTATTACAATACATTTGACATGACTAGAGCTCATGGGAGAGTAAAAGTAAGACTTTTCTTATCATTATGAGAATGAACGCTAAATACAAGGAAATTTATCCTCAAGAATTAATTGTAATAATTATGATACTTCAGGTTTAAAAGAGAAAATAAAATCCCTTGTAATTCAGAAATAACCCCCCTCCATTTAAAAAGCATGCACTCAATGAACGAACCTTTAGCACCGTTTAATAATTATATTAAAGTGTTCTTGTAAACAAAGCCAACGTGTCATATGAGTATATAACTTATGTACGAAAAAAGTGGAACAAGGAAAAATCCATTTGAAACTTAACAAAGTTTTCTTATACAATAGAAAATGTATACATTTTATATAATAAATCCATCTTTTGTACATATAAGGTTCCCCTTGAGTCTAAGATCATTCCATTCAGCTATGTCAAGTTACAGGAGAAAAAATTGTGCTGCTGTTGTGAAATAATAAAACGTTCATAAAATTGCCGATGAGTATATATGTATACACGTACATACGTCAGCAGAGCAGAAAGTAATAGATTAGAACCGTATATCCTCCAACTCCATCCATTTACAATGCATTACATATGAATGTAATTTATATCTTGTTATATGGCATACATCAATTTATATTCAGTCCTTACAATACAATTAATGCTCAAGTACGTGATATCTATATGAAATGCGAAGTTAGTACACATAAAAATAAGTGCAAGGGAATGATTCCTTTGTGACGCACGCATTTCCAATGATCTTCCCAATGACATTGTACATAATGTTTTTTAAAGATCACTGCCACCTTAATTAAACATGCATCAGATGAGTGATTAATTTTTAACATCATTTCATGTCTGTCCACAACAACTTTTTATGCTACAAAATGTTTACCAATAAACATGTGCTAAAATAAATAAACGACTTAGCATATACAGATAGTGTACTTTGGTAATGAGCAGGAAAGCCAGGGAAACTGTGAGCATTGTGGTCTTCGTCTTGACATGTTGAAGGTACATATATAGCCTTGGCTATCTTATTTGAGTTAGATCCAGCTCACAAAGTATGTCTGCCTTAATAACAAAATGTTCACAGGGATTTTGAGAAGAGTGATTATAATGTTGCCAGTTTACAAGTTGATTTCATTTTGTTACTCTCAAATCATAAAATGCTGCATTAATAGCATGCAATTAAATGTAAATAATTTAATATCACCTGTCCTCACTCATACCGTCAGAAACTAGACTACTGCGTGTGGATAGGTTTGTAAGTCTGTATTCCCTCGTTAGCATCTCATTCAAAAAAAGGAACTCAGAATCTGCATGAGTTTTGTGGATGACCGCTACAATACACTCACAGAGCCAGCCATTTAGAGTTAAAGTATCGTGAAATTATCCAAATTCTCATCTCGCAGAGAGAACCAATCTTGTTGGTGAGTATATACTGAAGGATGAGGTGCAGTATCTTTGAGCCACGTATTCCCTGCCATCCCTGCACAGGTGGTATAAACATAGGTGATACAAACGAGAGGTAACAGAACTTGCATGAGGGTCGTCAGGGGTACCGAAACTTAAGGAAGACGAAGGATGACCCAGTTTTCTCATACTTAGCAGAAAGATAACTGTGTCACGCAGAAGTTCTTTACTTTCAACAATTTTCTGTGTCAAACCTGCTTGATCATCTAACATGCATGTATCATTTCTCTCAGGGTGTGTATACATATGCACTCTATCTAAATGACGAGTCATGCCCCTCAGGCTTTTGGGAAACCTAATAGTAAATTTCAGTTTAAAACTAAGTATTTACAACTGGAATACGACGATGAGACTGATTAACCCGAAATGACATTGGTTTTAATTTACGACACTCACCGCAAAACTAGCTGCATTTTTCGTATTTGAACTTTGTTGTTGCTCAATTAATAGATTTCAAGGAAAGTGTGATTTGTTATTGTTATCGGGGCATTTCTCGATTATATGTGTACGTTCCACCAATACACGCTTATTTTGTGTCAAGAATACTCTTTTTTAAAAGTAAAATACTGGAATCCAATCACCCAAGGGGAAATTCCATGAATATTAATTGAATTAATTTTGATCCATCCTCAAAATGAGCGATGGCATTCTCCGTAAGAAATGTGCACGGGAATTCAGTCGACAAAACGTTTCTTACAAAATCATTAGCAAAACAACCCAAGGCAGTATTTATAGTACGTATGCATATTTGGATAATATAGCTTCAAAGTTCAACTCGCAGTGTCTTTTCACAGTTTAAATTGCAAGAGTGCAAAACTCCGATTGCACAAAAGAAAGAAATATACGGCTACTAAATAATAATTGCTCCATTGCTTACTGTTTTCTTGATCATACTCACAGTTAGCTCATTTTGAATACACTCAAAAGTGCAAAGACTCCATTGTCAATTGTGATAAGTGATAACAAGACAAAGACGCGAAGTGCGACTAAGAATTATATATTAGGTAAGTAAAAAATCACTTTGAACACAAATGACAAAACTTATTCCTAGCAACGCTTTGAGCGTAGCTCTTCATTAGGCTAAACGTAGAGTGTCACTTGTGCTTCTTTACTACCCGCATGTTTAAGCGTCAGAATATTTGCCAATTATTTTATTATTATTTCCCAAAATCAAGAGGCAGAGTCATAAAAATTTTACTTAACTACCCTCGAAGCTCTAACTATCCATACGCATTCATCAATGTCAAATTTAAACCATGAAGAGCTAGTTATCACTAGTAGTGTGTACGTGCTTACATTATACATGTAATGTAACATAGGTAACAAATTTTTGCATGAAAACTGCGTTTACAAACAACGCTGGCCAAAGCAATGTTAGTTAAGTATTCCCATGTGTCTCAAGGATACCCCACTGGATTTCCATGAAATGCGATTACAAATAATTCATGAAAAACAAAATTATTGTGGTTGAAGCGTAATTTCGATAACCACTAATCATTTCCTGCGTACATCCCGAAACAACCACGACAATATTCCATAAGAAAATAGCTTGTAAGTGATCAAAACATTCAAAGATGCGAGACTTCCACAGAGTAGAATACACAGCACTGAACATTGTGTCTAGCTTTTGATAAAAATAATTAGTGTGTGACACAAGTTAACCAAAATCTTTATCTGAGGTTAAGGATATGATAATATTTTTGTAATAAGCAGTTCACTTCTGATACCACATCCAAAAGTATTCCCACAGTTTTAGAGCTCGGACTTGTAGAGTTGATTTGCTAATTAGTTATGTCAGTGCAGTTGACAATACTGATACACAGGATTTTAACTCTGGATCAAAAATTTTAAAGCATTTGCTGAAAATAAATATTCTGAGGTACAAAAATTATGTGAGGTTTTTACATTAAATCCCAAGTCATGCTTTCAATATAGATAGAAGCCATACATACACAAGTGAACTTCAGTAACAAGTACATCATTCTTGTGTTCATTATTGGTGAGAACGATAAATAATAAGTTCACTGTATTTGGCTCACTTATAGGATGTCAAATACTCCAAAGAAAAAAAGATTTGGTAGTAATCGTAGAACAACCATTCGGAGACTTTGTGAGGAAAATGAAGCTCAGGCAGAGATTCTACTTGTCAATGAAAAGGAGACCAAAGAGACTAAAAAAGATTACAAAATTGAAAACATGAAGAAGGAAGTCGGAGTGGTACGTGAGATTATTTGTAATTATGTGTATCTTTGTAAAGGCGTTCAATTGGATTAACACGATCCGACGTGATGTGAAATTGTCATAATATATATCATTAAAATCGTAGGTTATGGATATCATGAGAAAAAATATAGAAAATATAGAAGAAAGGGATAACAAACTGCAGGATCTGGAAGTGATTTCAGGTAAGTTTTAACGAGAAATTATTTGCAGAATGAATATTACACTAATGTAAGGTATGTGAGCACATAATAATGATTACAGAAAATTAAAAATGTTTATCTACTACGTTCATGCGTAGAAAATCTAAATAACAGTTCACAATCGTTCCGGAAAAATGCGGACGCATTGTCAGAAAAAAATAAAAGAGCTAACAGAAAAGTAAGCCCTTCTACAGTAAATAGTACACCTACATTTGAAAACCCGTACTTAATACTCCATTTCAGTATTTTCAGTCCATATTGAAGTTCAAATTGAAAATTCAATATTATAATTACTTCCAGATGAAAATATACGTAATTATCATCAGTTTAATAGTTATCGTTGTGGTTGGAGCTGCAGGTGATTTGAATATAATTGTTTTTGTAGTTTGTATAGGTAATCCTTCTCAAAGTAATATTCTATACTCAAAGCATCAATAATAATACTCTTAATACTTACATTTCGTTCCATCCACAGTTTACTTTGTTTTTATACATAATTAAATAAAAACGATGATTCCTGGACAAATAATTACGACTTACGATGACTGTGCCCAAACATCAACGGAGGCATTACTGAAACGAAGCTGATGGATTGCAAGTTGCAAGAAGCGATAACAAGTTACTACTTCAGAACTGTCATTATTAACCAAAAGACCGATAAGTCATAGCAACTGATTAGCCCTGAAGCTTCAATTTCGCCAACGCGTATGTTTACTTAAGAAAATAAATAACGACTTTCTTTATATGATACACAAAATCACACAACTAACTGTAACCAATATACAATATAATAAATAAAACGGATAAAATCTTTTGAAACGTTATTGTTTACCCGTCGCCTTTAAGGCGGATGGCTCATGTCATATCTTATTAAAACTCCACACAATCACGCACCAAATTGTCTTAACCTCAGTGCCTAAAGCTTAGAAAGTGAAGAGTACATTATGCATTCATGAAACTCGTAAAAATATGATTTCCATCAGCAGGTAAAAGGCTTAAACACGCAAAACAACAACCTGAAAGCTTGATAAATCTAGTAATTTGCTCACCGTCTTAAGATAGTATTAGAGCCAAAGAGGTGGTCACTATACAACAAGTGAATTGAATTCTACTAATAAAAAAGCACAATTGGACAAACCCAGACACTCATTTTCGGGATTCTTTACAAACGCTACAACCGAAAGCTGAAAAATGAACATGACAAGAAAAGGAGGCCTATAAATGATTTTTGAAACAGTCGAATTTTAACCAAATCTACACAAACGCAGCTTAGAAGACTTTAATTCAATTCTTAACTTCCAAAATATGAATAAAACAAATGCTACCATAATCTTTAGCTACTCCAGTTAATACTACAAAATAAGATCTTCAAGTGAATGTAACAGTCACAACGGCGCATAAACTCATTTTTGCTTTCGAATCCTAGTAATTAATACTTTTCTTAAGGGAGACGTAGGATAGGGAAAATCACAGGTCACTAGGAAAGGTGACGTATATGACACGTAATACTTACAATTAAAAATACATGAAATGAATGAAATAATTAGAAAGCAGAAACACAAAACCTTAACACATTCATTTTAAACCAATTGATAAACTTTGAGACATCCGTCCATTTCACGTTTTTTATGCGCAACTTCGCTTAATATTTTAGCATAGTATTGCGGCTCAAGATTCTTGCCAAGCATGTACAATACCCACCAGTCCCCGATGGATAAATCTTCAGTCATAGCTCTTTGCACAGCGGGATCCGCAAAAGAAATAACTAGCCGGCGGTATTTAGGGAAAAAAGCAGAGACAATCCGAGACACAACAACAATCCCGGTTGCAGCAGCCATTATAAAATACCAAAACCACAAGCAGATGTAAGTTTTTTCATTGGTAACATTCAACGGTAAAATACAAAGTGCATCTATCCTTTCAATACTCCCCCCAGGTCCATATCTTGATTAAAAAATTAAGACAATAACGCCATAAAGCATTTTTTTTCTTCTAAAATACATGTAGTGAATACCGATAACATTGTATTATCAAATTAGATTCTGAATTAACAACTTATTTTGAGTAGCTTACCGGTGGAAAGTGCATTTTGTTTGATGAGGAAATACAAATGCCATGTTGTCAGATCGTTCATTTGGTTCAAGCTCTGGGAAAGTTACGACAGTCAAACCATACTTAATAAAATCTCCCTTGAAAAATAAATTCATCAAGAAAATTTGTACGACCACATTGACGAAGCACATTAGTTCAGTGAACCAGTAACATAAAGCATACCAATTGTGTGTCTGTAAAAGATTAAAACATTGAAACGGTAAAAATGCATACAAGCCTCGATTAACAAAGACTAGGTACAGCTTCGTAGAAATTGCCAGTTCATCCTGAACAGCTATTCCGAAGACCCTGGGATTTAAGTAGAATTCGCAAAAAAAATACACTCAAAAAGTAACACAATACTTACATTTAAATGCTTCAAAATGTAGTCTATTTGATTGGCTTTCCTTTTAGCTTTCGCCTCATCATTACATTTACAGAGTGACGATTTCCATCCCGGATGATCCATCAATAGCTGCCTCATAAGTCCACTTTCCCACCACCTCCAGATCTTCTTCGGGAGGTAGCACAACATCGCTTGAAAGGCCATCACCATGACTACCCACTGATAGTACACGTAGTGTTTTTGTCCATCAACATTTCCGAAATTGTTAACAACTCCAGGGTAAGCAACGGCGCCCGGCGGAGGGCGATTAAAAGCATCTGAAAGTCGTAAACCAAACAGTAAGTACACCCGACATCACGGCATCAGAAACGAATCCGTCTCAGCACTACCCGTCATCAGGTAAAACACATCGTGGGTGAAAATCTTAAACAACAAACTCCCAATGTAACACCAAGCCTCATTTCAGGCATTTTAGCAAAAGAAATGATCGAAGACATACATACCTGGCATCGTGAACGTGGTCGACATCCAGCAAAATCGGTTTACGTAGTTTTGATCGCAGTTACAACTTGTGATACACTGAATGGGTTCTCCAACTAATTCTCGGATTGCCAAGACGGTACAAAACACTACGAGTGCCGAAGTTGTGACTACCGAATGAAACCAAAATGTCCAATTTGAAGTGACGATATCCGGTTTCTTGAAGAACCTCTTCACACTGTCAATCAGCCTGTTCATCTTTATAGTTTTCGAAACAAATTCTCTGAAAAATCTAAAACATTAAGAAACATTGTAATTTCTAGGTTGAAAATCTAACAACAAACACAAACGTTTCGTACTGACATTTCTCGAACTCCCACGCTGTACAACATAATTAAGGACAAATAAAAACGGAGGAACATTAAAAAATCCCGAAGCATATTAAGCCTCCGTTACTTAATGTACAATTCAAATTAAGTAACACATTACATATTAATTATTATAACTTCAAGCAAGTACACTGATTAAAATAAATAATAAAAATACTATAATAATAATTATTACCCGTTCAATTATCACCCACGGAACTTTTGCTCGCAATAGTTTTCGGCTGCCAACCGAACCCAAATGAATCTTCAGCGTTACCACCTAACCGCTGCAATTAGAAGTTTTAGAATGGAAATTACTAACGCCTTTATATTGTTTTCATTTAATTACCTAAATTAAGTAATTACTTGCAACTCCCTAGTAATTACCCACAACTATAAGTATAACCACAGGCAGTCGCCATCTTAATTTTTAAGCCAGGAGTAAATAAAAGACACCGTTACATCGCAATGTCCATTCCATGATTCCATAGCCTTTTGCTTTTGCAGTGTTTACCAATCTTATATCCAAAGCCACACGTAAATACGCTTAGATTTTTAACGTCATATGTCCTTATCATTGTCTCCATTTGCTTACAGGTGAGCCGGACCCAACACTATATTACGAAAATAAATACTAAATCACTCAATTAGATAAATCCTCACCTTTACCTTCGGTTTCTCACTGCCTCGGCTCAGGGTTCAGATTTCTGTAGGATTTCGAGATACATATGTGATCCTAAGGAAAAAGTGCTCCAGTAGGGAATTGCAAAAATAGAGGATTTTTAGAAATTCCCATTTATTTCCTTGAACAATTTAGGGATTAGGGATTTTGAAATCTGAAATTATTACGGTTGTTGAAATCCCATTGCGTTATTTGGTTTAGAATATCATGAATGTTTAAGGATTTGTTTTTTTTCTTGGACAAATCAATTTTTTTAGGGATTCCTGTTTGCTGTGTAAGCAAGTCAAGGCTCATTTGGTCACAAGTTGAAATGTTCCCTTTACAATGACGCCCTCTCATAAAAATCCACAAGACAGCCAATATGTAAGGAGTTTAGCAACTGTTCCTAGACTTTATCCCCGAAGACATTCAAGTGACTCAAGTTCATTTTACCCTTGAGGACTTATGGCTGTAAAACTTTGTTTGATTGCGTTAAGTGCGGTAGGCTCACTAGGAATAGCAGGCGTACAATTATTTACTGTAAATCAAAGTACAAGCTACAAAATCTTAAACAACTGCTGTGCAACTCAAATAAAATAATCAAATAAATAACTCTATACCTTCTCAAATGGAAATAGGGGTGACAAATCAGTTGATGAGTAATAAATACTGGCCGTTGCTAGAAGCACACCATGAATGAATACATCACGAGGTGGCAGCCATGTTGGATTATCTACACATAAGGCTTCATGGTTCGGAATGGACTTTGTAATTCGAAGGGTGATTCAAAGATTATAGCAACTTCCAGTGTTTATTTGTGGGCTGCGATCTAATATTGGTTTTGAGGGAGAGGGTATATGGAACTCAAAGACTTTAATATTCCTAACTTTAACGACAAATCGTGTGACGTAAAAAATTATCCAACCAACTGTACCATTGATATTGAACTCACAATGTCAGCCCGATCCGAGTTGCAGTGACATTTTTTACTAGTTCTGGCAAATTTTTGTGAAGTGGAAAGCGCCTTAGTGATATCATAAATTTTGCATGCAATTAAATTATTTTTAAATCTTACTCAGTAAACCGTCACATGTTTGAAGTAGAATATCGCTGACATCATTGATAGGTGCTGGAATCAAGTCAAAAGTTACCTACAATTGATTTAAAAATTCAGATCAAGATCAGTAACCACGAAGAACATAGAGATTCTGTTTAAGCGTGAAATCCATGGAGGCGAACAAAATATTTAGTGTGTTGTACCGGGGACTGACTTCTCGTATGGATAACGACCCGACTTTGCAGATTCCGACGGGACGTGGTGAGCATTTCAGTGTTCTTACTCAATTTGAGAAGTGTATTTCGAAGAAATAAGCAAATTTGTAATGTAGTGGACTAAATGTTGTTACTCATATTTTGGTGGACTATTCATTCAGGTATCGGAATAGATGTCAAAACTGGTCGGGTGTTCCGTTCTACAATGAGCGTTGACACGAGAAGTGTAGTAGTCCGAGATGGAAATGAGGGCCGAAATCCTGAATCGTCCCCGACTGGTCAGTCATGCGTTGTGTGCCAAGCCGAGATGAATTTCGTCCTGCCTGCAACCATCTCGAAAGAATGGAAGACAAATGTCAAGCAGTTTTTCTGCAGGCATTTCCCAGTGGCTCAGTTTATTGCCTCAAATACGATGGATTTCCCGTTTTGCTTTGCTTGCTCAAAACAACTGGACAAATTGATTAATATCGAGAATGAAGCGGAATTACTGGCTGCGAAATTTAAAAGTTTGAAGGATTCGATGGTCTCCAGATCTGCCGAAGCGTTTTTACAGCGGCTGAAGTCGGAATGTTACAATGGAATCGAGAGAACCAATTTTACACGAGGAAGTATGTCCAGATTGTCTTCTTTGGAATCTTTGGTGTACGCCCAAAGTGATTCCAAGAGTAAGTTTTGCAGTGGTTTCTATTTGAAATTCTTTGTTATTTATTATTTCGTTTTTCAGTCTGTAATTTAATTGCTTAGCATCGTGATACCGATGTAGGTATGTTCATTCGCATGCATGACTGTGTACATACATGTACAAAAGGCATACCAAAGTTACTTTTGACCCCCCTTGGAAAAATCGAAAAATTTTGACCCCCCGGCCATGCCTCAGGCCGGACCGGGGGGTCAAAATCAATGTCATGACCTTGTACGTTAAAGTTATGTGGAATAAAGCAGGCTAAACGGTAGTTTGAAAATTTGTAAAGCCAAAAAACATGAAATTCATTCAAAATATGGCAGGAATTACAAAAAACTTATTTTAGAAGAACAAATTTTTCAGAGGCATATAATTATTGCATGAGAAACGCATAGTAAGACAGTGAGTAGCTAAATTTGACCCTCCGTGAAATGCAGTTGACCCCCCCGTGAAATTTCATTTTTTTCAACACGCCTTGTACATGTATGACTATGTATTTCGTATTAGGCGTGGCGTGATCCTGTTGTGGGCGATGTTTGTTTTTGTAGGTGTTTCATCCATGTCAACATCAGACCATTCGGTGTTCGGTTCCGAGCAGATTTTGAGGAAGTAAACAGGTAACAAGCACCGGGAGTCAACTGGGCGTCATCGTTATTTTTATCCGCTGAGAGATTTTACGATTGAAGTTCGTTGTTTGCCAATATTGTTGAAATCGTTTTGTTAGCCATTGCGTAATTAGCTGCTTTTGATATTTTTTCATGACTGGTATTGCTGTAGTTAAGTGCCATGTTTTTTCTAGTTAGAACCTCTCGTGTGTAATTAAGTTAAAGGAGAGTTAATGTGAAAGGAATTGAGTAAAATTTTGGCATGCTCGTGACCTACTTTAAAACAAGGGCTTCATTTACAACTTACAAGAATAATTTTCAGATTTATCCCTGTGACAAAATCGAGATGCAGTTACTGTAAATTGGAACTACAATAATATAGTTCATAATTATCATTAAATCTAACCCTAACGAATCATTGCTGTTTAGCAAAAATCAATTTAATTTAAATTTGATTTCGTAGCAAGTATACTTTTATACTTGCTACGAAATTAAACTTATTTTTAACTTAAATATTAATCATGTGTACCATGTTCCAGTCTAGATCTAGTTTCTCTTAAATATTACGTACTACATTGTGGTTATTACTAGATTTATTGCTTTTAATTATGGTTGTCACATTGAACACCCCTGTATAGCAAATTATGCATGTATGTATGCAAATAACTTCGGTTTGAATATTTGCCTGCCAGTATTATTATGATCGAACTAATTTTAGTACTTTTTTTGTCGTATGTAATTCTGGTACTTTTGGTTTTTTAATTGTTTATATCTGTAGTTGCTCTCGTGTCCTGATTTGAATTAACTTTTCTGGTGTATATTACGATTTTTCGATCAGCTTAATATTTTGCAGTCATAAGAACACAAATATATGTGGTTACATAACCTGTATGCCTAAGGGTAGTTAGTATAGTAAGAATGTCTTAAAAATTGAAACCCTCAGACATATGTGTTTTACATGAAATTTCATTGACCATAGCTATTTTGTTTTTAACTACTACAACATTTACTGCTAACACTGATGACGAACCGGCCCACATTCCAGTTTTTGCATTTGACTGTTACCATTTTACAAGGCTGTTTCGTTTGTCGTTAAATGTCGTTTGTATTGTGCAAATTGGCTGACTTGATGTTAAATTATTAAATAAAATAACTAAAGGATTTTCTTGTTTATTTACGTGCTTTTCATGTTCTGATATTTAGAACCACGAGGTTCTTGAACAATGTAACCAAAGCAGGTTTAGTGAGGGTCTTGGAGATGTAAAACTGCTTGTAATCATATGAGACGATGAAGAGTATCCCACTGTCAGGTTTTTCTCTCGCATGTGTTCCCTTTCGAGGGAATCCAAGTGGTTCATGCAGGTGTGCTTACATAGCCACAGTAACATAGTTTATGTAAAATTGAGTTCGTGCAAGTTCATGAGCATCAGTATATTGTTTGGGCTCAACCGAAGCAGCTGGCACTTGCGTTGAATTGTGATATTATATGTAAGAAATTAAAATACATTACATAAACTGTGAGTCCATCTAATTCTGTTTTTACTGCTCGGTGTATTGTTATCCTATTTTAAGGTTTAGTTCATGTATTCCAGTTTAACCATTTAATCTGACGGGGAAAGGGTGAAGGTACCATAATTGTTTAAAAATTGTTCATTAAGGCCCATCACAAGTGATATCATTCGATAAGTGTGTCGATTCATAGGAGTGTAGCTGTCATTTACTGATACGTTTCCCGTTTGTATAGTAAATGCAGTTTTGTTGTTTGACATGGCCACAAATGTCAAATCAGACGTTTTAGAACAAACTGAAATATACAGTAAGAATAAAATAATTATTTCAACAATAGTCAGCATCATAGCCTACTATTTGTATAGTGAGCTTTTTGCAGAGTTACCTAGTCCAATTGTGATCACAAACTATGGGCGCGTTCAAGGTGTCCGCGGGTGTTCCAGACAAGGAAGAGAATATTACAAATTTTTGGGAGTTCCTTACGCTGCACCTCCTGTAGGGAATCTGAGATTTGAGGTTGGTTTTATAATTTGTAATTTTTTACGTAATACTTGTAACATACAAATTTTATCTGGGACTCAAAGTGTCAAAGTAAGGATTGAGCCGGATGAAGTTCACTGACAAGTAGATCACCGGTATGAAAACAATTGTGGACATCTTTTTTATTTTTATTTATTTAGCCACCAGAACCTCCAGCCTCGTGGAGAGATGTAAAACTTACTAATAAGTTTAGTCCAGAATGCGCTCAGATGGAAATAATGGCCACCGGGAGAATTCTTGGAAAAGAAGACTGTTAGTTTTTCAAAATCTTATGCAGATCTTATGATAATTCGGAAATCCTTCCCTTGGAATGAAAAATGTCATGATTTTGAATAATCTTTCCCTTTCCAGGTTTGTACCTGAACGTTTTTACTCCCAAGGTAAGCTGTTGACCCAAAATTGAAATTACTTTAATTTCGGTCGGTAATGTAATAATTTTAAAAATGTGCATGTTAAAGAACTAAAAATTATTTAATACATTTATGAATGTATATGTAAAGTCGTATTTTCTCGCATTTTATCTTTTGTGGGAAAAGAAAAAACACGCTTTGGTTCCCATCCTTTTTTAATGGTTACTTTGAGGCTTATCCTAATAATTTTTTTGTATTTTGTAAGCTGTTGGATAATGCGAAGAAACTCTTGCCCGTGATGGTATATATCTATGGAGGACTTTTTATGGCAGGATCCGCCGACTTATATAATGGAGATTATTTCATGGATGAAGACGTGGTTTTAGTCACGCTTAATTATCGAGTTGCTGCGTTAGGTATATATATATCTATGTATATTACAATAATTATTATCGTTGCATGCACGCGGAGCTAACATTTGCATTATTAGTGGGATTAAATGAAGTGTTTTTGCTGCAGGTTTCCTTAATACTGGTGATGAAGTTGTGCGAGGTAACATGGGACTGAAGGATCAACTCATGGCTTTAAAATGGGTTCAAGCAAACATACGAAATTTCGGTGGTGATCCAAAACAAGTAACGATTTTCGGAGAGTCCGCTGGGTAATCTTTGATTTCCGTTATGTAAATGTATGAAGTCATTTCTGTTTCACGTTTGTACCTTTTTTTGCAGCGTTTTTAATTTATCAACGCACTGTGTTTGATTTCAGGGGTGCCTCTGTGCACTACCATATGTTATCACATCAGTCTGAAGGCAAGTAACAGTAGATAGTAGATTATGTTTCAAATTTTTGTCTTTTAAAATACCTATTTGTTATGCTATACTCTTACAGTAATTAAATGTTTGTAGGTCTTTTTCACAAGGCAATTTCACAGAGCGGTACATCTCTTTTTAAATGGGTTTTAAATCCGTCATCATACTCAAAACAAGCTCAGCATGTTGGTAGTTATTTTAACTGTCCTACAAACACTTCTAGAGATATGATACATTGCCTTAAAATGGTTCCAGCGGATAGTTTAGTCCGATTCCATCGTGCGATCATGGTAATTTTGCATACTCACATATCGAATTCATTCGAGAATTATAATATATAATCGATGAAGAGGCAAAATAATCGACATGCTGTGTTTTTGTACAGCATGTAGATCATTTTGCGTAACCATATACTAACCATAACGATATACTCGAAGAATCCATGAATGATGAGATTTCCAAGTTTCCAACACTAAAAGCTGATTGAATACGATCTGATCATTTTCAGTACCCTTTGCATCGTACAGAAGATGCATTTCTTCCTACCATCGAAACAGTGGAACATGATGACCGATTTTTAGTGGCGCACCCTCTAGAGCTGATGAGGAATGGAAGTTTTTCGAGTGTACCTTGGATGGCGGGAGTAACTTCTGATGAGGGGTTGTATTTAATTGCCCGTAAGCTATGTTTGTTTTAATTTCTTGTTACTTCATTTTGAATGTCATAATTAAACAAGATAATCCAGCTAACGAATTGTTTAGGATTGCTCACAAATAAAACCGTTGCAAGTTCAATTGGACCAAAGTGGAATGATTTAGTACCTTTGTTATTAAATTATCACCTGAGGGAAGATAACGAAGAAACTGCAACTAAAATTCGTGAGCGTTATTTTGGACAAGGGAATATTGATCCAGACAGGATGATTCAAAACTTCACTCGCTTATTTTCAGATTACTGGTTTTTTAACGATTTTAATTTAGCTATTCAAGAGCACCTTCGAAAGGGCTCGGTGTATTTGTATCATTTTTCATATAAATCTAAGAAGTCATTATTTCCCCTATTTCGAGTGGCTTCCGAGGATGATTATCTCGCAGCTGAAATTAAATTAGCTTATGTGCTAATTGTAGACTTCATGCGCACATATGTACTAAAGGACCCGTTCCCTTTAGAGGGTAAGCTAGTGCAATCCTAAAATTGTGTATACAATTTCCATGTATGTTATCTGTAGTCTTCACCTCACAAGCTGATTCTTATAACTTCAGGTGCTTGTCATGCGGATGATCTACCTCTGCTGTTCAACTTTCATCCGTTGGTTTATATTCGGGAAAACTCAGAGCATTACCAGATGTCTAAAGAAATGGTAAACACATGGGCCTCATTTGCTCAAGACAAGTAAGAACAACTTGATCACATAATTTAATCTAAACGTGGAATACGTTCCTGTACTAAAAGAAAAATGTTCTTTCATTTGACCAGAGTTCCATTAAAATTCAATGGTGTCACGTGGCCTCTGATGAAACCTGGAGAAACCAGTCTACAATTTTTGAACCTTAGTCTCCCTGGTGGAATAATTGATAGCCCGTTACGAAATGTGCAGAATTTCTGGAAGAGCTTAAATTTATCCTCAGAATTAGCACCTCACAGGATTTATTCAGACTTGTGATTTTTTTCCAGAATATGGAACTGGGTACCTAATACCTACAAATACATTTAAATACTCAATCCTGGTAATCCCATTTTCTTTCATGCTCATGCTACCCTTTAATAATACAGCCGTGTAAGTATAAGTTTTAAAAATATCTTTTTTTTTAAATAAGTGAAGAAACATAGATGTATCTTCACTCAAACAATGACTGAACTAATCCCAAGCAACATGACCATTGTGGCAAACACTACAAATTAACTTTTTGTGGAACAAATTAGTGCTAATATTTGTTGTTAGCAATAATCGTTTCAGTAAAAAATAAAACAATTTTTTTCTAAATTTAAGAGTCTAAATCTCATTAAAACTTTTAAAACCCCGTTTTACCCGAATTCTGACAATAACTTGTTCCCCCTGGAGGAAAAACATAAGAAATTTCAACACCCCAGCCGACGCATTCATTAACCGAAATCTAGCTGCGGGAAAATACATTCAGTGACATAAGTGATAAGAAGAAAAATTCTCCGCAAAACCATAGCTGGCCCCTGGTCAAGACAGACGGTTAAGTCCGTAATAGTAGAATTGGCATACCCAACACAAGAGTCTGACCAGGGGGTGCCCAAACGTAAGTGGCATCATGCCAAATTAGTATAATTTGATCGACTACTTCAAACTTAATTTTAGGAAAAATTTCCTCACATTAACCCCTCAAAAACATAAGCTAATTACAGCTAAACTATCGCAATAATCACCATTTCACTGTTTGCATTTAAATTACATGCGAGGACCGCGTCCAAATACCCAACACTAGACGAAAGAAAACTTCTCTTGACAAATTCAGTCATTTTAATCACAAATCAAGTCAACGACCAGCAGCCATGGGAGGAGCTAAAGACTCAACTCAGTCCAGCCAGTCGGGCCATTCCTCAGGCTTGTCATCTTCATCCAGCAGAGATGAAAGGGCTGAAAAGCGCAAACTACAGGATTTCATGGACAACACAAACAAACGTCTTAAATTCCTTGAGGAAGAAAACAAATCACTTCAGGAAGAAGTGGAAAAACTAAAGAAGCAGCTCATTACCTCTAACAATGATAAATCCTATAATCAGAGCTCCGAACGCAGAAACAACCTGATCATATCAGGGCTGGAGAAAATTTCAGAGAAATCCAACCCAAACCAAGCTAAGGCTATAGTCAACACCTTTCTGAAAGAAAAGCTGAAGATCTCAGAAAACTTGGCTTTCTCGTGCGAGATTATTATTCCCAAGGTCAAAGAAAACACACCCCCGAAAAAAACTCTCATCAAGTGCAAATTCGCAGACCTGGCAGATTCAAATAAGGTCAGAATTAAAAGAAAGGATCTCCCAGACCGAAATGTATGGATTAATGATGACCTTAATCCACATCAGTTGAAAGTAATCAGCAAGCTCGTCACCCGAAAGAAAGAGATTATTGGTAAAAAACCTACATACAAGGCCCATATCTACGCCAATAGGTTCCTGATTGTTAGAACGCCGGGAGGAAAGGAGACCTTCTTCGAATCTGACGGCAATGACCTAGTCCAGGTCACTACGATCCCTGGACTACGCCCAAAGAAAACTTGAAGAGACGCCTCGCTCATAACAACATCACTAAAAAACTGCCCCGAACTCCTCTCCATCACTTTCTGGAATTGTGACGGTTTAAGAAACTTTCAAGACCTAACTCCGGAAGAACTTAACTCTATCTCCGCTAATGTAATTTGTTTAAGCGAAACGTGGTCAGTCAATGATAATTTTAAACTACAAAAAGCCTTTCTAAACAATTATACAATTTATAATGTTAGAGCCAGCAGAACATATAAAAAAGGACGAGCAAGTGGAGGCCAGCTAGTACTCATCGAGAAGAGTAAATTCGAAGAGCCTAAGATTTTATACAAAGAATTTGGTTTCATCTCAATTGAACTAATCCTTAAGGATAAGCATAAAAGTGTAGTTATTATTGCCGTGTATATCCCTCCAGGTCCCCAATATGACTATTTGGTAACTAGATATACTGACATCATCATTGATCTCACCACCAGGTATCAAGATGTAATTGTTGGCGGAGACTTTAATGCCAGGGTGGGAGACTTAAATAAGAACCAAGATAACTTATATGGAACTCAATTGAATTCGATGCGTTTTTCCAAAGACGAAAAAATAAACAAAAGAGGGAGACGATTAGTAAAACTCAATGAAGAAGCTGACCTCACTCTCCTAAATGGAAGATCACTCTCGGACTCCCCTGCGGACTTTACTTACATGTCTCCTCAAGGAAACAGCGTGATTGATTTAACCTGGGTCAGCAACAACTTTTGTAACTATGTACAAAACTTCTCTGTCATAAGATTCCCCCAATCCGCCCACGCTGTAGGAAGTCTTAATTTAAATTGGGGTCATCCCATCACAAATGAGATTGACATCAAAAAATACATTATAAGATGGAAACCTGAAATGGCAGAAATGTTCCACACCAACACAGCTTCTATATCAAACTTTGAAGGTCCTGAGGTCAACGAACACTACGAACACATCACACAGTGTTTACTATCATCTGCGGAGACCTCCAACATGAAATATCAAGTTTCCATTAAGAATAGCAAATGGCAAAAGAAGATCTGGTACGACGGGGAATGCAAGCAATCAAAAAAATTCCTGCAAAAACTTCTAAGAATGGTCAAACAAAATGGAACACCCTTCAATATTGGCACATACTATGAATACAAAAGGTTGCATCTAAACCTAACCAAGCAAAAAAAACGAGAAAAGTGGGAGGAAACCAAAATCAAACTTAGAGAATGCAAAAACACTTCGCAATTTTGGAATACTTTCAATTCTTTCCGAAACGGGAGAAAACCTCAAAAACTTCTTAAATCAGAGGACTGGCGCGCGTTTTACGCAGAAAATATGCCAGCAAAAATGTATGGTCCTTATCCGAACTATACAAACTCAGACCCAACACTAGAGTGGGATATCTCACTAGAGGAATTACAATCCGCCATCAGGGAATTGAGTAACAACAAGGCTCCTGGCACAGATAAGGTCACAAATGAACTCTTAAAGAATTGTCATGAAAACACAAAACTTGAAATGCTCAAACTCTTCAATAAAATCTGGCATACGGAGACAACTCCCGCAAAATGGTCCGAAATTGAGATGACCACAATTTTCAAAAAAGGAGACGAGACCTTGCCAGGAAACTACAGAGGGATAGCTCTTATCAATACCCTATCAAAACTGTTCACCACTATAATCCTCAAGAGGTTATACCCATGGTGCGAAGCAAAGAAAATCCTACCTGAATCCCAGGCGGGATTCAGACAAACTCGAGGGTGTCCCGACCAGATATTCTGCCTAAATGCGATGATCCAGTCAAGACTAGCGAGGAACTTACGCCTGTATGTGCTATTTGTTGACTTTAAGAGGGCTTTTGATTCCATTAAGCAAGATATCTTATGGATGAAAATGGACAAAATCGGTATCCCAGGGAAGATCATTAACTTAATCAGATCCTTATACGAAAATGCAAGCTTCGTAGTCAGATGCAAGGAAGGGCTTACAAGCTCAATTCCGGTCACCATGGGCGTCCTCCAAGGAGAAATACTCAGCCCACTTCTCTTCTCAATTTATATTAGTGATCTCGATAGATTCATGGAATTAAATAATTCTAGCCCTGTAAGCATGGGAGGAAATAGAAAAATTGACCTTTTACTTTTTGCAGACGACACTTGTATTCCAGCGGAAACGAAAAAGGGCCTTCAGAATAAAATTGAAGTACTAAGCAGATACTGTGCTGATAACAGTCTTGAAATCAACCTCCTAAAAACTAACATTATCATATTTTCCCCTAGGGGGAGAATCCCACGCAACCTGAGGTGGTTTTTGAACAGAGACGAAATCCAAATTGTAAACGAATACACATACCTTGGTGTCACTTTCCAACCGTCTGGATCATTTAAGAAACACATAGGGCACATTAGAAGAAAGGCAATGTCTGTATCAAACGCCCTCATCTGCTCCATTAACTCCGCACCGATGGAATCCTGGGACAGCATAGGGAAACTTCTGACAGCAATAGTCCTCCCTATTTACGAATATGCTTCTCCAATCTGGAGTCTAAACTTACTGGACGAGGTCGAGAAAATTCAACAATATTTTTTCAAAAGGCTACTATGGCTACCAAACTCAACGCCAAGGTATTGGGTTAGGGCAGAGACAGGGAAGCTAAACTCAAAAATACATATCTTCAAACTTACTATGATATACCTAAGGCGCATTTTAAGTATGGATGAGAATAGAAATGTCAGGAAATGCTTCGACAGGCTAAAGGAACTTTCGGATTTCAAAACAGCAAGAACAGAAAACAACTGGGTCGCCCAAGTACACAAATTACTTCAAGAAAATGGATTCAATGCAATTTGGAAAACACAGTCTGACCAAGTTTTAGAAGAAAATATGGATTCAATACTTGAAGTCCTTAAAACCCGTAGTGCAGAGGAGGACGTTCAACGAATTCTCTGCTCATCTTTCTCAAGAGAATATAAAATGCTGAAGACGGATACATATACATCAAACTATTTAAGAGCCGCCGTAAACATAAGTACTAAAAGATTAATTGCTCAAATTAGGAATAATCATGATTCTATATATTTTAATAAGTGTAAGTTGTCCTTTAACTCAGAATATTGCAATCTATGTAACAAAAACGCAACAAATGACTTTTATCACTTTTTTGTAATTTGTGATAAATTTAATTCCCCTAGGGATAAGTTTTTGAAAGACTACCTACTAAGTATAAGAAAGGAGAATTTCTGGTCTCTTTTTATTGTCAAAGATAAGGAATTTATGATTAATCTTGTAAACTACATAAAAGAGTGTATAAAACATAAATTAATATAAACAACGGATATGTTATGGGCGAGACCCGATTGACATTAATAAATTGAATTGAATAATCGTTTCAGTGTACATTTTTATCTACACGTATCCGCTGAATTTAAAATAAATGCTAACTTCTGTGACTATCTAATTTTATAATAAGGACAATTCCACTAGATAAAATAATTAAATTGAATTGAGCAATAATAATTGGCTATTATTTAAAATGCTTTATTACACGTTAGATTTACACTTATGGTTCTGATACCCGTATCATCACAACCCTGAGTAGTTTCCTCAATTATCCATCTACAACCTAAAGCGGCAAAAGTGTTTCTTCATTCCTTCATGTTTAATTTTCATTCAAACTATTCACACAAGTTTGTACTCACCGAGCAGTCAATTGAGCTTGGATGTGAAAAATTAACATTGATTGCATACATTTTCGATAAAGATTTCGCACCGTTTCAAAATGTATGGTTTCATGTACACCAGGAAATCTAAGTCTTGCCCAGTAATTTGATAAGTGTATACATGATAATTGGCCACACTCACAATCAAAAAATTTAAGCAAATATTAAGCCCGAAAGGAAGGGATGTAACATCATCCTGGACAAAATGATTTTCCTGTTATAATAGTTTCGAAAATTAATATGCTAAGAAGTTCACAGGGTGCAAAAAATTATCTGAAATTTGCAAACAAAATTCACATTGTTTGCAAACGAAATAACACGCGAAATGACGATTTCTTGAGTTTTTGCTACAACTCATTTTCGTGTCGTTGTAGTGTGTATAGAAGTGTTGTGTAAGATAATGATTGCAGCTGGGAACTTGTGCTGTGGTTACAACTTACTTGTATCCGTACATTTCATCGTATGCTATGCATGCCATATATATACATTGATTCGACTTCATTAATCATTATTCGTAAAAATTGATGTATTTTACGTATACTATACCCATTTAAATTAAGTGTGCACCAGCACCGGTGTTACACTACCCAAATGAAAATTGGTAAAATATTAAATGCCACTATTGAGTGAATTGCAACCTGTGCGTATACTTGAACCTTAACCTGATTGTGCTTTTGAATAATCGCAAGCTTTTTTCACATGTTTAGGACGATAACATCTATTAGACTGTGTTCATATTATTTATATATTTCATGTCGAAAAGTTGGATAGAGAAAATGTGGTTAACCTTGAGATTACGAATGGTTGATATGAGCTTAAATTTTGTGTTTTGCCAATCTTCCTCTAGTTTGACTACACAAGTGTAAAACGTAATTGTATTTGTGTGTACATACAGTGCATATAAAAGAAAAGACTTTTGCTCATTTTTACGATAATGTTACCAGAAAAAGTGCACAACCTGAGTCAAACATGTTGAGCATGAGCTTTATGCTTCGCTGATGGTGTGTGAAACTCTATACGGTTCATGCCAGTTGTTGTTTGGACGAGCAGCGGTTATGTGATTCTTAATTTTTAGAGTATTTTTAAATGTGGCTATTAAATTGACCGGCTCAGTTTAATGTTCTATTGAAGGCTTGATTTTTATTTCTACACAAGTCGCCACGTACGGTTTTTAAAGTTGTTTCTGTGGTTTTATTGAAAGGAAACAGATTATAGCCGTTTTTTCTTTTTTTTACCCCGGAGTGTCGCGGAAGAATAGAGAAATGTCATTGAAAACGCAGGCGGTACCTACCGTAATTATTTCTATTATTGTTTATTATTTGTACCAAACTTTTGTTGGGATCATTCCTGGACCGATTGTTGACACTTTATCCGGGAAAGTTCGTGGTAGTGTGGAAGTATCCAGAGGAGGCAGGACTTATTTTCAATACTTGGGAATACCATATGCACGGCCCCCTGATGGAGAGTTGAGGTTTGAAGTGAGTGGTGCCTTTATTATTCAATATTATTTATATAACACGGTATTAGTAAGCAGTTAAGATTTCGTAACGTTCATAGGAATATGTATTACCTGTATTTGTATTTTCCTAAATTATGTAGCAGTAGTAGTAGCTTATTTTTCTAAATTGTAGAGTTTCTTTTAATAGTTGTACTAATTATAGCATATGTTTGTATGCAATGATTGATGTAATTTGTTTTAGAAATGTTTACTAAAACTAGATGATCTTCGTATTCTGTTTTATTATTCATCTATTGCTTTATTTCATTTTAGGATCCTCAGCCAGCTTTAAAATGGGAAGGAATACGAAATGCCTACAATTTTGGCGCAGAATGTTTACAGCTAGAGGTATTAATACTAGGAAGAGTTATTGGAGATGAAGACTGCTTGTTTGTAAATGTGTATACTCCTCAGGTAAGGAATGTTCTGATTTCTACAGTAATGACAACATCCTGTATGTAATAATGTGGAATTTCAAATATATTTTCTCATTTTGTTCTGATGCAAGGAAGAGCTATTTATAATTACAAGGTGAATGACCTTTTTATATAGTTTATATCTTGCAATCATGGTCTTGTCGTTGTGATCTACGTTTCTTATTCCCAAACGTTTTTTGTTTAGTAATAGCAAAAACTTCAGGAAGTGCTTATGTATGTAGATTTTTATCAGTACAGATTTACTTTGTCATTCATTTCTTGTCTTAAGGAAGACTTACTTGTAGTTTTATTTTTTGATATATTTGTTTTTATATTTTGTAGGTGGAATCAAGACCATTGATGCCAGTAATGGTTTACATTCATGGAGGTCTTTTCATGGGAGGTTCATCTAACATTTTCCGTGGGAAGTATTTTGCTGATGAGGATGTCGTTCTAGTCACTTTGAACTATCGAGTTGCAGCGTTAGGTAGAATACTTGTTACGATTGCAACCAGAGAGGAGTTGAATGAACTTTTAAGATTTTTAAAAATATGGGTCGTGCACTAATCTGAGTAACAATGCCATAATAATTCTTGCAGGATTCCTCAGTTCGGGTGACGAGGTTTTACGCGGCAATCAGGGCTTGAAAGATCAAAATCTAGCTTTGAAATGGATTAAAGACAATGTAAGGAATTTTGGTGGGGACCCGGACCGTATTACCTTATTCGGAGAATCTGCTGGGTAAGATGGAATAAAACAGAAACTGAATGTAAGAGTCAATGTTCAATCTGCAGATAAAAGCAAATTTAAGAAAACCTTATCGTTTAAATCTTTTTTAGAGCTGCTAGTGTTCATTATCAGATGATTTCCCCTAAGTCTAGAGGTAATTATTATTTTCTAAAATCATTCTAAATGGTGTCCTTTCTCCTAAAGTTATTTAAGTGGCGTAATTTTTCATGTAGGCCTGTTTGCAAAAGCTTTGTCAATGAGTGGGACGGTAATGCGGAAGTATACTTCCACAGACGATAAAAAAGGACAGTTGGAGAATTTCGGGAAAAAATTAGGCTGTATAGGTGACACTACCAAAACTGTGGTAGATTGTTTGAAAAAGGTTGAAGGCCACAAGATTGTTGAACAGCATAGAGAAGCGGCGGTACGTAAAAACAAGATTTTTCTACTTTCATGTGTTCATTAATTTGGATCTTGGCACTTTTCGAAACTGGGAGTTGCTACTTGAAACTAACATTAATTGTTTTGTTTTAATATCTTATGTAAAGGAAGCTTTGCTGAAGAACAAATTTGCGCTTTTCGTTCCAACAACAGAATCTATTAACGACAGTAGAACATTTCTAGGAGTAAATCCACGAACGTCAATTCAAGATGGATACTTTGAAAGAATTCCGTGGGTAGCTGGGGTTGTTGCTCATGAGGGCCTTATCTACGTTGCGAGTAAGCACTATCGTTTTTCGAAAGTAATAAGCTGTTGTATTATTTATGCACGTTTTTTGATTGCCAGGAGTGATTCGCGATCCAGAAGCTACAAAAGAGATGAACGAAAACTGGATGGAAGTATTGCCAAAGTTACTGAAATATGACCCAAAGCGAAAAGAATTAACTCGGAAAATCAAAGAATTCTATTTCGGGATGGCAGAGCAATTGGATGTGGTAAACGCTATAGAACAGTTCTCCGACTTGCTCTCTGATAGATTATTTATCTACCCAGCTTTTGAAGCTGCCAAGGTGCAATCGCGCTTTTCGCCCGTCTACTTGTATTATTTATCGTATAAACCACAAACGTCAGTTTACCAACTCATAACGAGTATTACGCCAAATGGGAGGATTTCACCTGTCCTAGAATTTTCATATTCATTGTTGAAACGTTGGTTTAGAGGGAAAATTCTGGGCTTGGAGTCTATAACTTACGGTAACTTACATCGTTATATATTCTGTTTACAAAGCGTTTTTTTAAAATGTCCTATTTATGCAATGTAACGGTGGAGTACTGTTTGTAGGTCCTTCGCATGGGGATGAACTATCCCTTTTGTTCAATGTTCATTTCTTGGCTCGTATTTCGGAGGGTCATCCGGATTTTGAGTTTTCTAAAACTATGGTTAAACTCTGGGCTTCGTTTGCTAAGGCTGAGTAAGAGTCAATTATAATTTATAATTATTTATTTATGGTTAAGAAAATTCAAGCATTATAGTCAGTAAATGTATGTTTGGTGTGTACTTCACATTCGTACTGCTAATGCTGAGATTTGTTTTTAATGTCTGAATTTTTATAGAAAAACTATGGCGGTCGACGGTGAGCTATGGGAACCTGTCAACCCTCAAGATTCTACCTCTGCTCTATTTTATGTTGATCTCAATGCTAACAGCACATCAAGTACTATTAGCACCAAAACAGTGAACCAACATCTCTCAAAAAGAATCCAGTTTTGGGATTCTTTGAAACTACCTTACTTATAAAAACATGACCACGTATTAAGCAAAAAATACTGCACAAGAATTTTTTTACACAATAATGTGACTCTCTACAATTTATACTCAAGTACCTTTTGGTTGTCGAATGGTTTTATTTTTACAATATCTGTATTATTCCTGTTTTCGTCAAATAAATGTATTTTAAAGTAAAACATGGTAAAGTAAGACACTTGAAATTAAATCTTGCAAACAAAGTAAAGGGAAAATAAGTTAATTTGGACACTATACAAAACCAAGGCTGGTAATCCTGATGGTAATAACGAAACCACAGAAAAGAGAGCAAGAAATGTACGTACAAAAGCAAATTCAAAAACAGAAGACAACTCATAACTGGACATCTTCAAGTGGTCTACTGGCGTACAAATATTTACAGTAATTAAATATAATAATCATTATAACTGTACAACGCAACAAAATCAACTAATTTGACAAATAATAGTTGGCAAGTTATGGACGCAATAACATGTGAGGCTTAAAGAGTCTCCTGGCAGTCAGAGTCGGCACCATCAGGACACAGGCAGGAAAAACCACCCCTGGCGCTTGGTAAACAAAGCCTGGATGGTCCGCACGGGCTGAATTCACAAGGGCTGTAACCTAATTATTTTAAAGAGGAGTATCGTGAACAAATTGTTCTAAGTCCGCTGGATTTTTTTTTACGCAGATTAAATTATCACTTTACCTGTTGGACAAGTAGGAGGAACTAATACTATTCCGTACAGCTTGCCAGTACCGCCTAATGGAACATTTATGCTGGGACCACTAACTCCTGTTGACCTTGAGGCACTTTCGATCATTTTTCTAGTGTGTAAATATTAATTCATTGCTAGTTGAATGGTGTAGTAAGTTATGGAATCATTAATTCAATTGCTACAGATTATATTTTCTTCCAATATATATACAGACTTCCAAATTTAGAAAAGTGAGTGGAAAACATTGTTATTCAGAATGTATGTCTTACGTATTCCAATCCGTCCAGTAGAAAGTGTCCAAGGCTAAAGTTAAGCCAAATGGGTATTTCACGTTCATAACGTGAACTTTCCGATTACGTCCGTCTACACCGATACATTCTAACAAAGCCAATAGCTCAAAGTTAAAATACGAATAATTATGTTTTCAATATACTCGGAAAACATAAGTATTTTAAAGCTACAGTACCTATTTTGTGAGTGCCTGCATCAGCCCAGCATAACTGGTCGTAATAAATGTCAACAACAAGCGAATTCGGCAATGCCAAGCCATCCCCGACTAACACTTCCCTGTCTTTTCCATCCAGACCAGAAGATTCGATTTTGGGGTAGTCTCGATTCCAGTCAGTCCAGAATAGTCGCCTGCGTTGGGTCGTAAACAATAATCACAATTAATTTATAAGTATATAAACAGAACGATTAGAATTACTTAAGAAATATTTTATAATTATCTGTCCGGCTAAATATTTAACTATTTGTAGGCAAAAATTAAAAATAACTCAAGTCTGCACGAACCCTCGGATTGGATAGACTGCTATTCCTCTTGGATTGACCAGTCCAGTAGAAACCAAAGTTTTCCTTAATTTCGTATCCAAGTTTGCAACTTCAATAGTATCCTTCATTGAATCCGTCCAGTATATGTTGTGAGAAGATGAGTCAACACTAACGCCCTCTGGAGACCCGATTTCTACAGTAGAATATATTAATGTTTGACTACACATACTTATGAAGACAATCATACAAATCAATGTATTTCATGCAATTTTATTTTTGCCACCAGGTGTCATGCTATATTAATACTAGTATTATTACAATTTTTAATGTTGGTGTCAAAAAGCCTCACCATCATCCAAGAAAGCCTGTTTGTCTGTTCCATTAAATGACACTTGTTTGATTGCTCTCCCACCAACATCACCCCAGTAAATTTTTTTCTGAGGGCAATCCATAGCAACTCCGATAGCAGTTTGGAAAGGTTCTACAACAACTGGTTCACTCTTATCTCCATTCAAAGGAACCCTTATGAGGGACATTCCTTTGGTAACGTAAACAGCAGATCCATCGCGCTTCTCCTCTTTCTGGCACTCGAAACCATTTCCTTGCCAACCCTCACTGCACTGGCATTTCCATTCCCGACCACCTTGAACGGGGAGGCATTCGGCGTTTGCATCACAGATGCTTCGGTCTTGGTAGCAAGGTACGGCTGACCTGCAGCTGTAACCATCTCCCTCATAACCCTAATGGAGTTTTAAAATATATGTTTCAAGTTGATTAATGAATTATTTGTAACTACTTCCCTGTTTGTTATTTCAAAACATTAACAACTCTACTTCGAAAGAAAAACAAATAATTCTCAAAAACTCACTTCCCGACAAAGGCAACGGTAGCCTTTTGCAACAGGATCATACTGACATTCAGCGTTACTGTCACAGTTCTGAAGTGCATTACATCCCATGAGATCCTCTTGGCAGGTAAGACCATCACCGCGGTAACCAGGTTTACATTCACACTCATACCGAGCAACGTTTGCATCCCAAACACACTGTGCGTTCACGTCACAGTTCCGGAGAACGTCACAACCAACGTTTCCTTTAGGTTTGCATTCCTTTCCATCACCTTCAAAACCTTCGCGACATCTGCAGGAGTAACGGAGTTCATTTTGGTCGTAAGCGCATTCGCCATACTGACTGCACTCGGAATGACTCGAACAGAGATCTATGGGACAGCATTTCATTAAAATGTACATGCCTCATCATCATAACACTTTATAACTGGAAGGTAACATGCAAATACAAGATCGAAGACTCCCAAAAATTACCTTGAGGAGTGCACTGCCTTCCATCTCCACTAAATCCTGTCTTGCAAATACATGAGTAACCATCATTAATGTAAACACAAGCTGCGTTAGGATCGCAAATATAAGGGCTTGCTTCACAAGTTGCATCAGGTGGAACTGTATGAACCATTTACAAAAATATCCTTACAATTAGTTTCAAAAATATAGCAAGTGCATGTGACCGCTGTGAGCATTTCGTCATTGAAGAGGCAAAATGGTCTACATGCTTTTGTGTAGTATGTAGACCGTTTTGCCTCTTCAGGGAAGATTTAATATACTATTGATATAAGTGTATATCTAGTGTCAGTGAAATAAATAGATTTCTATCTCTCAGGAACTCAGGTATGCATATACACAAGTAGGAATATTAACGAAAAAGTTAAAATATATACCAGGACTAGCTTCATCCGGGACGCATTCATTTCGTATGTCTTCGTGGATATATCCAGAAGGACACCAGCAGTAGTTGAGTAAACATGTAGGAGTTGGGGCTGGGGCAGAGGGCGCTACGATACAACGGAAGTTGTTACAATTAATATTATCTACCATACATTGTAATCTGTCTGCTTTCGTTACATTCATCGTCACTCGTGCTAGTGCAATATAATAAATATTTACCTAAGCTTCCGATTTCCCTGGATCTCGTACAAGTGTAGCCATCTCCAATGAAACCACTTCTGCATACACAAGTATACTCGTTGAGCAACTCATCTAGTCGGCAGTCTGCTTCGGGATGGCAATTGTTTTCCAAATCGCACGACTCTAGAATTCCACGGTTATCACCATTATAAATCCCATATTATACGCGTTATTTGTTGTTCCACTTGGATTTTTCATATCTGCTCATTTAGGAAACTTACCAGATGTGTCTCTTAAGCACACTATTCCATCACCAGTGTAACCAGGCCTGCAGTTACAAATGTACGAGTTACTTGATCGGCTAAAAATGCAGTCTGCAAATGGATCGCATAAAGTGGCTTGTCTGCAGTCTGGAGGAACTCCTGATAAACAGAAATAATTCATTGGCAGCCTTCTACTAAATAATAACCCAAAAAGCCGTGAGGACGTTGAAGGAGAAAAATCGCTTGGAGAGGATTCTTCCTCAATAATGCTCATGTGCGTACCCTCTCTTACAGATATAAGAGGTTTAATACCTCAAAAAAATTACATCATAAACAACAACTCAAATGGGACAAGCTCATAAACAAGGAAACAAATGCTGGTGTAAATCTACTATTTGGTAAACAGTTCAATTTTACCAGGGCTAATTTCGGCGCCAGTGTCAGTTTGCTGATAGCAAAAGAGACCATCTCCGTAAAACCCTGAAAGGCATCTACACTCAGGTTCACCCACCGATAACTCGACACACTCTGCATTTGAGCCACATTGAACATCCGCACATGAGAGGATTTCTGGAATAATTACAAAATCCCAACGTGACTCACTCATCATATGGTGAGTCTTCTTACTACATACAGACAATCTTGATAGACCTAACATTAATCTTTTGACCGTACTTACTGGTGCAAGTGTATCCATCACCAGAGTAGCCAGGTTGACATTGACACTGATGGGAGCCAGGGGAATTAATACAGATGGCAGTAACATCGCAGGTAGAAGTCCCGATCTGGCATTCGTCAATGTCTACACAATGTGCAGTAGCTGACGGATTCTCATCCTCATAGTTGTAGCGTTCTTCGTAGCTACAATTAATTATTTCATAATAAACATGAAAGTATTAGGCATGCATGATTATTCACCTAAAGGATCCTTCGCATCGTTCAATTCTCTCTATGTTCTGACTTTTTGTAAAGATAGAGAAAGAATAGCCGAACGAATCATTGAATTATTATAGGACTTACCCAAGATCGCAGATACACCTGTAATTGTCCCCATCAACCACACAAGAGCTGTTAGGTCCGCACTTGTCTTTATTTTCCTTGCAGGGATCTTCCCCTAAAAGGCAATATGCAGCAAAATGAAAATACGAATCGGAATCTCTATAAATTGAACACTAAAAAGACAAGAGTGTATTTGGTTTGGTCAACTACCAATATATCTCGGAGTCAGTATTCAATACGTGCATATTTACTCTTGACATGTATGACATTGTTCATGCAATTATGAATGTGCATATGACTGAGGAACAGAGTGTCATATGTGAGAAAAGGTGGCTACAGCCTCCAGCTCCATCCCATTGCCATCATTAATACCCGACAATTAATTATAAGCTGTGACAGGCTGAATAAATAATGATAAAAATAAATCATAATTATGCCAAGAAGTTACCTTCAGGAGGCGTGGACTTGCTGGAAGTGGCATACCGTGCAATTTGGTGTTCCTTATCATAAATAATGTAATTCCGAGCAACCTTCATCTTAATTGTATCTAGTTCAGGAGGAACCGGAGAGGCCCATGGACACTCCGTGTACTCAATGGTCTGCTCAATATTAAAAGTATTCTCTTGTGATGTCCCTTCAATAATATACGCGTGGGAGGAACGAGATCGGAGGATGCCAGGAGATACACGTGTAAACTGCATCTCATAATCATTCATCTCAATACTCTTGCCCACAGGAACGACTGGAGTTGCCCCATGTAACCGCGTATCAACTCTCAGATGACTGAACACATCCAACCCCATGTAATTTTGATGGATAGTCACCTTCTGACCCGTCTGATAAAAGGATACTTCTCCGGTATAATTAAATACGCCGCCTGTTACAAACATTAATTAGTACCAATTTATTAGTGTCACCAACTGGAAACAAAGTGTCAAAGCTGATCGATCATACTAAAAGTCCCAAGTCCCTACAAAATATGATGGCAGTCTCGATTCCTCAACTTATCATCCACCAGTCATAATTTCTCTCGTCACTTATTATTATAAAATTGATTACATGTAATACATCAAGATTACATAGGGTTTAACAAAGCATTTACCCCCTGTAAGCCATACAGGTGACAATGCTGTAAAAAAAGATATTTCCCAATTTTCAAGCAAATTCTTTTCCAGAATTAAAATATGTGTCGTTGAACTAGATTTACAATGGCCATCAGAGTAGTGACAGTCGAGAAGCAAAGTTTGGATTTTTTAAGGATTTCAGAAATTACAATAGTTTGTTCCCGGCAAAAAATATTTGTGCATACATATCTATTGAAGTTTGTTTGTAGGAAATTCTAATGGCTTTTCAAGGCTTCTCTGACATGTCCCTACGTAGAGAATTAAAGGCATAAAAGGAATAAATGGCAAAATTAAGGAGGAAGGTTCAACCAATTCAACCCAGGTGCGAAAAAGAGGAATTTCTGATGCTGCAGTTTTCTCCCGAATGATCCATCTGACGTTCATTAACACAAATTAACAGTTTCTAGCAAATTTTATGATAATTCATTTGAATTTTATTTCAGAAGCTTGGCCACAGGACCTCAAAATATGTGACACGATTAAAAAAGCTGATAGCCTTCTAAAAATTCATACGATGCCTCACATCTTTTGGTTCATGCGAACTCAAATTTTGACTTGGGAGGCAAAGCCTTTATTACGTCCTGTATATACATGAGACAGTCAACTACATTTGAAAATTTACCAGTGAATTGGAATCCGTTGGGTGCTCCTTTGACGGATGTGCTAAAAAGCCATCCGATGATGGTCCCGATTAATGACACTGTCTGGAGATCGTAACCCAACTTTTCCGGGATTTTGGAAATAGCAGTGTAAGCCCTGCCGTCCCCGGGAAGAACATACGAAAACAAGTCGGAGTCATCGATTCCAATTCCGTTAAGAACTCCCTTAACTTTTCCAGTGACTCTTTGAGGAATTCCTGGAAGGTTCCATATGTTGTTACTTCAAAATATATCTAAATATACTCCGAATACGAACTGGAGTAAATTATTTGTAATTATATGTATATATGTAAATACCATCTTGCAAGCAAGTCCTGCCATTGCCGTAGTATCCTTGACCACACGCACAGCAAAATCCAGGTTCATAGTCAATGCACTCGGCCTGGCTGTGACAGTTGGTGGCGCCGACAGAGCAGGAAGAACTTATCTCAGACGAGGAATCTGGTCAGCATTGACAGTAACAAGAGCATTCAAAGGTTACATAAACAGACTGCAAAATCTCAAATAGATTGTAATCATAGATTGACTGGCACAGCGCAACGTCTCGTCTAGAGAACTTTGAATTGTGCAGGTTATCACACACTTATTATAGCTTCTCAGTAATTACGGTATAATTTAAGGTGAACTTTGGTCTTGGCATTTTCTGAAGATATGTACCCAGTATTAACAACCTTATCAGAACACCCCAATTGGTACCTCTACCATTTTATGTCTTTAGTTCAGTAGTGTCAGACGTCCCTTCTGGCGCAGTGGCAGTAAATTACAATGAAGTAACATGAAGTTGGAACTTTTTTGCTTGTACGATCACATTATTGCAAGGGAACATTTACATGGCTTTCGGGCTGCATGAAATTATGTTTAAGTACACATGTTTATTATACCAAGGCATCATTCCTTACAGATGTACATACATATAAACTCTGTTTAAAATATTTTTATAAAATTATACTTGGCACTCATAAAAGCAGTTGCCAGAGGCAGACAATAACAATTTAATTACCAGCGCAGTTCAATTTATATCAATGATGAATCTCATCTTACCAAGTTCAATATTAATGTCTGGTTCCTCAATGTTGTCTTCCACTTTCCCAATATGAAAAGCCCAAACTCCATCCTCTCCAAAGTTGGAGCGTCTAAAATATATAAAAAAAATAACACAAACATGAGGTTTACTTTCCTTCAGTTTACTTTTGCTTCAAATAAGGCAGGGCTTTGGTAATAATTACTGTTAGAAAATGGGACTGCATAAACACACTAATTTTAGTAAATTATCTTTATGTGTATCAGTAATCTCCTTTGCAGAGGTTAAATAAACTAATTTTAAATCCAAGACCATCTCCAAAGTTCAAGAAGGCCTGCTAAAAAGCAAACCTCACATTGAACCTGAAAAATTCGCTTGGAATAAATATGCAATATCTATATTTACTTAGGCGGGATGCCAAATCATGTACGAAATGAACGTGCATAATGCATAGTTCCCCATGCTCCAGAAATTTATCAAAGTTGGGTTAATTCAGCTGTCTGAATCAAATAAGATGAGCACTACTTCAATCAGCAACAACTGCTTTAGAGACTATCGCGATGGAGCCCATGGCAAAAAAAAAATGTTTATTGTCTCAGAGCCAAAATCTTATAATAACACACTCAACCAAGCATGCACATGGAAAAAAATCTGATTCAAAGCAAGTTCCATCCATCCACCTATAGATAGCAAAAACAATGTGGGGCCGAATCGGAGCAACGTCTGTACAATGTATTCTCCGGAATTAATAGCAGGCAAATGTAAAATCTACAGGTCATAAATCCAAGTCGGTGGCCGTTGTCAATGAGGCGGCAAATACCTGTCACAGACTCTAACTCACGCATGTAAACTTCCCCACACTCTTACATTTCCGGTTGTATTTATTTGGCTCAAAACCGAACTTATGTACATACTACCCCTCTCCGAATCCTGTATAATGATATTTCATTTCATATGGAAATCCAGGGGGGTTATTCTCGAACAGAATTTGCGATATCGCAAGTTACGACTTCGTAAGTACTTACGACAGGTGTCGTACGATGCCTCTACGATTTTCAAATTTTAATATTCTCAAAAACGATCGCAAGTATATCGTAGCTACGATCACATTTACGAATCGTAAGCATGTAACGGACGCTCTGATTGGCTGTCAAAATTTTCGAATCTTAAGCCATCCAATAAGCCATAAAATTCTTCACATTTGTCCTTTCTAGCAGTTTCACGTATTGTTTTTCTCTACAAATCAATTTAACGTTTAAGGAGTGAAAATGGCAAAAAATATAAAAACGAATTTATCAGAGCATCCTCCACATCCCCTCAACTTCCACTCGTCTTCCCCTCCAATTCCCCTCCACTTCCCTTCAAATACATCACGCCTCCACTTTCCCTTCGCATACATAACCCCTCCACTTCCCCTCCACTTCCCTTCAAATACATAACCCCTCCACTTCCCCTCCACTTCCCTTCAAATACATAACCCCTCCACTTCCCCTCCACTTCCCTTCAAATACATAACCCCTCCACTTCCCCTCCACTTCCCTTCAAATACATAACCCCTCCACTTCCCCTCCACTTCCCTTCAAATACATAACCCCTCCACTTCCCCTCCACTTCCCTTCAAATACATAACCCCTCCACTTCCCCTCCACTTCCCTTCAAATACATAACCCCTCCACTTCCCCTCCACTTCCCTTCAAATACATAACCCCTCCACTTCCCCTTCGAATACATAATCCCTCCACTTCCCTTCAAATACATAACCCCTCCACTTCCCCTCCACTTCCCTTCAAATACATAACCCCCCACTTCCATTCAAATACATAACCCCTCCACTTCCCCTTCGAATACACAACCCCTCCACTTCCCTTCAAATACATAACCCCTCCACTTCCCCTCCACTTCCTTTCAAATACATAACCCCTCCACTTCCCCTCCACGTGGAGGGGATGTGGAGGGGATGTGCAGGGGGTGTGCAGGGGATGTGTAGGGGATGTGGATGGGGTGTGCAGGGGATGTGGATGGGATATGGATGGGGTGTGGAGGGGGTGTAGAGGGGGTGTGGATGGGGTGTAGAAAGGGTGTGGATTGGTGTGGAAGGGGGTTTCAAATGAACCCCGCCATATAAAGAATGCTTGATCGTAAGTTCCTACGACTGCTTTTTAGTTGTCGTAAAGTTACGACAACTTTTGCGATTTTCTGAGAACTTGCGATTTTCAAAATGTTTTTAGAATCCCAACTATCGTAACTCGAGAGTTGCGACTGAAGTTACGATCGTAAGTCTTTCGAGAATAACCCCCCAGGCTTTTAGCTTTTGGAATGCATATTTGGGGTCAGAAATAGAACCACTCATGTTGCTCACGATATTGACTTTTCTTCTGATAGTAGGACATTTCTTGAAAGTTATCGTATCTCGTAACAAAAGTGAAAACCCTTAAAAGGTTAAGTTCAAAGGAGACGTCAAAATTTCCATACAACTGACATATCCCTCTGCCTTTGAGGTTCATCTCCCGCTTGGTCTCTGGATTTCCATTCATCATTGCTGGAACGCTTTTTAACATCTATCCTTCCCATAAGAACAATAGTATTTGCTCTTTTTCCTCTCTCCACTAACTTCTGTATATATAGAGTGAGAGACAGAAACAAAAAGGGGCAGATAGCGAGAGAGAGAGAGAGAGAGAGAGAGATGAATAGCGTGCATGTGGGAAATGTGTCTTGTAGATGTTATTCTATGAGCACATGTATGTGTGTGTATATGTACCACATTAAGCCACTGTGGACGCCGAGATATGTCGGCTAGAGTCAAGTGTGGAAAAGATAAGACCTTTGAAAACACTAAAGATTTTTTTTTCCTTTCTCTTACTCAATGAACCTGCGTGCGTGTGTACATAAAGTTGGCATGTGGCAGAGAGGAGTAAGTACGGGATAAGGAGTGAGCTTGTACAAATTAAGGTCTGAAAATGAAAAGAAAATGCCGATTCTTTGGGAGTCAGTCAAATACGAACTTACTTGTGAAGACTTGAAACTTGATCTGTTCCAGATCCCTTCAGAGTAAAATGGTGTGGTCCGTTTCCTGAAATAAGTCCCGCTTGAGCTTTAGCATCCTGTAAGCTAGGATTCTTTCCTGTTCCTTGTATCCATTGAATTTTCTTGTAGTAAAACAATGCATATGAATCTCCACCGTCCGAAGCAATCACCAGTTGGAACGTATTCAGCTACAGAAAAAAAACCAACAATTCAATTGTTCTTTACAGTCACATTATTTGATGGCCTATCAAACCATGTAATGCTGTAAGAAATATAATCACCCACTAAATTATGAACAGATAACCTTCTGTGAGCTACTGTAATAATAATAATTTATAGTAAGACGATACGACACATTTTTTTTCTCTCTTCAATGGTTCCTTCAGGATATGAGGCATGAGCGTTATGCATGAACGTAATTATCCATGCATGCTACAGCTCTCTATGTTAGTGAACACCCCAAAATCTACGTATCTACACAGAACTATATTTTTAAAATGAAGCCACCATTTGTATTTATAGTACATTTGAAAATCATATGGCGTTATTTGAAGTAGAGTTCATTAGTTATTCCACTGCAACATTTGGATTTTGCATCTTTTAGACTTATCTCAAACTACCAAATATGTAGGGAGAAGTTTTTGGCGTAAGGGAAATATTTAGTCATGTGAAACTTAAGATCCCAATCACTAACTCTTCCCTTCGATACTATCGAATGTTCCAAAGCAGCCTGGATAATAAAAATGCATGTAAAATTTAAATGCCACAGATTTGCTCGATTGGTCCTCACATGTGTTCTTGACGGAAATAAAAATAACATCTTGAGTAAAAATAGTTTCACTTTCTTAAATTCGCATGATGACATCTTGATAAGTCAGAAAGTTCAAAAACCACAGAGAATTATAATTCAATATGAGAGTAACGGTGTTCAAATGATAAGGACATTTTCTTCCTCATACACCGCAAATCTTTGGAAAGAAACTCCGACAACTTTTCGGAAAATTTAAAAGTACAGGAAGGAAAATGATTTACTTGAACAGATGAACACCGGTTGGAAAAAATAGAGAAACCTTAGGAAGTTGTATGCCTTGAGCATATATGTACATGTACAAAAATACATAGATACACATATGCTACTACTGGAGCAATGAAGAGTACCCCAGTTTTTGGAAATCCATCCAAAATGTTTGTGAGTATACACTTGAAATGTAATATCTCCCAAGCACTTTGGGTGGTATGTGTAATGACAGAGAATTCCTTCAAGATGTTCACAAGGAGTCTGTTGAAATTAAATCGTATGTGTGGAAACGACATACATCACTTTGTCATTTCGTTAAGTTTTTTTTCCTTACCTAAATATTTTTACGTGAAACTGCCAAAAAATCACGGTAATGAAAAAAAAACTTGTGGAATTGTCTGTCTGTCAGCAAAACTCTTGACGGTAAGTGTATACGTGGCAGATACATAAAGCAGATCAGTCAATACAAATAGCAAGCGTCGTATAAATATATGTTTGTGTAAAAAGGGAAAATAGAGGGTTCCAAATGCGAAATGTGAGGGCAAAAAGGACGAATTTGAGAGAACTTTGAGTGAGTAACATTTCATACGCACGTACATTTTCAAACCTGAAAGTTATAGCTGTATAGAAAGGAGTAGATAGTCACAGTCTGATTGTAAATGTCGAGGAGTAAAATTTATGCAATGTTTTGCACAAGTTACCCGAGTAAAGCCGCCTGTAACAAAAGCTGGGAAACGGAGGGAGCAGACTTACGGATAACATAAACAAGTAATAAAATTAAGTTCAAACTGACTTTTAAAATGTGCCAAATTACCGGCTCCCAACATCTGTTTTTTAAATGATTTGCATGGGGTCGAGGCCCCCTGATTTTTTATTCAATTAAGTCAAACTTGCTCCTTTAGAAATTCATGAATTTTTCTACCGCAATTTAATTGGCCAATCATGTCTATTTTTGTGAAATGCATGAGATCGTTCTAGGAAATACAATGTGTACTTTTTAAAAATATTCTCTAGAGCTAGTGTCTTCCTTAATTATGATTTCTCAGAGAAAGGCTTCTAGTCACACATACAAATAGAAATCAGCTAGAACGAGCACTGATCCCTGAAATGAATAGGTGCTCATGTGAGATACAGATAGGTATGTAATTGTAAAGGATTAGCCGCACGCGGATTTCCTGCTTCTCATGTCAGACCTTATAGGAATTTTCCCAATGGTATAAATTATGTTGCTCATAAATTCTAAAATTGCTTCCACATGGACGTATGCATGTACGTGCCTGTATTCGAGGCTTAAAAGGAACGCAGCTCGAATTTTTTCTTTCCCCGACAAGGGCAATGTAAGAGCCGTAAAAACTGATTGAAAAACAAGTTACCTTATCACTTTTGCGATCAAAGTATCCGACGTTATCCCAAGTGACGATGGTAAGACTACTGGGTTGGAAATTAGCCGCTGATGAGAATTGACCTGTTAAAATCACGCGCGTTCTCTCCAGAAGTTCTGGTGCTTGAGTCTCCCTATAAAAATCAATACAAAATATTAGAACAAGGTTTGAACTCTAAAAAAAAATACTTTTATATCTACAGGGGGAAAAAATGCATTACATAAATATTTGATTGCAATGCCTCACAAAATATTTTACAACTTGATAAGAGTACTCAAACAAATAGTAGATTGTAAACCTGTAGTAAATGGATCCTTCAATTCGAGTGTCAACGTCGGAATACAAAGGAGCGATAGTGGGATAATCCAAGGGAAACTGGATATTGACAAAAGTTGGGATATCCGTGAGAAAGGATACTAAACCGTTTTGATTAACCTGTAAGTCATGTGTAATTAATCCTCATTAAAGGTTACATCATACAAAAATGAATTTTTCCCACAAGCACACACAAGCACACACACACACAAACACCCAAAATATAAAAAGTAGGCTGGAAAATCCAGGTTTTTACGTAAATAGAGTTGTATTGTTGTCCATAGAAAACAATTGGAGTGCTCAGCCGAAACTCTGGGGAGGCAACATCGTCCGTATCCCTTGGAAGAGATGCGTCGGATTCTGCCGGTCCAAAAGGATACAGTGTTGGCCGGGCTAAGGCTAAGGTTTGGTGGAACTGGAAAAGTGCCGCACACACGAAGAAAAGTAACTGTCGTCTGAGTTCCCTCATGTTCTCAGTTGTTTCCTCGACAAACTCCCTTCAATGACTGACGGAGTTTGAGAGACTCTTGGCTCCGGGTCAAAGTTTATTTTGGGATGATAACATCCAGATCTGTTTGTCTTCTTTATCCGACCTACTCATCTTCCAAGGTAGGCCCATAGTCAAGTCCTAATGGGTTTCCTTCTTTCCCATCATTTACTCTTCATGCATCCATGCATCGTTCCTTCTCCTCCACATCCAGCCCGTATAGATGAGTTACGTAAGTACAGGGAAAGACTTACATCATCCTCATCCGAGAGGAAAAGTTGATGCAGCTCGTACACATTTATTCCTGACTTCATACTAACAATGGGACGATTTTTCATACCTCTCTACATGGTGCATTCAAAAATGACTTTATTTTCTGTGTAACATCAGACTTGTCACTTGTTGGTGCAACTCAACCCGCGTTTACGAATAAACGCAATGCTCAGGATCCCCGTCTTGAGTCTTGATACGTAATATACAGATACAGGCCCTGAGTGAGGGAGACACATTGACGGGATCTTAAGACACCTCTTCCCTTCCCAACATTACGTATAAATAAGTATATACGCAATGAAAGTCAGTTAATTTCCCTTTGAGTATCCTTCATGGAAGTAGCTCAGTCAGTTCAGAGTGATGAAATTTCATTCAACAAAAGTAACCAAAATGAAGTCACAATCTGTCGTTGGAGGATATTTGGGAGGACAACATGGCCTTAATTTGAGGAATCGGGAACATTATGCATGTTGATAAAGTCTCCGGATGTTAAAAATAGCCTGAGTGATTGAACAAGGGAATTTTATTTTTATTCATAGTTCTTCATCCTCCCGTAATAAATGTATACGTATTTCTAGGTATACTGGAAGATCTGTCCTGTTGTCATCTTATGACCGGAGTACGTGTCTCCTTTTACGTGCTCCTATAAAGTACGCTTTACATAGTCCATAAGTGCGTGTCATCATGGTCCGCTGTCAATGTTTTCTTTCAGGAACAATGACTTGTTCTGAGTGAAGCCATAGCTTGTTTCATCTCATTTATTTATGTCAGGACTGTCTCATTGGAATATACTGGATTTTGATACTGCAATCACAAGACGTCATTCATCCTCGTATATGTGCAGTCAATTTCGATAACAATTGTGAATTTTAATGCTGTCACTGTCACTGGAGATGACACTATTTTCTATGTGCACTTCCACACGTACTTAGTATACAGTTAGTCCCAATCGTTATATTAAAGTTCTCATATATAGTGTGTACATCTACATTTTACATACGTACATATGTATGTATACTTGACAGCAGGATTTTTTTTATTATTTTCCAAAATACATTTGCACAAGCGATAACGGGGAATTTGGTGGACATGAGCAGGTTTATGAGTCACATTCTGGAAGTTGAATATTCTTGATGGCATATGTCAAGCTTCCTTTTGTTATAAGACATATCTTGGCATTTCCCATATGCAGGCTCCATGTCATTAAATTGTGAACCTGATGCGTTTGAATTAGTTCCTATGTAGATACATACATAAATATATTTTTGGCGGAAAGGATCCCTGCCGTCCCAGCAATCAACTTCAATTAACGTTGGTAGTAAATTAAATTTATTAAAGCATTCCCTTTTAAAGCTGTAAATGCACTGAGTTAAGGATGACCTTGGGAATTTATGCAGGACACAAATTCAAGTTAGGATCTTCACTTTATTCTTAATTAACGACTACTGCCACGGTGTGCTAGTATTCAATTACTCCTGCATTTTTCCCATGTGGACTAGACTGTTTACTTTTTTATTCTTCATTTCTAGGCAAACCTGTGGTGTTGTGGCGCACAACTGAGCCTTTTATTACTTCAGTAACTTGACACTAATTTGTAATATCTTGGGATCACGTCAAAAGTTATTTTAATGAAGTACTTAACTCCAGGTGGTCATCATATTACAACAAGCCCTTCTTCGTCCGCTCACAGTTTTCATCAAACCTGTCCATTTGAGTGCAAAAAATATTTCTGCGTATGCTTTTTAAGGTGTAAATCCTAATCATTAAAAATCGCACTACTAATGCTTATATAAAGGTACATACGGATGAGGTAGGTCAAAGTGAACCCTCATTAAATTGGATCCTCAGGAAATTCCTGGTTCAGCCATTTAAAAAAATATTTTGTATTCGAACTTTGTATAATTTTCATGACACTGTCCGGATTTTTCTGATCCAGCGTAATTTATAGAGGAGCTTGTTATTTCTAAATGAGTACATTGTATTTCTGAATCCATGGTAAGTTTACTGTCCCTTGTAGTATTTGTAAAGGAAAAGAAATAGGTGATGTTGGCTTGGTTTGGGCGAAGACTCTGGCATCTATGTGTTTCTTTTTGCTCAAAATTGTGGTAAAGAACAACTTCAGAGGCTTCTCATGCAGGAACGTATGAGACTCACGTTCAATATATATTCATCTGTTTGTATCGTGCATGAGAAATATTTTAATAATAATAGAAATGGGTAAATTTCACTTTCTTCAGCGGGTACAAAGTTAAAGAATTATTTCAATTTTAATTTTGTTAATTTTTATTGCGACTCGCAGTGTTTTTGTTTACCTCTGATCCACAAGGGGGCAATAATGGAAACACAATAGAATTAGAATGAGAGACGATTTCTACATTTGTCTTTGGCTCAACTCAGCAGTATAACCGGACAGATGCATTTGCAAATACACATGTGTAGGTGCAATCGTGGATATATTTGTACCGTTGGCTAAGAAGCAGTTACAAATATCTCCAAACGTTCAAAAATAAGGATGAGCAAAATTGTATCTGATTATGTTGCTTTTGTTTTTAACTATTTTATAAATAGGATTCAGTTTCCCTTCTTAACAATTTGTAAAATATTCACCAAATCGTCCTCAGAGGCGTGCGCTAAACATTAGATAATATTTTCCTAGAAACAAAATAATTATATTATACGTAAAGTAAATTGCATGCATATATAATTATATGAAGCTGGAAATTTTGATTTACAACAGTTCATGTTTACGGAAATATGCATTTTCAGACAAGACAATATGTTTGCAATATTTGTAATGTGTTAAAATGCAAAGTATATAAGCTTTAAATATTTATCTCAAAAATACAAAATATACATTGCACCCAGACGAAAATTTTCCGATATTTTCCCAGGAAGATTACAGGGATTTCTCATGTGTACAGTATGATTAATTATATTTACATAAATGTGAGTAGAGTAACATAACTATTGGAGCAGAAAGTAATAATTATAACTATCTCATGATTTTTTCCTTGAAGTGCATTTATAGTTGCATATGAACAAATGAGATTATCTGGCTTGCGCTAATGCTAGTACAGCATATTTTAACAATCTCACTGCAAGTTTTTCCGGCTTTAAAATTTTCCGAAGTATTTAGTCACCAGGAGGATAGTCATAAAATCTTTTTACGTTCATTGCTCCTCATCAAGTGTGAATTACTGCTGATTGCTTCTTTTGTCGGTCGGTGGTTTTTGCACGCCCAATGTGTTTCAAATACTTGTATAATTGTCCTGATTGAAATCAGACTGCCACTCCATACTATCTGTATAAGCACTGTGTTGAAGCGCTCGGTAGCCAGAGACTCCCAGCATGTAACAACCCCGGAGTATTTTTATTAAACTTAATTTTCAGAATGTTTAAAAATATTCATTAACCCTTCCAAGTAAAATTTCATGATTTATGCATTTCAACCCTTACATAAGCCTTTACATTGGTAAGTGATTTTCCAACGGAGCCTGTACAGTAGTACAAGTAGGCAAGTCAGTTGACAAAGTTAATCTTAACTCATAAACTCAGTGATAGCAAATGCAATAACACATATTGCTGTGAGGAACATGCCGACAAAGGAAACCTAGATTTCTGACAGAAGCTCCATGCATACTTAAAATATGCACTGTACATATGCAAAGACGGGGAAAAAATCCTCGTCCTTGTTAGCAGATTTACAGTTGTATGTATTAACTATTTTATATTTTAATAAGTCTTCTCAAAGGCAGTCAGGATTTACATATGTAACTATTTTTTTTTTTAAATTGGCAATTCATAAAGAGTCTGTCGAGTTCAAAATGTCAAAGTGTAGCTGCATGGGTGATTCCCAACAGAGTGAATTGATTGACGGTTTCAGTCATTTCACATGTTCCCTAGAAAAATTAATGTGTCAATTTTCTAATCTCCATAACTTTTCCAGAAAATATGGCTGTATTGAGCAATGTACAAATGCCCAATGTGTTATGCATTGGAGAGTTCCCTCATTTTGAAGCTGAGACAAGATAAGGCGTTCGGAACTTCCCAAGCTTCACATGCATAGATATATGTAGACCTGCTCAAATAATGTGAACTAAATTCTTTAGTGAGGACAGAAAAAGATGCCGAGGGAAAGGAGAGCATCTCATTAAAAATTCTCAACTATGTAGAAAATAATTACAAACTGCAGCTGCTTCATACTAAATAATGATGGTCCATTCCAATTAGAACTTGATATGATAATCTTATGTTTGCCAGAAAAATCCAGTGTAGTGCAGGCAGTCATTTTTATTTACTGACGCTTCCCTCCCTACTTCAGGAAATTTTCATGATTATCTCGGGGAACAGTGCGGGATCCTGCGGGTGGAAACACCAAATTCTGTGCGCAAATTCTACATGGTATAATTTTCTTATGCCTGTTGTTATCAACATTTCTTGCAAATTAAAGTACAGTATTTTTATGCCCGTGGTCACTGATTACAATCCTCAGTGCTAACTGTTCCAGTCCAGTGCGGGGAGGTGAGTATAAAAGGAACCGTTCCAGTCCATTTGGCTTCCAGTATTCTACTTTTACTTGAACTAGCGAAAGTGAATAAATGAAAAATTCCCTACGTTGACATAGTTAGTACTGTAATATTGTAAGTTTTGTTTGTGGTTGTTGCTTTTGCCGTGTCTAGATTTGTAATATTGTATTGATTTTGTGGCGAAGCATTTTGTTATTGTGGTTGTAAATTACAATAAACAGGTACATCAATAATAATTAGTGACTTAACGTTTGGATTTAGGATCAAGTTTGTTTTCAGATTCCGTTTGTAGATTTAAGATTGTATTAAATTCAAGTTTTGATCTAAATTCGAGTTCAACCTTATAACTAATTAAATTTAAGTTTGAATCGAAGTTCATGGAACAATTTCTAAATTCAAGTTAAGCTCGAACGTCTTGCATAGTCCTTATTTCAAATTTGAACCCAGTTTCAAATATAAATTGAAGTTCATGTGTCGGACTACATTCAAGTTTGAATCAAAGTCAATGCACGGATCTCAATCCAAGTTTGAATCGAAATCCCAGTATGAATTGAAATTCAGGTTTGAATCGCTTTTATAGTTCGAATCTAAATTTAAGTTTAGGAGTAAATTATTTAAACGTGTAAAAAATGTTACGGTATCGCAGTTAGTATAAAGTTTAATTGGTAGTAATTTAATTGGTACACTAGACGCAAATATACAGCATTTATATTTCAGGTAATAACATGACCAATTTTGTGGGAATTAAAAATGTACGCATATCCTCACGAGGTTACCATGGAACAGGCAGGCAGAGAATAAAAAATGCATACCATTCCTCCCTCTAGTCCCCCGATATTGGTTTTTTATGTCGTTTCTATACCCAAACTAAAAATTTCCTGAAGGAGTGAGAGGAGCGTCAGTCAATAAAATTGACTGCCTGCTCTACACTGGAAAAATCAGCCGTATACTATCACTCAACTCGGACTATATGTTAAGCACAAGGCAGTCTCTCTCTCTCTGACAGACATGTGCCTCCAGCTTGAATATAGTTGACGTGGATTTATCAGTCATTTGGTTTCTTGTAATCCTTATGTACATTATGGAAGGGACAGAAAAAAATATAGAAAGTGTCATCCCCAGCAATTCTAATTGCCATGTGTATGAGTTCAAACACTATTTACTGTTTTCATGTAAATTTCATTACAAACTTCGTCTCTAAGGATGAACAGTCATTTACATAGTCGTTCTTATGCATTGAGTAAATGTATATAGATACTATTTGTATTAGTTATTCTGGAATGTTATCTCGGGATGGGGATAGCAAATGTATGCACACGATTCCTGATTAGATTACTTTTTTTCAGCATGCAATCTGTAAGCAGGAGAAGATCCCCTACAAGCGTACATTAAATTGTGCACACACCAGTAATTACGAGCAATGATACTCACGTTTGTAGTATATACTCATCGTGACTGAAGACAATGCCCAAAAATATTTAAAACTGCATTAACATTCCTTTTTATCTAGGGAGATTTGAGGGTGCTATAGAGGTATCACCATTGTACATTAGCAGTTCAGGTCAGTGTGTACAATTAATTATTTAAACGTGTAAATTTTTGTCAAAAACCTTTGTTTTCATGCTCGAGGAATAAAGTCCAATGGGCGAAAACGTTTACCATGAGCAAACCTCACATCTCACATGTTAAAGAATTCATGTTATTAGCAGCATTGATAAGCTAGCAAAGGCTAGCCGAGCTCTGTATCTATGTACATATATACAAACAATGGGAGAGCATTATTGAGCAGGATTGTACTGTACAGTAATTGTACAGGCCAGGCCATAGCATGGAAAGTGTGTGGAAAATTTGACCCTCAAATCTGTACTAATGGGGATTGCCTGGTGTCAAGTATAGACTTTGTTTGTGCCCACGAGTATATTTTGGTAATTAGCATCGTCGTTGACGGTACAATTAACATTGAAAGCTTATTTTTATTTATAAGGGATTTTGCATATTTTTCCTTCTCAAACATCAGGATAAAAAATAACAAGGCAACATTAAACCAACCCACACTGAGTCTCTCTGAACTTCCTATCTTTTGACTACACTCTAAATGGAGGAGAGGGTTGAGTGATGTTTGGAGAATCATGAGAATATTTTGCAACAACTGGCAATACATCAGCCAGAGGCTAGGCCAACAGATTGCATGTAATGTAATGTGAAATGTGAAGTCCATATAATAAATCAGACCGTTAATTACCTCCTAATGTCTTGTTCAAATATTTACACAATTTGGCATTACCGCGTTGTTCTATAATGTTATAGTAATACACTGTATGTTGTCTTGGATGGAAATACCAAGAGGAAGGGTTTTATGCAACTGCCACCAATCACATGCTGAAATTTTTTCTTTATCAGCTCACGATCAAATAAAACAAAATACACAGTCCGATATTTCTTCTCTGTTTACATGAAAACTTGTCCGAATCCCTGGTTTTGTTTATCACAGTTTTTATGCACATGGCCGTTTATACATACATACGTCGGGGTAAGTGCAGACATACAGAGCCAACCATTAATATGACATTACTGAGAGAGGAAACGTCTGAGAGAATTACAAAGCTTAAAATTAAAGACTGCATTGAGAACATTTAGTATGACAGTAATTAATGTAAAACTAGGAGTACACATGCAAATGAAGGACTTGAGCGTGATACACTAGACAGTATAATAGACATTAATTTTCAAAGGGGGGATTGTGAGTGAAATACGTAAACATGGAAACCCTGACATTTGACTTGCTGAAAGGGGGAGCTAATTACTTTGTGATCGTGAATGGGAATATTCAAGGTATATAATTTTCTCATTTGCATTTTACACATTTTTCCCCTGGAATTCCTTTATGGTTTTTAGCACCTCTTCTATAATCCGTCTGCATGACTGGCGCACACTTACGACAAAATAACATGAGCTGAATTCACAATTCCCATCATCATCATCAGCAGCAGCAACAACAACAACAGCAGCAGAGACAGTGTACTCCATGAAGCTTCAACAAACCCTTGAGGATAAGTTGAACCAAATGATTTCACAAATAATTAACAGTCAAGTAGAAACAATTTGAAATTAATTAAAAGTACCACCGCAAATGCTGACAGGCGCCCAACGAATTCCTAGTAGCTTGAGATCAAGTGAGAGCTAGCGCAGGTAAAAGTAAAATCCTTGCATCCAGATGAACATAGGAACCAAAACTTGTTGATGCTCCCTTGCCCCCTATTTATTACCAAGAGGCAGGAAAATCAGCAGGTGTTGAACCGAAACCAGATCAAGTCCCATGTAATGATGAGGTAGAAATGATTTCATACCTCTACAAACCGGAGCCAATCCCTACTACCAAGTCACAGATCATATGAGAATGCCAAGCTGTCTGAGAAAAGCTCACTACCCAGAATACCATACACAACAAATTGATGAGGGTGATCATCTCAAAGCGGATCTCTCCTGACCATACGACTAGTCAGTGACGACGGGTCTGACTCAAGTATCTCTAACTGTGCAAAGTTTGCAGAATTCTGCCTGCCTGTCAGTAAAAACTCCAACTCAATTCACGATATTACTATAATCTGTACCTTTTCTCATGGAAGAAAAAAAAACTATCAGTAATTTTTCGCCCACTCAATTTCCCCATTGATTCCTTTTAAAACGTCATTGCTGTGTGTAGTGTGTAATACTCGTTGAGTCCACGTCACTGTCTTGATCGGACGGGTCACTGCGGGAAGTGTAGTGAGATAATATTTTCCCTATGACTTGTCTCCTACCAACAAGGAAAGACTGTGGGACAGAATCTCCAACATTTATTACTGCCCACACATCATTTGAATATTCATTAGTAGAATTTCACGTCATCCTTCCTCTTCCTCCAAGGTCCTAAAATAATTTGTTGTAATTTCATAAATCCTGCTAATTTCCTTGTCCCTGCACATGAACAGAAGCTCAAAAAAGTTTTTTTTCCTCTTTGGTGGTTCCACAATCAAAGGGTTGCTACTATTTTTATGTATCTCAACCGCACATATCTATACATAAGTATGTACGTAGCCAACTTGGATGATGACTCTCAGCCTCTTTAAAATATTCAAGTTTTTAATTAAACACAGTTATGGTTAAACTATCATATTTTAATGAAGTCTGCATTTTGATTTATATCGTCGAGCTCCTCTCTCAAGTGTTGTTAATTCTCGCAATAGCATTGTGACGAAACAATTAACAATCCCACCAGCAAATATTTGCTGAGCAATATGAGACTCTCACTCAAGTGGAGTTACTCAGAACTGAAGACAATGATGACGAGGCTCGGTACAGTAAGTTACTGCCATTCTTTAAGCTAAAGTCGTGGGACTAAAATATACCTACACAATACAGTTCGCCGTACAGACACACAACACTAGTAACCCAGTAAGTACACAAATCAGTAGGGCTGTAGTTTTACATGCCCGAGCACTTATTAAAAAATATTACAAATAGATATATTATGTACCATAGCCTATACATACATGCATACTTACATTATCGACATCTATTATCTACATACGAGTAATAAAATAATGTCTATAGATATGTTTACACGTGTATACATGGAAGTATGGATCTGTATGTCTTGTTCGAGCCTGTATAGTCACTAATTTTATTGTTGGTGAGCGTGCTGAAGGGAAAAAATTGATAAAAGAAATAGAAGGACCAGGATGCGGCTGAGAGTGTCTTTATTTTTTTATGCACAACGGATGGGCCATTCTGAAAGGAAAAGTAATGAATTATTATTGTAGAGTTGGGGGGGAAAAAGTCAGTATGTATGTATGTATACTCATTTAAGAATATTTCTGTATGGGTGTCTTACTCTCACGATATATCTACTACTACTACTACTACAATTATCCTACTAATAGGTACAAGAACTAAATACTGCTTCAAGTACTAATCTACTGTGTACTTTATTATTACGTCCGTGTACACATAAAAGCCAGCAGTGCTCTTCATTTAGTAAAAACTCATCGCTTCGGCAAGGTTTCCTCTCACACTGCCTGAAAAATCCCCCATACATACGTAAATGGATTTTCGTTCTCTCTCCATTGTTCCTATGTACATACGTGTGAACATAGTAACATTGCACCTTTAAACTAGTCACGACTCTCTGTATGTGAGTTTGTGTGTGTGTGTGTGTGTTGTATATATAGTTATACGTAACACTGAAAAGGATAATCTATCCACGAGAAAAAAAAAGATGCTAGGGAGTACTTTTGTACTTGCTTCCCTATACAGGGATGTACATATGTCATGACTATACTAAAGCGAGGAGAGGATACAGAGCTGTAGAGATGGATGCTGGACGTGTACATACAGATGAGATGAGATTCTCAAAGTGTAGGAGTTAGAAATATTGAGCCAATGAGAGAATAGGAAAATGACGTGATTTCCTCACTGGGTTTATGTCGGGTGGTTTACATGTAGCATTCCACGTGCAGAAACCAGCTGAAGTGTCAGTAGGATTCTGTAACTGTTGCCAATCGCACATTAGTTTTCTATTTCATACTCACTTGTCCATGTTGTTACGGCTTATATATAATATACTCGGCCTAATTGAGGTCTCTAGAAGTAATTACAATTGCCCATTGTTCATTGTGACCATTGAGTAATATATAGCAGAATCATTTCCGGAAATCAATAATAATTATTTTGCTACTCATATACCCAAGGGATAGTAATGTTTAAAATAGTACAAATATAGACGACAGTAATGTAATTACATACAACCAACGAATGTCATTTGTTCTACATTAATGAGTAATAACTTGTGAATTCCTAGGCAAGACATAAACAAACAATTGTTTTCCCTCGCCCGTTCGTTCTGCATGATTTCCAAGTTATCAAATTTACCTCAACAACAATCTACTACTGCTCAAAATTCGACGGGGTTCGAGTCCTTGATATTTCTATTGGCGCCGGCACCTGTTGCTCTACTTAATCATAAGACTTATTCAAGTCATTTGAAGGAGATTGTATGTACATGTGAATTTTGAGTCTGTCAGGTTGAGTTTTGGCAGCCAGCAGCATATTTCACGAGAAAAAAAATTATATGTACAATATTTGTGTGGTTCGAGTAACGACATGAAATCCTTCAAAGAAAAAATCCTTTAAACTTTTTCTAATTAAGGGACTTGTTTTATGTGAACCTCTCTTCTTTCATCAATTCAAAATTCGTGGATCGTCAACATTACTGGTGATCACAGTAATTACTCTCAAAAATTATTAGGAGCCTTGGAACTATCGATGATTCAGGTAAATCCTTCTGTAGTCCTTTACTACTGTATTTGTATGGTAATTGATTTTGAATTTTAATGCTAACCATGATTTTAATCATCAAGCATCATATTTTTAGAATGTGTAAAGGTCTTAAACTTGTTGGGATCAATCAGAGGTGTTTTAATTTCTCAGTTTTGTCATTGTTTAACATTCGAAGCTAATTGTACACGATGAAAGGAAGGTGTTGTCTTCAACGTGCTGTGCATCACGTCGTTCACGTATGTATTTGCGTAAGCATGTGCTTTCCTACACGTATGCACATACGTACAAACATTTAATGAACAAGTATGAGGACGACGGAACAACATTAGAAACTATCATTCTACATTTGGGATGTGGTTATTATGGGGATTGGGACATTCTCTAGCCACCGGAAATCACCAGCCAAAAAATGAAATTTGTAAACCAAATAGTGACTTCCTCCCGTCTTCATATTTCCGGCTGTTATTAGCATTTTCCCTGTGTAAATACTCCAAGGGAATAGGGACGGATACATACCCTCAGTATTACAGTATTATGAAAGTTCAGGTTTAACTGTAGGAGTCAATTAGAGGGGTGAAAAAATAGGGTTAATGATGTATCCCTGTTTAATGTCAGATTCTGTACAATCCACGTGTGCATATAAGACATCCATCAAGGGAAAACTAATGAATCTTTGTAGACATTGGATGTCTGTCGGTAGATCACAAACTCAGTCATAATAGTGTGAGTATGAGGGGAATGGAATGAAGGGTTCTGAAGGCTTCCTGCCAATAAAGTCTTGGGGATGCCCGAAGCCATTATTTGCATTGAGTATCAATTGTCATTTAGATAACACTTATAAGGAAGAATTATTTGGAGACTAAACCACACTGAAGGCTTGTGGTATTTACACAAATCACCACGTTGGAAGTGGGTTCAACCGAAAACCCAAAGCTGACTTTTCAATGGAAGATAGATACAATGCCAATACCAAATATGTAAGAGGGAAAGTATGCACGAATTTGGGCTTTCAGCCCGTCCGCTTCCATCTTTTGAAATGGGTTACGAACCATTTTCTGGCATTTGACTCTGGCTATTTATTAGCTGTTTACATGCACAGTCTATGCCATAAAAATGGTTTCGTCTCCAGCACTCCTGTGGGTGGCTGGAAAATACATGCTCTCTCATATTATCATCTTGAGGCACGTCTGTAATTATGTAACTATATGTACAGACCTGTATAAATGTTCCTTCTTGACCCGCTATAGCCAAATTTGAAGGTTGTTATTTCAACCCTGGGAGTATACATGGGAAGAGGAGTTTTTGAAGACGGATTTGTACATTAGAAATTCTCTAGTAAAAGTATGGTAAATGAGCTGGTTTTATTGCCATAACAAATTTCTCACTTCCAATGGGGCCCATTAGGCCAAAACTATCCTTTTCTCTCCCTTGTGAGAGTCCTTCAGCTCCTTTTGGATGTTTCATTGAAGGGAAGGAGAAAAACATGTGCGATTTTGCAATTTAAAGATCGTAAAATGTGAACAGTATTTATAACATAAATAGGTTTTGGTTTGTTTCACAGGAATATTCATTAAATATGTACGAGGAGGAATATTGATGACAGTGGGACTTGCTCGCTGGCTCACATCTTCCTACCATTTAAATGCAAATCCTCAACTTTGTGTCGTACTTGGGAAGAGATGATAAAAGCAGAGGGAATTTGTCTTCGTTTTAGTATTTACTAAAGAGAGCCGTAAACACAAGTTTTTAAAATATTCCGTGCAATTATGACGTATTTCATAATCGTTTATGCGGCCTGTAGAGATAACAATTTATTTTCAGGCTGAACATAATTCCATGTACCTCGATCCCCACTCCGAGAATTGCTCTCGCTATGTACTCCTGTACATAAAAGTACTGTGTCTGTGTGTGTGTGTGTGTGTGTGTAAATGTACACCACTACAATAAGGTCCTCGCCTGTTTCCCAATACGCTACCACAGATGGAGAAAAGGATGGGGAAATTATTGTGGACTAAAATGTCAGAAATGTTTTTATGACTATTTGACGAACCAGACACGAAGGCTACACACCTCACTCGTCTCTTCTGTTAGCATTCATTGAGATCTGTCCTGAAAGCTTCTGTGGCATTGCTATGCTCTTAGAGTGTGCAAAATTGCCAAGCAAAATACAAATTTGTTTAACACAGCGAATGCGGTGGGAGTTTAAAAATCAAGGCTTTCACAGTCACGATTTCATGCTTCACATTGTGCTATGTACATGTCCAAGATTTGTTTCAAATCTTCCATTGCATTTACAAACACTGGCTGCCTCTGCCTTCAGTACTAGACTCGGGGAGACAATCAACCATTAAGGCTAGACAAGAAGGATTACTAATCTGTGCATATTTTTTGACTGTAAAAACACCCTAAAAAACAAATTGAAATGCTACGCGGGGGTAAAAAAACAAGTGTAGATGTGCATGTCTGCACATTTTTTTTTGTCAGGGCTTATTGTAAAAAATCAAATTAACTTCAGTGTTTATAAACAAGGATATTTTGAGATTACTATTATAATCCTAATATGAAGTAGGACAGCAGTGATCATTTAAGAGGGTTTTCAGAATTTTCAATTATCATTTCTATGAGCTTTCGGGATAATGGAGGGTTTTCATGGAAATTTAATATTCTAATGGGGTTCATCAAAACTCCTCATCCTCATGCTTTATCTGCACTATGGAAAATTGAATCATTACTCATTATTAGTATATACTCCAGACTATATCTCTGCATATACATTAGTCGGAAACGACTAAAATCTATAGATAAAGATAAGATACAGGGAACAATGGGTGGTCCGTTTTTCTTGCAATTTTGAAATCTTCCTCTGAAGGACTTAATTATCATTATCTAATTTACTAGTCACAACGTGTCATTGAATTTATTGATAAAAGTTACTTGTGTGGGCGAGGGTTGCTGAAAATGTGACTTAAAAGTGTAATTTTTCAATCACCATGTCATCAAAAAATTATCTTTTTTTTCTGGCCTGCTGAGAAGCACATTGTTACTTGAGTAGTTTATTTGAAAGTCATGACAGTTAATTTAGAATGCATCGTCTGGATACCCTCTCTCACTAATTTGATGGAGACTTTTACAGTTATTTTACATATGGCTTTGCTTGGAATGTGCCAATGTACGTATTTGTGAGATGATAAGGAATTTCTTTTTGAACTCCCTCACCCTGATTATAGTATTTATATTCTGCAGATACAGGACCTTTGTATATGCTCAGAATTTTAACAGGGAGATAAGGATTTGGGTGTAAATTAAATACAGCCTGTTGTGCAGAACTTAAAAGAATATCTTTGTAAGGCTTGAAGGTTTTACCAGAATAATTATATAATTTGCATGTGAATGTATCTATATATTTGCGTTCAACTGTGATTCACAGGATGCAAAGCCTAAATATTGACGCAGCCCGTAAGCATGGTTTGGATACCGGTGTCGTGGGTCCTCCAACCACAGGCGGGACTCCGATTTCCCTCAATACCCCTGATATATTAAATACGCTGATGTCCATCACAAATCCATTTTTCGATTCCAGTCCAATACTCCCTTCCACAACGACTTCCGAGTCTCATCCGTCCAATGGAGATGAAGATAAGAAAGTATTTGCAACGCTAGAAGCTCCCATGCCACCCAAATGTGCAGTGCAATCTGTCAGCGCGACCAGATCTCATCTAATAAAAGAGAGTCTCAAAGTTGCCATTCAGTCCAAACGGAAAAGTAGTGGGAAAGAAGATATTGACCTGAAATTAGAATTGGAAGCGAAATTGAAAAAGAGGGATGAGGTAGACTTGTATTCAATTGATTCACAATCAGAATCACAAGCGCCATATAAGGTTTCTCCTCAGAACAAAGTTTTTTTTCAAAAATTTCTCGTGTTCTCAACTTAATACCAACTCACACTTGTTTTCATGCTAGTTTCTTAGTAAATCTTGCTCAGAATCAAGAAAGTATGAGTTCTTGTGTTTAAAAAAGTATTGATTTCTCGTTTGTCGGATTCATTTCCAGTTAGGAGTTGTGGCAGCTCACTATTTTGTGTTTTTGAAAAATTGATACTATTCTTTTTTTTATGTGCATTATTAAGTCCGCAGAGAAATATTTGTCAGTATTGTTTTGAAAATAAGAAGGAAGAAAGAAATTAAACATTTGATTTCCAGTTTTGAGTCTTAGAGCTTTGACTAGAAGTTTAACCACCTTTGTGTTTACTCAATTTTTACATGGTGTTGAAACTTGAAACGCGCCGCTTACTGCCAAATCATTTTTGTTTCGTTTGTTTTTTTTTCTTTAAAGGCTGAATGGTAATAATTCAATTAAACATTCAAATCTTGTATCACATTACATGTGCTGGCTCTTTTGAGAATTCATCTGAGAATTCCTTAGCTTCTTGTATGGCAAATGCTTGTTAATTTGTATTCGTTAGTGTTAGATCGTGAGCATGTTTGCAGTCTTCACTAATCCACTGTTGTCCTTTGATAGCTTACTCCAGAAGATGAAGAGAGGAGGAAGCGGCGGAGGGAGCGTAACAAAATTGCAGCCACTAAATGTAGAAATAAGAAAAAGGAAAAAACGTACTTACTAGTTCAGGTACACAACCTCTCTCTGTACTTTTGAGTCATCCGGACATTCTTTCAGTAACTCAATGGGGAGGGTTAATTAGCTTCTTTTTAAAAGCTGGATGTGATATGATACCACAGTTGACAAATACTTCACATTTGTTTAATGGTGCAGTTGTAAGCCATTACCCGGAGTCATTACAAACTATTGCTATCATAACATTTTGTCACGGCTGCATATTCCAACTCGTATTTTCCCCTTTATACTTTATGTGGAAGTCATACTGTCGACGGTGGAGACTCAGTTCCCGAGATTCGCTTTTACAGTCAGTTACACATTCAGTAATAGAATACCCCATCCCAACATTCGCTACACACTATTCGACGAATTTACAAATCTTTTCCGAGTAACTCAGCCATGCACTTAAAGTTATTTCTATAAGATGGGGCTACTTTTGTCGAAAATTTATTAACGAGTGTTCATATAGCAAATCAGCTGTTCCATTCCTATATGGGTGCAGACCCATTAAAAAAACACACACATTTGAATACATAATTTTATGCATGTACTTATATGTAGATATAGATATACTGTAGAGAAATAAAAAGGGTTTAATATGTAAAAGAGACACAATTTTTATTAAAGTGAAATGGTGTAGAAGTAATAGTGGCAATGGTAGAGAAGAAGCATAGGAAATCCGTAGGAGTATCTGAAATTAGTAAGAATGGCTTCGATGAATTACCCTCTACTAAATCAGGAACTGCTACTCCCAAACCTATTGTCCTGTCCTTGTCCCCAGCAGTTGATGCTTCCTTTAATTGTAAAGTCACAAAAGGGACAGATATATCTTTGATGAGAAAATTCCGACTAGCACATTTATCATCAGAGCGGCCAATCTTTTAGCACAAATAGATTTTGTCTGAGTGTGCTAACATTAGTGGATTTCGGAAGGTACCCTGACGTATTTGAGAGTTTTGTTTTTGCGACCGATCGAGTTAACTTATGTCTTTTCGTCACGACTATAAAGCTTCGTTGATGGAGACAGGGATTTACTGCTGACGAATTCCAAGACTGAGACGCCAGAAGCAAATTTTCATACAACCATCTCTCCGACGGAAGACCGAAAGTTGCAAATGAAGACAGGATAGCAGATAAATAGACCTAAAGTCCGTAACGTTAAATAACAAGTTTGTCTTCGTCGGCCTTCTGTAAGATTTCCAACTCCAATGCTCTCTGCAGCAACATCAGTAGAGGCCGAGCAGGCGATTCTTACAATAATACTGTAACATTAGTAATCAACAACAAAGTTACCACAGCAGTCGCACATTTTATAACTATTAATTACCGAGGGGCAAATAACAGCTGCTAAGCGCCATGGTCTTGGTAATCGCAAAAATCATAATCAAAACAGCTATCAACCCAGTAATAACCTTTATTACTGTAGCAGTGGTTATAATAACAATTGTTACAATGGACGCAACAAAATTGAAGTACCTCAAACCACAAGAACCGAAGGCAATAATTAATTTGGTCATGTAATGCTCCCTATTAATTTGGAACACTTATTTACCCCATGGAAGTTCTGGATTATCCCCAAAGCATCTCCTGGTTACTAGATTATATTCTTTTTTCTGCTGACGTGGACCGAGGGGGTGCTGACTGCTGACGTCTTCCAGTCCGAGTCCAGTACAATTATCCTCGAGTTTCCCCTTCATCAGTGACGTCCGTCCTTTTCAACCAGCTCCCGTATGTAATGATAAGGAACGTCAGTGTGCTTCTTTCTTGGAATGAATTTCTGGATTCTTAACTAGAATGATCTAATGAGACTCTATTTCTTTAGAGCTTATAGCGCTGTCCAAATTTTAAAACTACTGAATTTCTCTTACCCTACCTTACCAACTTTACACTAACTGTGTTTACAGTTGAAACAGCATCTACCCTGCCCTTAGCATTAACTTAAAGCGTCTATTTTGTGCATCTGCAGAAGCAGGACACCTTTATTAAAAACGTTTACGTAGTAAAAATAATATTAGTAATGATGGTAGTATAGCTTCATGCATTACATTAGTTAATATCTTAGCCAAGAATGAATAAAAGTAAAATTAATTTGATATTACTATTAAAAATTAAAACTAAAGTACTAATAATTTTAGTTCGTAGTAAAATGAATGCAATCGACGGGGGTCTGCGATGGGCACGACCGTGACAGTAATTTATCTACTGGCGGTCTACAGGTGGTAATTAGCCTTCTAAGGATTTGAAGCTACATGAATATGAAAATATGAAAAAATTAAGTTTAAACCTCAGTAGTAAGGTTTGTTAAAAAAAGTACTTCGAGGAGCAATAAAGCCTGCCTCTCTCCGTTCTATTTATTTCATTTTTTCACAGAGCTTTTACTCTTGGCTAGGAGGTACCAACTGATGCTCTGTGTAATTTTATTGATCTTGTTCATAATTTTACTTACAATATTTTAGGGACTTATGTGCCTCAAGAAATGTCGTGTCGGTGACACATGTAGAAATCAGCGTACTCAATAATTTTGATTTGACATTTGAATAATAACACTGTGTAGCGTCGCCACACTGCGTACACAACTCTTGAAACCAAAATTTTTGGTACAAATTTTTAATTTACAGCAATTGCTTCGGTTCAATGTTCAGAATTGAGCAATCATATTGGCACTGCGCCATATTTTTACCAATCGCCGTGACCACCGAATTGTTAACGTTGAATGGTTGACATTGTGAGTGGTATTTGGGTTAAATGATTATAATACAATTGATTTTAACCAAGCTGTGATAGTAACCATGCCTACCATGCCAATGAATAATAATACCTTACATACTCAACATCATGTTCACATTTAGCCATTTATTAGTGTACTGAAAACAAATACAATATATTTATGATACTACCGCCCCCCTCCCCCGGTAATAATTAATTGTAGTAAGCATCCTCAGCTCTGCATGTTAATTTCTAACACCGCTAGTTTAAATATCTTTAAAATTCTTGTGAGCCGCCATGGTGAAAACTACTGTGTTCACTCGTTCTACCGCATCATTCTTCTACTTCTTTTAACAAATTCAAAGGAAGTTTCAGCTTCGATTCATGCAACTCGTATATGTACATATGTAATTACATATGTAACTCCCTATTCTTACACTCTCTCATCAACATTGATAATTCAGTGGCCACAATAAATAGTAACACTGTGTTACAGTACATAAAATTGGCTTTGATGTCTTCTCATTATTCAAAACGAAGTAAATGATTACAAATTCTCAAAATTCTCAAAACTGTTCAGGGAGTAGTTTGTGTATCTGCAGCTCCTTCGCTGGTATTTTATTTCTTATGTTTGCAAAGAAGCAAGACTATTTACAGGTGCCTTCAAATTGCCACAGGCTTGAAGATGTACAGTGTACTAGTAGGTAATCATACACTACTGTAGTTTCGAGTATCATTCCTAAGAATGAAGCTTATTACTTGAATCAAGGCTTGAGTATTGCATTGTGACCAAATGATTTGGAATCACAATTTGACAGTATGCAATTGATCATTATTTGGATTCCGCAGATGCTATGTCATCCTCTTATCTTCTTTACCCACCTTGAATTTGCATAAGTTAAACAATCACAGGGTCTCCTGTCCTAGCCCTGGCTCAGCGTACAGACGATAATCATTATGTTAAGAAAGCAACCAGCAATGCTCGAAGAGTCAGTCGACAATGAATGATGTGACATTGGGTACTTTTATTGAGTTGCTGAAACTTTGTCCTTGTCAACCATGAGAAATTACTTTATTATCGTGAGTTGAGTTGTAAAATGTGCTGATTTATTTTTCTCTACTCAATTCCAGGAATCCGAGTCCCTTGAAGATAACAACGTTTCACTGAAAAGTGAAATTTCCAAACTCGAAGTGGAAAGACAAAGACTAATGGAAGTTTTGGCGGCACACGCTCCTACTTGCAAGCAAAATATGACTTCGACCTACAGTGATTTCAATCATAATACCAATTACTATGACCAATCTATTCAGCTTTAAAGACTGCTTCTTACCTGTGATATCTTCTGCTGTACAAAACACGAGAGCCTCTTTCTACTATATACATAGTTGCTGTTGAGTTCATGGTGGTTCAAGTTTCGCAGCCAAATTGTCTTTGTATTAAAATAGAGTTACACTGTTGAGTATGTAAAATATATCTATTAGTTGTGAATTTACGTCAGTAAAAACAGATAATATAAAATTTAGACTTTCAGTGCCTAGCTGCTCATTACTGAGCCATTCACGTCCGCGCAGAATGTTCTTCAACACGGAATCCCTCGATTCTGTCGCACTTTCACAATACGTTCGAGCACAGCTGGACGGAAGAAGTTCCACTACGTGTGGAAGCATCGTAGACCCAATTGTCATTACCTGTAACGACATATGTACCTATATGATTGAGTTTCTTCGTTTAAATTGTCAAGTGAATTACAGGAGCTCTATCACTTCAATCCAGTCTGTATACATCAGAAACAAACTACACTACTACCTTTATATGTACTTGGAAGCTGATTGTGAGTTCTATTCGTTAGTTTTACATCCACTATATATTGTTTTATAACAAGCAAGATTTCAGTTTGTAAAACACAACTTTATGTAATATCTGTAGATATTTATATGGCTGAAATTACATCAGTGTGTTAACATTGCAATTTCTAAATATTTTAATTGCTACAATCCTTCTAGGATTGTGCGTACCAGAGCAATGCGCATATGTAAATGTATGTACAGGGTGCCGCAAATCCTTCTCACCCCACCCCACCAAATACCGATGAGTCTTTTGATCGCAACCTTGTAACCAGAATACCCCTGTTGTAATTAGTAAAACAACTGCTTCCAGCCATTCCCCAAGATATGTAAATGTAAGAAATGTCCGGGAATATTTTATTTTTCTTGTACAAAAACGGTCTCCTGATGACCCACAATTATTTTTGCTTTATTTGAACATAAAAGATAATATCATACTCACACGTGAATCGCCAACTGTGCCCTGGGAAGTAAAGGTATGGAGGACAAAACACAAACGGGGGTAAAGTGACATTTAGCGTAAGGTAACACGGGCGATACAGTCGAGGGTATGGCAAAAACTAATGCGAATTAGAATATCTATAAGTATTTTCAAACTAGATTCGAGCGCACTCACAATCAGACCATGTAAGGGAAAATGGAAGAATAAGAATGAACATGACTTTCTCTGCATTTTATAGAATTTGTGCAACTGACTACCTGGGTAATTGCGTTTAGTCACAAGGGGCAGAAACATTGGACGAAGTTGGGATTTGTAGGTACCCTAATTGGTTTGCAGCGTAGGATTAACAGCAGCTGAATTAAATTATTCTACAACTGAAAAGAAAGCATAAGGGATTATGTACTCTATTCCGAAATTTCGTGGGTTTATTGAACTAACCAAATTATTATTGAAACAAGCCATAAAGTTTTAGCTTATTTGAAAGCCCTTAAAGAACCAACGAGTAGAATAGATAGATGGATGCTGGAATTACAGAGATGGAAGTTAAGTATTAAAAACATGAATTCATACCAAGCTGCAGTTGCTCCATCCAGAGTTTACGGAATAAAAGCTGATGATATGTCGGTCATAAATCGTGAATCACAAAAGGCAATTCAGTATAATGTTCAGTATAACATTGACACAGATAATAACAGCCAGTAATAAGCCATCTCTTGATTACCTGAAACAGTATATAAAATTAGCACGAACTTAAAAGGGCTGCCTGTGTAAGTATGTTGTAATATTTATCATTTTTTATTGCAACATTTTTTTAAATTAGTGTTCAACCAGCTTTGAGGACATTGTTTGGGATTTTATGAAAACTGCCAAACGGGTTACTATTTAAAAATCTTAGGTAATTCAGCCATTGCAATCATAGCCACTGATTTATCGTATTCAGCTACGCTATCCATTGTATGAAAACTACAATATAATAAAAATTACAGCAATGGAAGAGGGTCTACGATCGACAACCTAAATATCTCCTTTATAATTTCCCCCCATCTTTCTAATTGAACTATATTTTGTTTTGCACAAGAATACTTCATGTACCAGTTTAAATTTGATAAGTAGTATACACTCCATTCATTGAAGGAAAATGCGGACAAGAAAGTTCAGATGTTATTGTTTTAGAAATCATGATGTAGCTCTTATAAAAACCTACCAAAATGCGGGGGTAAAAATATTACCCAAAGCTATGATTGTTGTAAAGCAAAATTTTGCACACTAGGCACAAATGTTGACCTGTAGGTGATTGAAGCAAATGTTGCCTTTACCAATACGATTTACAACGAAACAAGGATATTGAATAGTTTGTTTGCCATTGTTCCATATATTGTCTAGAGAGAGGAAATAGATTTGGTGGTACTCTGTATAAATAATTTTATCTTATTTACTGCACTAAAACTACATCACAAAAATGTTCGTTGTACCTGGAGTACTATTACCAAAACTACAGTTTTAATGTTATATAAATGTAGGAGGAGTTTTGACAAAGAATCAATCGAAAGCTTTGTCTATAAAAAGTGTGAATAAATTGTATCATTGTTAAGCATTTTAATTGCAAAGTCAAGTATAAAGCAATGCTTAAGCATTTTGAAAACAATGCGCAAAGCAATATTATTTTGCATAGTAGAATATGACATGCATGCCTCCCCTTTTGCGTCAAAGTCAGAGTTGACGGGTGCGCCATTGTTGCAAGGTCTTCACAAGTGTACATTCTGAGATAGTTGTTACGGAATAATTCCTACTTGCTAGTAGGGAATAAGTAAATTGTGTTAGTGTCATTGGAGCATTTTCCAACCTTTCTTCACCTGGCATATGTGTGCGTAAAATGTACATGGCCATACTATGCGTGTGGAACCAGCAAAAATATTTTCGGAATACCGGTGATTGATAATATGAAATTCATCAAGACATTATGGATTGTCTTGGGTATGCTGCAGTTCATAGACTTTTCCCAGTGTTCAAAACTTGTCCGAAATGGATCACATGGTCAAAAAAAATTAAGAGCGTTAAAAAAACTTAACCATGATAATAAATTTCAAGAGAAGCTAGAAATAATTCCTCCGTCTCAAAAACTTTGTCAGGAGAAATTAGAGAAGGTTGATGAAAGTCAATTTATAAAACCTGAGCCGTTTCATCGGTGTGAACCTCAAATCAAAGTTTGTTACGGTGAGTAAAACTCGTCCGAATTTTCTAACTAGGTTTACATTCCGAAAAATTAGTAGAAGCAGAAACATACACACATAGCTAATAAAATAATAGATTCTGCTTTATTAATTGGAGAAATGTGTACATTTGATTTTATTGTATTAACAAGTGTTAATCGTGGCATTTGTTCGTCTGTAACAAAAAAACAACGTGCAAATTTTAATTTTTGGAGTATTGGAACATATTATAAATTAAAATTTTAAAATTTTAGAAGACAATTCATTTCTTATCCACGCTCATTCAACGAGAGCCACATAAATATTTCTCACAACTAAGTTGCACGAATTATTTATATACATATATGAGGTCTTATGAAAGTTAAACAGTTTCTGGCGTTCATTGTCAGGCTTGGTGGTTCACGTTTCTCAGGTACGTAGTTTCGGAGGGGAAAGTAATGGAACAAGAGAAATTTAAATGAAAAATGTCATCGTTTTCATTCTTATTATATGTTGCTATCTGTGTAAAATATATAATTCGACGCAGAATTTAATTTTGCAACGAAATCAGGATGCACGTACGCAATGTGATACTATTTTGGAATTAGCCAAAAAACAGCATTATAATTGATTACCACGTATTTTCAAAACTTGAAAACTTCGGAATAAAAGGTACCGATATTATACAAAATGTGAAGCGCAAGATTTTTTTTCCTGCAGTAAGTATTTTCTAAAGGGGGTTTCACAACAAAAATATTTTACTACTACGGATAAATGAAACTACAGATAATTACATAGCTTCTTGCACCTTCATAGATGTAAGATACTGTGCACAGGAGATGAAGTTTCGGATTATAGTCATTTATAAAATAACAGCTCGCTTTTTCATATTTTTAACATTCATACGTTAAGTAAATAAATATATGAATATATGAATGAATTGCAAATAAGTGTTGCAAATACTGTCAAACAACCACATATTTCTTCCTAGCTCACATGCAGTCGGGGAACACTAGGCTATTTTTGGTGTCATTTTGGACCACAACCCGTACATACTAATAAGGTCATTTTAGAACAAATTTCAGTTCCCTCAAACCATTTTTGGTTTATTATAGACCAAAAACAGTAATGGAGACTGTTAACATACTTTATACAGTGTGGCTCACATCATTTGGTTTCAGTTTATACCATTAATATAAATTCACTCAAATCAAGTGTAAAATAGATATTACCAAAGTTGACTATTCATTGTCTGGGCAACTTTTTACTGTTTAAACCACCATACTCCTGGTTTAAGTTTCATAATTAATTCTAAACCGAATATTTCATCGATCCTAGAATATTTAAAATAAGGCTCTTGGGGATTCAATCTTGGAGACATTCGGGAAACAGCTTTGGGAGTTGGCCACTAGCGTCAAACTACTAGTTTGATAATGAGATGTAAAGTAAATGCAGGCATAGATAAATCAATATGTTTAATTATGCAACTCAAATTTGGGGTTCGGCCAATTTACCGTTGGTTTGCTGAGCAATAAAACAGCTTTTGAATGAATTCCTAAAAAATGAAATGGTATTTACAGGTCTGTTAACAGTTTTAGTTTAGAGTCACAAATTAATAAATAATAATTAATAAAATTTAAAATAGCTGGTCAACTAAGTTTGACTGAAATTATACAACCGATTTCTTAAGAATTACAAATTACATAGAGTCGTCTTCTTTTATCCCTTGTACAGATTGGTACTACACGTTTTAGTAATTGGACCTATTTTACCTGGCAAAATTGTTTTTAAAGAACATTAAGAATTTTTACAACTGTAAGCGAGTGCCCATAAACTATATTACGTGCACAAGGGATAAGGTGATGTAAAAATATCTGAAGAAAGATTACATGAGGCAGCCAAGAAAGAATGACGGCAGCACGTTCATACATGCTGTGGACTTAAAGTCAATATTTGTGTCGCGATTGCATAGAACAAACGCCGCAAAACTATTAACATTGGAAAGTTGCCTCCTAGTACTCATACATGTTCGAGTTGGAGCAATCAGTGACACTGTGAAATTGATTGAGGTCATCTCAATTAACATTTTGCAGCATCTTTCATAAATCGTATTGTGACTGATTCAATGCTTTAGAAATATCCTCATGATGAGACAAGAACAGCCGAAGTTACACGGTTTGGAAGAATTACACGAACAATAATGTTATTCGCGTGTATTAATATTTAAAATTTTTGTAATAAATTCACCTACAAACTGTGTATCTAATTAGGAAATCCATACAGACTCGATAAATTGTAATCTTGGAAGATCTATATGAATGCGCTATCTATATAGTAGAAGGCGGAACTCGTAAATATTCTAATAATTATAATACAGATCTATATCGGTGTTTCACGATGGCGTAAGCAAAGTTGGATTTTTAATATAAGGATAGCAAAAGCAGCATTGTGAAAGAGTACTCTTGGAGTTTTAATTGTTTAGAAAGCGGGTACACAGTCTAATGGCAAGTCTGGTGGCTGTCGATTATGCAGGAGACAGCATCACGCCACTCTTCATGAGATAGACACGGCCCTAGCAAGAAAATCATCATCAACTTAAGAATTGAACTGTAAAGTTTCTACTCGATACAGCTTAAGTTCGTATTTCAAAATGAGCATATTAATGCCGTGTATTTTACAGTGGGTATATTTGTCAACTAAGTATCCCGATATGAAACAAATAAGATTAAACGGTATAACGGGATGGCAACATGTGATGTTACTGCTAGAAACGAATTTTGTGTTTCAACAAAATCTCATTTCAAAATCATTTAAAACTAAATCATAATTTGCTAGAACTCCCTCAAGCTACATGAATTAAACCTACTAACCAAATTAAGAGTTCCAGCTGGCATTGTCGTCCTTCCTGGTGCTAGTATCATGACCGACGTACTTTTGGATAACGGTTGGAGAGGCAAAAAGTGACTCCATATTGTTGTTCATATCTCAACGACCAATGTTAGAATGTATCGTCTAATGAAGAAAAGGTTTACTGACTCCTGGCCCCCATAGTACACTGACATTAGAAGACTACGTAAGTTTTGGGAAATCAAAATTTTAATTGGTGTTAATGAAGAGATAAAAGATAAATAATGTGCTGAAAATTATTTTATTCAAGAGATACCTTTGGTCGCTCTGCTGTTCAAGTACCTTTGTAAAAAACAGAAATTGGGTATTTCAGATCGACAGAAATTAGAAGATTCTTACGATTAGAAAGGCGATAGGCAACCAATCCAGAATTTAGAAACCAGTTTTACACCATGATAATAGAATACGAGCTTCAGTCATCGTAGGGTCAATCCGTCCGTAATTGTATGACGGCTGGACCTGTCATCCAAGGGAATATTTTATTGTTAACTTGAGAGTTTGACGTTCGCCAATTGCATTAATTGCTTATATTGTTAAAATATATTGTAAAATTTCCACTGAACCTTTTTTATTACAAAATTAACTAAACCAATTATTTTGCAGGCACTGCGACACTGTATGATAACTTGGGCTGGCTCTCTTTTGTTACGATTGTTCCAAAGATGCATCTTCAGGATTTATGAAAACGAGCATGGTTTTTCGCACGATGCAACTGTTAAGTACCAAGACTGTTGAAATTATTGTTGTTGCCAGGACTGGAATTATGTGATGCAATGTGGCGCACACATGGTGTCATTCTGCACTTTCTTTAGACAGCATTAAATCCCTACCATTGGTGGAAAGACTTTGTCTGCAACAGGGTCAGCGGAATACCGAACTACAGCCATCAACTAACGTGGCATCACGTTAAATGCACTAGAATATCTAGCATATTGTGCTAGCATATATGGTTTTAAGCATTTCATGGTTTTAAGTTCATGTGTTAGAATCGGTTAATGTCTGCAAAATCGACTCAATCAAATGTTGAAGATTTACTGTAGTACAAGATTAGTTTGTACAGCGGTAGTTTGTAGGCGAGTTGAGTTAAAAAGTTGTTTATATTTAGTTAACAACGAAGTGTATATTGGTTTTTGTTTGCCATAGTATGTCTATTTGTATTTTGTCGTTTCTGCGTTTCAATCATGTAATTAGTATTTTCAACGCCTGTTGGATGCGTTTTGTATTTCTAGCTTACATTTTTGATACCTGAATAATGTGTTTAGTATTTCCTAGTCTGCAATTTTGACTCCTGAAGGATGTATTTAGTAATTTGTATTTGGGGAAAATTTATGTTGGTAGAACGTGAAACTTTCCTATACAGCTATGCAATCCGCTCAGTCTTCACCCAAACATTTATGAGTTCGAAATTTTGCACAACATATAACGTACAAGATTTGTACTAGTCCCAAGAGTTCGGTAATTAACTCTAGTAATGCATTTTTTATTTTCAGACCGATTGAATAGGCTGCAATGGCGATAATTTGTCAAAATGTTTAATAATATCTTTGCACAGTATCCACACTCCTTTCGGGGAATTGAATCACTCAATGTAATAATAACTAAATAAAATATTAATAAGCTACAAGCATTGTATGGTACCTAAGCGTGCAGGAGTTTAATAGGTTTGCCTTAAGCCACGCCAACGTTTACAAATTTTCAAAAACTTAATTTGTGAAGATCGGGTCATAATTAAAAATGAATGTTTACCACCACTGAAGTGGAAGATTAAATAAATATAAAGGGGCATCCTGGAACTCAATCACCAGTTTCTGCAGTAACCGTGGATGGCATTTACAAACGTCCTTTGGAGAAACTAATTCCCCGTTAGATTGAATTAACATTATTTCCGTGGGTCTTAGAATTTTGTATATTGAATAAATTAATGCTGATGATTAACAAGTGTTTTGAATACTGCTGTATCAATAAGCTTGTTATATCTTCACTTTGTAATTATTAAATTTTAAAATTAGGGAACTGAATTGGACTAATATCATACAGAGAAGACGCATATAAACGTATTGTAAAATAATCTTCAAGAGCAATATTCGTCCTTTTTTGGATAATAACTTGGAGCGGGAGACATTGCTATTGTGGGAATAAAATCATGTGACAGTGAATAACGACAAACAAAATTAGTCAGATATTGAAACTAAATGGGCATTCACCTGGGTAGCAATGTTGATCCTTGGACGTGGCGAACATTCTCATAAGATCACACCCGCATCCTTATCACAACAAAGCTCTTAACTTAAACCGCTTCGAAATCGAAGTTAAAACGACATCCAAACCTTTCAACTTTTGTTTCCGTACAGTACATGTGCTATTTAACGTAATGTTTTTTTCGTGAGCTGTATTTCATGTAATATTAATTTTCTGTCAGCTACAAATTTACACGAATCGTAATGTTCTAGATTGTCATAACGAAAACGTATATATTTTATGATAAAGATTCAAGCACCAGTTTCGATTTGGTGTGCTAGTTATTCCAGTTGAAATTCTAAGGTAAGATATTTATATAAATATGGTTGCAATGAAAATGAAGGCTAAAACCAATTAAAAACTATGCTCCAGGAAAACATCCGTTTGTAAAGTTACATTAAAAAAGATTCATGCATCGTTTAAGATAATATACGTCATCTCACAATACAATGCATCAGAAAACACTTCTACCTCCGTAACCCACATGATCAGCTGTGAATTGACATCACGGAACCGTTCATCGGGCTTACAATTACACAAACGAGACAGTTCATTGCCAAGCAGTGCGGAACAGCGCGTCAAAACCTCTGGATAGAATATAAGCTTGGCATAATACAAATACGAATTGAGATTGTAAAGTTGGTCATATGTCCATGCAAAAGATACGGAGTAAAAACCTAAGAATTAAAAGAAGGCCCAACAAAAAATAACATCCGGCAGCTTGCATCAAATAACTTTTAGATTTGGCAAAAGAGGTCAGAATCATGAAACAAAGTCAATAAGCAAACAACGGTGCGAGACAGCTGCGAATAGGCTGTGCAGCGCAGAAACGTTTTTCTCAAACTGACGAAATATCAATATTCGAAGTCAAAACATGATGCTTGTGGAAATCATCAATCAAGGGAAAATCAAATTCCCCTCATAATCGAGAGAACTTCCAATTCTGTAGCACGTAAACCTGGAAGGGCAAACTCTGAAGTTCAACAAAATGTAAAAAACAAACCTGATGATTCATTTAAACCATTTAATGATGTTGACATGGACGCAGCCACATACATTTGTACTTCATGTGGTGGTTTAAGATTTCGGAAATCATTTACTACGTTTGTTATAAGTAAGTATGCAACAGGTTTGCAGGACGCTAATAACCTTTCAGAGCTAACCAACTGGATATTTAACACATTGGGAAAATACCAATGCACGTATACACAATGATTTTAAGTACTCAGTTGTACCTGATTTGAAAAAGAATTTGAGTTTACTGCAAGAACAATTAATTTTAACAGGAATTATTCTATGTATGAAAATTTATAGTTTCGGATGTGACATACAGTGCAGTATTCGGTTTAATGTTGTGAATGTATACAATCCAGTAGTTGACAATCAATCAATTTCCTCGCCAAATTTACCCTCACAAGATTTAATATTTAGTTCTGCAACAACTGTAAAACTTTAAAAAATTTCGTTTGGACGAAGAGAATGATGGATCTAATGAACAGTTGTTATACAGTTTAGATGACATATCGATAGTTCTTAGAATCGCTCCATAACCAAAAAAATCTCCCATACTTGATCGAAGAGTCGAGTAAGGGGAATTCCCCTAATACAGTTTTGTAGAATGGTTGTACATTTACCAGCATCGTTGCGAGATACACGATTTCCCTTGTGAAGTCCGAGGTGGAATGAATGCCACAGGTACTATTACCAGTTACTTCAATGTCGCAGATGTTCCTACTTTGTCTGCTGTCCACAATAACCTGTTTATTTGTGTAATATATAAAGACTTTATTGACACTGTTTCTCAACAGAAGTAGCCATACATTGGCTCCGTATACTATTTCCTAGTGTTTTATAGCATATATGATAGTATAATATGTTATGAATTTCTGTATAAATGATTATTACATATTAAAGCACCGCGTTTTAGCAGTTTTGCTACAACTTCATCAATAAAAGTATTTGAAATTCAAAATCGTTTTAGAAATGTTACAAAAAAATTTGAAATTGTTCCACGCGCACCTACATACAATCCTATCCCAAACCATTATTTGTTTTCGCTTCGTTGCTGTGCTTTTCAGGTTATGCTATTTGTGGTTGAGGTTTTTATGGAACCTGTCAATTAATGTGCAAGGATAGTCTTTTGACCACATGTGCATAGCCATATCATCAGGTATAAATAATCATGTATATGTAAATCATAATTTTCAAAACAAAATCTATATCTAGATATTCTATTCCAACGTAGTGACAACAATAGAGATAGCTGTTGGTTGAATTGATTAATGTGAACAATGTGACAACTATATATGTACGAAACAATTCTACTGGAATGAGTCAGCGAATTTTCGCGCAACAACACAATTCTACAAAGCTGAAAATTTACACTTATCAAAATACTGGGAGAAGGATCCCTGAAGATTTGAATTTAAAGTTGAAGGAAAATACGATGATGTGAGAAATGCCACTCTGACGTATGTAAATGACCAAACACTTTCATAGGGAGGAAAGAGTAAAAGAAACCGTGATTTTGTTTGTTCTTAGAAAACTAAAAGCATATACTCACACATCTGTTGTTTGCAATCAAGATGTTATAAATGCAAAAAATTTAGTGTATTATGAAGAAAGTTGCCGGAAATGCAAGACAGCCTAGTAAATGATATAATAGATGACACATATATACCAGTAGGCGGTTGGAAATTGAGGAGTTTAAATTCCTGCAAACCATTTGCCCGTATTCTCAACATGTTGACAAAAACAAAACAAAATTCTGAATCTAAAAGCAAATATAAGAACATGTGGTATATTGACAATTATTTGTCACACTATCAGCATCCGAAACGAAATGTTCATCTTAATTAAGGATTCTGTATAAATTGCACATTAAAGACTTTTCTAACGAAGACGCTGATCAACTTAAATTTGAAATGAAAGCTGAATTAATACTGACGGATCCCGTTACATGTACCAGGTAAACCTGGAATCGTAACAAGAAGGCAGTGATAGTTTTAAGTTGATTAATATTGAAAACATTTAAAAAATTAATACGTTGACACTAGGTTCCGGTAGTGTTTTCGTGTGATTATGAAAGGCGTATCTTTGCAAACCACAAAGTGAACGAATTTTTATGGCGTGTTAAATTCCAGGTAAGTACACCTTTGTAACTGACACCAAACACTATATATATTAATACATGAAATATCTTTGTAAACCAAAAATCATGACTGTTTAGCTTTCACTATAATTTGATTTAATGCGAAAAACAAATTTTGCGTATACATTTACCGTAATTATAAGATAAATAATTAATTTGGGTTCCAGCGACTAGGACCACCTCGTTTACACATTAAGGCTTGGTTGGACTGCGTGCCAATATTATAAGAGCGTTTTTGGAAGAGTAGAGTAAATTTATTGCTGTTTATTACAACGAAGAAGCACCCATTAATTACCTCGGGAAACATTCACAATCACACACATACATGAGTTTGGCAATGAACCCTATAAAATAGCTGGGTTGCAAGACCAGCAAGCAAAGCAACGAGAAATATTCTCAAAATACCAACTTGCGGTGAACGAATATAGCTGAATTCATTTATCATATCCACGGATTCTTCCCATGATATTTCTTTTGCGGCTGACCCTTGACAACAATCTCACAGAAAAGGACGAACAAGATAAAATATTAAAACGAAAGTAAATTACTTGGAGTTTTATATAGACAGTCGATATTATCACATGTTTTCGCTGTTGTCAACATTAGAACTGACTTTTATTTTTTAAATTTTTACACGTCAACACGATGAACATTTTCCCCTGCTTAAATCGAAGGATAAACGAAAAATGTTACCACCTGATTCTAAACGCATTACAACGAAGCGTTACAGAAGATTTCACGGAAAGACCAGTGTTGAAAACATACGCCCTGCTAAGTTTAACGGCAACTAAATCAATCAGTACTCAAGAATGAAAAAAGTTCAAAAGTCTAAACAAAATTCAGAGTAAGATTCAGAGGGAGATACAGAGGAAGTTTCTAGCAGTGAGAGTAACGAAGCCGAAAATACAACCGTGTGCTTGCGTTTCAGAAAAATAAAAGCTGTTTTGAGCAACCTAAAATTCAAAAGTAGATCATTTCCGGCGGTATAACCATGCGGTGTTATATATATTCTTAATTATATATACAGTGAGCACAATATATTTATCCTCCCCTGGGTGCCTCCAACTTTACCAATGAATAAGTTTTTACCTGTTGACCTTAGGACATAGCCAATTATCTTAAATTGTATGTAATAATATTACCAATATATTTCTGTATTGTTTTTTATTATAATATAACCCCCGCCAAATTTAAATTCGCCAAAGCGTCACAACATATAAAAATGACGCACAAATAGTTTATCCGCCCCTGGTGTCGTGACCCCCTGGTGACCTGGGAAAGTTATTATTGAAGCTTTTAAGAAGCATACAGCTTCCAGAGGCTATAAAAAGTAAAAATATTTGTGATTTGGGATATTTAAAAATTTTGGTGTGATCCAGGTCCCTTCGAAGGTAAAATGTAGGAATTCTAGAATTAATTGTGTTTAAAAATTATTTAAACACCAGTGGTGGCATGTAAACATGCAAATATTGTACAAAAACGCTGTTTTTAGATATTCGACCTAAAAACGGTAGAATTTTTTTTACGATCGTGCTTACCTTAATTATTGGACACCACCCGAGTTGTTTAACATTGGAGGGAGATCCCGCCGGCACCCGTCTAGTTGACTCCGCCGACCGATATGCCTCAAAATTGATCAGCAGGTACAAATAATAGTAACCTAAACGATTTTGAACACTATCAGCATTATGGTCCTGATCACGATTGAAATTCCTGGAATTTTGTTCAAAATCTTTTAGGTTACTATTATATATTCCAGAGAACGAGCTAATTTGAACGTTTTTCTCATACAAAAACGGGCACTGGTCTTTGAATTTTTTTAGGAATAAATATCCTCGACAAATTTCGGTCGCGTCGAAAAATGCGTCTTCATTTCTTATAAATTCTTGTATTGTAGCTTCAGAAGTTTCTCTATTATTATATATTTAAGTACTTCCTTCCGATAAATTACTGGCATTACGGGTACTACTTTTATGTTCAAATTTACACTTTCGTTTGTGATTACCCCTTCGTTGAAATCTAGCCTCATGGTTGGTTGACCGGTTGACCAATCAGATAATCGACTCCGTTATATGCCGCAGATAAATGTCCTGCGGTGTATAGTATAATATTATTATATGAAAGTAACTTAATTCTTGTTAACTGGAAAACGAACTTTTTAAAATTTAAGGGACCTCGGCATGTGCAGATTTGGTCCTATCCTTCTGCATTGGCTGTGATGTACAATGGAATTTCACTGTAAAATGATACATTTTCACATAGGTTACGCTTAGTAACGCGTTTAGAATTTGTTCAATGTGTGCTAAGATAATTCTGCGTATACCTTTTGATTTTCTTACAGTAAAAGTTATGGCAGCTTATTAAACATTTTTCTTCTTGACGTTGCGCGAAGGCACTATAGATCATTTGATGAAATAAAGTACCTGATTGCTTGCATTTGACTATCAAAACAACCGTGATTACCATGGTAGTTTGCCTCGCCGGAATTATTCCTTGCTTTTGGGCTAAAATTGTTTCCGCTAAGGAATGTTGCAAAGATTCTAAATCATAGAACGTTTTGTGGTTTCGGGATAATTTGTAATAATTGGGACCTTGTTAAGCATACGTTTTTCAGAAATATGACAGCTAAAAATTCAATTGTAGCAATTATTTCTGATACTATCTTTTCCAGTCCATTCAAATTTCAACACCGTTTAAGCATTATCATTTACAGCTGTCATATTTGTATTTACTTTACATATGAGATTTACACCGGACCTCATCGGTTTACAGCTCCTTATGACTGTGCTATTAGTGGAACCACATTACTATCCCCTAAATACATATGGCAGGTACATCATCTATTACCTACATCAAAGTGTCTACATACATAGAAAATAGCTAGTAGGTTATGTGGAGTGAGCTGGTGTCAAATTCGACTGCAACCGAGCAGTCAAGCAACACCATCGAGGCGGGGGACACCTATAAGATTTAATTTATGTAGCCTCAATTGCCCCATCCTCATTGTTTATGGAAGTCCCTACATTACTTATCCTTTCCACAAATGGTTTCCAACGCTGGTCACGTAGAAGAATGGTTATAATTTATATAATGTAACTCAATATTAACTCCGTTTTCTTCCGTAACTGAAATAATTACATAACTACTGCTGTACCTGGTAATTTGTTGACACCTTAAAAGTATTATCCGGATTTGCCTAAAATTCAATTAAGTTTAGTAAATATTTGGATACATAACTTTTCTAAACATTTTTATTCATACTGTACCTTTCACTAGTCTGATGCTAATAAGCAACGTGTAGCAAGCTTTTAAAATTTTTATGTGTGCTATGACACGTAAATAATCCTATGTAAGCGCTGAATTAAATGCCAACAACAAACACACTTTTATTACTTCTTATATTGATATAAATTATTATTCCAAACAAATAGAAATACGGATATTTAAGTCAATCCACAAACTTCGAATGTGTCATACTGAAGCCAAAGTATTGCAAATTTGTATTGTATGTCTTGTGCAAAAGCTACGGTGCTCTTAATCGCTGACAAAGCTAGTACATTATTAGTTAAACCTAAATGGCAGGACTTTTAATACATTGCCCTATGACGCCCCAACTTATACGAGTTTTCTGAAATTGCTCTATGGAACCCAACGTATAGGTCATTATAACCACTGACAGAGAGAGTAGCCATCGACGGGACAACTTTTAATATTTAAAAATAGTTGATAGTCGTAGTTAAACCAAATTTTATTTACCTTAAAACTTACAATTCTTCAGTGTCCACAAATCACATACGGACAAACGTCAAGGGTAGGCTAAACGTAAAATGATGTCAAGTAAGAGGTGTCAAGTAGTGGTTGGACCGATTCAGTCCAAAATCAAAAATTTTCGATTCAGGGACAAGTCTTAAACCAGACCAAATGAAATTGGTCCAGAATCAGGACCAGACCAGACCAAAGGACCACGGTCCTCTATTTAAAAATTTAAGAATTCAGGAAATCCCTATTAACGTTTAAAATGATCATTTTTATTAATAAAATCAAAATTTCGCTGAAAAAAACTTGATTATTTAGTTACTCTCAGTGGTTTTATGGACCGTGGTCTTTGATCTGGTTCGAAAAACTAGACCAGATGAGTGGTGCGGTGTTGGAAAAATGGAAATTAAGTTATTTATACTACAATTATTATATCCTTGCAAACTGAATTGTTTGCGATTCAGTTCAGTTCATGGCTCAAATTGAACTGAACTGTATTTTATTGAACTCAATTGAAAGTTCAATTTCGATTCAGTTTGTATAGAAAAATGAACTTAATTGAAAGCATTATTAGCATAGTATATTAATTAACTAATGATAGTTTTACTCCTACAAACTAGAAACCCTGTGTGATCAGCAATGTGACCAGCAGCTATGCAAACAAGTAACTGCAATACCCCATACATACACATGTTAACAAGTGGGAGTTAACTGATACGTATAAAAATGTTTATGCGTAAACTCATCTACGAACCTACATATTGTCAGGGTTTCATTAAATTATAATGATATAAAATATATCTGAGAACAGTACAGCAGTACTTAGAATGTATTCACAAAGAAAATATCAAACAAAACCTGACGTACCACGTTAATTCTAATAAGAAACACCGAATCTAAAGATTGACAGAACCCGACGCAGGACCAGGACTTTCAAACAAATTTACGTCGTATGTGTACATGTAGAACTGATACAGGAAATGGCATGCAGAAACAGGGATACTGGGATCTTGGTTTGCGATGAGAGCAGGTACATATTCATCCATCAAGAAACGTCGGGGTCTTCCGTTAACGTGTCTCAGGCGAGTTCAATAATTATGAGGGAGAGGGTAATGGGGATTGGGAAAATGATGTGGGTGTGGCAAAACTTTTTAAAGGGACGATGTAGTGCCAGTTAAAGTATTGGGGAATCTACGCAGGGAATAGGCGTTAAGGTTATCATTAGGTATCAACGTTTTCAGTGGAATCGATATTATAGAACTTTGTCCAGGTGTATTCGGAATGGAAATAATTGGAGTTACAAAATAAGCAATAGTAGTACATTTGGAATCATTTGCAGCATAACGATCTGGAATAAATCGGGATAAAATAAAATAAACGATTTTTGTCAATACATATGTAAACCGAAAGGTTATTGATAATAGGGGTATCTCAGCAAATTTAGATGTCTGAGGACATCTGAAACAACCTGTCGGGTAGCTTTTTCTAGGGCTATGTATGTTTTAGCAGAAATAATAATATTATTTTCATAATATCGAAAATAATTATATTTGTAAACCGGTTGAAATTTTAATTATTCATTGCAGTTACTCACTAGATGTCCGGATTTACCGAATATGTTTCAGTTAGGAGCACAAGGCAAAGAAGAAAAAGGATTGAATAATTAAGGGAACTTGTTGGAAATTGGAGGCTGGTTATTTTCGAGTACTAATACAGGAAATGTTTTATAAAATTTCAGGGGTTGTGGGATTTTGGGGAAATAAAACCATCCAGCAAAACTTTGGAGATTATGGGAGAAATGAGGATTATTGCATTGATACATGTCTCAAATTGGATACAGTACTACCGGGATTCGATTGAGATGTGTTTGTAAAACATTTGTATTAGTAAACCAACAAAGAGGTACTCAATTTTTGGGTTATCACTAATATATCTGATTTAAATCTATAGCGTTTTCAATAGAGAATATTTCATTGGGAAATGATAGGACAGCAAAATATTGAAACCAATAAATACATATTGTTAGTATAAACTGAGCTCTGTGACTAAACGGTTCGGTTTCATTGTCTATGATTAAAAAATGCGTAGTAAGGTTCCGCAAGTTGGCTACTTGACCGTCATGGGAAAATCCAATTGTATTTATGTTTAGCGGTGGGGCATATTCTTTAGCCACGTTTAAGCCGAGAATCGGGTTAATCCACAAAAAAGAGATTAACGCATGATTTTATTGGGGATAAATACAATTGTTAATTTTGTTTAAAATTGAATATACCAATTGTTAGAATTTAATGAAGAAAATAATTGCAGGAAGTTATCGTTGTATGGATTCGTAGGAAATATTCGGGGAAATGAATCGGTGATGGAATAGTAGAATTGAATTGATGAAGTATAATTTAATGATAAAAATCGGATTTTTCAGCGCACAGAGATTCTGGAGCAAAATTTGAAAACAAGTTTATATTCCAAAATTTGTATAAAATCGGAAAAAATTTCTTGTTAGTACCATTTCCAACGCGATTAATGAGTTCTTTAATGCGTTTATTTAATACGTTAATGGTTCCACTGCTGTCGCGGAGGTGAAGGAGTGAGACTATTAGATGCTGAGTGGTGTCTTACACATTGTACAAACCCAATAATTGCATTTATTGCTTCAGGCTTAGGCTTAACACGTTATCCGTAGTTTGTTCAAAACAGAAGCTTCGACTTTGTCGTACCGAATACGCAAGAGATACGTGCTGGAAGTTTTGAGCAGATTTTCGAGTTTGTCTTTTAAGTACAGGAGCGGAAATGAATGTTTAGATTCTTAAACCACGTTTTTCTGGAGAAATGTCTCGGAAGTAAACAAAAGGATTGAGGAATTATTGGAGACAGTTAGTTTCGAAAACAAACGGCCCGAGAGGATAAAGTTAATAACAAAGCTGAGCTGAAGAAAAATTCCCGTTTGCGATGTTACATTCAAAAGGATGCATTCGATCACGAGAATGGCAAACAATGCAACTAGTAATCCACCCATCGTTCAACGTCTTGGGTCACGCTGCTACCCAAGCAACCGCTAGGTGGAACCTTGAAATCAGAGCAAGACTCCGTTTCTGTAACTTAACGAGCAGAATAGTGTATTGGACAAATGGTAAAAGATATTCTTGTGTAAACCTACTGTCGGTCACAAACGAAGCACTAAAATTGTTCGAACATATGAGCAGGATGGCAGCACATCCTCCTCAATGGAAAATGGCCGGACTAAACTTCAGATTTTGCGAAGGAAAATACAAAAGCCAATTCCGTGTCAATTAACAGCAAACGTTGAAATACAGCCACCCAACGACTGCAGTTCAGAAGTCGGCTATAAACGGTAGCCCTACAAATACTGCCCACTTCGATACGCGAGGATTCCAGAAAAAAATATCCAAATAGCCAGAGAAAATCCAATTTGCCGGATGCTCCAGAGAAACAAATTCTTTAGCACGTAAAACTGCGTGGGCAAGCTCTAAAGTACATCAAGGAAGGGGAAGTTTATAATTGTAAGTCATCATGTGGAAGTTGATACATTGGTGTCTTGTATAAAACTTTGGATGCAGACTTCGATGGCTTCAGATAGATGTGCACTTCATGTGACGCTTTACATTTTCGGGATTCAGTGTCTCTGAAATAAACCAATATTCGACAGTTCTACAGGACATTAAAGACCTCTCAGAACTACCAACCTGGATGTGTAGCTCATGCTGCAACAGGGAAAATACAAAGTATACACAACGGAATTAAGTACCGAGTTGTTGCTGGTATGATAAAAGAATTTAAAACCACTGAAAGAACGATTACTTTTGAGAGGAAGTTTATTTACGAGAATTTGTAGTTTAGGATTAGACCTTTAGTACGGTCTTCGGGGGAAATTGTGAATGTATATTAAAGAGTATTGTAAAGAGCATTTTGCTGTTCATTTATAGAGACGCAGGGTTACTAGTTCTTTTAAGGTCGAAAATGGAGCCGTCTAAAATCGTTCCTATATCGCAATATTACCTAATGCATACGCTGTGGATGAATTTCTCTCAATTTTAACGGAAAGTGTTATTTACCGAAATTGGCAACACTGAATTATTTACATTAGCCAAGAACAGCTTATATTCAAGCAATTGCGCCTCATTTGGTCACCTGTAACGATAAATTACACTCGGAAGGCAAACTACTTACAATTACAGCACACTTCGGACATTATATTTTCCACAGAGAGAATGAGGGATTAGATAAAATGTTGATACACAGTTTAGATGAGGATATTTTGGCAGATCTTAGAATTCCCCATCGCAAAATCAAATACCCCTTACATACTTCAAGATGAATTGTCTACTATTAGCACTACAAAATATGCGTGGAGCATCCAAGGAAGAAGAAAAGACTTGATCGAACAAGGTTTATTTACAAATATGCATACAAAATGCTTTTAACGAGTAACCATAACAATGGAATGCACATTAGCCGCCCAAAGATAAACAGGATAAATGTAACACCAGGTCAAGATTTGATGCAACTTCTAGAATGGAGTAGTCCGGACCGATAGGGAAGTTGAAAGTATGGACTGCGGTGAGAGAATCGGCGTCGTTAAATAGGCAGTGTTGGCAAGTGGCAAGAAATGACCTGGTCATTATTGGTTAAAATCCGGTTCTAACCGGCTTGGACCTGTTGTGTATGTTGGTATAAAATGATTATAATTAATACTATCCAAATAAATCCACTGTCCAATAAAAACCGGTGTCTACCATTTCTTGCCACTGGCTTGGCTTATATTACGCATTCATTAACAAAGGGTTGGCAAGTGGCAAGAAATGGCCTGGTCATTATTGGTTAAAATCCGGTTCTAACCGGCTGTACCTGTTGTACAGGTTGGTATAAAATGGCCATAATTAATACTACCCAAATAAATCCACTGTCCAATAAAAACCGGTTCTTACCATTTCTTGCCACTGGCTTGGCCTTTATTGATAAAATCCGGTGTTTTCAATTTCGTGATTCCAATATTCAATTTCAACGCCTTTTAACCGCATACTCTGGGAATTTTTTAAATAACCTTTTAAGAAAAATTCTACAAATTTTGAGAAATATGCATTTTGAGATAATTTTGTCTGAGTGGAATTTGAAAAAACGAAGCCATTCATATTTTAGACCCGTACGTTCAAAATGACATACCATAACTAAAGTCACGATGTAAAATTATTTCGATTTTTTTTAAATTGTCGAAATAATCTGTGCATTTCGTAGGTTTGATGAGTCTAAGGTAGACCACGATTTAGTTAATGAACTTGTTACCACCCGGAATGGCATACCTCGAGAGCCACAGAAAAAACATACTTGTAAAACACATTGTATAAAGGTAAATGGAGTAACGGTAAAGTGTATTGCCGATTTCTTTTAATTGTTTGCACCGCTATTTTTACTACAATACTTCTTACGCTGAACGAAACAGCCGACTCTGCAGACAAAGAAAGTCTGCAATCAAATACTGAATCTACCAAGTTACCGCTCAAATCACATAATCGTGGTGGCTAACGCCTAAAGATATTTTTTAGTTTTTATCTGTTATTGGTCTGTGGCTGGTTTATTAAAATGGTGCCCAAACTTCGCATTCATTGTTGGATACGCCACAACAATCATGTTAAGCTTTCATTACCCATCCCCGCGAATCCAAGATTTTCTGCTCAAATTATACTAATGACTAAACCCGAGAAGAAAATGGCGGATTACTAAAAGATTTTGTAGATCAAAAGAACAGAGACAATAAAACATTGTAGAATAAAATGATTAGTCAAGTTCTTATCTTAGTCACAGCAAAACTAGTAGTAAGTGCGAGTATTAGAAACTCAGCTTATATACTGTAGTAGATCTGGGGTTTATATACCAACAATGTATGCCAAAAATCTACCCTATTAGGGTCTCGCTTCTGAATTCCTTGTCCGAGCTGTGATAAGTGAAGCTGACGCAAAATATTACGTTAAGGTACTTTAGGACCATTGTGCTAACAGAAGAACTAAAACCCGTTAAACACGATACCGGATGTCACCGGCACGAAAATGAAAGTCCTTCAGCAATTAAACAATGCTGGATATGTTCAAAAACGAAGACAGCAAGTCCAGAGATTTAAAAACTATTACAGCGAGTCAATGATTCTGTACGTATCTATGCGTTAAAAAGCTACATTTATACCTTAACGGGTAAATGGCAGAAAACGGTAGATATTATGAAACTCAAATTGTAACTAGAAAAGCTAATAGGTTCAACGTTAATCCATTAAGTGAGGATGACATATTTGAATATTCAGCTTAAGACTCCGAATCCAAAGACATAAATGAGTATTGTTCCAGATTCACAACATATATCAGTCTACGACGAAGACATACAAATTTGGATACTGCCATAGCTATACTCCACAAAACATTATGAAATACGCGGATGGAAGTTTCATTTGCGGCGCCTTATCCTGCTTCAACATCCGCTGTTCCCGCTGTTAATGCAGGAGAGCCACAAGAGACCCCAACGTTTCCTTTGAAGGCATTTAAAATTGTACATTAATATTTAGTCAATAGTTTTTAAATCAATTATGCGGTGTGCAAGTGTTACACATATATTTGAACGCAGCCATGTGAATAATTTAGGGTTGACTGTGACTTGCTGGAGGACACTTAGTTAATTGTTGGTCATGACTGTAAGTATGTGAAGCTGAACGAAAAGGACGTAACTTTGTATAGTCCAATATAAGGGGAGGGTGGTTTAACAGACATTGTTGAAACATGAGCCGGAATAGTTTGTAGTAAACTACTACAAAATGGGTTTAAAGAGTTACCATATCAACGCTACACTTCTAGAAGTTGTTTCAAATAAGTAGACGAATTAGTAGATGGAACGCTGGTCGTTATAACAACGGCGGAAATTTTCGATCGCTTGATTTTGAAATGTGTTGATACTCTGTTTTGGATCTTCATGATCACTGGAAGCAATCAAATAACGGCTACGACAATTATTAAGGATGAAACAAATATGATCGTACAAGATTACGAAGCCTGCAATTACTATTTCAAGGACTATTGTCAAGAAAGAGTTCATTCAGCAGAAAAATATGCTATAGCCACCCTGCGCTAGTTTCAGGATATTTATATTGACATTATGTGTACTATTATAAACTCTAAATTTCATGACGATTACGACGAATTTGACGAAATTCTGAAGCTGAAAAAATGAAAACAAAATTTTGTATTTAATTATGGATGTGTGGAATATGAATAGATTGAATTAATAAATGAAATGTTTTGAAGATTAGTTGATTCTAATTCCTTTAATAAGTGTTGAGTGAATGAATAGCACACGTAGTAAAATCCTTTATGACTAAAATAAAAAGTAATTAGTATTTGTAGCAGTAATTTGTAAATATTGGGATCAGGCGCGGATAAACCGGAAAGCTGCTATTATTGCTTGCTATACTTACTACAAAACTAGATGAACATAAAATCAAATACCAACAAATGTAATTTATGACATTTTGATTTGACATTTTGATTTTTGGAGCTAAAAATTCGCACATGAAAATGAGTACGAAACCATATTGTAGGCATGCTGTTATAGGACTTTACGTACGTTTTTTGGCACAGTCGTTATTTAAACAATTTCTACTTCATTGTCAATGCAAAGTTTAGATGCATCATTAAAAACCGGAGAAATTCCGGATTCTATATTATCCTTAACTTCCATTTGACCAGATTTAAGTGGAGTGAAAAATTCGCAGTGTTTATGTCATTGTTGAGAAGTAAAATGGCATAGTTTTGCTACTGTGTAGCAGTAGTAATTGTTACTGCTATTAGTTTTAATTGAAGAACGTGAAACTATTTTATTTAGCTATTTTTGTCATTTCTAAGTTATTTGACAATAGCAAAAGTATTGAATATTACTTTTATAGTAATAATTGTAAGGCAAGTATTATGAAATGTAGCATAGCAAGCGTATGTAAGTATTAGTACATTGATCTGGTTAAGATGCAATGATGACTAGCGCTTGTAACAGAATGCATTAAGACGCGGAACTGTTAATATCTCAATAAATACTCTTGTTAATCTTTAGAATAGTAATTCTTGTATTCGGGCAAGTCAATTACTTATTTACACTTGCAATCTGCAACTTTCATAGTAAATCAAACTACATCGGGATTTTACTGTTTATCAGTCACACACACCTCAACAGTCATCGTTTTCCTCCACATTGGGAATATCGCCACGTTTACGCATTCCCAAACGATCTGTCTTCATTACTGTTTGTATTGCCAAATACTTTCCACAAACTTTGCAAATTATTCGAGACATCTGTCTTTGCAATGATGGGTAGTATTGATCGAATCGATTTTTCCTTTTTATCAAGTCTGCTTAATGTTGAAAGCCTATAAAATTTTCCAGGCTAATCTACTTCGGAATCGCAGTGCTTAATTCCATTGATGAATTGCTTGTACAAACCGGAGAAGGCAGAAAATATCTCGTCGTCTGAACGGTCTGCGTGTCTGTCGTCATTATCATCACGTAACAGCTCATTTGGCGGAATTTCGACTACATTTAAATTTTTATCAATCATTTTCCCATTCCATAAGTGCGCTAATAGTTATCCCGGTTTTTTATAAACTATTTAAATTTCTTCCAGTGTTTATGAGAACAAATGGCTCCGCATAGATTTTTCGTTAAAGGGAATACTCTTATCTCTACGGTTTTGCACTGGCACTCTGATTGGGGGATAGCGAGGATTCTCATCCTAGGCGCCACCTGCCATCTGGATAAGAACGGGCTTGATTTAATTGTTGATTCGGGTGAAGTAGTTAAATTACAGTATAGACACTATTCTGATTGGATCTTGTACATGCGATTTAGCAGTGCAAGAGTCGTGCTTTTCTCGCGCGAATACGAATGTATGTAGTGCCCGAGTAAGTCATTTTTCCATCTTGAATCTGCAGTCTAGTATAAACGCTTGGTATCGAGTTGTGCTTGTGGGCTATTACAAAATCGTGATCCGGGAGTCTAATTTTTTATCCCTTTCTCGTCATGATAGGCTGTTTCTTTCGAGCAGCTATTAATATCAGTGGAACTTCACATTTGTCGTCTTGGCTTACAATCATGCAAGCTTCGGCTCGCAAAATTCTGCCAAATGTTGTAACAACTTTGCCGATGCGGTCACATAAAGGATCTTTCACTTTTACATTCAGTTCCAGTTTAGTTAGTATTAATTTAATCGCAGCAGTGTCAAACTTATAAGCGTTCCACCAAGTATTCATCATTTCTTCAGACTTCAGTTCTGAGATTTAAATACTGTAATTTCTCCACGTTGTCTTCAGTTTTTAGTTCAGTTCACATCCAGCACTTTTACTCATGTTGGTAAGAATTGATAGATGGATATAATTATATGTTGATTGCGTTCATAATTTTTTATTTAGCATCATGATTGCGCCAATTATTTATGCTGGGTACAGACGGCAATCAGCAAATCCAAAAACCCATAAAATGCTTTAAAACTGCACTCTGTAAAATGCAATGTGCAATGCTACCAATTTCAAAATTGCAGTGTCTTGAGTGCAAAAGTAGACTTAGAACGTTGAAATATATATGCACATATAAGGATGAGATCGGTTCAGATAAAACACAAATCCGAACCGTAAGTTTTTGCCAAAATCCGAACCGAATCGTTTTGTTAGGATAAAAAATTGTCCTGGCCGAAACCGACCCGCCATGCATCGGTTCGGATGATTTTTATAACCGAACCCCTTGTCGGTTATCCGAATAACCGAAACAATATTGCACAATTTACCAGTAAACATTTTACTCGAAACAGATCTATAAAGATCTATAATATATAGAAATCTACCTAATATTTAACTTCAAATGCAAACTAAAAATCTAAGGAATAAATCTCTAATAAGACCACATGGTCCCAAACCGCGCTTTTTATGTTTTTCTTGAAGGCTCATTGCTCCCGGTAGTTTCGGCAGTTATTACGCAGTTGGAGGTAATCACTTAAGACATATTAGTTCTAGTAATAAGGTACTTATTTAATTTAAGCTAAAAATTAAATAATCGTGTGAGAAATAATTGCGATATGATGAACAAATCTCCAAAATGCAGATACATAATGAAACAATCGTTTGTCTAGAGAAATTCATGCTACAGATCCTGGATTAGGATTTGTTGAAAATTTTAGGAACGAAATTCAAAATCGGTTATCCATCAGTTTAACCGAGCGGATACATTTACTTCATCCGAACCGAACGGATAAATTCATATTTATTACCGAACCGAACCGATATCGGGTTAGACATTGACGTGTCCGAACCGTTCGGTTATTTCAATTCGGTTACGACTTGTCTATCCAAACAGTCGGTTTCAGTTAACCGATGGTCGGATAAACCGCGTTAAACCGAACCGATCTCATGCTTATGCGCATATATACATTCCCTATGAATCATTTAAATAAAGGTTCAAAGTTAGTATTATTTGGGTTCTTGTCGAACTTCAAAATGCAGATGCGTCACTCAAAATGCGTCTATTTTACTCGTAAGGGACTGTGTACTAATGACGTCATACATTTAGAGGGAGGGAGAGTATCAGAATGAGTGACATCGAGTGACAGGAGGTGGGGAGGTTAAAGTATTGTCCGACATCATAAAAAAATAATGAGGGTTTTCAGGTTTTTTCAATCAGGAGAACTAATTCCTGAGAAGATGTAACCGCCCAGATTTAATTTACTGCGTATGTGCACATCTAATATTACATATGCATACTACATTCTCAAGAATACACATGAAAATTAAACCAGAGTATACATCTGTGATACGCTTTTTAGTTGAGCCATTTGTTGTACATGTAATTAAATTGCTATAAAATATCATTTAAAAGTAGATTAGTAATTCTAAGCCGAGAGCATACGCCCATATACCGGAGCAGCCTTGACTTTAAAATGCCTAAACTTCCGCCTGCATAAACTTCCTAGCTTGAACAACTTCATAGCGGCTTGCGCATCCTTCATACAATCATGGACTCCATCTTGGAAACTTTCCTGGGGAAACAATTGTTAATATAGTGCCTTCAATTTGAGTTTCAATCTAGAACCGCTTGCTTGATCTTTCCGCCACCAGTGCCACTGAAGATCAAAGGTATCAAAATCTCCGTTGTCCATACTCATGCAATGGAAATCATTTGCAACCGCGTGCCCCACTATGATGTTTTTGTCAAAAAGACTTGTAGTTTTTCTTGAACTTGTTGAAACGACAGTCCATCAACAAGGGAATACTCATCAATGCCATTGATCTTCAGGGTTTCCGAGTTCACGAGGTATGATCCGGAAGCTCTTTTTATTTTTCCGGTAAATTTCCTTTCCGTTAATGTCACATACGGCAACAATGGCTCCAACCTGCACGTTACATCCTTCCTTTTTATGGTTACCATCTCACAATCAAATCCAAGGACTTCGGATCTGCAAAAATTATGCCACCATTTATTTGAACCACTTGTAAATGCTCCTGTCCCACCTCCTGAGGATGGCTGCTCCAAAACGGGCGTATGCTCATCCTTAGGAACTAATTTTCGTCTGTCAACTCTTCGTTTGCCCCTCTGAGCTATGCTGCAAGTTTCCTTTGGTGTTCAAGTTGACAGAAATGACTGATGAATGTGCACAAATTATTAATATTTTATTAAATCCCGCTTTAATCAAGGATGCAGACTTTATTGTATTAATCAATACATGAGTATTATACATGACGTGAGATGGTGGGGGTGGGGTGGACAGAATATGATCTAATGTGATTTTGGGGGAGGGGTGTTCAAAAGTGGGCAATTTTGTGTGTTGTCATTAGTACAGTCCCTAAAACCACCCACCCATTGTATCACATTCCTACACCTTTTCATGTTCTCGCCCACCCACCAAAAATAGAATGTCAGGGTTTACCTCCGCCTCATTGCCTGTCGCAATTTATAGATCACGCTTCATTCATAAAAATGAGAAATCAAATAGTAAATGGTAATAATGTTTGTAAACATAATAATTTTCAAGGTACAAATAATGTGTGTATAACGAGGTATCATACGCACACAATATATTATGATATATGTGAAAAAGATTCCATTTTAATATAAGGGTCATCAGAAGGTCACATACCCAACAAACACAGTAAAAAGTACACATGTCAAAATATGGCAAAATTTAGGTAACCTTTGAAGCATATCTAATGTTACCCAAAACGAACGTTAAAATCACGTTGGAAATGTAACGTTCAAATATCGTCTCACTGTTACGTTTTTAAAACGAAAAAATCACTAAATTTTTCATATTCTCGTACACCTTCTTGCGCATGTGAGATTTCAATTGCGGTAAATCTTTTATTTTGAGAAACAATTATTTCTCTCATGATTTAGTGAAGGAGCCATGGTGATCTAAGTTATAGCTACAAGGAGAATCGGATTTGTTCACCAGTGGATTTCACTATCTAGCATTAAGGTAAGATTAATGTTTTGTACTGAAACAATAATTCAAAACATTTCTTTTTGTAATTTGCATCATCATTAGTGTGTTTCCATTTGGTCTTCCTGTGACGACACTACAAGAATGCAATGATCTGGAGCAGATCATTAGGACAACTCCAGAACGGTATCAAGAAAGTATACATTTTTCCTGTTTTTAAAATGACGGCAATATTGCAAAAATTTCTAGATCAAACTGTCAACTGTTGTCACTTGTCAAGTTAAAAAAAAATATTTAAAAATTAATTTAATTAATAAATGTTGTTTCATTATTGTATTAATTGTTTCAACAGGCTGAATGACTCGACTGGTTAGGAGGACCTGATGCAATAAAATGCATCTACAAGGTTTTAAGAAAGCTGTTAAACGATGGTGTAGCCGGGATTAGGCCGGGAAAAAACATTGCATTTTAGAATTAAGAATTATTCTCGATTGGTTTAAGAATGTTTTGATCCACCTGCCGTTGCTTTTATATGATTTTTCTGCCTCTCATTGTTTTATCATATAGGTTCTAGATACCGTTCGTTATGTCTGTAAGAAAGGAACAACTGTTCCGGTTATTGATGAAGTAATTAAAAGTTGGTTAAAATCTGCACCTCAAAGTATAAAAATGTAATGGTGAACATGTTCATTAATAGAAACTTATTGAGCATTCGGCTTGCCTAAACCATCCAGTTAATGAAGTTCTGCATGTTTACAGAAAATATTTATTATTTACAGAAGCACAAATGAGAGTCTGCAGTCTGAAGTAATTCTGCAGCCTGAAAACCCAAAAATGGATCTGGGGACCAGCTGGAACGCCTGAGCGGAAGTCAAGACGAGCGTCTCTGTATTGAAAGCTCTGAACAGGAAATATCCGGTTAAATATCTAAATTTGAACCATGTTAATTGTGGCATGTTTAATATTTAAATTGCAGATTTAGAGAATAAAGACTAATTTCCAGATAATTACCCTTGTTAATTTATAAATCGAATTTTACTTATTTTGATTTATTTATTTGAAATCCAAGTACGAAAATAGAGCAGTTGTATAGAAGCATTATAACAAACAACTATAGCATAAGCATACCGCCCTCGTACGTATGTATAACGTTATTGAAATCTAAATGGTAGCATAATCGTACCGCATTTGAATGTAATTATAACGTTTTTAAAGCGTAAATTGTAGCGTGATTTTAACGTCAAATTTGCAACGTCTTTTTGCCCGGACATTTTCACTAAATTTCACCCCAAAGGTTTCCCTAAAACGTACCTATTATTATCGTATAAGTAACGTAACATGGTCAACATATGCAACGTTTATTGACGCGAATTGCACGTAACTGTGTTACTTGGGTATCTGTTTTCTTCACACTAATATTCACTCATGTTAAAAATATAAATTAGATATACAGTACTATTATTATAATATATACAGTATTAGTGGGCCCAGGTTGTAGGTATGCCTATTTTACTTACTTCAGGCCACTAACAGTTCCAACCTCACGGCAGCCCTACATATTTATGTGGTACCCACCCGTGAGACTGGTGCCGTATGCAGAGGGCTACTTGTACACTCTCTTTCAGGTCGCATTTTAACTACCAACTTTGGGACATAGGAACCACAGTTTGCAAAATAATCTAGAACGAGCACAATTTTGGAGTACATTTCCAATACGAGTGCAGTGCAATCAAGGTCATATGGTTTTGAATATTGTGATATATTACGGTCACTACGGCTTGTTTTGTTGCAAATTGTTTGCCCGATGCTTGGGTATATGGGTACTGGTAAAGATACAAGAATGTGCAGTATCCAGACGTGGGCTGCAGGTGAGGTACCGTGAGGAGCAGTGATTGTGGCTGAAATAATTTGTTTATACTAACTTACCTGAAGAATTAATAAAGTTATATGGTATAAAGGAAATTAAGAGATTGCATTTGCTGTGTAAGTTTCGTTAGTTTAAATTCATCTTTTGTTTCTATTAATTTACAGAAAAACTCCTAGATGCAGAAGGAAGTGGAAGCAGTGCAAAGGAGATGGTACTTGTGCGTTGTTTAGAGTCACATCCTTGTGAGCCTTTTAAAAAGCGCCTGTGCATCCGGAGGGATTTACTGCCACTAGGCTTAAAAACACGCTGTAAACGGTGGAAGTATTGAACAGTCAAAGAATAAATGTAGGATGAACCAGAAAGCCTACGTCTATCTTTTGATACCAATTCATGTACTTTTAAGGTTACCAAATATAATTTGCCTTTACGAGTACCATAATGTAGTGAAAAGCATATGCTTGTAGTAGCTTTAAAAGCATTTGATATTAAATGAAAGATGTACAAAAATACATTCTGGAAGTCCCTCATACGTGGTAAATACAAAAAATGTCCTTACTTGGTTTCTTCCCGTTCTTCGTTGTGTTTTTCAAATAGCTCATCAAATGTGCATATTTATGTGTAATGGGAGTTATTCTTATTGAAACAAATTTAGTAGAAGGCATTTTGTCCCATGTAGATTATTTGTATCTAGAATAAATATTTAAAACGGAACTGATTTTCTCAACCTAATAAGAGTTGGTTTGAAATGCAGATTTGTGTAGCCACTCAGTGTTAACCAAATTCATATTATTTTTCATTAATAATAGATCGTAGTTTGAGCAGTACTTGATGTCTTTCAATTCACAACTTTACCATAAATGAAACTTAATCAAATGAAAATTATTTTCCCACATTGCAACGGGATTACAATAGTTGCAGCTATTCTACAGTTTGCACTCAAGTTATCGCATTTATATTTGATTACTTTCAATATTTAATTAAAATAGGAAAGCTAAACTGAATGATACTTGAACGCCTCGCAACCCTTTATAATCCTTAAACAACATTTGTGTATTCAGTATTTTAAATTCCATTTCTTTACGGTTAGTATGCTGAAGATATATCACGCAACAATGCATGGCATTACAGTGGGTATTTGCATAAAAGTGAGCGTATAGCTTGTCCTGTGCCGTGTGTGCAAAGCGGAATAAAAACCTTAAAAATCTCCAATAACAGGACAATTTCAAATTACAATCATTTGATCATCTTAAATAATTTAATTACCACTTTATAAACACCCTGCACAGCATCTATTTACTAAACAGCATTTAAATATTTTCAAAAAACATTTATGCCACGGAAAAGTTTGAGAACAATTCTAAAAATTATTCTTTGAGGACTTCACGTAATAAAAGGAGAAGCTTCAGGTTTAAAAAATCAGCTAATCCTATTTTGACCAAAATCTGGCAATGTTGCTAACATAAATAAGAAGCTTTTAGTTTTCCTAAGAGTAGGTTTTAGATCCAGCTACTATGTTAGTTCCATTCGATGTTTAATTGTGACTACATATGAAGTTAATACAACAGTGAAGTTACTTCAAAAACCTATATACTAAATGTAGGCAAAACAGTGAGTATTAAGCCATTGCTTATGTCGGTTAGTGACGGGGGACTTTGAATAACATAGTCAAATAAATAGAAAGGCCTTTCCGCATGGAATCTGAGGGCCTTTGTTATTTTTTTGTACCCTGGCCGGACCAGAGTTGACTCCGTTAAATTCGCATTGGTTTTTAAAATTTTTAAATTTAATTTATCTTTGCAAGAAAAGTAATGAAAAAAATTATGTATGAAGCCATTAATAAGCGACGAAGTTGGTTTCTGTCACAGATTTTACCCAGTCGAAGCGGATTAGAGGTTTAAAGGATCCGTTGCATTTATTTAAACGAAGAACAACCTTATATGTAAAAATGGCCTAATTATATGTATATTAATTTTAATATTTTTTATGATTTACAAACCTATGCTATCCCAGTTTTCCCATCCACCTTGGTGGATGGCTTGCATGCTAGTTTTATATAAAACACTGCAAATATTTCAAAGCTTCGATTGTAGAAAACTTCAAGGGTCATCCATTTGATATTATCATCTTCCCAAGGCTAAAATGCGTTCTTAAGATTATGAATTTCTATAAATAGTAAATATGTTTCCTTTGTTTCAATCTTGCCTCATATGTTTGGTGCTCTTAAGCGCAAATTCTGACTTAGAAAGAGACACTTATAAATTGCCTTGAAATTTGTTTTTTTATGAACGACAGTCCGTCTGTGAAAAAATGACAAAATCATAAACGTTTTTTCCACATCATTGCTCCTGAAGATGAATTTCCCTAAAGTTGCTCTGCGTTTTTCTGGGTCATACCTAAATTCTCAACAAGTAGACCTGCTTGATAGGTCCCTGAAAAACCATTGAAGTTTTTCACAACCCTGTTTCAAAAAATATTTGGAAGTAAAATCTGAAATTATTGGAAACAATTCGCCAGGGGTCGGATTTTTGTAACACATTGCACAAATGGCACGGGACAGGCTATAAGCTAACTTATGTACATAAGTATATGTAAATATCCATTATATTGTCATACTTTAAAGAGAGATACACTTTTAGAATACTGCCTAAAGTATTCTAATGTATCAACGAGAATTCTTTTTTTTTTCAGCGAAATCCTAAAATTTTTATTTCTTACGGAAATTAACCTTAAGAAAATGGCTTTGGACTAGAATTAAATGCTGTTCAGTTTAAATTCGCAATGTAAGGTTTAAGTTTGTACTGCTTTTCCGGCAGGGTAGAAGAAAGTTACAAAATTAACTCAAAAAAGTTTCAAATGTTATCGAAAAAAACTTGTTTTATTCCATCTAAGTTTACTCATAAATGCAAAAATTACAATAGACCCCAGTGCAACTACGAGCACTAGAATAATTTGTTAAAGTTACAGATTATCCCATATCATTTTTAACCCCCTTGTCCATATAAGGGGGAACGACACAATATATATCGTTCCCCATTTTGAAGCAAATTCTTTTCTAACACTTTAAATATTTGTTTTCTCTGGCCTAGGTCAAAAATTTAGCTCACAATCCGCAAGAACGTGAAGCAAAGTGTAGATTTTGTTGGGAATGTCGGCTTTACAAATTTTTGTTCTCAGGCAAAATATTTTATGAAATTGCTTTTAAAGCTGATTTGTTGGAAATTTTAAAGGTTTTCATATGCTGGAATCTATCACACAGGGTCCTAGGTTGAGAATTGTGGAGACGTTGTGAAACTCTCCAACTCTCTGTGAATAACAGAGAGTTGGTTGGGGAAATTCATCTTCAGGAGCGAAGATACGAAAAAAAAAAAGAATTTCTGATTCTGTCATCTTTTCATGGACGGTTTGTCGTCCATAACATTTTCAAAATAATACTCCCCTTGGAATTTTCGTGAGGATTTGTTTGAGTGCAATATCGCCTTAGGTGAAAAATTGCAGTCTAAATACCTATGAATGTGAGGCAAAGTTTATGAATTGTTTAAAAAAGTTTCATTAATGATTAACCTTTTCCTTTGTTCCAATCTTGCCTCACAAAGGGAACATTTTAAGATTTTGTTATGGTCGACTGACCGTTCATGAAAAAATAGAAATAAAAATTCTTCTTTTCCGTATCTTCGCTTCTGAAAAAGAATTTCCCCAACCATGCTCTCTGTTCTGATGCTCTTTGTTCTTACTGGTCATCTCCAAAATTCTCATCATAGGCCCCTGTGTATTAGTTCCCGGAAAGTCAGTTAAATTTTGAAATAAGCAAAAATTTGTAATGTTTGCAAACCTAAAAAATCTCGACTTTGCTTCACGTTCTGCAAAATTGTGACCACAAGTCTTGGTCTAGGTTAACGAAACAGCTATTAAAAAATCTGGAAAAGAATTTAATAGATTCCATTCTTTGGCTTAAGGAAAAGAATTTGCTTCAAAACGGAGAATGAAATATTTTGTGTCGTTGCCTCTATATGGGTTAGGGGGATGAAAATGATATGGGACACCTTGTATAAATTGTAAATATCCCTACACTTTACTGTAACTTTCTTCTAGTTTAATTGGTATTTCCTTTTCGAAATCTGAAGTTTATTTTCATCGCCTCATTTTGATACCTCAAATTGTTCTAGAAATTTTATTTCAGCTTAAAATTGTCTTCGTTTAGAGCAACGTAATACTTATTAATTACTATAATAATTGAAGGAGAATACAGCGTTCATTACACATACTTCAGGGTTGTTATCATTCAAAGCCCGTTGAATTGAAAAGTATGTTTGCATGTTTGAGCGAGGAAACTCATTCTGACCTTTATTGTACAGAAAGAAGCGCCAAATCCAAACGAAAAGGTGCAATGAGATAGTGCTGGGAAAGATAGATGGTAGCTCTGAACTTGATTTCAATTTAGACGTCCATTGTATCTATTCCCCTCTGTGATAATAATATAATCACAAAAACTCAATTACAATTAAGCTTGCTCAGGGAATGAGTTAGGAAACCATTTAAAACTGTTTTGTTTTATCGCAACAGGAGTTGAGTCAATCTAACATGATTTGAGTGTCCCATTTATTTATATTTGTTCATATTACTTAAGAGATCTAAGAGATATTGTAGATTCCGTTGTTTTTGGTTCACCCTTCGTATATTTATATATAACATGACGACTTATATCTCTCCCCCCTCACACACAGATGACGGGGTGTTACATTATGAAGTGCCTTAGAGGACGTTTATAAACTCACTACCTATGCCTACCACTACTAAATGTTCTTTAATTAATATAAGTATGCACTACTGTATTGTAACTTCGTATTATGTTGCAGGCAATTGCCACAAAAACCACAAATAAAACATACATGCAGGAACACTTTGACAATAAATTATTATTTTGTTATTCAATTTGAGATTTAATATTAATGCAGAGAATTTATTTTCGGAGAATATTTACAAAATAATAATGACAAATATTTTTAAAATCCTGGAAAAGGAAAAGTCCCCTTTTAACAATACACTTTAAGACAATAATTTGTGAGTGTTAAATTCAAATAATTTTTACCCAGCACAATCATCACTAACGACGTGAGCATTCTATATGCTCGCTAGGACGTTATTGTTTTCACGTACACAGAGCTGCGTTCGGGTCAAGTAAATTGAGGATCCGAACTTGAACTTGACCTGCACTTTAACTAGCAAGTATTAATTTGCATGGACACGAACTTGGTATTTTGAATCTTGTCAAGTATTTGACCATTCAAGTAATTTTAACCAAGTATATTTTGAGCTACCTGAACTTGAAATAATACCTGCAATTCGGTTCCAAAATTGTGTAACCCGAACTTGAACCTGAACTTGAACCCGAACTTGAATTTCAAGTATTACAAGTAATTTTTTAAAATATAAAACTTCATACTATAATTTCTGCAACACAACGAAAATTACATTTTACGAAACAAATTGTGGTGAATATTTTAATAAAACAAAAGATTGATGTTAAGAAGTTTTAGTGAGGTGGTCATATTTATTCTACATAATTACAAACAAACTGATTGCTGCAGCTATTATTACGCATCCCCCAGTATTCTTTGTACTACCGCAGTAGCTCTCATTGTCAGCTTGAGATAATCGTCGCATTTCTTAAATTTCAACCATCCCTTTATGCAAAGACAAGTACGAACGGTGTCTGATAACATTAACAGACGATATTTGAAGAAGCGAACACCATTTATAAAAAATCCAATAATTAAAAATTATAAGTACTTAATTTCAGTAATTAAATTCATAATGATTCTCTACTCCCATTATATGTAAAATCTTGATGGGCAATTGTAGAATTGAACTTCCTCTCAATCTCCGGTTTTGCAGAATGACCATTTTCTGTTAATTCTATAATATTATTTCTGAGCACGAGAACTCATTTGTATATAACAAAATAAATGTACTTACAATACCCGTGTACTATGAAGTGTGAATCCGAAAGCAAACGGAACCCTCGTCTAGTCCTTATCCTCCAAACATTGCGGAGTAATGCGTATGCTTAACGAGTCCGTAACGTTTTCATTGTGAGCGCGAAAGCAGCTCGTTCTCGGGAAAAAGTATGACTGAACCGGTGGGGCATTTGAAAAATCGTTTTATTGAGAATCAAAATACTTGAAATAATACTTGCATTTACACGTTCGGGTGCAGGTATTCTATGAGCTCAGATTCGCACTTGCAAGATATTTTGATGCAAGTATAATTTCTCAACCTGCACTTGCAATTTACCCGACTTGAATTACCAAGTTCGGATTCCCCTTTTACTTGTGCCTGACCCTATTTATCACGTACATTTAAAAGCTCAACCCGAACTTGACCCGAACTTGACCCGACTTGGTACGTGTCAAGTAATACTTGTACTTGAGCGCAGCTCTGCACGTACAATTATTAGAGTTTACTAACAGAAGTTCTGCGGAATTACTTAAGGAATCATTATTATGTGGTACCTTCATAGTTACTACTGGATATTTTTCTTCTTCAGTTCGTCATACATAATCGTTTTTGCTTAAAATATTTTTGGTCCCAGTTCGACAAAAAAGCATTGAAAAAGGTATTGTAATATAAACAAGCCCCTTCGGCGCTTGTTTTCTATCCTGGAGCTCACGCTCAGATTGTGAGAATATTTGTCGAGACTTCCACGTTTTTTAATATCCCGTCAAAATTTAACTACGATATGCAATTTTCAATTTTTGTTGTTTTTGTAACTAAATTTCTTGAAATCGAGCTCTTAACTAAACACACGTAGCCTGAGGGTAGCCCTGTCTCAGATGATTTCTTCTTCGGCAAAAAAGGGAACATTGTGGTAAAAAAAAATCGGCGAATTGGAATACCGCCAAATTTCGACTGGGAGTTTGAAAATTCGATTGAAACAATTTGGGGCTTTAAACCAAGCCAATTCAGGCCAGGTCTCATATGATTCCTTCTAGGCTAAAACCAAGTCCAAATTCCTCGTTTTTCAAAAATTCTTTGTCAAAATTTTTAAAACCCGTAAATTAATACGAAGATCTGAGACAGGGTTAATGCGAAGGTTCGAAAGAGGTATTGCTGGTTCTGTCGTTCTATGATAAGTACTTCAGAAAATCGCGGAGGTGTTTCAAAATAATAGGTCAAGTTTGGTAGTTTTTTCAAAAATTCCCGTTCAAAATTTTGAAAACCCGTTAATCAAAATTTGTGTCGAGGTTACCACTACTGTTCGAAAGAGGTGTTATCACTTGATTCTATCCTTAGTACTTTGGGATTTATTTGGAGTTTTTCATATCTTATTCAAATCATATACATACATAAAGAATAGTATGGATATAAATACAATAATCATAATAATTATTAAATTGACTGTAATTTAGACTGACCATATTTCTTACGTATAATAATTCGCCGTCAATTCTATGATTTATCTTCTCTACGAATGCATTTCCTGGAATTTACTGTGGAACTTTTGTGTTACCCAGGGCAAATATTCCTTTGAAGAATTGCAGCTGACTGTGAGTACAGATAGATAAGAGAGGCCGAATTAAAATATCTTTTAGTTGTAAAATTATGAATTAAACCTTTCACATGTTCCCGACATGCATTGTACTAATTAGAAAATAATTTGAAATTTATAACATTAAAGCACCATAAAATATAATTTAATGGTGTGAAATTCCGTGTAATATCGAACATGTAAAATAATAGCATCTCAAGATCCCTCCGAGGCAGTCTCACTAGCTTCCTCTATCTCTCACATACATAAAGATGCAGTCATGTAGACACTTTGGCGGCGCCCAGTGAACACTCACGTTCCTTTAATCGATTAAACAGTTATTTCATATAAAAAAACCACGGTAGGGAAGACATTTCACTTGTCTTCATCTTGTCGGTCGCTTTCGCCTTGTTCTCAAACATTTCTCTTTTTCTTTCCCAGTTCCAACAACTACAGCATTAGTCATAGAGGACGGGTGCGCTCATTCAGCTACCTAAATACATATTCCGAAAACTACAAGGCGTCCCATCCTATTTGATAAGACGAGAACAGTAGGAAACTTTTCCGTGAAAATTTTTTGCATCCTTTCAAATATCTCCGCATCATTTCGTCACACTCTCTTTAATTTGACATTTTCAAGGAAATTTTCTCAATTCAAAATTAGATCCAAATAACTTAACAAGTTATCATTCTTTTTTGTACGTATTTTACAAGCACAATATCCGCCCCATATAGAGTCGTATCTTTCTTTATAGAGCCATGTACGCGTACATAGAGAGAATTATTCCAGATTGTACTGTAATAATTTCAGCTACATTAGGGCTACTGTATAACGCTCCAAGAAATCTTCAAGAAAGATCCTAATCATTCTCCTTTCCTGGGCAGGCTCATCTCGACACGAATCAACTGTCAAGAGCAGTGTCATTGTCCCTATTTTAATAACACATAAAAGTCTTGATCAATCCCATCCCCAATACTTGGAAAAATATATAATTTAACTTCATGTGTCTACAGATACATACCTCACTACAGATATTATTGTCCTGTAGTACGATTGTCACCATAGATGTGGAAACATGATCCTTGTTGTGCTCCAGGCTCCCTCCCCGTTGGTCAATAAATAATTGGGCAGGTCCTATAGAGTCAATATTATTGCACCATATTCTCATGTCTGGTCATAATCAAGCTAATCTTTTGCCTTAGAAGTAGTTTTTATTATCTTGGATCGTCCACGAGCGTTCCTTAAATGACCTTAATTGTCATTGTTTTTCTGCCAATCGTCTGTCTACAACTCCAATATTTCATTCCCATGTGCATACAAGGGCAGATACTGGTAACTCAAAGGAGTGACGAGTTTTTTTTATTATTAAAGGCTTGCCCTTTGCATGATGTTGCAACGCATCCCAGAAAGCTAAAACATATAAGTACAGCACGGTAAAAGTATAGTGTGACATTACTCGTTAAATCCCAGTACTGCAGTAGGTGCATAAAACTAACAAACATACATACATAATTATATGTATCTATGTAATAGCACGTACGAATATCATAAGTGCAGATTGATATTATAAGTGTACATTGTATAATAGCACTTGTTTATCCATTTCTGTTAACTTTTAAAAATTCCAATTGTTTCTCCCCATTCCTCCGTCATAAATATTTTAAGAACTCACACTAATCGGAACAATGTGGGAGAATGACTGTCGCCTGTCCCATACTGCACTTGATTTTGAAATGACTGTCCATTATATTACCAATCTTTAAATGCTCTCATTAATTTCTCAAGGGACCAGACTATAAACATTCTTGACATTGTGACTATGCATGTGCCATTCTTACAATTACTAGAGTGTGTGCATGGAATTTGTATTAGTATTTGCAGTTCCATGAGTCTGTGTATGGAAGATATTTGTATTGAAATTCTTCCAGTGAGACAATAGCCTGAATTTGAGATGAACCTTTAATTCATTTTTAAATTTCCAGTCCATAGACCAAACGCATATATCTGTATATACAAATACTATATTATTGTGAGGATAACTGCTGCAATAAAAATAACTGACTGAATTTAAATTGAACTTTAATTTTTCAATATTGACACTGCCCTTGAAAAACTTTCATGTTTTAAGTAAACTGTTGATACTACAATTAGTCAACTTTGATTGGTTAAAATATTTCATGAGGATATAAACACTAAGTCAACACTCCCCGATGGTATCTACACAATAATACTGTAGATTTTATTAGTTTTATGAAGTAAATGCTGACTACATAGTATACATGGATTTTGTTATTGTGCCTCCGAGCATAAATGGGAACAGCCGTAGTACAAACAACAACTCAGGTTGAAATATCAAAATGACATGTAAATGGCATAGGCCCGATAACATACAAACACAATAATAGGACACATTGCATGTATGTATGTACACTCAAGTGGAAGTAAAGTTGGCTTTCAACTCCCACTCAATACTAATTATCGATGAAAAAAGTCTCTGCTCTAATTATATTAGAATAGATGGATTAACTAGCTTAATGCATTCTGACCCACTGAAGGAAACATTTGATTGAATTAGCAATTCCATTTGGTTCCCAATTTTCCAACCGATCCATCATTCCTGGAGAGCTGGATGCGGGTGTGTACATACTCCTGCCTGTGCTCATAGATTTACTAAGATATATCCAAGAAATTGCTAATGGAAGCAATACTCAAGCCCAAACCAAATACTGGCGTCCCAGCGTCAATGTACATACATATACATATGTTCTACTTACACTCTGAGGAGAGCCCGTAAAGTCTCGTTTCTCATATATTGCTCATAGCTATCGAAAAAGTTGCTAATAGATTCTACATCACCATTCTCAAAAGATTATTCCGCTGGAGTGGAGGAACTGTAGCGACTGCGGGTTGCATGTGGAGAGATCTTATGTGGGGAATTTTATCATGCTCAGATACTTATATATGTAAGTATGTATATGCCCTTAAGATATTACAGAATTACGACGGGGAAAAATCGAAGGACTCAAGTAGCTACCGGCATTGAGTTTGATTGGGAGAGTCGGTTGTGCGATTTATTGTCCCCTCTGCAAATAAGAATAAGGCCGGTTAATGTCACTGGACAGGTCTGGGCTTACTTATGGTGCCATTTCGCTACGTAAGTGCTTCCTTTTACATCTATCCCAACCTTGGCAAGTTTTCCCATCCTCTGCTATGTACTCAACCTATTATGCGCATACACAACGTACATATGTAATTATTACAACTATATACGAAGGGACTAGCGTGAAAAAATCCATGTCATTTTTCTGGAATCTGCAAGAGTCTCTAAAATCTTTGAATGCTATAGTATTATCATATGTGCATGATCATGTGAGCGCGCAGGAGCACCTGCATTTTATATACATAATTACATGTCATTTTTTGACAATTTAATTTTTAATTCGTTCTTAAAAGAGGAATTGAAACCTTCCCTCCTGTACTTTACGTGCTCTCAATGGAAAATTAATACTTTTCGTATTAAATGAAACGTTTGGGTTGAAATCCTTACAAGTTGTTTATTAAAATAGTAGCAAGGAGGATATTTTGGATCGTGGTATATTCCCGTTTACTATGATTACGTACAGAGGTATGAGGGAACACCGTAATCACATTTCACAGTGGATAATGGATTGAAGTGAATAAAAAAAAATTTTAAGGGAAAGTAAACCCAGATACTACTTCGTTTACGCCTTTTCTCAACAGCTTTGGCTCAAGGATAAGGATGAGAGGTAAAATCCATGTTAAGTTCACTGAACGCTGTGTACATAAGTATCAGCTGAAAGTACCTCTACGTAACGAAAGTATTTATGTGCTTAGCTCTATAATGTACAAGCCCGTATGAATTTACACCTACATACATATGTCCATCCGTCTCTCAAGGAAAGGAAGGAGGGAAAGCATTTTTTTCATGTATGTATAGATATAGATATAGATATCTATGTATGGCCATCATCTCAAAAGCACCTCGTCCTTCTTCCAATATATCCTCAAACCTATAGAAATGTTACTGTGCCCAAGTCCTTGCTAAAGTTTAAAGTACATAAATAAAGTAAGGACTTGGAGCATACATACTTGTGCCGTTAACATAACTCAAATAAATTCCCAGGCTCTGAAGCCATAAAGCAAATACCGAGGAGTGATGTTGAATAAAGTGCTTCAACTATTATTATTATTAGTGGGCATGGGGAAAGTGATAATATTGCAAAAATTCCAAGGCAGGTATCACCATCTTCCTGGAGCCTCTACATATCTCCTTTAAAAATGTCTTCCCTGAAGAAAGTCCCCTCATAATGCTCTTCATCTCCTCTCAGTCCTCACACTTTCCACCAATTCAAACACAAACCCTCCAGTTCAGTTTGGATTTTGATACAAGAGCTGAGGAAGGGAGTTTATGCAGTTTGCAGTGATTCATCTCTCCCGTCACCAAGATGGTCCTCCTCATTGGATGTACATACACTGGCGCTTAGCTTCCATTGGGATACATACGCCCAGGACCTAATACATCCATGTACTCCCAGTACCCTCTGAGGAGACAAGGGAAGAGTGAGAGAAGAATATAGGACTTTAAAATGGTACACGGTTCGTATTTTCCCCAAAGTCAAGTCATCCACCGCATGATGTCTAACTCTAATAGCCTAATGTAAAGGGTTGATTTATGACTAGAAACAGCAAACTGTGCTCAGTTTTACCTACAGAGACGACGAGGACGACGAGGAACTCCTCCGGACCACAGGAGGACGACCGACAGCTCCATACTTATTAAACTCCGCTACTATTCTTCTTTTTCTTAGGGAAACCCGCCACTTCTATCTCCACTGTAACTACTCAGCTCGGAGTCTCCATGTATCCACAGGTAGCTTATCCTCTCTATGAACCAGGTACGTGCTTATTTACTCTATCCACATAAATTCACATGGAACTTATGTACGTATGTTTTACATGTATGTACGTATGTATAAATACTCTGAGCTTACTTTTGCATAAAGCTTCATGCTTTTAGCACTGCCTTCACAACAGGACTGTACAACTATGAATTTCCATGTAGGTATAGATATATATCTATGTATATATAATTATATATAGATATATATATCTACAAAAGTGAAGGAACACACTTACTCACTCGGATATGGGACTAGAGCTTGAGAAACTTTTATTCCTTCGAGATGACGACAAAGAAGCTCTTTAGCGATGAATTTCAATGTGACTCTCTCTCTCTCTCTCTCTCCCTCTCACTGTCTGAGTACTTAAATGTGTCTAATACTTTTTTCCCTCCTTTATAAACTTGACTATTTGGGAAATTTGGAGAATCTTCTCGTTACTTACTTTTTGTTATATAGATTGTTCCTCCTATTGCGACGGACACTGTTGCCTTTACGGAGACACTTTTCTTCATGGAGACTCTCAAAGGTTATGAAGCCCACATTTTGTGTTCATGAAGCCGACAAGGATTATACACCTTATAGTAATAAAGACGGACGATTAAATGGAAAAAAAGATGTAGGAAGCGGACAGAATGAAGAAACACTCGAAGAGATATTCAATTTATTTTCTTATCTTGCATTTCCTCACCTACTCCTTTTCTCCTCATGGACTTAAAAAAAAAATCTGTATAGCTTTTTATAACTATAGGTATCTACATAGTATGAGAAGGACCGAAAAGAACTAAAGCCTCATGTCATTCCCAGTACATTAACATTCGAAACTCATCATCATTCATAAAAATGCGAGGAAACCCGCTCTCTTGAAAAGTTCCGTTCCTTCGTCCTCCTCTCCCTCTATAGTCAGTGTAGTAACCCATAAACACATCCGTCATAGAGAGTTAGGGCCGAGTTAATTAACATTCCCCAGGTGTCAAGTGTTTGGGAATTTTATACTGAAAAAACTTAAAATTTTCATTGAGCCTGGCTTAAGTTTGCGTTGTATTTTGACTCTACGGGAGTTCACAAATTGTCATAATATGTATAAAAATGTCCTATAATATACGTAAATGTATGATACTATGAGATGCATGTAAATAAGCTATTTTATTTATTTGTTTCTATCTACTACTGTCATTTGCATAGGACAAATTCTATTCCCCTTGTCATATACATACATTCACATTTGGTACCTACAAAATTTAGCACTCTGAAAATTTAACTCCAACGGGTAAGTTTCCTTTGAGGCCAAGTGTTCCACAAAAGTTCAAATGCAAATTGTAAATTGTTTATGACATTATATCATTTTAATAAAATTTTTTTATTTTACAGAACTAACCTAAACGTATCTGAGATGGGAAGAAGGAAAAATGCATTTGCCATTTGTTAAATTTCTGTGTCCAAATCAAGTCGTGTCTTTTTACAGAAGGTAATTAACAATTACTGCAGCATGAAACTGATATGCACTGTAGATTTTATGACGGGCTCAATATTTTTAACTTTTACTTCTGCTAGGTGAGCTTTTACAAAATTGGAGTGTCTAAATATTTACCAGGAAAAGAAACCCGGTTGGGATGTCTCCATTACGAATCTACAAACATTGAAATTGAGCTGCTTGCTTTGTAGTGCATTGACGCACGGAATTCAAAAATCTGTACAATTCTTTTAACCCTACGGTCAGATCCTGCTAAACACCTATGTATACTGGAATTCAAGCAGAAGATTGACATTACATGTACACATGGAATGACGCAGGAACATCAGGTGATTTATGTAAACATTTATTACGTACAAAGGGCTCCATACCGTTCAGTACTTTACTTACAAACAATAACAAGTATGTATGAAGTTGGGAAACAAGTAATTTGATCAGATATTACGCCACAAAAAAAACAGTATTTGGATTCGGAAAAATCAAATGTCAGCATAGAAATAAATGATCAACTTACATAAGTGACCTTTACTTGACAAGATGCAACAATGAGAATTATTATTTTAGTACACGCTAGCGGAGATGCTCGGTGTGCTTCTTAATCAGTGGTGCTCATCCGCATGAAAAATTGTGTTTATTTAAACGAATCAATTTACTAACATTTTAAACCTTGGATTTAACAGCAGAAAACAATGCTGAGTCAATGGATGGGAATTTGCATATTGGAATCCAGCCGTTTTGAAACCCTTCAACCAAATCCCATCCCACTGAGGAAGAACGTGGACATGAGTAGAGTGGAAGCACTGTCATCAGTAATAATTTTCAATAGAATTTTTACGTCCTATTCAATGAATTTTCCGAAGGCAGCTCTGGTGGAGTATGCAAAACAAGCCAAGAATGTTATTCTCTTTTATTCCGCTGATGACACGAAGGAGACACGGTAACAATAGCCATTGTTTACTAAGGCTCCTTTTCTCTCCTCAAAAAATTTCGGGTGTTTTCTCTCTCTCCCTCTCTCTCTCTCTCTCTCCCTTTTTCTTCATCTTCCTTTTAGTACTCTTCCCTACATGTACCGTAGACGTACGGACCATGGCAAACAACTTATTGTAAATATATACGGCCTTTAACACAGAAAACAAAGTTGGCTGTTGAAATGGATCCTCATCGCGTCCATTATCTTCTAAATGGATGGGTAACTTTGCACAAACACTCGTCCGAGAGTCGTCTTCTCTGTATTTTATCCCAACCATGGACCTCCTTTCGTCTCCAAGGCTGAACATAGCGGAACTGGAATTTTATAAGCATACGTATGTATGTATGTATGTTTTATTTAATTTGGCCGTCGTGGAACTGTTCCTTCTTATTCATTTCCTAACGTAGTTTTTCTTACTCCAGCGATGCAAGACAACTTCAAACTACTACAATGTATTTTTATTATATAACGTAAATGTATTTCAACTGCATATTTATGCACGTATATACTTTTCCAAGGAGAATATGTGTATCTATATCTGTACTCGATGAACATGTGAGTTTTTATTTTCATACAGTAAATGTATTTGAACAGTGAGCAACCCGTCCATGTGTACATTTATATAATGGAAGTGTATAGATACTCTGTACTTGAATTGCACAGATATAGACAAGTTTTTTTTTTGAGTCATATCTGTATTCAAAGTTTACTTTCCATGTGTGTATGTACAGCCTCGCTGAGGAGAGCTAAGAGTAAAAACATGTTTTGCGTAGGGAAGTATCCCTAAAATAAATACATTGCAGTTAGCCTTGCTCTTTAATTTTGGAAGCGATAATAGTAATAATATCAGGAGCTAAGAAGCATCATCATACAAAATCTATTTTCTTTAATAGCAACCTTTTTCCAGCCCAATTATACTAATCGATTCGGAACGACGGGGCTCCAGTGAAGAAATGTAGGTAAGTGTATCAGATTACTTGGAGTTACGAGAAGCAAATGCAAGGAGATTGCTCTTTAGTAGCTATGTACAATCGAAAATAATGATATAAATGTGTTCATACCATCCCAGCTTTACTGCAAACTTTCTAGCATTTCCCCTAAAAACATTACACTTTACTTTTAGATACCATTGCAAATACAGAGACCCTGGAAGAGTCTGTGACCGTCCCACTCAGGATACATAGAAGATGAGCTGAAAAATCCTCACAGCCAGCTATCCCAAACTGTCTCCCTTAATTACAAACCCATTAGGCATTCTCAGTTCAAAATGTACGGCTTCAGTATCTACTGTACATAGTAGCAGAGTTGGGAATATTTAATTCTTTTAGTACACAGGAATTTAGGAAACACAAGAGAATTTTTGTCATTTTCAAATTGAATTGAATAAATTTTAGTTCTCAGACAAATTCCAGAACCTTTTTAATATTTTATCTACTTATTTAAACATTTAAGGCAACTTTTGAGCTGTAGTTACCTCCACTGTTTATTTACCCTTGTTTACCAGTTTTGTTGGACTTATTCCTGTCCCATGTGATTACAGGCTTCGGTGCTTCATTCCTCTTGAGTTTTTTTCTGTGACTGTAGTTCCTATGTAGGCCCTATTTGGGAGGAGCTTTTGGATATTTTAAAAAAAAATATCGAGCGTGAAATTAGGACTCTCATGTGTTGTTTCCAAAACTGTTAGAGAAGGAAAATAAGGTTTAACTTTTTTGTAAATTTTTAAGAAAGTCTCAATCCTAAAGATGTTGTGTGACTAACTGTATCTAATATTCTTTAGCATAACTAGTTAAACAAGTTACGGGGTCAGAAATCTTTTTGGGTCTCTGTATTCTACATATATGGAATCAATGCTGAGTGTGTAGTAACCAAATGTAATGTAGGTGTATGACTCTCATTATTCCCATGCAAATTCGGAGAGTACAGGAATTGAGGAGTAAGAGGTTAGTGCCAATGTAGAGTCTCAGTGAAACCATATATCTGTAGTAGGAAAAATCTACAGGAACCTTGCAAAAGGCTCGGTGAGAGATAGAGTGTGTGTCAATAGACTCAATATATAGGCATGGACGTGTAAAAGCTTAGTGATTCTAAGTAAACTGCAAAGGTTTTGAGCCATTTGATTCCATTTGATTCTCCACGCCTTTTGATTTCAAGAAGGAGTCTTGCTCTTGCTCTCTTCTTTTTTTCTCTCTCTCTCTCTCTCTCTTGACTTTTCTGCATTCTGCACAGTTTAGCCAGTTTCCTTCCTTTCCATTTCTTCTGATTAAGATAGCATCTAAAAAGTTATTCTAGCGTGTAATAAATGTTTTGAGGGAAAAGAAGCAGATGGATATAATGTGAAAGACATCGGGCGGATTCTCTCCCTCTCCCTCTCCTCTTGTGTTTTACCATCTCCCGTCCTCCCGTCTTAATGATATTACGACTTGAGTGAGCAATGCAAACTTTTCTTCTCTCACTTCTCCCTCCGAAAGACTTGTTTCGAGTACTGAGTCCCTGCTTACTTTATATATTATATCTACCCTCTCTTGCTCCATCCATCCGCCTCTGTCTGTTCTGTTTGAGCGGTCTTTTTGACGGCAATATTTAAAATGCAAAATACATTGTCATTGTAACCACTTGACTTTTTCCTTGACTTTTTCTTCCTTTCCATGTCTTATCTCACAAAAGGAGTATCCTCCTGTGGCTTCCCTTCCCATAGTTTTTCTTTTTAAACATTTTTTAATCAAAAATACATATCTACATGTGAATTTTTTTCCCTTACTATAAAGTTTCATTGTTAACTTTAATACAAGAATTAGCTGGTACTTGTTGGGAATTTTCACACAAAAATCTAGTTTCCCTTATCTGTAGCTTTCAGTCTCAATGGACGCTCCTGTCTGAATACATACTCACAGTCATAGTTGTTTGGGTCTTTAGGTAGGAATGGAGGAGAAACTTGTGACTCACAAGTTGTGAGGAAAAGGAACGAGTTTGCAATATTTGTGAGGGAAAAAGGTTCAAGACAATGAAGTCACTAATTGAAACTGTGTTTACAATAGGAAACAGTAGAATTATAAAAACCAGAGGTTGTTGACGAAAGTTGTTAAAAAAAAGTGAAGATTCCTTGATTTTGGTTCATTTGGTTTCTAAGCGTATTTGGTATATCTATATGGATGTTTATACGTTGACATATAGCCTCACTGAGGGAATTAATGCTCGTCAATGGAAAGAGTGTAAATGTTTGTTCGTAGAGGGAGAGGAGTAAGGGATTATTCTTGCTCATTCTAAATTGCTTTTTTTCAGGTGCACACTGGCCTTCATTATTTATTCCAATGAGTTGATTGCGGTAGGTTCTTTGATGAGACTCTGGGGTGGTGGGGTCTGTTCGCATCTATGTACATATAATAATTAACTCTGAATGCATATGGATACATTGAAAGAGGAAGGAAAGCAAATATGAGGATATGTACCATTGTGATTTACTAGTTTGGGTGTCGGAAAGTCACAGTCACAGGACATGGTTTTTTGGCAGAGCATGAATAAATATAGGTAACCCATATTTGCATAGTGTACGTAACTGGGGATGCAGGTATTAAGTAAGTAGTGTTTGTTATGAGGATTGTAACGTATACACTAGCTCAATTACTCCTGAGTATAGACATGCGATCATATACTGTATGAAGTCAGACATACGTCCGTCTGTATGTATTACCATAATACATGCACTTATGCACAGACCAAATAAAATCAAGTCACTTCCGTCTGTTTGGTTACTTTATGACGCTGGCTGTAAAAAGCTGCAGAAATTCCCATCTCTGTGTGTTTTTCTCTTTGGTCCTCTCTCTCTCTCTCTCTCTCTCTCTCACAGTCTCTGGCTCTTCCTATGTGCACTCCGCAGACGGTAATGCACTGACACTCTTACCCAAAAATTCCTAACTACTTCCTCCCACCTCCATACATAAAATTTAGCTTAACCTCCTTCCTATTTATTACAGAGAGGAACTGAGCGTTATCTAACCTGGTCATAAAATTAAACCACCTCTATGCCTTCATTGTACTTCTGTGTGTCAACGCATTATATTGCATATGCATAGCTCCGCACCATCAACCACCAAAGAGTAAATAAACCTGTGTGTTTCATTCGTTCCGTTTATAGCCCCTGTCATGCCTAGGGTGCTCAGAATCATTTGTCTCCCCCTCTATGGCCAATGTCAGGGAGCGACTCTTAAAATATTTGTTTTCCTGGTTATAGCAAATTTTTTTGCAAAATTTATTCCAGTGACGTAGGTCATTTGAAGTCACAAGAGGCAAGAACAAGAAGAAAAAACCAAATTTGTCGGTGTTTTCAAAATTAATTTTTTTCTATTCTTACAAAAATTTTAAGAATTTATTTTCAAGGAAATTGTATTTTCCAGGGAGCAGCCGGATTAAGTCACAATGTCTAGAATATTGTGAGCATGACTGGTATATGTAGGGGGAAAGGCCCCAGGGATTCCGTCTCAGGAGAAAACGTGAGAAATGCGCAAGGATGCAGGAATTTTAGAAACCCCCAATTTGCAGTTAAAGATGGGACAGTAAATAGTAAAAATATTTCAAAACACTGACCATGTAGCAAATATCAAGCAGATTCCATAGAACCTCACATTAAAAATCCCACCCAACTTGAGAATTGCCAAATTAAAAGCAGCAAGTCTAAAATGTGACGCATTTAAATTCAAGAAGTTGTCATTAGGAGTATAATAATTTTTTGTAACACTAAGATCTATACATTTTTATATTTTACAGGTGTAATTAATAATGACACGTAAATTCACATTAACGCTTGTGCACGTACGTTCTCTTTTGTTTTTGCTACGGTCACAAAGTACAATCAACTCTCGTTATAAGGAATGCCCTAATAAGGGATTTCGCATACAAGGGATTGCATTCCCAATTCCCATTTACACAATGATTAAGACAATGTACGTACAAATATTTATGTGGGAGATAATAGGAAGGAATAAAAATTGTCCTATTCCTAGAACCTCCCTTACAGCGTAAGTGCACTGTATCTGACGGCGCTAGGCATACATATGAAAGCCAGTATTGTAGGCTAAACATCCTCAGTCATTGCAAAAGTTGGAGGGAGAAATAGGGAAAAGTAAATGGTCTCACTTTGCATAACTGCAGGCATAGAGCCCTTTGAAATGTTGTTATGTTTACGGTGTGTCACTATGAACTGCCTTGATTTATATTTACATGCACTCTGGCACAACCGCATGCCATTACTACGATGTGCACTTACCCAACGGACCCTTGCCTCAACCCTGGGACAACTTGACTGTGATCGGGTGTGATGCTATTATTTGGTATGCGCGGTGTGCATGAAAGCCTTGATAGCTGACAGGGAGGGAAAAAGGTAGACAGGACGGAGGGTGTAGTGCAATTTTAGTATCGTAACCTAATGAAATGTGTGCCTGCCTTGATGATAGTATGTGCGGGATTGGAGTGAGGAGGGAGATCCCACGCTGATAGCATCACAGAGGCGACAGGTCTTCCATTCCAAATCAAATCGCTACATGGTCCCCCAACACAGGATTATGAGTGTCCATGGACGTGCAATATCCATCATAATCAGGAACAACAGCGAAACACAACCACATTACTCTCTCTCTGGTCATAGTATGTCTAGTTCCTCACTGCCTCAGCACACATTTCTGAACACACACACTCACACACACACACACACACACACACACACACACACACACACACACACACATACACACACACACACACACACACACAACACACACAGAATTACAGAACATACGATGACTACAGGCTGTGAATGGTCGTTGAGCCAGTAAAGGAATCGTCGGACTAATACACACACACTACAATTACTCCTTAATTCCCTTCAGCATTAAGCCATACGCTAAGTAATTGCTCCTTTTATCTACCATTTCGCATCATCTGGGATATCATTAAAAGAAAAATCATCCCGCACACTGTCTCTCAAAGTCATTCTCCTCTATACCGTCCTCGTCCTCCCGACAAACACAACCACAATCATAGCCAAACACATGTCCCAAATATCCCACTGAACATCATCAGTTATCCATTACGCACACACTGGGACACAGGTAGGAGCACATGATCTTTTGTACAATTATTGCTATACACATACAATTAGTAGGGGATACACATCTATGGGACACATTTTGACGGAGCCCTCCCTTTCATAACTATCGATAGGCCCAATCCCTCGCACAAATGTCCTGCACCTCCACCGTGCACAAACACACAAACAAACCCAACCTCGAAGGAAAATGACTTGACAAGCCATGCCATATGTCATAACTTACACGGAAAATGTATTATAATCTACAGATAAGAAACTCTAACTATCTACATACAATGGGACTCCAAGAACATTCAATCCTCCCAAACCCTTTCAGATGCTCCACACATACACACTCACACACATTTCCCTCGAATTCTCCCAGTCTGTCTCGTAGATCCAATCTCCTCAAATACTATGTGTCCTCCCATACACAAACGCATGCATATATCCAGTGGTAATCTGCACGCACACAATTACCAAAGTATTTTACATTGGCTTTAATATACGAGCCATCCCTCCCCTGTATAACAACACTCCCCATTATCTTTCCTCGAGATGCTGAAAAAACTAAAGTGCAAAAGTATTTTTGATGTATGCACGATAGCATCCCAGACCGTTAAATAACATTATTGTGAATTATGCCAGTTCCCTACACTCCACTGTCTTATCAGCTGACATTTAGAGTCGGACATACACAATCAACAATATTGTGACGAGACGCATAAATTATGAGCATACTTGCATTTACATGATAACACTCCATCGGGCTACAGCAAGGAAATAACCCAGCGTAGAGTACGTCCATAAGAAGTGCACAGTACTTATAGATAATGGTAATGGTTCAAATGCCTGCTACCTATGTGTATGTATGACAAGGATATTGCTGTCAAATAGTACACTAGCTATATACATACATAAGTACATAATATATATGTACATATAATTTAGTGCATTATCACCGTATAAGGGATATTACTGTACAATGTAAGCATCCACTCCTGGATGCACATACATATGTACATACATACATGTGGAGGACGTGAACCAATGAAATAATAAAGAACGGGTGAAATAAGATCTAGTGAAGTAAGAAGTTTTTAATGTGAAAACGTAGTGACTATCCCCAGCACCAGAAAAAGCTGACCGTACACCCATGCTGGGACATTCAGTTATGAAATAGCTGTGAGATACATAGGAACCTGCGAATTATCTTGCCGTGTTCATGTTGACGTTCTGCTAATATAATGTAGCTTACAGCACGGAGCGTTGGTGAGAAAAGAACATGAAAGGAAGACGAGGGCGAAGGAGAGGAAAAAACAGGAATAAATTGCCGCACACAAGTACCGTACGGATAGTTAGTGTGTATTATTACGTTAGCCATAGTTATTAGTAAAATAGCTATACACTATTGTTGTTGAACAGCTACATTTAGGCACGTTCACTACAACTACTACAACTACCACCACTACTACAGATACTCAAGGCACAGGGTAGCAGAGACTCGGTATATTATCCTATACAGATAAAATTACAAGATACAAGGCACATATAGGAATAGCACCCGACCTTACGGTCTGATATCAAATGGAGTGTTGCTTCATTATTATGACAATGCCTGCGAATGCTCTTTGACTGTCTCGGTCTCACAGTATTCTTCTGAGCATGATGAATATCCTGATGGAGATGAAAGACTATGGATTTTTAACGTCTGCTCACTCTTCCGAGACTACATAGGACGGAGAGCGGTATTATCATTATGATTATTATTATTGCTGTTGTTGTCGGGTTCGTGCAATTTTCACTAGCTCCACAGTATACATACATCACTGTCTACACTTTTGATGATGATTCCAATGTTGTATTTTGGCTACTAACTCAGACGTACTAATATGTCACTTGATTCCCTTTTGCCTGCATCGCCTCTCAATTTCCCCGTCATTTACACAATTCCTACCTAATTTTCCGAGGATACATAAATGTGAATTCATTTCCACACTACTCCGGCCCAGTTCCCTACCAGTTACTATTGCATGATCAATTACTATATGTACTTCCTCAGGTACTCACTACCGTCTAGAACAAAACCAGCATTGCCTTCTGGCCGGATTCCCATGAGAACTTGATGCGGGCATAATGAAACTGTGTATGAATTGTTCGTAAATAAAGGTAATCACTAGAGTGATGCAGATGTTCTAGCCCGACTTGCTCCATACTGTACATACATACATAGTTTCTGTCTCGAGAGCTGATGATGACGGAAGGCTGGGGATCTCTCTGTATCTGTAGCTGTCTCTGTATCTGCAAGAGGATTTATTCTTTTTTTGGACTTAGTTTTGTGATGATTTGTGGTGTGAAAGTTGCTAATTGGGAATTGCACCTGACTCCATGTGTGTTCATTGGCAATTGAGGAATAATGGATGTCAGGGCGAGATGGTTGATTACAAAAGAGCATCATCTCCTAGATGTGTGATACATTCGAGTATAAAATCATAAACCGCTCGGAATTTTTTCTACGGTTGGGAAGAGTTCATTTTGCTGAGGAAGGAATGGGAGATGAGGGGAGTTTGTTGATGGTTCCAAGGAAGAGAGAGAGAGAGCTGGGCATGAACCTTTCTTGTGGAGAATCCTCGCATCAAACACATACATATATAGGTTTTGTAGCAGGTCTCTGGGCGTAGGACCGCGAGTCATCATCATCTCTTATGCATACTCTTTTCTTCCAAGGAACCTACAAACTTTTCTCAACATCTACAATCTACAGCACACACACACACAGACACACATATCTACATACACTCCACCGTGAGAATGACATACCATCATGCAATAGGATTTTTACTCTGCATTCCTTTTATAGTTACAGGAGATACAGATACATTTCCCATAGTGTTTTCTGACTGGTCTCTACTCTATCTCTATCCGTACTCTACTACCTCTCACCCGTATGAGGATAATACTACTATTATAAGGTTGATTTTATTGCAGAGAATAAAAAAGTATTTTGGGTTCTCTTTTCTCTTGAACTGCATAAAGCAAGTTATGCCTGAGTATCCCCCTTTTTTCCCCAAGTAAGGAGTTAAGAGCGTACTCTTACTGTATCATTCTGCACTGTACTCACTCCGTACGAGTGTGAGGAAGTCGGGAAGCTATGCACTACTCGCACACTTGTACATTGTCTTTTCTGTAGGTAGACCTGCTCCTACAGTAATACTACTTCATATATCTAACCCAATGTGTAGTAGGAGTGTCGAGTCTGGGCTTACAGGGGTGCCTAAAACCATCACATCTCTTTCTCCTGTAATAACTATTGTTAGTGGTTGGGACCTACACAATCCTCATATGAAATACTTTGGAATGCTATGTCTACCTATGGGAGTTTGAGTCTGAGTCTGAGTCTCCTACCTATGTATGTACATCCTACAGTCTATATGGTATTGTTTCAATGGTTCACTTTTGGAGCCAATTTTCCTATATAGTATAATATACTTTACTCTGAAATGCTCTGCTTTGGAGAGTACTGAGAGCAGGGCAGCTCTAATGTATTGTACTTACAATGAAATACTACTATGCTCAAGTTACACGTAAATGCTACAATGTTGTGCTTTTACGTCCGAATTCTACATGGCACTTATCTGTATACAGTATACGTTGAGGTCCTGGGTTCAAGTTTACGGAGACTCCGTAACGGAGTAGGACTGTGATGATGATGCATATGGGGAAATTCTCTATTGGAGTAGCGTGGAAATAGTAGAATACTGAAGGGAACATGTATAAAGGAAGGTATATTAAAGTAATGTGGAAGTTGGGGAAGAAATGTTTCAATGCTGACGAAGTGCAGGGCTACGCTACGCTACACGTATGTATCTACGCGTACACACGTACGGAGTCGCTACAATGCTCAAGTTTTACGGATATGCTCTTTATACTCTCGGTCCGGATCCTATCAAGTGCTTACGGAGTTGATGTGAAATACTAGGATTTTGCCTGCATTGAGTAAGAAGTGAGAACAGTTTGGGGTACGTTGTCGTGGTTGGAGTGTTGCAAGAGTAGTGGTAGGAGTAAAAGGTTGAGCATAGTATTATAAGTCTGCAGTTTCACAGTCTCACTCCAGCCAGCGTTCCTTCATTCTAGGACACACTCTCTGGGCTCCAACGTCTGACACTACATATCAGCCGCCGTTTGAAAGTTACCCAGGTTTTGCGCCGTCACCATTGATTCAGCCCAAAAGGGTTGAGTCTCTTTCCCCTCCAGCATTGAGAATGAATTGAATTTGAACGAGCCATTTCTCCAAGCCTGCGTGTATGCAACCCCCCATGTCAGGGGGATCCAGCTCCGTTCGACCAAGGGGCTTACACGTACCTACCTACCCAACTTTTTACTACTCACACACACACACACACACAGACATACACACTCACACTCACACATACACTCACACACACACACACACAAGTGCAAGCACCCATGCCTCAACAGATCTATAACCCTCCATGCATAAGCTTCCTCCGGTATACACTGCTGGCATGCATGTGGGTTTCCTCTCCTAGCAAATTCGGTACATGTGCGGACATGCATAGGATGCATAGGATAAAATATGTGGGGATAGATACATATGTAGATACCCCTCTCCGAATATTTTCATATCCATCGACTTTTCACTCGTCCATAACACTACATCCTGACTATGCACATTGGGAACGGAGAGAGGAAGCTATGTATATGCCCTCCTCAGTAGAACTTCCACGAGACTGGCTGCCTGGACCCGTTCAATATTATAGTATTCCCATACGATCCCTGCATTTCATACAGGAACAACACATTATGTAATTCCTGGTATGTGGCGGTTCATCCGCCACTTCCCTCCTGGAGTCCTGACTCTCTTCCAGGGAATATTGAGACAATACTTTTCCTACCAGTGGCTTCATGGCACTATGTTCTAAAAACCTCCCCAAAATCCAGAGAGCATTTTTTTCCGAGGGAAAGGATAGGAAAGGATACCCCCCGAAAGGTATGAACAATGTTTGTGAAGCCACCCTTGCTTATATATGTGGGGAAAGGAGACTGACGCTTAGAGAGACTTTACGGCATAGAGTCAACCTCTGCTTATACACGGATAGAAGAGTATGGAGTGCTTGCCAAAGCGCATACAACCAACGTCCCTACACATGAGCTCGGCTATAGTTTTACACATTTTCGACGGTTGGTTATGGGCTGGTGTGTTCCTTCTTTCGGCTCCTCGTTCTCGATTACGTCCCTGCTAGCTGCAGTAGTACGAGTCAGAAGAGTCTCCTCAGTCCAAGCAGAAAGGCTGAGGCCGGAGCGAGAGAGAGAGAGAGAGAGAGAGCGGTGAGCATCAGACAAATACTAAATAGTCCTTTAAAACCTCCAACACTACTCTTCCAAATTAGTCGACTTCCGGCATTGAGACAACAAATCACAGTGAGTTTTCGGTTAGAGAAGAATAATCCAGAGGGAAATCATTTGTCAAAGGCTTTCAAATGTAAACACTGTTTCGATCATAGAGCTTCTTCATATATAAAAAAAAAACATAACATTTTGACATTTCTCCACCTCAAGTAACAAAATTACAATTGAATGTGTGGGAGTTTCAGTGATTATTTTTTGTAGGAAATAAAAGTGTGGATTTCCAAGTGAGACACTCCAGAGAAGAAGGCTCGGTTTAAGAATAGGAAGCTGTGGGAGAGTTCCGAGTGAAACAACTGTGGTTGTGTGAATTTTTGAATTGAGTGAGTCAAAACGCGGGATATATTTCTGTCCCCGAAAGGAGTTGACAACATTCCCTTTGGATTTAATTGTCTCTTAATTTATGATCGGGAGAGTGGGTGGGGAGTCATTGCAGTTGACATTCGGGGAACTTTATCCATATATCTGAGACGATCGAGTGAGAGTTGGTTGTGCTTATAGCTTGGTGATTGTGTGGATAGTGTGGGATGTTTTAATTTGTTGTTTTTGTGTTTTTGTCAATGTACACCCCAGTCGTATATCTGCGGCAGGGAGGCATACAAAGAAACGGAGACTGTTAAAGTCAACAAACAGTACTTACTATATGCCAATGCGGTCCCCATGCCACATTGAGCCACCGACGATGGTCTCTTCATAACATATAATAATAATATAGTAAAAGGAAACAAGTCCAAGTTCCACTAGAACAAAACACAGTGCGTTAATTGATTAATTAGTTTATAAAGCAGTCTGACAGCCTCAATTGGATCCGTTGAACCGTGAAGACAAACTTGTGAACGTTTCCGTATCTTATAATAGGTATAGATATATTTGGAGCGCGTGTCATAATATTATCCCACACTCCCCGTATACACATATGTATAATTACTACAGACCCATGGAAAAGATATATGTAACGCTCATCAACTGCTCTCAACTGTATCCGACTCTAAATAATCAGACGGGTATTATTGGTTGACGTGGGTTCTGTAATCCAAGCAGACATAAAATCATCCCTCTCTACCATTACAAAACCTATAAACTTTATACAAATTGTCCCCTAATACCCTCTCAAGTACTTGAGGAGATCTCGCGATAAAATACTTTCTCAAAAGTCATATTTATTTCCACGATTTAGGCATTAGTGCGTTTCCTGCTTGTCTTCACAAGTGGTTCCATGTGTGCAGTTGTTAACTGTAGAAAATCATAGAGCTGTGTTGGGAGTTTAGTTCCAGACGGAAGAGAGAGAGAGTGAGAGAGAGAGAAAGAGGGAAAAAATCAAATTTACATTGACTCTCCTATATGTATGTATCTATATCTTATATGTATGTGGTAATATACGTTGAAACAATCTCAACGTGACTTTTATACTTTTTACTATACTGCATCAAGCTCTAACCCCACTATACATGCACTCTCTGACAGTAAGTATTAAGTGTAAGTTTTAAGAACCACGACGGAAAAAAGACTGCATTATAATAGTGTGTGTTGTATGTAATTATATGTATGAACAATAATCTTTCCTAGTGCATACTTTATATATACTCTTTCTACAATTCATACGTATAAAACAACTGCATTGAAATATTAAGTTATATAACTCAGCGACAAATAGTCTGCGAAAGAAATACTGCTGTTGTAATTTCCATGTGAATATCTTTTAAGAAGGAGAGAGAGAGAGAGAGAGAAGAGGGAACGAAAAAAAGAAGCCTTTATTATTTAATCCGACTTCTACATTTTCGAGGTTCTCCTTCAACGTTGACTCTTCATCAACGCATTTAATTTTTTTTCCACTGGAACATCTCTCTTACAAAAAAGGTAAGTACCATTGAAAATATTATTTTCAAGAATTGAGTAGCTGATAATTCACATCTTTCATCAATGCACCTCTATTGGTTTTTATGGACGTAAGTACAAATATAATTATTACAAAACATATTTCACAACTTCATACGGTTCCCGTCCACACAGCTGTTTGGATAGGATAGGTTCAGTGAATTTCCCAGGGGTATGGAGACCATTGGAATTTTGTGGTAGTTTCCTTAAGTACATATAATAATGACTTAATAATAATTGTTGCAGTAAATGACTGTAAAAAAAAAGTTCGGTATTTCACAACGGGAGTGGTAATGTTATGTAATGGCCGGAGCCCATATCTCGTGTGGACGCTCCATCAACACAGTAATTATTCAGCAATAACAAAACAAACAATAATTTAAAACTTGATGGCACTAAAGTCAACTTTTTACAATGAGTCTTTTCTAGGTCCATTATCATTCTAGTCTGGAAGGAAATGTTACCATGTTTATGATCTTACCTTCCATTATTATGATTTCTATCAAATGTCCCTCCCCCTCCCCCTCCCCACACATACAAAACACACATTGTAAGGAACTAACTGAAGATGTTTTTATTATGTACGATCCATGGAGAGGGGCTTGAACAAACCACTGAGTAAAGTGTTTCCACATAAACGTCCACCGTATAGGGAAGAGTAAAAGTAGTTTGATTTCCAAGCCAGACAAAAGGATACAGTGACAATGACCTGTAAAATGTGTCTAATCTATGACCGTGTGTGTGTGTGTGTATCATTGCATTCCTTGTGGGCATCAAGCAGTTGCCTTCAAGAGAGCCTCACCGTTGGAAATCACAATTGTTATGCACACGCATCATATTTTATGTGCATACATCCCAAATGTGATTTAGAGATTAGAATTATTAAGCAATAGCGATTATCACAACCATTTAACACAGCATACTCGTGCTGAATACTTTTTTTTACCTCGTACTCCCTCCACTTCAAAATGTCCCCACAAAAACAAGCACAATGGCCCAATGAGAATCCACTGGAAGTCTAATTGTTATTTTTCACCCCCTGAGTTTTCATAATCCTTCAGAAATGTTTTTTTTTCGTGCGTGTCAACGAATGCAGAATGAGGGAAAAGGAGTTCTTGGGAGATGCATCAATTATTATTGAAATCCATGGATAATTGTCTCGGAATAAGCCCGAAGGAACAATGTAAATTGTGTACATACATACAGACTTCGAATGATTATTACTACGAAGTGAGGATACAGTACAGTGAGCAAGTTACGTCAGAAGAGGTAATAAAAAAAATACAAGAACTATCAAGAAAATCATCTTCCTCATGGGCATTCTGATGTTCAATGGACTTGAAAGGCTGGAAAAACTTGGTTTGATTTAAAGGGGAGACATCGTCGGGAAGAGAAACTGTTAGAATGCACTAATTAATTGATAAATGCTATTACGCCTCAATTATCCAACCTTTTAAAGAGAATTGCCAGAAGTTTGAGTTCAAAGTGTTGAACTACAACCTGGAAACATCGTTTGGAGTGCTAATCGCCATGAAACCTACTAATGCAAATGCAATATAAATGTTTCTGTGGTTGAAGAATCTTTAAAGTCCAGTTGACTGGGAAGAAGTGCGTGATTCGAAACAGTTCCGAAGATAATTGAATCCCCATGTCCCTTTTCATTATAGATATATACGACGAGTAATTTGAGGCCGAGAAGTCCCTTTACATGCGTGTGTGTTTATACGCATGTATGCACTTTTCCTCCTTTCAGCATGTCCTCACTCACAATCTTCCGAGCTGGTGGAATTACATTTTAATTTATTGTTTACTCATGAGAACATGAAATGAGGATTAGGTCCGAGAGACGTACAGTATCTCCTCCTGGAATTATTAGTTGATTTGGAATTAAACCCCGGATTTTATATCCAATTTCCAGGAGGATAAACTGAGGGAAATTGCATCCTTTATAATTACATATGCTGATAAATGGAATTTATGAGGCTTGTAAGTTGGTTGAAGTGGCTTGTAAAAATTTTAAAAAGTTGTACTTGCTAGATTTATATTACATAGGAAAAATTACCTTCCAATATCATCAGTCAATAGTGCGTGTGGAGTTGATCTGCAGTTAAAGGGTGGAATTGTGCATTGGTCTATGCGTTTACAGACACTATGCACTGCGGCCATGAAAAGATGGGGCTAAAAAAAATTGAATTGTGGTTATTTTTTTTGGCTTTTACTTTAAGAGATAGATACTCAAATGTATATCTATACGTTGGACTGTGTCGTAATAAATGTATGCGAGTCTTTCGGTCCTCGTTCGTTGTGCAGTTATCGATAAGCCTGCTGGTAAATTATTTGAGAGCTCACTCACAGTCAGCAGTCTCCTCTTCTCTTGTATACATTAAGAGATGCGTCGCCTCCTAGTATGTATGTATATGTGGGTACAGGAGGGAGTTATATACTATGTAGGGATACAGATAGATAGATACTCCGTTGAGTGTAACTCTGTATGAAGGGCTAAAAGAGCTAGCTTGTTACAAGCTTGTTTTTTGTCTGCTCATCGTCTAGTTCTTGCTTTTCGTTAGACGCTCAATTCTCTGGGTGATTGTTTCTGATGGTTTGTTCACGTTCGACAATGATATGTTGTTCTCTGTTGCTCGTTCTACAACCCAGGACCATTTACTGCAACCGTGTATCAATGTTGTCTGTAGACCCAGGTAGATGAACAAATGGAACATAAAATCTTGTGTACGGCATCAGAGTACATGCAAAATACAAGACTACAAACCTCCTTAACTGACGTTCGCATATAAAGTCACTTTCCGTCATATGAAGTCGCTTGGGCTCCACTTAACACGCATCATTCCCCATTTGACTGGGACTTCTTAAATGCTGGGTTGAAAGTGTAGAAATTCTGGGTACGAGACCAGGCAGGCCCTGTATCTCCAGGCAGGAAATTAGCAGCGCTATACATGCTAAGAGCATTATCACAAAGTAACAAGAAGAATTTGATGCAGTGGAATGGCAAAAAGGGCTATTTAGCCTGGTAAAATACATAACAAAACTGGATGTTCCTCCATCATAATAATACAAAGGTAAAGGTGATGGAAATGTGTTGAACTGGATTTCAGACTGCTAGCCATGAAAGCTTGTAGATTAGGATATACATATACAGTATGCATATGGTGAGTGTAACGTGGAAGTATACAGATATGCACAGGTAGAATTTTGCATATAAACTAGGATCATGTAGATACATGATGATATAAGGATGTAGCTCCCCTACTAATCACCATTGAAAGAAAAAGCTCTTATGACGCTCAATGTTCTGGAGAATCTCAAGTTCATCTCATAAAACTAAACATTATTGCACTCGACTCATCTGCAACAACTCCTTGACTATTCAACTATACTGGGTCCGAGTGTACACAAGTACGATTAACATTCACCTGCGGTAGTTTGAACCAACTCGTGTATTCACCTCTCTCTCACTCTTCCTCTCTCCCTCTCCCCTTCCTATTCAAGATAGCGGAGCTGTGCTCCGTTCGTATCTCGAGAATTAATATTGCATCTTCAAATAATTTATTTGCTGTGTATAAAAAAAAAATTGTGTACGCACCAAACCGAATACTCCTTTATGCCACACCTTTCAAAACTGCATGTTATTATCGTAATTGATAATATATTGAATTATAAGGTCGACTCTGCTCTCCGGACTACAGTGCAGATGAGGATCCATATACACCAGACATTGGGGCCTGAGCCTATTCAGAACACACATCTAGCCTAGTGTTAACCCATACAATGTTCACATTTAAACATTAACCCTCTCACATAATACCTTTAAGAGCATGTGAGCCTGCACACAATTTCCATAGCTATTGTTTACACTCCGAGCGGAGTAAATGACTTTTTATGCATTTTTTATTTAGCTCCTCCACTCTGCACAAGCTCTAGGGTTAACGAACATTATCATAATTGTATTCATAGTAGACGGGAGAAAATGTGAGGTGTTTTTTCACTTCATCTCAGGCGACCGAGATACAGGAGACGAACAATGGTACACACTATCATGCATACTAAAATGATACTTGGAAAAATCACCCGAGATACAAATAAGGAAGGAGGAGGTAGGGTACTCCTGGTAGCTGTTTTTTGAGAAGGTAGCCTCCAGCTCCTGCCAGTGTGAAAAATGGAGCCTTTTGGGCAGCAATGACATATTTATTTGTATTATTCCTATCTTGAATTCCTGTGTCTGTGAAGGAGTTGCATTCTATATTTGAGACTTTCAAATTACTCTTTTTTCACTTCACCCTCCCTTCTCTCTTCCCAGTTAATAAAAGGAATAAGCTACTTTACAAACATAGACGCTCCTAAATCCGCTGAGTTGATCCACATAGTTAAAGATCCCATGACATGATCAGATGCTGAGTGAGAATCCCAGGGATATTTTTCTCAAGAGTTCCTAAAAGGAAGGAAAGGGACGCTGTTTGAGAGTATGCTCACTCTCTAGGAGAGTACACAAAGTGACGAAATAATTCTCTAAACCTTGTTGTTTCCATCTGTGACGAACCTGATGCGGTTGAGCAGAGTTACAGCAATGCCAGAGACATGTATCTAGCATGAAAGTCCCTTTAGCTCTGCTTGCTCACTGCATATTTTTACCTCTACTGAGAATATCTTTGATGCTATTTCTACAGATATTTGACGTTTTCACATGTTTTTATCTACATTCCTGTAAAAATATATACAACTCAAGGTTCTAGCCCGTCTCATTCAATTTTCAGAGTTACAGAGTGTAGAGCTGAGAGGAGGGGATCACGAGTTAAACTATACATGAAGCAGACAGTACCAAAGGGGTATGTACAAATAGGGTGAATCAAGATATCAAAAATACCTGCAGAGCATGTCCGTCCAACCGAGTGCTCAATCGTTTCCCTGTCTCAACTCCCAGAATTTGGTCTCTCTCCTGTGTAGTCAGACAGAAACGTATTTGAAAGTTTGAGCTTCACATTAACCTCACATTAGTCCTTACATATGTTTCGGGGATGGGAAATCTGAGTGATTGTGACAATTAGGCTGAGATGTGGTTTATGTAGGTATGTGTGTCCAAATGTGTACATGACAAACAGACATTAGAAAGATAGTAGTTGCCTCTGTAGGGCTTTGAGAAGGAATGAGATGCGGTAATAAGTATCTCAAAGGAAACTTAGTGTAAACAAGTTGCAAAATTACTCTTCCGTGAGTACTTGCGAGGGATATTAGTTTGTTCTTGAATTTTTAATGGCAAAAAAAGGGGGCTGTAAAAATAAAATATGTATAAAATTAAATTTCCCGACCACTTTCATATTCTGACAAGGAGAAAGATCGATAGAGGGAAAAGAGAATTTTTTTAATGAGAATTTATATCTCCAGGCCATTGCTCTATGATGGAGGTTGTAGTAGTTATGGTAAATGGGAATGAGAAACTAAAGTAAACTCATATATTTTGGAAATCAAAACAATTACGACCCAGAGTAAATCTTCTAGTTATTTTTTTTTACTTTATTCAAAGTTCCACGACAGTCCCCTAATATCTGTATTACTTACAATACTCACCCTCTTGCTTTTGCTCCCATTTATTTATATATATTTTTATATATATGTACATATAGATATGTATAAATTTAAATCCGGATCTATACACACTTCCCCAGAATATCTTAGGCGGAGAGGAAGGAGGCGTAAAATCATAGGGCTAGACACACACACACCCTATAACCCGTGAGTACTAAATCCCTGAATTCTTATTAAATATCTCCATCTTCTTACCCCAATGCTATGTCTCCCAATATTCCGGATCAATACTCTTTTTTCTCATTTTATTTTTATCGTCAACCATTGCCCAACCCAGCTTTCTTCCCAGGGACATTCCCAGTGAAAAAATGTTATGATTATTATTACTCTAGGAAAATATGAGACTTTTTTTTTCTCTCTCTCTCTCTCTCTCTCTCTCTCTCTCTACTAAAACCCAGCTCCATTACCCTCCCTCCCCCTTTCTCTATAGCTTCAATATCAATATATTTACCCTATTCAAATTTCCCAGACATAGTAAGTGGAAACCGAAGGTACTTACTGCAGCAATAGCAGCAGCAAGCAGCAGCAGGTTCCGGCATAAAAACTAACCGGATGCGCCTTATCTTTAGAAGAGTCTATCATCTCTGAGCTCACATGCTAAAAAAAATGCCTAAAAGCGTGATTAGCATTAGCCCAAAAACTTCTGTCGGTATGAGCATTTAAGATTAGACGGGGAAAACTCGACAAATTCCAACTTGAGCAATTTACGAGGAAAGAAGGTGATGAGGTTGGGAAAAACTTGATACTGTAATCGGAATCTCTGGTGAGATTACATATCTGCACATTATCACTGGCGCATAGTTACGCATATATCCCTGTCCATCTGTACGCATCCAGACGGACTCTCTCCCTCCCTCAAAGTAGAGGCATACAAATGAGAAACACTTGTAATGAGAGATTTTGCAAAATGATCCTTCTCTTAGTTAGCACACACAATGCAATAAATTATAATAATAAATATTCAAGATACTAAAAGATTGGGCTTGAATTAACAAATTCAAAAATGCCCCAGGACAGGGGTTGAAATATGTACCGTCTTAACCTCTTAACAGCTCAAGTACACGTAGCTTGGAGGGACCGCATCCAATGGACTATCTTCGTGCATAAGACCAGTTTTTACTCAACAATGGTATAAAGGATGGTATCGGGAGGAACATTAAAGACTTGTCAAGGTATCATCTCCAAGTACTGTTTGTCCTGCAGGGTCTAACTCCTGGCTACAAAATTGAACAACAAATTATTTAAAAACTTGTTCACTCAGAATAACTGTTTTATACTAAATAATATCTCCTATTTATGTATGTACATACAGTATAAATGTGCTACACCTTCATACATAGGAATGAGGGTCTCATATATGAAAAATTTAATCCAAGCAGTGTGGCCACATTTTTGCACACAAACTCTGCACAAGGAACCGGGAGAACTAGACTTTCGATTTCAACCCAGCCCAACCCTCTCTCTCTCTCTCTCTCTCTCTCTCTCCCTCCTCTCACGTCTGTCTCACAATAATGAGTGCACAGTTTTTCTGAGTATAATAAAGAGAATATCGGGTGGCTGACAATGTTGTTAAGCCCAAGACCAGATGTTGAGTTCTCATGTCCATCTTGCACATCACAGGATCCCCTGCATACTCACTGACTCTCACTCTTGCTAAACACACTCACTCAGCAAATATGCAAATCACCTGGAAAATATAATCACTCGGTAATAAGTCGTGTGAGTAGACAAAAAATTGAGAAGCAGGGATTGGGATTATTCATCTATGTATAATATACGACTCCTATGGAGGGGAGCTCACTTGGAATTCCGTACCTTTTAGCATGACTATAAGCTAACCTGTAGTGGTCAGATTTGAGGTAGTAAGTCTATATCATGAGGTCTAGTTAGAGCATTTCAGTTACAAGGTATGAGTACGTACACCCTTACCTACATAGATTCCCAATGGATTTATGAACCTCAGGATTTCCAAACAACCTGTACCTCCGCACCTAGTTCTCACTCTCTGGAGTTCCAAGAGATACCATAATACTCAAGTGCTACTGGGGTATTATGTGCCTTTTTTTTCCTTTTCGTATCAGCGGTGGTTCAGGATTTTGCATTCTCCTGCCACAGGTGTATACATACGAAAAACCTTCATTACTCGTATTATTGAAGTTTTATGCAGTAATCACTGGTCAAGAGTCGTAATTTCCAGACAATAAACAGGACCCAACAGAATGGTGGGAGACAAAGTACCGGAGCACTAAAAAGTTGGGTAACATCCACAGTCTCATACTCGAGTATCCATTTCAATAGCTGTTTGGAATGACTTGAGTAGATGTAGGATTGACACAAGGGGGCTAAATTGAGTATAAGGACGGGGAAGATTTTGAAGGAAAGTAAAATTCAAAGTGGTCCAAGTAAATAATGAATTTCCAGGAAGAAGGAACGGTCTTGGATTATCAGATTATTTACAGTGGGAGAGGATGAAACGGGTTCATTTTATGAACTGAGAACACTATACCTTTGATAATTTCACTCATCCATGCATTCACCTGTTCATTTATGAACAGAAGACGAGGATGAAGAAAAAGAGTAGGAGGAAGGAGAAGAATACGGACTGTGGATTTCATTAGAGTATATTTTTTTCCTTTTCACTTACTCACTCATCTCTCTCTCTCTCTCCCTCTCTCTCTCTCTCTCACTCTTGCTCAAAATGTATGTGCTCCAGTACTTCTTTTCATACTTGGATTTCATCTCGAGGCCGCAGCACGATCTATTTAATCATGTGCACTTTTCTCCGTAAGATTTCAATGCCGACGTCTTCCACACAACAAAAATTAATAAGGAACAAGCTGCGCTCTGTGATGCTCCACATTCCTATAAGTTTTTGTATGCATCTTTCTTTTGTATATAGTTACATCTTACATCTACACACTGTGTATACAGTCTCTCGGACGATATCATATAGCTTACATAGCGACAACAGTGAGAGAGAGAGAGAGAGTGAGAGCAATGAAAACAAGTCAAAGCAAACTTATTAAAGTTAGTTTCAAGTTTCCTGTCTTGCTCCTAGTGTGTGTGTGTGTGTGTATACATATGTACACAAAGGAATTAGATATCCCAGGCGAAGATCATAGCGAGTAGTCGGAGCATGTACAGTCTAGAACCTCCACACAACTCAAGCACATACGCCGAAACTAAAGCCAGGAGTTCTATTGAGCCTTTTAATAAAGTTAGCCCAGCTTTTTTGGAATGTGAGCCTGCCAATTTGCCATCTAACCGAGAGAGCCGATTAAAGGGTATGAGTTTCACGTTTGGCGTCCCTCTAAACCAGCGGCATTGTTGAGGGGATTTGTAGCTAGCTAGTACATAACATACATACACATGCTCATATGCATGAGGATAGCATTTGTTACAAGTGGGGAAGGAAGAAAAAATAATAAAATCTCAGAAGAATCTGGTTCATTTGGTGAGCTCCACATACATAGGTATGTATCTGTGTAGTGAACATATCCATGTGTGGACGTTCTCGGGATTTCTCATAGAGGTAAAATCCTAGGAAGGCACATATGTAACAATGCTTAGGTAATATCTTATAATCTAATAAGTTATTACTCACAGCCATGGAATTCCTGTCTCTCTGGATCCGAAATTGAATTCTACTCTATTCTCTCTCCTCCTCTCGCACAATTATGTACTTTCCGTTGACTTTCCCTGGAAATCTAATAATTAATGTAGCGTATTGACTCCTTCAGTCTTTTATTTTTATATATTTCTAGTAAATACGTTATCCATATGTATCCATATGTATCCATATGTCCATACGTCAGTAGTAGTCACAAGTGCAGAAAATTCTTTACAGCTGAACGTGCCTCAGAGCTACATATGCATTTGTATTCTGTCCATACAAAAAGTATCTAGCAAACTGAAAGGAATGGTTTATTGCAACATTCTACTCTACCTGACTTTAATGCTTATAATAATAGGATGGTATAAGATTCTAGACAGGACTTGCAACATACCCCAGACAGATCTAGTTTTCTAGCCTTGTTTTCCTCCACTGTACCACTGTGTCTGTGTGATAAAAAGAGAGAGAGAGAGAGAGAGAGGAGTCAGCTAAAAGTTTCAGTAGAGAAGATCCATAAAGGAGAATGTGTATAGACAGGCCTTGCATGAATAACTCAAAGTAGTCTATGCTATGTACATATGTATGTATGTATGTAGTAGCTGTTTTGTAGGCAGGCTCGGACTCTAATCTCTTTTGCTGACTATATACACTGCACAATTTTCTCTTCATGATTCTCGTCTGCTCTGCCTTTTCTACCCTCATACATCCCTGTATCCAATAATATGTGGGACTACTGCAGAGTTGACGGAAAACATGCTCGGGTCTCCACTGACTTTTTCTTCTTCGAAGCTGGAACTTTTGTGTATGTGCGGGATTCGGGACAACAATGGATTTCCCAGAATAAATGTCACTATGTATTATCCTGGCTGTGTAGTACAGTAATAGGAGGGAAGTTCCTCTAAGCCTAGTCCGTACATACGGGTCGTAAAGCACTGTTGTGATTTGGAGCACTTGAGTGTTTACGACTAAGCAAGTTTGTGTGACGGGAGGTGGACAGTTATAATAAGAGGAGAGTCAGAATATGTGAGATTGTATCATGTCCCGGATTTTTGTCATCATCATCCCTATCCTCGTCCTCTTTTATTTCAAAGTTATATTAAAGTTACATTATTGGGATGGCTTTCACGTCCTCCTTTCCCTCACTCCTCTATCTCACTCCCAAGTCATAGATCAGGAAGGGGCTTAAAACTTGAGCTGGCTAAAGTTGACTGGAGGTAGTACTCCCATACATTACTACATAAAGCCAGTAGTCAGTGTGGATTATGATACTGGAGGATGGAGCTCTGCTCACAGGTCAGTCTTCCTCTCTCATTTCAGAAAGAAAGCCAGGCTTGTCGCCGACTCCTTGGGCTTCCGTGGGAGAGAGGAGTACATAGCTACTTTTACATAATAATCCGGGAGACCCATTTTTTCTCCATTATTATCAAAGTCTCCGGAATTTTCATTTCCGAGCATTATCGAAAGCTTAGCTCACTTATCTGTCTTCCGTAACTTTTTCATTTTCATATATCTTAGTCAGTCAATCCCTTCAGCAATTATTTCCAAGACTCGCATCCTCTCCAAACTAGCAATGAGGTATTTTGGGATAAAAAACCACAGATGATTATCTGGAGACTTAGAAGTATCTAATCAAAAATGAACATTTATAGAATTCTAAAGGAGCATCACACTTCAAATCTCAAATATTACAATGAATCAAGATACTCCTTTTTTTCTTTCAAATTTTTATTAACGTTCATTTTACTGTAATAAAGTTTTAGTCTTAAAACGCTCAAATCTTTTTGTTTTTACTATTAGCTGATGATAAGTAATTATCTAAAATAAATAGGGAAGTAATAACTCAAATGATAATTCCTATAACTTGCAGAACTACAGTACATTATTATTAAATATGGCGAAATTGCCCCTACTGAAGTGTTACTACCAAATTGATGCACGAGATCCTGATACGATTACTTATAAATGCATTTATAATAAATGAGCATTACCAAATTAAATTGATGTTTATAAAACATTAGGACAGGATTGTCATGTTTCCCCTTTTGGTAGCTCCTTGAGCACCCCCAAACATTTCACACAGTATGGAGCACCCCGCTAGTAAATGTTATCTTGCATCAGATACAATTGCAATCACTGCTCCATATAAGCAATGCAGAAATCCTCCTTGCGTGATCTTACCACTGGTTTGCTCAAGTTTTGAGTGTACATTAGGAACAGAAGGAGAAGAGCATAAAATTGTCAAGAACGGAAAGACCTAAGGTGATGATGATGATGATGATGGGGATGTTCCTGATGATAAAACTTCTGTAATAAACGTGTTCGTGTCGGCAGCTCTTACTTACGTAGACGGGCAGAACAGCAAGTCCCGACCCATGAGGAGCAAGTGTAGGCGATGATTGAGCAAAATCCAACTGACGTGACGAACAAACTCTAATAACATATCGTTCTTGAACATTGTTTTACTTCCCTCACTCCTCTCATCTATCTGTATCTTCTGATAGCATTACAACTGTCACAACAACTAGGGAGATAAAATCATGGGAACCCCTCTCATTAATCCACATCTTCATTTTTGCACTTGGTTCGTTCCTTTGAACGAAATTATTCGCTTGAGAAATAAAACGCAGAAAAAAAAATATCATAATAAAAATAAACTCATCTGACCGCCTGGAGCTTCTGACCATCCAATGTAAATTGCAGTACAGTATTCGACTGCTCCTATATTTCTATTCCCATCGGTCATGCTGATATTCCTTCAGAATTATGTTGGGGGTAGGGACATAAATACTACATCGATGTGTACACTCTAGACAAGTAATTATAGATTCATGTACATAAAATGCACAGAAAATACCTTCCACGTCTGTTACTTCTCCCTATAAATTTATTTCACATTCATCGAAAAACATTCTTCTCAAGAATGATGACCAACTGTTGTTTTGCAAAAAGGTTCAACGTTCCAAAGCACGTGATTACATATGTATCTACATAAATAAAAAAAACAAGTAGTGTTGGAAAAACGGAGGAGAAGCTCAAGGGATAAAAATTGTCAGCCCTCCCCCCTAAAAATACATCCAATATGTACGCCTCTTTGATGGGTTAGGGCTCAAGTGAGGTTACATAGCTCCATAAACGTGTCGTTAAAAGTCTTGCAATTGGAATCCAAGGAGAAACTTATTCCTCGAAAATGCCAAGTAATAACAGTTGGAGACTGGAGGGGTAGGGAGAGTGTCAGTTCTCGAACGAAGGCTTTAGATCTGTAAGTAGTCCTCCCAAATGCTCCAAATAACAGTAGTGTGGCAGTCATTCCCGAAAACGGACTTGGAGCCGGCGAGCCACCGACATCTGAGAAAGTTTCAAGACGAGTAAGAAAAGAAAAGCAGACAGACAAAGATGGACTGTGGATGGGCTGATAAAAAAATGTTGAGCCAATAATTGCAGTGGGAATTGTGGAAAACCGCAGTTCAATATAACTTTTTTTACACATACATACGTAAACCTCAACCTTCACAAGGGCTACTCTTTTCAAGTGGAGAATAGTTTGAGTAGAGAGAGAGAGAGAGAGAGAGAGAGAGAGAAAGAGAGGAAGTATGAGAGAGAGAGAGGGAGAGAGAGAGATACAAGGAAAAGGAAAAGCTACAAGCACATGCAACACATATGGTGCACTCAAAGCGCAATTCCCTACATTTCTGTATTGTAGTTAGCCATCAGTGACGTCAGGGTGGTTATACATGAAAAAAAAATAGTACGAAACTAACAACAGTCCAAGAAGAAAAAGAAGGAGGGAAAAAGTGGAGAGAAAAAATTGCAGAGCATTTTCCTCCCAAGAATGTTAGATTGAATGTCATTTTGAAGAGAGAATGGATAGATCGAGTGAGGTAAAGTGTATGGATGAGGAGATGATTGGAAAGCAATCGAAAAGGAACACGAGTGTAGCGTTTCTCAAGTTTGTCTGTCTGTCTGAACAAGACGGAGATATGTACAAGTTACTAGTCAGATGGAGGGAAAAAAACCAAGACACGATTCAATGGACCAAACAGTGACATTGCCCCCGATACTAACTTTACATCCTTACCATTCTCTATGCAATTTTCTTGAGAGACTCACTCACTGTCTCTTAGTCTTCTTCTTCTCCTTCTCCTTCTTCTTCTTCTTCTTCTTCTTCTTTCCGCAGATAAATAAATAGAGGACAAGGAAAACCTAAAGACAGAAACTAGTCAAAGAAAAAGGAGATGAAAAAACTCTTTGATCGTTTCCTACATCCATGTACATATGTGCGGAGATATTCTCCATAGAGCACACCATCTTATTTTTCCCTCATTCACTGTCCTACACTCTGCCTTTGCTCATACCTTCTCTTTTTTTTCTGTTTACGCTTGCATTCAAATCGCAAATAACCTCAAGCTATACTTTACATCATTCATGACTTGAATAAAAAATTTCTGTAAAATAGAAACCGAGTTTATAATTGACTGGATTTTTCTTCTATAACCAAACCAGTATCCCGTTTCTCCCATACAAATCCCTTTTCATCAGAATTTCTCGGTATTGAAAATCTTTCATTTTTGATACTTTTGAAAAAGGGCGAAAACTGATGGGTGATCCAGCTTTTATAATGGTTTCCTTGCTTGTGCCAATAAAGTTAAATTTATGGTGCACGGGTATAGTAGGAGACTATGATTACAGTATACTGTAATGATGGGAGTACAACTGAAACAACACACAAATATTGGCTCTGCTAAGTGAATCTATTAAGATGTGTGCAGTTGTGAGAGTTTGTGGATATCTAAATACATATCCTCTACTGAGACTGTAACATTTTCTTGGGAAGATTTTTATACGAGCTTTTAATGGGCTTGGAAGGAAGGAGGAATGTACATGGTATTACAATTAATTGAAAGGTTAGCAAGTCGAGGTAGCAATTGCACAGAGAGTGAGAGAGAGAGAGAGAGAGAGACTCTGTCTCAGAGCAAGTGTGGATGAGGTCTTTGGAAAAATAGTAGGGGAAGAGCCAGTTTGGTAAAAATGTTACCTCATAACTAGTTAAACTTGGTATGACCGAAAGCACTGTATTTATCGTTTAGACACAGTTCTTACAACGTATTATTAGAGGTTAGTCGCTAAAGTACATTTACCTTGCAGACATAAACACAAATGAGGGTAAGTGTAGTATCTTGGGGAGGAAAAAAAGGTGGAAAAAACATGCTCACGTTATTTTATACACACACTCTTCTCATCTGACTCCAATACTAGGCTACTACACTATTCTGACGTCGGACGAGGATGTAGGTAGCCCTCTTATTTAAATTCCCTTGAACTTGTACCATTAGAGCTATGCTCCTCTCAACAAGAAAAGAAAGGCACAGTCAGGTCCCAGACTGGCTCTGAGGAATGGATCAAGCGTGTAGGTTCAGTTATTATTATGTCGCATAAAATCCCTACTGTAACTCTATTTCGAATTTTATCGCAATCATTTATGATGGGGGGATGGATATGGGTATTCTTAAAATGGGCTTGATCTCCATTGAGGATTAGATGAATTTTCTACTTTTACATACGGAACTACTCTTGTTGAAATGAGGATAGAAGGAGCTTTTATGACTGGACTATTAGGTTGGATGCATAAATATAGTAAATATATCCCATTGCTCCATGTAGGGGATGTTACAGTAGGGTCTCCGGATAAGAAAATAACATGCACATATAGGTTTATAATTAGGCATGCGAAAACGTGAGAAACGTTTCATATCATAATACAGAGAGTGCCATGAATGCAGATTCCCGTTCCTGCTCATACTGCATTTCCTTCTATTGATCAGCTCAATTCAAAGTCCCAAGTAGATTTCAATTCAAATGCACAACAACTCCCACAACTCCATGCATGAGGTATGCATAGGGGCACATATGTATGTAAGGGTAAGTATGCATGTATATTATGTTCCCTCACGCCTCGCTGCACTAACAGATCCAATGTCAGTAACGATACGTCGGTGTGAATAAATTCTTGGAGCTTGTTAGCTCCTAGTGGATGTCGTCTCCGAGTATGGGAGAGTGAGAGAGAGAGAGAGCGAGAGAGAGAGAGAGAGAGAGAGAGAGAGAGGAGGTTTAAATAAGGCACTTGAGCATGAGTTAAGTTAACGTGCCATAAGACAAGAGAGTTACAACGCCTTTCCTCCTTGCAAATCGTACTTCAGCGCTGTCAAAACTTGTCAAGTTTCGTTAAACTTAAAAGCATCATGATTTATCCCAGTGTTCTCTCATTGGTGAGATTCATTGAGTAATAATACACGTCTCCTTTTAACACTCGTCTCCAAGGCCTGGAGTAATAATACCCTTAAATACCTATCATGTTCCTAAAAACAAACCAACATAGTATTTACCAGCGTGCGAATGTATAATTATTACTATAGCCATATCTATAGCTCTCCCTACATGCGCAAATAATCCAAGCACACTCCAGGAGTTCATACGACCTGATAATTATTAGAGCCCAGTACACTTTTCCCTGGGAAAGTTAAAAGTTGAAGTAGCTCATAGGAATTTGACGTGGGGAATAAATACTTCTGGCTTCAAAAGTAGGTTTACCTTTGCTAAGGCTGTGGCGGTGTAATCACCCTTCAGAACAATTGGTACGGTTCTTAAATAAAAAGCCGGGGATAATCTGTCCCAGAATCGAAGACGATAAGCTGATTAGGGCTAATAATACTTTTTCCAGTTTTCCGACGGGGCTTCCGGGAGTCCCTCCAGCTTATATGATGGGATCTAGGGGAATATAGGGATATAGAGACATGCCCAGAGTCCCTATTCTGTAGTCCGCACCTATAATTAAGTAGCTACTGTCCGCCATTGAGGGAACCGTTCCATGCTGCGGCTCCCCTCCATCACTTCCCTTAATGAACTTACGATACGATTAAGAATTACAGCTCCTATTACGAGTGTACTCACGTCAGCAGCACAAGAAACCACAAACAAAGCTTATTTATTCCATGTCAGTAGTTGACCGTGCTGAGTGACGGGAATTAAGTGCACGGAATAACTATACGGCCTAGAAGGTTCCACTTCTCCTCAATGGGTACTGGGTACATTTCTATGAGCTTATTTACAAATATTGAGATGTTTATGTGTCATGTGAAATGTTAGGTGTACCTAGCACTAAACGCTATTAATATAGATATACATAAATATACGTATGCTCAGTATATTACGAATGCAGAGAAATTCCAGCCCTTATTCCCTTCTTTAATGGATGTAGACTGTCAGAGGGGTATCTTGAAAGATATAAGTCTGTACAGGGTTATAGTACAAATTGTGTGTGTGTGTGAGTATTTTGAGTGTATATGTAGATATAATTACATAAATGTATAAAGTGTATGTAGCACATTTATTTATTACAGTTACCCAAGTTGATGTGAGGGAATGAATTAATAATAAAAGTATTTTTGATTGCGTGTCTCTTCCCCGTAGTAGCTATCTAAATCTATTATTTGCCATAAAAAAAAAGTTTTGCTCTTTCTATGGCGGGGAAATAGTTAATAGTAAATAAATACATACATATGGAGTTACGTGCTGGGGTTATAACATTTGAGTTGAATTCATTCCTTGGATGATTATTATTAGTTGCCCACACGCGGCCTAAGCAAGGACAGCTCTCGTACTTTTCTGGTTCCGCACCTACCTCCATATGTACATATGTACCTTGGGTAGGGGTAGTTCTTTACATATGTAAGTGCGAACAGATACATATGTACAATTTAAGAAATAATTGATGCTGTCAAAGTGGTTGGGAAACCTATAGCACACTTTTTTGGTTTGAATAAACTCCAAACATAAATACATTCTCAGAGGTAAATAGTACCCTTACATGCTTCTGGTTTGAGCTGAAGTAATGCTTAATCGGTAGTCCCGTTATTTTTTTTATAGTGTGTGTATACTTGTATGTATATTCTTTCCCGATTGTCATGTCAATCAAGAGCTATTGTAGTTTGTGTAAACAGTTACTGCTATTGTTGGACTATTTTACCGGTATCGAGTAATTTTGCATGTACACTTCTCATATTGATTGTCTCTGAGTAAGAAATGACGAGCCCAAAAACTTGGAAGTGATACTTTGTCTATAGTTTTAGTTAAAATTCCCAGGGGGAAATGTGCTTTGGAGTACAGCCCTAGCTATCTACTTAAATATGATTGTCACAATTTTGGTAATTTGTACTTGTAAGGTTCATTCCTCATGTATGACCAGCCACTCTGTCAGGGAGTAGTTTTAGGTAGGAATTCAATTTAATTCCAGGGAATTCCCAGAGATTGTCACACACTTTTGAATTAAGAATGAATTCATAAATACGTTCTCACCCTGTCAACTCCAGAGACAATCACTTGTGGTAAATAACTTTTTGGGGGAAATTTAATCAAGGAAGCTGCTCCGATGTGTACCTATGTATGTATGTACAAATATATGCACTAAACGTGAGTATGTCGGAGAGAGGGCTGGAGCGAAGGGAGAAAAATTGCACGTGTACACTTACAACTACAGCGATAAATTCAAGTCCCTCCGCCAACGTTGTTGCAATATTTTTTCACCATGAAACCACAAAGAATTCACAAAGTAGGTCTACGTGGCAGTAAAGGAGAGCAGACCATTTTCCAAAAATATTGATTAAACCTGGATATTTTCCAAGACGTCTTCCTTCCCCCTATATGTATGTAGATACATATGTATGTATACCTAGAGTTATCCCCGTGAATAAAAAAACAGTCCTGCAATGATCCTCTCCGCTGGCAAAAAAAAATGAGGGAAGTGTACATACATATATGCGCAGGTAAAACCTGCCAAATAACATTCAGGGAGTGTTGATGGAGAAAAAAAAGTTTCTTGGCAAGTGATTCCCGTCGTCCCGTTAAATATGCGCTTCATCATCAAGACTGAGCGCATCCCTTCAGCTGGGAGCGGACGACGAATAAATAACTAGAGGAAATTAAAAACCATGAATGCTTTTCCGGAGTGGCTTCCTACGTTTCTCCAGTCACTCTGGTCCGGGGAGGGAACATATAGACACTCTCCTTTTACAAAGTCCACAGAGAAACAAATATTGGTACTAAAACTCCGTGAGATTTTTCCTCCCGTCACATTCATAATAAATAGCTTTTGAAATGATTTTTCTATATCTATCATATTCTGACTCTCTTGAGTATGAGTAGCTCTAAAAACTGATTTTTTACTATTTTCTCGTACGAGATAGATATCCTTGCAACAATAAGTCAGTTACGCTCCCAAATGAAGGCTACTGGCAAGAGGAAGGGAGCGCTTGGAAGTGAGTTGTTGGCTCTCTACCCACGCTCGTTAATATATAAAGGAACACTGTGACATTATCTGCTTGCTGATGTATACATACAATATGCATATACATATGTAGATATCGGAGTATCTATACCAGAGCCTAAACCATAGACAATTCTGTAGCATGGAGGATATATCCAATGTACTGGGGGTGTATTTGGGGCGACAGGCTCGCATTCTAAATAAATGGTATATCTGTGTTCAATCAGAGTATACGTAACTAAAACAAAGCCTTATTTGCTAGCAAGTCCTCTCGGAAATAGTTGCTTGTTTTATAGAGATGAGTGAACTTGTTCACAACTTGGGAGGCTTAATTGCGTCAAAAGAGACTTTCCTATACTTTCCCTCTCCGAAAGCCTATTACTTATCAACACTTGTATTCTTCCAGGGTATGACCAAGTACTACACTCCAGGTTATAGACTATACCTAGTACATAGGGAATTCAACATACCCACAGTATCTATATCTATACATAATTATACATATATCCATGTAAATACCCCCTGTGCTCTTGTGAATTCATAGGGACCTATTTCTGGGAAATGCTCTATGTATAGATGCAGATAATTTATTTTGGCAGGGCTACAGCCCAAGTGTAAGTTGTGCATACCCAGTCGTCTAATGTACGTACTTTTAAAGCATACTTAGGTAAAGTGGAGTTTCTCGCGAGTCCAAAGTCCTAACCCAAAACAAATACAAAAGTCAAAAAGACTTGAGCAATAGAGACTCCAGATGTCAACGAAAGGGTAGGTCAATGAAAACAACCAAGTTTGGCTTTAATTAAAAGCTAACTTGAAGCTATTTGTCCGGGCATTTTATCAAAACAGAGTTCCAGGGGGAAAAGATGAGCAAAAACAAAAGGGAGGACGAATGGAGAGGTAAAGAATAGAATCAATGAGTGAATGGTTTTTGCATGGGTTGTCACACTTGAGAGGGGATAAGGATCAGGGAACTAAAATTCAATAGGAAACCCTGCCCATTGAATCTCCGTCGACTACAGTATATGAGCATCAATAGAAGAGAGAGAGAGAGAGAGAGTAATAGTAACATTTAAAACATCAGCTCTTAATAGGTAAATTAAGTCCTCTGTCTGATTTTGTATCTCTCTTGTAGAAAAACCTACAGGGAAAATGACTCCTACTATTGGGCCAACAAAAGGCGGTGTCGTCTCTGCTGGAGGCTTTCCCTTTGTTCAACCTTCTGCGGCAATAATAATTGTTCCACATTTTCTGAAACGTTCGAGACACAATCACAATGGATTTAATTTCAAACATTTACAGTCAACATCAAATATTTTATATGCTTGGGATTATCTGAATTAAATAGGGAAATTCAAAGGATTACAGTACTGAGAGAGGGAACCGCACATAAATTGTACCTTGAGGACAAACAATTATTATAAATTTGGCAAAAAGGAAATATATGCTGGCAAGGAACCTAAGTAAGTAGTTTTTTGAAGCCCTCTACTTGAAAATGGTTAGTTGGTTCTTCTGAGTGGGTTAGAACAATGTGGTTTGAACAATTGTCTGAAATAAGGGAAAAAGTCATTCATCTCCTAATGATCGGTTTTACTCTTGGAGTCTCAAGTGGGTAGATAATAGATGAGGGGATGTAATAAGCGAACAGCCCAACCATCCATCCATTTTGAAGGATGTGGAAACGTCATTTTGACAAAGTATAATAAGTGCCTGCATAATTCACATTTCGCTCCTTCTTCGCCGTCTTCATCCACTTGATTTGCTTGAATCCTCCTCAGACTCTTTTCCCCCATACCTGTTTAACAAGGAATCAATGTCAACAGTCAGGGCTCAGTAACCATATATAAATATTCAGGGATTTAATAGGAAAAATTGTAACTCACACACTCACAGTCCTCCTCACCTGTAGATATATCTATCTATATATATGTATCTAAAGGAAGGGCTGTCGGCTCGGATCCCTCTCATCATCCTCCTCAGACAGTATCAAGATGTATTTACTCTTTTTGGCTCAACAAACAAAAAAAAACATATGTATGGGAACGTTTCATTTTGAAACATGTAAAGGCTGGGGATGGCTTGCTTCCTTTTTCTTATTTCAGTCGCGTATATGTCATACCAAATATTATCTTCTACAACCAGATTTATCTGATTTGTAAAGGATCATTTTGAAAAATGATTTGTTTTCCTCTAATTATGAAACCTGCTTGAAAGATAACTCCCTCGCTTGATGTTTACATGTCACTGTTACTCCCTCAATCTTTCTCTTAAACTTCCATTTACATAATTATACAAACATAATTATTTTACTGGTACTTCCATGTATGTATGTATGTTAAATGTGACAGATTCTAATATCCTAGCCTGTAGTAGGTTAAGGAGCAGATTTGAAGAGCACTCCTGTTCAAAGACAGAAGCGAAAGTAGGAGAAAATTTGAAGATGTTGCTTTAATATATTTTTTTCCTGCCACAGATGTTCATTTATTTTGTTTCGTAATTCTGCATGTATGTATGTATATTTACATAACTTGAGTTCTTCACGGATGCTGCAATGTATGTATAAAAATTTGATTTTTTCTGATTGCATATGCAAATATCTAGATACAGGAATGTCACTTGAGACTGACTCCGAATGTTCGCATGTAGGTGCATGCTTGTAACAGTTTTTTTTTGATTAATGAAAATGAATTTGAGAGGAGGCAGGAATTGAACAAGTTTCCTTTAATTGGAATATTTCTGTCACGGCTCCATCTGCTTGCTTAGTAGAAGACATGCCAGGCATTTTTCTACACGCCGAGGTTCTTGTTTTACCGCTGATTCCCTCAATGGCATTTCTTTTATCAGGAGTTGTCTCCAGCATGCAGTATTTTCTGGAGACCCTTAAAATCCTACGTGGAGGCCGATCCTACAGAGTGTATTTATTTCTGGGAGCATTCCTGTAATCTATAGTTAAATGTGTACATATTTATACGTAATTATGTACATATATATTTAATAGCCCCAAACATGTCACATATGTATGGACATGCACATAGATAGATAGATACATATGTACACACATACAGTGTACAGCCTGGAGTTTGAGAATGCTCGCAGAGCGGAGAAAACAGATGCGCCCGTGCATTGTGAGTGCCATTTGTCTCATTCAAGTACTCATTTAGGTCGCCTTGATTCGGTTTAATCACCAAAATTGAAATTACACGCTTGTCACCAGCTCGTCCATGGTTGTGGAGGTCTACTCATATAATTACACAATCTCTTTGACGAATCAATAATCTCTCACATTCTCCCTCTTTCCATTGGACATTCTCTCTCCCTGCAGTAATTACCTATAATGTACATACGGATTGTACATATACTTTTTATAGTACATAGGACTCTACTCAACCACTCTCAAGATTCAGCCTGGGTGGTTTCACAGGAATTTCCTCTCTTGCTATTTACCACTGTCTCTGTATATATCTATATATACATTACTTACTTGTAATTACTCAAGTGCACCGGCTCGGGTGATGGTTGACTGACTTGCATGACTCTTACCCTCAGACTTCACTTGGAGCTTATCGAGCAGTTTTTTACCAGTCAATATTTTCAACGGTACTGTAAATTTTTAGTACCAAACAATTTTCAACTCAACTATCAATCTACACTTTTGAAAGGAATAAACTACTTTTTTCAAATTATCCTCATTACCATTATTTTTCAATGGGGAAACATGTTACTATCATTTTAATGATTTTCAAGTATTGCTCGTAATATTTTTTTTAAATGTGTTACCTACATATGTATATACATTGAGGGACTGTCTAAAGAGCCAGTTACCAATCTGCTGATAGAAATACTGTCAATTACTATTTAGTAGTGCCAGCTGCCCTGGAACTGGAAAGCAGGGATAGATATTGGAATTCGTAACTTATGAAGTTGATCCATTTAATGCAGTACTATTTGTAAAGAGAGAGGGGGCATAAAAGGGAGAAATAAACATTTGAATTGATTTTGCGAGAGGAAAGTTGCACATAATAACCAGAGATTTCCATTTGGATTTACCAAGCCATAAATCCATAGAGGAGGTTTATTATGAGTGGCTTCTGGAGCATCACAAGCTTTCCTGTATGCACATGAGGAGAACAGGGAGGCGGGGAGGATTTGTATTGGGAATTGACGGACTTAAATTAGATTGGAATGAGTCCCTCTCAAATTCTCTCCCATGTCCTACATGATTGCATGTGTATGTACATATGTATCTATTGCCCATGTATCTATAGTTACTTTATCCTAGTATGTGCTGGGTTCTATCTGTATACTCCGTATACTAATACTAGGTAATCAATGGGAATGTGTGGCGTATGTAACTGTAATTAATCCAAGATCGTAATGAAGCGAAGAGTCAAATGTTAATACTGAGGAAATAACGATTGCCCCCACGCTCCAGTACTCCCCAGCTAAATGCTTATATGATGGATTTAAGCTCACTGAAATTACTTGCTGTGGCCGTAAAACGCTCCGTAACTACATTTGTCAGCGTTTACTTGTAAACTCCGGATCCTGACGCCCCCCATGGATACACTTACTCCGTCCTGTGGGATAACAAGAGGAGTATTTGCATACTTGATGCACTTAGACCCAGATTAGATTTCGATGGATGGAAAAGTTAAAGATTTAATGAGAGTTGGAGTGAGAGAGAGAGAGAGAGAGAGAGAGAGGGAAGTAAGTAGATAAAGTATAGGATGAGAATAATACAACATCATAGGGCAGGGCTAGTATCTGTAGTGTAGTACCTCTCGTACTGAGAATTTCGAATAAAACCAGCACAAGCTCATTTACTTTGTGGTTGCAAGGCTCAATGGATCATTGAAGAAGTTGAGCTAATCGAAAGCTCTATGTAGTAGAATGAAAGCGTATATATGTACATAGAAGTAAATATAGTCAAACATCCCGAGACGTAAATACTGTATGGAAGACTACACCCACAATTCAACATTTAGTATGTACACTACTACATCCCATAAGAACGTAACGTCGGTTGACTAATAAATTGCAGAGCGTACTGTATCTCTCGATTAAAGGCTCTCTACAGTAAATAGCATTAAGAATAATACAGCCCCCATACATGCATCATGTATCTTTGGAGGAAACTCAAATCTAACTCAATTCCGTTGTTTTGCTAGGGATATATTTAATTATACATATAGAGACTATAAGGCTTATAAGGGCTGGCTGACTCCATGGCTTGTTTGTAGAAATGAGCATGATGGAGATGATGGGGAGTCTATATAGTGTTGTGGAGTAATTTCAAACTTGTTACTTTGTGGCTCATCATGTGTCACACTGGGACGGTCGATTGCTCCATTCAAATCAACCCGAGTTTACTCTCCTTTTACTGCAGACTTAATCGAATGCTCTGTGCATTCCCACGAAAATCCAACAGCTCTCGGAGCAGATTCAACGGTAACTACAACTCCTGTAGCTCTACTTTTCCCTCCATTTATTTGCATGGGAACACACTCGGAGTAGGTGCGTTAGCATGGCTAACGATTATTTCGTCTCGTATTTTACACATTCTTAGGAGACATTTCTTACCAAGTTCAACAAACCCGTGGGCACGTATGCACACATTGTGGATATGAAGATACTACAGGGGGATTCCTGCGAGAATGTAGTGGGGATGATATGAGGAACAATGATGGGAAATGTAACTCTCTATAGTTGGAAATGGAACCTTGAGGAAACTTTCATTTCAGAGATGCTCCCCTGCATATAGCTTCATATGAGCGATTATACTCGTTTTCTTTCCAAATGATCCACAAAATTAGGGAAAGCCTCTTCCAAGTCAACCTCGGAAGAGGTTGGGTGAAAGTAAAACCATCATAATACAAGAGACACTTGAGACATGAAGAATGTTGATAAACTTTTCAGGGAATTAAATTCCAGCACGTAGGAAGGATCCCAATTCTCTGACCACAGAGTAGGTTCAAATGATGATGTTAATGCAGTAGATTGCAATTTCCTCCCACTCACGCTCATTGTCTTCGTAAATAAAATCCTGTGGTTCTAACTCCCTCGACAATTAAATCTCCAATTTCAACCGCAAATAACTTCATAACGGATTGCAGCTTCGTTTGTCTTACATCATATTTTGTAATCTACTACTATAATACAAACCTAAACTTGTACTGAGAGCCGTAAGGAAGATCCGAAGTGAGTCAAAGTATTCTTATTTTTTTTCACCATGACCGTTCTCAAATAACTCATTAAAAATTTTTTGATCGTTATTTATTTAATACGTGCGCTTGCTGCTAATGTTTTCATATGTGGAATAGTATTTCGAACATTTCTGCGTCTTTTACAGTGTTACAGTTGCATTTTTTCCCTATTGCAAATTTCCATGCTCAGTTGCTCCCTATTATCGGATGACATTGAGCTAGCACTAGTACATTTAATAGTGTGCTATTTCCCAAAATTGAAGCCCCTATTGTAAAAAGCTTGACGAATTCCCTGTGGAAGGCTTCATCTAGTTATTGAAATTTCTATCGCTTTCTCTCCCCCTGCTATGGGAAAGCCTGGAATGCATCTGGTGAAAGTTACTTGAACCGGGGCGAAAATTTGATTCCAAAAAATAATATGCTGGAAAATGGGCGGAGACCCTGGAATTGGTAGAGTCCCCATGTAAAATTACATGGGACCAGCAGTATCTCAAGTGGAGGCTTTAGGGCATTGTGCTTAAGTGGAGGAATTTCACGAGGAAAAGATGTTAGCGCAGCAGAGTTGTCTGCACGTGTGAATACATAAGTACAACCTACCCTTGTGCATATATATTTCCATACGTAGCAGACTTGAATCTATGAATAATGAATTTGAGGAGAGCAATAGGAATGTGTTATATGGATTGTGAATCGAATTTGCCGCCGGGCTGCTGAAGATATAATTTCCAAGAGTAGTCCCAGAAGTAAAGTCTGCCCGTAAATGTGATAGTTCGGTCTGGGTTATTTTCTTTATTCGACTCCATATAGCATTTTGACAGGGATACATTGATATTTTTCAGTTTGGTTCCATGTACACGTATCTTTGGGCTTCCTGATGGTATCTCCTACTGTAGCATTAAAATATACTCCGACATATACATAGCAGCTACATACAGAGTAGTTGCTCATTTTCGGACTACAAGTGAAATTCCTGGAGTACCAGGAGTGAGTACCAGAATGATGATGTTCATGTGCGATTTGAAGAGTTAACGCTAATAATAAAAGGCTTTTAGTGAAATATCGGTGTGTATCAGCCCGGGATAATTACAGCTAGTTAGCACTAATAGAGAGGGAAGTTAGTGCGAAAATTGCACTCTCTCTCTCTCTCTCTCGCTATTATAAATAACGTGTGGATAATAGGAGGAAATTCAATCAGCATACTCATTATTGTTCCCTCAAGCCATTCCTGTTGTACAGACTCAAAGGACTTCGTCTCCTATCTGTTTACATGAGTCCCATCCTTCCAGTGTAAACTGTCGGTTGAGGGGAGTAAGACACCAAGGGTAATTAAATGTAGTTAAAAAGCTTGAAGGAAAGTAGTGGTTGGGTTGGGAAAACCTTGGGATTGCTATATACGGAGAAAATATAGACAGGATATTGAATAACTAGGAAATCTTGTTAGAAAACACTTTCTGTGATACACCTTCCCGTCTCTGCCCTTATTACTTTTAATGAGGCTAGTAAGTTTGGGAATGACAAGCGGAAATTTCAAGAAATTCCTCGAAGCTCCCTTCCCCTTCGTCAGATATGAGATCACATAAAATTTACTACTCCTATTTACCTTAATTTCTTATTATGCTATCACACACACACACACACTGCCGCTATGCATTGAGCCCTACTAAGAGCCTCCCAGCATGCTCTGTTTTACTCAACTATGACTCTACCAGTAATGCAGTGAGGAGGAAGGGAAGGGTAGTACTAGTCGATTGGGAAATTACAATTTCGGATCTATTTCATCTACCAGAAAATTTGAATTTTATGGGGCCAAATTATACAAGCAACTTTCATGGTTCATCCTTACTCTTCTTTTCCCAATCCCCCCTTCACATCTTCCTCTCTCTCTCTCTTTCTCTCTCTCTCTCTCTCTTGGCAGTTTCTTCCGTAAAGCCCATCAATAAAATTTCCGTATAATAAAATTGGAAATTTAACCACCCTCACTATATAAAGTCCTGTCTTGTCTATGACTATATGGTCCTGTGAGATCCTCGCTCTCCTCCAATGAGAAGAAGGAGGTTATGTATATAGTAAAGCTGGGACCTGCTAGGACAGAAATTAGTTGGAGAATTTAAGTACCTCTAAAATTCCTCCTACCTCGGCCTCCCTCCCGTCACTATAAAGTTAATATCTATAGGATCCATGTGATTGGTCAAATCCAAGGAAAAATCAGGTCTCATATAATTAAATTACATAAAAGAGGAGACTCCAAGGAAGATGATTTCTCTTTTGATATCATTTGTGATGATTTTTCTGGAATTAATGCTACACTTTGCATGCAACTCAAATTGGTTGGGGCTTCAGCGGACGAATTTATATGTCAAATGTATGCATACATTTGTATCTACATGTACATATGTGCACTCATGTATAAAAACAGTAACCCAGTACTTTCGGCTCCTGGCTTCACCTGACTGACTGTAATGTTTAGAATTTCACCACGGGTAAATGTGGTTTCTCATATTACATCGGGGCTCCTCACTTTTTGTAGTCTTCCCCAAGTCGACCCAATCCCTATGATTTGTTGCAATGCCAACAGTGGATGTGAGGTTTTACCTTCCGCCTGCACAACCAGAAGGGAAAAAGCCCGGTTTAATAAAGTATCTGCAATACTGTACTGTACTCACATACGTAAAGGAAAAGTATTGCCTTGTGAAGTGAAGAACCTTTATGTATAGATAAAGTTAAAATTTGGCCTTTGGATTTCTCCTGCAGTTTTGTTCTGCGGCTTTTTCTCCCCTGCCATTTCATACAGTTTCCTATTCCGTAGAAACAAGTTGGGGATATGCAAACGCCTGGGCTATGGTGAGCACTGTACAATATATGGAAACTCTGTATAAGTGAATCTACAGAGAATTTACTGGAGCACTTGAAAGTGTACACCACATCAGGTGTACTGACTCTGTTGGGTATTCCTTTTTTTTTTTACGAAAGAGAGATGCATATGTAGATATCTACATATCTATGTATGTATGCACATACAGAAAGTAATGCACACTACATGCAGATGTGTGTCATCCTGGTATCAACTTTCATTCTACCGCTCTCCCTCTGATGGTTTCCTCTCTAAAATAAAACCTGAACGGTATTCCTTTTCCTTCCCTGTTCATCTCCAATTACCATTTTTCTCCTGAAGAATGGTCAGAATTGGGACATTTATTGATTGCCACTTGATACTCGCTTGGATTTCCTGTTGGATTTACAACCTGCTTCGCCTTATTATCTCTCCTGCCCCCAGTGACTCCATGTAGTATCTGTATCATTTGTGGCTCCAGAAACTACATGTGAGTCCCCCCCCCCCGGCAGTGCTACTGAATTCAGTATCTACTGCTATAAGGTGTGCACGTATGTAATTATATGTACGTAGATACATATGGACAGGACAGTCTACCCTGAGATTGCTAGGGATGTACATCTGTATGTTGTGGTTTCCCATTCCTCAGTTTAGACATACCTGGATTCACGCAGATACCAATGTTGTTTCTAATAGTTATAAAATCCTGTGTGTATCTTCCTTGGGCAATGTGATTCCTCAGGATTTGTGTGTTCTTCTGACGGAACAAGGGGATCCCAAATAGGGAGCATAACCTAGAGCAACAACGTAAATAAAAACAAGAGCTGGGGACGCACTCTCCTCGTCATATACATAGTAGAGCATGGCTGGATACATGCGCCGTAGTATACACAGACTCCTGCCAATGTACATTGTTGGACAGCAAATGTAATCCCAATGTATTGTCAGTATTTTGTCAATGACAACTGCATCAAGCCAGAAAGTATTAAGTGTATGAGAGGGGCTGGGATGGTGAGAAGCATCTATGTCCGCCAGCACAGTGTCACTTGAATGTTATCTGTCGAAGCTGCATTGTTTGTTCAAGGCACCATAGGACATTCTAAACCCAGAGCCTAACAAGCGATAGCATTCTCGCAAGAGCCCCGGACCGAGAGACAACAAACGAGACAAACAATCTCACCAGATAATAAAATCCTGGAAACTTCAAAGAGAAAAACCTGTCTCATCTAACTTTATTAGACTGGTTCTGAATCAGGATAATGTCGTGCATACATGACTGGGCTCCTAGGGACTTTCATACATACATATGCACATGTAGATATACATCAGATGGGCCCATGCATAGCAGAGGTATCCTCCTTGAAAGAAAGACCCTGACGGTATTCCAGTTTCTTTACGAGGCAGGGTGATGAATCCGATCCTCCGGCAAGTGACACTGCATCCCAGACAATTTACTTAAGCCTCAGAAGGGAAGTCAGACCTCCCGAATATTTCAGTGTGACAGTTCCTGTTCCAACTTCTCACGCCGAGGATGAACCACGAGGATAATGGAGGGTAGTAAGGATATGAGGAGGGTAATGATGGAATTTACCAAACCTTAAAATTACACAGGGTACACTACAGTAAGAGCCTGGACATACATATGTAGGTATGTACATATGTATCCACGTAGAAATAAAACCAGTCTCTCACCACGACTCCCCACATCTTCCCAAGTAAACCTCCGTCCAATGGCCTAGTTTCGCTCTTTTTATCCTTTCCCTCCTTATCTCGGAAAAACTATTTTTTTTCCTCCAACTCCTACAATCCCTCCGGCACTTTGTACGGCACGGGGTCCAAAAGCCAATAAACACTTGGAAAACTAGAACCTCCAGAAATTTTGGGGAATATCCCGGAAAGCCCTGTGTGTAATTTAATCGAAAGTTCTTCCAAGGAAAACAACTTCATACACAACACTCAACCTCAGTTTTATATTTATGCCATTGACTATAACAGGGGAAAGGATAGCATGGGAGCATGAGTTTGGGCACGTTTCAAATCACTCTTTTATTTCTGTTTCTTTCTGAATTCCACTCTCTCTCTCTCTCTCTGTCTCTCTCTCTCTCCCTCCCTCCCCAAGATGGTTATTTTAAGGGCTAATCCTCACATTCCCTTACTTTTATTCCTATGGTTTATTCCCCCAGACCTCAAGTATCTTAGAAATCTTATTACGATCTCAGTATAAATGTGAGAATTGTATTTGTGAGTCCTAAATGTGTGTACAGTTTCAATGTGTTGTAATAATCTCGAAGTCTGATTTTTTTTTTCCTCGGAAACTTTTACATTGTTTAAGAGAAAAATAGTGAAGTGCAAAAAGTATGCACTTCAACTTGCGCACGAGTTTCCGTAGTGTCAAAGGAGAGGAGAAAGTAAGCAAAGTAAGACACAGTGGAGCAATATTTACTTTGGGGAAACTTCCCAGGTGAAGCTATGCTGAGCAGAGAGTAAAGAGAGAGAAAGAGAGTGCGAGGACGGAGGGAAAAGGGAATTTAATGATGGTGCTGCGGATATGTGGAAATTGTAGTAGTACAAGTGAAATACTAGAACGATCCTTTCACTTTTTCCTCCTTCTCCCTCCCTCCCCCTGTCCCAGAATGTTTACTTTAGATGATTTTAAATCAGTTCTTCTATGACAACAACTGCAGTCTTGTGATAACATCCCCATCCTCCATCTTATTAATTCACTTACTTCTTCCTTGCATCTCCAATGAGGTTTTTTTCCATGGGTTTCCTTCTCTCAAACAGGTCTCCCTCATACATACTTGCAAACACATTTGTAAGGTACAATCATGTATAAACACACACACACACACACACACACACACACACACGCAGACACACACACGTGTAGGCACAAGAGCATGCTTCGGAATCAAACTATGACCCTAATATTGGGGGACTCCTAAAGGGAAAAGCTTTCACCTAAAGTAAAGCTCTTTTTGCTTCCGTCGTAATTTGACAGGTTTTATCAAATTTAATTAAATTTGCGTTCCGTCATGGAAGATACTCTCCATCTTCTCATAAATAATTATCTGGAGCAATGTTATTATTTCAGTCTCAAATCCTGGTGAGTCACACATATGTGAGAGAGCCTCACAATGGCGTAGGAGAAACTTGAGCGGACAATTTCTGTTAGGATTATTTGTGGGAAAAAATGTCATGGAATCCTGTACAAATAGGATAGTTGGAAACAAATAGAGACTGTTGACTCAATGATACAGTAAGTATAGGATTTCTGAAGGGAAATAAAACTTCAGGTGAGCTCAAGCCATGGGAAAATGGTAGCAGTGTTATTGAAGGGAAATTTGGATTGTGTTGGGTTTCCAGGGAGGTTTAATGTTTTGGAAATAAAACCGATACAGTGAGTTTGAGCCCTGTTGACAGAATCAATATTTGAGAGAGGTGAGAGATAGGAAATGGTTCAAGTCAGAAGTGCAACTTTCAATATTTCCGAAATGCTCTTGAATTAGGTTGGCCATTTTGTATATATTTACTTACCCATGCCTCTCAAAAACATGACCAAAAATAAATACTGATTTACAACGGTCTTAACCCCATTTGAGGTTTACTATATTTGCTCACCTGTTCTCTCTCTCTCTCTCTCCCTCTCTCTCTCTCACACACACACACACACTCTTTCTCTGGCACTTCCTCGACACATAATAAAATTGAGGAAAGTACCCGAAATGTCTAGATTGCTTGATTGAATGCATGGAGGTATTTTTTTATACTTTTGTTCTCGCTACTCCTGATGATGGAGTTATAAGGATGATTTGAGTGAAAAAGAAATGAATGTGTAGATTGCGTGCTGATGATTGAAAGAAATAAAAATTGTAGGACAAGTGCACCCCCAACACATAATTCACTTGACTATTGACTCTAGGGATGTAGTTACAGAGCTCGGAATGGTCTGGTAAAGTGTCATGTGAGCTATAGCGGAAGACTGGACGTAAATAAATTTATTTCAACTACAATAATTTTACTAATGTGAAAACTATCGTAAAAGTCCAATTGGAGCCGATACTTCTATTTTATGTCTTTCCCGCAGAGCAAAGTCAATGCCAGGGTTTTAGGCTTCTACTGACTCAAGGAATTTTATTGGGTTTCCCAAGCCCAAGCCCACGCTATTGCCTCTACTTTTCTCACCTCGTTATTTGAGATTAGCATTAAACAAAAACCTGAGGAGCTTTTTAGTGGATAGCGTGAGACACCCCAGGTTTTCGTATCCGATTAATGATCATTATGAATGAAAAAATAATTATTAGTATTTTGTTTCTGAATGACAAGAACGAAATCAATTAAACCTATAATTTAGATTTCTAGACATTCATTACTGTAAATAGTATTTAAGCCTAGGGGAAAATGTGGGGTATTGGCGTTTCAACACGTAAAGGGTTTGACACACGGAAGACATGCTATGTGCTGTTGATGTGATGCTTTGAATGAACATCCAAACCTGACATCTCTAGATAAGATTCAAATAGACCTTTGGATACACTCTATGTAAATCCATTGATGAAATCGGAAACTGTATAAGTGAACACTGAGGCTGTCCCTGGGCTGAATTACAGAAGGGGTATTGAGCTATAGAGCGACATGGAGAATGAATGAAAAGGAAAGAAAGAGAGTGAAGCCCTTTCAATGCATTCCAATTGACTAAAAGGATGACAGATTGACAGGTTCATAATGAATGCGACAAAACTCACAGCCTCAACCTGTTACTCCCATTTGCACTTCCTATCATATCATTATCCCTAAAAGCACACATGTCCTTCTCACAAACCGGGCCAATTCCGGGTCGTCTAAAAATCATTCCATTTCAATTCAGTCCATGTCAAATCCTATCCTTGTAAACCCGATGTGAGCCAGTCTGAAATTTAAAAATAGCATCAACCTCATCATCTCCAATAAATGTTTTATTCTTCCCCGTTATAACTAATTACCTATATATGTAATTACATATCTCCCGAATTATAACAAGCGGTTAATTATCTATTTTTAATTTCTGAACGTATATATATACAGTTCTGTCAATAATAACACTTTCCAAGGAAAAGCAAAAAAAGTAGGAAAAAGTGCAATACAATAATTATGCCCGTGCACTGTGTGTGGTGTAAAGGGGGTTCGAAGCTCCGTGATTTTTGAGAAAGAGAAAGGAGGTAGAGTGGTGCGAGGGTCGGACTAAAAAGGGAGGGCATGGGACCGTGAGGGAAGTGAGAAGTGAGACATGGAGACTGTGCGTACCTCTAATTGATTTGGACATGGTAAGAAAAAAGAAACTCTAGACTTAACAAAGGATGGATGTAGACCCTTGGTGGGCTGACTAGCCAAACAGAAGAGGGGAAAAGAGTTGTGAGCGTATTTACAAGTAAATAAGGAGAGGAGAAAGTTGAAGTAGAGCTGGAGGCACTCCTTCGTAACCATTCCTGCCTCACAGAAATATTTATCCAGTTGCCAGCCACACAAACATGTGGACTACTACTCCATGGTGTGAGTATATAGTCAAGTGACATGGAATTTCAGCAATGTCCCCCATTTTACTCCCCACTTTACTCCATCCACATACCTAGGCGTGTGTGTGTGTTAGTAAATGTACCTATGTATAAATATATGTATACCTTGACACCACCAGCATGCTCTCGCCAATACACAAATGTACTCCTCAAATTTCCTCCAGCACAGACAAACACTCTTCCGCAAAAATTTAAACCTCTTTAGCTCCCCATCGGCTCAAAGACCATTGTACGAAGTGTGGTTTGGTGCACACGTAAAATGTGTCTTCTCCAGTGCTCACTTGACCCCAATTTCTCTTAATTAAATTCGAATCCACAAGTACCAACAATGTACCCTCATGTCAGGATTTTTCAAGAGGGGAGGGGAAAAAGGAGAAAGTGAGAGAAAGCAGTGTAGAAAACCCACTTAAGCTTCTGCTACTCTCTGATAACGAACAGTAACAAATTATGACTGTTTCATGATCGTCTCAGGGTGAAAACAAGGGACTTCCTATAATACAATATGCTTCCGCACTTTTCTCTCTTATTTGCTCTTTCCTTTCCTCGGCACGACTCCTCCAGTCGTAGGTGCCCCGATGTCACTTACAGTCCCGGGTTTAGCAACGCGTGCACTCAACCAAGCTTTATTTGTACGCAGGTTGTTTCCTCTCACTATGAGCTCTCCTCCTGTTGTTCTTCCGTAACTACGGCTGGAGTAGTAGTGCTATTTTGAGAGAGAGAGAGAAAGTAAAAAGGGAAGAATTGTTGACGCTGTTCAAGTGTAGCAATATTGATTAACGTTTCTGTACCTCATTAATTATTACGGTTGTTAGTTTCTCAGTCTTTTGAGTTCATAAGAGGAACGGAAGGAAAAACCAGATATCAAGGAAACTTTTCCCTCTACTTTCCCCTAACTCTCTCTCACTTCTCTCATTTCTCTCCCTCCCTGTCTTCCATTCATTTCAAACACACTCCAAGAGGAAATTCATCTTGAGAGGATGAGGAAAACACCATCAGAATAATGTAGTTAGGGGAAAAATACAGAAAAAGCTAAATTTTCCGCTCAGAGGACAATTTACAAAATTTAAATATGAAACCTAATGATCATTGGTTTAAAGTGTTTCTTTTACTACAGGCCACCTTCATGCCATATCATGTTCCCAACCAAACAAATTCCACTCAATGAACTATCTCCTAATTATGGACACTATAGTGAAGAGGGACAAGGATAAAACATAAGTTCTGGCTTGGAGTAAAATTGTCAGTGACATTTAAAATAATGAACTGTGTATACAGTTGTTTATGATCCGGATGTTTTTTTATAATTTGGGTTTTAATTAGAGGGAAAAAATAAATTACTATTAACATCCAACGATTATTAATGACTTGTAGCAAATGAACGTTTTTTTTGCAAATGAATATCTATACATTTAAACTTTGGTATTTAAATATGTATGTATATAGATATTTACAAGGTAGAAAATAGAAATGGAGAACTTTCAATTACACTCAAGTAGAAGGAGCTGAAATGATGAAGATAGTTCTCTGGAGAAAATTCCTGGGGGGATTGAGAGACAGTGGGGAGAGAGAGAGAGAGAGAGAGGGAAAGTCGGAGAAAGCACTCATTTATAAACTACCTTTCTTCCATTGAGCCTAACAAAAGAGAGGAAGGAGGTTTTATGAAGGGAGCGTGAAGTAGACCGTCCTACGTCTCCTGGTCACACAATACTAGTCATGTTCAGGTACAGAGGGAAGTGCGGAAGAGATAAAGGGAATGGTGGAAAAGTCAGCTTTCAGAAATTACCGTACTCTCTTCCCTCATTCTCTCTCCCTGGGTTTTTCCCAAATAGTAGTCCTTTCTGTATGAAGTGAGAGGAAAACCGCAGTTTTTGCAAACACGTGAGATGCTTCTTGTTGATTCCGCATCCCATTTATATCCATACAAGCCATAAGACTTTTCCTCCTTCCGTCTGCCTAATTTACGGTATTGGATTTTCTTATGGTTTTCCCCCTTCCCGCCGCCACATCTTTCATTCCATTCAGCCGCAACCTTCCTGGGCCCTTTCTCGAAAAACTCTCCACCAGCATTTTTTCCCTTCGTCAACATATTCCTATGTATGTCCTTTCCTTTAGTTTTTCCCTTCTTTTGCACTTCTTCTTTGCATTTATTCCCCCCCCCGGTTCTCTCCGTGTACTATACTATATCTTCCATTGCTACACATCTGCGTCAGATTTCTCTTCTTCCTACTCATCCTTCCTTGGCTGAGGGTTTTCGCCGGCTCCTTCCTATGTACTTGTGAAATCCTCGAAAATTAATCGTTACCGCCATTACTACTTTCATCTATCTGAGCCAATGGAGCCCATATTTACGCTATAGCCCTCAGAATTTTCTCCAAATAAATTTATTATCCAGTTCCACTCCTCCTTCAAATGTCATTTCGGTTCCAAGTACATTCCAGCAGATAACTTTCTCCGGTGAAAGTGACAAATTTGGAATAAATTAGCATTAGTTAAGAGTCCGCTCAGTTCATTACTTTATACCTTATTTCAGTTCCTCTTACGATTTTGCTCTTCGCTGGAAACTCTTGCTCTTTCTCTCCTTCGGCTCCAATCTTCGCAAGTAATTGACAAATAAAATTATTTTACTGGGAATTTCCAGGATTACAAAAAGGGCGTGGTAATATATTTAATTTGAGATATGGTGGGAGTATGTGTGAATAGACAGACTGGGTCTCAGATAGTCGGTTTAAAGATGAAGTAAGAAAAGAAAGCTCTTTTTGAAATTGTAAGCTGGGAAGGTCCAGTGAAAAGATTTTGTAGCTGTAAATAACTGTCAGAGTGTGAGAAATGAGTAGCAGGGAGTAGATTTGTATGTTAACGTGAGAGGAATATGACAAAGACGGAAGGAGCAGATGAAGGGGCCAGCGGAGAAGGGCAGATTGGTGTTGATGAAAATAAGAAACTCTCGTGGGTTTTTCTTCAAAACACACGAAGGAAAAACAAGTTTAATGCCGGGTCTTTGTCGGTGGTGCTGAGTAATCAGCAGGGATCTTCAAGTCTTTTTCTTCATTTTCTACTTATAGCCGGGACCTTACATATCCTTACATTACGCACGGACAGTCTCCTACTACTACTACAAGCCTCCTCGTGATGTTGTATGAGAGCACTTTATGCCTCCCCAGTATGTGTGTATAGACGACTCTGTGTGAGGAAGGGAGAGAGGGACATATAAACGGACGGACAAGTAAGACGACGGACTATGCGATCGATTCATTCTCTTCTCTCGCACAAGTCCCTACTAAACTTTCCAGTTTGTTCAACTTGCGAATTTCGCTCGGAAAAGTCGTGGCGGCTGAGGAAACTCCAGGTTTGGCAACGATGCCCAAACTTCACCCACCCTTCCCCAGGAGCCGAGTGGCAATGCTTGTGCATACTCCTGAATATACTTTCCTATTGATTTTCCTATGAGGTTACTCTGTCTTTCTCCCTCTCTCTCTCTCTCTCTCTCTCTCCAACACATATACCTACATTCAATGGACATGAGTGCTACTCTGGTTGAACAAACTACCATTTCTGTATCTTATCATTCTCATCCTCTATCTGTACCCGTTCTCTCTATCCACTCTCCCCCATCTCTCTCATTTCTTCCTCCTCTCTGGCTCGGAGTCAATTTTGGTTGGAATTTTTTCTTTATTTTTTGACATCTTCAAAATGCTCTTTTCTTCTCTCTTTTTCTTTCTCTTTTACTCTCAGCCTCCCTCCTAATATCTGGAACCATCCAGTCCTCGGCCGTTTTCTCATCAAGAAACTCAAGAAAAGTTACTTGAGCTTCAAGATTTCACATTAGCATTCTCTCCGTATGCAAATGCTAAATAATCAAGTCTGGGGACCACCACGACCTCCTTTCTCTCCAGTCTTCTTCCATTACCGAATAAATCTCCTTCCTGTGGTGAGTCAGACCCACTTTCGTCATCCTGTCAACTCTCAGTCTAGATTTCACAGCACGTGATCATGAGTGAAAGTATAATGAAAGGAGGGAAAGTGAAGGCAGACAGACTTGAGGTACATGTTTGTATAGCGTGAAATTAGAACGAGGGAAATTAGGATGAGCCAAAAGTGTGGACGTACAAAGGGAAAGCGGAGAAAGTTAAAAAAACAAGGAAGAGTGTTTTGGAGAGTAAGAGGGAAAAAACGGAGGTGTCTGCAATGGGAAGTAGATTAAGTCAATAAAAGCAATAAAGCCAATAGTGATGGAGAGACATGAGGGAGTAAGGAGTGAAGGTAATCTACTTGATGTTGAGCAGTTTCTATGCAGATTTAATGGGAAAGTGGTAATTGTAGAAAGTAAGTTGAAAGGGGCGGAGGTCCTTTCACTTTTGTTTCCATTCCAGTTTCTTTGATGAGATTTCCACTCCAGTTTTTACTTTGTTCTCACCACGTCTCCCTTACAGCCCCATACTCTGGGTATGCAAAATGTAAAACCTTTCATTTCCCAATCCATGCAAGGCATCTATACTCACAAGCCATATGCACTCCAACTGTCCGTAGTATTAGGTATTTGTTCATTTATCTTCTATGTACGGAGAGCATTGGGGAAAGCTCAGGGAGAAAGTTTGCAACGAGGAAACAATGAAATTTTTTACAACTTTTTCTTACTACGAGACTCTAACATATATTTATGTACATGTCTACCTTTAGTTATAGCTTTTCCTTGCAGTGGCAAGGTCTGGAGAGAACACAAAGCGGGATGTATTGACCGGTTGATTATTTTCCAGTCCCTCAAGACGTGTTCGGTCCTACTCATATATCCACATATACATGGAGATACATAGTCTAGCATATGTATAGATTCTATATCTATGTATTGGCCAAAGCCATTTAATCACGCTTTTACGACTCTCTCTCTTTTGTACAAAGCCAATTACAATTGTCTAATTTAACCTGCTGGTCCTCACGGTTCACGTCCACTTCCCAGTCCCTCTTCACCCTGTATGGTCGGCTGTAAAAAATGGAATTCTCATTCCGGACTTTTGCTTATTATTGCTCCAACCCCGCTTTTGTGAGTCTACAAAAAAGGATTTACACTCTGTTAACTTCTTTAGGGTTTCAACTTTCTCCCCTACACCCGTTCGTTATAATAAATATTTGAATTGGGTACATGCAAGACTTTTGTAGCCATACACTTGGATACGTACATACTTAAAATGATGCGGGGACAGGAAGTCGGAGTAAATTGATTAAGGGAAAATATTACGGATTTATTGGATATGAAGGGAAAGCAGGGAAGGTCCGTACCATTCAATTCTAATGGAGTCGGGGGAAGTGCGTGAGAGTAAACAAGGCTTGACATGACTCTCATCATAGAGTCAAAGAGGAGTCTCGGAGGAGCCAGAGGAGAAAACTGTAGAAAGCTAAAGAAAGTATTCTTTCGTCTCACGTTTACTTATGGCACTTTGGAAATAATAAAGGCAAGAACGCAATTCATCAGCATGACTCCTTCCCAACCTACACATACTTTCTCCGCATGGAGATCCATCTGTGTAAAACATCCATAGCTCATGGGACAATCTACCGGAAGGAAATTTTAAGGGGAAGCATTTCCACTAGAAAGAAACAATTGTCGACTTTTGGAAAACTAACCTCGTGAAAGTTGAGGGTTGCAAATTTTAAGCATTGAAGAATGTAACAAAAGGGAATTGTAATGTGTCGTGGCATAGTTGAATTTTCAGGAGGGAAGAGAGGAGAAAGCAGGGAAAATTCTACACTAGCTTATGAGCTTTACTTCGGAGTTGGGATGTGTGAGTTGGATGTTTCACCAAGCACTGCTCACTGGGCACAATGCAGTCTACCATGTATGTATGTACGTGCATAGTGCCAGTTATAATACACACGGAGATCTGAATGCATAGAGAGAGAGAGAGAGAGTGGAAGGCGCCGGCAGTAGGGGAGTGGAAATGATGCATGAATTATTGCATCAAGTCCTCACGTATGCAAACAGGATGAGTTCTAAATAAGAGTAAACTTTGGAAATCACGTACTTATGCCACAACTCTATATCTTTATGTGTACTCCTTCCCGTGCCATATATGTAAATACATTGTCAGTGCTTTCACTCTGACGGAGACCACCGTGAGTGAAAGAGTGAGTGAGGGGGGAAGAGAGTTCAGATTCGAAAAGAGACAAGGGAAACGACATTTGAGCAAGGCATTAGTTGAATCTAGGTGGAGGAGATAAGGCTGCCTTTCTATCCCATTCCAAGTATGCATATGGACCCGTCTGAAAGCCAAACTGTAGCATGTCCGTAAAGCTCAGAGGAATCGCATCTTCAAAGAGAAATAAATACCAAAAGGGTAGCTCCCACTCAACTCTTATATCACTCTCAGGGATTCCTTAACACTACGGCATCCTCCTGCATAAATACCTCTTACATTACCTTCCGGGTATCCTTGTGCTCGGGCTATTACACCCTACTAAACCTTTCTATTGCCCTCTCTTCCTTATAGATAACTCCGCAAGTACGTTCCTTTAATGTACGTACTTAATTATGTATAAATATGCCTACACATGAGATTCTCCGGTGCGTTCCCACTCTCGGACGTGTAATGCTCCTTCGTATTTGTACACCTACGCATGTTTCCATGCACTGATGTATACATACGTATCTACATGTATGTCCACTCAAGTTAGTAGCACAATTGTGCACAAAAATATCACAATACACACACAACACATTTCCACCTCTGAATATTCACTTGCAATTTAAAAGGATTGCACAAAAGAGTAATTACTTTCAGTTCCAAGTAAGCTCAAGGTATCATTCACGTTCTGAAATATTATTTAGCACTTTTTCCTTGTTTCTGTACTCATGACAGATATCCAGGATAAATAGAAACCTTCCACCTTATTTTGCTTTAAAGCGCCTTAGGAGTGAGTCCCACTATACCCAATCCCAGGATGGGAGTGTTTACGTGGCCTCACATCTACAAATACCTATACAGTACCTTCCCAGTTTAACGCACGCTAATAAAATGTGGGAGTTAGAGGAGGATGTCTACGTAAGTATATGCATTTATAGACGTGTGTGTGTGTGTGTGTAGCAGCTCTCAAGTTTGCAAGTGGCAATAATGGACGCAGTTGAGTTTGAAACTCAAAGTGGATACTACCATAGAGACATTACAATGTAATGCTGGACCGTGAAAATCGCTTCACTCGTTCACATTACATCGCATCTCGCATCACACAACATTGCCCAGAGGCTTCCTGGAAAGCACACGCTCCTTTGTGCACGAGGCACCATAGCTCCGTCCGTATTGTTCGAGGTCGAGCTATGAGAGCGTATATTTAGATGTATATTTGCTCAAAAGGAAAGTACAGCATAGGGCACATTAAATGTCTCTATAGAGATAACTTGACGTACTTACACATGTCTCTCTGTATAAGTATATAGTGTCGGCGGAGTTCTCAAATAGACAGCCCTTAGAAGCAGAACGTTTTTTCTGTCAGAGTCAGCCGGACCGTGCGAGTTGACTTCAATTCTTACGTACATATGTAGTTCCATACGTACAGGCCTTGTCTCCCGTGCATACACATCCATGGGTTCAAAGTCACTGGGGACTCAAGCTTAACACGTAATACGTTCGTATAAGGACAGTCAGGAGGAGCGGGAAAGGATGATGGAAATACACTTTGCTTCCCTACCCCTCCGTCTTTTATGACATTAAAGAGACTCGGAATGTCTACAAACTACTGGCTCGGCACTGCTCCGTGCCTATCTTCATTTAACACTTTTCTGATTTCAAATGCTAACATGCGACGACATCCTCTCTTCCAACAAACTGACAATTTCAACATCAACTTTCAATTCTTTACTTTCACTTTCAATTTCACCATACATCCCATCACATCCAGTCTCAATTTTTAACCTAAATTCTCCCTTCATATTCAATTTCAGGTTTAAATCTATTTTTACTCCATCCATTCTTCCAGCTATCGTTTATTTCCAGTAGAACTATCCCCTAGGAAAATAGAGTCCTCAGAGTGAGAACAGACTTTGGAAATAAGTAGGGGGATATCAGAATAGCCACAAATGTGTCTCTTTTGGGAAGTTCGTTGGACTGTTACCGAGCGGAATGAGGAGAGGCCAAATTCTGGGATTTTTTTCCGGACTTTTATGAGAGCGAGAGAGAGAGAGAGTGAGAGAGAAAGTAGCGAAAGTAGGTACATGATTTGCAATTGGTCAGAAAATATATAACTATTCTGAAGATAGGGTACGCAAAGAAGGTCAGTAAGTTTCAGAATGAGATACTTTTCTACAGGAGAGAGCTATGTAGGTTGAAAAATTCAAAAATGGGAGCATTGCGCCCGTTCATGACGTCATGGGTAGGGTAGGATGACGTCAGGCGAAAATACACTTTGCTTGTCATAAATTCCCAGTTGGCACCAGTTCTTTCCCTGCGTGCTTCTCTGTCTCTCTCTCTCTCTCTTGCTCTCTCCTATACTTTCTCTCTTTTTCTCTGGGGCGGTCTGGATGTTTCACCATTGTGCAAACCTTCTCTTGTTTTTCTTGCCATCATTCCATTTCATTGCTGGAGAAATGAGAGAGATGCTTCTTCATCTCTCTTCCTTGCGTGTAACCCTATGACTTTCTCCTTCCTTATGGCTACCACAGGAATGGAGTCAACAACAAAAAATAATAAATGTTCATACGCACTTTTACTTTTAACACGTACGCTCTGTTATGAACCTTCCAACGGCGGAGATATAAAATATAGTATGTGTAGATACATACAACTGCTGCTCCTAAGCAAGCTATGCGTGCTTGCTTGTGTACACTTTCTCCGTCCTTATATATAGATATACTTATGTACAGGTAAAGGAGCGTGGAAACACATACATTTCAATTTAAGTGCCTTACGTCCCAGGAATTTTTTGGGGTCTTGTAAAGTACAAGGAAAGAAGGAGACCAATTACAGTCTGCCTTCTTGGTTCACTTGTTCTTTCTTTTATTTTATTTCGTGGCGTGTCTATATATATCCACATGGATCCGAAGGAATTGTTATGGTGGGAATGATTTGTGAATATGAGGAAAGGCTATAGTTTGTGTTTTCTCCTGTGAAGCTACAACATCACTATGGGCCCTTGGAGGAAGAAAAATGAAAAACTTTCTGTCTTCTACCTTTCTCTCTCTTTTTCTTGGAGAAAACTCATGTGAGCGTTGTCTACTCACCGTCGGCTGTGTATTCCCAAGTGGGCAGAAGGAAACCTTTCTTCCAGACTCTCTTGGAATTTATCACACTTTTATCATACAGCAAGACTCGCACAGGCACCAAGTGTCTTCCAACTGGCTGTGTTACAGAAGTTAGTGATGGCACGGGAGAGATAGTATCTGTACATGTATTTCCAGATACGTATGTATCTATAGGACTCTTGAAGGAGGCAGGGTTCCGTTGGAGCAATGCTCCTATACATAACGCCTTGTCTCCCTGAAGTTAGTGATTGGACGATGAAAACTTTTTCGAAACAGCTTGCCCTTAATGCATTTATCTGTATGGAACAAATCGACTACACATGTTCTGAACCCGCTCAATCCGTGACTGCTTCCCTCTCAAAGGCAAATCAACATTGGAATAATCTTTTGAAATCCTGGAATTTTTTAACCACTCAGGAAATTAGGTTTGGGATGGAGTTCTACAATGCTTCTGTTTTGTACTGTAGCGACAAGAGAAGGTTACTCCTCATGCACATGTGGACTTTAATGCAAGGTTTACTGCACGTATTAATGTATTCTCTGATGGAAACACTTGAGAGGACGTGCGGTGCAAGGATATTAGAAATAAGGACTTCATTGTTTTGCGACTTCACGCGCGTTTTTAATCCTACTTTCACTTTTACTTTCACCCGTACTTTCACTCCCAGTTCCATTCCTACTTTCCTCTCGAATATTCACTTTGGGGATTTGACTCTCCTCCATCTCCTAATGAAGATATACGGACGAGTCTTGTTGGATAGCTGGATGTCGAAGGGAAGCCTGACCTGTGCTTTTGGACCGAATGATTGGAAGAGAACGGGGTCGGAGGTCAGAGGGAGAGCATCAGTCATCGTCAAGTATTGATTCGTTCAATAGAATGTTACATGCAATCGTATTGACTCTGCTTTATGTACATACGAATCTATGCATACATACAGTACATGCTCAAAAGCATCTGAAGATTTCCTTGCACGCTTGGACAGATTAAAAGGGATGGTACATATTCACACGAAGGGAGGCTTACGTCTAATCCGGAAAATTTAAAGGATTCCGATTCCTTCGGGAGTACCGGGAAAACTTACTGATTTCTCTGGAGATGCAGACTGAAGAGTCATGTTAAAACAAGACGGATATGGGAACCAGCTTCTTTCTCTTTTAATGTCCCAGCATATAGCCGGAGGATTCCCTTTTCTTTCTCTCTCCACTTCCTTCTCCTTCTCCTCCTCCTCCTCCTCTTCGTATCCTTCCCTCCGCGTCTTCGACACGTGTCTTTAATCCATTTACTTGAGGGAGAGGGAAGAATTGTGGAAAATTGTTTCAAAATTTGTGAGAAAGTACAATTTTATTAAAATTTCCCATTTCACATGTTTTCACTCCCAGTTTCAATAACATTCCTCTCCGACTATATTTCCACTAGTAAATTTGAAGGAGGAGAAAAGAGGAAAAGTTATGCTATAAAATACAAAATCCAAATGACAAACTCGAGCCTTAATCCTTGTTCAAAAAGTTTTTGGCTATGGTTGACACTGCAATCTAAAACGGGGAATTTGGAGGGGGCTTAGTTCTGGGAAAATATTTCCAAATCCCGTGCAAAGGGGAAGAACAATGTCAATCTCGGAATTTCCCATTCATATTTTATGACTGACTTGAGCATATAAAATTTATCAAATAAACTCTCATGTTATATTGCCCTGAGAATGTGTGTAGGAGCAAAACAGAAGGTTGGATTACTCCCCATTACGAAGCACTGGGACCCACGGGAGGGAAAGTAGTCAGTTGGGAAAGGGGGAATCTCCTCTTGTAACTCAAGATACCACAGTGGCTAAACAGACAACCATGGGGGGAATACAAGCTCACGCACATTCTCTTGTCGACCTAACGATAAAACAATGGTCTGCCGTTGTACACAAAAAGCCCCAGAACATTAATAGTGTCAGAGGGATTGCTATTTTTCCTTTTCGGGATCCCAGTTTTGAAATGAGTTTCCCTTTGAACTCCCCATAGCTACAGGAAGAAAAAAAACTTGCTTTCACCAGCATTCACAATCTAGTATTTTAGTACTATTGTAAGACTCTCAGTAGCTTTTACAAGTAAACGGCATTCCCACTCATCCGTGAAACTGAAATATTTGACTCTTACACTCACTCAACCCCCTTGACATAACAAGATACGTATCTCGTGGACCCGTTAGGAGTCAGCCTGATATTGTACAAGACAAGAAGCTAAGTAAGATAGATAGGTAACTTTTTCCTGTTCTCGGCAACAAAATCCTGAGTATATATCACTTCCGATGCGTGTGCTGCATCGATGCGAGATAGGATTTGGTATATGCACTTCCCCCTCATTCCTTCCACGATGTTAGAATTTTTTCAGTTGTAATACTCTCTCCCCTATTACGCATAATTACACAAACATAGTATCCAGTCCCTTTCAGGAGAAAGTTCATATTTCCAGGAAATGCTTCCTGAATTTTTGAATAGCCTGGCTTATACAATCGGTTTCATTAAGACGCTAGCACTTATGTCATTAAAACGTGTTGCTACGATTGTCAGTGACGGGGATTGCCACAATTATTTTAATTTTTCTGTTTACTGGCTGAATTTTCGTTAGGAAATAATTAATTATATGTAGCTTTGCTGGGGAACATTTGAAAATGAAAATTCTTGAGGATCAATTTTACTTTCACCGAACAAGGGGGAAGGAAGTACGAGCTTCTAAGAGAGACAAATGGGAAGGTAAATGCGGATGGAATCATTTTCATAAGATAGAAATGCGTTCCATAAGAGCAGGGAGTAATAGTGCAGACTGAGTGAGAGGATAGGAAAAGCCAGGAGTGAGTGGGGATAAATACAGGACTAAAAATGTTGAAACGTTCTGGTAAAGATGAGAGTAAAGAAGAGAGGGACGATAAAAGATTTCCTTGTGGAATCGAGAATAATTGGTTTCTTTCCTGACGCGTAACGAAATGGGTTCTTTCTCCATTTACTCCCTTGTATGGGGATGCTGAAGGTGCGTATATGTTTCAGCTTGTGCCGGGGTTTCCCCGTGAATGCAAAATGTAAGGAGTCTTTTGGGTAGAGCGACGTAAACTTTACCATCTCATTTCATGCGACAAGCCTCTCTCTCTCTCTCTTCTTTCACTCTTAACTTTCCTTGTGTCGTCTCGCCTCCAACAGAACATTTGTAGCCTTGTAGAGGGACACATTGAGTGTCTGTAGTTAAAAGCATCTGCATATCTTCTTTTCAAAAAATAAAAATAAAACCTTTTCTTTTTTAAACCCTCCCGTAATGTTTTGTATCCATTCCGCATTTACAACAACAGCCTCCTCCACTCTTACATATAATTACATACGGAGGGAAATTTGTGTGTGAGAGGTTCTCAGGGAGAGAAAGATATTTCAAAGTCATTTTATTTGAGAGGCAAAGGTAAGGGAAGTGGGGATAAACATATCAACAAGGTCCCATTTACCCCATGAGTCTTGAATCCTTCCTTTTTAACCGAGCTCCTAGCAACTCTATCGTGACAAAATACAAACATAAAAGCTCTACTATTCCTTCCCATCCCTCTCTACCATACTCTCACCATACACCCCTAGTTTACTGCTTTAATCGTAACCGTAAGACTTAATGTGTGAGAATGTAATCCGAAGACGAGGAGGAGACAAATATACATAAATATTCACACAAATAGTTGCTTTTACCCGGAGATCCGTCCCATTCTCCCCCTCTTTGCGTATGCTAACTGCATCTGTAAATAAAGCATGGATTCGGGTGAGGTCTCTGGTACAAGGAGCTATTTTTTAAATTGGAAGCCCCCGCCGTTTTGAGTGTATATGCAGCATGACATAATATTTCTGAATGAACTTTCTCTTGAATAGAGCTTTCACCCGGATTGCATTCTCACTATTTGTAATCCTAAACATACATATGTACGTGCCTTCATCAGAGTTGTTACTTCTTCTGGAATTTGCTTTCACCAGGGAAGGGATTCACAGTAGTTAGTCTGGAATCCTCCTGGAGTGTTTACGAAATAAATTTGCATCGGTAAAATAATTAGCGGTGTGACTCCACATCATCGAAGGGAATCAGGAGTGAAGTGATTGACAGTGCTAATTAGTGGGGAGGAAAATCAAGGAGGAAATGGATTCAGGAGGATGAGCACAGTTATCAATTCCAATTGAATGCTTTTTCATCACCACCAGACCGCGGCCACGAACCACTCTCCAACACTTGACGAGTATAAGCGGAAGACAGAGGAAAGCCGACGTCCTTACCATCATCTTGAATTTAACTAGAATTTATAATTCTGGTGAAAGTGAACAGGCGTTGCTTATAGGGACTTTTCAAGGGAAGAGAAAACCCTGCCAGATCCAATTATATCTACGAAGAATATCCGACATTCTCAAAATATCCAAGTGCATGTTTGGAATTCGTAACTAATTTCCAAGAGTATTTCAACGCTGATATAACATTATGAGGAGGAGCAGACGGCGAAGGTACATTGAACCGAAGCCACTTAAGGAAACCTCTGCTTCCCTTCCCACTTATTCTTCTTCTTCTTCAATTCTTCTTAGAGAGCAGAATGATGAACAGTTGCTGTTTTTCTTCCCAATTCCTTTTAACTCCTACGCTCCTCCCGTATCATCTGGTCTTTATCCCTTATATTCTAAGATTGTGGCATTCGTCACTTAAAATAATCCTAAGTTGAAAGGGAAAGCTGGAGAGAGATAGGAGAGGCCGGGGATGGAAAGCAGACCACTACCAGACACGAAGAAAAGACTAAAAAACAAAAGCCAGTTGGTTTGGTGGTAATGGTGAAAGAAGCAAACCATCTGCATCCATTTCATTTGAAATGTGTCCTCTATCTCTTTCTCTCTATCTCTCCGCCACTAATTTCTAATGAAACGATCCTTCGACTTTTTCCTCTCCCATCCTAAACTTTATCCATCTCCCAAAGTTTTCTCTCTCTCTCTCTCTCTCTCTCTCTCTCTCTCTCTCTCTCTCTCTCTCTCTCTCTCTCTCCTCTAACAAAACTAGAGCCAATCTCTGTAAACTTGTTTCTCCTTAAATTCCATGTATTGCTTTTCAACCAGTGTATAACTTTTCTTATCCTTCCTCTTTGACTTTCCTACACGTTGTCTTCACTTTCTCTCTCTCTCTCCCGTATTTAGTAGATCTACTTTGTCCCTAGATTAATACTCATTTAATTTACGTCACTACATAGTTCTTAAAGATTCTCATGCTTTACTTTTCCCACTTTCACCTCCAGATCTAGATACTGTAAGGGAAAAAATGCCTTTCAATTTTTCCCAGTCAAAAAAGTCCCTTAAAAATTTCTTCATTTATAGCAAAAAAAAATCCAACAAATGTAACCAGTTTCTACAACCAACGGTTTGTCATAGAAAAAGCTGACATTCAAGAGGAATTTCTGCTTGCCAAATGTAATTTTTTTCCGGGACAATCATCCCACTCATTCCTCACGCTCCAGATACGGACTACAAAGCGACACGGAATCATAGCCAAACCCCAAAATCCAAAACCAGAAACTTTAAGCCTATCCAAGACATATTTTGGGAAATTAGGGCTGAAATTTTCAAAGTGAATAGAAAATCAGAGCAAGATACATATAATTATTATTGATTCTACCAGGCGAGAAAAAAGAGCTGGATCGTTCGAACATTAGTTCATTTCGGAAGATTTTTCACGCTAAAGAATATAATAGGAAAAATATGAGAGCGTCGCAATAAGTTAAAGACGTGGTTGGAAGTAAACTCAATATTTTTGAATTTTCTGCTCTTTCCTCTTTCACTTTCTCTCTCTCTCTCTCTCTCTCTCTCTGTGTGTGCGTTGCTTAATGAAAATGAATGAAGTATATACACGTCATTCCCTGGAGGAATGCTATTTGCATAAATTTCAACATGAATAATATAATAACCCGGTCACAGGGAGAGCGAGACAGAACCTAGAGACAACATTTGCGTATGTTCTACCAATTGTAGAGCGTACTTTATTACATTGTGTAATTTATTCCAACGGAGCACCCATCCTAAGTATCTGTCTACGTTAAGTGTGTGTCGTTTGTCTGTATGAGCAAGTGATTGTGTTGTATTTATGGGTATAGGTATTTGTATCTATATGTAATTTTATGATTGCATGTGCAAGAGAAAGTAGGAGCCAGACGGGGAGAAAGTGAGAGAGAGAGAGAGAGGGAGAGGGAGATGGAAATGAGGAGAGAAACTATGATTTATGTAACGCTGTGACTAACGACAGAATGAGCACATTTGCATGATATTTGACTCTCAGGCAAAGAGATTTGTGCAAAACTGTGGAGCAAATCGCATTAATGTGTTTCTCCATGTATTTTCAAATGTGTCAATGTGGACGTGAGAGGGGCCTTTTATTGCTAGGTTTTAAGCTCCCAGCAATTAAAATCTCTGATTTTATCCCCCCAAAAACATACACACCACATCCGTAACCAATTACTTACTCAGCTGAGTCCTACAATGTTACTATACTATTTCCTAATTCCAGGAGATGTGCAAGAGCCCACGCCAACGTCAAAACTCAGGGTGTTGAAATAACGTGAAATTGAAATTCCATTACTGCTTGCTTTTACTATTCAAATGCTTCAATTTGGAATATTCACATTGGCTTCAATTAACCAATCCCTTCCATTGTCAGTCTCAAAACTCCCTCACAGTTCTATTGTGAAGACAAAATTTCCATTAAGATTGTCCAAAGTAAGGGTATTGGGATGACGCAAAGCGGTACATATGTGGCCCGCCTGAGACATGAAAAATTTATATGAGCGGAGATAGGCCATAAAAAAATATTGAGCATGCCCGTCTCTGTATAACTTCCTTCATTCAAGGACTCGAGGATGTGAGGCAATTAATCACCTGAGGAAAGCTAACATTTCCTCCAGCATGTCCGATCTGCATGTGAGCACTAAAAACCTCACGGTTTGCTAACTTCCCACAAAAACTGGCGTAATTACAGTGAATTTTAATTATATAAATGCATCTGAAAATGTTTTTGTTCCGCCCTTCCTCCATTTCATAGGCGGAAGAAACCGGTTGACAAACACTCGCTAATGTTTTCATGTCAAGTCACTTTCTTCAAGTAAATCATCCTAAAATATTACGAAAGTCTTGGTCTAGTACTTAACTCTAGCCGTAAAACTTAAACGCTTTACTATACATACATACATACATACATACGTAACATACATACATGCCATCAGCTCTGATGCTGATGCTCAGAGTTAGGAAACAGAGTTACGAACCGATCGGGAGATCTTGTGTATTGGGAGAATTTTAAGAGTCAAAAATATTATGTAGCTCTCTATGTTCAATATTTGAACATGTGATAGTCCAGCCGGATATATGTATGTACATTTAATACTGTATCGTAGCAGGCACGTGTAGTACCAATGAAGAGCTTCCCCTACTTTTAATCTCACTCTGTGTACATTTTGAATGTGACGACAGTGAACCTACGGATTTTGTTTATGCCGTATTTTGTGTTTTCCGCTGTGAATTCCTGAATTGGGAATTTTATGGTTCCAAGTGTATCTTACGTAAACAAATACGTAGATGTGATGATGATGGTGATGACTCCCAGAAGGAAAACTTGTGTATGTAGGCCGACAGACGGTTGGAGTGAGGAGCTCTCATATGTACGGGTGGGGAGAGTGAGGCTGAGAGAGGGAATTGTCGACGGTGAGTTATGCATACTGCCAATGCCCGGAACCCGAATGAAATATCTTGCAATTCTCAAACCAGTTCATATATGATAATGTACTGGGTTTTGTGGAAATACGAAAAGGAACTGGTGAAGGCTCCATCTTCATGGTTGGTAGATCACAGCCCACGAAGGAGATGAGACAACGATCTATCATCATTCACCAACTCCATGCATGAGGCCATATAGCATTCAATCCTTACATAACGACCTCTTTCCCTTCGGCAACTTCCTTTAGGACCCTCCTCACTTCCTCTGCTTTTTCTCAGCACCACTCATTTTCCTCTCCCGACTGCGTCCACACACTTTCACATTATCATTTCCTCTCTGCCACATATAGAATTAATATTTCGTCTCGTTACTTCTCCTTCCCCGAAAAGACCCTGTAAATTGAGTGCAGGGATCGACATGAGACTCCTCTCTGTTAGTTTTAAAATGTCCCATTAAACCCATTCCAATTCAGGGATAGAGTTATATTCCATTAATTTTACTAATCGAACCAAAATTCCGACTTCCTTGCTTGCGGGTTCCTTTTTTGCGGTTTGGCTCCCAGCGAATGGGTTTTGTTCCCATTAACCTGGATTTTCTGGGGGTGAGCCTCCACTTCTTAGGGCTTCCTCATCCGAGTTTTGATATTGCACTGGTTACATTTGCACATAATAATTATATGGGGCTGTGAGCTCAAAGTTTATGTAAATATGAATTTCCACCTTGACGTATATTTATGTATGTGTAATTACACGTACACACACCTACATACATTTTGTGTTATCTCAGGTATGGACTTTTGTGTGTGTGTGTGTGTGTGTGTGTGTGTATGTGTATGTGTATGTGTATGTGGAGATATGTGTAAAAAGTAAGCGGGGGCTTTGGGGGATAATTACTGAAGCCCGCAAATTAAGCAGTTTCGGCAGTGGAAGTCAAGGTGGTAATTAAATTGTGACATAATCAGGGGAAATAAGTAGAGCCGAGTACAATACGACTCTTAAGTTAGTTTGTTATCTTAAAGCCATAATTTCATTTGGTGAGATAATTTGTGCAAAAGCATATTACTTAATATGATTTTGGTGTGAATTTGGCAATGACTCGTGGTTCAGGTCCCTTCCATCATTTCATAAGATTATTTAGATGGGCGATATGGAACATTTAGCATATGAGCATGTTCTTCAAGGAGTAGTAAGTATGTTTATTAACTACGGGACGGACACGCCATTCCAATGGTCCGCTGTCGGGAAAGCTACCCATTGGCTGACGTGCCCCAACTAATAACATTAACTTTTGTGTTTACTTCCAGGAATAATTTGTAAGAGTTTCCTACATACTTTAGCCCATACAGCCCCGCCATACTGTACCTACCTCCTTTTGGCATAGGTCACAACAGCAATGAATAGGTATACGGAGCTATTCGCACACAGTTTTGCTCATGCTCTTTTTAGTAATAGTGGTACATTCACCTATGCAAATTCTCACGAGCCTCCACGCTCCCTGCTTAACTTTGAGATGTTTTATGTGCTTTTATTAATCTTCGGAGCAGAAGCGCCGGGGCAATTTACCAAATGCTCCTTTCCCTTTTATTTGATTTTCCATCGCGTGCAAAATATTTTTTTTAAACACATGCATTTCATTTTTGCAAGTATAAAGAGTAAAAATTATTGCTTCAATTTAACTCCAGTTTTCTTTTTCTGTTCAGATGGTTCCGGGAAACACATGCGTAGAAAGAAATCTAAGTACCTTTTGGCATTCTATTCCATCTTTTAGATCCTGAAATTTCTTGAAAGGTGAAACGAATTGCTTGTATAATGTAATCGTACATTCACGTCCTTTTTATAGAAGCGTCTGTATGTATGGAGGCTGGTGAAATCCAAAGGAGAGGGTATGGAAAGCCCAAAGATATATATGATACTTAATCCTAGTCTGTCTGAAATGGACGCCGGGTGGAGAAATAGAGAGGGAAGTAGAGCAAAAGTGTTCCGACCCAGAAATATATGATTGCATAATTCATATTTGAAATACTAAAAATTGGATGTAGATGAACATGTTGATGGGGCTCGGAGCTCTGACTCCCTTTCTCCTCTTTGTGCCCCGCACGGAATCGATCAAGTGAGTAACGACAACTGGAGTCAACTCCTATAATACTAATAATAATGAAAGGATGAGAAAGTGAAACAGGGATAAAAATCACACCAAAGTCTTGACAGACATTCATTACTTCTCGCTAGATGATAGATTGATGGGGAATAAGTGTCTACTATTGCTCTACAGCTCTATACTGTCCCATGATTTTCTACAGCAGCTCTACACACACAGGGATCCCTTTATATATGTATCTAATACCATCTACTTTCCCAGTACTATATAGTCCTCCACACCCAGGACTTCTTTCCCCAAACTCAATCTTTTCCCTCGCGAACAAAGAAAGGAGGAAGCACCCCTACAAATGATTTTTGTTACTTCTCTCCTCAGTTTTTTATTATAATATGTCAGAGTTGAGGAGAGAGGAGGAACAACAAGTTTCGCTCTCTCTCTCTCTCTCTGAAACTTGGGAGAGGACAGCTATACATACACATACATACATATACATATGTACACTCACTCCAGAGACGAGGAAGGCTAGCACACATTAAAGTGCAAGTACTTGACGAAGTCTTGAGAGAATCATGAGTAATAATAATAGCCTGTCTTCATTTGTTACTCTGACGTAAATTTCAAGTGTCTGCGTTCTACATGTACCTCTATCTCCGTATATACACATATGTATATGATCTTTATAAAGATACAGGGGTTAGTTTGTAGGGGATGTGGACGTCACTCGCTTGTACATATGTATGCACGTGTGTACATTAATAGTATTAATACTGTATATCTACATATGTTTTGGGCCGGCGGCGAAATGGAAGGATTCGTTTTTATCAGCATGCGTCTTATATTTTCCCTGCTCTTCTGCCTATGTATGTACATATGTATGTACAATCAAATACTGATTTAAGCCCTTTAATGAATATTCCCCTTTTTATAAACCTTGCTTTTTATACTTGAGACTCATGCGTCGGTAATATATAATTAGGTGTTTAGATATGTATGCATGGGTAAGGTTACACATGTGTAGATATATGTACATAGATATTGCCTAAGAGTTGCGTGCAATCAAATACGCCCGGATGCATGAATTAAAAAAGAGTGAGTTTACACGTGTTTTTACATGATCTCAGGAGATGCTAAATTATTTACGGGGCTTTACAAATTCTTCTTTGGATTTGGACGTGTGTGCGTCTCTGCTTGAGATTCCAACCGAGTTTTCAATATAGGATACTTTCCGAGATGAGCTATATAATAATACTTATGTACTATGTGGGTGTATTTTGTGGAGATGTATCAGTACATTGGATTCCACATGGATACATAAGGATCACTTCTGTGAGCACAAACCCCCTGAAAAGAAGGACTGCTGTTGATAACGAGTTGTAATTACACCTTGGATAATTCCTAGTCAAATAATGAGAAGTCAGTGGGGTTGAATGGGAATACACATACATACATACATACAAACATATATCTCCTAAAGTATGTTCTACATATAGGGACTCGACTGTGGGGGTAAGTCCGCATTCAGATGTGGCGGGGCCATTGTTAGCGACTATTCTTATTATGAACCTTCGATAATAATGTGAGTAACACGTTCTGATTTGCCTCAGTGGGAATGAGAGGGAATGCTCATAGCGGTTGTACAATGGAACTCCTCCATTGTTTGTCTTGTGGCTGTTGAACTTTGCCTTTCTTTTGTGCCTCGTGACAGCAATGGCTTGGCCCTGGAGAAAGAACATGTCTCTTCAGTACACAGTCCATGGAGTTTTGTAGTCAAACACCTGCCGCTCAATTTTTCATTCCGTTATTATTGTGGGTCTGGAAGGAGTACATAGTCCCTACATAATACATGTGGGTGTGCATTCATTTCACACCCCTCCGAATTTTCACGTGTATAGATACTTTTATCATTATTTTCCCAATTGATTCAGAAAATCCTTGGCTTTTCCACACAGTCCCTTCTATTAATTGTATCATTAGAGGAGGCAGTATCCAGTTTTTATAGTGGGAGCCATTTTTATACGGAGCTGGTTTGCCATACTATTGTACTGGGCTGGGAGTGTGCGATGATGAAAGATGTTGGATTATCAAAGTTAAAAATCATACTTATATGGTAATGAGATTCTCAAATGGTACGTCCCCCCCCCTCCTTGTGTCTTGTACTCATTAAGACGGGTCTTGTTTGTTGCAGGTGATGGTAGCTGAAGATGGAAGGCCATGTGTGGGCCGGCCAAGTCGTGCCTTGGGTCCATGATTCGTTCAGGTCGGCTCGGCCATGCTACTTTGGAGAGGTCAATCCTTACCTCTCCCTCTCCGAAATGATGGTCGTCCACCACTAAGTCATCCCCCCCTTCTGCTTGCCATTGCACTCCTTTGCATTGTTCAAGGTAAGAATTCCATTACAAAAAATATTATTCTTACAAAAGTTGCATTTCATGGGATACTACTACACATGTGCAGCGTTAATAGTCAAATCCCTCGTATAATAAAAAATGCCAGTCCAAAAATTATATAAAATTGGAGGAACATGTACCGGCAGAGTCACGATTGTTTACAGTATCTATATGTATGTCAATGGAAGCAGATCCTGTTTTGACCATCACACAACACTACTAATGCAGGTAATTACGTCTTGAGAGATGTTTGTAAGCAAATCTATTGGAGGCCCAGTGGGAAGGAAGAATTAAACCGTAATTGTTTATTTGCTGAAGACGCACAACATTAGCAAACACTCAGGATTGGAGGCACGTTGGAACTACAACCCTAACTCTGCCTCAGAACGAATCGCTCTGAGAAATAGAGAATGTATGGTCACCAGATATAACTGTGATTACATACTAAAGGAAAAAAATATTTGAGACACAGTTCCTCAACCATCAACTAAGCATCAGCTCATGTTTATAGTTCTAGTGAAGATCCCACTGTTGATTTAAGACCCAGAACGTTTACCGAGATGACAATCAACTGCTTTTGCCGTAGTATTTGAGAATTTCTCTAGCCTTTGTTTAGCCACTATATACAATATAGTTCGGGAGAACTACTCCTAGATAAGTACGGGAATTCATGGGCTCGGAGCTCGGAGCTCCGCAAGTTGCATCCTGGATACAAAGCGTGTTGGGAGGATTAATGGAACAGGGGTAGGAATTTGTTTTTATTTTACACTTCCATTATCAGGTAGACCCGGCAGCCTGTCGCTTCCCTTGAGTCTCCTTGTGTAATAAATAGGACAGGTTTGGAAGATAATTTTGGGACAAAAAAAAAAGATGCTTCTTTAGCCGTCACTACAGAAATGCATAAGCAAATGTGTACATAGTGCTCCCGAGCGTTCCAGCAAGACCAAGACTGCTTTCCTGGAGACGATATATTTTAACAAGGTAAATATAATTAGAGTTAGACGAAGAGGACTCGCGATAATCGTCCGTACAAAGAGGAAGACACAGGACGGGAAAGCCATAAAGGTTTTCTTGTTACGACCACGTCAATTACTGCAGAGCTGTACATATTTACATGAGTGAGTGAGCTGGCACTTTGTTTCCAGGGAGCTGTCAGAAATGGTCAAGGATCCTGTTCATAGGGATTTTTTTAAGAATAGCATATCATCCATTGTTTAGTTATTATTTCGACTGAGTTATCTTAAAATTTCTCGCGTCTCTCTCTCTCTCTCTCTCTCTCTGTCTCTCTCCCCCCCCCACGTCCCCCCACCTCAACTCCGTTGTCCAGGCAATGTACTTCGGAAGGAAAAAAGATACTTCCATTTTAGGAAAAAATAATCTACATACCTTAAAGGGCTGAGGAACTTCACGCTCTGGAAGGTGTACCTGCCCCACAGCCCATAACTCCAGGCCTGAGTAGAGAATCTCATCTCAATAAATTGTAAGGACTGGAATGCATTACTCTTCCCCCCTTTGGGTTGCTTAACATGCATCTCATGTCTCGTCGTAATAAAACGGTGAAAAAATACAAACTAAAACACATTTTCTAAACCAGAATCGATCGCCTCCCTCAAATTGAGACGAGTACCGCACCAATTCTCCCGTCCCCAGTCAGGAATCTTGACGTCTCGTAAATAAAATATAGAGCAAGGAATGAAAATAATTTTCTTATTTGTACCCCCGCACGTCCATACATACATACATACATACATACGTCTCCACGTTTATTTCCATTAGGGGGAAAGGAAATGCTTTGAGGCAGTTTAATTTTAACAAGCAAATTATCATAATTAGTAATAGGGAGTTTTCCTTAAATAAAAAGGTTGGGTGAAGGGATAGATATACATAGATACACTTCTATAGAGATAGGGACTTGTGTGTGGATTTGATATCCACTTGTGCCTCCAAATAGGGTAAGCCTGACAGACACTACAGTATACAGAGAGAAGTTATCCCAGTCCAGCGATGAGTAACTTCAGTTATCATCCAGTAACTTTACCCAAAGGGATCGCTTCCTCCAACTAATGGACCGCGGAGAAGTAGTTAGTGGGAGCAGTACCTAATTATGCAAGTGCAGCTCCCCATCATCATCCACGCTCCCATAGTTGCTCCAGTCCCATTTATAATAATAGTGCATATTGCAATGGAACCATTGGGCATGGGAAGGCCTTGTAGTAGATAGTTGTATAGCCATTCCCGTCTAACCTTTATTCCAGGGAGTTAAATTCCCCTGCAATGAGTTACTTTTTCTTCCACGACCTTACAGACACATACATACATATGTATGTCCATACATACAGTACATGCAGGCAATCCCTGCATAGACAAGTATATGACATTGGCGGTTGGAGAAATTGAGTGCTCTAAGAAGAGAAGATCCTCATATTAGAAGAAGTACCAGGGAGAAAGCTCCGCAAAAGATTATTGCTTCCTTTTCGAGGGTACTCTTTGTTCTAGAGGAAGATGAGCATGTTTGTTCGTAAAAGTGTCGAAGGAAATCCAGCCGAACGATACGATTTTTAGGGGAAAGCAAACTCATCGTCTTCAAGGGCCTTATACTTATAGATCTTGATACCCATATGCTGGGAGGCGTTCCTCCTCTCACAGGAGGAATTTCATATGAGACACACACACACACACACAGGATCCCACTTTATGAGTCAGCTTAACAAAGCATTTATGAAAAGTAGCCACAAAATGGTTTACTGCTCTTATAGTAGTATGACGGGCTGCCATTTCGTACACGCTACGTACATATGGTTGAGATATCCCTGCAGGTTATAATTCCGTATATTTTATCAGATAGTTATAGTTCCTATTGTAAATACATGTGCTTACAATAGGGTGATCTATAGTGGCTGGGATCTAAAAGAAAAAACTAAAGAAAGTTTCGAGTGGTTTCGCACATAAAAAAAACTTGTAAAACTATACAAGTATGTAGGTTTATGAGCAGAGTGCTAAAGATTCCAAGTATTTTTACGCTGCATAAATATTAACATTGAAGGGGGGAGAGAACAAGGAGGGGAAGTAGGGAAGGGAGCGGAAGGGAAAGCAAACAAGCAATTTACTCATTCGTCTCAATGCTTCTCACCAAGAAGCAGGGCATACCGAAACTGTCCGCATGCTCAACAATACAGATAGGTACGACTGTGTGCTCCTACACAATGTGTATCCACTTATGTGTAGTCATGCTACACATAGATATGTATGTATGTCATACCATGCTGATGCATATGGGGACATAGGAAAAGCTATATGCTCATGAGTGCCGGGGTATCTGGAGGAACCTAACCGACAGTAGTTAAATACTTGGAACCCGTACAAATACCTACTACAAATACTTGCATTACAGAAGAGCACTCAGAGAAAGTTTCATGCACATATCCTCTTTTGTTTTGAAGGTTTCGTCCCATAAACTTTTCCAGTGCTGATCCTCAATAGTAGTAGCGAGAGGAGTAAGATAGAGAGGAAGAGGATGTAGGCAGGAGACGAATGACAAGTAGATAACAATACTGTTAGACACACTTTTGTACACGTTTCCCAGCTCCTGCCAAGGGTGGTGCTTTTGTATTAGAATACCATCATGTGGAACTTTTTGCAAATGTTATATGAAATAACGCAGGAGTAAAATAAGAGCTCCTGGGATGCAAACACATCCAAGGCAATATTCACTCCATTAATTTGGCAAGAGTTAATTTTTACGGCCTTCCGCATCATGTCACAGGGTTCATCCCAAAATGTCTATGGTTTTGTCTCCTGGATTTTCCCCCACCAACTTTTTACGCCCCTCAACTTACGTTTGCCTTTATATATGTAATTATATATGTATATGCATGAGCTGCAACACTTTAGGATGGAGCGGGAGAGGGATCATCACGATAGCAATGATAATGACAACGTCCATGTCAGCGAAAAAGGACGACAGCGATGATCTACTAATTCATCTTTCACGGAAAAATGTATACGTGTACCTATATATGTACTTTCAGGGGACTGAGGTGGAGTCTCTTATAGTAATGATACACAAACCCAGTTTCTCCATCCTCCTTTTATGGACTAGTAAACCACGTGGAGGGAAAACTTCCCTATATGTATGTATACTCATGTGAGGTATTGCTTATTGCAGGGAAACTTTCCTGGCGCATCAAAACCCCTACAATATGATACTGTAAAAAATATATTGCAACATGAAAATATAGATAAGTACATAGACATCTGCTTTTACAGTATACGGAAGAATTTTTGTTGAGGAGAATTATTCCACGAACTTTTACAGCCCTGGAAACCCACATCATATAGGAAAGTAGAGTTGATGAGTGAGAATGGTATCGTATAGGACGGTAACTCCGAGTCTTCCAAGCTGTGTGATTTCAAGCATACGATAGTAGGATTCTGGGAAATATCATTCATGCATATAGGGATCCTACACCTAATGAGTTTGAATTTTCCGAGGAAAACAACCCTGGGAACAAGTTTAGAGACAGAGATACTTCCACGCTCAAAGTTAGTTTGCTAAAGCAACTCTTACTTAGTCAAATTATTATGAATTACGGACAAACCCTAAAGGAAAGTAAGCATGCGGAAACGGTCTCCTTGGGAATTAACATCAAGCAGCTTATTCCAAATGCTCATAACTCCACCCACTCAAGACTCCCCTGCCTCAGTGGTTAATAATGCTGGCACTAAGAAATTTTTATACCTACCTGATCCTGTGTTAAAGTAAATAACCCCACTAAAAGAAGGACGACGAAAATATTTGCACAGCTGTCCCCCTGCATTTCTCGGAAATGGAATGTAGGAAGGTGGTATAGAAATTTTTTTTACTGAAGGTGAAGGTATGATAAAGGTTTTAATTTGAGGTACACAAATGTATCGGTAGGTGTAAACATATTACTTGTGTGCATAGCCATGTGCCATGTATGTATGCACAGTAGGTAAAGCAGACGGAGGTAGTAATTAAGGGCATTCTAGGAACTGGATGCCGTTGGATGTGAATAATTCAAACTGAAGTTTCCTATTTCATTTTCAACACCTACCCACTTGTCAGGGACTTAGGAGGTTATTCTTGTTTCAAAGCAGTTTATCGAGTGTTAACTTTAAAGGGTCTTATTTCAGGAGCTAAGCTGGTGCTCATAGTTGTTAATTGCTGGGAAATCTATGGAGATGGATTGACGAGGAGGGGAGGGAAAGTCTCTTAGGTTTAATCTTTGGGAGTTAAAGCAACAAAATAATGTTCCAAGGATTTGCATGGATATGGTTTTTCCCCTTTAGAAATTCTCATCTTGAGCCTTCCATAAACATGGAAGGTTAATTGAAAGCAATCATTTTTACTTCATCTGTCCCTGCTTTAGAATCTTCCTCAATTCATGTGAGGAGGGCTCTGGTTCTGATTTTATATCCTTAGACATTATAGGCATTTCTTTTTATGCATATGTGCACAGGGTCACAGTGGCTTATCATATAGTCCCAACTTACAGAACGAAAGAGGAAATCCTTTCATAAAACAATATCAAAAATCAAAGTAAGCTCACAATTTGATTTCATTTCAGAGAGGATAAGTGCATGTGTGTGTGTGTGTGTGAAATTTTAGCATAAGTTCCTTAAAAGTTTTCCTATTTGCGAGCTAACATAGGTGCATCCATCACAGTCGCTATAGTAACAATTAGAATCTCACAAGTACAAATGACGGGTCAGAAGAGAAATCTAACAAAGTGTGTCATATCAAGAATTAGATCTGTCTGGAAACTGCTCCTGAAAACTTTCATCAAAAGGTGTTTTAGTTCTCACCCGGGGACAGATTTATTACCGGAAAGTTCCGATTGGCATCTAATCTGCTGCCTTGAAAAAGTAGGAGATAAAAAGTGAAAACTAGACTGCAAGTTTTATGTCTCGAAGAGTTTCTTAAAGGAAAGTGTACATTCCGACTCAAGTCTGTCCAAGGGACAAGCTTTTGACTGTCAGTTCAAAAGTAAGTAAGGTGAGGGCTGGGTGGTTTGGAATTGTCTGTACTAGTTTTGTCCTTGTCCAACAAACTACATGTATGTATGTATGTCTTTTAAGGGGATGCCTTGTAAGATTGAAAAACAGAGCTGAGCAAATTTTTTTCCCCCGGTTATTTTGTGTGAAAGGAATTGTAAGAGGTGGAAATTTGGAGCTGGTCCTAGCTCATACAGTAAAGGTTGAAGGGTAACAGTTGGTGATTGGTTATCTTTTTACCACTCGTGGTTTGGTTGTCAGATTGTCGCGGAGCATTGCCTTTGTTACAGAAATGTTCCTGCGGTTCAGCTGATTGCTTTCAATTCTACTGATTGTGAGCTGGTAGGAGTTTGGGGCTCACAAGTTAGTTCCAACGCCATCATGAAGCCCGACATGACATGCCGCATGTGGGACTCTGTTCTCTTGTCCAATTGTTTTTGTTTTATAGATTTGACAAGGACTCCTTGACTCAAATTTCATGTATATAATGGATTGCATAATTGTTTGAGAAGCTTCAGTGATATTCTATTTGGGAATTCCAGGATGCTGTGAGACAAATCAAGAGGACGCCCTGAGCTCCGTGTATGAAAGTTTGGTGACAGGGAATGGGAATGGGGGGAATGGGGACGATTGGGGGAATGGAGGAGTTCCACAGGATGCTGAGTACATCACAGCTATTATCGGCGAGTCGGTTGTCTTCAACTGTCACGTCGAATTCCCGGATGGATACCCCGTCCCCTACATTGTACAGTGGGATAAGAAGGTAAGATGACAAATATGACAATATTATCTCTGTGCCAATTCCTAGTCAATCGTAAATGCAAATAATATGTCATCCTTAAAACTAAACGAAAGTAAACATCACCGGAACATTTCAGTCCTGAGGGAATCCCTACATATTTTTCAGAAGTTACGTAAATACAGTAAACACTTGGACGTCTGTACATGCTATAATGCTATGCTACGTATGCCCGTACTGAAATATATTTTATAAATTCTACTGATCAAGTTGATTAAATCAACTAACTACATATGTAAATGTCTGCCATTAATAATTAATATGGTAAATACTATCAGCACGGTCCAAGCATTAGATGTGAAGTGTTTGTACACGACATTGCGAAATTGATATTTCTGTGCTCAGGAAGTCCGGATATATCCGAAATGATTACATTTTCAGGAGTAGTTTAATGAAAGGTTGGAATTCATGGAAACCGATTAATTTGAGAACCTCTTGGGAGCAGATGAGGGTCTCTCATGACTACCTCATTATGAGCATCTTTGCAGCACCTTGCATATTAAATAATTATATTTAAGCTTAAAGGCGGGAAGAGGGATGAGGCCTACCCCTGAATATTAATTTTATTGGGAGGATGAGTCGGTAACTAATTTTGGATCGAGCTACATATGTAAGTATAACCTATATGCAATCCTTCCATAGACTTTTAAAAGCGTCCGGAAAGAATTGTACGTTCATGGGGCCCTCTCGCGTGCATCAAAGATAGGGTTGAATTGTAAATCCAAGTTATTCTGCACATATTCCATATTTATTGCTGACGTTCTCGACATACCAAGTATCTGAAAGAATCTTTTTTTTAGGTTTACCGCAATTCTCTCTAATACCCAGTCTCATTTCCCTTCCCGGCATCTGCATATAATGTACATACATACATGGTGGGATGGGAAATTCGGGATATTTTAGCATTTCCCTCTCTCTCGTCGTCACGATTGGTATGCAGACAAGGAACATTATATACTTAAGGTTTTCAGCCATAATTCATGGCTTCTCCCACATCGGTGTACAGTAGCAACGTGTAGTTTTTTACTCAAATAGTCTTGTTTTTACAAATGTGACTTCCACTAGGAAAGTATGACTCGCTTATAAAATTTATGTTTTGTATTCCAAAGACATTTTGTGCTCAAAAATTCGTCCCAAAAGGCTTTCCTGTTGTCATCTCCTTTTTATTTATTTTCCCCTCTACTCTATAGCTCTACTATTGATACGTGGTTTCTGGTCTCTCCCTTCATCTGTCATGGTTTACATAATTATATAAATATATGCAACGGCGTTGAACACTTCCAGCATTTACGGTCCTTTCTGGAATGACCTGGAATGTCTCCAATGATAAGGCAGTAGTGTATATGTGTCTATATATGTTGACAATAATAATTGTGCACATACTGACATGTGAGTTTTCGTGAATGAACGTGCCTGTGAGTGTACACAATTATTAAGACACAGTGTTTCATAAGAGACCATGATGACATGCTGCACGGCTTGTGTGATTAAATAAATGACTGTATTTTCTCACTGTGAACTGTGGGTGTTGAGAAACTACTGTGTAATTAGTAATGTACTACGACACGGACTGGGAGAGAGAGAGAGAGAGAGAAAGAGAGAGGACAGAGCAACTTGTTTTGGTTGGGTTGAGGAGGATGTTGTATTGATTTGTGACTGAACAACTGATCAGGGGCTGTAGCCATTGATTATTTAATTTTGTGGTACTCCCTGGTACAATTTATATCCGGATTTATGTAACTCCAGTTATTTGTCGGGTGAGGGTTCAAGGGCAATTGAGTTTCCATGAGATGAAGCCCTTAAATAGGATCTGACGGCATGGATGGTAAAGTAAGACCGATAATCGAAAATACATGTACCCCCGGGTAGTATGTTAGTGGGAATTGGCCATAACTCAGGATTTACAATTCTTCCGGAGACTACATCCGTACATATGTTGGAGTGGTTGGAATTTTAAAGGGATTTAAGGGGGGAAAAGTGGTCGTAACCCTTTCATTGAATGACCAATCATTCAAGGACTATAGACTTGTGTAGGCATTTCCAGTTGATTCATATGACGATAAGAAATCTTCATTTTCACCTATAAACCTTACCCATTCCCTCCTGTGAATATTGCAACTTGCGATGGTAATTTAGCTCTGTGAAATGCAATTTTCTACTCTAGTAGGCATTTAGGGATTTAAATCTCCTCTCCCTCAATTCTCCCGCTCACACAGAAGAGTCCGACTCAAATTTACTTTTGTGTGCGGAGTAGGTCTGTCTGTTCGGGTGGATCTGTGTACTGTCTCTGGTATCTGCGGGTTTTAGATTTGGGCAAGTGGAAGGAAAGGGCTCAATATTACAGTTGCTCCCTGAATGTTCCTCATGAATTTAACATCAAGGATATTCAGGGCTCTGCATCTTTTGTCTATTTTTGAGACTGGTCTCCATAGCCCTAATAATATGACTGCCCCCTCACCGGAATACATGTCGACCACCATATTGCACTTGCTTCTTGAAATGTTCTCCTGGAAGAAGATAGAGAGTGGAATTCCCAAAATATATCACTACTCGGAGGTTTCGTGAGAGCATGTGTCTGTCTGCCTGGCTCGCTGTCGCACTTTACATTGATATTTTAGTGCCCTTTTCTGGCCTCCTCTTCTTTTCATGATACAATTTATGGATATTTAATGAGAGCAGACACACCGAAATGTACAGTTGTAAATGTTGCTCTACTACTGTACAAGACCCCAGGAACATGTGCATATTTGGGGGGAAGGCAGTTCCCACTGTCCTACAGACAGACGTAACATACGCCCAGGTATGTATCTCCCTGTAAAATCACCCAGCTCATGTGCATACATATGCACCCACATGCACCGGAATGACAGAGCTCCGTACATTTTGAATCATCTTGGAAACTGATGCTGTGTGTTGGTCTCACGTAGACATTTAGCATGTACATACATATGTAGCTGGAGCTTGTACGTACCTTGGCACGGGCCTCCACTATAGTCAACCTCAGAATTTCAAGTCTTCTTCAACCACGTTGAATTCCCGCATGATTTCTCCTCCTTCCCCACGAACTCCGTCTCGTTTCATTTCTCGATTTATTTTGTCTCAAGAGTGATGAGAGTAATTCTGTCTGGAAACAGTGCTCTGGACCGTGGCTACTGCAATAGGAATGATTTCGATCTTAACTACTACTACTATAGCTCTCCTGATAGCGTCATACCCTGTACGATCCGAGGATCTACGATATATCACACTGTGATTGTGTGTGTGTGTGTGTGTGTATGTACTCAACCCTATGTAGCCACCTGGACCGTATAATCATCAATTACTGCAGTCACCTTGTATAATGAAAATTTAACTATCATTTGCTCCCTCCCTGTCTCAACAAGCAATGCACTCTGAAATTCCTTTTGTGTACGCACTTTGCCCCTAGTCATTACTCCTTTCCCCTTTCAAATAGCTTAAACTGAATTATTAAAATTAGACCTCCGAAATAGGGACTCTCTTGGCACGGTGCATGAATCAGGTGCATTTCTCCTGTTATTGCACGATCACCCCAGAAGTTCCATTTATTTCAGATGATACTTATACACTCATGTTTGTAGGATCTGTCCATAGGACGTACATATAGGGACATCCGCGAAGAAAACAAAATGTGATGTAAAGAGGTTCACAATATCAGCACACGTGGTGCTTTTCATGCTTAAATTTTAATGCTAATTTCAACTGCATCCATGCAATTTGCTGTTTCATTGCCTTTAGCTAAATTACAGGAACTGTTCATGCCTCGAGAGTAAACAAGTGTGCAGTAAATTCTCAGACGTAGGGAAATGTATGTATAATATTGTTATATGTATATACATAGGGCATGGACACACCTGCCGGTAAGTATGTATCTCCATGTCTTAGTATGTAGTAGTACTGGAGTACATTATATGGGCTCTTTCCTAGTAGCAATAAAATATCCGTAAAAAACTAATCCGGCTAAAAAATTTTACTCAGCTCTTTAATCACCCATTTGAAGTTTCCGAATGGGAAATATTGGTTCAGGTTGAGCGTTTTTCTTCTCAAGTACCTAAACCGTACGGTGATATATTTATGCATCTACGTTTAGAAAGGGTAATCAAAAAATGAAGTACAAGGGAAACAAATAGAAAAGTAATTTTTCTTTACGTTAGATGTTTCTTTCATCTAGGGTTGGAAAAGTTGGAGTTTATGAGTCCACTAACTGCATGGAGTTATGGAGTGGAGGAGATATTTCTATGGAGCCGTATGCTCCTTTTGAGTGTAAGTATAAATATATACATACAGGGCTCCGAGGTACAAGAAGTAGTGAAAGAAAGGACATGAACTACTGCTACATGAACTACTAATAAAGTAAGTTGTTCCAATATAAGATGGAGACATTTCCTGTATAATAATACTCATAGGTTTTTCTATATAGCCCCCACCAACTTCCATCAAGATTGTTTGTTATCTCCAGGCTGAAATATACGAACTAAGGGAATCGAGGTGAACCTCAAGGTACATAATATTCAATATTTATTGCCAATGACACAGAGCAAATTGCATTCTTTCATCTTTTTCTTTTTCGCTCCTGACAACTTTTTCATGTTTCCTATTTCATCTCGTCCCCCTTGCAAAACGCCACTAGTATTTCCACAGTACCCTGATCTTTCCAAGAGTTGACACTGTGACGAGATCGTGATCCTCATAGTAAAGGGAAGGATCCTATAAGGCGTACCTACATACATGCCGGCTAATAAATAGTTATATCTATAATAATTACATATAAGTGCGGAATCCGTACTCTACGTCTACAGCACAGCCCGTATGGCGAGCAGAATAACAAAGCGAATTTATTTCCTATAAAATCCTATCGTATGGAAAAGTATGTACATACATACGTACACATAAGATCTAGGACCCATGTAGTAATTTTCTACAAGTATGATTATAACTTGAGCTTTTTCCTGTTAGAATTTACGTTTCCTGTCCTGAATCCTGAATAACATATCCTATCGTACAGAATATCAATCCGGGGAGAAAGTATTCTGATTCCATGAAAAGAACCCTTCCTTCCGAATTTCCAGTTTCACATTTTCTCACAAAATATTGATACTTGAGATGTCTCGAGCATTTCCGTGCACAAGTTCTAAAACAGTATGTACAACTGTTCAGGAGGGCTGAATTTGTGTGTGTGTGTGTGTGTGTATGTGTAGGGTGTCAAGGAATCTTATCAGACTTGAACATTACGGCAGTGTTGCGATACAGTGCACATGTACATGAAGTCACAATTTCAAGGAAACGCTTCCTATTGGAATCATCCTACTATTTCCTATTGCCAGTCATCCGCTCCTGTTTGCAAGCTTTTGCAAACCTTTGGGATTCCCTAACTTGAGTTTTACTCCGAATTTCACTTGTTCATACATATATACATCTGTTGTACATATGTATATGGAACTTTTCGTCCAAAGGTTTTCTCTTCTAACAAAGTTGACTTTGTTTTGTGGGAATCCCTTCAACGTCAACGTCACGTCATGCTTAAAATAATATCTCCGACAGTTCAGAAAATTTTTATTTTTCCAGGTTTAAGTCGACTTTTTCCAAGGAAATTCTTGACTTCTCACAGAAAGTCAGATTTATATTTTGGAGTTGATGAGAATGTCCTGACATCAAACTAACCCTGGCTATTGACAATATTGTAACGTATTTGGCAAGTAATAGTCAGTAGATTAACATTGTACTCAATATCAAAAGAGAAAGTCCTTATTTTATGTTTATGGAATTTCATCATGAATTTGATGCAGATAATATTCTCTTATTCGGTCTTCCCCGTAACATCTGTATGTCATTGAATCAAGTCTAACTCCATTCCCCTCAAGTTTCTTTATGCTAGTCCTTTGCTGAATTTTTCTTCCTCGGAAAATTTTTTATTTCGCAGAAACTCTTCCTCCGGCTGTAGGCAATACGGTCATGAGTATAGGAAATTTTCGGGAGTGTGCTGTAGCTTTCTCCAGCACAACTCTACTCTAGCTTACAGTGTTCCAGCCTTGATATTTTCTTTAGAGGTTTTTCCTTCCCTCCTGGCACGTACCATATGATACGTTCCACGTATCAATTCATGAACGATTTTGCGTCTGTTTTCTATAGCATCTAGTGCTGTAGTATGGGTCTATATCTTGAGGCGTACAATTGAGACGGAGCCTTTTGGGATGGTGAAAGGAAGGAGAGAGAGACTGGAACGAACTTACGTACACACTGATATGGTAGCTGTTCCTGGGTTTTTAGAGGTGCTTGTTTCCTTCTAGAAAAGTGTATTTTAGGGATTAAAACGACCGAGTGCCAGAATTTTGAGGAAGGGCTATGAAAGAGGACCGGGGGAAGGGAGGCTCGGTAGTGAAATATCCAACCTAACTCTCTCCTAGGTTGTTGGACGGGTTGAGACCAAAGTTAGGAGATTTGTATGTGCCGAGAGAAGAACGTGTCTCCCTGTGCTTTGTATTTATTCCTGTACTGGAAGGATACGATAGGAACATAAGATAGGAAATACATAGGTATGATTGAACTCCGTGCAAAAGGGAGGGGATATGCTACAGGGCGAGTCCCTGCGACTACTGGTCGAAGGTATACATGACACAGTTGTAGCCTTGTAGCTAGCTCTAGTATTAGAAGGGCCGATAACCGACAGAGAAGGAGAGCACAGGAGAGGCAGTTAAGCGAAAGTCGACAAATTCAATTGCATTGCAAGGCAATTCGGAGTGGCGGCCGCGCTCTAGCCACAACACACAATGTCAGTTTTTATATCTTTACGCAACATTTGAGATCACCCCAAGAATTTCAATTCAGTGTCTTTTGGAATCAATGAGAGAAGAGAGGGACTACCAAAGAGCCGTGGGAAGTCAAGAGGACTCCTGCCTGGCTTCATGGTTATGCACTGGTTTTTCTCTCATCGTTTCCCTTTGTATTTTTACTCCTCTTTTTTTTTTCTCAATGTATAAAACCTCATTATTTCTATTCCTCTGGAAGACTCAACTTTTCCCTTTCACTCTGAGAAATAGTAGGGAGAAAAAAAAACTAAACTCAAAACCACAAGAGCTCTCTTCTCCAATATCTCATATTCTGTATAGAATGAAGGGTTAGAGAAAGCTCAACTTTCTCTTGTCTTCTCCTTCTGAGTCGATTCCAAGCATATGCCCTGATCTTGCACGGTGTATCACAGTTAGTTTTGATTTATTTCGGACTTTCTCCAGAACTTCCTGCAAGATTGGCACATTTTTTATGCCTGAGTACAGCATTAGCCCCCATAGCAGGGGCCACAAGGTGAGAGACATATGCTTTCCCCCAACTTCTTTTTTATCCCGGTATACAATTGGTCAACTCCGAAGGTGTTGCAATGCATGCTTATAGATTGCTATGCATAAGTGATCTCTTATTTCAATGGAATATGACCGACCCCACTTTGTGTTTGCCAAGCATCCAGGTTACTTTACAGTCAACGCCGGACTACTAGTATATGAGAGAGTGATTTACAAACTTCACCTTTACAGTATGTACGTGACATAGGGACCTTGTAGGGAGCAAGGATCTATGTACGTATCAGGTATACACTCAAAGTAGGTGTTTTTATGGGACTGAAAGCTTCTACAGGGAACAAATCCATCCGTATGTGCATGGTTGATGCATCCATAGGAAAGTGCGAACTAAGCATTAATCTAGTCTGCGTGTAGGAAGATAGATGGTCACATTTCTTCCAGAGTAAAACTTTGAAAAGGCAGAAAATGTATGTAATTTTTTTGTCTGGATCACTTCCTCCTACTCTTCCCCGTCTTGGGTACTTTCTCCTCGGGAATTATAACAAGTGACTGTATCTTCTCATAAAAAGCCGGGTGGAGGGGAGGCTTTATATCCCTTATAGGATCTTAGGTGCGGCGGGGTATCTTATATCTATATTCTATAGTGTACATATACTTAAGGGATGAGACACGTGGCGGAATGGAGTCTCACACTCTGAGCTGGCGGAAAGTGTCTGGAGCCTTTTGTTTTGGCAGGAATCCGATTCTTTAAGAAAAGCTTCAATCTCAGAAATGTACATATAAGTATTACAGATACGCACTACTTTCGGAGAACCTACCCGCTCTTTCACTGGAGGTGTTAAGTTTGCTTCCGTGTAAGGGAAAAAATTCAATCTAACTTGTATCACTTCCTCCGCTCTCTGTCTCTCTATCTACGGCTCCGGCACATTTCTCACCCTTCATCTTCCCATATAGTTGGTATGCTGGCGCTACAGGAAGTCATGCGTACATACGGGGATGAGCGTATTAACGTTTAACGCGCAGCTGACAGGAATTCCTTGCTCTCATATTTTCTAAATAAGTAAATGTCAGGTGCTTGGAGGTTCGTATCTTTCCCCAGCCACTATATCATTACGGTTGAAATTGTACGAAATTGATTTCATATCATATTGATATTATCATCCATTTGCTTTTTATTTGATTTCCTGTAGGATTCAACACTCTTCTCAATCCTGGTTTCCTCTCTCTCTCTCTCTCTCTCTGTTTCAGCTCGACAGACTGGGAGCAGTCGACACCCCCAATAAATACACGATCAACTCTCAACCTATCCATATACAAGATATAACTTTAGTTTTGCCAAGCCCAATCTGTAGATAGGAAAGTTTTTTCCAAGTATTTTCTATTAGAAGAAGTAGGAGAGAATCAAATATCTACTTTCCCTGGTATTTTTCTATTTCAGAGTGGGAAATGTGATGCGTTATATTGCCTTGCTAAGTAATGTCGCAATCGTAGCCTGGTCAGGGCTAAAGTCCGAAGATAATGCGCTTGGTAGAAAATCAAAAAATAAGTGCTTGCTTGATCCAGACTGGTACCTTATGGTCAGGATTTAACAGCACGGGTATAAATGTGTTGTAGAAGTAAAGCATATAAATAAAACAGCACAGAAGGAATTTTCGTAGCCTTGGGTACAGTATACATATGTGCCTGCAGATTAAATGCACGTCCAAGAAACTTTTAGGTATGTAGGGTGACGTATGTACATACTTACATTGTAGATAATTTTTAGGACTAGTGCAAAGGAGCTTAGGAAGAAAGGAGAAAAGAAAAGAGCAACATTTGACTTTTGACTGACTCGACTTGTCTGTCACACGTTTTGAGTACTGGCATGTCTCTTTCATTTTCGGCTTACTTTATTTCATTTCGTTTCTGGTGGTCTCAAAAGACATAAAAAGTAGGAGTTTGAGTAAGGTCATACATATGGGGAGAGCAGAGAGCTCCAGTTCACAGTCGGGCACCATCAGGCCATAAGATGCAGCTCAAGCTGTTTTCGCAGAAGGTATATTCTGTACAGAAAGACATTCAAGGGAGAAGTTAAAGTCGACGACGACAGCCTCGACAGGGTTTGAAGCCTGTCTTTGTGACGGTGCATACTACATACATAGATACATATGTCTGGACAGTCATATAATAGAATCCTACAGGATTTTCTAGTCCCTATAGTATCTACTTATAATGTAAACTTGTAAAATGCGCTTCTTAAGTCAAGTCAAGGAGGGGAGTGGTGACACCCACCCAGATGCATCTCTATTCCACGAAAGAGTATAACTTTCTACTTCAGAATTACCGAGGCAGAGGAGTGAAAGTTCCAGGTTTTCCCAGCACCCTATTCTCCCCTGAAGAGTCTCCCTTAGGTTGTTGTGGATGCCTTTAAGAGTAAATTGTAGAGGTACTTTTGTCCAAATAAACGTACAGTTTGACGATACGCTGGGGCACTGTTTCACAAGTTTAGTGAAAGCCGTGCTCAATTTTACTTTTACTTGTTGACTTTTCACTCCATTCATTTCGTGTCCAACGTGGGTTTATGTAGGGTGGGTATTTCCAGGCTGTAGCCAATAACCGGTCGTATGCATGGGAATTCCAGTAATGCTTGTGGTATGTGCCTGGGTGAGGATTCTAAAATTGACCTTACTACCATCATGCTTCCTCTTTTACAAGAATCTACAATAGGTTCAAGCACCTCCGTTGGTAATAGATTTCGGTTTGTGCACATGTAATATGTATATATACCCTTATTCATGTGCATACATACATATGTTCCTATATCTATACATAAATAAGCTACTTCCAGTCCTAGAGCATACTACATAAGAAACACTGTTCGGTCATTTGACTGAATACGAATTGAATATGGTTCAATACTGTAGGATCCGAAATGGTGGCTTGGAGCATCATCCCTACTAAAATAGTTAGTAAAATAGTCACTAAAATAGAGTAGAGCGTAGGGCTAACATGGATAAATTGGCATGACTCATTCAAGAATTATTGCGATAAGATGTAGGAATTACGAGGTAAATGTTCCATTATACTTCCCGCTTTGGTGTCTGACTTGAGACTCGTATTAATGTTTTAACCGGAGCTACAGTGCTAGCTACTACATGTCCTTATGAATATACATAGCCTAAAAGCATTGAGGATCATATCAGTCGAACAATTCCCTATTTTTAATATTGGCCTTTGAATTATCCAGACGTACTATTAATATCCCTAACAGCCACAAACAGAGCTAAAATTAAACATGGTAATAGCTCAAGGGACTAGCTTCCCCTAAAAATGAACCCGAAACAAGTCATAATTCAGACCCCAGAGTAAGAAATGCAACCAGGGTCTGTGTACAGTTGTGTTTACAAGATAAACAAAACTTGAGGGGGTTTTTGTTGATGAGTAAGATAAACAACTCTGAGTAGGTATTTTATGCCAGGGTATGCATTTCCAAGAAAAAGGCCAGGAAGGGGGAGAAAGTAATTTAAATCTGACAAGTCCCTTTGTTTTTATTAATAATGTCTTTTGAACAAACCAAAACTGAAATGAACACGGTGGAGACACGCTAACTTGATGAAAGTCTTTCACGGTATTGAAGTAAATTAAAGATAAAAGTAAACGAAAGCCACTCATTCGTCCCTGCTCACAATTACAGTGTCTACATTTAATTATTTACCTTCCTAATGTACAATGGAGCACGGTACACCTATCCCTTTGTGAGCTTCTGGACCGTGTGTCATTTACTATGAAAGTTTTTTTTTTTACAAGTTTTTTTCTTTCAAAGGATCGGGACAAGGTCAAAAAAAAATGTTTTAAGAGGCTATAAAAAATCCAAATTTTTTCTCACTTTCAACAACTAACAATACACTGTATTATTTTCCCCATGGAATCGGAAACTCCTTGACTTTGCCAACTTTTTACAAAAAAACCAGCTCTCCATCCCTTTGTCGAGCCGTACGTTATTGCATATGAGCATTATGCTCTGTATAGATTTTTGTGAAGGCGGCGAGAAACTCGTTTGAACTCTTCAATGTAAGAGGGTTTCCGGCAGTTTGTCGTATGAATAATGTTCCAGGAGTTAGGGGTAGATGTAGATACATACATGTCCATATATCTATACTTATAATACAATGCTGATGCTAGAGGGCTAGAGAAGAAAAGGCATCTGGGCTTATTTTTAGTCACGATAGCTTTTTGTTAGTTTCTTCCTCCGCATACCTTTTTAAACAAACTGGAGACCATTGTGTGCTTTTCTTGACGTGAGTAACTCTGGGTAGTTTATATGGATCGGAACTGGTTCGTACAAGGTGAAGTTATGCGTGCAAAGGGCTACGGCAAAGCTAGCACCAACCCCATTGCATGTACAGCCGCACTTTGCTGGAACACATTGTAGTAGTTGGTAGTAAAGGTTGTTGTTGTCGTCGTAAAAAACCATGTCAAGATTGACTATGTATTGAATACAGCTTGACATTAATATTATGACGGGAGTGTGTTTTTATAACCTGAGCTACACATCCAGGACATATGTACCCTGGACATTAGCTCCGTTTACATATGCCGAACAAATGTAGATACATATGGGTGTTATGTATCTACGTTCGTACATACATAAGTATCTACATACATATGTACATAGAGAACAGTTCCGAATCCAAGGAGCCAGCTCATGCAAATGACTCCTTGAACAAAAGCAGTTCCCTCGTCAACATCAACTAAGTAAAGTCAGCGTGAATTTATTGATTAAACTCAGTATGATTTTAATGATGCGGTTGTAGTATTGCAGAGCTTATTCCAGTCCCCCTCAGTTTTGCTTTCTTCCCTTTCTTTTTGTTCAGACCTTCCCACACGTTCGGAGCTCTTGGAAAGACTTTCTCAAACTCAATTGAATGACATTATCCCTGGTGGCATACTGTCCATCCCTAGTACTTACATACACAGCTATTCCAGTATAATTGGTTCCAATACCTACGTATGTATAGTTGCATATTTTAAATGTACTGCATTTAACGGCGAACACCCTGGTACAGTAATTGTATACTGATGGTAACGTTCAGATGCATGTACCTAATTGGCTAGATGTATTGTACGTATCTTTGTAGATATGTACATATGTACGTCTTTAATAAGAATTGATACATATAGCTTGGAGAAAGGTAACTGCACAGAGTAAGGAAATGAAGGAAGGTTGTAGTAAATACTATGAGGAACGGAAAGTAATAGGAGAGAGAGAGAGAGAGATTCAAATTTTGAAGGCACACTTGTCTGCAAGTTCTGCTTTATGATCGTTCTAGTTGACAGCCGCATTTGTCTATTAATTAGCATCCGAGTCGAGTCGGTTTGGCTCCCACTAACTTCCGCCCTGATTTCGTCTCAGGCTTTTCTTTCATTACGATGTCACGTCAAGCATGACTTCGGACGAGCTTTTGAAAGGCAACTGGAGACGGGCTTTCTTATTCCACAATTACTTGTAGACTGGTAGCTACATACGGACAGCCCATGCCATTTTAATTATTTGAAGTCAGGGCTGGGGACGACGGTCGTCATTCTTGTACATGTTTATGAGTATATTGATTACATTAGTCATTTATAACGAGTTGGGTGGTTCCGGAGGTATATGGACTGGAGGCAGTATTACAGGGACGTCTGGGAACAAGCAAATATTGAATAGTAATGAAAACTAGGATTTTTTTCTAATATTAGATATATATATATATATGGCCTGTTAGAAAAACACTGCCTCAGAAAAGGGTTAATAGTTTCTACAAGATTTTTTTCATGAAATTCCCCTACCACTGGGTGGCCTTACTGATTTTTGAGGCAGACAAGTCTATTTTTAGAGAAGTTTCATGAAAGTGGATATAACATTAGCACAAAAGCAAAGAGGAGATACCGCCAGCTAAGAAGTCAGAAATTTATTTAAATATCTTATTATACAAACATTCACTGATTTCAGAAGTGAAAGCAAATATCTACAAAAAAAAACCATTTGGAACCATTATGTAATTTTAAAATTTAGAGCCTTGTAATCTTATGAAACATCCAGAATTTATTATAATATAGAATTTCGGGGTTACTCTCTACAATGTTTATTCAATGCTTAGGAAATCAGAATTGCTTCTTAGCCACAGATATGCTAGATACGATACTTGAGCGTGAAAGCAATGCCTGACTTGTTTCAGAATTCTATATCAAGTTAGACAGTGATGGACGTCTGACGACTGCACGTCATGACAGTTCCCAGCCGTACACACTGCAGCTGATATTGATATTGACTGAATTTCCACAGTGAATGCATTGCTACTGTGTTGGTGGAAGTAGATACATGACGCATATCTATAAACATGTATTTTTTTTCAATGCATTCTTGCAACAATGTTCCGCTCCGGTAGGAACCTCTTCATAAGACATATTCCTTGATTATTTCAAAGGCTAATGCTGCTCTTGTTCCTGTAACGTTGTGTAAACAAATGCCTTAAGTAGCTTAACTGATAGGATTGTGTTTACATAATACTAGATATATCTACTGGATTTTTACATTTACATTTGTTCCCCATGTTACACGCTCCATTTTACCTTCTTTGAGGAGCTCTCTCGACATATGATGAATGTTTTGGGTTCGCCGTGGAGACGCCAAGACTCGGGAGCAGAGGATTTAGATGTTGTCCAGAGCAGTTGTGTATTCCTTTAATTTCCGACGTCAGTCAGGCCCCCTTATGACTTTTCCCGATTGGGCCCAACTCCTCATGATAGCTTACAAGCTGGATTTATCCGCCCTATTGAGTCTACAAAGCTGACAGAGAAGGTCATCGGAGTAGTTTGTATTCATGAAATTTTACGCCGCTCCTACAAAAAGGATCTCAATCATATGGAATATTGATGATGGTCTTTACAATGCACTTTCCCGCTAAAAGGAGCAGCATTTGACTCCTGTGAAATGTATATGGTCTTATAAGGGAGAAAAAAATAGCATTGTGGTGAACGGTTCGGAAGGAGCTCAAATATTTTTCCCTTAGGCAAAATATCCCCTTAACTCTAATATAAGAGAGTCTCGGCTAGGACTGCAGCAGTGATGTCTGGATTCCCGAGAGTGGGAGCAGGTTGTCCCTGTATGTACAAATATCGGAGAAATTTTCTTACATTTGGCATTTTCAAGCGATGAGTAGTAGTAGCTTTGAAGGAGAAATGACGTTATTAGTTTAGTGTGTCAGGATCAGGGTATCTACACAGTCGTTGGAAGAAAGGATGATGAATGGGTTTTCAACCACGCGCCATCACATTTGGATTGTTTAACAGTTTGTAGGTGACAACATTTGGAGGTGTCACAGGCAATATGCCAACTTATTGATACGTAGATACGTATAAGACCTGGAGCTTATATCCTCAATTGTAGCAGACAAGGTGTATAGTCAAAAGCAAACAATGTATTAGTTGTTGCTTGCCTAAAGTAATAACGGACGGATGGGAAGGACGACACACGGAATGGATTTTAGATTACTCCCATCCCCTACTACTTTCTCCTGATTCTGTTTAAATGAAAGATAAAAATCCCTTTGGCAGCATCAGCCACTCTCAATGAAATCATATTGGACTGGACAGCCTTTCCAGGGAGCACTTTCTTCTGGGAAGTCAAGACGTCGTTATTTTATTTTTTTTTTACTTGTTACATCAATATCCATTCATTTCATTCATTTTTTTCCAAGGAACATGTCGTTTATCTCATTTCATCTCCTGACTCCAGAACTCCAGATATCTATGTATTTATTCCTTTTAGTTATTCTTGGGTGGATCCAGTCTTGTGAATGCCCATAATAAATTTCAAATTTTAAATTGGGTTAATATTTAAATACTTTTTTTTTATACTAGAATCGTTTCACGGAATGATTTAAGGATCGGTTGTTAATTTTGTCAAAGTATGGTTCTGAGAAGGGACACAATGCGCTAGCTCTCTTATAGCAAGAGCCCTCATCCCAGTACCAATATTTGGCCCCTTGTAGATACTCATAAGCTTTTGTAAGGAGAAAAGTAAACATTGGGGAAGACAGTGTCTAAAGAATTTGGATCCTCTGGAGGAAATGCTTTTGGAAGCATGTGTCTGAAAGTGTGTTTCTTCTGTAGTAAACATACATAATTACATACACTCTAGAGTCGGAGCTCCTGTAAAAATATTTTGTAAATTGCACCCCATCAAGTATACAACTAGCCATAATCATAAATAATTTCATCTCTGGAGTTAAATTGTATTAATTTTAATGGGTGGAAAGTAGAACGTTTTACCCTGTCTTTGGGCAGGAATTATTGTGATGTCAGCTGTAAATAAATAAACGGACGGTTGTCGTCTCCTCTACAGAGAATGAGTGCACTTGTTTCCAGGGAGCGTGTAATCCTGGAAGAGTTACATTTATAACTGGGTTGGATGCTTTTACGTCCCGTTATGACGGGGTTCCTGAAAGGATTGCTTTTTAGAGGTGCATTCCCACACGTAAATAGATAATGGTCATTAAAATATATAACCAGGTTGAAATTTCACTGGGGTGGGGGGGGGGGGTGGGGTGAGAGAGGTTCCCTTTGGATCCAGAGGAACTAGATACTAAAAATATATCTGGAGAATCTTAAGGATGAACGTGTGGAGGACCGTGGGAGGATGCTAATATGTGTTACATGGAACAAGTGAAGGTTTGAAGTATAACCCGTTAAAATGTTTTTATGTTGCAGGGAGTGGAGATTCCGATCCATATATGGTACGACGGTTACCCCACACACACCGGAGAAAATTACGTAGGTCGGGTGGATCGAGTAAATCCGAATAGTTCTTACGGCCAAGCTTCGCTCAATGTAACTTCAATTCGGGAGTCGGATCGTGGATGGTATAACTGTCGAGTTTTTTTCCTCAACCGGAGTCCAGCACCCCAGAGTAGTAAGAATATCAGTGGGAGTTGGTACCACCTCGATGTTCATGCTCCTCCTCGATTCACTCATACTTCCGATGATGTTGTCTATACTAAAATCGGCAAAAATATTATTCTTCATTGTCGAGCTGAAGGCACGCCCGCCCCTGAGATTGTCTGGTAAAGAAATATTGCATATCTTTTTATCCTATATGATTTATTCATTGAAGCTTCACTTTTGTCAAATACATTATTACAAACAATCTATCTTATATTATCCTCATTTCCACATTTTCACCCGCCTGTCTCCCCGGACACATTAGCACTAGACGGATTCCCAACTCTTTACTCCTTCATCACTTTATCACTTGTTTATCTCCCCCGTCCTTACTCCTCCTTGAGCTTCAGACCTGTGGAACTAGCGGGGTGTTGTTTGTATGCAAATCTCAAGACAAAAGGAGATATGTGAGAAGGGAATCGTTGAATCCTTTTAGTCTCAACTTAAGTTACATAATTTGCTCAAGGAAGCTCATGTTTCTCATTATTTCTCCTCTCCTTCCACCTTCCTATCCTATTTCTCTCCTATGCTTCGCCCATGGAATGAATGTATGCATGAACACAAATTGCTCCCGCGTTTGTAATATAATTATGTATATATATGTATCTACATACAAACTAATTCTCAGTACAGATAGCAGTTCTTCATTTGGGATCTTGACAGGCTTCATTTTTAAGTGTGCCCGTTTGTATGTACTGTTTACGTGGATTGAGAGACGTACATACATATGTATGGATTCATTTATGTGATCTGTACTGGTGTATGTAATTACATATGTACATACTGCTCCAATCTATCTCTGGTAGAATGGTAGTTCTGTTGAAAAGGAGTAGGATAAAAAATTCTGGGAATATTTCTCCTATGGAGTGCAATTTGTCTCGTTAGCAATTCATTTAATTTAGACTGTAATTTAATTCTTTTTTATTTCTAATAAAGTACTGCTTCCTTCCAAACATATATAGAGGTTTTTGAGCTTGTGATCTTGTTAAAATTAATTAGAGTCAGTTATTTTTAGTAACTTCAGAGAAGACAGTGAGGATCACAAAGAAAGATTCCTTGCATGAGGAAATTAAGGGTTAGCAATCTAGCTGAGGACCATTCTTTGACTACTAGGCTGCTCACTTTTATGGGGAAAGTTGGAATTTTAAACGCTCCTAATGTTTACACATAACCATATTTATTCAACTGGAATTACTTCCTTTAGTGTTTCCTCTTCCCTGGAAAATATTATTTTTAATGGGCTCTGTATAATCAAGATTACGATTACTCTTTCAACATGGTCCTCCACTCTGACGTAGATTTGCTACAGTTTAAAAATCTAAATACTTTCCTTAAAGTCAACGACTTTGGGAAGTGAAGATAAAAAAAACAATAGTCAGGCTCCTGGATGGTATTCAAGCTACTAGGATTTCAAGAGTCAATGGTTGAAGGTTTGAAGGGAGGGATTTAAGTGACTGTAGCTTCGGCTCAAGTTGAAATTCATCCACTTGTCATCACTCCAGTGAATTTTCGACAGTCAACTGTGCAGATGTAATTTCAATTCCAACATCACATTAGCGCAGTGTGTGTACTTGACTTTGCAGTAGTGGAGAGCACTTGAACGAACACGGTCACGTAAGCTATGATTACGTTATATTCCAAGACGTAATTACATATATTTATACTTACAATAATTACTCATACATATCTACATATGTAGTTTGAACGGGAGTTAAAACAAATTCAAACTTTTTAAATTACTGGATGTGCAAGGGCTCAATACTGGGTTCATACACATGTGATGTGTCAGGTCTGAGTGTGACAGGAACATTTTCTCTTTATCTCTATCGTGATATCTCATGGCCGTATTGGTGATCCAAATAGACAACTGTAATAATTCATGCCTTTAGTGATGGAGATTGATTTTAGCAAAATAGTTTTGTCCAGTGACATTTGTTTAAATTATAGTAAGAATTTATTACTTGCAATAAAAAGTCAATGCTCATACCATCTGGTAAGGATATGTGAGTTAGAAAAATATTTGTATTAAAAGTTTGAATCAAAGAGAACCTGACCCTCTTACAGAAATAGCCACGAAACTATGATTACCAGCAATTTTGTTCGATGCCTTCCAAATTATTTCCTGTCTCTCCCAATGCTCTGCAGTGAAAGACCAGAAAATACATACCTAGGATTGTGTTTGCACGAAACTTAAACTCTTAAAGCAGCTAACTTTCCCATGAGTGGAAATGGAAACAAGAGAGTGTAATAAAAACCCAGCTTTAGAATAGAACTCCCTGAATAAGAAATGAATGTCTGTAAGTTGAATTATGTAGATATGTTTACATAAGAAAAAAACTACTCTTAGGTAGTTAATTACGGAAATGCGTTCCACTCTGCCCAAATATTTAATATTATAGTATTATTCCTGTTCAATAGGATTTTCCCAGCCCACGCAGTATTTGTCATTATTAATGAATATGTGAATTAATTCCCTTTTTTATGGAACTCCCTGTGGGCTCCAGTATTTCTGAAGCCTATGTTTTTTGAAATATTACCTGGTCCTTGTGATTCCATCAGTACTTCACTTAATTTTATATTTGGATGCTTCCAGAAGTATGTACATACGTACATACATGCAACATGCATACTACATCTAGGGAGCGAATACCTTTAATGGCTTTCAATATGCCCACTCCCAATCAGTAATAATACTGACATTCGTCCACTTTTGTAAACCCTGAAAGGGAATACACTGGAGTGGGAATGATAGGTACTTGTCCAGCTATTTGAGGATTTGGTTTCTGAGTACATTCATCTCGTCAATTGTAGTAATTAATTAATTTAAAAATTTTACGTAATTAGATATAATTACCTGTAATTATCTATCTAAAGTAGTGTACTGAATGTTGTACCCCTGCTACTGCACTGTATTACAGGATAGATATGGAATTGTTTATTTACTAAGCAACTCTGTGATGTAAGGTTTGGGAGTATGTATATGGAACAGACCATATAATTTCAAAAAGCGTGAGTCTACTTTTAATGCATAAATAGAGAGAGAGAGAGAGAGAGAGAGTACTATTAATGGACCAACTTGTTAATTAATCGATAGTGTATGATTACGTGTGATTTAGTTAAAATAAGTACACTAGTGACGTACAATCTCCTGTGCTCCAGGGAAGGGAAGAGATAAGGCCGTGGGAAGGCAAAGTGAAGAAAAAATAGTTGTAGCGATTATTCGTGAAAGTTAGAAGACGCTTTGGAATGGTTAATCTGAAGTGGAAAGGAAGCATTTGCTGCTACTCCCTCAAACTCACACTCAGACTCAAGCCTCGTCTCCTCTCATCTCATTTACGCCTCCTGAGTTTAACTCAAATTGCAGTTTAATTTATCTTCGTTAATTTGCAATGAGAAGAGACAGCAAAGAAATCAGTCAGGAGGTTTTAATTGTCTGCGGCAGCTGGAAACTGATATTTCCTTCCGACATCAAAGAAACAATTAAAAGTCATGTCATGATTACTTCTCATCCATTTTCCCATCTACAGCCAGCAACCAACTCAGCCTTCCTATTCCGCTATATGCTTTGCTGGGTGTTTGTGTGCTCGAGAAGGAGAGTCATGGACGAGGGAGATGGAGAGACAGAGGCCAAGACACGCCCAATCCTCCAAGAGATATATTTCTTCCGAAGCTTCAAGCAAGCCGGCACGACTGTCGAAATCTCCTGTAAAGATACACAGAAACTCTACCTCAACTCCTCTCATCTCATGACTACGAAGCCAACTTTATTCCCAGCCTAGATGTCCTCTCTCTATCTCCGTGTATGTGTATGTATGCCTGTATGTATCTATAGTAGGAGCAGGGACACATACGTGCAGGGATGTTGCAGGAGTAATAAGTTCACTTATGGATTGTAGCCTGCACCCTGACAGACTTAAGCGAGACCATTTCAATTCAATTCGACCTCGCAGAGTCGGAAGTTGGTCGCTATGGATGAGATAGTGTGGCGGAGAATTTATTATAGGGAAACTTAATCTCTCCGCCCTGACAATCTTGACCTCTTTCCACATCCCCTGTACTCCCTGTACGAACGCTCTCCTAAATAATAGCCCCGAGCAGTTCGACAAACATTAACGGTAGAGTGAGGACATCTCACACCTCTTGTCACCGACTTTGCTTTATTGTTTAATATTTCAACTCTCCCGTTCTCTCCTCTCCCACGTCCAGGGACAAGTTCAGAACTCCACGTTGACAGTCGGCCGTCCGAACGTTATTTACATATTTTATTACACTTCCATCCTGACAATACCAGTAGTGACTACAGCACACAGGTTGAACCTACATAGTCTACAGCAGACACAACTTTAAAAAACTGTCTGCTTCTAATGATTTTATCATCAACATTCCTATACTTAGATACAGGAATTCCAGGGTCAGTAATACCTGGGAATAAACCCCCGGCATGACCTACAGATACAATCCTACTACTACTTACTGAGTTAACTATAGGCTACTACCAATAGTGGCTACGGGACCTGAGGTAGGAGCAGTTCTTTTGGTCAGGTCCAGGGTAGCTGCATGTGTATCTATCAGTAAATTGTATAATTATTTAAATAGTACCCCGGACCTGCAATGCTCATGTGTATCTAGTTGGACGGGCAGGGAACACGAGTCGGAGGGACCCTCTTACATGAAATGCCAAGGAAGGACGGACTATTGTGTGAAGTAAAGAAAAAGTTTTGTCTAACAAAGAGCATAAAGTTTGCAATTATGCTTAGAGACTAAGGGAAAGGTACACATAATAATAACTAAAAGCACACTTGTTCACGGTAGAGTGCATGGTTTGGGCAGGACTGGGAACTTAATTACATATAAAGATACTAGTATTCACTCTCTCACGGAGGACCAAATTGCTTGAAAGGAATGCCTGTCGGGGTTTTGTACGTTTGGGCTTCCCTTCCCCACCCGCCCCCCCCCCTCCCTTGAAAAAACAACTGTGGTACTCTCCTCTCTGGTCTTTTGCTTTTACAGTAGTTAACCCAAATTGAAGTTCTCCGACAATCAACCACAGCCTAATGGAGAAACTTTGATATTTAAAGTTAATTAAATGTGGGATTACAAAAGATTCTAGTGTGTAATTTGAAAAGCGACCAGAAGCGTAATCCAGGTTTAGATAGGCACGTTTGTAAGACAGATGGGAGTCAAGCTGGTTCCTTTACTTTGGGATATATAGAGAGCTCTTTGTACAAAAGGAAGAGGTGCAAGAATAAATAGTACGTAATACTACTGTACTACCTGGCCCTCCGTCTATGCTCATATGTCTACAAAGGGAAGTGTTCATAGGCATTGCACTTTTACATATGTATGTACCTATGTATGTACCTTCTTCCCTCTGTATGCATATTCTTTGGAAACCAACTTTCTCTTATAATCCTCTCGAGTCTATTTAGCTCCAAGGAGGGTAGAGCGAAGAATGTGGAAATGTGCGGTAGCTTTAGTTTATTTCGTTCACAAGTTTGCAAGGGATATGAATAAATGTTGATGTTTGGAGAATGTGTTGGGCAATCATTAGGGGATAAGGTTGATCAAGTAAGTATGTATAGGGAAAGTACCCGAGCTCACACTTGACTGTTAGTTTAGTCCGTCCAAGATTTATACTTGACACATTTGCAAAGCCGTAAAGTCAGGATCAAATAAATATTTGCTAATGAGTCGGAGTGTTGCATGACAGGTAATTTTTTTCACGCTGTGGGGTGGGTCTGTGTGTGTGTGTTTGTGTGTGTGTGTGTGTGTGTGTGTGTGCTTGTGTGTGTGTTTGTGCTCAAATGCAAATGACATTGGGAACATTAGCCCTGCCAGGAAAATAAGGAGGAGATTGATAGGATCATTAAACAATAAATGTAATAGTTAATCCTCAAACGTACAGAGTCATTCTTTATAATTAAATTCCCTATAACTTCCTTGACTCTGTCCATACCCCCCGATTTCCTATAATTTCTGTGTTAAGTGTACGGGGTGGGGGGGGGGGGAAATTCACTACAGGGAAATTTTGTTTCATTTCCTAAATTGTACTTCCCAAATTTCCCGTATATGGAACGGTTTGGCTTTTGTGCCAACTTTGCTCCCTCCCTGAGTGAGTGTCAGCCCGCGGGGGTATGCATATTACTCACATTGCACTGGCTTTATGCTAATATTTGAAATGGCAAGTCTTTTAGGTGCAGATGAGTGTGTAGTGAATGTGTAAATGCTGGGGAATTTGACGGATGTTGTGTGTAAATACTGACACTGGGACTCGGGGAAGGGTGCAGGGAGAAATTTACATAAAAGTTGAGTGAGGATGGAAAATTGGTTTTCTTTTGCGTGTTTTTGAGGACACACATTTTTTGGGGATATGGAAGTTGTTCCAGTTCCGTTTCGTATGTATATTCAGTGTCTGTCTATCTGCAGATATGCTTATACTGTTAAAAAAAAAATTCGTCCCTCTCCAACGGTTTGTATGTAATCTTTAGGGAATGATTTTTGTGAAGCACCAATTTTCAAGAATCCTTCAAGTGCAGGCGTTGAAATTTTTACGCTCAATAGTGAGAGGATAATAGAAAGCAGGAGAAGGAGTTGGCTCAGGGGAAAGGACGTATTGTTACGGAATGCGACAAGCTATCCTAGATCCAAATCCAAAACCAAAAGATGTATTCATGCATGTACGCATTCACCCGTCCACGCTTTTTGACAAAAAATCATGTTCCAACTCTTGGTTGGTTTAAGATGCGAACTGGGGAAGAAAGGCGGGCATCTGTATCCATGAGCATAATGCATGCTCTGCTATTTCCTTCATTCTTTCACTTTTTATTTTCCACCATAGCCCCACTTCTTTTTTTCTGTTTCACTTATTTTAGCCTCTCTCTCTCTCTCGCTTTTCCCTCTCTTCCTCTCCCTTTCACTCATACTCTGGGAGAAAAAAAAAATATCTGTATACAGTTTTTTAAGTATCTGTTGAGATATTACAAGGTTGGGTGTCCCATATATAAACCTATGAGTATGTATATCCCTGAGTGTTGTCTGTTAGGAGTATCTATGTTTGTAGGTGGATGTCGACGTAGTAAAATGTCTATGGGGAAATATTATAAGCATGTATGAATGTGTGTTTCAGGTACAAAGACTCGGATCCAGTACAACCATCGGTTACAGTATCGATCGTGAATGAAGGCACTGAACTCCGCATCTCTCAGATTAAAAATGAAGATATTGGCGACTACACTTGCATTGCGAGGAATGGGGAAGGAAAAATTCATCACGTTGTCAAAGTTCTTATTGCTGGTATGTTCTCTTCCTACACCGTCTTAACTTTACTACTTAGATCTTTGTCTCACTCACTCCTGCCTCATATATCTTGAGGTTTTCCCCTTCACATTACTTCATATTGGATTTTATTAACCAGAGAGTTTTACTCAATACTCAGTAATCAACTTGCTTCTCTCCACTTGTTTTTCCTCCATAACTTCCGCTCCTTTGATTACTTTGTGTCTCTGAGCTGTCTAGGTATATATATCCAAATGGAGAGCTGGACTACGTGCCTTTAGATATATACTTTATTGGAGCCAATGATAATGTTGGTATATCTAGGGATCAAAGGCACCACGATTCACACTTTTATTTTACTTATCCATGTAAGTAGTTATCTATACCCACATATACAGTATAGTCATACAATTTAGTTGCCATTCCCATAATTGCATGGGTATGGGCGGGAGGTTACCCATGGACGGAAATGCTATGATTGGCTCTTTATTGGGGAATATTTCCGAATTTTTTTGAAAGAATCAATTCCAATTTTTGCTTAGGAAGATCCGTTTTTGTTCTTGTTTTGAAACATACGATTTTGAATTTTCTTTGGAAAGATTCGATATTAATTATTGTCAAGTTGGAATCCGGAAAGAATTTCAGAAACGAGGACTGTTTTTGTCCGTACATAAAAGGATGCTTGGTTTCCTTTGAAATTGTGTAGAAATTCTGTTCAACCTCTGGGGAAGGAGGGAAAATGGGTTTTTTCCCCTGCCGTAATAATTATGCTTAGTAGGGGATTTTAGTATGCAGTGTAAGGGCGAAATAGCGTGTTAAATCAATTCTATTTAGCTATTGAGGAACATGCCTTAAAAATGGAATTTCCTTGTTCCTGGGACTCTAGGAAGGGAAAGCTCACATGGTGAAATTTTTAGGCTGAGAAAACGAAATCCAGTCACCTATTCCTACGTGGCTCGACTGGAACATTGAGAAATAAGCTGGGAACTGGAGGATTTTACTATTTTAATATGTTACAAGGGCAGAATGAGTGCATGAGGAATTCGTAGAAATTGACTTCTGTTGAGCTGAATTGAAATTCACTGGAGATGCTACTATGAGAGACTATGAGAGAGAGAGAGAGAGAGAGAGAGAGAGAGAGGGAAAGTAAGTGGGAGGGAGTAGTGAGAGTGGAGCAAACTACTACTTGCAGTGTATGTAATCATGTAGTAAAGCAAGATAAGTATGAATATTTGTTGAGACTTGTCCAAGTGAAATACCTATTTTTTGTGCCTTTCTCTTGGAAATAGAATGGGAATTCTTTCACCCGACTGAATGTTTTACAAGTTCTCTTGGAACTCTCTCTCTCTCTCTCTCTCTCTTCAATCTTTTTTCTTTCCTCGTCGGTAACAATGAAACTACGTGACGTGCTTCTCTCTCCCGTCTTCTTTCCTTTTGGCAACTTGAGTGTACGGATGGAAACATGTTTATGCAAAGAAAGAAACATTCAATTTATTTAGCATGAAATCTTTTCTCTCACAATAGCTCCACGTAGACTGCACGTAGGAGTTGTTACCCCCTTACAAATGTAAGTAGTTGTACTGCCTCTGCACAAGGAATAATTCAGGGATAAATATTTCCATTGGAATGGAATTATTTATAATGAGTTTTTTATCTGTACTTTTATGCAAGTTATAAAGAAAAAATTTATCGGGACTCCCCCCGTCCCCTTTACCCCATCTCTTACGCCAGTATTCATCCTTAATCTTTCAAAAATATTTTCTTTTTTAATTCCACCCAAATCGTAAATTAAAAAGCTACTATGGTTCCAGACAGGGGAAAGGATTCTCAGGAATTGCTGCATCTTCTTTTTTTTCCCTTCATACAAACATTAATATATTTTATATATGAATTTGACGAATTTTAGAATGCAATACTTTCTCCAAAGCTCTTCAAGCCTCGTACCATTTTCTAAACGTATACATTCTATGTTTTGGACTTTCTCCAAGCATGACACATGACTCGGTCATATATGTATCCAAATAAGTAAGTGTACATTATTTCAAGGCATGTTCCCAAACTGAACTGTGACTGTGAACAACCGTAGGAAGAAACATGAATGTTTGTTTACTCCTTGAATTTATCTGGCTGATATGAAATATCTTTGTGATGTATTGGAATGGGGAGTGCTTACTCTGCTTCTTTTTTTTCATTCAAGCATTCTGAATGTAACTTCTTCCCGAAACGACAGCTTAGATGATAAGGAATGAGAGATAAATTCCTAGAGTCCTTTTTCCAACAAGTAAATAAAATATTTCCTAGGAAAATCCCCCCATCTATTTGTGCATGTGGTTGGAAATAAATTAAAAATTAAAGGAGAAAATTCTTGCTTTCACAAACTTTCCCTGCAAAGAAAAAAACCATGATACTGAGTTTAGTTGAGATTTCTTTTTTGAATCCACAAGAGAAAACTTAATATTTGAACTTACTGAGATTCTTCAACCTGATTGTGGAATTTGGTACGTACATAAATAGAATCTGAAAGGTTGATACTATCTTGTGACAAAAGAATTGAAAGAGAACAAGTTGGAGAGTACTAGGCTGAATTCCTATGAACTACTGTATGCATTCGTGGGGGGAAAGTATAGACTTTGGGTTTTATTCAAAGGAGTTTCATCAGTTGGCAATCAGTACTTGAAAAATTGAATTTTCTCCTGTGAATGTTGACTATTGACACAATGAAGGAAGAAGATAAATTTTTAGTTGGTTTCATCTCCACGTCCTAAAAGAGTCTACTGTGTACAAGGGGTCAAAATATTTCTACTCAAAAGTTTCTACTCACCGCACGAAAATGAGGCAAAACTTCCAGGTCTCGGGTTTACTATTTGAACTTTTTTATGTAAAAAGTTTCTTCAGATTTGCTCTCTATCCTCCTCTCCCAAGACGTCTTCAAGGGTATATGTATATATTAGGAGCTATCGTTCTGTCTTTCTTTTGCCATTATTCCAACTCCCTTCCCTCCATTCTTCTCTTCTGCTCTGAATTGTTCCGAACATGGTAAGTTGGACCTTGGCTGGTTGTCTCCTTTCATGTGCGTATCCATCCAGTATATACATATATGCATTACATTGCCAAGATATGTATGCAGAGCTATGTATGTACATGTAATCCTCGAATGCTGTACAAGATGCAATTGGGAGTTTTTCCTGGCATAGTGATAAGCCTGTAGTAGAACGTGCCAACGTCAAGGGAAAAGTTTGCTCATTGTGGGAAGACCTGGCCGACCGCCTTCTTTCCCCCTCAACTTTCTCCACTTTCTCCTTGTCCTATTGAGAATGTCTTTGCCATTTCCAGGTTGGTGTTCAAAAGGGCGGGTGAGCCTTGTCTCATTTCATGCTCCTTCACTTCCCGTTTCATATTTCATAGCTATTTATTATTTTAAATTGCGGTGTCCATTTTTCACCCATTTTATTTTCTTACCTTGGATATATGGACAACGTGATCTGAGCTCTTAAACTTCCGCTTATGCACTATTGTAGCCTCTCAGCCTGAAACGACCCTAGGGATATGCAATTGAGACCCGAGCACATTCATAAATAGTCTATATTTATTGAAACTTCCCTCCTAAATCATGCATTTTCTATCTAGATTTTACACATAGTAGATTCGTCTCTAAACTTTCTACCGGATAAAAGAACATTGTTGCCTTAACATTTGATTACGAGTCTTATTAATAGGACTTCAAAAAACTTTTGGTATTTAAACTACTGTCAATATAGTGTATCCCTTCAAGTGTCAAGAAATAAATCAAATCCTTTTAAAGACTCAAGTTAATTTCAGCCAGGCTCTATAATACTACTGGGATTTCCGAAATGAATTCATCAGTTGCAGTTTCATACTTGTCAGGGAAATTTGTTGAGCATCGGCGGAATACGGAAGGTTGAGTTTCTCCCAGAACAAATAAATGCGCTCCTTACATGTACACGTATCTACGGATGTACGTCTACATATGTAGCACTGTAGGATTGACGTTTTCCAAATTAACTCCAACTTTTGACGTCAGTCGTATGTACATATGTAAGTATGTATTTATCCAGCACGGGGCTCTTGAATGGCAGTCAGTTGGGGTGCATGTAAGTACATAATGTGTTAGAGGAGGAAGGGACTGGGCCCAATTTTGACGCTTAAACTTTCCAATTTGAACGGACAGGAAATTAAATTAGGTGACATGTACAAAGTAAACACATGGAAATCGAGGGAGCTGATAGAGGTTATGTACCTCTTTGGGAGAAAATCAGTAAATGTTTTTTCTCTAATAATGCTAACATCCTTATAAGTTCCTCACTCCCACTCATTATCTTTCGATATGCTACTGTTTCCAAGAAACAAGGTTAACAGTACCCTAGGTCATTTCCATTTGATCTCCTTCAATAACCTAAATCTAACCTGTACACTCGTAACGGTAGCGGAGAGGTAAAAGTGAATATTGTAAAAGTTTTCCGTTTAGGAAATGAATACAATTTTTTTTATAAAACAAAATTTGCATTATAAATATACCTACTGTAAAAACCGGACGTCAATGTGCAAAATTGTGAGGTCGCAAAATTTCATTTGGTGCAACTTCAGAAGAATCGAGGGACGTCTAAAAGCATTGAAGCCATTAATAATGGCTCTTCACAATCTTCAGAAAATTTGTGCAGTTAACAGTAATATTACTATTCCCTTCAATACGCTCACAAATTTGCGTTTTAGCTTCTTAACGGAAACTCTGCTGGCATACATGCGTCTGTATGTATCTATCTATTGTATGTTTCAGAGTGATAATTGAGTTCATTAGAAGTGCTGCGCATTTGAAGGAAATTGAACTTGCAGGAATGAAATTGTTAAAGAAAGCTCAATTTGAGGGAAATGAATTATTTTGTGGGTTTTCGTCCCTCGCTGACCCTGTATTTTCAATGAAATCAAGTTAGCTATATGGGATAGTCGTGCTTGCCTTCAATCTCATTGGGGAGAAATAATATTGACAATGACGTTCTTTCCTTGTTTTGTACAGGTTCTGCCGTGATCATTACACCTCCGCAAAACATGACCAAAGTGGAAGGAGAGAAAGTGTTATTTCCATGTGAGTGGCGAGCCCTACCATCCAATGCCAGTGTGGTATGGCTCCGAGATCAAATTCCAGTACGTCAGATCTCATCGTTGGAGACGCGCATTGAGACTCCCGCGGATGGAAATCTTATCATCAACCCAGTAAAATCCGATGATTCGGGCTTCTATGAATGTAGAGTGTCGAATGGAATCGGTGGAACTCAAACTGCCGTTGCCTATCTTAATGTTGAATGTGAGTGAAAACTTTGTCGTCCTGAGGGTCACAATCTAACAAAATACTGCTACAAGCATATGCATCCTAGGCCCATATGTATGTATGTACGCTTGTGTCCGTAGTAGTGAGGAGAGTGTGAGCATCCTCCTTGTAGATATTAGTACTCCAACACACGATAGAAGATCGTTGGAAATAATAATTCCGGTTTGTATGCGCACCCAGTTGCAAGGATGGGAATACTTAGTGCACACATTAATTACCAAAGTTATGCTCTGTATGAATCCCAGTCTCCCTGTTAAAGTAAAGCAGGCTGATTACGAGAGCATTCATTAGATTCCCGAAGTTCTTTGTTTAATGCTTTTATTGGAGGTACTTAAGTGTTCCAAGCTCACATTCTCAACACGCACTTGTCACATCTCCCCCTCCCAGCTTCGAAATCATTACGGAGCACATTTTCCTTGTAATTACATATATATATATACATACATGGCGTCGCTTAAGAAGCACGGCAAACAAAATCCGAAGTGCATTTCCAACCCAGCCCTGCCCTCTCCCATAGGTACAATATCAATTTAAGCCTTTTTTCACCCTCCAATGACAAAGCTACTTTTTGTCCAGATTAAATTTTATGTGCACAAACTCTACCCCTTCCCATGTCTTTTGGAGTACTAACTGCCATTGTATGCTAAACAGTATTATAAAAGTTGCCACTCTTTCAATAAGGAAACAAAAAGAAACATATGACAGCTCACAGAAAATTATTTTCTTTATTGGAATTCCACGAAAGTTTCTTTTTCTCATATTAAATCTGCATTTGAGATTACACTTGTAATTATTTATGTAGATATGGATATCTACACTTACAGTAATATTATCTACACATAGCAGTAATTACATACAATTTCCCTTGAATTGGCCCTGACAAAGGATCGTTCTTCGAGTATTTAATCTTATTAGTTTTTTCCCAAAATGCAATAGAACAATAATATAGGATATTTAGGGAATTAAGTGAGGAAAATCCTTTTTTTATGTGAAATGTGTTTAACACATGTATTTAAATAATAATTACGGAACGGCAGAATATATATTTATGAGCACATCCGCTTATGGTTTTAATTCAATTCATTTAATTTGTAATGTACTTGTCGTAATTACACTTAGCCAAAGACAAGTGTTGCTGAAGATTGTTTTTTTTTCAAACCGACTTAATATTTTCCCCAGGGATCGTATGATATTTTTTTTCTCTCTTGACTTTTTCATTCGGGGGCAGGAATACGTTTTTACTGTAGTTCGGTAGTTTTTTAAGCTCTTTGCTTTGGAGTAGGGAGAATTTTGAAAATATGTACATGTTGGAACTAGAAGGGCTCTGAATGTAATGTTCAGAATTGAACGGCTGATTGAAATGGCGTGACAGTAATAATAATACTTGAAGTGGAAGAAGTAGATACTGGGACTCGGAATGGCTCCGTATTATTTATTTACTGAGAAGCTTTATTGGACTTTTTCAGACCCGGCTGAAGTTACGTATACCCCGACGGTTCAGTACTTACCACACCGTTTGGCCGGCGTCGTACGCTGCTACATCATGGCCAATCCTCCAATTCAGTTTGTCATGTGGACGAGGGACAAGCATTTACTGGAGCCATATGAGGAAGAAGGGTTCGCAGTGATGAATAACGGGTCACTCCTCATCGACCGGGTGAAGGAAACTCATCAAGGGCAGTACACTTGCACGCCTTACAACGTTCATGGAACCAAAGGCTCATCACTTCAGATGCAAGTGATTGTGAAGGAACCGCCGAAGTTTGACGTTACCCCTGAACCCATGTACCAAAGTAAATTAGGCGCCTCACTAGAAATTCCCTGTAGCGCCATTGCTCCTAATGGAACCAATAGTCCTCTGATTACATGGCACCGGGTATGTAATTTTCTCCTGTGCATTCACACCCATCTCGAACATTCTCATTGCATCCCCCCTCAAAGTTATATAACATTTATTTCTATTTAATCCGAAAAGTTTATTATAAATGTCGTAAATACGCTGGAGGGTAATAAATGAAGTTCGGGGGGAGTCCAAAAAGCGTCCCGATCTCTCAGACCTGGGCAGAATTTTAATGTCAGGTTATTATTATGTGATGATTTTCTAGAGGGATGGAAAAACACTGCCAAGAGATCGAGTCCGAGTTGTGGAAGGGAGTTTGATGATTGAGAATGTGCACGAATCCGATTTTGGAGAGTACGAATGTGTAGCTTCGAATGAGGTTGCCACGTTGGTATTTACAACGAAAATCTACGTGGAGGGAGCTCCGCCTCAAGCTCCATATAATGTTACTGGAAGTGCTTCCGTATTTCACGTCACCCTCTACTGGATGCCGGGATTTGCTGTGGATCCATCTCAACAAAGGCATATTGTCAGGTATAGCTCTGTCCGAAAATTCTAGTTTTCGATACTACATACATACATATCTAAGTCTTTTCAGATCTCGTATCTTTCAATCAGGAAACGAGTATCGTTCAGTCTCAAAACAAGCAAAAAAAAAAACGAAAAAAGTTTACACTATAATTACTTCTCACAAAACAATCTGGGAACTATCACGAAGATCATGCTAATGATGTTTCGGAACTTCCTCCAGGTATCGCCTACTGGGGAAAACTCAGTGGGACACGGTACAAGTAACACCTCAGGGAAGCACGAGAATAGTCATTCGGAATTTGATCCCTGGGAAAACTTACCAGTTTCAAGTCGTTGGGAGTGGACCTCATGGGCTGGGGGAGCCTAGTGAGACGGTCAATATAACCACCCGAGGTATTGCACTTTTCATTCATGTTTACCTTACCTACATCCATAATTATGTAAATTAAATACCAACAGATAATTATATCATTACTGACTCCAAAGCCTTTGGAACGTATGTATACGTGCTATAGAAATGTATTGATCAAGTATACCAAGTCACGCATCCACTGTAAACAGAATATGTTATTTTGTTCCTATCCCCCTCCATGTAACTCTGTACTAACTAGTTCGAGGATGGTAGTTGTAAAGCTTCTGAATAATTGCAGGAGTTGTTCACATTAATTTGGAGCAAGGTCTGAATCTTTCCAGTAATTACTTATACAAGGCGTAATTTCTCTCACTGTAGTATCATTCCGTGTTAGCGTTAATTAACATACCTACTTGTTGACTTCTGACAAGGAAGTTGATTTTGCCATGACTCCACCAAGGGATCAATGGAGTCTTTAATTCAATTGGTGTTTTTTGTGGGGAAGGGGGGGTTCCCCCTTTCTGTTTGTACTCTTCTAAATCGTAAACAATATTTACAGTAGCGAACAATGCGCATTTTAAGGTAGTGACAAGGCCCTTCTCAAAATCTAAAAGCCTGGGTGTACCTAGGATATTTCTGTAGTATAGTATTATTTATGGTGGAGGAAGTATTAAAGGGAAGATGCTAGTAAAATTTTATGCTTTATCAGTCCTAAGGCAGCCCTCGTACTTACTGATGATGTGATAATTGTAAAATATGTATGAATAACAAATAACATCTAAAGCTTGTGCGGATGTAATAACTCTGTGTTTGTGTCGTGGTGGAGGTGTAGATACAACAGTCCAATACCCGAATAGCACCGTTATCATCGATCCAACCATACCAGGTTCAAGTCCTTCTACTAGTGCTAACACTGGTAAAAATATCACCGGTATAACTTACCCCGAGATGGGGAAAGGTCTGCTTTTTATTGCCCGGATTGGGGCACGGTCTGCTTTTTACACCCAGAACATGCCCCAGACTGAGTTACTGTATTGTTATCTTGGGTTTGGCATTGACGTCCATTCATTTGTAGACCTTCCTATCTCGCTTCTGGATAACTGCTTCCAATTAGATCCTGCTTCACGGTTATTTGTCTTTAAGCAACCCAAACCTGCATGTCTTATTTGTAAACACTGTACACAAATCATGGGGAAAGAGAGGGACGAGCGTACACTCATATGTATGTACATACATACATAAGTCCGTACGCTGAATGCATATGCCCTCTGCTTTAGCAGTTCGTGCTGGAAAAACCTTGTATTTCTTTTTATATTTAGTTAATGTTTCGTAGATATTTTGACTAAACCAACCCTTCCCATAAACTTGCTGATAGCGTGACTTTCGTTACTTTGAAAATTAAAATATTAACAAAATGTTTTGCCCTCCGTTTGGAACTGTTTGTGCCTGACATTTCATTTGAGAATGCAATTTGTGTGCGTGAAATAATTACAGAATTACTCGACTACTCCGTGCTTGCCTATCCCACCGATGAATTCGGTTCGACTTATATTCCCATTTTGCTCAGACCGCAAGGTTTGTACTATTCCGTTTTTTTTCTGTAGATTGGTTTCTTTCTTCAAAGAGTTGTAAGTGCCATTGGATCAAATTTATATTCATTTCAAGGGGACTCTTAAGCAAAGTCCAATTTAGGGAAGTATAAAAATAAATCACAGGATTACGTACATATGTATGCACTTATGACCACTCGGGGTAATTCTCTACAAAACTTCCAAAATGCATGATACAGTGTTACAAATCCCTGCGTTACACTTGTCTTCCCAATGAATGTATTAAGACAAAATTTATTTATGCCGGTTTATTATTATTATTGCAAATGAGATATGTTTTAAATTGAGCTGTGCCCTGCAGAATTTTCCGCAACTATAGATAATATTTTCATTTAAGTTTGACAGCTTACAGTAGGATTTCTTAAGCTAACGAAAGTTTTGTGTATTTTTTTTACTTGTAAACATTATTTTCAAATGATTATAATCCTCTAGTGATATTTCCTTCTAAGAAAACTTTGATTTGCTCTGTTAAGATTTTGCTGTGTGAGATATAATTATCTATATTTGAGTTTCTTGAGTTTTGATTTTAATTAGGAGGTAATATATAATCTACTTCTCGTTAGTTGTTTGATGAATTATGCAATTATGAAATGATTTTATTGCATTGTATCCATTGTTATAATTGTTAGTAGTTGTACTAATATTGGTTCAAGTTCTGATTTATTTTGGCTGGAATGTACCTTGTGAATTGATTTACTGCACTGAGGACTTTGCGAACCCTTTCATGAACTTGGATGTGTTTGTATGAAGGTCCGGCTCCTGGTGCTCCCTGGAATGTTACGGTTGTAGACGACCCGAAAACTTTCTCTATAACGGTTACATGGCAGCCTCCCCTTCATGAAGAGGTACCTGTCGCTTACTACAGGATAGAAAATCGAATCGAAACGGAACAATTCAAACCCTTCAGTAAGGAACCGATACATCCACCTCAAACTTCTTATACGGGTGAGCTCCTCCACGTTTACATATCCGTGCATATATGTACATACATATTTACATATGCACTCATGCATGCCTACCTCAAAACTTATTAATGTGCTCTAAATAGAGGACATTCCTATTAGTATTGTTCGTCTCTATACAAATAAAATCATTGGGATCATGCTACTGTGAATAATTTATAAACGGGGCCGAAATTCTGTTCATTTCTTCCAGCTCGACACATCAAGTCTGACAAAATAAAATATATCTTCCGGGTCCTGGCATGTTCTGTAGCTTCAAAATGTACTGAAAGCGAAGAAATAGTTTTCACGGTTCCACAACGGGATACTCAAAAAGCCATAGTCGCCGGTGTTGTCGGTGGAATCTTATTCTTCATAGTTGCCATCATTTTATCTGTTTGTGCAGTGAAAATATGTAATCGGAGAAAGCGACGAAAACAAGAGAAAGGTAATGGAGACGGGGTGTTGTTGTTGTTGTTGTTGTCACTCATTGTCAGTTGGCTTTTTGTAAACTTTGACTATGTACTCACTAATGCTATAGAACTTCTGTCTCTCTTAGAAAACCTTGTGTCTAATTATGACGTCTTTTCTATCTCTTTTTCCATCTGTGCCCTTCGGAATGGACTCGGTGTTCAATTTTTCAAACCCATTTCTTTTATTTTCATTCAATATAGATTTTGATTCTTTAGCCTATAACATGGTGACCTGTCGCCTCACCGATGCCAGAAATGGAGGCCAAATTCCGACGCAACCTCAGATCCCTGCCTCAGCTAATGCCACACTCAAAAAGTAAGTTCATGATGACAGTATGTTATGTATTCTTGACTCCGAATTTTTCCCCTGTATATTATATCATGTCAAAACTCAAATACTATAATGGTACTGTTATTTTGTATCATTGACAAGCAGACAGAAGAGCAGTGGTGGGGCAGTAAGTAATTGTTTGTAAAAAAAATCTCGATGTGGGTATTGTCTTGTGTTTGTGTTGTGAGTTAGACCTATTGAGAGTGTAGGTACCGTTACAGTCTACTTTTCTTGTATAAAATTTTTCGCTACAATTTCCGCTACTTTTGATTCCGTTTGATCAAATAAATATAAATTTACCACAATTTAATCTACTATTTATTGTTTGGCCGGAGCTGTGCAAAATTTTCACTTACAAATTCCGTAATCACGTAACACTGTCATATAATATCTGTTACCTCACCGCATGTTTTTGTGCACGTTTTTGTCAATGTTTGATGGATTTTAATTTCAATTTGAGGGGTCTAAATTGTAATTGTTTTCCCTCCATCAATTTTAATTAGGAGTGGAGTAGGCCAAGCACGCGTTGTGATTACGTGGGTGAAGAAAGCGTATCGGTGGGTGGGTCGAGGGGTGGGACGTTGCATTATTCTCCTGTTGGATCTCCCCCTCAGGCGTCACGCCATCATTTTGACGACGAAGAACCGCCCCCCATCCATCAGCAGCATCACACTCTCCCTGGCCGCCACCGCTCACCCCCAAGGCATCCGACGTCGCCCCTCCTCGCCATTGACATTACCACTTGGACCACCTAGAGGTGCTAATATCTCCGTTTACTGTACTCAAGCTATTTAATATCGCTCAAGTTATCCTGATCGATGCAGTTCTAGATAGTAGTTTAGACTCGATTTGGATTATCGTATGATTAACCCTTTCGGGCTCCGCTTTGAAAATCCTATTGCCAAAACTTACTGACTCCATTTTGAAAACCATGTTGTAAAAACTTACTGACTCCATTTTGAAAATCCTATTGCCAAAACTTACTGACTCCATTTTGAAAACCGCATTGTAAAAACTTGCTGACTCCATTTTGAAAACCGTATTGTAAAAACTTGCTGACTCCATTTTGAAAACCGTATTGTAAAAACTTGCTGACTCCATTTTGAAAACCGTATTGTAAAAACTTGCTGACTCCATTTTGAAAACCGTATTGTAAAAACTTGCTGACTCCATTTTGAAAACCGTATTGTAAAAACTTGCTGACTCCATTTTGAAAACCGTATTGTAAAAACTTGCTGACTCCATTTTGAAAACCGTATTGTAAAAACTTGCTGACTCCATTTTGAAAACCGTATTGCAAACACTGACTTAAACCTTGTTTGATTAACAGGGGTTGTGTTATCTACCTCATGTCGCAAATATTTAATACCCTTTTTTGAGTGACAAATTCAGCTGTTTAGAACGATCGTTGGTAACCAAATTGTACTGTATACATTTGGAGACATTCAGTGATATAAGGAATTGTAGGATTTAGGACAGCGATTTACCCGTAGGTTTTGAAAAATGTATGAATATAGGTCGATTGTAATATATAAGTTTGTGTTGGTTTGCAGACGTGGTTGATGAATCAAGTTCGGACGATGGTGGTTTCTTAGCGCCCCGCCCACTCAGGTATTTCCCCCGCGGCCGCCGGAGATTCAATCTCGTGCTTCCTGGGAGTTTTGTGCCCTCGAGCTCTCTCATCCGCCCTGAGAATCTGATCCCAAGGCCTTTTGCCAGTTCCCCTGTACCTCGCTCACAACATTCACGGTCTCGCTCCGCTTCAAGTAGTTTCTTTAGTCCTGATCTCAATTTTAATCTCAGTTCAGTGCCCCGATTTCCAGTTCTAGTCCAAGTTCATCAGCCACCCTATTTATGGGGCACTGCCACTACCGGACGCCATTATCACCCACACCCTAGTGTTAGTGATCCCACCCCGCCACCCTGGGAGGCTGAAAGGATTCGTGACAATTTAGCTCGAGACTTGGACTATTTAGAACGACAAGTTCCACCTTTTGTGAAAAGATCTCTGGTGGCTGTTCCAGAAAAGAGTGCATCGGGCTCTTCTGTTCGATTTCAAGAGAAATCCTCCTCATCAGGTTTTCAGAGTGCCAGTAAAAATACCACTTCTACCATTCCCTCAGGACAAAGTAGCGCCGGTGAAATTATGTTACGGCCGATTGCTCTTCCAGAGGATCAGGCCCTTGTTCAAACCCTGTACTCTAGCTACCCCTTATTACCTTATCGTTCTCTACCTCCTAGAACTTACGAAAATTGGCCTCGGCGAGAAAGCACACCACCCATCTATGCCATGGCTCGGTCCCCTTCCTTCGACGTGGAAGACATTCCAGCGACGACTGTGCCAGCATCAGAGCCAAGTCCGAGTACACGAACTCTTCTGGACATGTCTGTAGATGACCCTTATGAATTTGACCCTGTCATTCCAGATACCTCCCCTGAAATTGTGTACCCACCGCAGCCCCATCCATCCACAACTA